>JAZHRO010000050.1:42170000-43503333 GCA_037157565.1 Thalassia testudinum | reverse complement strand
TGGCCACAGAACACCATGGATGGGATTATCTCGAAATCTCAACTGCTAGGGTTCTGGGGGTTACCATGGGCGATGCTATCTCGAAGCATCGATTGCTAGGAACCCTTGAGGATTGATGATAGGGACAAGGAATCTGATACAGACCGTGTTGAAAAGCCAATCCTAAGCTAGAATTAAAAAGAAAAAGAGAGAGAAAACTCTCCCAACATATAAATCTTCTACCTCTCTTCTTACAAAATGCACTGCAAACTAAGCCAGGGCTAAAATTATCTCAAGCACGGGTGCTTTAACCACAAAGTCCAATAAGCCTTAGGTTAGTTCTTGTGGCCTTAAAAACCTTTACTAAGGATTAAGGCTGAGATTAGATAGATCTGGATCTTGGTTGATACTAGAGTACCTTTTAAGCCTATGGTTGGCACTCTGACCTAATCTAGGTTTCAAAAGAAAAAGCACTTATCTAGAATCATTAAGAACTTCATGGTCTAGAACAAGCATTGAAACCTTAAAATTTTGCTAAGGGACTAGCAAAATCTAGGCATGGGGGTATGATGAGAACCTCATCATGAACCCTAACTAGTACAATCTAATCCAAATATGTGTGAAAAAGCTCCTACAAAACCCAAAGAGAGGATTAACTCAGAGAATTCTGAGTTAAAGAATAAAACAAATCATATGGGGTAAAACTACAATTTCAGCAATGCAGTATGCGAACAGGGTAATTAAGGGTCCAAACACAGGTCAAACAAGCTTAAAAATGAGGGAAGTGGGATGATCTGATCTGAAAAGGGTTATAGCAACTTCTAGGAATTAAATGACATTCTGTAACCCTAAAAAAACTACTTTAATTCACGAGGTTTGAGGTAGGATAAAAATCAACTAAACCCTCTAAAATTCATATAAAAATATCCCCTAGGGTTTAGAATCTTCAATTTGGCCTTTGAAATCTATTTTGACCTAAAATGAGAACCATGCCAAATTAATGACTTAATTTGAGTTTTTGCGCAAATTGATCGGTCAAACATGGTCCAACCTAAAATCAAAATTCACCATCAAAATCCTTAGGTTCAAATTAGTCTGGTATAAAAACTTGAGCCTAAGAATGGACCATCCTGACCAACTTTACAATTTGGTCCTCTTTATTTATTTTTTGACCCTTATCTTTTGAAACCCTTGCATTTAGGCCCCTGAACTCTCGTCGTTCTTTGTAGAATGGTCCTCCCTGCCACTTCTACGCAGCACCATGCCTCTGGCGACCTTGCGTGGAGGATGGCGCCACGTAGGGCAGGGCGGCCGTCCTCTAGAACAGACGGGGGGTTCCTTGCGACGTCCTCTGTCGTAGGGACCTGTCCATGCCCTCTACCATCAACCATACCTCTCGTGCGAATGCACGAAAGGCATGGGTATCCACTCCGGCCATTCTCCGGTGAGGACGGCACGTCGCCACCTCGTTTCCCTCTCCGCGCCAAGGTCTTTATAAGGAGCGGCAAGGTCAGCCGACTCCTTTAAGCTTCCTCTAGCGGAGAAATACCCCACATTTCATCTCTTCCTCCTCTGGTCAGAGTGCCAGAAGCTTCCGGTGATCTCCTCATCCTCCTCCTTCTCGCTCTACTGCCTTACCTGCAGTAGAGTTTACTCTGCCCTATCGTCCGCGCTAGGTCGTACCAGCTGGCGCCCTCTGTCTGCCTCCTCGTCGTCGATAGCCTCCTCTAGGGCATCTTTGTCCCCAGCTCCGACAGGCACGATCCAAGCACTGCTCTCTTCCCCTTCGTCGAGTACACAGGTACAGAGTTTCCTCTCTCTCTCCCTTACATTTTCCCTCTTTAATTTACCTTTTTACTCCATCGCACGTGACTTCCACCTCCACCTGCTCCGTCTCCGATCACCTTCTCCAGCGAGTCCATCCCACTTCCACAGACCTCCTCACCCCTCGCCAACTACCCTAGAAGCTTCCCCTCACTCCACTCAACCGATCTCCCCTCTCCACTCACTGCCAATCACCGCCCAATCACCCCTTGAACAAACCCATCTTCCTGCACACAGTCTAACCTAGGGCTACCTCCACACGTGCCCTCGCGCCTCACCGACCCCCACACTGTCTTCGCCGCACTCCGGTGAAGCTTCCCCCATTTTCTGATGTGGCTGAGAGGCCGTCTTTCTACTTTCAGGTCGGAGCCCCTTCACCGCCATTGCTGAGCTGTTGCAGCTCCTTTGCTCGCAGCTCCAGGAGTTCTCCAGCCCAAGCGTGAGTCCCAGGTGGTGCGGATTGCTGTTGCGAAGGAGCCCAGGCCTGCAATTGGGTTGCAAGCCTCACAGCAGCCCCAATTGGCTGCAGTTCCCTCGCCTGCGGACGGGAGATTTGGAGGTGGGACTTTAGTCCCACCTCGTAAGTGTGCGGCGAAGTGCCCACACTTAAATTGAAAAAGTGTATCGGGCTTACTGCCTTCGATACATAGGGGTTAGGTCCCTCTCACCCGCACGCAGCGCGCCACGTGCTCGCTCGCCCTCACCCGCGCTCACGCCCCGCAGGTCTAGGCCAGATTCGACTACCCAACCATGCACTCCTCGCCCACCACCGCACGTAGGTGGGCCCGGTCCTGGGCGCGCTACCCGAACCCGATTACCCAGCTCTGGGAGACAATCCTAAGAGAGATTCTGAGAAAGAGAGATGCGGGGAAGGGTAGGGGTAGGTTTTGCACTGACCACTGTACGTGCATGTAGGAAAGAAAGAAAGAAGAAGAAGAAGCAAGCTAAGGAAGAAGAAGAGAGGAGGAGCAGCCAAAGCCTTAGCCACACAGAGGAGATGAAGAAGAAAGGAAGGAGAGGAGCTGAAGAAGAAGAGAAGAAGCCGCACTGTAGCAACCCACAGTTAAGTCATCTGAGCATCAAGTCAGATGACGGAAGGGTAGTGGCCAGAGCAGAAAGAAGAGAAAAAGAAAAGGAGCAGAAGAAGAAAAAGAAGAAGGAAGACACAGCCGCAAGCAAGGAAGGAAAGAAGGAAAGAAAGAAAAAGAAGAACAGAAAGAAGAAGCAAAGAAGAAGAAGAAGAAAAGAAGAAGACTCTGCAGCTGAAAGAAAGAAAGAAAAGAGAAAGAAGAAGCAAATCACCACAGCTGCAGGTTAAAGAAGAGAGAAGAAGGTAGGAAGAAAAGAAGAAAGAAGAAGAAGAAGAGGAACGGCCAAGAAGAAAACAGAAAAGAAAGAAGAGAGAAGAAGAAGAAGCCAACAAAACTCTCTCTCTCTTTTTATTTTTGTAACATAATTGAGAACTTTTATACTTCTAGAATTCTAGTTGTTCCCGGAGTTCGACCTCGGGAAAACTTTCTATTCCGAGTAAAAATTTGTAGTAAGCTGGTAGCTATTTTGTCATATACTACACCGATTGTAAACCATAAATAATCATAACGACAAAACATGCTCAAACCTACCCGGTAACTAATAGGTTGATGGAATTGACTAAGATCAAAGTCCATTAGGTTTAGTGAGGACCTAATTAGGTCCTTAGATAGGTCTAGAGGTGATGTACTAGGGTTAGGGCATCTTAATTTAGGTTCCTATGGGGTTGGAATTGGATTTAGGGACCTAGAGATCCAAGATCAAGGCTTAAATCTCAAAACAGAAAATGGAGAGCAGTATCAGACATCTAATAATAGTGTCAGACGTCTTATACTCAAAAATCAGAAGTCTAGACTTGTTGTATGGACGTCCAATCAGAGTTAGGAGGGATTTTGGGTTCTATTTTGGGCATTCTGCAGAAATTGGACATCCAACAAAGTGTTTGGACATCCAATAACATTGCAGAAGTGGGTTTGAGGTGTGCGGGAGATGGCTAAGGGTCCTGGACATCCTAAAACTTGTCTGAATGTCTAGATAAGGGTTGGAACTAGGGTTTTAGGGCTTCCTAGGGTGTTGCGACCTAATCTAAGGGTAGCTAAGGCTTGGGGAAGTCTCTAGGCTATCCTAAGCTAGGAGGGATCAGAGCTCTTCACATTTTACTGCTTTATTTCTACTTAATAGAATAGAAAACCTTTAACCCCCTTACATTATTATTCCTACATATTAACTAGGCCTTCTGCTTCAGCTCTGCTACAACTCCCATTATTTCAGATCCAGCTTCAGATCAACTTATTCCCTACAATTGACATAATGCACTTAATCAGCACATTATGACATTATTTTATGCATAACTAAAGAAAAGTAGTAAAGATGCAAATAATGCTTATGCGTGCATGAATTTCCCTAACTTATGCTAAGTTCTACCCTAATCTAGGTCAATTAAGACCTATGATTGCTAAGCAATCATACCCCCATGCCTAAATCTTGCTAGTCCTTAGCAAATGCAAGACTAATTTATTTACAGAAAGGGTCCCTACGGGACTGATTATTTTATCAAGTGTATGCATAGATATTTTTCTCCATTTTGTTTTCATCCTATGCTCTAGAAATCCAGACAATCGTGAAAGTGCGGCTATGTAGCTTTTGCAACAGATTCAAGTGAAAACTAATACACCTCTAAAGCCTGTACTTGATCCCTAGTAAAAATTCTGGCGAGATAGGCGGACTTCTTCCGTTGGGTATTCAAGATATTCTATGAATCTCACCCTAGCTTTAGGCTTAGGTAGAGAATCTCTGAGAGAAAAGATTATATATTTGGTGGCTCACTCTCACTGGTGCTACATAGAGACTAATACTACAGAATCTAGATTCTCGGATTACTAAGTAACTCAACTCAGAGAAAGACGAGAAAAACTATGCTCTCTTTTGATTCTTTTGTATTCATTCTCTCTTACTCTTCTTTCTTTCTTTTTCTTAGAGCTCACAACCTCACCAGATTCACACATACGATCTGTATTTGGTGGTCTCACTAGGCATTAACACTTTAATTGAATTCTCATAACCCTAACACTAAGTCGAGATTCCTCTGCCAATATTTGGGCGGTCAGAAACACAAGAGAAATAGGTTAGGGTCATATTTGGTGGATCTCAAATTTATTTGGTGGTATTGCCTCAATGCAACTGAAATAAACACTAAATATTCACTTTTTTTTCTTTGCTTTTTCTTCTTTTTCTAAGTTTTTTTTTTTTAACATAACACAACTAACATACATCCATGAACTTTATTGAGGAGGCATTATTAGGGATTGGTGGTACTCAAGAGACATTGGGTGGCTTATTTGGTGGAAGTGCCTACTCACGGCACCAGGAAAGACAGATAGGACGATGTATTTCTGAACTTGACATCAATGCCCTCCTTCAGCTGAGGATTCCGTAGAGAATGGTTGTAACCATTCACCTTAGCCATAGTTTTATGAAAACTCGCTCTCCGCGTATTTGCCTTATTGGTGGCTCTCAAAATTTTGCACAAAAATGTATACGTGGGAACCGAGAGTGAAAACTATGTCTAATCTCAGAGTATCATCACCTAATTATCTAGGATTCTAGATTCCTCGCACTAATCTTAGAGCACCAGTACACTCCATTTTCATCTCACACTATTTGGTGGATTCTTGGAAGAAAATATGCTTGACTCCCAAAACACTGTCCAGGGGTTCAGGAAAAGAAGCACTGCTTCTTCACAACAGACTGAAGATGTTTATCAGCCTTCACAGTGAATCCATTGCAAATTCTACGTGTGTGTGAAAAGTTGTACTGGATTCTAGATTACAAAAATCAACTAGAGGATAAAGTCCCTAATGCATTCTCTTAATAAAATAATCTTATTCATGAATGCAATATGTATATGTGCTATGAACAAGTAACCTCATATAATTTGTACTTCATGAATTTCCCGTATCGTGTAACAATCAACTTGACCCTAAATTTAGAACAAAAGGTGAGCAGGTGGGTCGGGAGTGGCTGTTGCAATCGATTTCTAGCTCCAATGCAAGCATTGGAGGTGGAGTCAGTTGTTCTTTTATTTAGGATCCTAAAGTATGTTTTACATGCAGCTCTAAGGTTTTCCTAAGTGTTGGCATAAATTTTTTTTCAGTTTCTACTGTATCTACCCCCCCACCATTCCTAAGTTCTTGCATGTCCTCATGCATGAATATAAAAGAAAATAAATATGACAGAGGATGAGTGGGTAGAAGTCACTTGTAATTTCTCCTAAAATTATATTCAGCATCGACCAACCTGTTAACATGCACTATACAAAAGGGACATATGCTAAAACAAAATATGCTACGTATAAAAATGGTTATGTATAGATGATGGTGAAATGTGGAGTGAATGGTATTTATACGTGTTGAGTTTAACACCTCCAGCTGGGCGAGCACTCAATCACACGTCCTCACTAAGATGAACAGTCTCGTCAGGTGGAGGAGGTTCCTAGGCCAAAAATGGCTTGAGGCACTGGCCATTTACCGTGAATATATGCCCAGATTTTAGGTCCTTGATCTGGACTGCCCCATTAGGATATGGCTGCATCACAACATATGGGCTAGTCCACTTGGACTTAAGCTTCCCTGCAAATAGTTTCAACCGTGAATCAAACAACCAGACTCGCTGGTTGGGCGTGAATTCTTTCCTCCGGATGTGGTGGTCATGAAAGGCCTTGGTCTTGTCCTTGTATATTAATGCATTCTAATAGGCCTCCCACCGAATTTATTCTAATTCGCTGGGCTGGAGTTTCCATTCTCGACCTCCTGCATCGAGGTCAAGGTTACATTTTCGCACTGCCCAAAAGGCGCAGTGTTCCAGCTCTACAGGAAGGTGACAGGCCTTGCCATATACCATGCGATATGGTGACATTCTGAGTGGGGCCTTGTATGCGGTCCGATATGCCCAGAGTGCATTGATTAATTTGTCAGACCAATCCTTCCTGTCTGGTCTAACCATCTTCTAGAGAATCAGCTTGATTTGACGGTTAGACACTTCAACATGCCCATTGGTCTGCAGGTGATACAAGGTGGCTATGCGGCGATGTACCCTATATTTCTTTAATAATGACCTAAAATGGGCATGGATGAAGTGGCTTCCCCCGTCGCTAATTAGAGTGCAGGGTATTCCGAGTCTCGAGAAAATATTTTGCCATACGAAAGAAATGATGGTCTTGTGGTCAGCCCGTCTCGCCAGGATGGCCTCAACCCACTTCGAGACATAATCAATGACTAGTAATATGTACTCGAAGACATGCGAGTTTGAAAAAGGGCCCATAAAATCGATGCCCTAGGCATTGAACACTTCTACGACCATGATGGGTTGGAGTGGCATCATGTCTCTCTTGGTCATAGAATCGATCGACTGACATCGTTTGCAGTGTTGGGCGTAATCGTGTGTATCTCTAAAGATGGTTGGCCAGAAAAATCCCGACTGCAAAATTTTTGCAGCGGTTTTCCATCCTGAGAAATGGCCACCACACACATCATTGTGGCAGAAAGGTAACACACTGGGGATCTCAGAGCTAGGATGCATTTGCGAATAATCTGATCCACTTCAATGCGGAAGAGCAGTGGGTCATCCCAGAGGTAGTATTTGGCCTCTGCAATGAATTTGAGTTTCTGGTCCTTGGATAGGTTCGTGGGAATTTTGCCTGCGACAAGGTAGTTCGCGAAATCCGCATACTAGGGGAACTCAACAGAATGAATTGCTAAAAGAGATTCATTCGGAAATTGTTCATCGATAGGCAGGGAATAAGGAATGTGGTCTGGGTCCAATCTGGATAGATGATCCACCACAACATTTTATTTTCCGGCTTTGTTGTGGATTTCGATATCAAATTCCTACAATAGAAGGAAACATCTAATGAGCCGTGGTTTGGCATCCTTCTTTGCCAACAAATGCCGGAGGGCGGAGTGGTCAGTGAAAATGATGACCTTGGACCCTAATAAATATGATCTGAATTTCTCCAACCCGAATACTACTGCTAGCAGTTCTTTTTCGGTGACAGTGTAATTACGCTGAGCCTCAATCAGTGTCTTGCTAGCATAGTATATGACAAAGGGTTGTTTCTCCCGATGGTGGCCTAAAACAGCACCGACGGCAAAATCAGAAGCGTCTCACATCATTTCAAAATCAAGCGACTAGTCGGGTGGTTGGAGAATCGGGGAGTTGGAAACAGTGCTTTGTAAAGTCTCGAAGGCGCTGAGACACGAGGTATCAAATTCAAATGGGACATCGGTAACCAGGAGATTTGTCAAAGGCCGCGCAATTTTTGAGAAATCGCGTATAAATCTCTGATAGAAGCCGACGTGACCCAAGAATGATCTGATCTGCTTGACCGAGCTAGGTGGCAGTAAGTGGGAGATAATCTCTGATTTAGCCCGGTCGACCTCGATTTCATTGTTGGAGATCCTGTGCCCTAGTACTATGCCATCCCTCACCATGAAATGGCTTTTCTCCCAGGATAGTACTAGGTTTACCTCAATACACCATTTCAGGATCTTGGTGAGGTTATCAAGACAAGACGCGAAATCATCTCCGAAAATAAAGAAGTCATCTATGAATACCTCCACATAATCCTCAATCATGTCAAAGAAGATAGCCTTCATACAACGTTGAAATGTCGGTGGTGCGTTGTAGAGGCCAAAGGGCATTCTCTTGAAGGCGAATGTTCCAAAGGGGCTTGTGAATGTGGTCTTATTCTGATCTTCTGGGCTAATCGCTACCTGATTATACCCGGAGTATCCATCCAGAAAGCAGAAGAAACTGCATCCGACTAACCGTTCCAAGATCTGGTCAATGAACGGCAAAGGAAAGTGATCCTTCTGGGTAGCCGTGTTTAGTTTCCTGTAGTCAATGCAGACCCGCCAAGATGTCGCAGTGCGGGTTGGGATGGATTCGCCCTTATCATTTTTCATGAGGGTGAGTCCTGCTTTCTTGCACTATCTGAATTGGACTCACCCACTAGTTGTCTAAGATTGGATATATAATGCCTGCATCCAGCCATTTGATGATCTCCTTCTTAACAACCTTTAGCATATTTAGGTTTAGCCGTCTTTGAGGTTGTCTCGAAGGTTTCACCCCCTCATCCATGTAAATGTGATGAGTGCAATACTAGGGGCGAATACCGTGGAGATCAGCAATACTCCACCCGATAGCAGCCCTATGGTCTTGAAGCGTAGAAATCAATTGATGCTCCTGTTCTTGGGTTAAGTGGGCATTGATAATGACTGGATATGTCTCACTTTCACCCAAGAACACATACTTGAGTGAGTCAGGTAACGACTTCAATTCAATCATGGGTGGGTCAGAATCAGATATGAGAGTGGGAGGAGCAGAATCGAAGGTGGGAATCTGCTGATCCATGTGCACGTGAATTCCCACTAAGTAGCTCCCTATGGAATAATTGGTTGTGACTACGTTAACGGGAAACTCGTTAGCTGTAGTCACGTCTTCCTGCAATAACAGGGGTGATTCAATAATATATGAATCAGGACAGCTAGATTCAGGGGTGTTGTGGTCAGAAGCACACCCTAAACAGTCAGATCCTCGGGGAGATATGTGTAATGCAGTGGTTTCAGTCCCGTGTGGATCGAGGTTCGAGAACCCTGATAGTGTAGGCGAATGAGACATTGGGTCGTCACAAAGGAGCCCAATGTTACCACCGTAAGCCGAATCTTTGTCTTCACCATCCTCTATTTGATCACAGTCGAAGTTCTTTGCTACCCTGAATATGTCTAGTCGAAGTCGCTTATTGCCTAGGGCAATCTCCATACACCCGGATGTGCAATCGATGTTTGCTCGAGCTGTCCTAGAAATGGGCGACCCAAAATAATTGGTGCATCTCGGAGATTAGGAGGAACTTCCATATAGAGAACGAAAAAATTTGCAGGAAAGCAGAACCCGCGAACTTTCACGATCACGTTCTCAACCACCCCCTCAGTGTTTTGATTGATCTGTCAGCCAGCTGAATCGTAATCGAGGTGGGTTTCAACTCCCCAAATCGAAATCGATCAAATACGGCGATGGGAGTAAAGTTGATGGATGAACCCAAATCTAGAAGGGCCTAATCAAATGAAGAATCCTGCAAGAAGCAAGATATGAGTGGGGTACCAGGGTCTTTCTTCTTCGGCGATAGGTCAGCTAGAATCATGGCACTAGCTTCTTTCGACAATACCACCTGTCGTCCAATTCTCGGCTGTCGCTTCAGGGTATAGTAGTCCTTGAAGAACCTAGCGACAGTGGGAATGTGATCGATTGCTTCGAGGAGGGGGACCTGAATATGTACTTCCTTAAACATCGATTTCGGGTCCTCAAAATTCCGTGTGTCCTTTTTTCGTACGGCATTTCGTGTCAGAGCCTCAGGAAAAGAGACGGGAATCTCAGGGTTAAATGGCCTCTTACCCTTATCTACTGCAGGTGGCTCCTAAGGTGATGAAGATGGAGTCAAACTCGCTTGCGACGAAGGGTGGGAAAAATCAGGAACCGCCTACCTAGGTGGTGAGTCAAATGTCTTCCTTCTGCTTCGCAAAGAAACAACATGTGCATCGGCTTGCTGTCCATGAGGTGGTGAGGGAGCAGAAGGGGCAGAATACGCAGGATTCTGCAAAGGCGGCTGGCCTTGCGCGTAACTGGGTGGTACAGTAGGCGCCTGTAGTATTGCATGTGCCTGCCCCTGTGGTGCATGAAACCTAGGAAGGGCACCCTGGTTCTACACATATCGAGGATTTAGGATCGGTTGGGAGGGCAAGGCTCCCTGAGTCCTATGCTCCTGCAACAACTGGTTCTGCATGTTTTGTATGGTCTAAATCTGATCAACCATCACCTTCATAATCTGCAAGCTATCTTGTGTAGACTTCCTCATCGATTCTTGCATCTCCTCTTTCAGCGCCTCCAAAGGGTCAGCCCGCTTTGGAGGGTGGTTGGCAGCTTGGTGCAGCGGCTGGTATAACGAGCGGGGTTGCTGCTCCTGAGGCGGGAATGGCTGCTGCCTAGGGTACATGTTTTGCGCATTCCCGTATTTCCTGGTCTGGTAGTGTGGATCTTGATGTGGTCTCTGTGAATTACTAAACCAGGAGAAGTTTGGATGCTGGCACCAACCAGGGTTATACATCTCTGAATACAAGTTATTATGCTCGTATCCTTGGATAGTGCTGACGTCCTAGTAGGCCGAAGATGTCTGAGACGTATATCTGTCAAGGGGATACGCATTATAATCTGTGGGTGGTGAGTAACCCTAGTCGTAAGGTGCCAAATTTGGATTGTTTACGGGATCCTGGTATGCGAGATCTCGTAAATACAAAGAAGATGCATCCTGAGTGAGTAGATTAACTCGAGCAGGTGGGGCTCGGGGTGCATAGGAGGGTCGTGAGGTAGTAGAGCTCAATTCGGATTGACCCTAACTAATCTGGTCAATCTTCTTCTCGATTAAGTTTATTCTATCCAGCTGCCTGACGATGATATCCATGTCAGCTCGAATAGACTTGGTGTGAGCCTCGTGGACACCAACCCGCTGCTGACCAGGCCGCTGGAACTAGTTCATAGATGCGGCATTCATCAAGTTCTCCGCTAATGATTCGAACAGCTCAAATGGGTTGTTCTCATCTTTTGCGAGAAAATTCCTACCACTAGATGCATCGGCCAGATACCGATGTGTGTCATCCAGCCCATGATAAAAAATCTGAGCTAAGCGCCATCTGAGTATACCATGATGCGGGCATTTTTGGAGAAGGTCGTGAAATCTGTTCCATGCTTCGTGTAATTTCTCCCCAGCTCCCTGGGAGAAAGTCGTGATTGTGTGTCGCATTGCGTTTGTTCGACCGATTGGGAAGAACTTTTGTAGGAATTTACGTCGTAATTCCGGCCAGGTTCCAATTGGCTTCCCAATAGTCTTGAACTAATATGAAGCTTTGTCCCTCAGCGAGAATGGGAAAAGCTTCATCAGAACAATCCCGAGATCAACATTCCTGGGTCAGATCGTTTCAGCAAGTCGACTCAGGTCCTTGAGGTGCCGGAACGGATCTTCGCTTGAGTTCCAGTAGAAATGAGTGCTGATCAACCTAATTACATTAGGCTTGAGCTCAAACGCATCTCCGTCTGCGGGAATTCTGACAGGAGGTGCGTTGATTTGTGCAGTTGGGTTGTAGAAATCCCGCAGTTGTTCTCCTCGTGGTGGGTGCTGCATCCTGTCAAGTGCTGTCAGAATGTGATCCATGCTCTGTTGATGCCGCTCCTCAGATTCGGTGACCTGGGCTTCCAGATGAGCCATCGGGTCCAGATTCTTGATGTCTTGAGTCGGTCTAGGTCTAGGTCCAGGATTTGCCATGGTGGCTCTTGGAGTAAAAGAAATGGGGGAGAAGATGGTCTGGGTGAGGTGACTCACCTCCTTAGGAGTGGCTCCCAAGGTCCAACCAAGCGAGGTCGAAGTGACCTCCTTCCGTGCATACACCGCCCAACCCCTGAGTTGGTGTAGCCACGCAGGACAAGGCTAAGGCCCTATCAATCAAATGGTCCTTATAGATCAGGTGACCAGATTTTTCGTTAAAAGTTTGAATTCCTGAAGATAAGTTCGCCATTCAACCGACTGAAGGGGATTCCCGCCTCTCAAGCTAACCCAGCCAATCTGGTTACGGGGGGACTAAGGGGAAGGTTCTTCCTTTGGCTTACGCCTCCGATTCTGTTGACCCCCGAGCCGTGGTCGTTTGACACTACCCTGCAGACTTAGTCACCAGGTTTGGCAAGAGAGATTAAAAACACCCAGTAGTATGACAACGAACTCAGGTTGATTTCGTGTTTTAAAATTAGTTTTAACCCGTTTTCTTCAGTGGGGTTTGTGGTGAGTGGCCCATAAGGTGACCAAGCTCATCCGCTAACTAGACTTGATTAAGTCTAGGTTAGCCCATTTGTGGTTTCTAGTTATAACCCTAAAGATTCAACCTAAGTTGCCTACACTTCTAGGGTTTTTTTCTATTTCAGTAGATCACAAAAATAATGTTGGTTCTCTGATAATAATTGGAATCCAATTAATTTGAAATTACTTTTTCAGAGAATATTTTTTTGGATTTTTTACTATTTCAATCGAATTTTTTGGGAATTTTAAATATCAGGGGGTCAGATTAGGAACTTTGACCCCTGGTCATTCTTTTGCTTTCAAATAATATCAAATAACCTTCAAAAATTTGGGAAAAGTATGGAAAATAAAGCCAATGAGATCAGCTTTCAAATCCCACCATTTTTAGTCAAAACATATTTGCAGATTGGTCGAAATTGCTTTTTGAAATTTAAAAAATTTGGAATCTGGGTCAGTCTGAGCCCCGTGCACTTCGCAAATTTTTAAAAATTGTATACTTGGAATTTTTTCCAAATAACAGTGCCGTTTGAAAGATTGTTTGAAAATCAAGGTTTAGCTTGAATTTTAGAATTTTTCACTTACTAATTTTTCATTAATCGAATTTTTAAATTGAGCTTGAAATCTGGTCGAAAATCAGGAGATGGTGGAATAGCTTTTTAAAGAGGTTTGAATTTGAAATTTAAGCCTTCCACCAAAAAGATTTTTTTTTTTCAAAACTCTTGCATGTTTTTTTTTCAAAAAGAATTTTTCAAAAGATTCAACGAAAATATCTTTTTTTTTCTTTTTCCAACTAACCAAGATTCGAAAGGAAACCTAATCTAGATTTTTAAAAAAAATCTTTTTTTTTAATTTTTTTCACGAAAATGAAAAAAAATCTTTTCTTTTCACAAATAATTTTTCAAAGGAAAGTGCAGAAAATAAATCTACTCTTAGAGTTCAGGAAAAAAGAAACCTAATCTAGAGAGAGATGATGTGCACCTGATTTTTTCTTCGCCACGCTCGATGTGTGCACAGATCCCATTTTCCTTCAGTTTTTCCTCCACATCAAAAACAAAGTGGAGAGAGATTTGTTAGTGATAGTCTAAAAGATCGAAATCAAAGAAAATGTCGTTGCCTCCCTGACAACGGCGCCATTTGATGGAAATCATTTTCGCACGTTTTGAAAGTCATCGGAATCATAGTATAGTCGTGCAAAAATGTTCGTCAAAAATAAGTTTGTAAAAATAACGAGACTTTTGAGTCCCGGTCGTTCGTGTCTGGGAGGCGTTTGTTTACTTCTGAAATCGATCTTCTATTACTCTACTTTGTTTAGAATCGCATGCTGGTTCGTGATTATTACGTATTTAGGTACGACATACTTAGTTGCAAGAATATTAAGAGTTAGAAACAGGCAACTTGAATCACGCAAATATGATAGCAATCAATAAGCTCATGGTGATTTCACAACATGGAGATATATATATATATAAGCATTTTTCATTTATTCAATGGGAGAGTTGTTTGCAACAAGAACTATAGAGGAAAGCTTATACATAAATGCTTAAATGGAAATCTAGCTACCAAAAAATGATTGCATACAAGAATCAAAGGGGGTATTTTGCATGCATCATTGGGGAAGAATAAATACTACTCTACTAAGTAGTAATAAACAGCAGTAAACTACGAAGAGCACAAACTAAATCTAGCAGAATGAAAGGACATTCAGGGGTGGTCCCCGATGGCCTTGGAGTGGTCGGGAGGAGAATGAGGGGCGGCCAATGTAGCTTAGGCTGACCCTTGGAGAGAGGGAGGATTGATCCAGCATCCCGGCATGGTGTCCTCCATGGTGGTGGTAGTGAGCTCGTGGAGGTGGAGTGGCTAGCTAAGTAGAAGTGGGAGTGAATGGCACCAATGGAGTGAATTTGCCAAGGAAGTGAATGGGTACAAATGGCCACCCCTTAGGTCTTTTTATAGACCTAAGGGAAGCTCTCAAGGGAATTATGGAATTCTCTAGAGAGGCCTATGGTGGGAGCTCGTGGGAGAGTGAGAGAGAGAGGATGGATGGTGGTTTTTAGATCCACCAAATGAGGATCTAAAAATTGAATGGCTCTTGGTTACTAATTTTGGCAACCAAGGCAACCACACATGGTAGAGAGTTCTAGAGAACCCTAGGCTAGGTATTTTCATGTGGATGGTGTGTGTGGGTCGAAACTTAGGTGGTTAGGTTGATTAGGTTAGGTTCTAGAGGGTTTAGGTCAAGGTATGTCTGAAATTAGGGTTATAAACCCTAATTCACTAAGGTAAAGTGCAATTAAACTTAATACAAGTTTAATCGGGTGTGTGGAATCTTAATTTAGAGTGAAACAACTCAATTAATTTAGGTCTAGGTCAATTGGACTTTGATTGAGTCCAATTGGATAGTGTGTGCTGAGATCAGGACTCAATTGGACTTAATGAGTCCAATTGAATAGGTTGATGGAATTGACTAAGACCCAAGTCAATTAGGTTTAGTGAGGACCTAATTAGGTCCTTAGGTAGGTCTAGAGGTGATGTACTAGGGTTAAGGCACCTTAATTTAGGTTCCTATGGGGTTGGAATTGGGTTTAGGGACCTAGAGATTCAAGATCAAGGCTTAAATCTCAAAACAGGAATTGGAGAGTAGTATCAGACGTCTAATAATAGTGTCAGATGTCTTACACTAAAAAATCAGAAGTCCAGACTTGTTGTCTGGACATCCAATCAAAGTCAGGAGGGATTTTGGGTTCTATCTTGGGCATTCTGCAGAAATTGGACGTCTGACAAAGTGTCTGGATTTCCAATGACACTGCAGAAGTGGGTTTGAGGTGTGCAAGAGATGGCTAAGGGTCCTGGATGTCCTATAACTTATCTGGACGTCCAGATAAGGGTTGGAACTAGGGTTTTAGGGCTTCCTAGGGTGTTGCGACCTAACCTAAGGGTGGCTAAGGCTTGGGGAAGTCTCTAGGCTATCCTAAGCTAGGAGGGATCAGAGCTCTTCACATTTTACTGCTTTATTTCTACTTAATAGAATAGAAAACCTTTAACCCCCTTACATTATTATTCCTACATATAAACTAGGCCTTCTGCTCCAGCTCTGCTACAACTCCCGTTATTTCAGATCCAGCTTCAGATCAACTTATTCCCTGCAATTGACATAATGCACTTAATCAACACATTATGACATTATTTTATGCATAACTAACGAAAAGTAGTAAAGATGCAAATAATGCTTATGCGTGCATGAATTTCCCGAACTTATGCTAAGCTCTAGCCTAATCTAGGTCAATTAAGACCTATGATTGCTGCACAATCAAGTATACACACACTCTAATTTTAATGCCTTCAGCTAGGCATAATATACATACAAAGAAGAAATTGAGAATTCACAAGTGCGGGTTAGAATCAAAATAAAAAGATTGATCCTCAAACTCGTCAATAGAAGATGTCCACAAATGTGGACCAAATTATGGTGTAGACCTATGCCCCAGGGTTGAGTGGTTCTAAGGTATTGGATGAAAATCACCCAGAATCGAAGGTTGTTAAGCTTACAGGGTCAGGCCTGTGGTTTTGTGGTGTGCAACCCAAGACAAAAATGGTGGACAATAGGTAGATCTGGTTCACTAGTTTCAGATGTCCACTTAACATTCAACTCAAAAAAATAATCAGTTATTCTAGGCTTGGGTCGCCCATGAAAGATATCATAAGGGTCTACATAGAAGATAGGTGGTTTCAGGTCAATACGTACCCTTATATCCAAAATCATAGTTCCCTGAGAATTAGCCACCTAGATTTTTATTGCCAAATTCCTATCCTCTAAAATCAAGTGCTTAAGCTCCAGGACCTCCAAATCGTTGTATACCCCATCTAAAGTGCCTAAGTTCAACAATTGCAGCTGAATCAGGATTGACTTGGGCGTAATGATCTCAGAAGTCAACTCTTTGGGATGCAGATGAGGACTGGGCTCTCTGATTGAATCATCAAGATTCAGATCCTCCAAGTTAACCCCAACCAAACCCAAATCTTCAATGAATGGGCTATCAAATGGTTCATCAGATTCCTAATGCCCATTTGTCTCACTAAAATCATTTTCCTTATGCTTAAGTGAGACTTCACCTAAAGATTCTTCACCCTCAGAGTCAAAGAATTGATGATCCTCATTTATATTTGTCCCAAAATCATAAATCATTTCATGATCCAAGGAGACATAGTTTTCTTCGTTTCCCGACTTGGGGATCTCGAGTGAATCAATCGTTTCATCCTCAAATGGTTGCTCTAGACCAATCTGGTCATGTCCAGTCTCAGAATATGTATCCCCCTCGACAGGCGCTTGAGCGGGTTCAGACATTGGCTCTCCTAAACGGGGTTCATCTTGAGAATCATCCCAAGATTTTACTAGGGCAACCACAAATTTCATCCTCAACCTCGACAATTTCCCAAGAAGAAACTCACCCAGGTCCCTATCCCTAACACTTTGGAGCAAATCCAATAGAGAACTATTAAGTTCATCAATCATTTTGATCATAGGCTCCAGTGCTTCAGTGCATGGTGTTGGCTGAGCTTCTAAAGATTGTACAGTGTTCTACAAATTAGCCAACACCCTATCCTGGATCTAGTTCACCTGAACTGACTGGTTCGGTTTACGTTTGGGTGGTTTTGGGTTAAATCTGGGGGAGTTAAGATGTCGAGGTTCTCGGGTTCCTCCCTGATAGTAGGTCATCTTAGGTTGTTCAAAGAATGGTGATGACCTATTTTCAATGGAATACTGGGGAGGGTAGGTGTTATAATCAGCATATCCTTCCTGATTGTAGATCGGGTTGGTTTTCTCATCAAAGGATAGAGATCCATAATCATTTTAGGTTTAGGAAGGATAGTAATCATAGTCTTGTTGTCCAAGGTTAGGCCTTGGACACTGAGGTTAGAATTCTTATCCCCAATCAAAGTTATCCCAACTAGTGGATGGGTAATTACAAGTCAAGTCGGGATAGTAATCATCCTGGGGATATGTGGTCGTAGGAGGGTAGGATGGTAAATGCATGTAGGATGTGGAAGGGTACATAGTGGACTAGGAGGGAAATCAAAAGAGAGAAAGGAGCCCCGCAGTACAAGTGATCAACCCTGTCCTTAGGTGGGTTAGCCAAAAGACCTACAGACTCCCAAGACTCGTCTTGAGATTATAAACGATTTGGTCTACTTTTATCCAATCAATCCAACCAGTTAGGAGGGACTGGGGAGAAGGTTCTTCCTTTGGCTTGCGCCTCCAGTTCCTAGTGTACCCCCAGCCGCGGTCGTTTGACCCTACTCCCCTAGTTAGACATTAGATGGACCAGTAGAAGTAGATTAATCAAAAAAAAATCTCAATTTGAGCCCTGAAGAGTGAATCAATCCATAAGGCCAACGTCTACTCAATTTTAATTAATCTCGGGATGACTGTGCTCTTGGAATGTGATGGGCCCTTTAAATGGGTTGTGCCCTTAATGATCAGTTAAATGAGTGTGCATGCGCAACCAGGGTTTGCAAACAAGGTTATTTGATGATGTGTCTTTTAGGGTTTAACCTTGTTTAGTAGCTTTTAGGGTTTAATTCTTAGGTTGGTTCAATCAAGGTTTAGTTGAACACTCCAAGTTTTGAGAACACGGGTGATGATATGTTCCTTTAAAAATAAAAAATAATATGGAGTGTGTGGTTCAGCCCTAAGAATCAACCCTAAGTGGCAAGCTACTGATGAATCACTTTTAATTTGAGTGGTGTGGCCTAAACAAATCAATCAATTGGCCTATTCGCACCACAGATTAAGGCACATAATGTCTTAGCCTAATCAGATTTCTACTCACTTATGTGTTTTGAGTTGAAGTGTACCGGGTCAACAGGTTAGATCCCGGTTAAGTGGTAGAATCAAAGTGGAGTGGTGCGCCTTAAGTCGAGAGTTGTGGGTGTTAAGGTGTGTCTTTTTCAAAAAATCCCACAATCAGATAACACATTTTTTATTTTTCTTTTATTTATGTGAATGGCGAGGTGAGTGGAGGTGGCAAACAAACAACCAAATCTATCCTAGGGTTTATAAAAAGCACCTAAGTTGATTTGGGTTTGAGTTATTAGGTTATGGAATGAAAACTAAGGTGGGGATGGTGTAGGGGACACTTTCAAAACACTCTACCCACACTTTACTCTGGTCTACCACACTTGGATCTCCATGCTAGGGTACCTGCAAGACAATAGATCAAAGACAAGTGGGGTTAGTGCTATGTAAATGCAAAGAAGCACAGAAAATAATAAAGAAAATTCCGTTGCCTCCCCGGCAACGACACCAAAATGATCGCACGCATTTCAAGAGTTTGAAATCAGGGTTACAAGTAACCCGTCATCGTAGTTGCAAAACTCATGGTCAAATAAAATTTATACCAAAACTCCAAGGGAGTCCCAGGTCGAACACAGGGAGGCGACGTTTATTTTAATTGAAAATCGTGCTTCATTTTGTTTGTTTTTGGTATTTTAGGGTTTTGTTATTTTTTTTTTGTTTTTGAAAGAAGACAAGCAGAATGAATCATAAGAGATATGGAACAAATCTGATATATATATCACTTCAATGTCAATTACAATAAACTATGGAAGCATAAAAACAAAAGGGGGGTGAGAAGAAATCTCCTGAATCAGCTGTTCGATGAGATGACAATGCCTAGCTCAAGCTCGGACGAAGGAGGTGAGGAGCGGGTTGAAGGAGGCGAGATGCATGAGGACGTCGGGTAGAGGAAAGCTTCGGTATGGCTCTGGAATGGAGGTGAGAAGGCGGAGATGATCTGCTACCGGAAAGACGGTGGGAGGATGACTCCAAGGTGACCTATGAATGGGGATGGGAAGTTGGAGGAGTATTTGGTAGAGTAGAGGTTCGCTATACTGGTAGGCACCTTGGGAGCTTGAGAGTAAGCTCTAACAGAGCATTGGTAGGCTTGCTAGAGCTTGAGAGTAGGTGCGAGTAGAGTAGCTAGAGATGGCTTGGAAGGGCGGGGGTGTAGGTCCTTTTATAGTGGAGGATAAGAGGCAAAAATAGGTATGGAACCATTAATGACCTCCAGGCCGTCACTGGAAGTGTCGCTATAGGCAGCCTATGCCCACTCACACCCGCTCATGCCCACAGCTGGCTTTGTTGGCGTGCGAAGAACTAGCTAACGGCTGTAAGCGTCGCTGTAGGTTCAGCTCATGCGTCTCTGTAGGTTGGTGCCAACTGAGCAGATGCCCGCCCCTTGCTCCGTTGCTGCTATGCTATGCGCTTTCTTTACCGTGCGCGCATGCTTATGCACTAGCGCTGCACTGTGTGCATGAATGCCTCCACGCGCACACGTGCACCCACACTGCCGTGTGCATGCGATGGCGTGTGCGTGCACATGGGCGGCCTGGGCTACACCATGTGGCGCAATCTGGGCCGTCCATCTTCTTTTCATTGTAGGGGCTGCTATAGAGGTCGGATTGAGTTTATTTTTGCACCGTTGGGCTGCGATCGTTGACCTGAATCCATCCGCATGGTTGGATTTGTCATTTGATGCTTCAAATTATGTCACCTAGTCCCTTGGTCGCTGATTTTCCTCGGACTGCATATGGTGCTCCAAGACTCCGATCAAGGCGATTTTGGACTCCGATCATCGTCTTGATCAGATTCGCATGGTCAGATCATCAATCCAGTGCTCTGAAATAAATACCCTTCTCTCTTGACCACAAAAAGGATGCAATTAACCTAAATTATATACAACTACTCTAAATGCATAATGATGCATGCTATGCAATATTTATAACATGAAATGCAAATCTAAGCCTAGGAACATGCATGAATAGGCATTTTACCTTCAATAAATGTGTTTACATCAAGTTGGTTGAACAACTCCATAATCACGTGGACACCTTCTGTGGAGGTAATTTCCTCAATAAGGATGCAAATAGCGCATACAACTTGTTTGAGGAAATGTGTGAGAACTTAATTAATCATGCCTCCATGGATGCATTCAACCGATCCCAACAACCTAGGTCAAATGCTAATGAGATCCAGGATTCTCATTCATTTGACATGGAATTGATTTCTAATAAGCTTGATAAGATGGACTTGGCTACTAAAAGAATGGAAGAATGGATGTCTGGGAATTCGGGAAAGACATCTGCACCCACTCAATCCTAGAATTTGGGATTTCATTCCTCACGAGCTCCCACAGGGCAAGAGTTCGTGAACCAACTTGAATCAGCTCAACCTATGAGCCAGGATTTCTCGAAACCTTATGGGTTCCAAACTAAGACCTTTGATCCCAATTTTTCTAATCCTTCCTTCTCTCCATCCTCGCCCTATGAGGATACGCATGTGGTGTAGGAGAATGCTAGGTCCAACCCGTATTCCAACACTTATAACTCAGGTTGGAGGAACCACCCTAACTTCTCCTGGAAAAGTTAAGGGCAATAGACCCAAACACAACCCAGCACCTATGCATCTCAAAGACCTATTGGTTAGGGTCAAGTATATACCCAGTTGCCCCCGAGACCGATTACTCAACCACCTTGGAATGCCCAACAATCTGCAAGGAAGGCTGATTTAAACCGACAGATGGTAGAGATGCAAGGGTCTGTGCTTCAACCTATGCAGCAAATGAAGAATCATTGGACAAATTGCAATCCGAGTTTATTGCTAACACCCGACAACCCACATCTCTACCATCCCAACACATACCCAACCTGCACAATGTACAAAATCAGCACAACAGAGCCCAAAGGTACGAAAATCAAAGGGACCCACATGCGCATGCTCAGGTGGTTGAGTAGGGTTCCTCCTCTTCTTCTTCTGGTTACATGTCCAACCAAGGCCCTCCAATCTTCACTAACCCACCTCAAGACCCAAACCCTTATGCCTCTGCAAACTCTGTCACCTTGAGAAGTGGAAAGCAAACCTAGTACCCTGAATTACCTTCTAGAAGCCAAAACCCTTGGGAGCTTGAGAGAGAGAAGGAGGAGATTGAAGAAGATAATAAGGCCCAGGGATCGAAAATTGAAAATACCACTCACATCTCGTTCCCTGAAGACCTATTGAAAACCAAGAAGAAGAAAACCTTAGATAGCAATGAGGAGCTCCTAAATTTATTCAAGAGCGTAGAAATCAATATTCCACTCCTCCATGCTATTAAGCACATCTTGACTTACGCTAAATTTCAGAAAGAACTATGTACCCGAAAGCGTAGGTCGAGAGAACCCACTTCGAGGAAGGTGATTCTCTCTGAGCAGGCAAGTTTTGTCATCTTGCATCACCTTCCTCAAAAGAAGAAAGATCAAGGGGCCCCCTTGATTTCATGCGTTATTGGAAAATACACTTTTGATAGGGCACTATTGGATCTAGGTGCATCCATCAACCTAATCCTGACTTCTCTTTATGAGAGGTTTGGGCTAGGCAAACTTAGGCAAACCTCAGTAACGCTACAATTAGAAGACTGCTCGGTCACCACACCGAAGGGTGTTATTGAGGATGTAATCGTCAAGGTCAAGGATTTCTACTTTCCCATAGATTTCCTGATCCTTGACATGGATGTACCTAACGATTTGAGAAACACGCCCATCATTCTGGGGCACCCATTCCTAGCTATCGCCAAGGCCAACATAAACTGTGAGAGCGGTAGTATGGAGATCGTCTTTAGGGATAGGAAGCTAACTCAATATTTTTAAGGAAATAAGAGGATTTGAGGATTGTGGATTCATTGAGGAGCTTGAGGATCATGATTTTGAGACTTGTATGATGATCAGTGCACTCAAGCACTCCACCAGCTTCAGCGAACCCAACCTACAACCATCCATGGCAAACCTGCCACATCCCGAAGAGGCTGTTGATTTTGTTCATTCCTAGCCTCTTCCACTGGATCGTCCAGATGAATCTTCATCGGCATCCTCCCTACCTTCTATACTAAACCCACCTCAACTTGAATTGAAACCATTGCCTAAAAATTTGAAATACGAGTTCTTTGGACCTGAGAACACGCTCCCTGTGATTATTAGTGCTATTTTGACTAAGGAGCAAGAATTGAGGTTGATTAAGGTCCTTAAGAACAATAAGGAGGCAATTGGTTGGACCATCCACGATCTTAGGGGGATCGAGCCATCTTATTGTAATCACCGTATTTTTATGGAAGATGGATCCGACCCATCTCGCGAAATGAAAAGGAGACTAAACTTAAATATGCAAGAAGTGGTCAAGAAGGAGATAATTAACTGGCTCAATGCTAAAATTATATACCCAATCTCGAATAGTCCATGGGTTATCCCCATTCAGATTGTACCCAAGAAGGCGGGAATAACCATTACGACTAACGCAAAAGGGGAAACCTTCTCCACTCGTTCAGCTTCTTCTTGGAGAGTCTGTATTGACTATAGTGTAATTTTTCCCTACTTGGAGGGGTGAGATCAGTGTGACGTAAAAAATGCGCAAATGAAATATAAAGCAATCTCAAAAAGACAATCACACAATGTACACAGGAATTTTTAGGTGGAAACCCAAACCGGGTAAAAACCACCACCTAACCCTCTCGAGTTAGGATTTTCCGATCAACCTAGTTGATCAAATCCACTAAACGAATCACTTTAAAACGAGGGTGATTCAACCTCAGTACAACCACGCTACAAGTACGAGGGTAGCGTTCCTCAACCCCTTCTCTCCACGAGAAGGATTTTGTCCCACGAAGGAGACGGGAATTCGCAAAGCGAATACCCAACCAAAAGACAAAGGTAAAATAAACAACAAACCTATAGAGCCAACAAAGTAATAAACCTAAGCTTCTATAGGATTTAGGAAACTCCCCTTTGCAAGGAGTGCGTCGACGATGACGCGGTGCGTGAGCCACGCGACGGCGCAATGTCGCTCTCGTAGACAACGGCAGGAGAGCGGGTGCGCGAAGGGAATGATGCTCTCAAGATGATGGAGCTTGAGCTTAGAGAGTAAGAGCTTCTTGGACACAAGAGAGTGGAAATACTTGATCTTAGTGTATCTTGGTCTCTCTAGGTGTGTATCTTGTGTGTCTCTTAGTGTATCTAGGTGTGTAAAGGCTCCCCTCTATTTATAGAGGCCTTAGGAAGGCTTTGGAAGGCTTAGAAAAGCTTCCATAGCCATTGGGAACAAAGTCCAAGAGAATCAGGCCGAAATCAGGACAATGATTACATTTGACAGGGTTATCAGATGTCTAAATCTTTCATCAGACGTCTGGAGGGCCACTTTAAGACGTCTGATTTCAAGGTCAGACGTCTGATTCTATGCGGGTTTCTCCCTGACTTGAATCAGATCTAAACAGGGTTTTTGTGCAAGTCCATCAGACGACATACAGGACGTCTGGAACTAAGTATGGACGTCTGGAAACCTACTTTTACTGTGGGAATTGATTTCCAAACGTTGCAACGGCTAGAAAATCTCTGAGAAGAGATTTTGGGTCAGCTGAGGCAAAACGGTCATTTATCAGACGTCTGGAAAGACCTAAGGACGTCTGATAAGGCTCTAACGGTCATATTCTTGACTGTTTGCTAAGCCAGCCAACGGTCTACTAATTGGACGTCTGGCAAAGTCATCAGACGTCTCCTAAGACGTCTGGTCTAAGGTCTGGACGTCTGATTTCATCAGACAGAACTAACTATGTCCAGCCTAACAGTTATCAGACGTCTGAAACAACAATCAGACGTCTTAAAATACTTTATCAGATGTCTGATTTGTGAATTAGACGTCTGGAAAGTCTGTTTGAACCCTATATTGGTTTTCTAAGTATTCTACAGAAAACCTAAGTATCCTAGGGTTGTGCCGGTGTTCCTAGGACTACTGTTAGGGTTCTTTGAGGCTCTTTAACAGAAATATCTAAGGAAATAAAGAGCAACAGAAGAAACGAAAAATACAACAAGAATAAAAGAAGGAAATCTATCCTATTCTTCATTTCCTTCCATCTTCAATCTTTCGCTCCACGCGAACCTCCTCTGTTTTCCGTCAAGCTCCTCCAATCCGTCCTGGATGCGAGCTCGAACTCCGTTCTAAACACATCCACATTTGCAATTGACCTGAAATCTAGGACTCAAATTGCAAATGTTAAATAACACGTGTTTTGTTATCATCAAAACAAATGATCGTGGTGCTCTAGCACCAACAATCTCCCCCTTTTTGATGATGACAAAACCGTAAATAATAATGCATAAAAATCCTCCCCCTTTTTGACATTATCAAAAAGGTTTGATTGGTTTAAAATTCCTATAACTCCCCCTTAAAACATGCTCTTCTATGAGTTTCTTTTAACAAAGGTAATATCCTCCCCCTTTTTGTAACAATGAGATAGCTATTATTTTTCTCCCCCTTGATAAAGGAAATTTAGCTACCTTATATCTCCCCCTTAAAAATTGACAATTACCTCATTAATTTTTAACTCCCCCTATCTAAATGCTTATAAAAAGATAGGGTTAAGAATTTTACCTCACCTACCATGGCCAATAAAATGGCCCAAATGGTGGTGGTGGATGCCACATCGGATGGGGCTCCCATCCGTAGCTTGGAGGCCCGGGCATTGGCGCCGGTCTCCAATCTGGTGGTCGACGTGCGGCGGGTCCGTCGTTTGTTCGCCATTTCGTCGGTCTTCTTGTTCTCCTCCTTGGTCTACTCCTTGGTTCTCCCAATTCGAGTTGACCAGCCTTTAGTTTGTAGGTCCAGTCCTTTGTGTTGTAGTTATCCCTGAACCCTACAAAACACGATTCTAATTCCTTTTTCGGTATCCAAGTGGGTTTGGATCCGGATTTGTTAGCGGGTCTCCTTGATGGAGATCCTTTCTCAATCTTAGGGCTATAAAACTTGTCTACTTTGTTGATTATTTTGTTAGAATTTTCCCTAAGACATGCAATTTCTTTTTCTATAGTTTGCATCTTAGTCTTTAAATCATAGATTTCTAACTTTAGACTATCATTTTCCTCAATCAACTTATTATTTTCATTGATGAGGTTATGATTTTCTAATAATAGGTTATCATTTTTAGGACAAGTTTCTAGATCCTTAAGTTTTATTTCTAACCTATCATTTTCATTTTTAAGAAAACTAAGGTTCTTTTTAATGCTTTTATTTTCTATCCTAAGTGATTTACTAATCTCAAAAAGTTCATTAAAAGCTTCTTGAAGATCGAGATTTACCTCGTTGTCTGAGTCGATTTCGCTTTCGCTGTCGCTTCCTCTGGCCATGAAACCGAAGCAAGCGGTTTCTTCTTCTATGGTCTTTTCTTCTTCTTCCTCCGAGCTAGAATCGTCCCAAGTGGCTTGGAACGCCTTCTTCTTAGATTTCTTCTCCTTTTCCTTCTTCTTCTCCTTTTTGAGAAGAGGGCATTCTGGTCGCAGATGCCCTTTCCCGTTGCAGTGGTAGCAACGTCTTGGGCTTTCCTTCTCCTTTTTCTCTTTCTTTAATTCCCTACAAAACTTGGAAAAATTTTTAAGTAAAATTCTAAAGTCTTCGTCGTCGGAACTTACCTCGCTATCCGACGCGGCTCTGAAGGCGAGAGTCTTCTTTAGTTTAGGCTCCGGTGTATCCTTCTTCTTCTGCTTCAACTTAGTCTCGTAGGCCATCAGATTGCCTAGGAGATCTTCCATATTGAGCTCCTCCATTTCGTTCGCCTCTTCGATGGCGGTGACTTTCTGTTCCCATTCCGGTCCAAGGGAACGAAGAAGCTTCCCTTGAAGCTCCCCCTTGATGAAAGTCTTCCCTAAAGCTTTCAAGTTATTTACTATGAGAGTGAACCTAGTGTTCATCTCACTTAAAGTTTCGTTAGATTTCAAAGAAAAAGCCTCAAATTCTTGTGAAAGTAAATTGAGTTTAGAAGTTTTTACCTTAGAGGTACCTTCATGAGTTACCTCGAGTGTGTGCCAGATCTCGTATGCGGTGGCGCATTGCGAGATTCTGTTGAACTCCTCCGGGCTGAGCGCGCAATACAACGCGTTCATTGTTTTCGCGTTGAGAGAGAGCTCCCGGATCTGCTGCTGCGAGTATCCTTCGGCGGGTTTCTCTAGGATGTCGAAGGGGGTCTCGCACCTAGCCCAGACTGTGAAGTCGGTGGCTTGAAGCCACGTCTTCATCCGCAACTTCCAGTAGGGGTAGTTGCTCCCGTCGAAGAACGGCGGACGGGTTGTGGACTGCCCCTCGGAAATCCTGCTTGTGGAACAGCTTCCCTCCATGTGATATTTCCGCGGATGTTACTCCTGTCGGCGGAAAACGCACTCTGATACCAAATGTAATTTTTCCCTACTTGGAGGGGTGAGATCAGTGTGACGTAAAAAATGCGCAAATGAAATATAAAGCAATCTCAAAAAGACAATCACACAATGTACACAGGAATTTTTAGGTGGAAACCCAAACCGGGTAAAAACCACCACCTAACCCTCTCGAGTTAGGATTTTCCGATCAACCTAGTTGATCAAATCCACTAAACGAATCACTTTAAAACGAGGGTGATTCAACCTCAGTACAACCACGCTACAAGTACGAGGGTAGCGTTCCTCAACCCCTTCTCTCCACGAGAAGGATTTTGTACCACGAAGGAGACGGGAATTCGCAAAGCGAATACCCAACCAAAAGACAAAGGTAAAATAAACAACAAACCTATAGAGCCAACAAAGTAATAAACCTAAGCTTCTATAGGATTTAGGAAACTCCCCTTTGCAAGGAGTGCGTCGACGATGACGCGGTGCGTGAGCCACGCGACGGCGCAATGTCGCTCTCGTAGACAACGGCGGGAGAGCGGGTGCGCGAAGGGAATGATGCTCTCAAGATGATGGAGCTTGAGCTTAGAGAGCAAGAGCTTCTTGGACACAAGAGAGTGGAAATACTTGATCTTAGTGTATCTTGGTCTCTCTAGGTGTGTATCTTGTGTGTCTCTTAGTGTATCTAGGTGTGTAAAGGCTCCCCTCTATTTATAGAGGCCTTAGGAAGGCTTTGGAAGGCTTAGAAAAGCTTCCATAGCCGTTGGGAACAAAGTCCAAGAGAATCAGGCCGAAATCAGGACAATGATTACACTTGACAGGGTTATCAGACGTCTAAATCTTTCATCAGATGTCTGGAGGGCCACTTTAAGACGTCTGATTTCAAGGTCAGACGTCTGATTCTATGCGGGTTTCTCCCTGACTTGAATCAGATCTAAACAGGGTTTTTGTGCAAGTCCATCAGACGACATACAGGACGTCTGGAACTAAGTATGGACGTCTGGAAACCTACTTTTACTGTGGGAATTGATTTCCAAACGTTGCAACGGCAAGAAAATCTCTGAGAAGAGATTTTGGGTCAGCCGAGGCAAAACGGTCATTTAGCAGACGTCTGGAAAGACCTAAGGACGTCTGATAAGGCTCTAACGGTCATATTCTTGACTGTTTGCTAAGCCAGCCAACGGTCCACTAATTGGACGTCTGGAAAAGTCATCAGACGTCTCCTAAGACGTCTGGTCTAAGGTCTGGACGTCTGATTTCATCAAACAGAACTAGCTATGTCCAGCCTAACAGTTATTAGACGTCTGAAACAACAGTCAGACGTCTTAAAATACTTTATCAGACGTCTGATTTGTGAATTAGACGTCTGGAAAGTCTGTTTGAACCCTATATTGGTTTTCTAAGTATTCTACAGAAAACCTAAGTATCCTAGGGTTGTGCCGGTGTTCCTAGGACTACTGTTAGGGTTCTTTGAGGCTCTTTAACAGAAATATCTAAGGAAATAAAGAGCAACAAAAGAAACGAAAAATACAACAAGAACAAAAGAAGGAAATCTATCCTATTCTTCATTTCCTTCCATCTTCAATCTTTCGCTCCACGCGAACCTCCTCTGTTTTTCGTCAAGCTCCTCCAATCCGTCCTGGATGCGAGCTCGAACTCCGTTCTAAACACGTCCACATTTGCAATTGACCTGAAATCTAGGACTCAAATTGCAAATGTTAAATAACACGTGTTTTGTTATCATCAAAACAAATGATCGTGGTGCTCTAGCACCAACATATAGGAAGCTGAACACAACCACCAAAAAGGATCACTTTCCCTTGCCATTCATCGATCAAATCCTACAAAGGTTAGCTGGACAAAAATACTTTTGCTTCCTGGACGGTTATTCGGGATATAACTAAGTCCCTATCCATCCCGAAGACCAAGAAAAGACAACTTTCACCTGTCCCTACGGAACCTTTGCATTCCATAGAATGTCATTCGAACTTTGCAATGCACCCGCGACTTTTCAAAGGTGCATGCCAGCCAACTTTTCTGACATAGTGGGAGATTGCCTTGAGGTGTTCATGGATGATTTCTCCATTTTTGGAGATTCTTTTGAGTCCTACCTAGCTAACTTGGAATTGATCCTCCAGAGATGCATCAAGACATGGCTGGTGCTTAGCTGGGAAAAGAGCCACTTTATTACTCGGGAAGGCATTGTCCTGGGTCATGTGGTCTCTAATTGGGGTATTGAGGTTGATAAGGCTAAGGTGGATGCTATCTCTAGACTTCCTCCACCGACATCCATAAAACAGATCCGCTCTTTCCTTGGGCATGTGGGTTTTTATAGAAGATTCATCAAGGACTTCTCGAAGGTTGCTCAACCCTTGAGTAACCTTCTAGCCAAAGACATGCTGTTCAAGTTTGATGAATCATGCCATAAGGCATTTGATTTGTTAAAAACGGCAGTCACCTGTGCCTTGGTGTTGCAACCATCAGTCTGGATAGCCCCATTTGACATTATGGCTGACGCATCTGATTATGCCATCAGGGCTGTCTTGGGTCAAAAGATTGAGAAAAAGCCCTCTGTGATCTACTGCGCTAGCAAGACTTTAGATGAGGCCCAAAGGAACTACATCGTTACTGAAAAAGAATTGCTAGCTGTAGTTTTCACTTTAGAAAAATTCAGGGCTTATCTTTTAGGTTCTCATGTAAACATTTATACCGACCACTTGGCCTTGAAACATCTCGTGGCCAAAAAGGATGCCAAGCCTTGGCTTATTCGTTGGATTCTGTTACTTCAAGAATTTGATCTTGAAATCAGGGATAAAGCTGGGGCACAAAATGTAGTGGCGGATCACCTCTCGAGAATCCTAATTGATTCTCCTCATCCAGATATCCCTATTTCAGACACTTTTCTGGATGAGACTATCCCTACAATCTCGGGTATCCGAACCCTCTAGTTTGTGGATATCGTCAATTATTTGGCCGTTGGTCAAATCCCCCAGGATTGGACCAAACAACAATGGGACAGACTTGTGTCTAATACTAAATATTATTTTTGGGACAATTCTAAGATGTATCGCATCGGCATAGACCAAATTATTCATCGATGCATCTCGAAAATTGAGTTCCATAGTATACTTGAGTTTTGCTAAACTTCTGCGTGTGGTGGACACTTTTTCGAGTAAAAGATGGCAGCAAAAATCTTGCAATTTGGATTCTATTTGCCGTCATTATTTAAGAATGACCAAGAATTCTCAAAGTCGTGCGCCCGATTACAGACACTCGGGAACATGGCTAAGAGAGATATGATGCCCCTAAACCTAATACTTTTTGTCTAAATTTTTGACATTTGGGGCATCGACTTCATGGGACCCTTCCCTCCTTCATTTGTACACCAGTATATTCTAGTCATTGTTGATTACGTGTCCAAATGGATTGAGGCAATCCCCACCCAAACCAATGACCACAAGTTGGTCATCGATTTTTTGAAGAAGAATATCTTCAGTCAGTTCAGAATTCCTTAGGCGATTATCAGTGATAGTGGCATACATTTCACTCATGCCTAGTTTCAAAATTTACTAGGGAAATACGAGGTGAATCATTAGATTTCCACACCTTACCACCCTTAGACGAACAAACAGGCCGAGGTCTCCAATCGGGAGATCAAAAACATTTTGTAGAAAACCGTAAGGCCTGATAGGAAGGATTAGACCCAAAAGCTAGATGATGCTCTTTGGGCCTACCGTACAACATACAAAATGCCTATTGGTATGTCTCCATTAAATCTGGTGTTTGGTAAGGTATGTCCTTACCCATAGAGCTAGGACACCGACCATTTTAGGCCATCAGGAAATGTAATTTTGACCTACAGTTGGCCAGGAAGACCAAGAAACTCCAACTATTTGAGTTGGAGGAGCTTAGAAATGATGCCTATGAAAATGCTAGAATCTATAAGGTAAGGACCAAAGCTCTCCATGACTAGATGATTTCACATATGAGCTTTAAGCCAAACCAGAAGGTCTAGCTTTTTGATTCTCGACTGAATCTCTTCCCCAGCAAGCCTAGGTCTAAGTGGGACAACCCATACGTTATTGAGTAGATTTTCCCTAACGAGGTCATCGAAATCTCTAACCCAAAGATGGGTAATTCCTTCAAGGTCAACAGACAGCATCTCAACCCTTTGTTGACCATGTGCTCCGTGAACTCATCTTGGACAAAGTTGCTCTTACCTTGCCCTAACCACCGTGGACCGATCATCGCCTAGATGAAGGCACTAAACTCAGCATGAGTAAAGAATGCTCTGAGCTGATCAGAATCTCATAGAAACCAAGTGTTATTCTTCCACTTCTACTCTCCTACATGCTTTCGTTTTAAACAATGAGGACATTACATTAGCTAAGCATGAGGGGCTGTATTTATCTTATGAAATAATCTTTTTGTTAGCCATAATAGTAATTTCCTGTTATTTTCGAAAAAAAGAAAAAGAATTAAGAGACGAGAACTTAGGCATTAGGAGTTGCAAACTTCAGGAATTGATACATTAGGACTTGAATACTTAGACTCTTCAGGTCTTCGGGCTTAATTAGCCTGAGTGTCCACTCGAATGTGGACTTAGTCTCGAGTCCTCGCCAATTCAATTTCATCTTTAATTTAGTAAATAAATTGGGATGATAAGTACACGACTTATCAACTTGCCCTCTGATTTGAGGGGATTTTATGTCTAAGCATCTACACACTATTTGCACTGACTCACTTTCTGATGATTTTTAAGGAAATTGGGTAGCTAATGAACTATCTAGGGTGGTATGGTTGGCAAGTTGTCGTGGGTAATAGCCCATTGGCCGGTTGTCCAGAGCCCAGCCAAAAGACCATTCTCTTCATACTGCCTTTAGGTAAATCTTAGATCAGGGAAGCCACCTACTTAAAAAAAAATAAAAAAAGGGAGAAAACAAAAAAATAAAAATCACACTTCACCTCACGACTATGGCTGGCAAGTTGTTGTGGGTAACAGCCAATAATTCCGTTCTCCCTTGTGTTGGCTGGCAAGTTATCCAAAGCCCAGCTCACAAAAATGTACAATAATTCCCAAAACACTAAGGGAAGAAGCGGGAAAGTAGAATAAACTGGGGAGATATACACTGGGTCCGCCCTTGTGCTGACCCCATAAATAAAAGTAGGGAGAAAGCTACCACTCGAAAAGATAAACCTTTAGGCAAGGTCACCTAGGATCATAGAAACCTGAAGTCCATTTTAATAGCCGCCTAGTGAGTCTTTCACTCTTTTCATTAGATGCTTAGCAGTTAGAGTCATTTTCGAGTCTCGGGTAGATCAAGTAGCCGTAAAAAGTTATCTCAAAACTCACAAACTCCAAAAGTCCAAAAAAAAAAAATTAGAAAAGAAGAAAAAGCACAAAAAAATGTATCTTCTCTTTTCAAATAAGGCCAGGGCTTGGGCGATCTGCATTCTGGTAGACACCTAGGCACTGTCAAGTTTTTGTAATCAGGTCTTGGGTTGAAGTTTTCTAAAGTAACCAACAAATCATGCCTAAGTGATCAAATCCTAATTCTACTTGTATACATAACATTTAGGTTAATTTTGCTATGGACTAGCAAAAAATAAGTATGGGGGTATAATAAACACACAATAATTCATGATAAAATGCTTATTTATGATAGTTCCTAGGCTTAGCATTGAATATCAAGTTATAAATACCGCATAACATCCATTACATGGCATTTAGGATAGTTATGTATTATTTACATTAATTCTTCCATTTTATATGGCCAGGAGGTAGTGCAACATCTTTATGGGCTTCGGAAGAAGAATCCAATCGTACAGATGAATCCAGAGTGACGATCGCAATCCGTCAATGCAAAATTCACCCTAATCACAGCTCTGTAGCACCCTCTACAAGAAGAAGAAAGCAAACGGCTCAGATGGCGCCACATGGTGCCATCCAGGCTGCCCCACCTGAGCCATTGAGTCCCCAGCCTCGCAGCAAGAAGAGATCCCAGCTGTCGGATCTCAATCCAACGGCTGAGACATGCGCAACCACACCACTCTCCACTTGACAAAGTGGCACTTTGGCTAAATGGCGAATTGCCCACTCCTCAAATGAGAGGCACGGGTTTGAGACCCGCAGACCCCCCAAATCAGCAATTGGAGGCATCAGCACCGCGCATAGCCACCCGCATCGCAGCAAGCATGCACACACACAGGTGCACACACAGCCACTCGCACCGCAGTGCCAGTGCAGCGCCAGCGCACGCGTGTGAAGGGGCATGTGATGTACAGGCCAGCAAGGGCGAGGCTTGGAGCAGATCTTCAGTGACTGCCTGGGTAGACCTTTAGTGACTCTTAAAGTTGTCACTAATTGCCTGTAAGTGCAAGGAGAGCTGCGGGCGCGAGCAGTGGGAGAGCGATCTTCGATGACAACTGTTGGGATCTTTAGTGACACTTACAACTATCACTACAGCCCTCTACATGAATTTCTTCCTCTTCCCTCCACTATAAAAGGACCCCTACACCTTCATTCTTCACCATTTCTACCTACTTACTCCCACCTACTCCTAAGATCTAGTAGCCTACCAAAGCTCCATTAGAGCTTCCTTTCAAGCTCCAAAGGCCTCCTATTAGTGTAATATTCCTATTTCCAATGAAATATTCATCCTTCATCCCACCACCTTCATAGGTTGCCTTAGAGCCATCCTCCCACCTCCATTCCGGTAAAAGATCGCCTCCGTCTGCTCACCTCCATTCCAGAGCCTTCGTAAAGCATTGCTCTACCCAGCGTCCTCCTACATCTCACCACCGTCATCCTGCATCTCACCTCCATCCAAGCTTCCACTAGACGCCGTTATCTCACCGAACAGCCGATTCGGGAGATTTCCTCTCACCCCTATCTCTTTTATGCTTTCATAGATTATTGTAATAAACATTTACATGATATCTCATAGTTGATTCATCTCTCTTGTGATCTATCTTGCTTGTTTCTTCTATAAAAAAAATAACAATAATAACAAAACCCTAAAACACCAAAAGGAAACAAAACAAAATGTGGATTTCAACAAAGTAAACATCGCCTCCCTGTGTTTGACCTGGGACTCCCTTGGAGTTTCGATTATAAATTGTATTCGATAGACGCGTTTTGTGAGCTACAACAATGGGTTCTCCAAACCCCGATTTTAATTCGCAAAACACAACTCATCAAAGACCTTTTCTGATTATCGCAAAAGCTAATATCAATTTTCATTCCAGAAAAATGGATATAAGTTGGGGTAACTAGACTATGTCATTAGATATTTTCCAAGCTTCCAGAAGGTCCTTTGATCATGAATTTTTTTAGGACACTGATAATAAAATGGAAGCAGTAGTTGAGAAATCTATGTTGACCACCATTGATTTAGAATTTGATTAGGATAATAGGGTCCAAGACATTTCAGATCAACTAGGGTTTCACTTTTCCTCTTCTAATCTTCCTGATTTATCACCAACAACATCCACACAGTTTGGCTTTCATCATGAACTCAGACCATGGCTAGAATCGGGTCATTCTTCCATTTTTCCATCTCATTTAGATGCCTATATTTTTACCAATCATCTTTTAGGGAATCCTGAGAAAGACACCTTCCATGAGGGCATTCATGTGTCTAATTTTTTACATGATAATCCATCTTCTGTGCATCACTTCACTCTCAGCTAAATGTCGTAAAAGATAGCACTGGATGGGAGGTAACCCATCATTTTTCCTGCATTCCTTTTTCTTTCTTTTCCATGTTTTGACCATCCAAAATCAGACTGCTTATCACTAAGATGATCTCTTTTCCCTCCTAATGCATGAGGACATTGCATATCATAAGCATGGGTGGGTGTTTTTAAATTTTGACGATCAATTCAGGATTTTCAAAACCTAAAAGTATGCAATTTTTCTTTCGCATGCATCTCATTATAGAAAAATCATAACTCTTTGAGGAAATTTTGAAAATCAAGACTAAGGTTGAAAGATTCATTTTAAGGCATAATGGGATTTAATCTTTAACAAACTAGGGATAAGGATACAAATCTGATTGTTAGAATCTTTGGGTCTATTCTTAGACTAGTTCAAGTATCTTTCTCTAAATTCCACCTAAACTCGTGATGATTCAAGTGACTTGATCTCTTTTCGTAGCTTGAAAATTACTTGGCTTAGTTTCCAACCCAAAACTTGCGTCTCTTGTAAAAATTCTAGTGTCAAATTTCACACACAGCCAACACCTAAAAATAAATTTAAAAAAATTAGAAAAGCCCTTTGTTTGTCTTAGTGAAAATCGAAGTAGATGATTGGTTTGAGTTCCCACCGCTGAGATGGAGGGAAATGCCTCCTTTGAGGATGCGATGTCAACATGTTACTGACTTGGCACTACTCTATATCTATATTTCATATCTTTAGACGAAGCATTAAAGCGCAATTTTGCAACTCATTTGTCTTGGATGGTGCTCTACCAATAGCGTCTGAGCAAGAGCTTGCATTTACTTTGAGCGGCCCTTTACACCGCATTGTGTTTTGGGGTTGTGAGCTCCTGGGTGTTGTCTTGGATAGTACTATCTTGAACTATTGGCACAAGAGCCCCCTCGAGGATTGGTAACGAGAATGATGATCCTGACACACCTGTTGTAGGATTAAGGTAGGAGTAAGCATGGGGTAGACAAAAAAAAGAAAGTTTCAAATAAGAAAAAACACGATCTTATAAATATCCTTATAAATGTTGGCATTCACAAAGCACCAACACATGGTTTTAAAAGATTGTGCAAGTTGCAAGTCGGATTCAAGAGCTAAGGAAATCCTAATTGCAAAACGATTTCGGGTCATTTCAATTAACGAGTTAACTTATGAAGTTTTGAAGGATACATTGATCCTGATTCATCTAATATTTTGGTCCAAAGATGAATCTCGATGTGTTATCCTTAACAAATCCCGTGCCTTTCATGTTTTTAATCAACCAAAGTCCCATGATCTTCTCAAAAGTAAAAAAATAGTCTTTCCCAAAACGTCATTTTGTGAAAATAGTTTTTCTAAGAGACTAGCAAAAGATAAGAATGAGGGTGTGATAAACACCAGTTTATCATCATTCTTTTGCCCAAAACAAATCTAGCTCTTAGGATTTTAACTCTGCAAATAGGTTTTCGGGCTGCATTTAGGCATTTACTTAGGATAGGCATGCATTGCATTCTATTATCTTTTTGATACATTTACTTGAGTGTCAGGGATAGATATAAAGTCAAATCCAACATTCCTTGGCACTCAAGAAGGAAGAAGATGAAGAAGAAGCCCCTATCAGCTGGATTCCAGCTAGATCCAGCTCATCTCAAATGGATCCCAGCTAGATCTAGCTCATCCCAACTAGCTCCCAGCTCCTTCTAGCTGGATCAACTCATCTCTAGCTCCATTTAGCTCATCTTAGCTGAATGGTAGCTCTAGCTAGTTCACCTCAGCTGGATGGCAACTTAAACTAGCTCAAGACAGTTGATCCCATCTCCACTCCAACTCCTCCAGCTCGGAACAATTCACTGGAAGCTCAACCTAACTAGGACTAGCTACTACCATCAACTAGCTAGACCTAATTAGCTGAAGGTGACCTCAACCAGCTCAAGCCAGCTCAAGTCCAACTCCCGGAGACTTAACTCAACTCAACTTAGTTGAGCAGAGCTACTTGACCTAAGCTAGCTACTCCAACTAGCTAGGTATTCTACGAGAAGACCAAACCGAGCTCACCTTAGCTCATTTAAGCAAAAGCCAGCTCATCTTAGCTTGTCTTAGTAGCTAGCAAAGAACTACCAAGCTAAGCCAGCTACGATAGCTCCTTGTAGTTCCCTTCAGCAGCCACCTGCTCCAGTGCAGCTCAAGACAGCTTCCTCCAGCTCCTCTCCTTCAAAACCCTAGCTCCCTATACCTCCTACCCAACTCCCTACTAGCTAAGCTAGCTTAGCTAGCTTAGCTTAGCTTATCTAGTACACCTCCATGGCATTCCAACCTAACCCTAAAACCCACCTAACTAGTTCTACCAAATAAGCCTACCTAAGCTCCACCTAAGCTACCTCCACTTCCACCTCATGTTGGCCCCACCACCACACATCCCTTCACCCTTCAGCCACCACTAAAAGCCCCCACTAAAAGTGGCACCAACCCACCATAACTACCTCTTGTTTTGGCGCCAAAACAAAGGGGCAATCTCAGCCCTACACATCACCTTCCAAGTCATCTCCACTATCCCTTTTCCCACCAAAACTAACCCTTCTAGAACCTACCCAACTTTGGCACCAAAAGCATACAACCTTACACCCATGAACATCCACCAAACGGTGGATTCCACCCATAACCACCACCTCCCACAACCCTTGAGATGGCGCCAACTATCCTACACCATAGGATCCTACAACCACCCTTGAAAGCCCATCTTAGCCCTCCATTCAATCCAAGCCAACTACCCCTTCTCCTATCCTATTAATACCCCCCTTAACCACCACCATAAGATCATATCTTCTCCTATTGTATATTCCACCATTACACCACCTACACCTAAGGCTAAGGAAGAAGAAGAGAAGAAGATCAAGGGGGCAACCTACTTGCCCCCTTAGTGCCTTCTTCCTCATTCTTCTTCTCCCTTATGCCATGCCAAGGAGGAAGCCTTCATCTAAGGGGATGACCAGGCAAGAGGAAGAGCAAGGGTGGTGGACGTCCACCCTTGGAGGAGGCTTGGAGGAGGACCATTTGAAGGAAGAAGCCAAAGAGAAGTTCTTTTCAGTTGCGGGAGCAGTGGTAGTTGGAGAAAGGGTTTCTTGAAGCTCCTACTAGAGGATACCTCTCTTCTTTTATCTTCCATTGTATCTTTTGTATTTGCTAGTAGTTGTCTTGCAAGAAGCATTCCTCTACATGTACTACACTTTCTAGCAATACAAATTCATATTTGCATTCCAAGTTCATGTTTCAATTTTAGTGTGTTTTTCATGCTTTTAGTAGCTTAGTGCACCACACCCCTTCTCTTCTAATTACCCTAGGCACACTTGTCTAGGGTGAGCTTATAGGAAAAGTCTTCATTATTGTCACTCATGGTTAGTTGATAGGTGTAATATAATCATCAACTCATATTCCATTGCCTAATTATTTTGAAAATTATAAAAATAATAAAAATCAAAATCATAAAAAGTGCAGATTTGAGAAGCGAAAGAGAGAGAACCAACTTTGTGACTAACAAATTGGCCTCCTTAGACGACCCTAAATACTCCACTATCTAGGTATTATAAATTGTAAAAGTTGATTACGGATTTACGCATTACAACGACACTGTCTTGCAAATTTAACAAAACGCTTCTTTTTCCATATCAAGGTGTCTAATAGGGAAATCAAATGAATTCTAGAGAAATTTGTAAGACCTAACAGGAAAGATTGGTTGAAGAAACTAGATGATGCGTTATTGGCTTATAGAACTGCTTGTAAGACCCCCTTGGGTATGCCGCTATTTCATATAGTGTTTAGCAAAGCCTGCCATTTGCCTGTTGAGATTGAGCATAGGTATTTTTGGGCTATCAAGAATGTCAACATGGATCTCGAGAATGCAAGCAAAATGGGCTTAATAGAATTGACTGAGCTTGAAGAATTAAGGAATGAGGCTTATGAGACTACTCAAGCTTACAAGGAGTGCACTAAGTTATTTCACGATAAACACATCCTCTGCAAAACCTTTGAGTCGAACCAACAAGTCTGGCTGTTCAATTTTAGACTCAGGCTATTCCCTGGGAAACTTAACTCCCATTGAGATGGGTCATACACTGCCACGCAAGCGTTCCCACATGGTGCAGTTGAGATCCAAAATCCCTCATCTAGTGAGACTTCCAAGGTAATTGGCCAACATTTGAAATCGTATGTTACTCTTTCAGATGACTAGGTTGTGGACACCTACAGATTGGAGGGGCCTTAGCTCCAATCACTCTCTACCTCAAGTAATATCTTTCCTTGCTTTCGCTTTCCAATGAGGACATTGTCCAATCTTGGCATGGGGGGTATAACCTGAGGTTGTATATAGCATTTATACATACTTTGCACGCATTTAGTAGGGCATTCGTAGTTATATGATGCAAGAGAGAGAGAGAAAGGAGATGAAATCTTTGAGGACTGAAGTACAAGAGTATTGAGGTAGAATAGGAGGAAAATGCAGAAAGGAAAGGAAAAATTATGTTAGTCCTAGTAGTTGGGTGTGGAACATACCTAAGTTTTGGGCTGGATTAAGTCTTGAAGTGCTAAAGGGAAGGAGATAAGTGAGGGATACTGACTTTAGGCCTCCTAGGTCTGTTCTAGGGCTTAAACATTCATGTATTTGTTAAGATCTAGACTATTCCTTAAGAGGTTAAGGAAGTTGCAAGGCTGATGTATTAAATCTAAGGCTTAGGGATTATTTGGCCCCATTGCCTACCCTTTGATTTGCGAGACATGGTAACCTAGGCACCCAAAAATGACACATCGGTCTGGTTTAGTATGCATAATGAAGAATAATGCCAAAACCTATTCTATCCTGAAAATGTTTGTTTGAAGATTTGACTTAGGAGTGGCTCGAAGACACAAGTTGATTACATGAGTTCCTGGAGAGGAGAAGAGGAATGAAAAATACTCCCCTTGAAGATGCATTATAACATACTATCTCCTAGGATATCTAAATATCTTATCAGGGGCACGAAAGCACCTTGTGCTAGTTCAGGTGTCATGGGCGGCGCTATCCTGAAGTGTTGAAAGCCAGGGTTCTGGGGGTTGCCATGGGTGGTGCTATCTCAAAGCATCGATTGCCAGGAACCTTGTGAGGATGGATGGTGGGGACAAGGAATTCGATACATATCATGTTTAGGGCCATTCCGATGTTGGACTTAGAGGAATTTAAAACTAAAAGAGATAAAACTCTCAAAATAAATATCTCTCTTTCTCTCTCTTATAAAAAAAATGCATTGCCAAACTGAACCTAGACCTGTTGCACGTACACACGAGTACTTGAACTACTGGGGTTAACAAACCTCTTAGCAGAATTTGCAAGCCTTAGAAACCTTCGCGGCAGACCCAAGGCTGAGGCTGGTCAAGTCCGTATCTTAGTTGGTACTTGAGTACCTTTAGGCCTAGAGTTGGTATTTCAATCTAGTCTCTAAAGATGAGGCACCATAAGGCATCCTGACGAGAAAATCTAGCCTAGAAACCTGGTCTATTTCATATGATTTTGCTTGGGACTAGCAAAACATAGGCATGGGGGTATTTAATAGGTCCACTTTAGTGTACTAAACTTAAGCCTAGGTGCATTATCATTGAGATGAGAAGTTAATTTAGAGAATGCATTACATTAAGAAATTAGTTCGTGTTTTGGACATTCCTATATGTTTGTTTAATTGTTATACACAGCATGCATACATTTTGGTAATTAAGATACTATCATTTCATGACGTATTATTTATGTATATGCATTTTCTGCAAGGTCCTATTGAGGAGATATATTTTTGCTGCTACATCAATATATTGAGAATCTTTTGCAATAAAGATTACTCCTTAATTGGAATGTTAACAGAGCATTTAGATTGGAAAAGAAATAACCTATTTGCTAATGGGGGGTTGACATTTTTAGAAGAGCATCTCATCTGAGATTGCCACCTTCCTAAATCCCTCCCCGTTAACTTCTCTCTCTTATTCTCTCTCTCTCTCTCTCATTTTCTCTCTATAATAGGCGCATGCAAAGATAGGAAGGGGGGATCTCTCGACATTGTTCTCCCCTCGCCCTCTAGCAGACGTCAGGTAGAGTCACCCGCAAGATCATGTGCCCATGACCACCACAATGAGCTACCTACAACCATCTTCGACAACCATGCCATTACTATGAGCCATTCACATCCTCGACCTCTCTCTAATGTTCCTGTTACTACGACATTCCCGCCACCTCGACGACATCCTCTTCCTCAACCTTTCCCGATAGCCACCACTGCTGTAGGAGGTGACAGCTTCGACATCCACGATTTTGGCCCCATCCTCACTACTGTGCCCGCTCCTCCGTGTAGCCACCACCGATGTCCTTGCAACCAGCCATTCACTTGCATGCAACTGTAGCTCCTTCGTCCTCACCTCCTCACCATGACCACATGAGGTCGAGCTTCACCTTCTCGTGCCCATCCTCGTCTTCTACTTCTTCTTCTTTACCTTCGAAGAGGAACCCATCAACCACCGTCGACTCCATCAGCCTAGACTTGACATCATGCATCCAACCACACCTTTAGTCAAGCTAACCATGACTTACGTGCACGTGAAAGAGTGTGGTGTAGACCCGGACAATTTGTGTTAATATGGTGATTTTATCGTTGAAATGCGTATAGTGGTTAACCTAAATTGAGCCTAATCATCTCTTTACAAAATTTTTCTACCTGGCCTACTTGATTTTATCTTGGTCACTTTTAGGCCCAGAGTCGAACTCAGGGAAGTGGGATTAGAAGAAGTTTCTACGCCTTTCCTACAACGAATCTCTTCCGTTCATTTATTGTGTTTTTGGTGTTTTTCTATTTAAGATTTTTTTCTGATAATTTTTGTCCTTGAGGTACACCGTCAAAATCAGAGTTCCTGGTTTTGAGCCAAATCAGGGTTTCAAAACTAGTCTTGCTATTCGCAAGACTGAGTACCTGCAAGTCAAGGATTATCTTTTCTCTTTTGTATATTTTTTTTTATCTTTTTAATGGAAAGAAAGAGAAGCAGAAATAAAGGAAGTATAGTATATATATATAGGTATATATTATATATGTATAAAGGGGTGGGGGTGGAGGTGGAGATGGCGTGTAGCATGGTGTCGAGTTGATTATCGTCTAGAAAGATGCAACCAACAGGACAAAGTGCCGCATGAGTGTAAGGTGGTGGGTGGAAGATGAGTGCGAACACGCTTTCTGTATGCGTGTTCGGGGAATATCAGCAACTGGTGCGGATATTCCCACGATACAACGTATGGTAGGTGATATGAAAATATATATATATGTATATATGTAAATATATATATCTATATCTATATATATATATATATACAGTTATAACTATATAGGTATATGTGTACTTATATATGTATATATGTATATATATATATAGGTATGTAAATATATGTATAGATAGATGTATGAATATATATATATATATTTATGTACGTATATATAACTATGTAAATGTATATATATATATGTATATATATGTATAGTAATATATGTATATAGATATATGTAGATAGGTATGTAGATAAATATATACATGCATATATAGTTATATAGATATATATATATATATGTATGTATAAGTATATGTGTATATATATGTATATGTATGTATATATATATATATGTATCTCTACTTATACTTAGTTATATAGGTAATAATATATATATATATATTTATTTATACGTATATAAATATATGCATATATGTAAATATATATGTATATATATATATAAGTATATATATATATATATGCATGTATGTATGTATGTATGTATATAGACTAATACATAGTTATATAAGTACTAATTTTTGTATAGATATATGTATATATATGTATATGTATGTAAATATATATATGTGTGTGTGTGTACGTATATATATATATATATATAAATGTATATGTATATGGTAGAGTATAGGTGTGTGTACGAGAGTGTGAGTGTGTGTGTATGTGTGTGCAGAGAGTGTGAGAGAGTGCTAAGAGAGAGAGAGAGAGCGCCTGCTGTGAAGGGTGGGAGAGTTAAGTCGTCTGAAGTCGCGGGCATCGTCTGATAGCGCACGCGCGTGCAGAGGCGCCTAGGCGCGAGAAGACGTGCACTGGAGGGAGTGAGCGCGAGGGAGAGAGGATCGCAGTGCACCACGCTGCATGAAGAGGCGAGTGCAGGCACGAAGAAGCGAGCGGGCATACGTGGGCGAAGGGAGCGGGCACACATACACGCTGAAGCGGGTAGGCGTACGCGGGTGAACGCAGATGCACGGGCAGGCGCTGGAGCGAGCGTGGGGTGGGATTCGGGCATGGGCTGGGACCGGTTGTGGCGCGCCGGGTGACCGGATAGGTGAGAAACTTACCGGTCACCTCACTGTAGCCACAGTGTTCTGCTGACTAGCGTGAACAGTGGCTACAGTGCCGCTCAGCTCCACGCGACCGCCTACGCCCGGTGCTGTGAGTGCGGAGCCACTGTGCGAGCTGGCGCGAGCACGGAAGGTCTATGCTGGCTAGGCTACGGGCGGAAAGGCTGGTGCGGGCGTGAAGAAGCGGGAGGCGAGGGCAGCTTACAGGCACGCGGTGGAGGCAAGGGCGGCCTGCAGACGTGCGCAGGAGGGCTGCGCTGCTACTGCTGCCGCGGAGCTTCAGACCTTAAAGCCTGCGGCAATGGAGGATTTGGCTCAAAGTCAAAATAGAGAGAGAAGACCACCACACCCACCGGCTCTTTGATGAGCTGGGTGGTGGTGGGTCTCACAGTGGTTATTGTGCACCACTGTGAGCTACTCTTGCCCACAGAGTGGCTCCTCAAAAGGAGGAGAGGCTGCATATGGAGGGGAGAGGGGAGGAGATGGCCTGGAGAAGAAGAGCTGCTATGTTTTGGCGTGGACCAGGCTCTCCTTGCAAAGAAGAAGCCGTGCCTTTTTTATAGAGGAAGAAGGCATGCACAACCCTGCCCTGGTTGTGCATGGCTTTGCATGCGGCTGCAGGGAGTGGCTTGCTGCAGAGAATGGCGCGAGGAAGAGGCTACCATGCATTGCAGCCACGCAGAGAAGAATTTCAAAGTCAAATAGAAATAGAATATAAAGATGGAGATTTTGCAAGGCAGCACTTGAGGAAAAATGTAAATTTAAAGGCCATTTATTTCACTCTCCTCCCCTCTCAATTAAATGCATGCATGCGTGTATTTTCACAAATGCGACTATGGATACCTAATATGCACTGGTAATGCTAGGAAATAGCACAAGACGGCACAATTGTTGGTGTATTTTTGCTGTGCAATCATACCCCCATGCCTATCTTTTGCTAGTCCCTAGCAAAACATTTTTTTGTATTGTATTTAGAAATGATCTTATGCTGAAGATTTTCTTCTGAGGCGACATAAGTGTGTTTAATGTTGGATATTGTGAGAACCAATTGCAGAGAAGACTACTAGTACTTTAAGTCTCACATGACATAGATCATCTCTCTACTAACCAGGATTCTTGATATTTAAACCTTAAGTACGATTTCCAGGACCCAGGGGGTTTTTGCCGTACTCGAGAGCTCAAGAGATTATGGCTTGTGCTTAGTGAAGGATCAAGACTGACTAGATGAACATTAAGACTCAAGCCCAGGGTTTCACGAATTTTTAAGTGCAGGTTGGTCCCAGTTTTAGCTCATGTCTTCGGATTGACCCTTAAAAAGATGACAGAAAACTCAACTCCCATTTTCTGACATTTGTGGCTCAAAGAAAACAGGGTATTTGCCCAGAAGAACTTTTTTGTAGGAAGATTTTACAAACATTTGTGAGATATACTGACTTATTTGTATCTTTTTTTTTTTTTTTGAAACACGTGTCAGTATATCTCTTACAACATTATTTGGAGGAGCACACTTTTCTTTTTGGTGGGAGAGTTCCTTTTTGGTGGAAAGAGTCTTTCCTAAACACAAGACTAAAGCCTGGGATAAAAAGTCTACCTACACACACAGGTAAGGACTCCACCTTCCCTAATGAACACTAGGGTTGGGTCTTATGTTCACTTGGTCTTTCTTGATATGCGTAGTGTGAACCAAGATTACTTAGGCTCTCGAGTAGAAGCGAACCAACAGATCCTGTACTGGAGTCTCAGGTACAAGAATACGTCCTTAGTTAGGAGAGATTCTGATCTATCTTGTCAATGCTCAAGTGAATTAAGCCGAGCCTGAGCGAATCAAGCTTCAGTGGCTTGGAAGTCTTCAAAACAGCGGTTGAATATCCATAAACACTTATTGTATTTTTGTTTCAGCCTTTAGATCATTACCAAACACCATTCTTTTTTTTTGTATATATATATATATAGATAGATGGAAATTGCATGATACCATAAAATACCCATATCCTATGGATGCCTATCCACCCCCCCATGCCAAACGATGCTATGTCCTCATATGCATGCAGGGAAGGGTAGAGGAAGGACGAAAGATCGGGTAACGAGAGCTGAAGTGCAGGGTATACAGTAGGGTGGTAGGGTGGGTGGATGGTGGGTGGTGAAGTGAAAAGTGAAGTGATCGTAACAGTGACATGAAAAGTGATGGTGGATAGTGAGCGTTGTTGGGGTGCCTCCCAACGAGCACTGAATTTAACGTCCCCAGCTGGACTTAGGATGAGGCACAAAATTAGTTACCCTCCAGCAGGGCAACAGTTTCTCCAATGGGGGCAGGTTCATGAGTGAGATAGGGTTTCAAATGCTGCCCATTGACCGTAAATTTATGCCCAGATTTGGGATCTTTAATCTCAACGGCCCTGTTGGGAAATGGTCTCGAGACCAGGAAAGGACCAGTCCATTTGGACTTCAGTTTCCCAGGAAAGAATTTGAGCCGGGCATTGTAGAGCCAAACTTGCTGAGATGGCTCAAATTCCTTCCGTCGAATGCAGCTGTAGTGAAAAGCCTTAGTGCGCTGTTTGAAAGTTAAAGTAGAATCATAGGCTTCACGACGGAGCTCTTCCAGCTCCTGAAGTTGGAGTTTCCTTTCTCGACCACATAGGTCTAGGTCGAGGTTACATTGGCGAACCGCCCAATAAGCGTGGTGCTCCAACTCCACGGGCAAATGACAAGGCTTCTCGTAAATGATTCTATAAGGAGACATACCAAGGGGAGCGTTGAAGGCAGTCCGATACGCCCAAAGTGCGTCAATCAACTTGTCGAACCAATCCTTACGGTCAGGCCGAACCATTTTCTAGAGAATTTGCTTGATTTGCCAGTTTGACACCTCCGCCTGGCCGTTCGTCTTAGGATGATATGGAGATGCGATATGATGGTGGACTCTGTATTTCCTCAAAAGTGCCCGAAAAGAAGCATGGGTAAAGTGGCTTCCTCCATCCAAGATAGTGGCTCGAGGGATCCCAAAACGTGCAAAGATGTGGTCTTTGACAAATCGAGTGGATATAACACGGTCAGCATGGCGCGTGGGAATAGCCTCGATCCATTTCGAAACATAATCAACAGCCACGAGGATAAATTCGAAGTCGTTGGAAGGAGGAAAGGGACCCATGAAATCAATTCCCTAAATGTCGAAGATTTCCACAGCTAGGATGGGTTGCAAGGGCATCATGTCACGACGTGACATTGACCCTAACGACTGGCACCTAGTGCAATGCTTGACATAATTGTGTGCATCCTGGTGAAGGGAGGGCCAAAAGAAATCGCACTGCAACACCTTGGCTACAGTTTTCCTCCCAGAGAAATGGCCTCCACAGGCCTAATTATGGCAGAAGGATAGCACACTGGGGAACTCGCTGTCAGGAATACAACAACAGATGATTTGATCAGCACCTATCAGAAAAAGAAGTGGATTATCCCAGAAATAATACTTTGCTTCTGCCATGAGACGCTCACGTTGGTTTTTAGGCCAGCCACGTGGAAGGGATCCAAAAGCATGGTAATTGGCAATGTTGGCATACCAAGGTCCACTTGCCATGTTAATTGCCAATAGCTGCTCATCAGGAAAAATCTCATTGATCGGCAGAGTAAGTCCAATATGGTCAGGGTCTAGTCTGGAAAGATGATCAGCCACAACATTCTGGGCTCCGGCCTTATCGCGGATCTCAATGTCAAATTCCTGGAGCAGAAGGATCCAACGAATCAGTTTAGGCTTGGCATCCTTCTTGTGCATGAGATGGCAAATGGCCGCGTGATCAGTGAAAACAATAACGTGTGAGCCCAGAAGGTAAGAGTGGAATTTCTCCAGCCCAATGACAACCGCCAGTAGTTCTTTCTCAGTGGTAGTATAATTACGCTGGGCCTCGTCCAACGTCTTACTGGCGTAGTACACCACGAAGGGGCGTCTATCGCGTCTTTGTCCTAGGATGGCTTCGACTGCAAGGTCGGAAGCGTCACACATGAGTTCAAAGTCGAGGGACCAATCAGCAGGCTGGAGAACAGGGGCCTTGGTGACAGCATTACGCAGCTGCGTGAATGCTCGTATGCAGTTGGGGCCCATATCGAAGGGTACGTCGGTCGATAGGAGATGAGTTAACGGCCGAGAAATCTTGGAGAAATCTTTGATAAATCTCCTATAGAAATCGACGTGTCCCAGGAAGGAGCGGATTTGTTTGACAGAGCCAGGCACAGGTAAATCAGCAATTACGTCAAGCTTAGCTCTGTCAACCTCGATACCCCTATCGGAGATGATATGTCCGAGAACTATTCCCTCGTGCACCATAAAATGACTTTTTCCCAAGAAAGCACAAGGTTTACATCAATACATCTCCTAAGGATACGAGTCAGGATGGCAAGACAGTCATCGAAAGATGGTCCAAAGATCGAGAAGTCATCCATGAAGACCTCGAAAAGTCACCCACCATGTCATGAAATATTGCCAGCATACATCTCTGGAAAGTTGCTGGCGTGTTGCAAAGTCCAAACGGCATCCTTCTAAATGCAAAGGTGCCAAAGGGGCAGGTAAAGGTGGTTTTCTCTTGGTCCCAGGGGTCAATTGCCACCTGGTTATATCCTGAGAATCCATCCAGGAAACAGAAAAATTTATTTCTCGCTAACTGCTCCAAGATTTGGTCAATGAAAGGCAGCGGAAAGTGATCTTTCTTAATTGCAGCATTGAGTTTCCTATAATCTACACACACTCTCCAAGATGTAGGAGTGCATGTAGGGATGGATTCGCCCCTGTCATTGACACAGATGATGAGTCCCACCTTCTTGGGCACAATGTGAATCGGACTCACCAGGGGGCTACCGCTGATCGGGTAGATTATACCCGCATCCAGCCATTTAATAATATCTTTCTTAACGACCTCCCGCATGTTAGGGTTGAGACGTCGCTGCATCTCGCGGGATGGTCGAGCCTCCTCCTCCGTATATATACGATGAGTGCAGTAGGAGGGGCTAATGCCAGATAAGTCTGATAAAGACCATCCAATGGCTGCCTTGTGTTCTATGAGCACCTTTGTTAGTTTGCACTCTTGCTCCCTGGTCAATTTTGAACTGATGATTACGAGGAGCATTTCATTTGGCCCCAGAAAAACATATTTAAGTGTACTGGGCAGCTCTTTCAGCTCGGGAGTGGATGGTGAAAGGTCTGGCATTTCTTGGGATGAGAGTGTCCCAGGCGGATCAGAAAACAAATCAGGAGGAAAAAGCTTGAGCTTTTCAGATCCAACGGCAATCTCAATACAGCCCGACTCACAGTCGATATGAGCGCAAGCTGTGGCCAAGAAAGGTCCACCAAGGATGATCGGACAATCAGAAAGTGAGCTAGGAACTTCCATATCTAAAACAAGAAAGTCAATAAGAAAATAGAGACTATTGACCCTAACCACCAGGTCTTCCACCATACCCTTTGGGATTTTGACAGAACGATCTGCCAACTGTAACGTGACAGGGGTGGGTTTCAGATTTCCCAAGGAAAATTTTTCGAGCATGATGGTTGGTATAAGATTGATGGAAGATCCTAGATCAAGCAGGGCACGGTTAAAATTGCAGCCTTGGATGCTACAGGAAATCAGCGGTGTGCCCGGATCTTTCTACTTTGGTGGTAGATTTGACAGTATAGCATAACTCGCATGAGGCGAGAAAACCACCGAATTCTTAGTTTTCTTTGACTGTTGCCTGGGTGTTGTGTAGTCTTTGAAAAATCGAGCGATAGTAGGTATGTGATCGATAGCCTTTAGCAGGGGTACCTTGATTTCAACATCCCTAAATAAATTACGCAGGTTATCAAAGGCCTGCGTATCTTTCTTTTTGCCTTTTTGCTCCCTCAGAAGAGCCTCAAGGAATGGGACTGATTCTGGCACCAATTTGGTTGTATCGTCCTCTCGCTAATGCGGTGTGCATCCCGAATGAGAGGGTGATGAAGAAGACGGGCCAGGATCAGGTCGAGGTGGATCGACATTCTACTTGCCGCTCCTTGTAGTGATAGCATTGGACGATGCGGGTCCAGTGGGATCAAAGGACGGAGGGTTCGCAATAGGGACATAAGAGCGAGGTGCTGCAGTGGGATTAGCCTGAAATCCTGGTGGAATGCTCGGAGCCTGCAGAATTTGATGAAACCTACCCCTGAGAAGGTCGTACCTGTGGTTGAGGACCATAGGGTACAAAATTTCGCAGGTTTGGAACAGGTTGGGCGGGAAGAGTGCCCTGAGATCGAGTCACCATGCATAGTTGACTGATCTCAACATTCTGCTGCGCCAATTGGTGCTAAAGAGATGTCATGTTCTCTTCATGGCGCTTTCACATTTCCGTCATCATTCGCATCAATTTGTCAAGAGGACTTGATGCGTGTTCTGTTTGTGGTACGCAAGGGCCTGATGGCGGATTTGCCATAGGATTAGACTGGGCCCTTGGGATGATGGGTGCGGATGGTCGCATTCGTCCACCCATGGGGTTTTGGCACTGCAGGTTGTTGGACCATGCAAAGTTTAGATGATTTCACCACCATGGGTTATAAGTGGTAGAGAACGGGTTGTTTCCCAGGGCACAAGCGTCTTCTATGCCAGAAGACACGTCCGCATGTAAATATGCGTCCAAGCACACGGAGGCTTGGTCCTCCAGGTCAAAATACTAGCTCGCAAAAGCTAGATCCACAAGGCTTACCGAATCGCTCGGTGCGACACTCGGTAAGGAAGGTCTTACAGGGTTTCTTGGGATAAGCCTGGTGTTGGAAGAATTGGGATTGTGACGAAGTGGTGAGGTGGGGGTGTTTGCCATAGAATGGGTGGGGTTGGCCAGAAGCTCGTCTAGCTTCTTGTGCACGACGGAGACTTCAACCAATTTCTAAGCAATAAGACTGAGATCAGTGGATGAATGGGAGGGTTCTGTGTCAACTTCATGGACATTTCGGGGCAGGCTGGTATGATTAAAGGCGATAATGGAGGCATTGTTCATTGAGTTTTCGCTCATATTTTCAAATAATTCGAATGCTCCATTCTCGTCTTTATTCATGAAATTCCCTCCACAGGAAGCGTCTGCAATCTGCTTCAAAGTCTCATTTATCCCATAGTAGAAAATCTGGGTTATATGCCACTTAGGCAGACCATGGTGCGGACATTTCCTGAGGAGGTCCTTATATCTCTCCCATGCCTCATGAAATTGTTCGCCGTTTTGTTGCGTAAAGGAGGTGATAGCACGGCGAAGTGCATTGGTTCTCCCGATTGGGAAGAACTTCTTGAGAAACGCTGTTCGCATCTTTTCCCAAGAGTGGATGGTTCTCCCAAGGGTGCGTAACCACGACGATGCTTTATCCCACAATGAAAATCGAAACATTTTCATGAGGACTATAGGTAACCCGATATTTCTAGGTTTAACAGTTTCAGCCAATCGGGTTAAGGCTTCCAAGTGGAGAAAAGGATCTTCACTTACAAGACAATGGAAGTGAAAATTTATTAGGTCAATTATGTTAGGTTTTAATTCAAAGTCATCCCCGTCCATGGGGACCCGAATTTGTCCTATGGCCTCTGTAACAGCAGGATTCTGATAGGAGCTAAGAGACCTAGACTCCTCCCATTTGGGAGGGTTTTGCATTTCCTCCAATTTTTCCCTAATGGCTTCAATTTGTTCATTATACATTTCCATTTGCGCTTGAAGGCGGGTTATGGGATCTAAGGCTCCACCACCTGGTGGGTTTTGAGGGGGGTTTCCTTCCTCGGGATTTGCGGGTGGGCATGCAGCCATGTTTGTGGAGGAGGAGGACGATTCGGCTTCTTTTCTAAAATTATTAGGCAATTCACACAGTTCAGGGTTTTGTGACCTCCTCCCAAACATGCACTACCACAGGAAGAATTGGGGTGATAAGAAGGGAAAAGATATGAGAGAAATGACGACGCAAAGGTACACTTGATGACAAATCAATTCAATCAAATTCCTAACCTCTACAGTGTGCCCTTAGACCTAAAGATCTAAGTTACCTACTATCACGAACTACGGAACCGAATGCGAGCACCGCGGAACCACCGAGACAGATTGAAAGGCCGTTTGCCCCAGCCTTAGACACCTGATAGCATGCGGGAACCCTCACCAGCACGTAGGCGCTACACGCAGCCTAAGTTGCTAAGAAAGAAAGACTTACTCGTTCAGCAACGTGTGCGAAGCTGCAGTGTGGTGCTGGCGACTTCACGCTCTCGCCTTGGATCTGCCCACGTTTCCGACTTCGTCTGCCTGCCTTCTCCTTGCAACAGGTTCACTTGAATGCGCACCTCCTCAGCAACAGCGCCATGAAAGAGTGTGGTGTAGACCCGAACAGGTTGTGTTAATATGGTGATTTTATCGTTGAAATGCGTATAGTGGTTAACCTAAATCGAGCCTAATCATCTCTTTACAAAATTTTCTTACCTGGCCTACTTGATTTCATCTTGGTCACTTTTAGGCCCAGGGTCGAACTCAGGGAAGTGGGATTAGAAGAAGTTTCTATGCCTTTCCTACAACTAATCTCTTCCGTTTGTTTATTGTGTTTCTGGTGTTTTTCTATTTAAGATTTTTTTCTGATAATTTTTGTCCTTGAGGTACACCCTCAAAATCAGGGTTCTTGGCTTTGAGCCAAATTAGGGTTTCAAAACTAGTCTTGCTATTCGCAAGACTGAGTACCTGCAAGTCAAGGATTATCTTTTGTGTAATTTTTTTTATCTTTTTAATGGTAGGAAAGAGAAGCAAAAATAAAGTAAGTACAGTATATATATATAGGTATATATTATATATGTATAAAGGGGTGGGGGTGGAGGTGGAGATGGCATGTAGCATGGTGTCGAGTTGATCGTCGTCTAGAAAGACGCAACCAATAGGACGAAGTGCCGTGTGAGTGTAAGGTGGATGGGTGGAAGATGAGTGCGAACATGCTTTCTGTACGCGTGTATCGGGGAATATCAGCAACTGGTCTGGATATTCCCACGATACAACGTATGGTAGGTGATATGAAAATATATATATATATGTATATATATATATGGTTATAACTATATAGGTATATGTGTACTTATATATGTATATATGTATATCTATATATATATATAGGTATGTAAATATATGTATAGATAGACGTATGTACATATATATATATTTATGTACGTATGTATAACTATATAAATGTATATATATATATATGTATATATGTTTGTATATTTGTATATATATATATATGTATAAGTATATGTGTATATATATGTATAAATATATATGTATCTCTACTTATACTTAGTTATATAGGTAATAATATATATATATATATATAGTTATATGTATATATATATATTTATACGTATATAAATATTTGTATATATGTAAATATATATGTATATATATATATATGTATGTATGTATATAGACTAATACATAGTTATATAAGTACTAATATATGTATAGACATATGTATATATATATATGTATATAAATATATATATGTGTACGTATATATATATATATGTATATAGTAGAGTATAGGTGCGTGTACGAGAGTGTGAGTGTGTGTGTGTATGTCTGTGTAGAGAGTGTGAGAGAGCGCTGTGAGAGAGAGAGAGAGAGAGAGCTTGCTGTGAAGAAGGCTGGGAGAGTTAAGTCGTCTGAAGCCGCGGGCATCGTCTGATAGCGCACGCACGCACGCAGGCACGTAGGCGTGCGAAGACGTGTGTACTGGAGGGAGTGAGCATGAGGGAGAGAGGACCGCAGCACACCGCGCTGCGTGAAGAGGCAAGTGCGGGTGCGAAGAAGTGGGTGGGCATACGCGGGCGAAGGGAGCAGGCGCATGCAGACACTGAAGCGGGAGACCGTACGCAGGCGAACGCAGACGTGCGAGCGAGTGCTGGAGCGAGCACGGGGTGGGACGCGGGCACGGGCTGGGACCGGTTGCGGCACGCCGGGTGACTGGATAAGTGAGAAACTTACCGATCACTGCACTGTAGCAGCAGTGTTCCACTGACTAGCATGAACAGTGGCTACAGTGCCACTCGGCTTCGCACGACCGCCTACGCCCGGTGCTGTGAGTGCGGAGCCACTGCACGAGCTGGTGCGAGTGTGGAAGGTCTGCATCAGCTGGGCTGCGGGCGGAAAGGCGGTTGCAGGCGCGAAGAAGCGGGAGGCGAGGGCGACCTGCAGGCGCGCGCTGGAGGCAAGGGAGGCCTGCAGGCGCTTGCGGGAGGGCTGCGCTGCTGCTACCGTGGAGCTTCAGACCTTGAAGCCTGCGGCAATGGTGGAAGTGGCTCAACGTCTAAACAGAGAGAGAAGACCACCATGCCCACTGGCTCTTTGATGAGCTGGGCGGTGGTGGGTATCACAGTGGTGGTTGTGCACCACTGTGAGCTACTCCTGCCCACAGAGTGGCTCCTCAGAAGGAGGAGAGGCTGCGTATGGAGGGAGAGGGGAGGAGACGGCCTCGAGAAGAAGAGCTACTGTGTTTTGGCATGGACCAGGCTCTCCTTGCAAAGAAGAAGCTGTGCCTTTTTTATAGAGGAAGAAGGCATGCACAACCATGCCCTGGCTGTGCATGGCTATGCATGCGGCCGCAGGGAGTGGCTTGCTGCAGAGAATGGCACGAGGAAGAGGCTGCCATGCATTGTAGCCGCGTGGAGAAGAATTTCAAAGTCAAATAGAAATAGGAAATAAAGATGGAGATTTTGCAAGGCAGCACTTGAGGAAAAATGTAAATTTCAAGGTCATTTATTTCACTCTCCTCCCCTCTCAATTAAATGCACCCATGAGTGTATTTTCACAAATGCGACTATGGATACCTAATATGCACTGGTAATGCTAGGAAATAGCACAAGACGGCACAATTGTCGGTGTATTTTTGCTGTGCAATCAACACGCATTGACAGACCCACTGCTGGAGAGTTCCACCTCGCTGTCCAGTTGACTTCAACCACCTCCCACTGTGAGACCATTGCCATCGCGATGCTCTCTATGTCCTTGACCTCCTCCGAGCTTTGCACGACCAACCGTGACTCCTTCCCTTCGTGCGAGCAAAAGGAATGAGTTCCCCTATTTTTGGTTGCATTAAAATTTACATCAACACCATTTCCAACTCTTGGATTTTAGATTTTTTATTTTATTGAGGTGAAAATTGTGGCATCATACTCATTCTTTCATGTTATTATTCATCTCTCATATCCACTTCATTTCGCATTGGATTTGGGCACGGATTCTGTACATGATTGGAAAAATCTAATGGAAAATTATTCATGAGTTTATTGCATTTGTTCCTTCCTGTGGATGCGACACTAACTTTTCGTGGTTAGTTTTCATTAATAAATATTTTGATCTAGGATTTTTCTACCACTCACTTTACACTGCAACGATACGTATTTTTTTGATATATCTGTTCAAGTGAAACTTTCTTGATCTGAAAGTTGCTTTGGTCCTATTGCTAGTGTGATTTGGTGGATCGGATTGTTTATGGTTATGCATTACAGTTGATGACAGCAAAGTTGAGCTCAAAATTCATATTCATATGATATTTGATTAACAGGTTATAAATATATCCAGTCCAAGTGGGAGATTGTTGGATCATAATCCAACATATGGACTAATATATATATATATATATGGATATAATCAATTAATATATGATTGTTTGGAGTGTCAAATATTATGCCCATAATATAAAGTGCTCAAATCTAGTTATATTGAAGATATAGGCACAAATGGAAAGGATTAGCGTGGTGTTTAATATAAATATGCAGAGACCTTTGTTTGTTATTAGCATTTCCTTGATGGGTGGAAATGAAAATCATCCTTAATGCAATTAGTGTGAATAATTGCTAGATTTTGTGTGGTTATGGTCCCCAAGAGACCTTTGATTATTTCTCTTGTGCACATCCCCATCATGACCTAGAGGGTGGAGAGAAGAGAGGTAGATGGCTGGAGAAGATCTTCTTCTTCTCAAAGTTAAGGTGAGATCTCTCTTATTCAATCAAAGGAACTCTTGGAAGACTAATCCGTAGCTCCTATTTATCTAAACAAAGATGAATACAGGTAACATATTCTCATGTTCTCTTATATCTGCTTTCATATTGGAGCATTCTTTAACATGATGTTCAATACATACATAAGATGTTACCATCATGTTCAATTGTTAATTTTGTGCATGCTTAATCATTAAATCTTTTCGAAATAGTCAAACTAGTAAAATGCAAGATTATGCATGAATTTGGAGTCAAATGTTTGCATAGAAAATTTTGAAATCCCAAATCCAAACTTGTAATTGTCGCTAGTACTAGTACTTCTCCATGAGTATTGGTACCTAGGCATTACAGATTGAGGACTGCGTCTTACGAGTACTACTACTCTCTACGAGTACCAGTACCTATAAGCTGCAAGTCAGGTTTTAAGAACTCTAGAATTCAAGTCTGATGGGTACTGTATCTTAGTAGTAATGGTACTCATCATGAGTACCAGTACATATGTGTTATAGACAAGATATCAGTCATCCAGAACTCAAGACCTATGACTCACAAGTACTAGTACTGATCATCAATACCAGTACCTATTGGCTACAGGTTTTGGAACCAGTACTCAATAAGTACCGAAACTCATGATGGGTACTGGTGCTCATTAAGATAAGTTGATTATGGAGTTATACCAGTATGTCATATGTACAATAATGTACCGATGCTTGTTAAGATAAGTTGATTCTAGACAGATCTAACTTGATGTTTGGACCAAAGGTCAAGATGTTGAGACCAAATTCTTGAAAGGGTATGTCACAATAAGTCTAAGTTGATGTTTATTTGGTTAAATGTCTAAATAGCATCATATTTACTTAGACTTTTAGGAAACAAATGCCAAGACAAGTTTTTCCTCTTGTAGTGAAGCACAAACCTTGATCAACTTATTAAACAACAAACCATCTTTACTTAAGTAGATAATAAATTCCAAATATTTAAGGGGAAAACTCCCCACCTTCCCGCTTCAACCCAAAAGGTCTTCTCCCTAATTATGGAAGGACCTCACCTCTACTAATTTGACCATTCAACCTCTTCTAACTAGTGATGTTGGGAATGGGGAAAACCTCCTCTTCTAGCATGCATGCATCCTTCTTTAACCTCCCATCGCTTAAGGAGAATTGCCCCGCTCGCTTTACACCTGACGTGCAATAAATATGACACTGGTGAAGCCACATTTTGTATCACCCATGATTTGATTTTATTAGTAACTCAGAGGATTTTGGGTAGATTACCTAGGTTGCATGCATCCATTAGGCATATCATGCATTTAAGCAAACTTGCATTCCTTGCATAAGAAAATGTCATTTTTATCTAATTTTTTGTATTGATTATGCTAGGCCTTGGAATGACAAATCAAGATTGAAGTCGAGCCATGATGCAGATTAAACATGAGCCAGAGGAAGCCTAAGTACACCAAGGTATAGATCCAAAAATCATTGATGTTGATTCATCACTCCTGAAAGCTACTGCAGTACCTCCTCACCTTCATTAATAATTTCCACTCCTCCCCTAAAAACTCTACACGCCTCCCATGTATCCACTTCATAATTCCTCCACCAAATCAACCCTTTGAGACTTGACCTTCCCAACACCTCTCCTTAATGGCATCCATACACCTCCCATGGATACACACCCTCCATTGCACCATTTTTCACGTCCTAGGTTCACAATTAAGGCCAACCCATTTCCTAGGAACCACCTTTCCATGACCATAAGAAAGCACACTCCACTCCCTCTCATACCCAACAAGGAGCCACCTTTTTCCACACAAGAATCACTTCCAAAGCCTTTGCATTTAACACTATCCATTAAAGAGTCACACATTCTCCCATGGCCATAGTTAGATGACACGGGGCTCCATGCTCTCCCCATTTCCAACACACAAAGAGGCTTCTCCAAGACTCTAGTTCACTTTCCTAGGAAAGGAAGTCCTCATGTCAGTTGTTGATCACCTTTAGCTAGAGAGAAAAATTGAAGAACATTTGAGAGCCTTGAGTCATCTACTTTTGGAGGAGCAAATAGAGTGGGAGCCACCACCCTCTTCTTCTTCTTCTCACATCCACTCATGCCACTATTAGAGGAGATTCTTGGAAGCATGCCAAGCTTAAGAGGAGGTAAGAAAGAGCTACCTTGGAGGACATCTTCACCACTACTTTTTCATGAGCCTCTCCTTCCATTGTCTTTCACTTTGTTGTTTATGTTTCATCTTTAGCTTTTAGGACTAGTATCCATTTTGAGTAAGAATAGTATATTAGTTACTTTTGTTAAATCTTGACTCATCATCTCTTCTTGAACTTGCCTATGTTAATGAAGATATCAATGTTATTTTCTTTATAAGTTTATTGGGTGTATATTTTGAAGTCAGGTGGTGATTACAAGAAATTTATGGTTTCTTGTGAAATCACTACTTGGCCTTCCCTTATTGATTATCACCTTGCTCTTTCCCTTAGTTTTCATTCATTGGATATGTGCAATATAAATCTCAATCATCACTTGTGTTTGCCTTTACTTTGATTATAACCTAAAGACAAAAAAAATGTCAAAAAGATAAAAACACAAAAAGAGAGATAAGGCGAAGCTAATGGTTTTGAACATAACACCGCACCTCCTTGAGATGACTCAATTACTCACAATGTTCCCGATTTACAAATTTTAAAAGTTGAACTTTGATTTCACATTGCAATGACACACTTTTATCGAATCATGATTTCAATGCTTGTTGCGGAGGCTATAAGAAAATCTGGCCAAAATAGAAATCAGATTTCTAACCTATTCAATAGAGCAAGTACTCTATTTCAAGAGGAAAAAAGCATACTCATAATCTTCATCAATAAACTAAGTTTGGTTGATAGGACTGATAACTTCTCAGTGGTTATTAACAAGGACCCTAAATTCCTTGTTCATGATGTTTACAACTTTACCAGAAATGGGGGTGTTGCATCCCCACATTCTCTCACATTTGGAGATCTAAACTCCCACCAAGGGTCTCTTTATTTTTATGGCAGACACTAAATAGTAAACTTCTAACACAATCCTACCTTCAAAAACTTGGATGGAATCTTCCCTCTATTTGCCTTTTATGTTGGGATGATAAGGAAACCACTGGAAACTTTACTTAGCAATGAGCATTTGTAAGGGAATTATTATCTACAATTACAACCCTTTTCCTTACATTTACTATGAGAATTACCATTAACAAATGCTCCTCTTCCAAAATTTAATGTATCCTTGCACCTTGCAGATGGCATGGAAGGAGAGATGCAATCACATATTTAAGAATTCATTCATGTCAATTCCTTTGCTATCGAGGATAGCTCTTTAATTTATCCAAGATTATATCACCTTCAATTATTTCTTCATTGAAAAAAAACTTATTATTCTTTTCTTCACATCAATCTTGTACAAATCTCTCATCAAAATTGAGCTCCCTAACAGCCTCCAAAACATAAAGCTATGATAAACACTAGTTTATCATCATTCTTAAGCTAAAAATCACATCTAGTTCCTAGGTTTTCTACACTAAATTATGGTATTGGGTTGTATTTAGGCATTTAGGGTTTAGGCATGCATTGCATTATGTCAGTTGAAGAGTCACCGATCAGTTCAAGTCAGCTCATCTCCAACTCATGAAGACTCTACTCAGTTCAACTTAGTTGAGCTTAGCTCTAGGACCTAAGCTAGCTAGGAAGTCTTCAGGTAGATCAAATCTTGCTCATCATAGCTCCAAACAAGCTGAGTCCAGCTCAGCTTAGCTTACCCTACTTAACTTAGCTACTAGCAAATAACTCGTTAGTTAAGCTAGTAGCTGAGTTCACCAAAGGACCCCCTTCAACTAAAGCTTAGCTCCTTGAAGCTTAGGACATCTCCTTCTATTCAACCCTAGCTACTACCTCTAATACTAGCTAGCTAAGCTAGCTCCCAACTTAGCTAGCCACTCCACCTAACCTCCACTTCATATGGCTAGCCATCCCTCTCCATAAACCCACCTAAAACCACCACCTACCTCTCCATGTTTTGGTTCCAAAACATGGTAACCACCAACCCTTTCACACCCATTGGTGGTTGGTGACAACATCACACATCCCTCCACCACATAACCTCCCACAACCACCACTTAGTTGTCTCCAAAACATCTTCCTACACCCCTTCAAGTTGTCACCAACATAGCCTTCCATCTCCACTCTTCATCTACCCCCCTAAACCTATCTCCACCATTCAAAAGCTGGCAAAAAAAATTCCTAACCTAGCGATGAGAGACGCATCCTGGCTCCTAAGTAACATAAATTAGCTATTTTACTTAGCTAATTAACTAAGAATACACCAAATACAGGGTTAATTATAATACAAGGGTAAAATAGTAAGGACTTGTAAAATAAGTTTAAAATATAAAATTAAATCTCAATTAATATTAATATAAGTTTAATTAGTAATTTGGACTCAAATCAATACTAATTAGCTATATATTAAGTATTTAATTTAAATTAATTGAATTAAGGACCTAAGTATTTAATTAACCTAATTAATCTTATCATTTATATAAATATAGTTAATAAAGGAAAAAATGTAATTTCAAGGAATAAATATATTATTTACATTATTTATAATAACATATAAAAATTTGAAAAGAAAGAAAATTAATTAAGCCTTAAAAGTCAATATTTACATTTTAGTCCCTAATTTTCATTACAATTGAATCCTTTTATATTTGTAGAAATGCCCCTGTGTGTACATCATCTTCTTCCTCTTCTTTCTCTTGAATGACCGACAATGACCGGTATCCACACCTTTTGATCACCCTCCATTTGAAGTCATACAACCACCACTGCTGCCACCATTGCTCATCTGACTTTCTCCTCCACATCCCATGGATCAGATCTCTTCAAAGTCCTATTTAGCATAGGCATTTAACCTCACCAGCATCGGAGACGACGCCGATGGTTACAACCCACCTAACCACCTAACCATCCAAGAACCTCTCCCTCTACCTTAGCCACCACCTATAAATATTACCCATCACCTCTGATCTCCATTAGCAACCCCCTTCCCACTTCTCCCACTGTGGTTGTTGATAGGCTATTCTTCCAACAAACTCCAGTGAATTCTTCCACCTTCCTCCAGTCTTCTCCCATGAGAATGACCTCTCCTTCTCCATCATCCACTGTTGCGTCTTTGTGTGAAGTTACACATCTAGATTCCCTTCCTACAAGCCATATTCGCTCTCCACCGGAGCTCTACTTTTATCCTCTAATTTCTTCCTCCATTTGAGCTTCAATGGAGACTTCTCACCTCCTTCATCTAGGTAATCGTAGATTAGCTTAGATTTTAGTTTAGTTTAGTTCTAGCAAGTTAGATAGGTAGATATTTTAGTGTAATGCTTAGATTCAATTTCATCTTCCTCATCTCTGGCGAGACAATTCTGGCTCGCCAGACATTCATTCATCTATTGATTCACATGTACATCTTCTCTATCTCTTCACGACTTCACTCCACCTTCTTACACATTCGATTAATCACTTATACTACCTAAATCATCTCACACGCAACAGAGGACCTCTGTTGTCTATGGCAGAGGTCTCAAATCTATTTCATGCTCAATCAAGGCCCTTCATCTACTATTCACACATCAGGGCCATTTTCCTCTCATTAATTTCAGCTATAATACTTCTATGTAAAATGCCTAATTCCAACTTCTCTTCTTAATTAGCTATCAATGGCCAGTTAGGAAGAGTTGTTTCACCTAATTAATCATTCGTACACCATCGCCCTACCTTCCTAAGTAATTCCCCTCGCTCAATTGAATGAGAGGGCTTATCTTGTGTTCACTCAAACTCAAGATGTGTTTTTACTGGTTTCTCAAATCATTCATATGCTTCATCATGAATTGTGTTAATTATTGAGTTCTTGAGGTTCCTTATAATCTCAGGATCATCTTGATGTCATTTGTGTATAGTTTCATGGAGAATTTATCTCCATCATGCTAAATCGGTGATCATCGGAGCTCCGGCAAGTCAAAACGTGTACCACAGCCTTCGAAACAGTGTGTGAAGCTCTAGATTAACTTGTACTGATTAAAGGAGTAAAATCCACTCAGTGGATTTGAGTTTTGATGATTGGATGCTTAGATCGATTGTTGTCTTCCCCAACTTCAACAGAGTTAGAGAGATGCATTTGTTAAGATTAGGAACTGGAGAATAGGTCTAGAAGCGTGAGTGTGATGACAAGAACTTATTGTGAACCTTTGTTAGGTAAAACAACCTCTGGTTTGTTATGACGAACAAACCCATTTCAGAACTCCAGTGATGAGCTCAAAGGCACCTAAAATGGAATGAAAACTTAATTTTGAGGTGTAGAATCAATTGCTGAGGTTGAATTTAGTCCATTTGGATGTTTTATTTGATCAGAGATTCTTTAATTGGAAAAGTCATATTTTGAGCTCCGTAGGTCAAACTCGAGTCCAATTTGAGGTTTACATGCCTAAATTTTTAAATTGAGAATTTAGTTGAATTCGTACGAAGATTATAAATCAATTAAAACATATTTTAGTGAGCTTTATTGAGATTCATCAAAGATTCCAATCACCGATCAGGTTGGGTTCATTCTTAAACCCAACTTTGTTCAGAGTACTCATGTCGAGTTTTGAGCCCAGATCTCGCCCAAATCAATCGTCTTTGACCTTATGAATTGATCTAGAATCATTCTTCATCCTTAAATCTAACTTCTGAGCAGATTCAAATATGAATCAGTGCCTGCATACTGATCACAAAAGCTCTGATGTTTCTGAGCTTTCCAAAGCATTCTTTCACCTTCAATCCTCTTCAACTTCCTACGGAATGCATTTCTGAGTATTCTAAGACCCTCAATTGAGAGTAATTTCTTAATTCTCAGATCTTTAGAACTAAATTCCATCTCTGATTCATATATAACACGTAATGAACAACACTTTGATCATCAATCTAATCTTTGGGTTAATTATGATCTAATCAACAAATTGATACTAAAATTTTATAGCTAGATCCATAAGCTCTCGATTGAGGTTTGATTCATCTTGAATGGTGATCTGAGATAAAAGAAATCGATGTCCGAAGTTCCTAGCCGAAGAGTGCTGCAACGAAGGAGAACCTATGTTAATCCCACATCGGGAGTTGATGAGTGCCACTTGCTGAACAAAATGAATTGCGTGGGTTGCCTCACTGGTCATCAATGTAGGGCTCATCTCTTGAGCATCTTACCTAGTCTGTGTGTGGGTGTGTGCACATGTGCATGCGCGTGGGCCTGGGTAGGAGTAAGCTTGATTTGTGTGGGATTGATATAGCCCAATATTATGCCCAAAATACACTAAAATGCATAAATAAATAAACTAGGATCTGGTCACTAATAGTGGTTGATCCGGTCCAGCAATGGACTGTAGATTCCGCAAATGGTTTGGGCCCTCCCATTAAATCATTTTTTGTTAAGTGTGAGAAAAGAGAGGATTTGAAGTTTAAAATTTGACTAAGTATTGGTGAGAGCTAACAGCAAGGAGAGAATTAAGAAATGGTTAAGTGTGAGAGAGAGATTAAAATAGACGTTTGATGAGTGAGAAATGTGGACAGAAGCCAGAGAGTTGAGTTAAATAAAAGATAAGTGTTTGAGCTCTATTGTAGTAAGGACATTTATTTTGTAATGTAAATTCTTTTTAATGTCTTTTATCTTATAAACACTTGTTGTAATGTTCTATTTTGCTATTCAATATTGTAATCATTCATGTACATTCCTTTCATTAATGGAATAATTGTCATGCTTCAAGTTCAAATTTTGTATACAATTGTTCATGAGCTGATTGCACAGTAATCATAGGTCTTAATTGACTTAGATTAGGCTAGGGCTTAGCATAAATTAGGGTTATTCATGCATGCATACGCATTATCTACATCTTTACTTCTCTTCCTTAGCTATGCATAAAATATTGTTATAATGTGCTGATTAAGTGCATTATGTTGGTTGCAGGCAATAAGCAGATCTGGAGCAAGATCTGAAGCTGGATCAGGAATAACGGGAGTTGCAGTAGAGCAAGAGAAGAAGGCTTAGTTTAGATATAGGAACAATAATGTAAGGGGGTTAAAGTTTGTTATTCTATTAAGTAGGAATAAAGCAGTAAAATGTGAAGAGCTTAAGTCCATCCTAGCCCTAGGATAGCCTAGAGACTTCCCCAAGCCTTAGCCACCCTTAGATTAGGTCACAACACCCCAGGAAGCCCTAAAACCCTAGTTCCAACCCTTATCTGGATGTCCAGATAAGTTATAGGATGTCCAGAACCCTTAGCCATCTCCCGCACACCTCAAACCCACTTTTGTAGTGTTATTGGACGTCCAGACACTTTGTCAGACGTCCAATTTCTACAGGATACCCAAACTAGAACCCAAAATCCCTCCTGACTCTGATTGGACGTCCAGACAACAAGTCTAGACTTCTGATTTTTGAGTATAAGAAGTCTGACACTATTATTAGACGTCTGATACTACTCTTCAATTCCTGTTTTGAGATTTAAGCCTTGATCTTGGATCTCTAGGTCCCTAAACCCAATTCCAACCCCATAGGAACCTAAATTAAGGTGCCCTAACCCTAGTACATCACCTCTAGACCTCCCTAAGGACCTAATTAGGTCCTCACTAAACCTAATTGACTTGGATCTTAGTCAATTCCATTAGTCTATTCAATTGGACTCATTGAGTCCAATTGAGCCCTGATCTCAGCACACACTGTCCAATTGGACTCAGTGAGAGTCCAATTGACCTAGACCTAAATTAATTGAGTTGTTTTACTCTCAATTAAGTTTCCACACACCCAAATAAACTTGTATTAAGTTTAATTACACTTTACCTTAGTGAGACATACCTTGACCTAAACCCACTAGAACCTAACCTAATCAACCTAGCCACCTAAGTTTCGATCCACACACACCCACACACACCCACACACACCATCCACACGAAAATACCTAGCCTAGAGTGCTCTAGAACTCTCTACCATGTGTGGTTGCCTTGGTTGCCAAAATTAGCAAGCAAGGGCCATTCAATTTTTAGATCCACATTTGGTGGATCTAAAAACCACCATCCATCCTCTCTCTCTCACTCTTCCATGAGCTCCCACCATAGGCCTCTCTAGAGAATTCCATAATTCTCTAGAGAGCTTCCCTTAGGTCTATGAAAAGACCTAAGGGGTGGCCATTTGGCTCCATTCACTTCCTTGGCAAAATTCACTCCATTGGTGCCATTCACACCACCTCCACTTAGCTAGCCACTCCACATCCATGAGCTCACTACCACCACCATGGAGGACATCATGCCGGGATGCTGGATCAATCCTCCCTCTCTCCAAGGGTCGGCCTAAGCTACATTGGCCACCCCTCATTCTTCTCCCGACCACTCCAAGTCCATTGGGGACCACCCCTTAATGCCCTTTCGTTCTGCTAGATTTAGTTTATGCACTTCGTAGTTTACTGCTTTTTATTACTTCTTAGTAGAGTAGTCTTTATTCTTCCCTAATGATGCATGCAAAATCCCCCCTTTGATTCTTGTATGCAGTCATTTTCTAGTAGCTAGATTTCCATTTAAGCATTTATGTATAAGCTTTCCTCTACAGTTCTTGTTGCAAACAACTCTCCCATTGAATGAATGAAAAATGCTTATATATATATATATATCTCCATGTTGTGAAATCACCATGAGCTTATTGATTGCTGTCATACTTGCGTGATTCAAGTTGCCTGTTTCTAACTCTTAATATTCTTGCAACTAAGCATGCCGTACCTAAATACGTAATAATCACGAACCAGCATGCGATTCTAAATAAAGTAGAGCAATAGAAGATCGATTTTAGAAGTAAACAAATGCCTCCCAGAGACGAACGACCGGGACTCAAGTCTCGTAATTTTTACAAACTTATTTTTTGATGAACATTCTTACGCAACTATACTACGATTTTCAACGACTTTCAAATGTGCGAGAACGTTTCCCATCATGAGCTTAACTTGTATTGTAATTATAGATTTAATTAACATAGTAATTCGTTATTTGTTAACTTAGAATAAAAATGGTGAATTGATTAAGTTTAAATGCTTCCTAGTGAACGACTTGGACTCAACCAATTAAATGAATTTAAAATCTAAAATGTAGGTTAGCTTGATCCTATACTACGATTAAAGATGACAATTTAACCAATCAAGTTAACCTAAGTTTTTTCTTTACGTGATTGATTAAGTCTAACAAACTTAATTAACTGTGTTGAGAATTGAACCATCATTTTAATGGCATCGTTGCTGGGGGGTAAATTGTAATTATATTCACCATTATCATTTTAATTATTTGCATTGTACATAGTTCATTTCTATCTAGTTGTTTTTGCTTTTCTTTTGTCTTCTTTCAGGGATATCTTCACAGGTATTCTCCAAATGAAGGTGGGTTTTTGTTTCACATTCTTTCCAACGTATTTGTTGTATATACTCACTGTGAGATTTCTTTTCCTTAGTCTCTAGTTAGGTTTTCTTGTTGCATTTAGGTTAGAGATATAAAAAAACAAAAATACATACTTTCTGACTAGCAGCAGCATATCATTAGGCATACAGTCTTAGGAGTGCATATACCTACTAGTTTTTCGTTCTGACTCAGGATTTTTAAAACTCTCATTCACAGAGACAGATTTGCAAAAAACCCACGTAGATCCCTATCTTTGGATTAATAAGAAAGACGACTTATTTGATTAAAAAGACATAAAAAGAGAACGCTTGTGACTTCTTTCTATCATTTATAAAAGATTAACTAAAAAGAGGGCTATTAAAACTCATAACATATATTCTGATTGCATAATTACATGCAGGTTTTTATCTCCATCGTATATTACATGTATCGCAGACACAGGGTGATAACTAGAGTTACACGAGTCTTTTGCTTCTACCTCTCCTTTTTGCACCTCTTAGGGCTTTGGTCGAAGATCAACAAATCTCTCACTACTAGAACCCCTAGGAGTCTATAGTGAGCGGTCTCGATCCTAGACATTAAACCTTCAAGCTCGCAGGATTCACACTGTTGTAGACACATGTAGGACACGTATTTGTATTAACATATTACTTGCCTACATCTTCTCATATTTTATGCATATTCTAGGTCTTCTTTTCCTTTGAAAAGAAGAAAACCCACTTTTCACACTATTTTCAAGTTTTCCTTGCCGTTGTTTTATGGTAGTGGTGTGAGTGTGCCTTTTCACATTTCTTTGGTTTATGAATGGGAGGCGATCGCTGAGATCGCCCCTCATCTCTCCTTTGACAGGTTTACCTAGACCGATTGCATTTAAGCAACCAATTTTCTTGTCAACTTTCTCTGCATTTTCTACATTTAATTCTTTGGATCAGCTGTAAACCCATAATCCTGAGATCCTTGCTTCTTCTTCTAGCTAGGAGATGCCACCCTTTGATATTCATGAGGTGCTCCTGAGTTAGAATCTATAAATGCTCAAGTAGAACAGCCAAATCAATCTATTGACAGCTGCTCTTTAGAACCTTCAGTCCTGTCAACCTGAGGCAAGTCCTGATCCAATGGCCAGGTAGAGCCTAATGATAGGATTCCCGTAGGGGAAAATGACCCAGAATTAAAGTCGAACATCATTAGTCTAATCGCACACTTTCATGGTCACACATCTGAGGATCCATTCCAAGACATAGAAGATCTTGAGAATTTATCTCAAACTCTTGGTCCTCGAAATCAAAATTGGGAAATCCTACTCATGAAAATGTTCTCCTTTAGCTTGAAAGACAAAGCCAATTCTTGGTATCTCACGATCGCTCGACCTATCTCATCTTGGGCTGAACTTGAATCTGCTTTTCTTAAGAAGTTCTTTCCTATAGATCGCACCAATGCCCTTAGGCATGCCATCACGACATTTACTTAAAATCAAGGAGAACTGATCCATGAAGCATGGGAGCACTTCCATGAATTGTAAAGGAAATGCCCACATCATGACATCCCTCATTGGAAACACATGCATGTCTTTTATTATGGTTTGCAAGAGAGCATTCGCAACTTGGTCGATAACTCTTATGGAGAGAATTTTCTGAATCGCGATGAAGAATCCACCTCAAAATTGTTCGAAAGTGATGAGCGAGTTTTCATGAAGAAAAGTTAGGGTTTTGAGAAACCCATCATCATAGTCACAAAACTCGCTATCAAATAAAATTTTACCAAAACTCGAAAGGGAGTCTCAGGTCGAACACAGGGAGGTGAAGTTTGTTTCTTGAAATCCGCATTTCCATTTGTTTCCTTTTAGTGTTTTTAGGTTTTGTTCTTTTTTTGGTATTTAAGAGAATGATAAAATCACTTACAATAAAGAGAGTAGAGAGATGAACCACAACTTGATAGCTTGAAGTGAAATAATGTTTATTACAATAAGAATAAGCTAAACAAACTAAAAGAGATAAGGGTGAGAGGAAATCTCCCAAAATGGATGTTTGGCGAGACAACAGTGATTGGTGGCAGCTTGGACGGAGGAAGACAGATGCTAGACATCGAGGATAAGGTGTAAGACAAATATGGGTAGAGGAAAGCTTCACTAAGCTAGGAATAGGGATGAGGAGGTAGAGGTGATCGTCTACCTGAATGGAGGTGGGAGGACAACTCTAGATTTTCTTATGAAGGTGGTAAGGTAAAGGATGAATATTTGGTGGAGCAAGGGATTTTTGCACTAATAGGAGAATCCATGGAGCTTGGGAGAGCTCTTGGGAGTTTGGAGGGCTCTTCGGAGCTTTGGAGTAGGTGGGAATAGCATAGGTAGAGATGAGGTAAAATGGGGAGGTGTAGGTGGGTTAATATAGTGGTGGAGAAGAAGCTTTCCACTCGTAGACAATTAGTGACATCCACAATCATCACTAAAGATCCACCCTAGCTATCGCTGAAGATCTACGTGACGCTGCTGGCGTGGGCTACACACTGCCTTGTCCTGCATGTGCATGCTGGCTGTGCGTTGCGTCACTGTGTGCTACACTGCACTGGTGCGTGCTTCATGCGCTTATACATTAGCACGATGCGCTACACTGGCCTTGCATGCACTACTTCTAATTGAGCGATTGGGGGGGAGGGGGCTTTGCGGATTTCGAACCCGCGCCCCTCTTTTAGGAGTGGACGCCTCAACCAATGCGCCACGCTAGTGCATTAGTCGAGAAGAGCGGCTGCGAACGCACTATGGAGGATGCTTCTTAGCCATTGGATTTTCATCCAATGACTGAGATCGCATGTTAAAAGGCCTTTGGAGAGATGCCGGGTGATGTTGGGCACTCCAGATGGTGCCATGTGGCACCATCTGGACCATTTACCTTTCTTTACTTATAGAAGATGCTGCGGTGCTTGGATCGAGATGATTTCCACGTTGTCGGATTGCGATTGTTGCTCCAAATTCATCTGTACGGTTAGATTTTGCATTTGAAGCTTCAAAATGTCACGCCTTGTCTCTTGACCACAATAATGCAAAAATTATTGTATAATTTATACACATTACACTAAATGTAGTATGATGAATGTTATGCAATATTTATACTATGGAATGCAATGTTGGGCTTAGCAACTATCATAAGTGAGAATTTAATCATGAATACATGTCTGTTTATCATTACCCCATGCTTATCTTTTGCTAGTCCCTAGCAAAATTAACCTAAATACTATGTATAAAAACCAGAATTAGGATCTGATTACTTGGGCAAGATTTGTTGATTACATTAGAAAATTTCAACTAATGACCTAATTACAAAAACTCAATAGTGTTCAGGTGTCTTCCAAAATATAGATCGCCCAAGTGCTCACCTTATTTTCAAAAGGGGAGATACATTTTTCTATTTTTCTTCTTTTCTAATTTTTTGGATTTTTTGAGTTTAAGGTTTCAGGACAGCTTTCTACGGCTACCCAACCCACCCAAGACTCCAAAAGGACTCTAAGTGCTATGCATCTTGTGAAAGAGTGATAGACTTACTAGGCAACCATTAAAATGGACTTCAGGTTTCTACAACCCTAGCTGACCTTAAGAGTTTCTACCTTAAAGGTTTATCTTTCCAATTGGTAGCTTTCTCCCTACTTTTTTTTATTTTTTTATGGGGTCAACAGAAAGGCAAACCCAATGTATATCTCTTCAATTTATTCTACTTCCCCACTTCTTCCCTAAGTGTTTTGGGAACAATTTGTGCATTTTTGTGAGTTGGGCTCTGGACAACCAGCCAATGGGCTTTTACCCACGACAACTTGCCAGCCACACTTGTGCGGTGAGGTGTGATTTATTTTTCTTTTTCTTCTCTCCTTTTTATATTTTTATATTTTTTCTTCATTTCTTTTATTTTTGAGTATCATTTTTTCTTTTTCTAAGTAGGTGGCTTCCCTGATCTAAGATTTACCTAAAAGCAGTAGAATGAGTATGGTAATGTAGTTGGGCTCTGGACAACTGGCCAATGGGTTGTTACCCATGATAACTTGCCAACCATACTACCCTAGAAAGTTCATTAGCTATCTAATTTTTGTAGAAATCGCTGAAAAGTGAGTCAGTGCAAATAGTATGTAGATGCTTAGACTTAAAGTCCCCTCAAATCAGAGGGCGGGTTGACAAGTCGTGTACTTATCACCCCAATTTATTGGCCAAATTAGAATAAAATTACTTAGCGAGGACTTGATACCAAGTCCACATTCAAGTGGACACCAAGGCTGATTAAGCCTAAAGACTTGAAGAGTTTAAGTGTTCAAGTCCTAAAGTATCATTTCCTAAAGTTCACAACTCCTGATGCCTAAGTTCACTTCTCCTAATTCTTGTTTCTTTTTTTTTTAAATAATAGAAGATTATTGTTACGGGCTGACAACATGATTAAATCACAAAGTATCCACCCCCTCATGCCTAGCTAATGCAATGTCCTCATTGTAAAATAAAAGTGTACAGAAGTGTAGAATAGGAAGAATATCACCTAAATTCTGTGAAACTCCAGTCAGCTCCAAACACTCTATACACATGCTGAGTTTAGTGCCTTTAGCTAGGCAATGTCTGACCATCAGAGATTAGGGCAAGGTGAGAGAAACCTTGTCCGAGAAGGGTTCAGGGAGCACATGGTCAACAAAGGGTTTGAGACATTGCTCATTGACCTTGAAGGAATTACCCATCATTGAGTCAGATATTTCAACGACCTCATTAGAAAAAAATCCACTCAATAATGAATGGGCCATTCCACTTAGACCTAAGCTTGCCGAGGAAGAGCTTAAGTCGAAAATCAAAGAGCCAGACCATCTGGTTCGGATCAAAGCTCTCACAGGAAATCATCTGGTCATGAAGAGCTTTGGTCCTTGCCTTATAGATTCTGGCATTCTCGTAGGCATCATTTCTAAGCTCCCCCAACTCAAATAGTTGGAGTTTCCTGGTCTTCCCAGCTAACTCTAAGACAAGATTGCATTTCTTGATGGCCCAAAATGCCCGATGTTCTAATTCTATGGGTAAGTGACATGCCTTACCAAACACCAGATGGAACGGAGACATTCTGATAGGTATTTTGTACGTCGTACGGTAATCCCAAAGAGAAACATCCAGCTTTTGGGTCCAATCCTTCCTATATGGCCTAACCATTTTCTGCAGAATGTTCTTAATCTCCCGATTGGAGACCTTAGCCTGTTCGTTCATCTAAAGGTGGTAGGGTGTGGAAATCTGATGATTCACCCCATATTTTTCTAGTAAATTCCTAAATTGGGCAGGAGTGAAATGTGTGCCACCATCACTACTAATGGCTCGAGGAATCCCGAACCAACTGAAGATATATTTCTTCACAAAATCGATGACCACCTTGTGGTCATTGGTCCAGGTGGAAATTGCTTCAATCCATTTGGACACGTAATCTACAGCAACCAGAATATACTGGTGTCCAAATGAAGGAGAAAAGGGTCCCATGAAATCGATGCCCCAAATGTCAAAAATTTTGATGGGAAGTTTTGAGTTTAGGGGATCATGTCTCTCTTGGCCATGTTCTCGAGTGTCTGGCATCGAGCGCACAACCTTGAGAATTCCTTAGCATCCTTAAATAACGACAGCCAATAGAATCCGAATTGCAAAATTTTTACCGCCGTCTTTTTCCCAGAAAAGTGTCTACTACATGCAGATGCATGGCAGAACTCAAGTATACTATGGAACTCATTTTTCGGGATGCATCGACGAATAATCTGGTTGGTGCTGATGAGGTACAACTCAGGATCATCCCAAAAATAATATTTGGCCTCAAGCATAAGTCTATTCCACTGTTGCTTGGTCCAATCCTGGGGGATCTGACCAACGGCTAAATAATTAACGATATCTACAAACCAGGGTGTTCGGATACCCGAGACTGTAAGGATAGCCTCATCCAAAAAAGTGTTAGAGATAGGGATATTCAGATGAGGAGAATCAATCAAGATTCTCGAAAGGTGATCTACCACTACATTTTGTGCCCCAGATTTGTCTTTGATTTAAAGATCAAATTCTTGAAGTAAAAGAATCCAGTGAATAAGCTGGGCTTGTCATCCTTTTTGCCCAAGAGTTGTTTCAAGGTCGAGTAGTCGATGTAGATAACACGAGAACCTAAAAGATAAGCCCTAAATTTTTTCAAAGAAAAAACTACAGCTAACAACTCCTTTTCACTAACGGTGTAGTTCCTTTGGGCCTCGTCCAAAGTTCTGCTAGTATACTAGATAACAAAGGTCTTCTTATCTATTTTCTAACCCAAGACTGCCCCGACCACATAATTAGAAGCATCAGCCATAATCTCAAATGGGGCTATCCAGATAAGTGGTTGCAACACCGGGGCGCAGGTGACTGCTATTTTCAATAAATCAAATGCCTTGTGGCACGATTCATCAAACTCAAACGGTATGTCTTTGGCCAAAAGGTTACTTAAGGGTCGAGCAACCTTCGAGAAGTCCTTGATGAATCTTCGATAAAAACCCACATGACCCAAGAATGATCAGATGTGTTTCACAGATGTGGGTGAAGGAATTTTAGAGATGACATCCACCTTAGCCTTATCAACCTCAATTCCCCGATTAAAGACCACATGACCCAAGACAATGCCTTCTTGAGTCATAAAGTGGCTCTTTTCCCAGATAAGGACCAGTCATGTCTTGATGCATCTCTTGAGGATCAATTCCAAGTTAGCTAGGCATGACTTGAAGGAATCTTCGAAAATGGAGAAATTATCCATGAACACCTGAAGATAATCTCCCACCATGTCAGAAAAGATGGCCAGCATGCACCTTTGAAAAGTTGCAGGTGCATTGCAAAGCCCAAAAGGCATCCTACAGAATGCGAAGGTTCCGTAGGGACATGTGAAAGTTGTCTTTTCCTAGTCTTCGGGGTGGATAGGGACTTAGTTATATCCCGAATAACCATCCAGGAAGCAAAAGTACTTTTTGCCCAACTAACCTTTCTAGGATTTGATCAATGAATGGCAAAGGGAAGTGGTCCTTTTTTGTGGCTGTGTTCAGCTTCCTATAATCAATACAGACTCTCCAAGCGGAAGTTGAGCAGGTGGTGAAAGATTCCCCTTTCTCATTAGTCATGGAGGTTATCCCCGCCTTTTTGGGCACAATTTGAACAGGGCTAACCTACGGGCTATCTGAGATCGAGTAAATAATGCCTGCATCGAGCCACTTGATTATTTCCCTCTTGACTACTTCTTTCATATTAGGGTTTAGTCTCCTTTGCATTTCGCGAGAAGGGCTAGATCCATCTTCCATGAAAATACGATGATTACAGTAAGATGGTTCGATCCCCCTAAGGCCTTGGATGGTCCAACAATTGCCTATTTATTCTTCTTAAGGACTTTAATCAATCTCAATTCTTGCTCCTTAGTCAAATCAGCAATGATAATCACAGGAAGCATATTCTTAGGTCCAAAGAACTTGTATTTTAAATTCTAAGGCAATGGTTTCAATTCTAGCTGAGGTGGGTTTAGTATAGAGGGTAAGGAGGATGCTAATGAAGATTCATCAAAATAGTCCAGTGGAAGAGGTTGGGAGTGAACAAAATCAATAATCTCTTCAAGGTGTGGCGAGTCTGCCAAGGAGGGTTATGGGTTAGGTTTGCTAGTGCTAGTTGAGTCCTTGAGTACATTGATCAACATACACATCTCAACATTGAAATCATGATCCTCAAGCTCCTCAATAAATCCACAATCCTCAAATCCTTTTATTGGCTTGAAAATATCAAGTGTCAATTTCCTGTCTCCAAAGGCGATCTCCATATTACCATTCTCATAATTGATGTTGGCCTTGGTAGTAGCTTGGAACGGATGCCCCAGAATGATGGGCGTGTTCCTCAAATCTTCAAGTACATCTATGTCAAGGACTAGGAAATCTACAGGAAAATAAAAGTCCTTGACCTTCACAATAACGTCCTCAATAATGCCTTTCGGTGTGGTAACTGAACTGTCCACTAACTGTAGCATTACTGAGGTTGGCTTGAGTTCACCTAACCTAAACCTTTCATAAAGAGAGGTCGAGATTTGGTTGATGAGTGCACCTAGATCCAATAGTGCCCTATCAAACGTGTAATCCCCAATGACTCATGAAATCAAGGGGGCACCTAGATCTCTCTTTTTTTGAGGAAGGTGATGCAGGATAACAAAACTCATCTGCTCAGAGAGAATCACCTTCCTCGGGGTGGGTTGTTTTGGCTTACACTTTTGGGTACATAAATCTTTTAGGAATTTAGCGTAAGCTAGGATGTGCTTAATAGCATCGAGGAGTGGGATATTGATCTCTACACTCTTGAATAAATTCAGGAGCTCCTCATTGCTATCTAGGGTTTTCTTCTTCCTGGTTTTCAATAAGGCCTCAGGGAACAGGATGTGGGTGGTGTCCTCAGTTTCAGATCCATGGGCCTTGCTTTCTTCTTCAACCTTCTCCTTTTCTCCCACAGGCTCCCTAGGGTTTCGGTTGCTAGAAGGTAGTTCGAGGTCCTGGATTTATTTCCTGCTCCTCAAGGTGACAAAATTTGCAGATGCATATGGGTTCAGGTATTAGGGAGGGTTAGGAAAGATAGGAGGGGATTGATTAACTAGATAACTAGGGTTGTAAGAAGGACCCTACTCAACCACCTGAGCATGTGCATGTGGGTCCCTCTGATTCCCATACCCTTGGGCCCTATTGCCCTGATTTTGTACATTGCGAGGGTTGGGTACGGGTTGGGATGGTAGAGATATGGGCTGTTGGGTGTTGGCAATACGTCTGGATTGCAAGTTGTCCAGTGATGTCTTCATTTACTACATAAGCTGGAGCATAGATCCTTGCATTTCTACCATCTGCAGATTTAAATCAGCCTACCTTATGGGTTGTTGGGCATTCAAAGATGGTTGAGTGACTACTCTTGGGGGCAACTGGGTGTATACTTGACCGTAACCCATAGGTCTTTGAGGTGTATAGTTGCTGGGTCGTGTTTGGGTATTTTGCCCTTGATTTTTCCAAGAAAAGTTAGGGTGGTTCCTCTAACCCAGGTTATAAGTGTTGGAATACAGGTTGGAGCTAGCATTCTCCTATATCGCATACACATCGTCATAGGGTGAGGATGAAAAGGAATGACTAGAAAAACTGGGATCAAAGGTCCCAGTTTGGAACCCATAAGGTTTCGAGAAGTTCTGGCTCATAGGTTGAGTCGACTCTAGTTGGTTCACGAACTCCTGCTCCATGGAAGCTCATGAAGAATGGAATCCCAAATTCTTGGATTGAGTGGGTGTAGATGTTTTTCCTGAATTTCTAGACATCCACTCTTCCATCCTTTTCGGAACCAAGTCCACCTTATCCAATTTGTTGCAAATCAATTCCATGTCAAATGAATGAGAGTTCTTAATCTCATTAGCATTTAACCTAGGTTGTTGGGACCGATTGAAAGTATCCATATAGGCATGACTTATTGAATTCTCACTGATTTCCTCGAATAGGTCATATGCACTATATGCACCCTTGTTGAGGAAATTACCTTCGCAAGAGGCATCCACATGATTACGGAGTTGTTCAACCAACCCGTGATAAAATATTTGCACGAGTTGCCATTTCGGCACCTCGTGGTATGGACATTTCCTCAAAAGATCTTAGAATTGCTCCCAAGCACCATGACACAGTTCCTCGGGGCACTGGGCGAAAGTGGAAATCACCTGTTGTAAAGCATTGGTTTGTCCAATTGGGAAGAATTTCTTCAGGAAACTCGACTTAAGAGTAGCCCATGTTTCTATTGGCCTTCCAATGGTCCAGTACAATGTGTGGCCTTATCACTGAGAGAATGGGGGAAAATTCTTGATGATAACATCATCATGAGCCATAACTAGCTTCAATTAATCACAATCAAGAAACAAATGCTCCTACATAATCACCAGAGAGTCGTAATTCACTACATATCCTTTCTGAGAAGAATACATTAAATCAGGGTTAATTCTACAGTTTTAACAACATATCATGAATGCAAAATAATCATGGGGTTTCCCAGGGGTTAATCTAAGGTCTAATGTCCATTAATGTCTAATAAGTGGGTTCATGCATACAGAAACAGATTTTCATGCATTTCGAGAACATAGCTCCTGAAAACCTAAATGCTGACCCGCTTAAATAACAGAGGTTCTGGTTAGGATAAAATATATCTAAACCTTCCAAAATTCATAGAAAAATATTCCATGAGGTTTGGTACCCTTGATTTGACCATTGAAACCCATTTTGACCTTAAATAGAGTCTCAAACACAATTCTACCCTAATTTGGGTTTCTAAGCAAATTACCTAGTCAAACTTGGCCAAAACTAAAAGCTGACTTCACCATCAGATTCCTTTGGTCCAAATTAGGCTTTTACAAAAATTTAGGCCCAATTAGAGATCATCTTGACCTAGTTTGCATTTTAGTCCAATCAAACTCTTTCTCTCTCAATTAGCCCCTCACTTTTGAATTATTTGTAGATTGGTTCCTAACATTCTCGTTGTTCTTTGCAAATGAGGCTCTACTGCCATTAGTGTGAACACAAGAGCTCCGTCGAGATTTGAGTGAGGATTTCTCACTCGATTCTCAATCAAACTCTTCCAAATTTGAATCAGAGATTCCTTGAGGAATTCCCTTCCAAATGGACCGGCAATGAACCCTAATTCCTTCCCAATCTCCCATGTGAACTCATGGAAGATTCGGGTATCCCATGTGCACGAAATAGCCGGAGCTTGAAAGCTTCTTTTCAAGCTCTGAACTCCTTCCTAAGGCCTATAAAAAGACCTAGGACAAGAATCCGCTCTTCCTTAGCTAGTTTTAAGGCCAAAATGTCTTCCACCTCTCCCACGGCCGGCTCTGACCTACACTCCGATGGCCCTCTCGGTCTCCCTCATCTGCACCTCCAATAGACAAATTGGAAGCGCAGCAATCTTCCTCATCTTCATTCGACGGTGGCCAACCAAAGCCCCGATGTCTTCAACCATTTCTTCACCACCGTTCGCCCTGCCGGAGCATTCTCCTTCTCCAGCGTCGGCCAATCAAAGCCAGCGCCAACTTCTTCCCCGTCATCCATAATTAGGTTCATTTTCTCCCTCTCCCTCCCTAGGTTCTATCCATCTCTTTTTCCCTTCAATTCGACTGCCAACTCGCACGCTCCACCTCCGTCTTCCCTACGACCGATCGAGCTCCGGCGAAGCCTCCTCGATGCTACACCACACCACTCACCTCACCACGACTCCCATAAGCATCACCGTGCTCCACTGACCAAAACCCCTCAAGTTATTGAGGGGATTGGTTTCTCAAATGCCCCACCAGACGCGACCTCATTCGCACCACCTTCTCGCCTCCATCCAGCCAGCACACACATGTCCATGCCACGTAAACACCACAACGACCTTCGCCAACACTTGGCAAGTCTCCAGCGATGTTTTAATGTGGCCATGAGGCCGTATCTCATGTTTTAGGTATCCACCGTCCATTCGTCGCCACCCTCACTTTCGCTGGTTGACCACACAATGCTTCGGTCTCAATTTCCCTTAATTCCGCTGCCTGGCGCTGTAGAAGTGAATCACGAAGCTACCCAGGTCCTCAATCAAAGGACCCATCAGCTGCAGCACACCCAATTGAGTGAAGCACATACTGCAGCATTGAGCAAGGAAGCCTTGGCATTTTAGTCCCACATCGTGGGATCTGAGACCAATAGGAACAGGCATATTGGATTTGTGTTCTGGGCTATTTGCCTCATAACACAGGGGTGAGGTCCCTTCACCTTGCCTCACGTACTCCTTGGTCACCACCCACGCCCGGTGACCTTGGTCAAATCTGATTACCTCGATCCATCTACCCGGTTATTGACCCTAATATGACCTAGGTTTGAGAGAGGAGAAGGATTTGTGAGGAGGAAGGGGAAGGTTTTGCTACGTGCCTCTCTACCTTGTACTGAAGAGAAAGAAAGCCTTGTGCAACACTTTTCCACAGAAGAGAAGTTGTGCTCTGTGTGTGAGAAGTCTCTGAAGGCTTGTGAAGGAGAAGAAAGCCTTGAGGAAGGCATGAAAGAAAGGGAAGCGTTGTGAAGAAAGAAGAGTCTTCCTGAGAGCCTTGTGCTTGTGCTACATAAGTCGTCTGATCTAGTTCTAGGTACTGTTGAATAATTAAAGAACCTAAGTTAAGATTGAATTTTGATTTGAATGAATTAAGTAATTGAATGCATGTTTAATTAAGAAGACAAGTGGTGATTCAAATCACCATTTTTTATATTCTCTTTCCTTTTTGCTTCATCATACATTGGTTCTTATTGAATACATTTCTGATTGTTTGATTCACTGAATATCTTTATTGTGCTCCGTTTATTGTGCTCATTCATTTCAATTCAAGATTAATGTTGTAAATTTCATTATTTGCTCCCTATGTTCTACCACAGACTCCTTTGGAATCTGAGTTATAAATTTAAATGTTTTCGAGCGATTGAGACTTTACTACAATGAAACGACTTAAAACTCCTCAATAACCCGTAAACAAACCTCATGATCATTTGCTCTTCATTCACATTCCTAGCTTTGGTGGTCTGAACCAAAGTTGTTAGATCCTCCGAGTGCTGGAATGTGTCCTCCGAGCCAAGCCCATGGAAATGTTTAATCAAACATAAGACCTGGGGCTTGATTTCTACATCTCCGGTGGGAATCATGATGCCGGGACATTCTCCATAATTTGAAGGATCATAAAAGTCCTTCAAGGGCTGAGCATCCTAACCATTCAATCATTGGAACCATTGCTGCATCTGCTACAACTCTTCCAACTACCTCTAAATCAGCTCCTACTGGTTTAATGGCAGAGGAGATGGTTGTTGATCAGCCATGGGATCAGCTTGGCTATAACTCAACCTTCCCCTCTGAGAATGGTCTAAAGGTCCTCCCAAGAGAGGATTCAATGACCTCCTTCCAAGCATTCATTGGAAGGAAGTTGGAAGGATGGGGGAAAAAAATGGAACCCTACAGCACAAAAAATGCAAGCCTATCCTTAAATTGGGTAGCCTATGGACCTATGCTTCAGAAATAAACTCCAACCATAGCATAAATTTGGTGTTGTCCTTGCTCCCGAAGATGGTAAAGTTGGACCAGCGAAGTAAGGGGAGCATGTCCCGAAAGCTGCTAATTATGCCAAACCCTACTTAAGTTGTTTTACAATCGGGTCCCCCAACTTAGCACCTTTTGAAGCAAGCAGATGTCATTAATTTGAAGTGCATTCAAGAGAGTACCCTGAAACAGACTTTTTGAATCCTAGGGCCAACGTCTACTCAATTTTAGTTAGGTTTAGGATAGTAGTGCTTTCAGAATGTGATGGGCCTTTTTAATGGGTTGTGCCCTTAATAGTTCATTTGAAAATGTGTGAATGTGCACAACCAAGAGTTTTCAACCAAGTTTTCAAGAGGCAAACCAAGTTTGAAAGCACAGGTTGAAGTATTTTACTTTATGGATCAAGAAAATATGGAGTGCCTGGCTTGTCCTAGCTATTTGAATCCTATGGGGCAGTTACAAGATGAATCAGTTTTAAATTTGGTGGTGCGGCCCAAACAATTCAACCAATTAGACCAGATGCACCACCAATTAAGGCACACAAAGGGTGATTAACCTAATCTGATTTCTTCTCTTTTATGTGTGTTGATGCGAGTACTAGTTAGATAGGTCAGAATCCCGGTTGAGTAGATATAATCAAAAGAGGTTATGTGCCTCAAATGTGGGTGTGTGTAGTGTGTAAGTTAATTTTGTCCCACAATCAGAAAGTATATATTTTTTTCTGTTTATTTTTTTTACGGGGGTGAGATGGGTGGAGGTGGCAAACAAGAGAAATAATTTCTATCCTAGGGTTCGTGAAAACACCTAAGTAGATTAGGTCTTGATTATCAAGGTGGTAAAATGATTTATTGGCTGGGGAAGGGGGGGACTTACAAAAATCTCTACCCTCACTTTATTCCAATCTACCGCATTTAGCTCCTCGATCGGGTTCCTGCAAGATAGTGAGTCGAAGAAGAAAGATAGGTTAGAAAAATATGTAAGTAATGTGCAAAAACACAAAAAATAGAATAAAAGTCCGTTGCCTCCCTGACAATGGCGCCAAAATGAAATGATGAGCAGGTTTTCAAGAAGAAAAGTTAAGGTTTTCATAAACCCATCGTCATAGTTGCAAAACTCGCTATCAAGTAAAATCTTATCGAAACTTAAAGGGGATTCCTAAGTCGAACACAGGGAGGCAACATTTGTTTCTTGAAATCCATGTTTCAATTTGTTTCTTTTAGGTGTTTTTAGGATTTGTTATTTTTTTGATATTTTAGGAGAATGACAAAATCACTTACAATAAAGAGAGTAGAGAGATGAACCACAACTTGATAGCTTGAAGTGAAATAATGTTTATTACAATAATAATAAGGTAAACAAACTAAAAGAGATAAGGGTGAGAGGAAATCTCCTAAACTGGATGTGTGGCAAGACGACGATGCTTGGCGGTAGCTTGGACGGAGGAAGAGGATGCTAGACATCAGGGATAAGGCGCAAGACAAATCCGAGTAGAGGAAAGCTTCACCAAGCTAGGAATGGGGATGAGGAGGTGGAGGTGATTGTCTACCTGAATGGAGGTGGGAGGACAGCTCTAGGATTTCCTATGAAGGTGGTGAGGTAAAGGATGAATATTTGGCGGAGCAAAGGGATTTTTGAAGTAATAGGAGAATCTATGGAGCTTGGGAGAGCTCTTGGGAGTTTGGAGGGCTCTTTGGAGCTTTGGAGTACGTAGGAATATTATAGGTAGAGATGAAGGAAAATGGGGAGGTGTAGGTGGGTTTATATAGTGGTGGAAAAGAAGCTTTTCGTGCATAGAGAATTTGTGATGTTCGCAATTGTCGCTAAAGATCCTCCCTAGCTACTGCTGAAGGTTCACGCAGCGTTGTTGACATGCGCTACATGCTACCTTGTAGTGCACGTGTGCGCTGGCTGTGCATTGCATCGTTGTGCGCTGCGCTGCGCTGGCGCATGCTTCACGCGAGCATGTTGTGTGCATGTGTTGGCGTAGTGCGCTGCACTGGCCATGCGTGCACCGCTTCCAATTGAGTGATTGGAGGGGCTTTGCAAGTTACGAACCCGCGCCCCTCCTTTGGGAGTGGATGCCTCAACCAATGCACTACGCTAGTGCATTAGTCAAGAAGAGCAAATGTGGGTGCACAATGGAGGAGGCTTCCTAGCCGTTGGATTTTCATCCAACGACTCAGATTGCATGTTGGAAGGCCTTTGGAGGGACGTCGAGCGACGTTGGGCACTCTGGATGGTGCCACATGGCACCATCTAGACCATCTACCTTTCTTTACTTGCAAAAGATGCTATGGTGATCAGATCAAGATGATTTCCGCGTTGTCGGACTACGATTGTCGCTTCAGATTCATTCATGCAGTCAGATTTTGCATTTAAAGCTTCAAAATGTTGCACCCTGTCTCCTGGCCACAATAATGCAAAAAATATTGTACAATTTATACACATTACACTAAATGCAGAATGATGAATGTTATGCAATATTTGTACTATGGAATGGAATGCTAGGCTTAGGAACTATCATAAGTAAGCATTTAATCATGAATACAGGCATGTTTATCAGAAGGGATGGTGGAAAACTCAATCAACAATGCCTCAATGTCGTAATTCATGCAAGGAAACCCGTACCAAAACCCACACCAAAATTTGCAAAATAAGGGCATCCAAGAGATTACGAATCCGTCCAGTACAAGGGATATAAAGATTAGAGCTGAGAAACTAGAAAATGTTGACATCGTAGCGAAGCATCTCGATGAGGTCTACAACATAACGAAGACTCTTACACCTCTACTTGCTACGCAGAAGCCCATGTGTTTCCCTGTTTCGCAAATTCTTGCGGGGAGGGAATTTGTGAATAATCTGGATTCAAGAGATCCTTCTTTGGGTTTTCTCCCTACTCATTCACGTAGCCAAGGAGGGACCTTTTTCCCATCATTCCCACCTCTTTCCCCACTTCCAACATTTGCAGAAAACACCCATATCCTAATGATTTACATGCCATTCAGGGATACAACACAAGATCAAACCCATATTCTAACACCTATAACCCTGGATGGCGAAACCACCCTAACTTGTCTTGGTCTGATCATTCCCAAAGACAACAATTTCCAAATCAGGCCTATCAAAACCTGCCTACATTGCTATTTCAGCAACAACACACGATGCCCATTCATGCAAGTACACAGAACTACTCAGGGCCAAATAGAGTTTCACAACTCGATCAGATTTTGCGAGCTGTAACTGAGAGCCAGCATCAGAATGCTAAGGCTCTCGCAAAGGTTCAACGGTAATGTTCGACAAAACTGGCTGATCTTAGGGGCCAAATCACGCAGTTAGCTGAATCTCGTCGGCTAACGGCCCTTCCATCCGAGCCAAAATCCTAGGTACAACCCAGGAGGTCAACATCTGACTTAGGGCCAAGCACACATTGTACATCAAAACTTGCCATTAGCACTTCCCGATTATGAGTATCCGAATCAACAACAATCATTTCCAAATCAAATGAATCACTCTTTGTTACCAAATCCATCTTTCCCAAATCAAGCTTTCACATTTTCTCCTACTTGTTCTTCATATGCGAGTGTTAACTTTGTTACAACTTGCCATGAGACTTCCACTAGGGACCCCATAGATCCATGTTTACAATCCCAAGACCCTAGTACATCTAGATCAGCTCCTATATCTACACCAGTAAAAGGTGATCCACTTGATCCTGCTATTCCTGTTGATTCCCGTGAACAGCGTAACCCCTCAATAGAACAGGATATCCAAATCCCATTCCAAGAAGCATTGAGTAAGAGATCTAGGAAATAGAAGAAACCTGTCACAATTGATGAGGAATTAATTAAGGTTTTTGAGCAGGTTTACATTAATATCCCACTCCTAGATGCTATCAACCACATTCCAACTTATGCAAAATTTCTCAAAGACTTATGTACTACTAAGTGTAAGCCAAAGAAAGGAAGCACTATGGTACTCTCTGAGCATGTGAGCTCAATTGTTTTGAGTACACTTCCTTTGAAAAAGAAAGACCCAGGAGCTCCTCTTAATTTCTATGTAATTGGGGATGAGTGCTTTAATAATGCCCTCCTTGATTTAGGAGCCTCTATTAACCTTATTCCATCCTCCTTGGTAGAACATTTTGAAATAGAAAACCTTAAGTCTACCAATGTGACTTTACATTTAGTGGATAGATCTATTAAGTCACCAAGAGGAATTTTGGAGGATATTATAGTTAGAGTTCAAGACTTCTACTTCCCAATGGATTTCATTGTACTTGATATGGAAGTACCTGAATGCATTAGAGATACCCCAATTATCCTAGGGAGACCCTATTTGGCCATTGCAAAGGCCAATATAGATTGTGAAATGAGAAAGATGGAATTAAAGTTTGGGGAGAAGACACTTAAACTTGATATATTTAGAGCTTCTTGAGGATTGAATTGCAAGTGGATTCAAGAAATCTAATCTTTTTCACTTCTCGAGGATGAGCCTAGTTCCCTAGAACTAGAAGACCCTTCTTTTGATACTATCTACCATCAGGACGAAATCCCACTATCAAAATCACTACTCAATCCAAAGGTTGAATCACTCAACTCATCTTTATCCTTCTTTGAAATAGAAAATCCTACCCTAGACTCTGCTGTTGATCCCACTCCAAAAGTTGATCTTACACCATTGCCTGATACACTTAAGTATGTCTATCTCGAATCTGATCAAACCTTTCCTGCAATCACTAATTCACATCTTTCTGAATCTCAAGAATCAAAATTGATCACGCTGTTGCAAGATCATAAGAAGGCAATCGGGTGGACTCTACACAATCTCACTGGGATTAGCCCCAATTATTCTGCTTACCACATCTACATTGATGATGGGGCACAACCTTCCCATGAAGCACAACAGCGACTAAATTTGAATCTTAAGGAGATCATAAAGAAAAAGATAATTAAATGGCTAAACGTTGATATCATATATCCTATATCTGATAGCCCTTGGGTGAGTCCAATTCAAGTGGTGCATAAAAATGCAGGACTCACTATAATCAAGACTGAATTTGGAGAAACCATTCCCACACGCATTGCAAATTCATGGCAAGTTTGCATCAACTATTACAAACTCAACACGGTTACAAAGAAGGACCACTTTCCCTTGCCATTCATTGATCAAATCCTTCAAAAACTCGCCGGTAATAAGTTCTGCTTTCTCAATGGTTACTCCAGATACAATCAGGTTGTGATCCACCCTGAAGACCAAGAGAAAATGACATTCACCTGCCCTTTTGGAACCTTTGCTTTCTGAAGGATGCCATTTGGGCTTTGCAATGCACCCACAACTTTTCAGAGGTGCATGCTAGCCATCTTTTTCAAGATGGTAGGTGAATATATGGAGATATTCATGGATGATTTTTCTGAATTTGGGGAAACATTTGATACTTGTTTAGAGAATTTGTCTAAGATCCTTAAGCGCTACATTGAAGTGAATCATGTCCTCAGCTAGGAGAAGAACCATTTTATGGTCCCAGAGGGCATTGTACTTAGCTATCTCGTATTGAGAGAGGCATCCAAGTAGACCAAGCCAAGATCAATCAAATCTCAAATCTACCAATTCCCAACTTGGTCAACGGCATCTGATCATTTCTCAGGCATGTTGGATTTTACAAAAGATTTATACTTGAATCTTCAAAGATTACCCGACCACTCACGACTCTCCTCACGAAAGACAGTTTTGGAGATGAATGAGTGTATTTTTGCATTCTACACAGTTAGAGACAGAGTTACACAGGCTCCTATTCTGCAACCTCCTGATTGGAATTTACCATTCAAAATCATGTGCGATGCATCTGATTACGCGATAAGAGCTGTATTAGGATAGAAAATTGACAAGAATCCTGTAGTGATTTACTATGCTAGCAAGACATTAAATGATGCACAAAGGAGCTATAAGTTACTGAGAAAGAGTTGCTAGCAATAGTATTTGGATTAGAAAAGTTCAGATCTCACATCCTAGGGTCTCGAATCATTGTGTACTTTGATCACTCCATGATCAAACACCTTCTATCAAAGGACACGAAACCTGGGTTGATTAGATGGATCTTGCTTTTGCAAGAATTTGACACAAAGAATTCGTGATCAGGTGGGACGACATAATGTCATTGTCGACCACCTTTCCCACCTTCCTTCTGAGAGTATCGAGACATTTCCTCCAATCACTAAACACTTTCCTAATGATCATCTTTTAGCTATCTCTACTAATCTTCCTTGGTTCACTAACATCATTAACTATTTGGTTACACATCAATTCTCATCCTACTGGGACTGGAATCGTAAATCGCAACTCAAATCAAAAGCCAAATACTATTTCTAGGAAGATCCGTATCTATTTAAACTCTGTAATGATCAAATCATCAAGCGTTGTGTATCTTCTTCTGAGATTGACTCTATCCTCTGCTCTTGTCATGACTAGGCCTGTGGTGGTCATTTTTTGGGACATAAAACCACTGCAAAAGTTTTACAAAGCAGGTTTTATTAGCCTACTCTTTTTGCGGATTCACAGACATATTGTAAGGCATGTAGTCATTGTTAAACTCTTGGTAGCATGTCACGTAGAGACATGATGCCTCTAAACCTAATTGTTGTCTATGAAATCTTTGACATTTAGGGCATAGATTTTATGAGTCTGTTTCCATATTCTTCTGGCTTTGAGTACATTTTACTCGTTGTCAATTATGTTTCCCACTAGATCAAAGCCATACCCACACACACAAATGATCATAAAGTTGTCATTCCTTTTGTTCATAGTCATATCCTCTCTCACTTTGGGGCACCATGCACTATCATTTTTGACGATAGATCCAATTTTAATAATGCCCAATTTAGAAATCTACTTAGAAAATATGGGGTCACACATCGTATTGCTACACCTTATCATCCTTAAACTAATGAGTAAACCAAGGTCTCTGTTCAAGCGATAAATCGGTGTTTTAAGATTGTCATGTTGTAGTATAGCCAAAATAGTGCTCAAACAAATAAATTTTATTACTCGAAAAGGCTTCAAGGTCAAACACAGGGAGCAATATGGAATTTAAAGCTTGAGATCACAAGTTAAGTCAAAAATAAAGATTGCAAATAATGTCAAGATCAATATGCCAAAAAGAATGGAGTAAAATGGTGATTTAAATCACCAATTACTCCTCACAAATAACACTTAAATCAATGTCTCAAATATATGCAATTAAAGTATCAATATATGGTGTTGTTGCTTTTCTTCTCCTTCTGCTGGTTCTTCTTCTTCTCTTCTTCTTCTTCCTCTGCTGCTCAAGCTTTCTTCTTCTTCTTTGTTTCTTCTGCTGTGGCTCCCTCTCTTCTTCTTTTCTTCTGTGTTTAGCTTCTTTACGCAGAGGGAAGCTTCTTGAATTAGCTAAGTGTCAGCCAACTTCCCAAAGAGCAAAACCCTCTCCCTACCCCATGCAATCTCTCCTCTTTCTCTCTTAGGCTCTGCCCTCCTAGGGCCTCTCAATTGGTAACCAGGTTATCGGGTACACATGCACTCGGGACCAGGGCTACCTCTAGTGGGTAGCAGCTGAGGAGTGCTTAGGTTAGGTAGGTTATCGGGCGCACGTGGTTCACGGGTGAGGTGTTGCGGACAAGGCACATGAGGGGTGCGTGCGGGGACCTCACCCCCTGTGTGTGCTGAGGCAATAAGCCTAAGAGACTTTTTCAATTTACACGCCTTCAGCTGCTTTGACGCTTCCAATGTGGGACTAAACTGCACCCCTTTCTTCTGCGTGCAACTGCAGCTAGTGCTCGTTGTTATTGCGATCAAAGACGTAGTCAAAGAGCCAAATTGGCTCCTGGGTTGTGATCTTGGAAGTGCTCCACAATGCCTGGGACTTCGCCTGGGGTCTGCAGATGGTGAAGTGATCTTCGAGCTTCGCTTGAAGCTTCGGTAATGGCAATGGAGACTTGCGAACTTGAAATCACAAAGATGGGCTAAGAGCCCCAGTTAAAACAGTTCATGAGCTTCTCTAGACCACGGTAGATGCATAGGGGATGGTCTTGTGGTTCGTGGAGGTGTGTGGTGGGCTGCAGAGGTTGGAAGAGGAACGCGACGATGGGTGTGTTCGACAAAGCAGTGGAGAGGCTAATAGCCTTGAAGATCAGAGGGCTTTTGCTCTTTGGGACATGGCGGAGGTGTAGAGATGAACGACAACCGGGTTGGTGGAGCATAGTGGCCGTGCAAGCTCGCTGGAGGTATGCCAGTGAGGTGGAAGATGGAGGACAGTGGGGCGAGTCGATGGTTGAAATGGAGCGGCGAGTGTCTGAAAATGAAGAATGGAAGATGAGGTGTTGTTTAGGAGGGGAGGAAGATGAAGGGGAGTGGAGTTGGCAGCGGTTGAGGTATGGCTGGCGCCGAAGATGAAGATGCTCTGATAAGAGGTGGACGGCAAGGATGAAGGAGGTAGGGATGTTGGCTCATGCTTCTCGACATGGAAGAAGGCACAGAAGAAGAGTCTGCCGCTAGTATTGCGGTCAGAAGATGAGGGGAGACAAGGAGGCTCACCAAAGCTTGAAGAGCAATTAGGCTAGAGGAGGAGAGAGGAATTTGAGGGTTACTGCGATCGAATTCAAGCTTGAGGGATTCAGTATGAGTAGGGGGTTCTTTTAAATTTGAAAAGGATTCGTTAAGAAATCAGGAAGTTCTTTCCTTGTTAAGGCCTCTGGAGCAAGTTGGAATAGGTTTAACGGTGGCAATGACCTTTTTGTGAGAACGATGACAAAGTTAGGGGCCTATTTGAAAATATTTTGAAAGTTAAGGGTAGAAATGTAATTACATAGGACCAATTTGCAAACTAGCTCAAGACAAACTCATCTTGGGTCCAAATTTTAGTACAAACCTAATTTTAAGCTAAGGAATCCAATGGTGAAGTTGGATTTTGATTTTGACTACGTTTGACTAGGTAATTTATGAAGAAACCCAAATTAGGGCAAATGTTTGTCTATGTCTCTATTCTGGGTCAAAATGGGTTCTGATGGTCAAATTGAAGGTTCTAAATCCTAGAGAATATTTTTCTATAAATTTTAGAGGGTTTAGGTAAATTTTATCCCGATCAAAACATCAATTAATTAGGTGGGTCTATTTTTAGGGTTTCAAAAAGTCATTTAATTCTCAGAACACGTGCAAATCCTTTTTTGATTATTCTATCCCGCATGCTATCTTTTTAAGACCATTTTACCTTCATTCAACCCTTGAGAAAACTCATGGTTGTACTGCATTCATGATAAGCTGGTAAAATTGTAGTTTTAATCCTAATCTCTTATTTTTCCTTCAGAATGATTATGCAGTGACTTGTGACTCTCTGGCTGTTATGTAGGAGCATTTACTGACTTAATTGGGTAGTTATGGCTCATGATGGTGTTCCCATCAGTCTCTAACTAGGAGATCAAGAAGATCCTTCAAATGACAATATGACCTAATAGGAAGGAATGGTATTCCCGATTAGAAGAGACTTTGTGGGCTTATAAGACTGCCCACAAAACACCCATAGGCATTTCACCACACAGACTTATTTATGGGAAACCCTACCATCTTCCCACAGAAATTGAACACAAGGCCTATTGGGCAATTAAAGCTTGTAATCTTGACCTCACGAAGGTTGGTGATCATCATAGGTTGCAGTTTAGTGAACTTGAGGAACTCCGAAATGATTCCTATGAGAGTTTTAAGCTATATAAGGAAAAATTGAAATCCTTCCATGATAAGCACATTTCCTACAAGTCTTTCGCACCTGGTCAGAAGGTCTTGCTCTTTCATAGCTACTTGAAACTCTTCCTTGGAAAACTAAGATCCAAATGGACTGGTCCATTTGAAGTCACTAGAGTCTTCAACAATGAAACTATTGAAATCACTAAACCCAACAAGAATCAACCCTTCAAAGTCAATGGTCAATGTCTCAAACCTTATCTTGAAACACACGTTTTGGGTCTTGTTGGAGGCTGTTATATGCTCCATTAATGTTCTTTAAGGTTTACTCAAGCTGAACGCATAAAACTTAGCACCTTGTATATAGTTGTTTCCTACTTTCCACACTTTTATCTACCTTTATACCTGAGTCTCTACTCTATTTGTCATTTCCTTATTTTCTACTCTTCACTTAGTCTGACTGACCACTTTGACTTGTATCAGCCTAGAAATCGTCTACATAGAGATCTTTGATCTCCTCAGTACGACTCCTTCCATCACCCTAAACTAAGTGAAGTGTAGAGTCTTTTTACCCTTTCCTTATAGTGACATTGTAAAATTTTGGCTTGGGGAGGTGTGAAGTGAATCCTTAATACTCTAATTGTAATGGTAGACAAAAGAAAAGAAAAATGAGAAAAATGTATAAAAGTTAAAAAGAAACACAAAAAAATTTGAAAAATTGATAAAGCATACAAAATATAAATAAAAATAGCAAAAATAAGGGGATTAATTCATCCATAAGAAGAATTGAAGAAGAAATTATAAATACCTTATTTAAATATTTATAATTAATGAATTAAGAGTTAAATTTCTTAAGGCCAAAAATAAATATATATACTTATTTATATTGTAAGTAGTGTATGTTAAATAAGAGCATTCAATCCCTACTTTGGACTTTCTCTTGAATATCTTTTCAAAACATGTATTTGTTTGCAAATTTTGAATGGGATTTTTCTCGAGTTAAGAATCTGAAACCCTAATATGATTTGTTTTTCCCACTCTTTATTCTGAAACAAAGTAACTAAGATGTCATTAAACTTTATATGAGACTTAAATTTTGGAACTAAATTGTAACTGTCTTGGTCAATAAGACTTGGTTAGATCCTTGTGACTTTTGAATATCTATTTTTACTACCAAGTTGAGTAAAGAGACTAGATGCCTAGAGTTGATTAAATGAAGAGTTAGTAGAATTCTTAATCATAAGGTCAAACGGGCTATAGTTATGTTAATCAATTGAGGATGTTTGGCTAGAGTTGGTGAGTTATGTCTTGACAAATCCTACAGGTTGATACTAATGGTTTAAGGGACCTGAGAGTGAAAGGCTTTGTTGTCCACGCTCTGGTTTGCGAGCTAAGTAACCAAAGTGTCCTAACTTCACACACATTAGAATTGTCTTGCTGGCATCTGAGACTGCAGAAACACAGAGGTTAAGAGATCAATTCTAAATATTCTTTAGTCCAAGGATTTCCATGGGGCGGCTCTTGAAAGGGTGAAGGATGTGCCACTCACCTAGAAAAAAGACTCAGAGTCTTTACTTTTAGTAAGAAAAATGAGGGAAAAAAATTTTATTTTGAGAAAAACATTATTATATACACCCTGCAGTTAATCATCTTGCTACAAATGAATGCTTATGTAGTTTTTATTCACCAAATAAAACATCTTGCTGCATATGGATGCTACCCATTCCTCCATCAATAAAAACACCTCACTACATATGGGTGTTTTAACCTATAGAAAATGGATTGTTAAAATGTGAAGATAAAATATAGGAATAAGAGACCCAATGATCCACCAAGAAAATATAAGCCTAGAGAATTGATCTAGAGATAAAAACAAGTGAGGAGAAAGCAACCAAATCTTTTTTTTTTAACAGATGAGGAGTGCTATCAAAAGCGATAGCAAATCGGGAACATTTTATTTATGAAGCTTTTAAAAAATAATTAAAAGGACTCACTCCACTCCTTTACAAACCCCCAACACTCCCTAATGATGTTCCCTACATTTATTGAGCCCCCTCTAAACAATCACTCATTACGAGCATGCCACACACTCCACATAACACCAGCCACCTTCACATGAGGCTTTCCTTTCATCAGGAGATTTCTCCATAAGTCGTCCCATGTGGGTATAGATTCCCCACAAACGCCCCTCCAAATTTGATCAGTCACAAAGCAAGATGAAAATAGGTGCACCCTACTATCCGTAGGGAAGTCGCATAAGGGAAAATTTTGAGTAGAAGCTCCCAATCTTCTACATCTCATTTCATCGATAATAACTCCATTACATCGACACAGCCACAAGAAGATCTTTATTTTTAATAGAATCTTCAAAAACCATATTTTTGCGCAATCCCTGTGCTCCCTTGATGGGTGATGGGAACACCATCATGAGCCATAACTAGCTCATTTTGAACCAATTAAGTCAGTAAATGCTCCTACATAACTTCGAGAGAGCCATAAGTCACTGCATAATCATTTTTTTTTGAAACTGCAAGGAAAGCTATCGTGTTATGATAGCAATCTGGAGAGCATTTTATTTCATACTATAAAAAAATTATAATGGAGAACTACATATTGGGTCCCCATCTATATATGAGGGACCAGCACTCATTTATAATTTACTCACAATGAACTATCTCTCCTGAAATAACTTCTCGTTTCTTGCCCTCCAAACACACCACAAGGTTACAACCATACGCATATATGGCCTTCCAGGTGTTGCAAACCTTCGCCATTGGGACTCCCATGTAGGTAGAGGTTCCTGGCATATTTTTCTCCATATCATATCAGTGACCATACATGAGGAAAATATGTGGGATAAACTGTCGGTGTGCAACCCGCAAAGAGCAATCACTGCATAATCATTCTGAGGGAAAAATAAGAAACTAGGGCTAAAATGGTAATTTTACCATCATATCATGAATGCAGTTCAACCATGAGTTTTCCTAGGGGTTAATTAAGGGTCAAATGGTCCTAAAAGGCTAACAAATGGGTTAGAATAATCAGAAAAAGGTTTACACGTGTTCTGAGAATTAAATGACTTTTGAAAACCTAAAAATAGACCTACTTAATTAACTGCTTTGGTCAAGATAAAATTCAAATAAATATTTTAAAATTCATATAAAAATATTCTCTAGGGTTTGGAACATTCAATTTGACCATCAGAACCCATTTTGACCCAGAATAGAGTCATAGATAGACATTTGGCCTAATTTGGGTTTTTTTATAAATTACCCAATCAAACGTGGTCAAAACCAAAATCCAACTTCACCATTGGATTCCTTAGGTCCACATTAGGTTTGTAACAAAACTTGGACCCAAGATGAGTTTGTCTTGATCTAGTTTGCAACTTTGTCCTGTCTGATTACATTTATGCCCTTAACTTTCAAAATCTTTTCAAATTGACCCCTTACTTTGTCGTCATTCTCACAAAAAGGTCCCTACCACCATTAAACCTATTCCTACTTGCTTCAGCAACCTTAGTTTGGAAATAACCCCTTGATTTCTTGACGAATCCCTTTCAAATTTGAAAGGGAAGTTCGTCAAGAAATTCCCTTCCTTTTGAGCCAAATCTCACGCCCCAAAACCTTCCCAATCTCTCATGCGAACGCATGAGAAATTTGGGTATCAAGGAATTTCCCAACACTAGTAAGCTTTCCAAGCTTGGGAAGCTTGCTTCCCAAGCTCACAACTTCTTCTTAAGGTCTATAAAAGAACCTCCTGATCAGACTGTTCTCCCTACGCTCGAAATCGGCCAAGATCCCCCCTAATTCCTCTCTCTCTCAGCCGAAAGCTCCTCGATGTCTGACGAGCTCCTCCATCCTTCTTCGTCCTCCATTTGCAATGCCAGCAGCGGAGTTATCTTTCTTGTTTCTTCCCACGTCAAGCTGTACCAGCTGGTGCCCCAATCTCCTTCCTTGCCGTTTCCCTCTCTCCGTAGTTGTTCTCTTCTCCAGCGCTGACAACACCACAATCGACGCCTTCTCCTTCCCACTTCATCTGTTACTACATTGAACTACTGCCTAAACTCTTCCTCACCACACCAACACTTTCTACATGCCATTTCGACCTTGACCATGCCTCCGCAACTCAATCGTCTTCCATCGTTCCGGCCATACCTCCGACGAGGTACATTACGCTCCACACACCACCAAACCCCTCGCCGACTGCCTCAAAACCTCTGCCACACCTCTCCACTCATTTCCCCTCTCTCATTTCGATCCATCATCCACCCGAACACCACCCCAAATAGACCCATTATCTCCAACCTAACCCATGACCATCCGGCCACCATCCACATCCATCTGCCATGTCGACCTCCTCAACGAACTCGCTGTGCTACGACGATACTCTCTGAACCTTCTGACAGAGCTAAGAGGCTGTTTGCTTGATTTCAAGTGTGTCCCCTAGTCACCATTGATGAAGAACTTCAAAGGTGCTTTGAGATTCCTCCAGGTCTCGTCTGCCCCAGGTGGAAGTCCCAGGTCATGCAGACTTGCTTCAGGTACTACCACAGGCAGTCAATTAGACGCTGGGACCTTAGCAGCTATGCCAATCAGAGGAATCTCCTTGCTGCAAATGCACGCAAAGAAGATACATGGTTTAGTCCCACATCATCAGCTGAAGAGCACCCCACCGCGCATAAATTACAAAAGTGTTATAGCCTTATCGCCTTAGAACACAGGGTGAGGTCCCTCTCACCCGTGCACCTACGTCTCGTATGTGACCTCTGCTTGCATACCTGGCTTGACCTGTTAACCCTCCAAAGCCTCACTCCTCACTCATCACCCACTACCAGTGAGCCTGGACCTGGATACGCTAGGTTCGATAACCCGATTACCCATGTGGCTCTAGGAGAGCGAATCCTAAAGAGAGAAAGAGAGAAGAAGAGCTTGCGTGGGTAGGGGGAGGGTTTTGCTCTTAGTGAGAACCAACTAACACTTAGCCGAATTTAGAAGCGTTTCCCTTGCTGTGTGAAGAAAGCTAGAGAAAGAAGAAGGGTTGAAGGAAGAAGAAGAGTAGCAGAGACAGAGAAGGAAAGTAAGAGAAGAACACAAAGAAGAGGAAGGGTCATAGCTGAAAGAAGAGAGGTAGAGAAGAGAAAGAGAAAAGAAAAAGAAGAACAGAGAAAGGCTTGAGCAGTTTAAGTCGTCTGATTATTAAATCAGACGATTAGTTTGATTGCATTTCATACATATATACATTGAGTTCATTAGCCATCATTGTGAGGAGTACTTGGTGATCCAAATCACCATTTTACTCCATTATTTTTGCAGTTTGACACTTTATCCTAGTGCTACTTTACTCTGAAACTGTTTTTGTCTTAAATTGCAATTTTAAGAACTAAATTCCATATTTCTCCCTGCATTCAACCCAGAACTTTTTCAAGTAATAAATTTATTTGTTTGAGTGCTATTTTGGCTATACTGCAATGCGATAATCTTAAAACACCAATTTAGTGCGCAAACATTTTGGCATTGTTACCGGGAAGCAATAGGTAATTTAGAACTCTTGATTTGGATTCTAACTTGCTATATCTCTTTTGTTGTAGTTTGTTTCAGGGGGGATACATTCCGGGAAGATCAGCCTCACATTAAACACGCCAGGGGCAGGTAAGTTCTAACTACTCTCTCTCTTAAGCCCCTGATTCTGAAAAGGTTAAAAGGAAAAAATCAATTAGGGCTACTTGCATTCTATCCTTGGATAATTCATCAAGTTGCCTAATTTGATACATTCTATTTAGACAACAAATCCTGATCTGTGCACCCACTTGAAGCTTAAGGTATCTAGGGCTATCACATTCTTGTTTGAGACAACAAATCCTGATCTGTGCACCCACTTGAAGCTTAAGGTATCTAGGGCTATCACATTCTTGTTTGAGCCCTATGTACCACATTTTTGACAAATTAAATTGGACCAAATTAGAGCCAATTAAGGATTCCAATTTAGGATTTTTATAGACACACTTGCTTAATCAAGAATTGATATTTCCAAACAATGTGTGCCTAAGCCTTGATTGAACTGATCTATTCAAGAAAAACCCTAAAATCAGGCTCTTAAATTCATTTGAACACTAAAAGAGGGACCTAAAATTCTCAAGAGGACAATACAGGTGAAGTTGACCCACCTTGTTGGGTTAACCAATCTTCAAATTAGGTCACTTTTTCACAAAAACATCTTAAAAGTTGAAGTGAAATCATAAGCACCCTTGCTCTTAATTAAAACTGGTAGACTTAAGAGGTCAAGTCCCCATTCTAGTCTACCTGGAACATCAGTGACAAGAGAGGTCGGGTGGGGGAAACCCTGTAACCCGTGGGGGTGCTCTACAATGTAGGGGTCTTTATGGGACTCTCCCTCTCTGGCTGCCCAGGTAATTCTCAGGTGGACGACTTTTTGACCAAGGGGTATCATCTAAAATTTTTGGGTGTCTTGATTGGGTCCATCACATTCTACCTCTTATCTACTCCATCGGTGCATGTTCGGGAGGAGGTCTCTAAGACCATCCTTGAGGCCTCCTTTAGCTACTCATTTTCGTCGAGGCCAAGTCTCGACCTCCTTATTTGTGCAACAACACAATCCTATTGATATCTCTTTCGCTTCATCTGAACCTGATTCTCCTTCATCCATCATCATGGCACAACCTGTAGAAGAAAATAATCTTGAAAATAAACTTCAATGCCTCAATGATCTATTCCAAGCCTTTGTAAACACACCACAGCATCCAATGATGCGAGATCACTACAATCCCACTGCGGTGGCAATTGAACCTCGAGTACAAATCCCTGCTGGAGGTCCTAACACTGAACGCAAGCCCAACATGATTCATGCCATTCCCAAATTCCATGGGCGTAATTCTGAAGATCCTTTCCAGCATATCAAGCAACTCAAGCATCTGGCCCAGACCTTCGGGTCAGAAGCTCAAAATCGGGATATTCTACTCATGAAAATGTTCTATTTCTCCCTCACAGATAAAGCTGCTCACTGGTACCAAACCCAAACACGTCCAATCAACACCTGGGCAGAACTTCAATCAGAATTTTTGAGAAAGTTCTTCCCGGTTGGTCAAACAAATGCTTTACGGCACCTGATCACACATTTCACACAGCAAGCAGGAGAACCACTTCACGAGGCATGGGATCATTTTCTGGATCTCATGCGAAAGTGCCTCCACCACGGAGTTCCTAAATGGGAATAAGTCCATTCGTTTTACCAAGGACTCCGTGAGGATATTTGATTATTTGTCAATGCGACCTATGGAGGAAACATCATGGGTCAACACAAAGACACCGTGAGGGAGATTCTCGAGAATATGTGCGAGAACTCCATCAATAATGAATCCATGGGAATGTTCGACCGGACGAATGCCCGTGCATTGAAAAATCCAAAGGGAGCACATGAGACGCAGGGCTTGTCCTTTTCCATTGACTTGGAATTGATGGCCAGTTATCTGGACAAGTTCTCTATTATTGAGAAGAAGGTGGATGACTTAACTTGACATTTGCAACGAGCCATCTCTACGCAAAACCTATTCACCCAACCACCCTCTGGCAGGGTGGCTGTGCACAATATCTATCACTGACCTTCTCAGGGGATGGATCCATATCCACCCCCATCTGATTATTATTTCGGAGGAAACTCTGAACCCACCTTAGACCTACGAGGACCTCAACGCCATTCAGAATGATCCATTCTCAAACACTTACAACCCTAGATGGCGTAATCATCCCAATTTCACATGGTCAGGCAATAATCAAAATCAGAGACCTCAATATCAGCCCCAACCACAAGCTTCTCGTCCATATCAGCCACCTCAGCCTCGGCCTAACCCAACTTATCAATCTGGGCTGACTCATATAGATCAAATGACTCTTATCCTTCAGACTCTAGCTAACATTCAGAAGACAAATGTGTGTATGCAAAAACAACATAGAGATGAGATCACAGAGGTTCGCAATCAACTTACCCAGATGTCAAATCCTCGCCAACCTGGTGCACTTTCTTCACGACCTCTACCTAATCCAAATAATGTGTCGAACCAGAGGCACATTATGAACCCAAATCCGGGCCAGGCTCACATTGTTAATCAGGCCCCTTCTACTCCATCACCCGACGGGATGGAGGCTTCGACATCATATACGGGTTACCAGCAGCAAGCAGCTCTTTTACCCACACCAAACTAGAACCAGGAGGGATTGAATTCTGTTACTACCTGCACTAGCAAAACAACACAGGACCTACCTTATCCAAGCCAATCCCAGTCTGGTAATACAAACCGTAACCCTAGGATAGTCATCTAGGACACCTCTATCCTAGATCAAGAACTTGTAACCATTCTAGAGGAACCATCTAAGGTTCCATTTCTTGAGGCCTTGACCAAAGGAAAAAGGATAACCAAAATCGTGGCACCTAAGGCGGACCTGGTTAAGTTCTTCGAGCAAGTCCATATAAACATCCCCTTGATGGATGCGATATGCCACGTACCAGCTTATGCACGATTTCTGAAAGACGTATGTACACCTGATCGTACTATCAGAGCAAGCCAATTCTATCATTTTGAGCAAATTCCCGCCTAAGGCAAAAGACCCAGGCACCCCTTTGATCTCCTATGAAATCAGTGATATATGATTTGATCGAGCTTTATTAGACTTAGGAGCCTCCATAAATTTGATACGTACATCCCTACTAGACTACTTCGAGGAATCCGAGCTAAAACCAACTGAAATGACTTTACAGCTAGCCGATCGATCAATTAAGTCACCAAAATGAATTCTTGAGGATGTCAAAGTTAGGACACATGATTTCTATTTCCTAGTGGATTTTATTGTCTTAGAGATGGATACTCCTGAGAATGTGAAGAATACACCAATCATACTAGGGAGACCCTTTCTGGCCACTGCAAGGACCAATATCAATTGTTAGGAGGGCCAAATTGAATTAAAATTTGGGAGCAGGACACTAAAGATTAACATCTTTAAGGCCCAACAAGGAATTAATTGTGGAGTCATAGAACAGATTTGCGATATCAAAGTTATGGTTGACAACTTTATTAAGGAAAAACCAACTATTTCTAATCTACCATAGGAGGATCAAAACCCACAATTAAAGGAGCCCAAACTCAACCTAGACACACCCATGGCTCCTTCCTCTGCTCCCGACACCCACCCTGAACCACCCACTGCTACTGACAACTCTATTTTGGAATTAAAGCCTCTTCTCAATCATCTCAAGTATGTCTTTTTGGGTTCCAATAAGACATTTCCTGTGACTATCAACTTCCAACTCATCTAATCAAGAAACATGCCTGATTTCTGTTCTCTAGCAACATCGAAGAGCCATTGGATGGACTCTCGATGTTCTAACTGGTATCAACCCTTCATATTGCACATCACATCTACACTGAAGAGGGCTCACGACCATCCTGTGAAATGCAGAGATGCCTGAATCCAAATCTGCAGGATGTCATGAAAAAGGAGATTATCAAGTGGTTAGATGCAGGGATCATCTACCCGATCTCCGACAGTCGGTGGGTGAGCCCAATCCAAGCTGTGCCTAAAAAGGCAGGGCTCATCGTCATCACGACTGAATTAGAGAAACCATACCGACCCGTATAACAAACTCGTGGAGAGTCTGCATTGATTATAGAAGACTCAATTCCTCCATGAAGAAGGATCATTTCCTACTACCGTTCATTGGTCAGATTCTCAAGAAACTAGCAGAAATCGATTCTTCTGCTTTCTGGACGGGTACTTCGGTTACAATCAGGTCACAATCCATCCTGACGGCCAAGAGCAGACCACCTTCACCTACCCCTTCGGAACATACGCATTTTGAAGGATGTCGTTCGGTCTCTGCAATGCACCCACTACTTTTCAGCGGTGCATGCTTGCCATATTCTTAGATATGGTTGGTGAATACCTTGAAGTCTTCATGGATGGTATTTGGTGAATCATTTGATGATTACCTCCTGCACTTGGTCTAGATCCTCAGGCAATTGATTGATGTGAACTTCATTCTTTCCTGGGAAAAGAGCTGACGAGTCAATTATTCACTTTGAAGTCGTTTGTAGTTTTATGTGGTGGAAAAATCGACTAATCATCAATCCATACCCGATACTCCATTACGGAAAATATTGGTCTGTTAAACCCCCTGGTCAGAACAAAAGTAAGCAATTCTCTAAGGCAAGGATCGTCTAGTGTGTCCAAGTTACCAGGTTGCGGGATGGCCATAAGATCTAGGTTGGGTTTAATCAGCTCGGTGTCCATCCCAAACACTCTTTTGAAATCCTCAATTTCATCCCTAGTATTTCTTGCACCATCACATGTATCTTCCTGCTCTTCATCAAGAGTCACAATTTCGCTTTCAGACATAAGCGAATCAAAGGCTGACTTCGAAATGAATGAAGGCAGGTTGGAAGCAACAGATCTAGGGATTATCCTATCAATGTCATCCCCGGGTTTTTGTTCTTTACTCAAATCTTCCCCGGAGTCTATATGTGAATCCACATAAATCTTAGAAATTACTTCCAAATTTTCCATCACTTCATCATGAGGAGAAATATCATCAATGGGTGTGCTAAGGAAACCTAATTTGGTCAAATTTGTGACATCCTCAGGGGCTAACTCTTCAAATAAGACATAATCACCTTTAGTGTCACTCCAAATCGTGAATGTAGGTTCCTCATATAATTCGTCTTCCTCCTCATCACACAATTCACCATATACCTGAGGTCTAGAATCATTTAATATCTCAGCAGATCCCCTAGGGTGCTCTATCTGAGGTAAATGATTTACACTGGTAACATCAGACTCCTCAGATAGGTCAATTTCTTTAGGGTTAGGTTCCCTAAGGGTGGGCTTGAGTTCCATATCATGATCAGAAGGGAGGGTAGGATTAACAACTTGACTTTGACCCACTTCATCAAATGTCACGAAAATACTATCATCTGGGTCGAGGTCTTCCAATGGTACCATCACTCCCTTCTTTTGACTCCAATATAATTCAGGTGGATACTCAACCTTATCATTATCTTCCTCAGGTTGCCACCTTCATCCAATGCATAGCTACTTTCATGTGTATCTTCCTCCCACCTAAGGTGTGGATCTCTCAAGGAAGTGTCATCTAATGGGTGGGTTTCAAAATTGATCCTCGAAAAGTAGCTATTCTCCCTAGAATTTCCCTCCAACTTAAAGTGTAGCTCTCCCACGGGAGATGCATCTATTGTAGAGGGGTATACGTCATCCTCAATGAGGTAAATTGGGTGGCTAATTTCATCTCTTTCTTGTTGGCCTGCTCTCGAAGATTCTCCTAACAATTCAATCATTTCGTTTTGCATTTTCTGTATTTCCATCTTCAAAGAGGAGAGGTCATTTCTATCATGAGAGAAGTCGGGCTCAGGCTTATAGTACCCAGGAGTGTTTATCCTACCATTATAATTTTTCAGGGAGGGTAGGTTGGGTATTTCTATGGTATATGGGATATTGGGCAAAGCAAATCCCGCTCCTAGGTTTCGCTCACTGATTTGGGGCTTAACCAGGCCAATACTCCTATAATAGGAGTAAAACGGATCCCAGTGATTGTCATTATGTCCATCAAGGGATGGACCATCTCGGCATCTGGGATCGAAGGATGCAGAGTGGGGGTGAAGGTGTGGGCAAGATGTGAAAGGATGAAAATCAATGTGGTCCATTCTAACTCACACCTCAATCAGACTTCCCCAAGAAAAACACAATTCAAAAGGGACCTTTTAGGTCTTTCCCAATTTAGGCTTTTGATTTTAAGTCAGATTGCAGGTGACAATACAATTTGTTCAATCAATTTACATGCCTATTGTCGACCTACGGCTCGCCTAAGAAGACCTAGTTGGATCTTAGGTGTTCTTCCCTAAATCTCAAATGGTCAAGTAAATCCAAAGATGGAAGATCGAGGGATGCAAGTAGGCCTAAGCCTTCCTTTGAAGCTGTGCTTTCGCAGTGCTTCTCAACTACCCCCAAAATCCGTGATAGGGTATCCCCCTCTTTGGATTTACAAAACCTTTGATCTCAAGTTCCGAACACTTCAGAATTCAACGATAGGAGGGCTCTTGTCCTAGTATTTCCAAACCTAAGGAGTGTCTAGAAGCGTGGTGTGGTGCAATCGAAATAAGTGTGCATACACCACAAAAGATTTTGAATTTTAAATCGCACGCCAAGTTTGAAAATCAAATCCTTGGTTTTTAAAATGTCCCTCCTTTAATTAGTCCTTTTCTTAGAAAATATGTGACCACTTGTTCAATTTATTCAATACAGATTAGGTGGTCTTCGCATTAAGTCCAAATGCAATGCGTGATCAAGAATAGGATGCAAAGTAAGAAAATGCGTACCTTACTTCCAGCAATCAACAATTCGAGAATGCACGTAATGCAGAGAAGTAAATCTAGAGGCTACTCATACTGACCTAAATGGTTCGTCCTAGGGTAGGCAGCTTCTAGCAGCCAGCTCATTTTTTTTTATTTTATTTTTTTAAACTACTTATGCACAAGCAAATAAAAGTAATCAATAAACTAAAAACCTAAATCTAAAGAAAAGGGAACAGGCTCCCAAAAATTACCTGTTGGGCGACGAGGAGTGGACGGTCGGACGCGGGAAGCTCGAAGGAAGTTCCTTGGACCAAGGGCTTCGAAGTGGTGGTAGTGGCATGTCGCACAGTGGCTGGAGCCGGCCGGACGAGCTCCGGCGGAGGTGGTTGCAGCCGATGCTGTAGCTGCTGTTGGCGGTGAGGTGCGCGCGGGACTGCTGGCAGGGGGCGCAGTAGGTGCAAGATTGCTGGCAGGGTGGGGGGCGCTGCAGGTGCAGGAGGCGCTGCAGGTGTGAGAGAATGACGCAGCTGGCAGGAGGCGTTGCTGCGCGTTGGCTAGAGGAGTGGGACCACGCTCTGTTGGTGGAAGCGCGGGTGCTGCAGGCGTGGGTGCGCAGGTGCGGTGGATGTGCACGCTTTACGTGCGGCTGGAGGTGAGCGGGCGAGAGCGGTGAGGTGCAGGCTGAAGGTGTCGCGGGTGCGCTGGAGGCGGTGCGTGAGCGGAAGGTGTCGCGGGTGCGCTGGAAGTGAACTGGGCGGATGGTGGTTGCTGCTGGAGTGGGGGGTGGACTTCAGACGTCCGGGAAATTTCCCAGACGTCTTAAGTGACTGAGAAGATGATTGCAGCGATGGTGGTTGTTGATGACGACGGCGAGGAAGGTGCATGGCGAGGTGCTCATGGTAATGCAGACGAGCTCCGGATGGCGGTGTGGCCTGTCACACCACAAACCCACGGTGGTGGAGACTCGTCGCCACGGTTGAGGCCGGCTGTGTGGAATGGAAGAGAGAAGATCACTCTGCACAGTGGTGGGTCGGTGGTGGAGGCCTTCCGAGCTCGGCTACCTCTCTCCTCCTTTTGTAGCCGCTTGCATAGATTTGAACGGAGAGGCGGGAGCAGATCCACATTCTCCGCTCATCCTTGAATGCAGGTTTCAGTGTGGCAGTTGGTGGCGTTGGAGCGACAGCCGAAGGAAATGTAGTCGTTCCTACAAGAAGAAGAATAAAGAAAATAATGTTAAAATATTATGATTATTTATATACAGTCCCTTAACTTTTATGTTAACTAAAATAATGTACCTAATTGGTAAACTAATTAGATGAATGCCATTCTAAGCTAATTCTAAATGCACTTAAATATGAATGCAATGCATGGATTATGTAATTAAATTAAAAATATGAATTAATCTATTTACATCCTAATTTATGCTAAATAAATGTTAGAATTAACCTAATGTCTAGGCACTTAAATACTTAAATAGCCCACAACTATGGGCTAATCAAGAGCCATTTCATGGTACCTGAAGGAATTGTCCTAGGACATCTTATCTTTGTAAAGAGCATCTAAGATGATCAAGCCAAGGTGAATCTGATTTCCAAACTCCCTATGCCTAGCTCAGTCAAAGACATCTGATCCTTCCTGGGGCATGTCGGTTTTTACCACTGATTCATTCTCTATTTCTAAAAAATCGTGTGCCCCCTGTGTAGTCTTCTATCTAAGGATGCCCCTTTTGAAATCTCCAAGGAGTGCACTTAGACATTTGAAGTCTTGCGTGATCGAATTACCCGAGCACCTATCCTGCAACCCCCTGATTGGTCATAACCCTTTGAGATCATGTGCAATGCATCAAGGAATTCCCAAACTATGACGAGCTTGAAGCTTGCTTCCCAAGCTCTAACCATCCTCCTGAGGTGTATAAAAGCACCCCCTGCTCATACCGAATCCCTCAAGCTTGAATTTGACCAAAGAAACCCTCAATTTTCTTCCCTCCTCCTCTGACCAAATTGCTTTTCAACCTTCAATGATCCTCCTTGCCTCTTCTCATCATCTGATCGTAATACCTGTGGCAGACTCTTCTTTTGTGCCTTCTTCCACATCGAGTAGCACCAGCCAGCCCCCTACCTCCATCCTCACCGTCCACCTCTTATCAGAACAGTTTCTTCTCCTACGCCGGCCATACCTCAACCGGTGCGAACTTCGCTCCTCTTCGTCTGCCTCCTCTCCTAAACAACTTCTCATCTTCCACTCTTCATTTCCAGACATCCACAACTTCATTTCAATCGCCGACATGCCCTCCGCGACTACATCTTCCACCTCGCCGACGTACCACTGGCGAGCTCGCACGGCCACTACACTCCACCAACCCGACCGTCTTTCATCCCGACACCTCCACCGTGTCTTAGAGAGCAAAATCCCTTTGGCCTTCGAGGCTATTAGTTTCTCCACCGCTCTGTCGAACACACCCACCGTCACGTTCCTCCTCCGACCCTCGCAAACCACCACACTCCTCCACTAACCATGAGACCAACCCCTACGCATTCACCGTGGTCTGGCAAAGCTTGTGAACTGGTTTAATTGGGGCTACAACCCCATATTGTGAATTTCAAGTTCCAACCTCCAACTGCCATTAAGGAAGCACCTTCGAGCAATCTCCAGCAGTGTTCATGAAGCTGCAGCACCAGAGACACACCCCAGGTGAAGCAGAATCCACCCAGGCAGAGGAGCAGGTGGTCAATTGAGTGCTTTGACTACATCCCATACCTCAATTGGAAGGATCCTCCTTGCTGCTACTGCCCGAAGAAAAGGGGCATGGTTTATCCCCTCATCGAAAGAGGCAAAGGAGTTGAAGGAACATAAATTGAAAAAGTCTCTTCGGCTTATCGCCTCAACACGCATAGGGGGTGAGGTCCCCGCACACACCCCTCATGCGCCTCGTCTGCAACTCTGACCTTGTGGACCTGGTGCGCCCGATAACCCACCTAACCTAAGCACTCAGCTGCTACCCACTATAAGTAGCCCTGGTCTCGGGTGCGCGGGTACCTGATAACCCGATTACCCATTGAGAGGCCCTGGGAGGGTAGAGCCTAAGAGAAAAAGAGAAGGTGAGATTGCGCGAGTTAGGGGAGGGTTTTGCTCTCTGGGAAGTTGGCTGACACTTAGCCAATTCAAGAAGCCCCCCTGCCATGTGAAGAAGCTAAACAGAGATAAAGAAGAAGAGAGTGAGCCACAGCAGAAGAAATAAAGAAGAAGGAGAAGGCTTGAGCAACAGAGAAAAAGAAAGTGGAAGCTAAATAGAGAGGAAGAAAGAAAGAGGAAGAAGAAGAAAAGAATAAAAAGAAGAAGAAGAGAAGCAACCGCACAACAAAGAAGAGAAGAAGAAGAAAAGCAAAATCACCTTCTATTGATACTTTAATTGCATTGATTTAAGTGTTATTTGTGAGGAGTAATTGGTGATTTAAATCACCATTTTACTCCATTCTTTTTGCATATTATTCCTGACAGTACTCTTATTGCACTCTTTATACTTAATTTAAATTGTGATATTGAGATTTAAATTCCATATTGCTCCTTGTGTTTGACCTCAGAACCTTTTCAAGTAACAATTTTTATTTGTCTGAGCCCTATTTTTGCTATACTACACGACAATCTTAAAACATCGATTTAGCTTTCGAACACCTATGGTGGACACTTCTCTGGTCATGAAACCGCAGCAAAAGTCCTCCAGTGCGGCTTCTATTGGCCCACGATTTTGAAAGACGCATACAATCACTGTAAGACATGCACTCGTTGCCAGACCTTAGGCAACACGAGCCACCGTGATATGATGCCTTTACACCCGATTCTCGTATGCGAAATCTTCGATATCTGGGTGATTGATTTTATGGAACTAATGAGAACACCATCATGAGCCCTAACTAGCTCATTTTGACCCATAAAAGAGAATAAAAGCTCCTACATTACCAAATGAAGGTCCTAACTCAAGAAATAACCAATCTAAGAGAAAAGCAAGAAACAAGGGGTAAAAGTACAATTTTACCATTGCAGTGCAATAACGGGATTTCTCATGGGCTAAACACAGGTCAAATGGTCTTAAAAAGATAAAAAGTGGGTTGGTTCAAACAGAAATGGGTTCATGTGAAATTTGAGAATTAAATGACTTCTTGTAACCCTAAAATAGACCTACCTAATTTACCTAAACCCTCTAAAGAGCATGGAAAGATATCCTCTAGGGTTTAGAACCTTCAAATTGGCCCTTAGAACCTATCTTGACCTAAATAGGGGTCCTAGTCAAATGTTTGCCCTAAATTAGGTTTTTATGTAAATTGCCTAGTCAAACGTAGTCAAACCTAAAATCCAACTTCACCATTGGATTCCTTAGGTCCAAATTAGGTTTGTACCAAAATTTGGACCTAAGGGGAATTCACCTTAACCTGCTTTGCAAACTAGTCAAGCCCAATTACATTTCTACCCTTAACTTTTGAAAACCTTTGCAGACACCCCATAGCTTCCTCATCGTTCTTTGCAATTAGGTCCCTCTACCATTACAGTGGAGGGAATCCTACTCCGGTGAGGATTCGAGGGAGAGAACTCCCTGATCCCTCAGAGAATCCCTTTCAAATTTGAAAGGGAGATTCTTTGAGAAATCCCCTCTCATGTGAACCTAATTTAGAGCTCTAATTTGTACCCAACCTCTCATGCGAACGCATGAGAGATTTGGGTCTTTTTGACCTTCCAACTCCGGTGAGGTTGCCCTGCTTGGAAGATTGGCTTCCAAGCACAAGGCCCTCTGCCAAGGGCTATAAAAGGGTCCCCAGATCATTCCGCTCCTCCCAAGCTTGAATTGGCCTGAGATACCCCTCAATTTCCTGTCTTCCCCTCTGGCCAACCTCCCAGCAAGCTCTGGCGACTCTTATCTCCCTCTCTCATCGCTCTGCCACAATACCAGCAGCAGAGTTACCTTTATCCCCTTCATCCATGTCGCGCCGCACCAGTCGATGCTCCTACCACCTTCTCATCATTGCTGTCCTCCTCCCATTGGGACTTTCATTTCCAGCGATGACACATATAAGCCGGCCGCCTACTCTGCATCCCCCTTCATCTAACCACCCTTAGATAAGTTCTCTCTCTCTGCTCATCCTTTTTCCCTCATTTATTTCTGCTATTACGCCGAGACGTTCGCAAACCACCTCCACTTTCTCCACCTCCGGTCAGACCACCGATGAGGTGCTCCCGCTGCTCCACGCATACATCCACCTCGCTGACCACCTCACATGCTCTGCCACACCTCACTGACCATAACCCCTCTTTCCGTTCATTGCGACACACTCCCAACACATCCCCTAAACACACCCACATCCGCATGCACAGGGTAACCTAGGCATGCACGCTCAGTCCACCCTGCGCCACGCTGACCACTATCCCATCTTCGCCATGTTCAGGCGAAGCTTCCTGCGTATTTTGACAAGGCCGCAAGGCCATTTGCTTGTGAACAAGGTACAGGTCCTTGTCGCAATTAACGGAGGACAAAGCTTGCTCGCAAGCTTGCTCCGACACTCCAGGCCCCAAGCTTCAGGTCCCAGGTCATGCGGGTTTCCTTCGAGCACACTCTCGACCCAGCAATTTGAGTCAAAGCCCCATGAAGCAGTTGCAATTCGTGTGAACATCTGCTGTGCGGGCAGCTGCGAAGAAGGTGGGACATTTAATCCCACCTCGGAGGATCAGGAGTGGGTGCAGTGGTATAAAGTGAAAAGGTCGTATAGGCTTATCGCCTCCTGGCCATGGGGTGAGGTCCCAATCACTTACCGCCTCGTCCGTGACCCACACCACGCGGACTTGGCTCTGATCTAGATACTCGACTACCTGTGCACTCCTCGCCCACCACCGCACGCTGGTGGGCCTGGTCCCGAGTGTGCTAACCCAACCCAATGACCTGAGAAGGCTCTGGGAGAGCGAGCCTAAGAGAGAAGAAAGAAGAGAGATCATGGTGAGGGTAGAGATAACATTGCACAAGGGAGTGATAATTCTACTAAATAGGGCCCATCTTAAGAATAAAAGGCATAACGTAAGTAGAATGGGAGCATTGCATGCATCATGAACCAAGATTGCTTATAACACTGTATTAATGGTCATTTGTGTAAGTACTTGTCAAAGCAGGCCTCAGATGAGCAATCAGACCGCACGGATGGATTCAGAACGATGAACGGAGTCCAACGGACTCAAGATCGGCCAAATCCGACATCCAAAGCTCCTACAATGGGCCCAAGAAGTTCTGACCGTTGATCTAACGGCCCTCATTGCGCCACGTCACCCCCGCTCCATCGCTCGCTACTTCAACCATCAGCTGAGATCAAATCTCAGCCGTCGATCTTCGATCAGATGGCCGAGAAACGCGTGGTCACCGCGACAAAGCACGGGCATGGCACAACGGTTAGAGCGCACGCCCGTACGCACGCGACCCAAGTTCGAGCCGCGCGGTGTGCAAATTGAAGACGAAGGAAGCACGCGGAGAAATTAGGCCGCCCGATCAGAAGCGGGCGACCGAGATTGCGCCACGCTGCGTGCCCACAGATCACGAACGCCCACGTGCGCACGCACGCCGGGCGACGACGCCCGCGCACACACGCGCCCGAGGCGCGATCCAAGCGCAGCCAAGGAGAGATCTCAGCCGTCCGATCTTCGATCGAATGGCTCTCACGTAGCGGCCGCAGATCGAGCGTGAAGAAGAATGGCGCGGGCGGTTGATCGGCGGGCTGGAGGGCTTCACCGACACTTTTGGAGTGGTTTTAGCGATGTCCCGGACGTCGCTAAAGCCCCTTCTTCTTTTAGAAAGCCCTTAACCCTATTTAAACCCCCTCCAACCACTCATTCAAGGTATTCACTTCCCTTCCAACTACTCCACCCCTCTCTTAGCTAGATTTAGGCCCTCTTGTAATCGTCGGAGACGACGAGCCGCCGATGGAGCCTCCTCCACCGCCGTGGCTGCCTCGTTGCTCTCCCTCCTATCTCTCTCTCTCTTTTAAGCTTTCCGTTACTTTTGTTTGAGCATGTATCTAATGTTGTAAGCTATGAACTAAAAGTGCATGATTAATGAAGTTATTCTCCGTTCAATTGTTACTTTAATTTCTGTTTAAGTTGCATGACCAAACAAGAAACACTCTAACCCTAATCTCTCTCTCGCTTTTCAAACCGCACCTCCGCAAGCAAAACTCTGTGCTTTCCGTGACAACAAGTGATAAGAAAAATCTAATTGTCACGCCTCCCTGAGACCGACACTCGAACTCACCTCCATTTATTTACTTTAAAATCGGCGTTGCAAGTGCGACTATAATGACACTTCTTAACATACACGCACAAGCGCATGTCAGTTTTTGGCGCCATTTCCGTGGAGTTAACGGATTTGTTTTGTCACCTCCATTCCACATTCATTCTCACATCATCTAATGCCCTATTTTCCTTTTTACTTGATGGTTGCAGGAATTCGACGCGTGGACGGCGAAGCGACGCATCCCACGACGATAGCAAGGGAGTAGGTGCTACGAGGACCGATAGTGAGTAATTCTTCTCTCATGATTGTTTACTTACGTGAAAAAACTAAAAAAATTGTAAAAATTGAAAAAAATTTGGCGTGGTGTATGATTGCTTGACCCACATCATTAACACATCACCCACAAAAAAAAATGTACACTCTAACATTCTGAATAAATTCTTGGAGTGTTCTTTTCTTTTTCTTGAGTGGTGTTTACGAAGCCACCGTGAGTTGACCTAGGCCGCACCACTCAACCCTAAAACCGACTCATCTAATAGAAGCTGCATGATCATTAGGATGAGTACATTAGGGTTTTAGAGCCTCTACAGAATAAAAGGAAATCTACTTTCACCGAATTGTGTGCAGAACTTGACGTGCCCACTGAAACCTGTTTGAAAACATTAAGACACGTCAACCCTAAAAAATACTAAAGTAAGGATGAAGCACTAAAAGACACCACATCTTAAAAATCCTTGCTTGAAAATCATGTTTTGATAGAAGCACACACTTTGAAAGTGGAAAATTAAGAGGCACCACCCCAATCAACGCCTCATCACATAACCCTAGCACAAGCACTATCCTAGCCCTTTAAAACTGAGTAGACGTGCCCTAGGCAAGACTAAGTTAAGTCTCGAAAGGCGAGGTTTTGTTCACTGGGCACTTGGCTTTCATTCCCTTGGTAGAATCTGGTGACTAGGCTGCGGGGCAGTGTCAAACGACCGCGGCTGTGGGATCTACGGAACTAGAGGCGCAAGCCAAAGGAAGAACCTTCCCTGCAATCCCCTCGTAATCAACCTGGCCAGATTAGCCTTGGGAAGGGGAGTCCAGTGCTTACGGACTTAATCACCCTTTGTGAGATTTCTAGGTCTCCTAAGGAATACACCATAAGGGCAAGGCTTGTGTGCTTGATTGAAACACATTTCTCGCATCTGTCGCCCTCCGCATCCCCTCCTGTTCTTCTCTAGTGTATGCACAGGAGACGCTCATTACATCCCGAGTTGTGTGTTTTGGGGCAGGAATCTAGGCGACGTAATTCTGTTGGAAACATGGCTGAACCTAGGGTAGATGAGGCTGAGGATCAACCCCCACCAGATGCTATGGCCATCATCCAAGCCCAAATTAATGCTAACCACCAGCTTCAGCAACAACAAATCCACACCATCATGCAAGCCATACAACGGTTATAGAACCCACAAGAACAGCCACCACCACCTTTCCAAGACATACCAGGGCAACCACCACTTGATATACCACCATTTCAGGATCAGCCGAGGCCCCTCCGTGATTTCTACAATCCCTTTGCTATTAGAGTCGAGCCACACCTTAGGATCCCCGAGGGGGGAGATGATTTTGAGCTGAAACTGAATGTCTTAAGTCTGATCTAGAGCCACTTTCATGGAAGCTCAAATGAGGACCCCTTTCAGCACTTAGAGGATCTCGACCGCATAGCACGAACTGTGAAACCTAGGAACATTAGCCTTGACATTGTTCTAATCAAGATGTTTCCCTTCTCATTAAGAGACAAGGCTTCTCATTGGCTTAGAACCCTAGGTAGACCCATCACCACCTGGGAAGAAATGAGGCATGCATTTTTAAAGAAATTCTTCCCCATAGGAAAGACCAATGCCCTCAGAAGAGCTATTACTACCTTTACACTCCAGGGTGGGGAACAATTTCATGAGGCGTGGGAAAGATTTAATGAACTCTTGAGGAAATGCCCACACCACGAAGTACCAAGGTGGCAGTTGGCCCAGATTTTCTACCATGGTCTAGACAGTAACCTGCAGAACTTCGTCAATGCCTCATGTGGGGGGAACTTCTTGAATAAAGACGAGGAGAGCGCGTTTGAGCTCTTTGAGTCTATGAGCGAGAATTCGCTCAACAATGCCTCTATGACCCAGTTCAACAGGTCTATTCAACCCCGTGGTGGGATTTATGAGGTACAAGCAAATTCTAGAATGGTTGACATGGACATCATTGCCAAGAAATTAGATAGAGTGGAATTGGTGGACAAAAAGATTGATGAGCTACTGAACCAGACCAGGAACCCCTTACAGACTTTCTCCCTAGCAAAGGGAGCACATAATGTTGACCTGGTCCATCCCTTTACACAACTAAACCTGGAACAACCCCTAACCATGTTCCAGGGAGGGACCTTTGCTCCCCCAACCCTTAATTACTCCCTTCCCTCTTCATCAACGTCGGCTATCCTAGAAGATGTGCAAGTTGTCCAAGGTTATGCAAAACTTGACCCTTTCTCCAACACTTACAACACTGGCTGGCGTAACCACCCCAACTTTGGTTGGACAACCAGAAACCACCGTAATTCCAGAACTAGCCCAATCCAAACCAGCAGCCACACTTGCCCCCTATCAGTAAGGACCACCAGTTAGACCCCAATATAATCAGAATAGGGCGGCCCCTCCCCCACAAAACCAAATGGATACCCTAGTAAAGATGATGGCTGACATGAACCAGAAACATCAGGAGGAAATGGCCATGGTAAAGGGATAGTTAAGCCAACTCTTGGAGTGTAAATAATAAGGATCCCTACCTTCCCAACCATAACCGAACCCGTGAAACATAATTAACAAAGGCCCCAATTCGCAAGGGTTCCAAAGCAACCCCGGGCAGGCTCACATGGTCCAGCCAGCCCCATAAACACCTCCTGGGTTTGGTGCTTCTTCGTCCTCGTCTTCTCAAGGATCAACCCATGGCCCCAATGCCTCTACTAATGCGGTGACCTTGAGAAGTGGCACCAAAACCCAGGATCCCAAATGGCTGACTCTCCCCAAGACTTCACCCCCTGAAATACCCAACTCAGAAGAGGCACCAACTAAGGACCCAGAAATAGAACCAATCCACATTCAGACACCCTACCCTGAGGCCTTGGAAACAATCAAGAAAAAGAAGAATGTTGTGGAAACTGAGGAGTTGTTGGATATCTTTAAGCAAGTACAAATTAATATTCCGCTCCTTGAAGTCGTCAAGCACATCCCTTCTTACGCCAAGTTTTTAAAGGATGCCTGTACACCCAAGCGTAAGCCGAGACCTCAAGCACCTAGGAAGGTTGTGCTCTCTAAACAAGCAAGTTCCATGATATCAAGCAACCTTCCACTCAAGCGTACAGACCTAGGAGCGCCCTTGATTTCCTGCAATATCAGGGACATGACATTTGATAGAGCGCTCCTAGACCTAGGTGCTTCTATCAATCTGATTCCAACAACCCTATACCACCAATTTGGTTTTGGAGAGCTGACACCAACCCCTGTCACCATCCAGCTGGCTGATAGATCAGTGAAAACCCTGAAGGGGGTTGTCGAGGACGTGATTGTACGGGTCAAGGACTTCTATTTCCCGGTCGACTTTTTGGTGCTCGACATGGAAGTCCCTGAAAAATTACAGAATGCACCCATAATCTTAGGCAGACCTTTCTTAGCTACAGCTAAGGCAAACATTGATTGCAACACGGGATGTATGGAAATCGCCTTCAGGGACAGGAAAATGCAATTGGATATCTTATGGGCGACAAAGTCTTTTGATTGCGATTGCGTTGAGGAACATGATCCCGTGGAAACTCTAATCGAGGAATGCCTCACCCTCAGTTCTGTATCAGAACACCAAACCTGTAGTGACTGTTCTGACCCGTCACCATCATTACCCATGGACCTCTGTAAGGCTGAGTACCATCACACGTCACCATTTGAGGAGATCGATGTTGATCAACTCCCGCCCTTTCCCTTCCCATCGACTGTGGTTCCACTCACACCTGAACTTAAACCATTGCCCGAGAATCTCAAGTATGTCTTCCTGGGACCTGACCAGACCTTCCCAGTGATTATTAATTCTCATCTAACCAAGGATCAGGAACTCAGGTTGATTGCGACCCTTTCAGAACATCGGGCCACCATTGGTTGGACCATTTCGGATTTAAGAGGAATTAACCCCACCTATTGCACCCATAAGATTTACCTGGAAGACAAGGCACAACCTTCCCGCCAGATGCAGAGACGTTTAAACCCAAACATGCGGGAGGTCGTTAAAAAAGAAATTATCAAGTGGCCTGACACCGACATCATATATCCTATCTCTGATAGTCCCTGGGTGAGCCCCACTCAAGTGGTTCCAAAGAAAGCTAGGCTCACCGTTGTCACCAATGATCATGGCGAATCCATCCCCACCCGCACCACCACCGCATGGCGGGTGTGTATTGATTATAGGAAGCTCAATGAAGCCACTAAGAAGGATCATTTCCCATTGCCATTCATTGACCAAATCCTTGAAAGATTGGCAAGGCAGAAGTATTTTTGCTTCCTGGATGGATATTCAGGATATAACCAAGTCGTAATTGCTCTGGAAGATCAGGAAAAGACCGCATTCACTTGCCCGTATGGCACGTTTGCATTCCGTCGAATGCCGTTCGGGTTATGCAACACACTTGCGACCTTCCAGCGTTGCATGCTAGCCATTTTTTCAAAAATGGTGGGTGAATACTTAGAGGTCTTTATGGATGATTTCTCTGTATTCGGGAATTCATTCGACCATTGTCTGAGCAACTTGGAGAAAATCCTAAAACGATGTATTGAGGTTAACCTGGTGTTAAGTTGGGAAAAGAGCCATTTTATGGTTCAAGAAGGAATTGTCTTCAGTCACATCGTATCACATAGGGGCATCGAGGTAGATTGGGCTAAGGTTGATTTAATTTCCAAACTTCCTCCACATAGCTTGGTCCGACAAATTTGCTCCTTCCTAGGACATGTTGGCTTCTACCGAAGGTTCATTAAAGACTTTTCCAAGCTTTCCAAACTCTTGACCGACCTTCTAGCCAATGATGCCCTATTCCACATGTCTTACGATTGCATCCAGGCTTATCACACCCTCTGAGACTTAATCTCCACTGCACCTGTACTTCAACCCCCAGACTGGTCCCAGGACTTTGAGATTATGTGTGATGCATCAGATTTTGTCATAGGTGCTGTCCTGGGACAAAGGCAAGACAAGAAGCCCGTGGTGATCTACTATGCGAGCAAAATGTTGTAAGAGGCCCAACGAAATTATACGGTCACAGAGAAAGAGTTGCTCGCTGTAGTCTTTGGACTTGAAAAGTTCTGATCGTACTTGTTGGGATCCCACGTGAATATTTACACTAACCATTCAACCATCTGGCACCTGTTGGCCAAGAAGGACGCAAAGCCTAGGCTCATCAGATGGATCCTGCTTTTGTAGGAATTTGACCTGGAAATTCGAGACAAGGCCTGATCGAAGAATGTGGTGGCTAACCACTTGTCTAGACTTCATCCAGACCACATTGGACCCTCCCTACCTCTATCTGACGCCTTCCCCGATGAACACATCCTGGATGTGCAAGACAAGAAAAAGCCATGGTATGCTAACTACATCAACTACCTGATTGTAGGACAAACCCCGCACAGCTGGTCCAGACAGCAATGGGATAGGTTCTTGGCTGAGGCCAAGCACTATTTCTGGGATGATCCCATGCAGTTTCGCCTCTGTGCTGACTAGATCATCAGGAGGTGTATCCCCGAAGATGAAGTTCATAGTGTGCTTTCCTTCTGTCATGACCAGGCTTCTAGTGGCCACTTCTCTGGAAAGAAAACAGCTGCAAAAGTTTTGCAGTCTGGATTTTACTGGCCGTCCATATTTAAGGATGCACACAACTTTGCCAAGACTTGCTCACACTGCCAAACGCTGGGGACCATGACCAAGAAAGATATGATGCCCCTTCAGCTCATTTTGATTGTCGAAACCTTTGATGTATGGGGTATCGATTTTATGGGCCCCTTTCCACCATCCAACGGCTTCGAGTACATCCTGGTCTCAGTAGACTATGTTTCCAAATGGATTGAAGTCGTCGCCACCCATCGATGCGATCATAGGACTGTCATGGACTTTGTTAAGAAGAACATCTTTTCCCGATTTGGAATACCCAAGGCCATGATCAATGATGGTGGAAGCCATTTTATCCATTCCCAAATTCATGCCCTACTTAGAAAATACGGGGTGAACCACCGCATTGCTACCCCGTATCATCCACAAACAAATGGGTAGATCGAGGTGTTACGAACGCATGATCCAGACGTCTTTTAAAACGTCTGGGAGGTGGCCCAGACGTCGTACCAGATGTCTGGTATCACATCCAGACGTCTGACCAGACGTCTGGGATCGTTTCCAGACGTCTGGAAAATAGTTATTTTTCGCACGAGAAATTCGTCTGCGCGCCTGTGCGCGCAGACCCGCGATTCCTCTCTCTCTCTCTTTTTCCTTCTCTCTCTGCGGCTGCAGACCTGCCGTGCACTCTCTCCCTCCTCCTCGCACGGCCTTAAAAGGCCACACCTCCCCTCCCATCGTCTCCACCGTCCCCTTCCTCTTCTCCTTCCTGTGCGCGAGAGCGAGCGAGCGCGAGGGCGGCAGCGGCGGCCGCAGTGAGCGCGGAGGAGGTGCGACGTGCGAGGGCGGAGCTCTACCGTGAGGGCGAGCTCGCCGGAGTGGCTTGGCCGGCCGGCGGAGGGCGCAGGGGGCGCGGAACGACGCGGAGAGGGACCTGCTGTGGTCTAAGCAGCAGACGCGCGAGGTGCGACGCGGGCGACGTCGCGAGCGGAGGCCGTGTGGCGCCGTGATTCTGGAAAAATTTCCAGAATCAGACATCTGGGTTGATAGCCAGACGACGAGGGAGACGTCTTGAAGCTCATATAGACGTCTGAAAGGTGAGTATTCCACTTTCTTCTTCCTTCCTGTCGACTGACCGTACTGAGGGAGGGAGTTGGCTGTGCACAGGCTCGCTGATTCGCCATCCTTTGCGAATCAGACGTATGGAAGTTGTACCAGACGGCGGGAGTGACTTCCAGACGTCCGGGGTGACCATCGGACATCTGGGAGCTAGGCCAGACGTCCCCGCAGACTTCGGGATGTCTGGGAAACCACGCTGAACAGGTAATTCTCTGATACCATCTTGTAACGACCCGACTCCCGAGTCCCTACGAGACACGAGAACCGGACTGACTCGACTAATCCCAAGACCTAGTCGTCCAACGAGGAAGTAACCAAAAGAGCAGTAAAATAAACCACATTCAGCCTGAATATAACTAACAGTAAGAAAGTACAGCAGTAAGGAAAGAAACTACTACAGTAGATACCACCACAACAGTAGAATAACATTTATCATATAACATGAACTGCAGGTAAAGAAAGTACAGTGGAAACAAGAACTACTCACTATAACAGAAACAAAAGAGGTACAAAAGAATGTGGTAAACTCTACTGGACCCTACTCAGCCCAGCGTCCTCTGCAACCGCTGACCCTGGCTGCTCAACACCAGGTCCTGAAAAAGGTAACGAGTGTAACACGTCAGCAAAACGCTGAGTAGAGTGGCAACTAAAACTAAAGACAACAGTAGAGTGTACAGTAGTTGTTATGTTCTATTACTTTCTTTATTTACATCTTTCAATTGTCTCACTATTTCATTTATTTCTCAGATCTTTTAGTTGATCTCGAATGTAGAGTGTGCAGGAGGTCAGCAGATACTTCCCGTGCAGAGCACTGGAGGGCGCGCAGGAGGCCACGGTTCCCAGGCATGAGGAGGAGGACAGCAGTCGCGAGGAGGGTATCAGCCAGCACCTACCCATCCGACACAGAGTGTGGCTGCTTCATCCGCACCTAGAGCTGAGGGGCGTATCAACGCCCTAACACACAGGGACGCCAGAGCTTCGGGATCCGTGGTAGCAGGTATGGTTTCAGTTTCTGGTAGACTCGTTTACACCCTTTTCGATTCCGGTGCTACGCACTCGTTTGTCGCAGCCAGTTTTACAGTTAGTTTGGACCAGGATTATACACTGTTAGAGAATCCGTTCGTAATCAGAGGTCCGAGTGGTCAGCTGTTTGTAGCTGAGGAGGTGTACATGGATTGCGAGGTCAGCGTCGGGGGACATAGCCTGCCAGCTGACCTGATTATGATCCAGATGGAGGACTTTGGTGTGATTCTGGGGATGGATTGGCAGTCCGCTTACCACGCCTTGGTGGACTGTTTTGAGAGGAAGATCGTCTTCTCCATTCCGGAGATACCTTCTTTCGAGTTTCACGGACAGCCAGTGGATGGAGGTTTCAGGTGCATATCGGCACTTCAGGCGGCGAGACTTTTGAGCCAGGGATGTGAGGGCTTCCTAGCTTGTGTGGTGGTAGAACCCAGCCTCGTGGCAGACTTCCAGAGCATCCCGGTGGTCAGAGAGTACCCCGACGTGTTTCCAGACGAGTTACCAGGACTACCGCCAGAGCGCGAGATCGAGTTTGAGATCTCACTAGTACCAGGGACCAGCCCCATCTCCACCACGCCATACAGAATGGCACCGCTTGAGCTGCGAGAGCTCAAGTCCCAGTTGCAGGACCTTTTGGAGAAAGGTTTCGTGAGGGCCAATGCGTCTCCCTGGGGAGCCCCGGTACTGTTTGTGAAGAAGAAGGATGGGACCCTACGCCTTTGTGTGGACTACCGACAGCTGAATAGGGTCACCATCAAGAACAGATATCCGCTGCCGAGGATCGATGATTTGTTTGACCAGTTGCGGGGTGCCACGGTGTTTTCCAAGATAGACTTGAGGTCTGGATACCACCAGTTGAGGATCAGGGAGACCGACGTCTCCAAGACAGCTTTCCGCACCCGGTACGGACACTACGAGTTTTTGGTCATGCCGTTTGGGCTGACCAATGCCCCCGCTGCTTTCATGGACCTGATGAACCGGGTGTTTAGACCGTACTTGGACCAGTTCATGGTGGTTTTCATAGATGATGTACTCATCTATTCTAGAGATCGGACGCAGCACGGACAGCACTTGCGGATGGTTCTGGACACTCTGAGATGACGCAGGCTGTACGCCAAATACAGCAAGTGCGAGTTCTGGTTTAGGGAGGTGACCTTCTTGGGTCATGTGATCTCTGGTGACGGCTGTTTGCACCTCAAAACACGCCTATAAGGACGCCTTCTTATGCTATTTTCTAGCATTAACTATGTATATTATAATCCTATAGTCGCATCTGTAAAAATACTTGCATTCATGCATTTAATTAAGAGGAGGGAAGATTGAAATAAATGACTTCATAATTCACTTTTTTCCTCGAGTGCATATTTGCAAAAATTTCCCTTCTCTATTTTTATTTCCTCTTGATTTCTATTTTTTCTCCCGCTGCTGCAACTTCTTCTCCGCTGCCTCTCCCTGCCGTACTTCCCGCTGCTGCAACTTCCCGCGCCCTCTCCCTGCCCAAGCCATTCCCTGCGGCTGCCATTCCTCCCATTTCCCGCATGCTGCATGACCATGCTCTCTTCTTCTATAAGAAGCCACGGGTTCTTCTTCTTCAAGGGGGGAACATTGCTGCAATACGCAGCTGCGGCGAGCTGCTGCAAAACGCCACCCTGCAGTCCACCACCTTCCTCTCCACCGTTCTCCCCTCCCATACGTCGGCCCTCCGTCGAGGAGGCACCCGACGAGCAGGAGAACCCACTGTGGTGCACACCACCACAGTGGGAGCACCACCGCCCAGCTCTTCAACGAGCCGGTGGGCGTGGTGTGTTCTTTTCTCTTCGTTTGCATCTCCACGCCATTGCTGCCGCTTCAAGGTCCGAAGCTTGAAGCAGCAGCAGCAGCAGCAGCCCAGCGTCGACAGCAGCAGCAGCAGCACCCCCGCCTCGTCCGCGACCTTCCCCGCAGGCGCGCAACCCTCCGCGCGCGCCTGCAGGCCCGTTCCCCGCCTCCGTCTCCGTTCTGTCCACGCCGCAGTTGCAGCCGCAGCAGGCCGCTGCGCGCACTGCAGCGGCCAGGCCTCCTCGCGCCGACCCCCGCGACCCTCCGCGACCACTGCAGAACCTCCCCTCGCACCTCCGCGACCTTCCCCGCAGGTGCACAGCTCTCCGCGCGCGCCTGCAGGGCACTTCCCCGTCTCCGCCTCTGCTCTGTCGCCTCTGCAATTCCACCCGCGACAGGCCGCTGCGCGCACTGCAGCGGCCGGCTACGGCCGCGCGCCGACCCCCGCGAACCTCTGCGACCCTCCGCGACCGACTGCAGACTCCCCGCCGCCCTCTCCGAGCACGCCATCACCCGCTCTCCTTCCTCGCACCCGGACTGCAGACGCCTCACCTTCTCCACGCGAAGACGCGCCTGCATCCGCGACCATCAGACGTCGGCAGCCATCTGCAGACGACTCGACCTCCAGACGTCGGGCGCCGCCTGCAGACGACGCGGCTCCAAGACGTCTGCCGCCATCCACAGACGTCTTAACTCACGCCATCACCAGCTCTCTCGCCCGCTCTCTCTTTGCTGATCTCTCCCGCGCGCGTCCGCCCTCTCTGCCGCCCGCTCCCTCTCTGTCTGCCGCTCTCTCTCTCTCACGAATTCTCTATCTCTCTCTCTCTCTCTCTCTCTCTCTCTCTCTTTTTTCACTTACAGCAACACACACACACCCATTCACCGACACACACACTCACACACTAATAGTAACTTATATACATACATATATATATATATATATATATATATATATATACATATACATATATCTATATATATATATACTTATATATACATAGTATATCTATATAGTTATGTATACATACATATAATATAATATATATATGCATATACATATATAATATATATATATATATATATATATATATACACATACTCATATACATATATATATATATACATATCTATATACTTATACATATACACATATATATATACATATATATCTAGATACATATATACTTATATACATATATATATATATCTATATAGTATTATATATATATACTTATACATATACACATATATATATACATATATATCTAGATACATATATACTTATATACATATATATATATATATATCTATATAGTATTATATATATATACTTATATACATATATACATAGCTATATACATATATACATACATATATATATATATATATATATATATATATATATATATCTATACATATATACTTATACATTTATATACATACATATGTACATATATTTTCACGTTATTTATTATACGCTGTATCGCGGGGATATCTGCACCAGTTGCTGATATTCCCTGATACACGCGTACAAAAAAAGCGTGGTCCCATACATCATCCATCCTCCATCCACACTCCACGCGGCACCTAGTCGTGTTGGTTGCGTCTCTCTAGACGTCGGCTGACTCGACATAGTGCTACACTCCATCGTCACCTCCACCCCCACCCCTTTATATGTATATATATCTATAGCTACTATATTTACTTTCTATCTGATAGCTTCCTTAGTAAAAAGATAAAAAAAAGGTATAAAAGTAAAAAGATAATCTTTGATTTGCAGGTACCCCCGTCTTGCAAGTAGCAAGACGTGTTTTGAAACTCTGTTTTGGCTAAAAGCCAAGGACACAATTTTGAGGGTGTGCCTCAAGAACAAGGATTACCAGAAAAAAACCTAAATAAGAAAAATATCAAAAACAGAATAAACGAACGGAAGAGACGCGTTTTAAGGAAAACGTAGAAACTCGACTTGAACCCTACTTCCTTGAGTTCGACCCTGGGCTTAAAAGTGACAAGATAAAATCAATTAGGCCAGGTTAAAAATTTTGTAAAGAGATGGTTAGGTCTGAATTAGGTTAACCACTATACACATTTCAACGATAAAAATATCATATTAACAACCTATCCAGGCCGACCATCATAGCTTTTCTGGCGCCGTTGCCGGGGAAGTGCGCTTTCGAGTAAGTTTCTATCCAATTCCTTTAAATTTGTCTCTTCTCTCTTCACGGGTATTGTTGTTTTTGGTGTGCAGGTGAACCTGGTGGAAGGAGAAGAAGGCTGACGAAGTCGAGGATGTGAGCAGATCCAAGGCGGGAACGAGAGCGTGAAGACGCCGACATCGCATTGGAGCTTCGCACACGTTGCGAACAAGTAGGTTTTCTTTTATCATCAAATTAGTGTTAACTTGCCACCACAAAAATAAAAAAAAAAAAATTTTAAAACTAAAAACTAGAAAAACTTTTTGGGATTTCTTGAGGGCAAGTGGATTAAAATTCACTTGATTGATTGGTTGTCTTCACTCCTACTGCCCCGGATTTCCCACCTTACTTCGCATAGCGAAAATCCGAGAATCTTCATTCTTAGATTTTTCGCCGTGGGAAGTATTCTTTGAGGCAAAGAAAAAGATTGCTTGTATCCCTCTTTTGCCTCACTTATCTTTAATTCAGGATCACATTTTTGGTGGGGAGACTTGGAATTTAGTTGATTCCAATCCCACCACGACTTTTCAAATTTGCCTGTGATTCGATCCTGAATACTTCAACCCCAAAAATTTTATTTTCTTTATCTTTTGGTTGAAGCCTTGTGTGTGGAAATCATTTCTGGTGACTGGGAGCACTTGAATTGAAGTGCTTTGGCTCCCTGTCACATTGATATAAAACTGATTCGTGCATCCACACTTAGAAATCTCCATTTAGGGTAGCCCATTGCATTTTAGCATGCATTAACTAACTGATAATTGAAGAAGGGTTTCTTGGGTTTTAGAAGGAAAACCTGTATTTTTGCAAAAACCCGGAGATTGGTTGAATTGGTAATTCAGCAAAACCCTAAAATTCATACTACTTAAGGCTGAACTCTAAAAACCATTCGCCAATAAAAACTTCAATTCGGGGAGATTTCCCCGTTGCATGCTTGTTCTTACACACTCTTAAAATCAATCACTTGGGCATTACCCATAAACAACGCCCTTCACATTCCAAAAGCACTTGACCCTAAGCCTCTAATTAAAACTGGTAGTAACTTGACCCTTACTAAGGATTGGAGGTCTAACTACCTGTGTGTAGCGACTACGTGCTGGTGAGAGTTCCCGCGTGCTATCGGGTGTCTAAGACTGGGGCAAACGGCCTTTCAATCTGGCCCGGTGGTTTCCGCGGTGCTCGCATTCGGTTCCGTAGTTCGTGATAGTAGGTAACTTAGATCTTTAGGTCTAAGGGCACACTGTAGAGGTTAGGAACTTGACTGTATTGATTTGTAATCAAGTGTACCTTTGCGGCGTCATTTCTCTCATCCCTTTTCCCTTCTCATCTCCCCAATTCTTCCTGCGGTAGTGCATGTTTGGGAGGAGGTCACAAAACCCTGAATTGCTTGTATTGACTGATAAATCTAGAAAAAGAGCCAAATCATCCTCCTCCTCCACAAACATGGCACACACCCCCGCCTCACCACTTCGTCACAATTTCAATTCTTTCAACACCAGGCTTATCCCTGGAAACCCTGCAAGACCTTCCTTATCGAGTGTCGCGCCAAGCGACTCGGTAAGTCATGTGGAACTGGCTTCTGCGAGCCAGTATTTCAACACGGAGGACCAAGCCTCCGTGTACTCGGACACATATGCGGACACGTCTTCTGGCATAGAAGATGCCTGCACCCTGGGGAATAACCCGTTTTCTGCCACGTATAACCCAGGGTGGCATAATCATCCCAACTTTGCATGGTCCAACAACCCGCAGTGTCGAAACCCCGCTGGTGGACCAATGCGAACGTCTGCACCCGTCATCCCAAGGGCCCAGTCTAATCCTATGGCAACTCTGCCATCAGGCCCTTGTGTACAGAAAACCAAACACGCATCAAAACCTCTTGATAAATTGATGCGAATGATGACGGAAATGTCAAAGCGCCATAAAGAAAAGATGACCTCTCTTCAGCATTTGGCGCAGCAGAATGCTGAGATCAGTCAACTAAGCATGGTGACTCGATCTCAGGGCACTTTTCCCGCCCAACCTATTCCAAACCCGCAAAACTTTGTACCCTGTGGTCCGCAACCACAGGTACAACCTTCTCAGGAACAGGTTCATCAAATTCTGCAAGCTCCGAGTATTCCTTCGGGATTTCAGGTTAATCCCGCTGCAGCACCGCACTCTTATGATGATAGTGATCACATCAAGGATGACACGTCTGACGAGGACGTGACTGTCAGTACGTGTATCGAACTAATTGGAGCCGATTCAGACTGCTGCAAATTACCTGACGACTGCCTGACCAACACAAACTGTGACGTTCCCCAATCCCTCCCTATTCCTGTACCTTCTCCTGACCAGACTTCTGACGAGGTTTTCTCCGCTTCCCATACCTCGTGGTCTGAGTCATTGCCGGGCTGCTCACCGTCGGTCCACACTATGGAAGACCGGATTGCCCTTTCTTTCCCGCTAAATCAGGCGGATTTGCAAATCCACACTGGGACCTTGAGCCCACAGCTTACTCACCGGGGCTATTCCCTTTTGGATCCATCTATCCAAAAAGCCCCCCTTCTTGGCCAATCTAAGGGCCAACTTCCTCTTCCTGATCTGTTTTCTGATCCGCCTGGGACACTCTCGTCCCAGAAAACGCCAAATCTCTCACCATCCACCATTACTTTTCACGCCTCTATCGCGATTACTTCGCTTTTCTCTTCACCACCCACCATCCACCCACCTTCCACCCTGATTTATACCCTGAACCTCAGCTCCTGTTACCCGATCTGTCGTCCGTTCTCTGCCTTTCCCTGCATGCATATGAGGACATAGCATTGTTTGGCATGGGGGGGTGGATAGGCATCCATAGGATCCGGGTATTTTATGGTATCAGACAATTACCACCTATTTATAAATATGCAAGAAAAAGAAAAAGAAAGAAAAAAAATATATATATATATATATATTAGTAATAAATGGTGTTTAGTAATGATCTAAAAGCTGAAAAAAAAAAAAAAAAAAAAAAAATACAATAAGTGTTTATGGATATTCAACCTCTGTTTTGAAGAATTTCCAGGCCACAGAAGCTTGATTCGCTCAGGCTCGGCTTAATTCACTTAAAGCATTGACGAAATAGATCAAAATCTCTCCTAACTAAGAACGTTTCTTGTACCTGAGACACCAGTACAGGATTCGTTGGTTTGCTTTTTCTTGAGAGCTTAAGTAAACTTGGTTCACACTACACATATCAGGAAAGAACAGGTGAACATAAGATCCAACCCTAGTGTTCATTAGGGAAGGTGGAGTCCTTACCTGTACGCGCAGGTAGACTTTTTATCCCAAGCTTTAGTCTTGTGTTTAGGAGCGACTCTTTCCACCAAAAAGAAACTCTCCCACCAAAAAAAAGAAAAAAAAAAAAAAAAAAAAAAAAGATGTTGCAAAAGAGTCGGTATATCTCATAAATGTCTGTATACTTTGTTTTTCGGTGAGCCAAAAAAAAAAAAAAAAAAAAATCAGAAAATGGGAGTTGAGTTTTCCGTCATCATCTTAAGGGTCAATTCGAAGACATGAGCTGAAACTGGGACCAACCTGTACTTAAAAATTCGTGAAACCCTGGGATTGAGTCTTAATGTTCATATGGTCAGTCTTGATCCTTCACTATGCACAAACCATAGCCTCTTGAGCTCTCGAGTACGACAAAAACCTCCTGGGTCCTGGAAATCGTACTTAAGGTTTAAATATCAAGAGTCCTGGTTAGTTGAGAGATGATCTATGTCATGTGAGACTTAAAGTACTGGTAGTCTTCTTTACAATTGGTTCTCACAATATTCGATAATAAACACACCTATATCACCTCAGAAGAAAATCTTCAGCTTAAGATCATTTCTAAATACGGTTTTGCTAGGGACTAGCAAAAGATAGGCATGGGGGTATATGTTTGCACCTCAAAACACGCCTATAAGGACGCCTTCTTATGCTATTTTCTAGCATTAACTATGTATATTATAATCCTATAGTCGCATCTGTAAAAATACTTGCATTCATGCATTTAATTAAGAGGAGGGAAGATTGAAATAAATGACTTCATAATTCACTTTTTTCCTCGAGTGCATATTTGCAAAAATTTCCCTTCTCTATTTTTATTTCCTCTTGATTTCTATTTTTTCTCCCGCTGCTGCAACTTCTTCTCCGCTGCCTCTCCCTGCCGTACTTCCCGCTGCTGCAACTTCCCGCGCCCTCTCCCTGCCCAAGCCATTCCCTGCGGCTGCCATTCCTCCCATTTCCCGCATGCTGCATGACCATGCTCTCTTCTTCTATAAGAAGCCACGGGTTCTTCTTCTTCAAGGGGGGAACATTGCTGCAATACGCAGCTGCGGCGAGCTGCTGCAAAACGCCACCCTGCAGTCCACCACCTTCCTCTCCACCGTTCTCCCCTCCCATACGTCGGCCCTCCGTCGAGGAGGCACCCGACGAGCAGGAGAACCCACTGTGGTGCACACCACCACAGTGGGAGCACCACCGCCCAGCTCTTCAACGAGCCGGTGGGCGTGGTGTGTTCTTTTCACTTCGTTTGCATCTCCACGCCATTGCTGCCGCTTCAAGGTCCGAAGCTTGAAGCAGCAGCAGCAGCAGCAGCCCAGCGTCGACAGCAGCAGCAGCAGCACCCCCGCCTCGTCCGCGACCTTCCCCGCAGGCGCGCAACCCTCCGCGCGCGCCTGCAGGCCCGTTCCCCGCCTCCGTCTCCGTTCTGTCCACGCCGCAGTTGCAGCCGCAGCAGGCCGCTGCGCGCACTGCAGCGGCCAGGCCTCCTCGCGCCGACCCCCGCGACCCTCCGCGACCACTGCAGAACCTCCCCTCGCACCTCCGCGACCTTCCCCGCAGGTGCACAGCTCTCCGCGCGCGCCTGCAGGGCACTTCCCCGTCTCCGCCTCTGCTCTGTCGCCTCTGCAATTCCACCCGCGACAGGCCGCTGCGCGCACTGCAGCGGCCGGCTACGGCCGCGCGCCGACCCCCGCGAACCTCTGCGACCCTCCGCGACCGACTGCAGACTCCCCGCCGCCCTCTCCGAGCACGCCATCACCCGCTCTCCTTCCTCGCACCCGGCCTGCAGACGCCTCACCTTCTCCACGCGAAGACGCGCCTGCATCCGCGACCATCAGACGTCGGCAGCCATCTGCAGACGACTCGACCTCCAGACGTCGGGCGCCGCCTGCAGACGACGCGGCTCCAAGACGTCTGCCGCCATCCACAGACGTCTTAACTCACGCCATCACCAGCTCTCTCGCCCGCTCTCTCTTTGCTGATCTCTCCCGCGCGCGTCCGCCCTCTCTGCCGCCCGCTCCCTCTCTGTCTGCCGCTCTCTCTCTCACGAATTCTCTATCTCTCTCTCTCTCTCTTTTTTTTCACTTACAGCAACACACACACACCCATTCACCGACACACACACTCACACACTAATAGTAACTTATATACATACATATATATATATATATATATATATATATATATATATATACATATACATATATCTATATATATATATACTTATATATACATAGTATATCTACATAGTTATGTATACATACATATAATATAATATATATATGCATATACATATATAATATATATATATATATATATATATATATATATATATATACACATACTCATATACATATATATATATATACATATCTATATACTTATACATATACACATATATATATACATATATATCTAGATACATATATACTTATATACATATATATATATATCTATATAGTATTATATATATATACTTATACATATACACATATATATATACATATATATCTAGATACATATATACTTATATACATATATATATATATATATCTATATAGTATTATATATATATACTTATATACATATATACATAGCTATATACATATATACATACATATATATATATATATATATCTATATATATCTATACATATATACTTATACATTTATATACATACATATGTACATATATTTTCACGTTATTTATTATACGCTGTATCGCGGGGATATCTGCACCAGTTGCTGATATTCCCTGATACACGCGTACAAAAAAAGCGTGGTCCCATACATCATCCATCCTCCATCCACACTCCACGCGGCACCTAGTCGTGTTGGTTGCGTCTCTCTAGACGTCGGCTGACTCGACATAGTGCTACACTCCATCGTCACCTCCACCCCCACCCCTTTATATGTATATATATCTATAGCTACTATATTTACTTTCTATCTGATAGCTTCCTTAGTAAAAAGATAAAAAAAAGGTATAAAAGTAAAAAGATAATCTTTGATTTGCAGGTACCCCCGTCTTGCAAGTAGCAAGACGTGTTTTGAAACTCTGTTTTGGCTAAAAGCCAAGGACACAATTTTGAGGGTGTGCCTCAAGAACAAGGATTACCAGAAAAAAACCTAAATAAGAAAAATATCAAAAACAGAATAAACGAACGGAAGAGACGCGTTTTAAAGAAAACGTAGAAACTCGACTTGAACCCCACTTCCTTGAGTTCGACCCTGGGCTTAAAAGTGACAAGATAAAATCAATTAGGCCAGGTTAAAAATTTTGTAAAGAGATGGTTAGGTCTGAATTAGGTTAACCACTATACACATTTCAACGATAAAAATATCATATTAACAACCTATCCAGGCCGACCATCAACGGCCTGGCGGTGGACCCCGCCAAGGTCGAGGCAGTGCTCAGGTGGGAGAGACCGCGTTCAGTCACTGGGATTCACAGTTTCCTGGGACTGGCAGGTTACTACAGACGATTCATCAGAGGATTTTCATAGATTGCGCGTCCTATGACACAGTTGACCCGGAAGGACGTGCCTTTCGCTTGGACTGACGCCTGTGAGGCGTGTTTTCTGGAGCTGAAGGAGAGGTTGACCTCGACTCCCATGCTCACCATCCCTGACAGTAGTGGCGGGTTCGTTGTGTACACGGACGCTTCCTTGCAGGGGTTAGGAGGTGTGCTCATGCAGAGGGGTCACGTGGTCTCTTACGCTTCGCGGCAACTGAAGCCCCATGAGCATACCTACCCTACCCACGACCTAGAGTTGGCAGCTGTTGTCTTCGCGCTGAAGACATGGAGGCACTACTTGTACGGTGAGACCTTCGAGATTTTTACAGATCACAAGAGCCTCAGATATCCTTTTGACCAGAAGGAGCTCAACATGAGACAGAGACGTTGGTTGGAGCTCCTGAAGGACTACGATTGCAGCATCTCCTACCACCCGGGAAAGGCCAATGTGGTGGCTGACGCCTTGAGCCGTAAGGCGCCCGCACGCTTGGCCAGTCTACAGTTACAAAGTTGGAGCTTTTTGGAGGAGGTGGGCAGTTGGCGACCTCTAGAGTTACGAGGATACTGTGGGGCAGTGACGGTGACACGGCAGACCAGGCCAGAGCTGATAGACCGCATCATCACAGGACAAATGGCCGATCCGTACTTGCAGTCTTTGCGCGACAGAGTACTATCAGGAGACCCAGGGGACTTCTCTTTCACAGACCAGGTGCTACGCTTGAGGGGACAGTTGTGCGTTCCCAGAGACGAGGAGCTGTTGAGAGAGCTCCTGACTGAGGCACACGGTTCCAGATTCACCATACATCCCGGAAACACGAAAATGTACCACGACTTGAGACGCGAGTTTTGGTGGAGAGGGATGAAGCGGGATGTGGGTGAGTTCGTGCAGCAGTGCTAAGTGTGCCAGCAGGTGAAAGCCGAGCATCTGAGGCCTGCAGGGCCGCTTCAGCCGCTTCAAGTGCCAGAGTGGAAGTGGGAGAGCATCACCATGGACTTGGTGGTGGGCTTACCTATTACCCAGCGGGGACACGACGCAGTCTGGGTAATAGTGGATAGATTGACGAAGACAGCGCGATTCTTGCCGATCCGAGTCACTTTGGGACCAGCACAGTTGGCAGAGAGGTATATCCGTGATGTGGTACGACTACACGGAGTTCCGCGGGAGATCGTGTCCGACCGGGATGCCCGCTTTATGTCCCAGTTTTGGGCTGAGTTTCAGCAGGCTTTGGGGATGAGGTTGAGGTTTAGCACGGCTTACCACCCCCAGACGGACGGACAGTCTGAGCGCATGATACAGACACTTGAGGACCTTTTGCGTGCCTGTGTACTGGACTAGAGGGGCTCTTGGGAGGAACACCTGCCCCTGGCGGAGTTTGCATACAACAACAGTTATCACTCGAGCATCGGCATGGCTCCCTACGAGGCTCTGTACGGACGGAAGTGTACGGCACCCTTGAGTTGGGTTGAGGTGGGGACCAAGTGGGAGGTTGGCCCCAGGTTGATCCGGCAAAGTCAGGAGGTAGTTGAGCAGATCCACAGACGACTCCGCACTGTCACGAGCAGACAGAAGAGCCACGCGGATCGGAGACGCAGAGAGGTGCAGTTTGAGGTTGGGGACCACGTCTTCCTTCGTGTTTCGCTCATGAAGGGCCTACAGCTGTTTGGGGTGAGAGGGAAGCTCACGCCGAGGTTTGTAGGGCCCTTTGAGGTCCTAGAGCGGGTTGGACCCGTTGCTTACAGACTTGCCCTTCCCCCGCAGCTTTCTGGTGTGCACGACGTGTTCCACGTGTCCAACCTCAGGAAGTACGTAGCCGATTCCAGTCACATACTGAGTCACGAGAGCGTCGAGGTGAGCGACAACCTGACCTACCCCGAGCGACCAGTGCAGATCCTAGACCGAGCCGTCCGCAGTTTGAGACGAAAGCAAGTACCCCTGGTAAAGGTTTTGTGGAGGAGCCAGCGGTACGAGGAGGCTACCTGGGAGCCTGAGGCGGCAATGCGGGAGCGGTACCCGGAGCTTTTCGTGGGTACGTCTTTTCGGACCGGTTTCGGTCCTCTTGGAGTTTGTTATGGTTATTTGGACATCTTTTCCCCGCACCCTAGTTGCCGCAAGTTTCAGGGATGAAACTTCCTTTGAGTTTGTTATATTGTTACGAACGCGTGCCCCAGACGTCTTTTAAGACGTCTGGGAGGTGGCCCAGACGTCGTACCAGATGTCTGGTATCACATCCAGACGTCTGACCAGACGTCTGGGATCGTTTCCAGACGTCTGGAAAATAGTTATTTTTCGTACGAGAAATTCGTCTGCGCGCCTGTGCACGCAGACCCGTGATTCCTCTCTCTCTCTCTTTTTCCCTCTCTCTCTGCGGCTGCAGACCTGCTGCGCACTCCCTCCCTCCTCCTCGCACGGCCTTAAAAGGCCACGCCTCCCCTCCCGTCGTCTCCACCGTCCCCTTCCTCTTCTCCTTCCTGTGCGCGAGACCGAGCGAGCGCGAGGGCGGCAGCGGCGGCTGCAGTGAGCGCGGAGGAGGTGCGGCATGCGAGGGTGGAGCTCTGCCGTGAGGGCGAGCTCGCCGGAGCGGCTTGGCCGACCGGCGGAGGGCGCAGGGGGCGCGGAACGACGCGAAGAGGGACCTGCTGTGATCTGAGCAGCAGACGTACGAGGTGCGACGCGGGCGGCGTCGCGAGCGGAGGCCAAGTGGCGCCGTGATTCTGGAAAAATTTCCAGAATCAGACGTCTGGGTTGATAGCCAGACGGCGAGGGAGACGTCTTGAAGCTCATACAGACGTCTGAAAGGTGAGTATTCCGCTTTCCTCTTCCTTCCTGTCGACTGACCGTACTGAGGGAGGGAGTTGGCTGTGCGCAGGCTCGGTGATTCGCCATCCTTTGCGAATCAGACGTCTGGAAGTTGTACCAGACGGCGAGAGTGACTTCCAGACGTCCGGGGTGACCATCGGACATCTGGGAGCTAGGCCAGACGTCCCCGCAGACTTCGGGACGTCTGGGAAACCACGCTGAACAGGTAATTCTCTGATCCACTTTTTAAGACGTCTGGAAGAAGTTCCAGACGTCTGATTTTGGACAGTATCGTCTTTTTCGACCCGTTTAGGGCCCGTTCGGGCTCTGTTTTCCGCGATTCGAGTTGCGTTCTTTTCAGAATTAATTCCTCTACCTGTCTACAGTAGCTATACACTATTTTGAGACACTCCTTGTGTTTGATCCTTGTGATAGGACCTCGTTCAGTTGCAGTCTTGGGAGTCGCGGAGGCACGCGGGATTCCCGATCACGCCCCCATTACTCCTGTTGCACCTGGTAGAGTGGCTTAAGTTATTATTAAAATCTGTTAAAGTATGGAACCATAACTAGAATCTTGGACATTGCATGAATCCTAGGAATGAGAAATGTATGGAATGTAGCTCCTAGGGGTTGCATGAATCCTAAGGCTAGAAAATTAGTTGTATGCTAGATCCTAGGATGTGGCATGAATCCTAGGATGGAAAAACTAGTGGAATGTATAATACTGCAGTCTTGGAAAAAAAAATGGAAAGGAATATAAAGCTACCTGTAAATTGAATTAACAGCTGCCTGTTACAAATAAAGAAACATGAATGAGATCATGGGTCGTAAGAACGTGAAACTGGAAAGTGACACCTGGATGTTTGAGTTAAAAGGATGGAACCCTACGGGGAATTAGGAGTGGAACTCCTGGAAAGGGAAAGGAATGGAACTGAGATGTAGTTTGTACTGTCTCTTGGGTACGCAGTACCAAGGGAAGTACTTGTACCTGTTTGGTGCAGAGTGGGGCCAGCCACCCCAGGGACCCGGGGTTAGGATTGGCCACTCTGTACCGACTTGCTGGCCCTCGTGTACGTAGTACCGAGGAGAGCTACTAGTGTTAGGAAAGTACTAGCTACCCCACGGGCCCCGGGGTTCTGCTAGCCTCCTTCACCGACTTGTTAGGCCCACTAAGGCAAACCAGGGTAGTCAGGCGAGGGTGCGCGGACTGTGGAGGGGCAAGGCCCCGGTTTGGTTACTGTGGAGGGGTTGGACCCCTGTTACTGAGAGGGCTCTTCCCTGTACTAGTTCCGTGCTGTGCTTTGGGCGCACCCGTTAACGGAAATGACTGACCACGTGCCAGTACGGGATAGCTACCTGTGCGTTTATCGCGCGTGCCGTAGTCACCGTTACGTCTGTCAGTGACCTTGGGGTGGTTGACTGAGGGTAGGATCACCACAGGGGACTCTCCCGGCCAGGAGAGCACCACGTGCTACTTCTACTATTTGGAAAAGACTGCAATCAAGATCATTCCCACGAGGAACATTCGAGATCAAGTAAGAGATCTGAGAAATAAATGAAATAGTGAGACAATTGAAAGATGTAAATAAAGAAAGTAATAGAACATAACAACTACTGTACACTCTACTGTTGTCTTTAGTTTTAGTTGCCACTCTACTCAGCGTTTTGCTGACGTGTTACACTCGTTACCTTTTTCAGGACCTGGTGTTGAGCAGCCAGGGTCAGCGGTTGCAGAGGACGCTGGGCCAAGTAGGGTCCAGTAGAGTTTACCACAGTCTTTTGTACCTCTTTTGTTTCTGTTATAGTGAGTAGTTCTTATTTTCGCTGTACTTTCTTTACCTGCAGTTCATGTTATATGATAAATGTTGTTCTACTGTCGTGGTGGTATCTACTGTAGTAGTTTCTTTCCTTACTGCTGTACTTTCTTACTGTTAGTTATATTCAGGCTGAATGTGGTTTATTTTACTGCTCTTTTGGTTACTTCCTCGTTGGATGACTAGGTCTTGGGATTAGTCAAGTCGGTCCGGTTCTCGTGTCTCGTAGGGACTCGGGAGTCGGGTCGTTACACGAGGTCTCAAATAGACAAATCAAGAACATTTTACAGAAGACTGTGAGACTTGACAGGAAAGACTGGTCCACACGACTTGATGGTGCCCTGTGGGCATATAGGACCGCTTTCAAGATCCCGATAGGCATGTCAACTTATCGCCTGGTCTTTGGCAAAGCCTGCCATCTTCCTGTAGAATTGGAACATCAGGCTTACTGGGCTGTCAAGCAATGTAACATGGATTCCCAGTTAGCCAATGCACAGAGGATGCTCCAATTACCTAAGCTCGAAGAAATTCGGTGGGACGCCTTTGACAATAGTCGACTGTATAAGGAGAAAATGAAAGTCGTCCATGACTGACTCATTCATAGAAAAACCTTTGAGCCTAACCAGCAAGTCTGGTTGTTTGACACCTGCCTAAAACTCTTCCTGGGGAAACTCTGGTCCAAATGGACAGGACCATTATGGGTGGTTAAGCCCTACTCTAATGGGGCGGTTGAAATCGCTGATCCTAACACTGGGCACACTTTTACAATTAATGGTCAAAGATTGAAGCATTTCTTGGCCCAGGTTCCCCCAAAGGAGAGTGTCACCCTCACTGAGGGCTGACACGGAGCACCGCCCAGCTGGAGGCGTTAAACTCAACGCTTCCTGGGAGGCAACCTAGCGGATTCAGACTGATCCGGTATTTTACGTCACTCAGGTACTATCTTTTTGAACCCTTTGCATCCATGTACTTGCCAATGAGGACATTGTCCAACTTAAGCATGGGGGGGTGGTAAATTGCACAATCCTGAGTTCACTTAATCAGTCTGAATAAATAAATAAATAAATTAATTAATTAAAAAAAATTTTGAATTTAGGAAGAAAACTTAGGCATTAGAAACTTGTCAATAGTGGGAAATAAAACAAAAAGAACTTAAACACTTAGGCTTTTCAGGCCTTCAGGCTTAATCAGCCCTGGTGTCTGTTAAAATATGGATTTAGCTTCGAATCCTTGCAACCTCAAGCTATTCTAATCCACCTACTAAATAAGGTGATAAGTATACGACTTATCAACTCACCCTCTAACTCAGAAAAGCTTTGAGCCTAAGCATCTGCACACATTTTTGCACAGACTCACTTCTTGGAGATTTTGACAGAAATTGGGTAGCTAATGAACTCTCTAGGGTGGTATGGCTGGGAAGTTGTCGTGGGTAACAGCCCATTGGCAGGTTATCCAAAACCCAGCCACAGACCATTTCTTCTTCATTGCCTCTAGGTACATTTGAGATCAGGGAAGCCACCTACGAAAAAAAAAAGAGAAGAAAAGAAAATAAACCACACTTCACCGCACAAGTATGGCTGGCAAGTTATCATGGGTAACAGCCCATTGGTTAGTTGTCCAGAGCCCAGCTCAATAACAGCACAAAAAGAACCAAAACACTTAAGGAAGAAGCGGGGAAGTAGTGCAAGCCAGGGAGATATACATTGGAAAAATCCTTGTGTTGACCCCAATTAAAACAAATGTAGGGAGAAAGCTACCAATCGAACAAATACACCTTCAGGCAAATCTATCTCCTCTTCCGATCACCTAGGGGCGTAGAAACCTGAAGTCTATCTGAATTACCGTTAAGTGAGTCTATCACAACCTTCACACCAAGATGCTTAGCACTTAAGGTTTTTGACTGAGTTTTGGGTGGGTTGGGTAGCCGTAAAAAGTTACCAACCCACACTGAATTCTGAAAAAATTCTAAAAATATATATATATGTATAGTTATATACATTAAAGAAGGATTCGGGCGATTCGTATTTTTGCAGACACCCGAGCGTTACTTAGTCTTTGTAGATTAAGATCTTCGTATATTTCCTCCTATCGACAAGTGACGAAGTGTCTAAGCAATTACTTCTTAAATTCTAAAAGAAAAGAAAGGCTAGAATAAACCTTGCTAGGGACTAGCAAGGAGTAAGCATGGGGTTATGATAACACTGCACAAGGGAGTGATAATTTTGTTAAATAGGGCCCATCTTAAGAATAAAAGGCTCAACATAAGTAGAATGGGAGAATTGCATGCATCATGAACCAAGATTGCTTATAAAACTATATTAATAGCCATTTGCATAAGTACTTCTCAAAGCAGGCCTCAGATGAGCAATTGGACCGCACGGATGGATTCAGAATGATAAACGGAGTCCAACGGACTCAAGATCGGCCAAATCCAACATCCGGAGCTCTTACAATGGGCCCAAGAAGTTCTGACCGTTGATTTGGAGATCAACGGCCCTGATTGCGCCACATCACCCCCGCTTCACCACTCGCCGCTCCAACCATCAGTTGAGATCAAATCCCGATTGTCGATCTTCGATCGGACGGCCGAGAACCGCGTGGTCGCCGCGACAAAGCGCGGGCCTGGCGCAACGGTTAGCACGCATGCCCGCACGCACGCGACGCGGGTTCGAGCAGCGCGGTGCACAAATTGAAGATGAAGGAAGTGCGTGGCGAAATTGGGCCTCCCGATTAGCGACAGGCGGTCGAGATTGTGCCACGCGGTGCGCCCATAGATCGCGAGCACCCACACGTGCGCACATGCTGGCGACGATGCCCGCGCATACGCGCGCCCGAGGCATGATCCAAGCGCAGCTAAGGAGGGATCTCAGCCGTCCGATCTTCGATCGGATGGCTCTCATGCAGCGGCCGCGGATCAATCGTGAAGAAGAACCACGCGGGCGGTTGATCGGTGGGCTGGAGGGCTTCACCGACACTTTTGGAGTGGTTTTAGCGATGTCCCGGACGTCGCTAAAGCCCCTTCTTCTTTTAGAAAGCCCTTAACCCTATTTAAACCCCCTCCAACCACTCATTCAAGGCATTCACTTCCCTTGCAACTACTCTACCCCTCTCTTAGCTAGCTTTAGGCCCTTTTGTAATCGCCGGAGACGACGAGCCGCCGATGGAGCCTCCTCCACCGCCGTGGCTGCCTTGTCGCTCTCCCTCCTTTCTCTCTCTCTCTCTTTTAAGCTTTCCATTACTTTTCTTTGAGCATGTATTTAATGTTGTAAGCTATGAACTAAAAGTGCATGATTAATGAAGTTATTCTCTATTCAATTGTTACTTTAATTTCTGTTTAAGTTGCATGACCAAACAAGAAACATTCTAACCCTAATCTCTCTCTCTCTCTATCTCTCTCTCGCTTTTCAAACCTCACCTCCATAAGCAAAACTCTGCGCTTTCCGTGACAACAAGTGATAAGAAAAATCTGATTTTCACGCCTCCCTGAGACCGACACTCGGACTCACCTCCGTTTATTTACTTTAAAATCGGCATTGCAAGTGCGACTATGACGACACTTCTTAACACACATGCACAAGTGCACGTCAGGTAGGGGTAGGCTTTGCTCTCAGGAGAAAAAGAGGAAGAAAAAGCCAAGGGTGAAGCCAAGGAAGGAAGGGCAGAAACCTGAGCAGCTAAGGAAGGAGAAGGCAAAACACGGTTGAAGAGGATTGAGGCTGAAGAGGAGCTAAAGTCAGAGGTAGAAGAGAAAGAAGAAGACAAAGGCCAGAGCAAAGAAAGAAGAAATCATAGAAGAAAGGAGAAGAAGACAAAGGTCAAAGCAGAAAGAAGAAGCCAAGAAGAGAGAAGGCCGTTAGAGAGAAAGAAAAGAAAGAAGAAGAAAGAGATCAGAGATAGAGATAGAGATAGAGATCTGAGAGAAGCACTGTAGCAACTCCACATTTAAGACGTCTGATTTCCAAAATCAGATGTCCATATTTTTGTGTTTCTATATACATTGATATTTTGTGGATCTCTTTACATTTCTTGCATTATAACTTTGATTCTTCATTGCATATTATAAATTTGAAAGTTGTGTTCTTGATTTTTCAATCCTAATTTGCTCCCTGTGTTCGACCTCGGATTTACATTTTTCGAGTAATAAAATTCATTTGTTTTCAAAGCAATTTTGGGTATACTATGATGCATTTATTTTAAAACCTGATTTCGCTTCGATAAATATTTTGGCACCATTGCCGATGAGCAACGGGCGATTTAGAAATCTTGATCACAACTTCTGATTCAATACTAACTTGATCTATTTCTTTTGTTGTGATTGTTTCAGGGGAGAAGATTCAAAAGAAAACAGCCGCACAACAACCACACCCGGGGTAGGTAATCTCTGATTAGCCCTCTCTCTTAATCCTCTCATTCTGAAAATGAAAAACAAAGAAAAAATCAATTTTGGGCTACCTGCTTTTCATACTTAGCTAATTCACCAAAGTTTCCTGATTTTGATTTCAACAAATTTTGAATTGTGCATCCATTTAAGGTGACTAGGGCTACCACCATCTTGATTGAGCCCTAGATACCATATATGTGGCAACTAAATTGGACCATAATTAGAGCCAAATTAAGAATTCCAATCTAGGGTTTTAGAGACACATCTTTTCTAAGAAAGAATCAATTTTCCAAAATCAGGTGTGCCTATGGCTTGATTGAAAAGACTTATTCAAGAGAAATCCTAAAAATCAAGCTCTTAACTTCACTTGAACCCTAAAAGAAAGGACCTAAAGCTCTTAAAAGGACAAATAGGTGAAGTTGACCTCCTGTTGGGTCAACCAACCTTGAAATTAAGTCACTTTTGTACTCAAAACATCTAAAGTTCAAGTGGAACCCTAAGCACCTTTGATCTTAAATAAAAGTGGTAGGCTTAAGAGGTCAAGGTCCCCATTCTGGTCTACTTGGAATTTCAATGACAAGAGAGGTCAGGTGGGGGAAACCTTATAACTCATGGGGACACTCTACCATGTAGGGGTCTTTGCGGGACTCTCCCTCTTTGGCTGCCTAGGTATTTCTCAGGTGGACAGCTTTTCTAACTAAGGGGTATCATCTGCCCCGAACCTCTATAGTCATCCAAATTTTTTTGGGTATCTTGATTGGGTCTAGCACATTCTAATCTCATCTAATCCATCAGTGCATGTTTGGTAGGAGGTCCTTGAGACCATCCTTAAGACCTCCTTTTGAAATCCACTCCCATCGAGGCCAAGCCTCAACGTCCGTGATTGTGCAGCAACCCCACCACATAGGCCTCTCCTCTGATTCATCAAAACCAAATTCTCTTTCTTCCATCATCATGGCACAACCAATTGAAGAAGAGAACAACCTTGAACACCAACTCCAACGCTTGAATGATCTATTTCAGAACTTTGTAAACCCACCACAGCATCCTATGATGCGAGATCACTATAATCCCACTGCGGTGGCGATCGAACCTCGAGTCCAAATCTCGGCTAGAGGTCCTGATTCTAAACTCAAGCCCAACATGATTCATGCTATTCCAAAGTTTCATGGGCTTAACTCTGAGGATCCCTTCCAACACATCAAACAACTCAAACATCTGGCCCAGACCTTCGGGTCAGATGTACAAAACCAGGATATTCTTCTTATGAAGATGTTTTCCTTCTCCCTCATGGACAAGGCAACTCATTGGTATCAGACTCAGATGCATCCGATCAACACGTGGGTTGAACTCCAGTTCAAATTTTTTAAAAAGTTTTTCCCCGTTGGTTGAATGAATGCCTTGCACCACTAGATCACACACTTCACTCAACAATCTGGAGAACCTCTTCACGAGGCATGGGATCATTTCTTGGATATCATGCGAAAGTGCCCCCATCACGGAGTTCCTAAATGGGAACAAGTCCAGTCTTTTTACCAGGGACTCCGCGAAGACATTCCCTTATTCCTCAATGCAACCTGCGGAGGAAATATCATGGGTCAACACGAAGGCACTGTGTGGGAGATTCTCTAGAATATATGAGAGAACTCAATCAATAATGACTCCATGGGCTTATTCGACCAGACGAATGCAAGGGGAGCACATGAGACGTAGGGCTTCTCCGCATCCGTTGACTTGGAACTGATGGCTAGTCGATTGGACAAGGTCTCTATCATAGAGAAGAAGGTGGACGAGCTAACTCAACATCTGCAGCAAGCCACCTCTATGCAAAACCCATTTGCACAGCCACCTCTTAGGAGGGAAACTGTGCAGAACATCTATCACCGATCTTCTTAGGGGATGGACCCATATCCACCCCCGTCTGACTCCAGGATCGGAGGAAACTCTGATCCAACCTACTCTAGTTAGGGGAACTCTGAACCCTCGTACTATGATTTTCCTGAGGTTCGTCAAACCTGTGAGGACCTCAACACCATCCAGAATGACCCATTCTCCAATACCTATAACCCTAGATGGTGGAATCATCCCAACTTCCTGTGGGCGGGAAATACTCAGAATCAAAGACCACCTTATCAACCTTGTCCACAAGCTCCTCGTCCATATCAGCCGCCTCAGCCTCGGCCCAACCCGACCTATCAATCTGGGCCAACCCAAGCAGATAAAATGACTCTTATCCTTCAGACTCTGGCTGACATTTAGAATACGAATGCGGCTATCCAAAAACAGTGCAAGGACGAGATCACAGAGGTTCGCAATCAACTCACCCAGATGGCAAATTCTTGCCAACCTGGCACACTCCCTTCGCAACCTCTGTCGAATCCAAATAATGTGCCGACCTAGAGGTGCGTTATGAACCCAAATCTGGGCCACGCCCACATGATTTATCAGGCCCCTTCTGTTCCATCATCCGGCAGAATAGAAGCTTCAACATCTTATGTGGGATTTCAACAGCAGCCACCTATTTTAACAACCCCAAAACAAAACCAGGCAGGACTGAACTCCGTAACAACCCGTAATGTAAAGTAACTCAAGACCCACCTTTTCCAAGCCACTCTAAGCCTAGTAGTAACCCAAGCCCTAGGATAGCTATCCAAGACACCCCTGTCCCAGATCAAGAACCTGGACCTATTCTAGAGGAACCAACCAAGGTTCCATTTCTTGAAGCCTTGACAAAGGGAAAGAGGATAACCAAACCCGTGGCTCCTGAGGAGGATCTAGTCAAACTCTTTGAACAGGTCCATATAAACATCCCCTTGATGTATGCAATCCGCCACATACCAACTTACGCACGATTTCTGAAGGACGTGTGTACACCCAAGTGTAAGCGGTGAACCAAAAGTGGGAGTCCGATCGTACTGTTAGAGCAAGCCAGCTCTGTAATTTTGAGCAAACTCCCACCTAAGGCTAAAGACCCAGGTACTCCCCTGATTTCATGTACTATTGGTGATACCCAATTCGACAGAGCCTTATTAGATTTAGGTGCCTCCATAAACCTAATACCTACATCCCTCCTTGACCACCTTGAGGAATCAAAGCTTAAACCGACAGAGGTGACATTGCAGTTAGTTGATCGATCCATTAAGTCACCTAAAGGAGTACTCAAGGGTGTCATCGTTAGGGTACGGGATTTCTATTTCCCAGTGGATTTTATAGTCTTGGATATGGATGCATCTGAAAACCCAAGGGATACACCAATTATACTAGGGAGACCCTTTTTGGCCACTGCTAGGGCCAATATAAACTGTGAGGAGGGCCAAATAGAACTAAAATTTGGGAACCAAACACTGAAAATTGACATCTTTAAGGCCCAACAAGGGATTAACTGCGGTGTTATAGAACAAATATGTGATATCAAGGTTGTGGTTGATGAACCGTATATCAAGGACAACCTGATTACTCCTTATCAACCACAAGAAGATCAAAACCCACAATCAGAGGAGTCTGACCATAATCTAGATACACCCATAACCCCTTCCCTTGCTCCTGACACACACCCTAAACCGGCCGCTGCTGCTGATAACCCCGTTCTGGAACTCAAGCCTCTTCCTGATCATCTAAAGTACGTGTTTTTGGGTTCCAACCAGACATTTCCTGTGATTATCAACTCCAGACTCACACCAGACCAGGAATCCTGTCTGATTATTGTTCTCCAGCAACATCGTAGAGCCATTGGATGGACTCTCGATGATTTGACTGGTATCAGCCCCACTTATTGCACACATCATATCTACACCAAAGAGGGCACACGACCTTCCTGTGAAATGCAGATACGTTTGAATCCTAATCTACAGGGGTCGTGAAAAAGGAGATCATTAAGTGGTTAGATGCAGGGCTCATCTACCCGATCTCGGACGGTCGGTGGGTGAGTCCAATCCAGGTTGTGCCTATGAAGGTAGGACTCACCGTTATCACGACTGAAACCAGAGAAGTCATACTGACCCGTGTGGCTAACTCGTGGAGAGTCTACATTGATTACAGAAGACTCAATTCCTCCACGAAGAAGGATCATTTCCCACTACCATTTATTGATCAGATCCTCGAGAAACTAGCGGGAAATAGGTTCTTCTGCTTTTTGGACGGGTACTCCAATTATAACCAAGTGGCAACCCATCCTGAGGACCAAGAAAAGACCACTTTTACCTGCCCCTTCGGGACGTACGCGTTCCGAAGGATGCCGTTCGGTCTCTGCAATGCACTCGCTACTTTTTAGCAGTGTATGCTTTCCATATTCTTAGATATGGTAGGTGATTATCTGGAAGTCTTCACAGATGACTTTTCAATTTTTGGAAAATCATTTGACGATTATCTCCTGCACTTGGTCCAAATCCTCAGGCGGTGCGTTGACATGAATCTAGTTCTTTCCTAGGAAAAGTGCCATTTCATGGTGCCTGAAGGAATTGTCCTGGGACATCTTATTTCGGAAAAAGGCATCCAAGTTGATCAAGCTAAGGTGAACTTGATTTCCAAACTCCCTATGCCTAGCTCAATCAAGGACATCCAATCTTTGCTGGGGCACGTCAATTTTTACCGTCAATTTATTCCTGATTTCTCAAAAATCATGCACCCCCTGACCTCTCTACTCTCTAAGGATGTACCTTTCGACAACTCCAAGGAATGCACTCAAGCATTTGAAATCCTCCGTGACCATGTTACCCAATCCTCGATCCTACAGTCCCCTGATTGGTCTCAACCCTTTGAGATCATGTGAGCTGCATCTGATTTCGTTGTAGGAGCGGTACTAGGGCAGAAAATTGATGGGAAACCCATGGTCATTTACTACGCTAGCAAAACACTTGACGAGGTTTATCGTAACTACACGGTTACTGAGAAAGAGCCACTAGCCATAGTATTTGCCCTGGAGAAATTTAGATCTTATCTCCTGGGTTCCCGTGTTATAATTACTTGGATCACACAGCTGTGAGGCATCTCCTTGCGAAGAAGGATGCAAAACCTCGATTAATTCACTGGATCTTGCTGTTGCAAGAATTTGACCTCGAGATTCGTGACAAAGTGGGAAAACAAAACGTGGTAGCTGATCACTTATCCCACCTTCCTTCTGAGATCATAGACCCTTCCGAACCCATCATGGAACATTTTCCTGATGAGCACCTTCTGACTATCAATACAGGGCTTCCATGGTTTGCTGATATAGTAAACTACCTAGAATCACATCAGATCTCGTCCAATTGGCCGAAAGCCAAGAAGGACAAATTGCTTTTCGATGCCAAGTATTACTTCTGGGAGGACCCGTATCTTTTCCACATTGGTGTTGATCAGATTATTTGACAATGTGTCACAGAAGCGGAAATTCAAGACATATTGTCTTTCTGCCATGACCAGGCATGCGGTGGACATTTTTCAGGTCATAAAACCACAGCAAAAGTCCTCCAGTGCGGCTTCTATTGGCCCACAATTTTCAAAGATGCACACAATCACTGTAAGGCATGTTCTCATTGCCAGACCTTAGGTAACATGAGACATCGTCATATGATGCCTTTATAGCTGATTCTGGTATGTGAAATCTTCGACAAATGGGGCATTGATTTTATTAGACCCTTCCCTGTCTCGGACGACTTCGAGTACATTTTACTCTCTGTTGACTACGTTTCCAAATGGATCGAAGCCATTCCGACCCGAACCAATGATCATAAAGTAGTTATCAAATTCATTCATCAGAACATCTTCTCACGGTTCGGGATTCCACGTACTATAATTTTTGATAAAGGGACCCATTTCACTAACGCTCAGTTCAAGTCACTGATGACCAAATGTGGGGTGTCACATCGAATCTCTACTCCATACCACCCCCAAACTAATGGTCTAGCTGAGCTTTCAAATCGGAAGATTAAGAAAATCCTTCTGGTTACTATTCGACCTGACAGGAAGGACTGGTCATCCCAGCTTCTGGAAGCTTTGTGGGCTTATATAACTGCCCACAAAACCCAATTAGGTATGTCTCCATTCATATTGGTGTACGGGAAGGCATGTCACCTCCCCGTCGAGTTGGAACACAAAGCCTATTAGGCAGTACGGAACTGCAACCTAGATCCTTCTAAGGTAGGAACCCATAGAAAGCTTCGAATGAGTGAGATCGATGAATTACGCCACGACGCGTATGAGAACTTGTGAATTTACAAAGAGCGGGTTAAGGCCTTTCACGACAAGCACATATCAAGAAAGATCTTCCATCCTGGTCAAAAGGTCCTACTCTTCAATGCCAAACTTAAAACTGTTCCTAGGAAAGCTACGATCAAAATGGATTGGACCCTACCTAGTCTGATGAATCTTCGGGAGTGGAGCCATTGAATCATCCCACTCAACCACGATTCAGAACCTTTCATCGTGAACGATCAGAGACTCAAACCATTCATTGACTTAATCGATACAAATTTCGTTGAGATATCCTTTACCCTCCATTCTCCCTAAGCTCATTGCACCCAGCTGATGGCGTAAAACTCAGCGCTTAACGGGAGGCAACCCATCATTCTTGAAAAACCCAAAACCTTTATTGGCATTCCTATGCTAAATTCATATTGCACTTTAAGGATCATCCGCTAGAATAGTCGACCCCACCTCAGGTACCCGTACCCAAGTCTAGAAATCATTCGCAACAGTCACCTCGGCCCGTTCACACACCCAAAACCTATTCTAATGAATGATCTAATCTGAATTCGAACCCACCTAATTTACAATGGGGACATTACAAATCGTAGGCATAGGGGGGTCTGAAAGTGCAAGACACAATGAAAACTCATTTCACAAGAAAAGGTTTCAAGAAAAAAAAATCACATATCACAAAAAACACCAAAAAATGAAAAAATCTTGAAAAAGAACAAAGAAATACTGAGGGGAGAGAAGATTTTGAGGCCATACAAATCATAAGGAGGATAAGAGAAAAATGTCAAAAAAGGAGCACAAAATGAAAAAGAAAATAGAGATAGTCATTAGTAAGAAATTAAGGGATTAATCGAAGTTCTAGACCACATTAAGAAAAAGAAAAATGAAGGAAAAAGTGCTAATGAGACACAAAAGAGATTAGTAGGAACGCTAATCTTAGGCCTCTTGGGCTAGACTCTTAGGCTTAAAAATTCAAGTATCCTTTAAGATCTGGATAGTCCTAAAGAGGTTAGGGAAAATGCGAAGCTTAAGTATTAGGTCTATGGCTTAGGGAGTATTCGACCTCGTTAACTGACCTTTGGTTTCGGGACTCAGTAACCGAAGCACCCTAACCCACACACAGTCTGGTTCATTGCGCATAACTATCAAAATCATGCAAAAGCGTTTAAATGTTCTGAAAAAGTCGCCTAGATTAGGAGCGGTCGATCAACACAAGTTGATTTGGATGAGTTCCTGGTGCGGAGAGGTGGGAAATTCCCCTCGAAGATGCGTAATAACATATCATCTCCTCGGTGCTTGTCTCCTAGGATATTTACATATCCTACTGGGGGCACGTAAGCACCCTGTGCTGGTTCAGATGCCATGGGTGTCATTATCACGAAATGTCGATTGCTAGGGTCTGGATTTAGCTACAAAATGCCATGGGTGGGATTATCTCAAAATCTCGAAAGTCAGGGTTCTGGGGGTTGCCATGGGCGATGCTATCAAGAAGCATCGATTACCAGGAACCTTTTGAGGATTGATGATAGGGATGAGGAATCTGATACAAACCATGTTGAGAAGCCAATCCAAAGCTACAAATAAAGAAAAGAGAGAGAAAACTCTCCAAACAAATAAATCCTCTGTCTCTCTCTTACAAAAAATGCACTGCAAGCTAAACCAAGGCTAAAAAACGTTGCAAGCACGGGTGCTTTAACCGCGAAGTCCAACGAACCTTAGGATAGTTCCTACATGCCTTAAAAACCTTCGCGGAGGACTAAGGCTAGAGCTGGTCAAGTCCAGATCTTGGTTGGTACTTGAGTACCTCTAGGCCTACTGTCAGCATTCTAACCTAATCAAAAAGAAAGGAAAAAGCACTCATCATAATTTGTGAAAGGAATTCATGGTCTAGAACATAAGTTAAAACCTTAAAATTTTGCTAAGGGACTAGCAAAAGCTAAGCATGGGGGTATGATGGGAACACCATCATGAGCCCTAACTAACTCATTTTGACCCAGAAAAGAGAACAAAAGCTCCTACATAACCAAATGAAGGTCTTAACTCAAGGAATAACCAGTCTGAGAGAAAAGCAAGAAACAAGGGTTAAAACTTCAATTTTACCATTACAATGCAATAACGAGATTTATTATGGGCTAAACACAGGTCAAATGGTCCTAACAAGATAAAAAGTGGGTTGGTTCAAATAGAGAAAGGTTCATGTGAAATTTGGGAATTAAATGACTTCTTGTAACCCTAAAATAGACCCACTTAATTTAACAAGGTTCTAGTCAGGATCAAATTCACCTAAACCCTCTAAAAGTCATGAAAAAATATCCTCTAGGGTTTAAAACCTTCAAATTGGCCCTTAGAACCTATTTTGACCTAAATAGGGGTCCTAGTCAAATGTTTGCCTTAAATTGGGTTTTTGTGTAAATTTCCCAGATAAACGTGGTCAAACCTAAAATCCAACATCACCATTGAATTCCTTAGGTCCAAATTAGGTTTCTACGAAAATTTAAACCTAAGGGGAATTCACCTTGACCTACTTTGCAAATAGTCTAGCCCAATTACATTTCTACCCCAGACTTCTGAAATCCTTCACAGACACCCCCTTAGCTTCCTTGTCGTTCTTTGCAATTAGGTCCCTCCACCATTATAGCGGAGAGAATCCTACTCCGGCAAGGATTCGAGGGAGAGAACTCTCTAATCCCTCAGAGAATCCCTTTCAAATTTGAAAGGGATATTATCTGATAAATCCCCTCTCATGTGAACCTAATTTGGAGCTCTAATTTGTACCAAATCTCTCATGTGATCGCATGAGAGATTTGGGTCTTTTTGACCTTGCAACTCAGGCGAGGTTGTCGTGCTTGGAAGCTTGGTTTCCAAGCACAAGGCCCTTTGTCAGGGGCTATAAAAGGGTCCACAGATCATTCCGCTCGTCCCAAGCTTGAATTGGCCTAAGATACCGCTCAATTTCCTCTCTTCCCCTCCGACCAACCTCCCAGCAAGCTCTGGCAACCCTTATCTCCCTCTCTCATCTCCCTGCCACAAAACCAGTGGTAGAGTTACCTTTATCTCCTTCATCCACGTCGTGCCTCACCAGCCGATGCTCCTACCACCTTCTCATCGTCACCGTCCTCCTCCCATTGGGACTTTTGTCTCCGGCGACGGCACATACGAGTCGGTTGCCTCCTCCGCATCCCCCTTCATCTAACCACCCTTAGATAAGTCTTCCCTCTATGATCATCCTTTTTCCCTCATTTATTTCTGCTATTACGCCTCGACGTTCACAAACCACCTCCACGTTCTCCACCTCTGGTTAGACCACTGGTGAGGTGCTCCCCCCGCTCCATGCATCCATCCACCTCGCCAACCACCTCACGAGCTCCGCCACACCTCACTGACCATAACCCCTCTTACCATCCATCGCGACACACTCCCAACACATCCCTCGAACACACTCGCATCCACATGCACATGGTGACCTAGGCATGCACGCTCCGACCACCTCGCGCCACGTCGACCACCATCCCATCTTCGCCATGTTCAGGAGAAGCTTCCTGCGTATTTTGACAAGGCCGCAAGGCCGTTTGCTTGTGAACAAGGTACAGGTCCTCGCCGCCATTGACGGAGGACGAAGCTTGCTCGCAAGCTTGCTCCAGGACTCCGATCCCCAGGCTTCAGGTCCCAGGTTGTGCAGGTTTCCTTTGTGCACACTCTCAGCCCAGCAATTGGAGTCAAAGCCCCATGCAGCTACTGCAATTCGTGAGAACATCTGCTGTGCGGGCACCTGCAAAGAAGGTGGGACATTTAGTCCCACCTCGGAAGATCAGGGGTGGGTGCGGTGGTATAAAGTGAAAAAGTCGTATAGGCTTATCGCCTCCTGACCACGGGGTGAGGTCCTAATCACCTACCGCCTTGTCCACGACCCACGCCATGTAGACCTAGCTTTGACCCAGATACTTGACTACCCGTGCACTCCTCACCCACCACTGCAAGCCGGTGGGCCTGGTCCCAAGCACGCTAACCTGACCCGATAGCCTGAGAAGGCTCTGGGAGAGCGAGTCTAAGAGAGAAGAAAGAAGAGAGATCGTGGGGAGGGTAGGGGTAGGTTTTTCTCTCAGGAGAAAAAGAGGAAGAAAAATCCAAGGGTGAAGCCAAGGAAGGAAGGGCAGAAGCATGAGCAGCTAAGGAAGGAGAAGGCAAGGCACAATTAAAGAGGATCAAGGCTGAAGAGGAGCTGAAGTCAGAGACAGAAGAGAAAGAAGAAGACAAGGACCAGATCAAAGAAAGAAGAAATCAAAGAAGAAAGGAGAACACAAAGGTCAGAGTAGAAAGAAGAAGAAGAAGCCAAGAAGAGAGAAGGCCATCAGAGAGAAAGAAAAGAAAGAATAAGAGACATTAGAGATAGAGATAGAGATCTAAGAGAAGCACTGTAGCAACTCCACATTTTAGATGTCTGATTTCCAAATTCAGACATCCATATTTTTGTGTTTCTATATACATTGATATTTTGTGGATCTCTTTACATTTCTTGCATTATAACTTTGATTCTTCATTGCATATTATAAATTTGAAGGTTGTGTTCTTGATTTTTGAACCCCAATTTGCTCCCTATGTTCGACCTCGGATTTACATTTTTCGAGTAATAAAATTCATTTGTTTTCAAAGTGATTTTGGCTATACTACGACGCATTTATTTTAAAACCTGATTTTGCTTCAATAAACAGGGACCCTTCTCTTTTTCGGACGGCTTCGAATACATTTCTCTCAATGTTGACTACATGTCCAAATGGATCAAAGCCATTCTGACCCAAACCAACGATCATAAGGTGGTTATCAAATTCATTCACCAGAGCATCTTTCCTTGATTTAGGATTCCATGTGCTATAATCTCCGATGAAGGGACCCATCTCACGAATGCTTAGTTCAAATCACTGATGACCAAGTATGAGGTGTCGCAAAGAATCTCGACTCCTTATCACCCCCAAACTAACTATCTAACTGAGTTATCAAACTAGGAGATCAGGAAATCCTCCAGGTCACCGTTCGACCTGACAAGAAAGATTAGTCATCCTGACTTCCGGAAGGTTTATGGGCTTATAGGACCACCCACAAAACCTAATTAGGTATGTCTCCCTTCAGATTGGTGCACGGAAAGGTGTGTCACCTCCTCGTCGAATTGGAGCACAAAGCCTATTAGGCAGTACAGAATTGCAATCTCAATCTTTCTAAGGCAAGAACCCATAAAACACTTCAAATGAGCGAGATCAATGAACTACGCTATGACGCGTATGAAAACTCGCGAATTTACAAAGAGCGGGTTAAGGCCTTTCACGACAAGCACATATCCAAAAAGATCTTGTTCCCTGATCAGAAAGTCCTACTCTTTGACGGCAAACTTAAATTGTTCCCAGGAAAACTCAGATCAAAATGGATTGGACCATACCCTGTCCGACGAATCTTTGGAAATGGAGCTGTCGAAATCAGTCAACTCAGCCACGATTTAGAACCTTTTGTCGTGAATGGTTAGAGACTCAAACTGTTCATTGAACTTGCCAATACAAACTTGGCTGAGGTATCTTTTACCCTCCATTCTCCCTGAGCTTATTGCACCTGGCTGATGGCGTTAAACTCGATGCTTAACAGGAGGCAACCCATCATTTTGAAAAACCTGAAACCCTTTTTGACACATCTTATGTTGAATTGATATTCCACTTTAGGGTTAGTCCATTAGACAACCAACTCCACCTTTGGTACCCATAACCAAGCTTGAAATTATCTGCAATAGTCACATCTAAAGTACAAAACGCTGTGACAATCACTTCATAAGAAAGGGTTTCATCAAAAAAGACATTCCAAAAAAACCAAAAAAATAAAAAATGGAAAAGAACAAAAATAGAAGGGAGGAAATTTTGAATTAATATCATTTGTCAAGAAGAAAAAGGGAGGAGATAAAAATGTTAAAAAGGAGCATAATTTGAAAAGAAAAAGAGATGGTCATTACTAAAAGATTAAGGAATTGACTTAGTTCTAGACCAAATCAAAAGAAGGAAAATGAAAGACAAAAGGTGCTAAAGAAACAAAAAGAGATTAGTAGGAACGCTGATCTTAGGCCTCTTGGGCTACGATCCTAGGCTTAAAAATTCAAGTATCCACTAAGATCTGGATAGTCATCAAGAGGTTGGGGAAAATGCGAAGCTTAAGTATTAGGTCTAAGGCTTAGGGATTATTCAGCCTCGTTAACTGACCTCTAGTTTGTAGGACTCGGTAACCTAAGCACCCCAATCCACACACAGTCTAGTTCAGTGAGCCTAAGTATCAAAATCATGCAAATGCGTTAAATATATTCAGAAAAAGTTACTTAGATTAGAAGTGGTTGATCAACACAAGTTGATTTGGATGAGTTCCTGACGTGGAGAGGCTGGAAATTTCCCTCGAAGATGCGCAATAACATATCGTCTCCTCGGTGCTTATCTCTTAGGATACCTAAATATCCTACTGGGGGCATGTAAGCACCTTGTGTTGGTTCAGATACCATGGGTGGCATTATCATGAAATGTCGATTGCCAGGGTCTGAATTTAGCTACTGAACTCATGGGTGGGATTATCTCGAAATCTCAAAAGCCAGGGTTCTGGGGTTGCCATGGGTGGTGCTATCTCGAAGCATCGATTGCCAAGGACCCTGCGAGGATTGATGGTGGGAATTAGGAATCCAATACAAACCATGTTGTAAAGCTAATCCGAGGCTAGAAATAAAAATAAAAGAGAGAGAAAACTCCCCAAAAATAAAGAAAAGTTCTTCTGTCTCTCTCTTACAGAAATGCACTACAAATTGAACCTAGGCTAAAACATGTTACAAGCATGGGTGCTTTAACTGCAGAGTTCAACGAACCTTAGGTTAGTTCTTGTGGGCCTTAGAAACCTTCGCAACGGATTGAGGCCACAGCTGGTTAGGTCCGGATCTTGGTTAGTACTTGAGTACCTCTAAGCCTACTATCAGCATTTTGACCAAATCTACAAAAGAAAGCACACATCAAAATTTTAAGCATAAAAGGGCATATGGTCTAGAATCAAATTTAGTACCTTGAAATTCTGCTAAGGGACTAGCAAAATATAGGCATAGGGGTATGATGAGAACACCATCATGAGCCATAACTATCTCATTTTGATCCAATTAAGTCAGTAAATGCTCCTACATAACTACTAGAGAGCCATAAGTCAAGCATAATAATTCTAAGGGAAAAATAAGAAACTAGGGTTAAAACTACAATTTTACCATCATATCATGAATGTAGTTTAACCACGGGTTTTCCTAATGGTTAATTAAGAATCAAATGGTCCTAAAAGGCTAACAAGTGGGTTAGAACAATCAGAAAAGGATTTGTACATGTTCTGAGAATTAAATGACTTTTGAAACCCTAAAAACAAACCCACTTAATTAACTGAGGTTTTGGTCAATATAAAATTCACCTAAACCTTCCACAATTCATGGAAAAATATTCTCTAGGGTTTGAACCTTCAATTTGACCATCAGAACCTGTTTTGACCCAAAACAAAGTCTCAGATAAATATTTGCCCTAATTTAGATTTCTTCATAAATTACCCATTCAAACGTGGTAGAAACCAAAATTCAACTTCACCATTGGATTCCTTAGGTCCAAATTAGGTTTATACGAAAACTTGGATCGAAGATGAGTTTGTCTTGACCTAGTTTGCAATTTCGTCCTGTCTGATTACATTTATGCCCTTAACTTTCAAAATCTTTTCAAACTGACCCCTAACTTTATCATCATTCCCACAAAAAGATCCCTACCACCATTAAAATTATTCCTACTTGCTCTAGCGACCTTGATTTGGAAAGAACCCCTTGATTTCTTGACGAATCCCTTTCAAATTTGAAAGGGAAGTTCGTCAAGAAATTCCCTTCCTTTCGAGCCAAATCCCATGCCCCAAAACCTTCCCAATCTCTCATGCAAACGCATGAGAAAATTGGGTATCAAGGAATTTCCCAACTCCAGCAAGCTTTCCAAGTTCACAACTTCTTCCTGAGGTCTATAAAAGAACCTCCTGATCAGACCATTCTCCCTACACTAGAAATCGGCCAAGATCCCCCCAATTCCTCTCTCTATCTCTCTCAACTGAAAGCTCCTCGACATTTGACGAGCTCGTCCGTCCTTCTTCGTCCTCCATTTCAATACCAGCAGTAGAGTTATCTTCCTCATTTCTTCCCGCGTCGAGCCATACCAGCCAGTGCCCTAATCTCCATTTTCCTCGCTGTTTCCCTCTCTCTGGAGATGTTCTCTTCTCTGGCGCCAACAACACCACAACCGACGACTTCTCCTTCCCACTTCATTCGTTACTACATTCAACTGCTCCCTAAACTCTTCCTCATCACACCAACACTTTCGACACACCGTTTTGACCTCGACCACACCTCTGCGACTCCATCGTCTTCCACCATTCCGACCACACCTTCGACGAGGTACATCCCACTCCACACACCACCAAACCCCTCATCGACTACCTCAAAACCTCTGCCACACCTCTCCTCTCATTTCCCCTCTCTCATTTCAATCCATCATCCACCCCAACACCACCCCGAACAGACCATCATCTTTGACCTAACCCGTGATCGTCCGGCCACCATCCTCACCCATCCGCCACGTCGACCTCCTCAACGAACTCACCGTGCTACGGTGATACTATTTGAACCTTCTGACAAGGTTGAGAGGCCGTTTTCTTGATTCCAGGTGTTTCCCCTAGCCTCCATTGATGAAGAACTTCAAAGGTACTTTGAGCTCGCTCCAGGTCTCATCTGCCTTAGGTGGAAGTCCAAGGTCGTGCGAACCTGCTTCAAGTACTGCCCCATGCAGTCAATTAGACGCTGGGACCTTAGTAGCTATGCCAATCAAAGGAATGTCCTTGCTGTAGATGCACGTGAAGAAGGGACGTGGTTTAGTCCCACATCATCAGCTGAAGAGTGCTACGCGGCGCATAAATTGCAAAAGTGCTATAGCCTTATCGCCTCAGAACACTAGGTGAGGTCCCTCTCACCCGCACACCTGCGTCTCATCTGTGACCTCTACCCGCGGACCTGGCCTGACCTATTAACCTGCCAAGCCTCACTCCTTGCTCATCACCCACTATCGGTGAGCCTAGACCTGGGTACGCTAGGTCCGATAACCCGATTACCCCTGTGGCTCTAGGAGAGTGGATCGTAAAGAGAGAAAGAGAGAAGAAGAGCCTGCGCGGGTAGGGGAAGACTTTTGGTCTTGGTGAGAATCAGCTAACACTTAGCTGAATTTAGAAGCTTTTCATCTACTGTATGAAGAAAGCCAGAGAAAGAAGAAGGGCTGAAGGAAGAAGAAGAGTAGCAGAGACAGAGAAGGAAAGTAAGAGAAGAACACAAAGAAGAGGAAGGGCCATAGCTAAAAGAAGAAGAGAGGTAGAGAAGAGAAAGAGAAAAGAAGAAGAAGAATAGAGAAAGGCTTGAACAGTTTAAGCCGTCTGATTAGTAAATCAGATGATTGGTTTGATTTCATTTCATACATATATACATTGAGTTCATTAGCTATCATTGTGAGGAGTACTTGGTGATCTAAATCACCATTTTACTCCATTATTTTTGCAGTCTAACACTTGATCCTAGTGCTACTTTATTTTGAAACAGTTTTTGTCTTAAGTTGCAATTTTGAGAACTGAATTCCATATTGCTCCCTGTGTTCGACCTCGAAACTTTTTCGAGTAATAAATTTATTTGTTTGAGCACTATCTTGGCTATACCGCAACGCGACAATCTTAAAACACTGATTTAGTGTGCAAACAATGGGTCTGCATTTATCGATCCAACTAGCCGCTTGTACGGCTTTACCAAAGTGAAGATTCCATGCTTCCACCTGAAACAGTCCACATCACTCATCGGCTGGAAATCTTCCAAGTCTACCAGCAGACACTCTTACTCAACCTACATTCTGCCTCCCTCACGCAAACCAACACCAGCAATATCCCATATGCAATTCACACTATCCTAGCAATCATTGACTGAAGCCCTACTAATCGAAGCTGTAGCAAAGGCCCTTGGATATGTCTCATTAGATTGCCCAAGCTCGACCACCTACCCATCCAGAAAGAAAAGTGTCTCCCATCTACCAAAATAGGAGCAATGTTAGCTCAATTGTCTTGTATTGCTCTCCAAATAGACTTCTAGAACGGTGAGGGACATTGAGGAGGAGATGTCCACAGCTGCACCTACAAGAAACCATGAGCCTCCTTGACTAACTACGACCAGACCTTCCCATCATCCTTGGCTAGCTTCACTACCCTTTTCAAAAGCAGGGCATCATTGAATTCTTTCAGAGATCAAATCCCCAACCCTCCCTATGAGCGAGGACTACACAACTGCTACCACTTCAAGGGATGCAAGAATCTACCTTCAACCTTCACACCCTTCCAAAAAAAGTACTTCCTCATCACATCCAACCTTTTCTAGACTGCCTTTGGAGATCTGAACATAAAGAAGAAAACTAGTATCGAGGTGATGACCAAATTGAGAAGAATCAATCTTCGTCCCTTGGATAAAAATCTACTACTCCAGCACTTCAACTTACCAATCACTCTTCTTCAGTTCATTATCCCTAATGGGTAGACCCAAGTACCTTACCGGCAATGTAGCAATGGGAGTATGTAGGATGGCTGATATTGCTTCGCACTCCTAACCTGACATACCAAAGTAGATCAAAGATGACTTCGCACCATTCAACCTAAGCCCCAAAATCTCACCAAATAAAGTTATCATTGTGGAAAGGGTCTTCGCCTCACATTTCCCCCCTTCTACAAAAAACACGGTATGGTCGGCATACTGTAGAATTGGTGCAAGCGCCTGAACTTGGACATAGAATAGCCCCTCACCATGCCTACACTGGCCAACTTGTAAGTAATTGAGCCAAGGTGTCCACAGCTAGGTTGAAAATTAAAGAGGCCAAGGGACACCCTTGTCGCACTCCACATTGAGGTTGTATCCAAACCCCGCTTGGACTCTTGTTAATCAGAGGTGAAAAGTTTGAGGTAACAACACATCTTTTCATCCACTATATCTAAAGCGATGGAAATCCTCTCCTAAAAATCTCCCATAGGTAAGACCATGCAACTGAGTCATATGCTCTACAAAAATCCACCTTCCACATGTATGCTTTACTTCTTCTTATGCGCCACCCAACCACCATCTCCTACGCCACTATGAATGCCTCCTGCAGCGATCTATTGGGAAGGAAGGCCAATTGCACTAGGCTAATTAAGTCTGACAAGACTCTTTTCAATCGATTTGCCAACACTTTACTAATTATCAAGTAGATCGAGTTTGAAAGTGCAATAGGTCTGAAATCCGACAATCTCTCTGCCCCATTATTCTTCGGTAGTAAGAACAAGTATGACTTATTTATTCCCTCCATGCCCGAATTGCCACATTGGACCTCTTTGATAACATCCATAACATTTCCTTTAACCACATGCCAGAATTCCTTATAGAAAGCAACCAAATCTTAGTTAGGCAAAGCCAAAGGCTTGAATTGGAATACCTAGATTGGAAATTGATTTCCTAAAATCAGGATTTTTGCAACTTCGAATGCTTGTAGGATGAGTCTACTTCATGAGCACAGATGCTTTAAACTCATAGCTATTAAACCTTGTAGTGGGTAGTGAAGCCTGAGAAATCGGGTTTTGGAGACTAGCGATTGAGGCCTAAAGGAGACAAATTGATAAGGCCCTAGGTCTAGAAGTCCATCCTTGATGCTGTGGACTAGTTGGTTTAAGGATTTTACTCTTCTCTAAAGTTGGTTAATAAACAGTGTTTAGTTGAATTACAAAAGCTTAGGTTGGTAAAAATCGGATTTCACGAGCTTAAGCAACTATCCTGTGTCTATTGAATTTTTGAGTTAGAATTTAACTTCCAGTCTTTGAGTCTTGTTACCTTATTTATGCTAACTTCTTTTATTTTTAGAGTTTAGAGTGGATATAGGGAATAAATGGGTTTTCAATGTTTTGATTTGAAAGAAATTCCCGTCCAGATTCTATCTTTACAAATACATATTTTTGAAAGGTATTTAGGGTTTTGAATCCAATGTAAGAGGATTTCCATTAATGCTCTATTTATTTATGGATATTTATTTAAAACACAAATATATATATATTAAAAATATCTGACCTAAACATTCTTCTACTTTAGAATTATTTATAATTATTTAATCACCCTAAAGCTTAAAACATCATATTCTTGGTTAATTTGGTTAGGAACTAGCAAAACCTTGGCTTGGGGGAATGATGAGAGACTCATCATGGCTCCTAATTAACATAAATTAGTTAGTTTACTTAGCTAATTAACTAAGAATACACTAAATACAATGTTAATTATAATACAAGGGTAAAATAGTAAGGACTTGCAAATAAGTTTAAAATACAGAATTAAAGCTCAATTAATATTAATATAAGTTTAGTTAATAATTTGTACTCAAATCAATACTAATTAGCTATATATTAAGTATTTAATTTAACTTAATTGAACTAAGGAACTAAGTACTTAATAAACCTAATTAATCTTATGATTTATAGAAATATAGTTAATAAGGGAAAAATGTACTTTCAAGGCATAAATATATTATTTACATTATTTATAACAATATATAAAAAGTTGAAAAAGAAATAAAATTAATTAAGCCTTAAAAGCCACTATTTGTTTCAATCCCTAATTTCGAATACAATTGAGTCCTTTTGTAACAATCAAATCCTTTTATATTTGTAGAAATACCCTTGTGTGTACATCGTCTTCTTCCTCTTCTTTCTCTTGAACTGCAGACGATGATTGATGAGCCTATATTTGTGGGATATTTAATTATTTCAAAGCCTAGATATTAAGTTACTTTTAACATTTTTTTAGCATGCATTAGGATGTAAACAGGTTAGTTTAGATTTTTGACTTTATGGCATAATTCATGCATTGCATTCATAAATAAATGCATTTAGAATTGATTAGAATGGCATGCATTTGATTAGTTAACCAATTAGGTGCATTACATATAGTGTTTTGGATTTAACATAAAAGTTAAGGTCTTACATATAAATAACCCAATAATCATTTTATTTTTATTTTCTTCTTCTTCTTTGCAGCAACTGCCTCCCAACACTGAATGCGCACCTTATGGCTGAGGAGAGTGGATCCTGAACATCGTCGTCGATCCCTCTTCTCCACGTCACTTTCTCTTCTCCATGTTCCTGCAACCATAAAAGAAAACTCCAGCCGCACCACCACTAGCAGGCCATCACCCCCTATCCACTACTACGTAGAGATCAAATTCTCCTCCATTTCACCACTGTTGACCTCCTACCATGTGCACAACTCCACATCACTGCAGGCAAGCAGGGTGACAGATTATTGCTCACCATTGGATTATGCAGATTACCGTGAGCACCTCAACATGCGTTACCACCATCACCAACATCAGCAACTACTGCAACTCCATGCCCTGGACCTTCATCTCCCCTGCCAATTAAGACATCCGAGAAGTTTCCCAGATGTCTGACACCCCCTTGCTGCACCTTCGCACAGCACCTCCGCAGCCTTAGCACGCAGCGCACGTCCATCTCCTCCACGCTCCAGCTGCGCTGAACGCTATACCTCCAACAGCTTCCACCGTGCGTGCCACATGCTCTCTGCCAGCTCTTCACACCGCTGCTACAGGTTCCATGCCATTGCTTCCTCTTTTTCTTCATTCTTCTTCTTCCTTTGCTTCTCTTCCACCACAAGAGAACCCAACCACCTTCAGCAACCTCCACCACTTGCGCGCAACCCCTTGCGCCTTCTCACTGTCCGTGAGCACCACTTGTCCATGCAACAGCTGCAGCTGCAGCAACATGCGTGCGGCCGCACGTCCTCTAGCAGCTTCGCCGGCGAGCACATCCCCCTGCACCCCCTTACCTCCAGCCCGTGCGTCGAGCCGCTTCACAGCAGCAGCAACCAACCCACTATTGCCACCCTTCTCTCCTCCATACCGCCGCCTCCAGCCACAGTCAACTGCACTACCACCACCGTCGGATGTGCATCGGCCTCGCCCACCTTCGGTCAGCTTCGCACCTCCAGACTCTCTCTCCTCCATTCATGCGAGCAAGGGGAAGAATCTCCCCTGTTTTGCTACAGTAGCATCGGTATTACTTATTACATCCATTGCCATTGTCAAGTCAACATTTATGATTAAATGGAATATATATTGTGTGATTTTATGCAAGTACACCTCCTTTTTCCCTTTATGCTAGAATCTCTGTTATAACTCTAATTTAGAAGGATTTTGATTCTGTGTTTGGGGAAAATCTTTGATAAACGATTGTTAGTGACTTGTGTGAGTTTAGACAGGCCACTGACCCCCTGTGGATACCACCCGCTCTCCTGTAAGTAGTTAATTTCAATTCAATACCTTGATTAGTCGATTTTTCCACCACTTAGAAATACGACAAATCATTTTTTTCGAAAGCGAAAATCGACTCATCAAATGGTGCCATTGCCAGGGAGGCAACAAGCTTGTTAAATTTGCATTTATCTATTTATTTGTTGACATTTTAGTTGAGGCATATTTTAATTTAATTATCTGTTTGGTGCGCAGTACTTGTATTTCTAGACAAGTTGATGCACCAGCCTCAACGACACTGAGGTGGACCTTATTTCCATTGCTTGAAGGAGAGACCAAGCTTCGCATCTATGAGGAGGACCTTGAACATTGGTGAACCTTGTCACCAACTGGGAGGAGGACATCTGGAGTGATCATCTTCATCTCCATCGATTTTTCAGTAGATAGATTTAGGTTTTAGAACTTTACTTTTCTTTATTTTCTTGCACATGCATTTGGTTTGAGACACTTGTTGTGGGGTACATTTTTAGGGGTTTGTTCCCTGATTTCGTTTTAGGCCCGTGTTGGGTAATTTTTCGGGAGCCTGTTCCCATTTCTTTGGACTTAGGTTTTTCTTCTCTTTTGTGGATTGATTTTATTTGTGCATAAGTAGCCAAAAGAAAAAAGAAAAAAAAAACAAAACAAAACACAAGCTGCCTGCCCCTAGGGCGAACCATTCAGGTGTGTATGAGCAGCCTCTAGATTTATTTTCTGCATTGCGTGCATTCTTGCATTGCTGATTGCTGGAAGCAAGGTACGCATCCTCCTACTTTGCATCCATATCTTGATCACGTATTTGCATTTGGGCTTCATTCCTAGACCATATAATTTGTCTTGAAATGATCTACCAAGTGGTCACATTAAATTTCTGAAAAGGACTAAGTAAAGGAGGAACACAATAAAACCCAAGGAGTTGATTTGAGACATTGTGCTATGGTTCAAAATTCAAATTCAAACTTTTACGATGAATGCACATGTGCATGAGTGCGCACTAAAGCATGCAATTAGACACTCCTAGGTTTTGACCTGCTAGGAAGGAACTCTCCTACCATTGGATACCAAAGTGCTTGAAACTTAAGTTCAAAGATTTTGTAACTCCAAGGAGGGGGATACTGTGTCATGGATTTTTTAGGGTAGTTAAGAAGCACCACGAAAGCACAGCTTCAAAGGAAGGCTTAGGCCTACTTGCATCCCTCGATCTTCCATCCTTGGAGTACTTTACCATTTGAACTTTAGGGAAAAGCACCTAAGTTCCAATTAGGTCTTCATTAAGGCATTTTGTAGGTCGACAATAGGCACATAATTGATTAGGCAATTTACATTGTCACCTACAACTGGACTAAAATCTCAAAGCCCTTAATTGATTAAAGACATAAAAGTCCTTTGGAATTGTGTTTGTGTATGCTTGGTAGGCGATCTCTGAGGAGACAACTTGTGTTTAATTCAGAACCTAAAAGAATCCTTAGGAGATCAACCAAGAGAGAAGAGAGATGGCTAAAGAAGAGATAGTGGAGAATCAACGATCATTGAGAGACTATTTTATCCCTATCAATCAACCTGGCCATACACTGAGAAAACTTGGGGGGAATAATCTATATGAAATCAAGAGTAGTACCATATCTCTGTTGCCCCCGTTCTATGGTACTTCTAGGGAGGACCCCTACAGGCATCTGGAGGAATTCACCGAGGTCTGTTCCATGGTGAGATTGTAGGGTGTTACTGATGACGCACAAATGCGAACCCTCTTCCTTTTCTCCCTCACGAATAAGGAGAAGCATTGGTATCACACTCTAGATGGTAGAGTGGATACTTGGGATGCCTTGAAAGGAGAGTTTCTGAAAAAATACTTCCCCATGAGCAAAACTAATCACTATAGGAGGCAAATCATAGGTTTTGCTCAACAACATGGAGAACAATTTCATGATTCATGGGAGCACTTCAAAGATTTGTTACGCTTATGTCCCCATCATCAAGTGCCAAGATGGCAACTTGTAGAAAGGTACTACACTGGATTAAATGACAAGCACAGGCACATAGTGGATGGTTCCTGTGCAGGAACCTTTCTCACAAAAACTGAAGATGAGGCTTGGGATCTTTTTAAGACCTTGAGTGAGAATTCTATCCACCTAAATTCTGCCTATTTAGATAGGAAACCCACACTTATGCAATGGAAGATTAAGGAAAATGAGGCTAGGGATACCTAGAATTTGGCCTTCCAGATTCAATTGTTGAACCAAAATATGGAAAGGCTTATGACAAACCCTAGCCAACTCACGCCAAATGCCTCCACTTCCCAAGCTTCTCAATGCTCCACTTGCCAAGGCAATACGCATGCTATTGTAGATTGTCATTTTGCCTCCCAATTCCCTGACCTTGTACAGGTGGACCTGAATGCCACCCAAGGGTTCCATCCCAGGACTCGTAATGACCTTTCTGCCAACACCTATAACGAGGGATGGAGGAACCACCCCAATTTTTCATGGAGACAAGGGAATGTCTCTAATTCAGGGAATTATAGACCCCAACCCTTTCAAACTCAACAGTATAATCAACCTCCTATTCCCTCCCAACCATCCAAGACTTCTGAGATGGATGAGCTTAAAGCCATGCTGAAGGCCATGCAGGAGAATCAAAGCGTGATCAACCAATCTCATGACAAGACAATCAATGAGATGAAATCCCAAATTGGACACCATGTCGAGGCCATGAGCAAAAGGGAGACTGGGAAGCTTCCCAGTTCATCTAAGGAAAACCCTAAAGGGAAAGGGATTGTTTTTAGGGAGCAAGCCCAGGCGGTGACTATTTTGAGAAGTGGGAAAGAAATTTCAAAACCTGATGCTCCTATAGTCCCACCTTCTGAAAACCCATCCACCTTGACTTTCACTCCCATCGGAGAAGAGGTGCCCAACTCTTCTCCGCTTGAAATCACCTCACTGGAAGAGGTTGTCTTCATTCCCCCACTTACCCGACATGACAAACCTTCCACCCAGAAACTGAGAGTGCCCTTTCCAAAGTGCTTATCTAACTCTAGGCAGACTTCTGCTAGCTCATCTGGAGCCAAAGATAGGACGGATGAAATCATGGATACTTTCAAACAAGTGCAGATTAACCTGCCCTTACTTGAAGCTATCAGGCAGATTCAGTCCTATGCCCATTTTCTAAAGGACCTGTGCACGAAAAAGTGGCAATCGAGGAAATAGGTCCAATCAAAAGTTGTATTGCTTGATTGTGCTAGCTCAATCATAAAACATGGGACACCCCCGAAACTTAAGGACCCGGGAGTCCCATACATCTCGGTGGTCGTTGGCGACCTACATATAGACGAGGCTCTACTTGATCTGCGTGCGAGGGTAAACATCCTTCCGAGCTATGTATATGAACAACTTCAAGGAGGCAATCTAAAGCCTTCCCCTGTAATCCTCCAAGTTGCATACCATTCTTTGAAGACACCACAGGGCCTGCTGGAAGATGTCCTTGTGAGAGTAGAGGATTTCTTCTTCCTAATTGACTTTCTAGTACTGGACACTAACCCTACCAAAAAACCAACCAAGCCCTCCATCATCTTGGGCCGCCCTTTTCTTGTGACTTCTAATGCTTCAATTAATTGACACATTGGGGCGTTAAAAATGGGCTTTGGGAATAGGAAAATTTGGCTTAATGTGTTTGATGCTTATAAACAAGCTAGATTTGATGATTGTTCCCAAGTTGAGGTGGTAGATGACCTGATTGAAGAGACAACTCCTGCAATTTTATGTGATGACCCCCTTCAACATGTCATGCTAAATGAGCATTCCCATCTCTTGGAGGAATGTGAAGGGGATGTGCTAGAGCTTGAGGAATTGCTTGGAGTTTCTACTGAGTCTCTTTCCCCATCATACCTGCCTAAGGTAGATCTGCTACGCGAGATTGGGACTTCTATTATGAAACCCTCAACCATACAAGCCCCCAACCTTGAATTGAAACCCCTCCCAAACTCTCTCAAGTATGTATTCCTTGGGCCAAATGATACACTCCCTGTAATCATCTCATCTACACTATCTAAAGTGCAAGAGGGAGCCTTGCTAGACTGTTTATCAAGGCACAAGGAAGCCATAGCTTGGATGATTGCTAATATTAAGGGTATAGACTCTACACTCTGCATGCATCACATTTATACTGATGATTCCATCAAACCATTTCGAGACATGCAGAGACGTCTTAACCCCAACATAAGGGAGGTGGTTAAAAAGGAGATTCTGAAGTGGTTGGACGCAGATAGCAAATGGGTTAGTCCAATCCATGTGGTGCCAAAGAAGCCAGGCTTCATGGTAGAAACAAATGACCAGGGTGAATAAGTGGTGACCAGACCCTCAACTGGTTAGAGGGTCTGCATTGACTACCGCAAACTGAACACCGCTACCCAGAAGGATCATTTTCCCTTGCCCTTTATTGATCAGATCCTCAAGAAATTAGAAGGGAACAAGTATTTCTACTTTTTAGATGGATATTCTGGGTATAACTAGGTTGCAATCTTCCCCGATGACCAAGATAAGACAACTTCTACTAGTCCCTACGGTACTTTTGCGTTCAGGCGTATGCCGTTTGGTTTATGTAATACGCCGGCAACCTTCTAGTGGTGTATGATGTCTATTTTCTCGGACATGATTGATGAGTGCGTCGAGGTTTTTATGGATGACTTCTTCATTTACGGCTCGTCTTTCGACCAATGTCTCCTGAACTTAGAGAATGTGCTGAAGAGATGTAAGCAGACTGCCTTAGTCCTCAGCTAGGAGAAAAGCGACTTCATGGTACAGAAAGGCATTGTACTTGGGCATGTTGTGTCTAAAAGGGGCTTGGAAGTAGATAAGGCTAAGGTTGATTCTATTGCCAAACTCCCATTGCCCACGAATGTCAAACAAATTAGATCCTTTCTGGGCCATGCAGGCTTTTATAAGTGATTCATTAAGAATTTTAGTGAAATTTCTAGGCTACTTTGTGACTTATTGGCGAAGGAATCTTCCTTCGATTTTGATTCAAAGTGTGCCGAGGCTTTTCATATGCTGAAGGAGGCCTTGACCATTACGCCTATTCTCCGACCTCCAGATTGGACACTCCCATTTGAGTTGATGTGCGATGCTTCCGATTATGCAGTGGGAGCAGTCCTTGGACAAAGGGTTGAGGGAAGACCACATGTGCCACACTATGCTAGCAAGACTTTAACTAAATCATAGCAAAACTACACACTCACTGAAAAGGAATTACTTGCTGTAGTTTTTGCTCTGGAGAAGTTTAGGTCTTATCTTCTTGGATCCAAGGTGGTCATTTTTACTAATCATGCAACAGTGAAACATCTCATTGCCAAGAAGTACTCTAAGCCACGTTTAATTAGGTGGATTCTACTCCTTTAAGACTTTGACTTGGAGATTCGTGAAAAGAAAGGAGTGGAAAATGTAGTGGCTGACCACCTGTCTCACCTTCCACTTGATGACTCTCCATCTAGAGACATCCGCGAGACATTTCCTGATGAAACCCTTATGGCGATAACACAAACTTCACCTTGGTATGCTAATACTGTTAATTACTTGGTGACTAGAGAAACACCTGGCTCTTGGGATGAGCAGAAACAGAAGAGATTCATTTCCCAAGCTAGATTCTTTCATTGGGAAGAGCCAGAATTATTTCGACTTGGACAAGACCAAGTATTGAGACGTTGTGTGCCTAAAGAGGAGCAACAAAGTGTGTTGAGATTTTGCCATGAACTTCATTGTGGAGGATACTTTGGTGCTAAGAAAATAGCTTTTAAGGTTCTCCAGTCCGATTTTTGGTGGTCTACTCTATTTAAGGATTCTCATAACTTTGTTAAGGCCTGCATTCGTTGTCAATGGATTGGAACGATTGGGAAGCGCAATGAGATGACCCAACACCCTATCCAACCTGTGGAAATTTTTGATTTTTGGGGGATAGACTTCATGGGTCCCTTCCCTTCGTCCCATGGGTTTGAGTATATCTTGGTGGCAGTGGAATATGTCTCCAAGTGGATAGAGGCCATTCCTACGCGCACAAATGACCACTCTGTGGTCTTGAAATTTGTGAAGGCTAATATCATATCTCGCTTTGGCTGCCCTAAGACAATTATAAGTGATGGGGGACCTCATTTCCAGAACCACCACTTAAATCAGCTAATTAGGAGTCTAAGAGTAACTCACAAGATTGCTACCCCTTACCATCCTCAAATGAGTGGCCAAGTTGAAGTATCAAATAGGAAGATCAAGAACATTTTGGAAAAGATTGTTAGGCTAGATAAGAAGGATTGGTCCCAAAAGTTGGATGATGCTTTATGGGCTTATCAAACAGCCTACAAAACCCCTTTGGGTATGTCTCCCTTCTGGATAGTGTACGAGAAGAACTTCAACATAGGGCATGCTGGGCTATCTAAAGTGTCAACTTGGATTTAGAGCAAGCTGGTAAGGCATGTTTACTGGAGTTAACTGAGCTTGAGGAGCTGAGGAATGATGCTTATGACACCTCCCAATCTTATAAAGAGAGAACTAAGGTCTTGCATCATAAATATATCCTTAGAAAGACCTTTGAGCCCAACCAACAAGTCTAGCTTTTCAATTCCAGACTTAAGCAGTTTCCAGGAAAATTGAAATCACGTTGGGATGGGCCTTACATTATCACCAAAGTGTTTCCGCATGGGGCTGTGGAGATCAAGAGCCCTTCCTCTTCAGCAACACCCTTTACCATCAACGGCCAATGATTAAAACCTTATGTAACTTTGGATGGCCATCTTGTTGACGAGGTCACTCTCAAGGAGCCTTAGCTCCTTTCTTTCACACCTCAAGTAACATCTTCCCTTAGCCATTTTACTTTCAATGAGGACTGATGTAAACACATTTACACTACTTAAAATGTCTATTTATGCATGTTCTTAAGCATAGGATTGCATTTCATGATATAAATATTGCATTACATGCATCATCTTGCATTTAGAGTAGTTTGAATAAAATGGAGGTTAATTGTCTCCTTTTATGTGCTTGGACAGGGCAAATATTTTATTGGGGCCTCGGATCAAAGATCCAACCGTATGGATATGATCAGGGCGACGATTGGAGTTCAACGACTCCAAGATCGCCCTAATCAGGCATCCGTAGCATCAGATAGAGATCGGGGAACCCTAGAAGATCAAGGGCTAGGATGGTGTAAATCCGCACTTCAGATGGAAAATCCGACCACACGGATGAATTCGGATCGACGATCGCAGCCGAACGACACAAAAATCGAGTCAATCCGACATCCGTGGCACCATCTACAACTTCCAGAAGATGGACGGCCAAGATAGCGCCACGTGGCACCATCCCAGCCGCCCAATCGGCCGCAGGAGTCCTGTGAAGACCGCGAGTCGTCTCCTCTCCGCCGTTGGATCTCGATCCAACGGCTGCGGTCGCTCACGTTTAAAAACGTCCGCGCGACCATTTCGCCCGCGTAGCGCAGCGGCGACGCAGCTGCGGGCGAAGCGGAGGTCGCGGGTTCGAGCCGCGGTGAGGGGGTCGAAGGCGCGGGCGAGCGGGCGCGCACGAGCATCAGATGAAGATCCAACGGCCGCGCGTGCCCGATAGCGCCGACGCGCAATTGGACGCTCTGGTGGGCGCGCGATCACACGCGGGCGGTGCGCTACGCAGCGGGCGCGGACGCGTTCTAAGCCGTCCGATCTCGCGATCGGACGGCTGAGACGACTCGGACGTGCGTATGCGTTACGCGCGCAGGCCAGCCGAGTGGGCGCGCGTGGGCGCGGCGGCGACGGCGACGGCGGGGCTTTAGCGACGGTTTTATCCGTCACTAAAGACCCCTTATTTATTATTTTGAAGATGTAATGTCCATTTTGCCCCCACTCCTTGCAACTATAAAAGGAGACCCCCTCCATACGAAATTTTCATCCCTTCCTTCTCCTCTCTACCTCTCCAAAGCTCAAGAGAAGCTTGTCCCACATCCGGGATGCTTCTCGCGAGATAAAGTCCAAATTTTCGTCCCCCTTCGGAAGTGGATCCCGCGACGACGACGGCGTGCTGCTTCGTTCCCGTTCTTCTGCTTCGTCCTCCTTCGTCCCGCTTCGTTCTCCTTCGTCCAGGCGTCGTCCCGTCCGGCTCGTCCTCCAAGCGACCGTCGAGGAGGATTTCTCTCTCCCTATTCTTTTTACTGCTTTCTAGTATAGATTTACTACTTTCTAGAGTAGTCTATTCGTCCTCCGAGCGATCGTCGAGGAGGACATTTCTCCCTCCATTCTTTTAATGCTTTCTAGAGTAATTGTTTTATGTTTTGTAGTTGTAACAAATGAACTCTTTTATGATAAATTCCTTGTCTATTCTACATCTCATTTTGATTTCCATGTATAGTATTCTTTCTCTCTCTCTTACTCCCTCTCTCTCTTTTATTTGTTGTAGATACTTAGATAGTTTAAATTGAATTTCTTCGTGACAAAATAAAAAGAAACGCGAAGTTTTTAAATCAAACGTTCGCCTCCCTGTGTTCGACCCGGAATTCTTATTTCGGTATAAATTTTATTTGTTGAACACGAATCCTTCGCTTTCGAACTACAACGACGAGTTTTCCAAAACCAAACACGTTAGCTGGAATGCTTGGTTCAACCGGGTTTTATTGTTATAACGTTGTAGTATAGCCAGTTATTACCAACATTTCAAATATATAAATTTTTTTACTCGGAAAATAAAAGAGTTCCCGAGGTCGAACTCAGGGAGCAAGTTGTATTCTAGAGATATACATGTTTCTTTTACAAAAATAAAGAAAGAGAGAGGGAAAGAATTTGTTGTTCTCTTTGTTTTCTCCTCGTGATGTTCTTCTTTCTTTCTTTCTTCAGATCTCCTTCTTCTTCTTTGTTGCTGTAGAGGTGATGCTCCTCTTTCTTCTTTCTTGAGATCTCCTTCTTCTTCTTTGTTGCTGCAGAGGTGATGCTCCTCTTTCTTCCTGCTGTTCCTGCTCCTCCTTTTTCTTCTGTCTTCTTCTGTTCTTTTTCAGCCAGGGACGTCACCCCTCCTTCGTTTCCCTTCAGGCCGTCGTCTGATTTCCAAATCAGACGACTTAAACTGCCTGTTGCTACAGTCAGCTTCCTTCTTCTTCCGCGGTTCTTCTTCTTCACCTGTGCCTGCACACTTCAGAGTTTTTCGTCAGAGGCAAAACCTACTCTACCCCCCCCCCCCCCCCCCGCGTCTCTCTCTCTCTCTGAAACCACTCTTGGGAAAGCTCCCCCAGAGCTGCCGGGTAATCGGGTACGGGTCGTGCCCGGGTCCAGGCCCACCGGCGTGCGTGGTGGGCGAGGAGTGCAGGTCAGTCTTAAGTCGGGTCGGGTCGGGTCAGGTCCGCGGGGCGTGAGCGCGGACGAGACCGGGTAACCAGGCGGGTGAAGGGGACCTCACCCCGTGTGCTGAGGCAGTAAGCCTCCAGCACTTTTGCATCTTATATCGCTGCGACTCTTCAGGCTTTTCCGAGGTGGGACTAAATGTCCCACCTCAATTGCGTGCCCGCAGCGGGGAAATCAGCGGGAGATCGCGGCGTCACGCGAAGCCTTCTGCCTTAGCTGCGAGCCTGGTGTTTTGTCGAAACGCCTCGCAAGGCCTGGGAGTTGAATCTGGGCGTGACGCTGAGGGTGGCGCGCCTGTAGCTGCAGGCGGAAGCAGTTCCTCCTGCACGGCAATGGCGGCGGAGGTCGGGTGGCCTGTTCACAAGAAAACGGCCTCTCGGCCTAATCAGAAAGTGCCAGGAGCTTCGCCAGGGTGCGGCGAAGCTCGTGTGGGTGGTGGCGAGGCGCGGGGCGGCGGCGAGCAGAGGGCTGGAGAGGCGCCAGCTGGGTACGGCGTGGCGCAGGAAGAGCAGGGGAGGAGGTCTCTGCTACTGGTATTGCGGCAGAGCGAAGAGGAGGAGGAGGAGGAACCGTCGGAGCTGGTGGGCGTCTGCCGGAGGGAGAGGAGAAGAAAGTTGGGGGTTTTCTCCGTCAGACCCGAGCTGCCCCGGTCGGTGGAGCAATGGGGGGTATTTATAGGGATCAAACAGGGAGGAAGGCGGAGGGAGACGACGTGTCTCCCTCGCCGGAGGATGGCCGGAAACAAGAACCCATACCGTCCGTGCGTTCGCACGGCCGGTATGGTGGGTTATAACGACCAGGGGGGTGTCCCTGCGACGGCTGACGACGCAGGGCACCCCCGGTTTACTTGCCAGGTCCCCCCCTCACCCTGCGCGGCGCCATGCTCCGCGCAAGGTCGCCGGAGCATGGTGCTGGCAGGTTTTGCAGGGGGGACCTGATCGCAAAGAACGAAGGAGAGTTAGGGGCCAAAATGCGAGGGTTCAAAAGTTGAGGGCCAAAGAGTAAATATATGAGGACCAAAGTGTAAAGTCGGTCAAGGAGGTTTCTTCTTAGGCTCAAGTTTTTATACATGACTAATTAGGACCTAAGGAATCTGATGGTGAATTTCATTTCTATATTAAACCTTGTTTGATCGGTCAATTTACGCAAAAACCCAAATTAAGTTATTAATTGGGCATGGTTCTCAATGTAGGTCAAAATGGGTTCTGAAGGCCAAATTGAAGGTTTTAAACCCTAGAGATTATTTTTCTATGAATTTTAGAGGGTTTATTCTATTTTTACTTTGCCTCGAACCTTATGAATTGAAGTGGGTTGTTTTAGGGTTACAGATTATCATTTAGTTTCTTGGAATTGCTGTAGCCCTTGCTAGATCATTTCATCCCACTTTTATTCTTATTAAGTTGCTTTGACCTGTGTTTGGGCCATGAATTACCCTGTATGCAGATTATACTGGTAAAATTGCATTTTTACCCCTTATGACTTGTTTTCTCCTTAAACTCAGAATTCTCTGAGTTAAGCCTTTCCTTGAGATATGTAGGAGCTTTTATCCTTTGTATTAGGTCAAAATGAGCTAGTTATGGCTCATGATGAGGTTCTCATCATACCCCCATGCCTAGCTTTTGCTAGTCCCTTAGCAAAAACTTAAGGTTTCAATCCCTTGTTCTAGACCATGAAGTTTTTAATAGTTTTAGATAAGTGCCTTATTTATTTGAGCATAGATTAGGTTAGAATGCTGACCATAGGCCTAAAAGGTACTCTAGTACCAATCAAGATCCAAATCTGTCTAGCCTTAGCCTCAGTCTTTTAGCAAAGGTTTTTAAGGCCCACAAGAACTAACCTAAGGTTTATTGGACTTCGTGGTTAAAGCACCCGTGCTTGAAATGATTTTAGCCCTGGCTCAGTTCGCAGTGCGTTTTGTAAGAGAGATAGAAAGTTTTTCTGTTTGGAGAGTTTTCTCTCTCTTTTTCTTTTTAGTTCTAGCCTAGGATTGGCTTTTCAACACGGTCTGTATCAGATTCCTTGCTCCCATCATCAATCCTCAAGGGTTCCTGGCGATCGATGCTTCGAGATAGCACCGCCCATGGCAACCCCCGGAACCCTGGCTATTGAGATTTCGAGATAATCCCATCCATGATGTTCCGTGGCCGAATCCAGACCCTGGCAATTGACACTTCGAGATAATGCCATCCATGGAATCTGAACCAGCAGAGTGCTTACATGCCCCCAGAAGGATATGTAAATATCCTAGGAGACAAGCACCGAGGAGATGATATTTTGTTACGCATCTTCGAGGGGATTTCCCGCCTCTCCGCGCTGGGAACTCGTCCAAATCAACTTGTGTTGATCGGCCGCTCCTATTCTAGGTGTTCTTTTCAGAATTTTGCGACACTTCTGCGTGATTCTGATTTTTACGCTTACTGAACCAGGCCGTGTGTGAGATTAGGGTGCTTAGGTTACTGAGTCCCGTAAACCAAAAATTAGTTAACGAGGCCGAATACTCCCTAAGCCTTAGACCTAATACTTCAGCTTTTCATTTTCCTCAACCTCTTGAGGAGTGTCCAGATCTTAATGGGTACTACGAGTCTATTCAAGAATGCCTAAGGTTTGCATTCTTACTAATCTCATTGTGCACTTTTCAGTTATTTTCTTGAATGAGGTCTAGAACTTAGGTTAATTCCTTAGTTCCTGACTAATGACTATCACCTTTTTTATAATTTTGTGCTCCTTTTTCATTTTGTTTCTTTTCTCCTTCACAAAATTTCCTTCTCCTCTTTTCCTCTTATTCTTTTTCGAAAATTTTTTAATTTTTATGGTGTTTTTGGCATATGTGAATTTTTTTTGTTTGAAACTTTTTCTTATAAGTTTTTGTACTTTCCTACCCCCCCATGCCTAAGATTTGCAATGTCCTCATTGTAACCTAGGGGCTTTTATTCAACTAAGTTCATACATTAGGATAGCTGTTTTGATGAATCTCAGATGCAAGCACCTGAGGTGGAGTCGGCTGCCCTAAAGTGTGAACTTCAAGTGCAAAAAGCTGTCAGAACAAGTTTCAGGTTTTCAAAGAGAATGACGGGCTGCCTCCCGTTGAGCGCTAAATTTGATGCCTTCAGCCAAGCGGGAAATGCGATGGAGAGGGGGTGGTCAAATCAGCAGAGTTTTGTAAGACAAGCACCTTGATTAAGAGCCTGGTTGGTCCAACCAGGTGCTTGTTCAGATCAACAGGCTGATGATGCAGCCCAAACCCAATCAATCTGGTGGGTTGATAGATGTGGATAAAAAAGTGTGGAACCCACCATAAACTATGAAGCTCAGATAGATGTGGAAGTGTAAACGCAGGGTTTGGCTGAGTCGAATCAGCCTGGTCAGAGTAGGGACCCGTAGAATAATCAATGAATGACGCGGAAACCCTACAGGGGTGATCAGAGAATGATAGAGCATGGTATGTAGTCTGATCAATGTTCGAAACCCGATGTGGAAATGCAATCGGCTTGGTGAGAGGTGAATCTGAATAGAAATTGAGTCCGGTTGCAGGTTGAGGTTGGGAAGAGGTTTTGATCCGTTCTGTGTGTGCGGATGAGGTGGCCATTGTGTACGAGGGCTCTTCTAGAGACAGATGATAGGTGGTTTCCTGTAGAGAGTCCTCTGGGTAACTATCAAATGCCGGAAGAGTGTCTGTAGGATGAAAGAAATCGGATTCGAGAAAAAATTTGGATTCTGGGTTACAATCACTCTTGGCATTTTCTGTTTTTGATTCCTGAGGATCGAAAAGGAATGATTCTGTGTTATTAGTGATCTCGGGAATCAGGACCTCAGAGTCAGAGTCAGAGTCATGTGAACTGAGGTCGTAGATAGGCCTGGCGTGTTCAGGAAGGGGAATCTCTCCGCAATTATAGTCAGATCTGAAATTGTCGGAGAGTTGGCGAAAATGATCATGAATTCCACCACAGCACAAATCATCAGATGTGGAATCAGCAGCCTGACTGGGTTCTAGCCTATATGTCACTTCTGGGCTCAAAAAGATGTTCTGTTCAAGCTCTAAGCTGGTAGGATAGACCCCATTAAAACCTTGCTCATCCAACTCCTCAGTTTCTGTATCATAAATTGGCATGTTTTCTGAAAAATCAATCAGTTTTCCTGAGGATGTTGGAAAAGGACATTCATCAAATAGAGGCCCGGAATCATATTCTGTAAAAATTTGATCTTTCTCATAAGGGGCCTCATAATCTTCCCAATAAGTTTTAGATCTAGGTTCTAGGCTTAGGATGTGGGTAGAATTATTAGAACCTAAGTCCGAATAACCTTCGAGGGTTACCTTATCAAAACAAGGGGCGGAATTTATACCCTCCAGAGGTTCAATTCTAATCTTGTTATTGCAGGAGTCTTGGAGTTCTAAGCTTGGTGATTTATGGCCTAGGGTTGGCTCAGCATTGTGTTCTCCTGCAACTTCCCAACCTATTTTAATGCTATCTTCTATTTGGGTTGGGAGTCGACAACCACCTTGTGCCTCAGTCCCGAGGTCTGGGAAACTGGATTGATTTTTAGTACTATTCCAAGATGACTTATCCTCTATTTCTGGTGTATACGGGTATTTTTGGTTGATAGTTTTTTCTAAAAATCTCATCATCTCTACCCGTTTTTCAAGAGCATCTTGGTTTTGTTCCCAAAGTACAGGATTTGTCAAGCATTGAAGGTATTCAGATTTGTGTAATTTGTCTATCTCAATGTATCCTGTTAGGAGAACTTCTCGGGTTGATCCTTTTATGGCTCCTGTCAATAGAGTTTGGGCACAGTTTTTGATGAAGGCTGTGGTTGTTGGGACATCAACCTGAATATCTCCTATTGGTGTTGAGGTTTTTTCTTCTTTTTCATAGAATTTTATGGCATCCTCGATCATTTTATCTTTCATAGATCTCCGATATTCAGGTTTCTTGAATGGTAGTCTTAGGTGGTTTGGCTGCATATTTGGATTAGGTGGTGGAATCAAGATGTGGAATTAAAGGCTTCGATGTAGACTCATGTTGTGCCAAGATGGAAGAAGGGAGTATCAGAGGAAAGATTAATGTGGTGGTGCTGCATAAACAAGGGAACTGAGGCCTAACCTCAGGGCAAGTGAATTCCTAAAGGAGGATTCAAGGACCTCCTTCCAAGCATATACTGAAGGATGTGATGAGATTAAAAGGTGCTGGACCCAATCAAGACACCCAAAAAATGTGTTGGGTGACTATAGAGGTGCGGGGCAGATGGACCCCTTGATCAGAAAGATCGTCCACCTGAGAATTACCTGGGCAGCCAGAGAGGGAGAGTCCCGCGAAGACCCCTACACGGTAGAGCATCCCCACGGGTTACAGGGTTTCCCCCACCCGACCTCTCTTGTCACTGCGGGTCCAGGTAGACCAGAATGGGGATCTTGACCTCTTAAGTCTACCAATTTTAGTTTAAGATCAGGGTGCTTAAAGTTACACTTGAACTCTTAGGTATTTTGAGTGAGAAAGTGACCTAATTTTAAGGTTGGTTGACCCAAGGGGTCAACTTTACCTCTTGTTTCCTTTGAGAGCTTTTGGGTCTTGTCTTTTAGGGTTCAAGTGTTTAGAGAGCCAATTGTTTTAGGTTTTCTTTGAATAGGTATTTTCAGACAAGGGCTTGGGCACACTTCATTTGGTTTTCTCAATTCTTGCTTAAGGAGTGTGTCTCTAAATCCCTAGTGTTGGATCCTAGGTTGGCTCTACTTGGTCCAGTTAATTCTTTGTTGGGTAATTAGGGCTCAAGCAAGAATGTGTTAGCCCTTAAATACCCTTAATAGTGTGCAGGAGTAATGAGTTGAAAACATGCAACTCTTTATGGTTACTAAGTATGGAAGACAGGTTAGCCCTATATTGCTTGTTCTTTTCTTTTCTTCCTCTTTAGAGTTTAGGGGTTAATAGCAAGAGGAAAAAAAAAAATTTTACCTGTCCTCGGAGTGGTTGTCGTGCGGTTGCTTGTTTTCTTGATTTCCTGTAGCTGCACAAAAGAGAGGAGATTATCAGAAACTAAAAAAAAAAAAAAACAGGAATGTTTACCTCTAGAATAGCCGTTGCTCCCCGGCAGCGGCGCCAAAATGGAATGCTTGGTTCAACCGGGTTTTATTGTTATAACGTTGTAGTATAGCCAGTTATTACCAACATTTCAAATATATAAATTTTTTTACTCGGAAAATAAAAGAGTTCCCGAGGTCGAACTCAGGGAGCAAGTTGTATTCTAGAGATATACATGTTTCTTTTACAAAAATAAAGAAAGAGAGAGGGAAAGAATTTGTTGTTCTCTTTGTTTTCTCCTCGTGATGTTCTTCTTTCTTTCTTTCTTCAGATCTCCTTCTTCTTCTTTGTTGCTGTAGAGGTGATGCTCCTCTTTCTTCTTTCTTGAGATCTCCTTCTTCTTCTTTGTTGCTGCAGAGGTGATGCTCCTCTTTCTTCCTGCTGTTCCTGCTCCTCCTTTTTCTTCTGTCTTCTTCTGTTCTTTTTCAGCCAGGGACGTCACCCCTCCTTCGTTTCCCTTCAGGCCGTCGTCTGATTTCCAAATCAGACGACTTAAACTACCTGTTGCTACAGTCAGCTTCCTTCTTCTTCCGCGGTTCTTCTTCTTCACCTGTGCCTGCACACTTCAGAGTTTTTCGTCAGAGGCAAAACCTACTCTACCCCCCCCCCCCCCCCCGCGTCTCTCTCTCTCTCTGAAACCACTCTTGGGAAAGCTCCCCCAGAGCTGCCGGGTAATCGGGTACGGGTCGTGCCCGGGTCCAGGCCCACCGGCGTGCGTGGTGGGCGAGGAGTGCAGGTCAGTCTTAAGTCGGGTCGGGTCGGGTCAGGTCCGCGGGGCGTGAGCGCGGACGAGACCGGGTAACCAGGCGGGTGAAGGGGACCTCACCCCGTGTGCTGAGGCAGTAAGCCTCCAGCACTTTTGCATCTTATATCGCTGCGACTCTTCAGGCTTTTCCGAGGTGGGACTAAATGTCCCACCTCAATTGCGTGCCCGCAGCGGGGAAATCAGCGGGAGATCGCGGCGTCACGCGAAGCCTTCTGCCTTAGCTGCGAGCCTGGTGTTTTGTCGAAACGCCTCGCAAGGCCTGGGAGTTGAATCTGGGCGTGACGCTGAGCGTGGCGCGCCTGTAGCTGCAGGCGGAAGCAGTTCCTCCTGCACGGCAATGGCGGCGGAGGTCGGGTGGCCTGTTCACAAGAAAACGGCCTCTCGGCCTAATCAGAAAGTGCCAGGAGCTTCGCCAGGGTGCGGCGAAGCTCGTGTGGGTGGTGGCGAGGCGCGGGGCTGCGTGCAAGGGCTGCCCTAGGTCGGACTGTGGGTCGGAGGATGGGTTTGTTCGGTGGGGTTGCAGAGGGTGATGTGGGGGAAGTGGCAGGGCGGGAGTTGATCAGGGTGAGGAGGCGGAGGTCCTGCGGTGGTCGGCGAGCCGTGTGGGTTGCTGAGGTGATGGGAGCGGCTCGCCGGAGGATGGCCGGAGGCGGAGAAGGTGAGGGTGAACAGGAGCGGTCGAGGGTTTAATCAAATAAAAGACAGTGAGGAAAAGAAAGAGGGGAAGATGGGGAGGAGTTCTGACCTAGCTACGGAGACGAAAGGGGCCGGGGCAGGGCGACAGTCGTATCGACTGTCGCCGGAGAAGAAGATGCCCAGGGGAAGGGGCGGCGGCGAGCAGAGGGCTGGAGAGGCGCCAGCTGGGTACGGCGTGGCGCAGGAAGAGCAGGGGAGGAGGTCTCTGCTGCTGGTATTGCGGCAGAGCGAAGAGGAGGAGGAGGAGGAACCGTCGGAGCTGGTGGGCGTCTGCCGGAGGGAGAGGAGAAGAAAGTTGGGGGTTTTCTCCGTCAGACCCGAGCTGCCCCGGTCGGTGGAGCAACGGGGGGTATTTATAGGGATCAAACAGGGAGGAAGGCGGAGGGAGACGACGTGTCTCCCTCGCCGGAGGATGGCCGGAAACAAGAACCCATACCGTCCGTGCGTTCGCACGGCCGGTATGGTGGGTTATAACGACCAGGGGGGTGTCCCTGCGACGGCTGACGACGCAGGGCACCCCCGGTTTACTTGCCAGGTCCCCCCCTCACCCTGCGCGGCGCCATGCTCCGCGCAAGGTCGCCGGAGCATGGTGCTGGCAGGTTTTGCAGGGGGGACCTGATCGCAAAGAACGAAGGAGAGTTAGGGGCCAAAATGCGAGGGTTCAAAAGTTGAGGGCCAAAGAGTAAATATATGAGGACCAAAGTGTAAAGTCGGTCAAGGAGGTTTCTTCTTAGGCTCAAGTTTTTATACATGACTAATTAGGACCTAAGGAATCTGATGGTGAATTTCATTTCTATATTAAACCTTGTTTGATCGGTCAATTTACGCAAAAACCCAAATTAAGTTATTAATTGGGCATGGTTCTCAATGTAGGTCAAAATGGGTTCTGAAGGCCAAATTGAAGGTTCTAAACCCTAGAGATTATTTTTCTATGAATTTTAGAGGGTTTATTCTATTTTTACTTTGCCTCGAACCTTATGAATTGAAGTGGGTTGTTTTAGGGTTACAGATTATCATTTAGTTTCTTGGAATTGCTGTAGCCCTTGCTAGATCATTTCATCCCACTTTTATTCTTATTAAGTTGCTTTGACCTGTGTTTGGGCCATGAATTACCCTGTATGCAGATTATACTAGTAAAATTGCATTTTTACCCCTTATGACTTGTTTTCTCCTTAAACTCAGAATTCTCTGAGTTAAGCCTTTCCTTGAGATATGTAGGAGCTTTTATCCTTTGTATTAGGTCAAAATGAGCTAGTTATGGCTCATGATGAGGTTCTCATCATTAGCGTAGGTGCGTAAAATAAGTTCAACATTTTGGCGCCGTTGCCGGGGAGGCAACGATCTTTGATTTCTCTTCACGTTTTGTAACTTACAAATCATTTACCTCACTTTTCTCCTTTCTTATTGTAATTGCAGGTACTCTTTTGAGGCAAGCAAAAGCAGTAGATTGGAGTAAAGTGTTGTGAAAGGTTTTGTAAGTTATCACCCATTCTTTCCCCCTCCATAGATTTCATTCGCCACATTGAATCCAAATTCCAATTAACCTAGGTGTTTGCATAAATCCTAGGAATAGTTTGGTTGTTTGGATTCTCACTCACATTCATTCCACCTTCATTTATATAAAAAAAAAGTAAAAAGATAATTTTGTGGGGTAATTTTCAACAAATACACAATGTACACCCACATTTAAAGGCACTTAACCAAATTGATTTGTTTCTACTCAACTGGGTTCTGATCTGTGGGACCAGTACACATAAAGCAACACATAAAAGAGTAGAAATCATTCTAAGTTAACCATCTTTGTGTGCCTAACTTAGTGGTGCATTTGAGGCCAATTGTTTGAGTTGATTGGGCTGCACCACTTCAAATAAAATCAACTCATCAAGTAGCTGCCAATTAGGTTCAACTCTTAGGGATCTACCAGGCACTCCACATTCTTTTTAAACTTTAAAGGAAAATATCTTCACCTATGCTTGCAAAACCTGGTGTGCCAATGAAACTTGATTGAAAACACCTAAAGATGAATCCTAAAAGCTACTAAGCAAGATTTGAACCTTAAAATTCACCACATCAAAAATAATCTTGCTTGAAAACCACTGGTTGTGCACGCACACACAAAGCAATCAATCATTAAGGGCACAACCCATTTAAAGGGCCCATCACATTCCAAAGCACATTCAAACCTAGCCCTAAATAAAATAGAGTAGACGTTGGCCTTAAGGATTGGACTCGCTCTTCAGAACTCAGAACGAGATTATTTTCGATTAGTCTGTTTCTACTGTTCTATCTGATGTCTAGCTAGGGGAGCAGAGTCAAACGATCGCGGCTGGGGGGTACACTAGGAACCGGAGGCGCAAGCCGAAGGAAGAACCTTCTCCCCAGTCCCTCCTTCTAACTGGTTGGATTGAACAGACAGAAGTAGATCAAATCGTTCCTTTATCTCAAGACGGGTTTTGGGAGTCTGTAGGTCTGTAGGCTAACCCATTTAAGGACAGGTTTGATTGTTTGTATTGCAGGGCACCTTTCTTCCTCCCGTGTCTCATGAATCCTTCCACATATTTCACGCATTCCCGCTCTTTCCCTCCTGTTGTAAATTATCCTCAACATGACGATTATCCCAACTCGTATTGGAATCGACCATCAGTTAGTTGGGATAATTCGGATTGGGGATACAATTCCGGACCCCCGTGTTTAGGGTCTAACCCTGAACACTTTGATTCTCAATTCTATCCTTCTCAGAGTTGCATCGATTATAGATCGTCCTCCTTTCATGAACAACCTAATGCGATCTACAATCAAGAAGGATACACTGATCCTTACCCATCCTCTGATTTCACTGCCTTTAGGTCATCTCCATCTTTTGAACAATCTGAAATGACCTATTATCAGGATGGGTATAACGAATCTCAATTCGTTAATTCCTCTACATTGATGTCAAACCCGCCCAACCCTGAACCAACTCATTTGGTTCAGGTTAATCAGGTTCAAGATAAGGTTCTGGCTAACTTGAGGAATATCATTCAATCTTTAGAAGTTCAGCCAATACCTTGCATTGAGAGATTGGAGCCCCTGATTGAAATGATTGATGATTTAAACAAGTCTTTGTTGGATTGGCTCCAGGATGTTAAGGATAAGAACCCGGGTGAGTTTCTACTTGGGAAATTAGCGAAATTGAGGATGAGATTCGTGGTTGCTTTGATTCAATCTTGGAATAATTCCCAGGATGAACTCTCTTCAGGAAAGCCAATGACAGAACCCGCTCAGGCACCTGTTGGGGGGGACACGTGTTACGAAGCTGACCAGATTGAATTAAAACAACCAATTAAGGATGATTTGATTTCTTCACCTGAAATCCCTGAGCCGGGTTACGAGGAAACGTATGTCTCCTTGGAACGCAAAGTGACAAATGATTTTGGAACATACATTGATACGGATCCTGATGGTGAAGATTCAAGTTGCGAAGTCTCACACGAGTTTTCAGATCACGATTTTTGTGAGACGATTGGGCCTGAGGAATCTGATAGATCATTTGATAGCCCAATAACTGAGGAAACTGATCTTATTAGGGCACACGATACGGATCCAGAATCGCATTTTCTGGAGGAATTAATTCAATGCCCTGATTATCAGTTACACCCTGTTGAGCTTATTGATAATTCTAATTCTGAGATAATTAGACCCAAGTCAATTTTGATTTTGCCACATCATCTAGACTTGGAGATTTCAGACAGGGTGATGAATATACAAGAGGTCTTGGAATTTGATACACTTAATGAGGAGGATAGGAGCGGGGAAGTTCTAATTTGGGAAGTTAATTTTGGAGGATATGGAAGATTGAGTCGAAGGGTTCCTTTTAAGCTGAAACTATCAAATCAGAACCCTTACGACAGTTGTTTCGAGGATGTCAAACTCAAGCACACATTTAACGATTATCCTTTTGAGCTTCAATTCTCTGTAACCCGACATTTTGGCCTTGGGTTGCATCCTCACAAATCGCAGGCCCGACCCCGCTTGCATTCTGATTTTAGGTTTTGGGTAATTTTTATCCAGAACCTAAGATATTCTCGATTATGGGGTGTGGGTCTGCACCACAATCTGGTCCACATCTGTGGACCTCTGTTGACAGGTCAGAGGATTCTTCTGTTTATTCTAATTCTGACCTGCACATGTGAATTCTTCATTTCTTTTCTTTGTATAGTGTGCCAAGCTGAAGGCACTAAACTCAGCACATATACAGTTCTTTTTCATTTTCATCTCGGAGCGGACCCGATATCCACGCAATTCAGGTGCTTTCTACGCTTTTCCACTCTGTTTTATGTCTTTTTAATACAATGAGGACATTGCATTAGATAGGCATGGGGGGATGGATATTTATCTTTGAATTCATTCGTCAGCTCCGTAGATTTGTTTTATTTTTAAAAAAAAAAAAAAAAAAATCAAAATTAGGAAAGAGAATTTGGGTTTAAGAAAATTTTCGATCTTAAGAAATACTATATTATGTTCTGAACACAAAGACCCTTCAGGTCTTTGGACTTAATCAGCCCGTATATCCACTAAAATGTGGATTTGTTTTTCGAGTTCTCGCCAACTTGAATTTTATTTTAATTGGAGTAAATAAGTTTGGGTGATAAGTACACGACTTATCAACCCGCCCTCTGATGTGAGGGAATTTTGAGTCTTAAGCATCTACACACTTTCTTTGCACTGACTCGCTGTTTGGCGATTTTAACGGAAATTGGGTAGCTAATGAACCTTCTAGGGTGATATGGCTGGCAAGTTATCGTGGGTAACAGCCCATAGGTAGGTTGTCCAGAGCCCAGTCACTGACCTTTCTCTTTTTGCTGCCTTTAAGTAAATCTTAGACCAGGGAAGCCACCTACTTAAAAAAAAAAAAAAAAAATCAAAAAGGAGAAAAGAACAAAAAGAAATAAGCCACACTTCGCCGCACGAGTATGGCTGGCAAGTTGTCGGTGGTAACAGCTCATCGACCGGTTGTCCAGAACCCAGCTCAGAAAATGCACTAAAAATTCCCAAAACACTTAGGAAGAAGCGGAGAAGTAGAATAAACCGGGGAGATATACACTGGATTCACCCTTGTGTTGACCCCGTTAAAAAATAAAAGTAGGGAGAAAGCTACCGGTTGTAAAGATACACCTTTAGGCAGAATTCTCTTTGAGGTCACCTAGAGGCGTAGAAATCCGAAGTCCGTTTTAATTGCCGGTCAACGAGTCTATCACAATCACAATAAGATGCTTGAAACTTAGGGTTCTCATCAAATCTTGGGTGAGTTGAATGGCCGTAGAAAGCCACTCTTAAACCCTAAAATTTGAAAATCCAAAAAAAAAAAAAAAAAAAAAAAAAAAAGTAAAAACAGAAAAAGAAATTTTTCTTTGAATAAGGCGAGGCTTGAGGCGGTCTGCATTTTGGCTGATACCCGGGCACTGTTGTGTCTTTGAAAGTTCAGTTCTTAAGTAGACAATTTCTTAATGATTGAAAATAACTCAGGTCCAAATAATCTAACCTAATTCTTTTATAAATAACATATAGTTTTTGCTAGGGACTAGCAAAAGATAGGCATGGGGGTATGATGTAAACACATTTACACTACTTAAAATGTCTATTTATGCATGTTCTTAAGCATAGGATTGCATTTCATGATATAAATATTGCATTACATGCATCATCTTGCATTTAGAGTAGTTTGAATAAAATGGAGGTTAATTGTCTCCTTTTATGTGCTTGGACAGGGCAAATATTTTATTGGGGCCTCGGATCAAAGATCCAACCGTATGGATATGATCAGGGCGACGATTGGAGTTCAACGACTCCAAGATCGCCCTAATCAGGCATCCGTAGCATCAGATAGAGACCGGGGAACCCTAGAAGATCAAGGGCCAGGATGGTGTAAATCCGCACTTCAGATGGAAAATCCGACCACACGGATGAATTCGGATCGACGATCGCAGCCGAACGACACAAAAATCGAGTCAATCCGACATCCGTGGCACCATCTACAACTTCCAGAAGATGGACGGCCAAGATAGCGCCACGTGGCGCCATCCCAGCCGCCCAATCGGCCACAGGAGTCCTGTGAAGACCGCGCACCGTCTCCTCTCCGCCGTTGGATCTCGATCCAACGGCTGCGGTCGCTCGCGTTTAAAAACGTCCGCGCGACCATTTCGCCCGCGTAGCGCAGCGGCGATGCAGCTGCGGGCGAAGCGGAGGTCGCGGGTTCGAGCCGCGGTGAGGGGGTCGAAGGCGCGGGCGAGCGGGCGCGCACGAGCGTCAGATGAAGATCCAACGGCCGTGCGCGCCCGATAGCGCCGACGCGCAATTGGACGCTCTGGTGGGCGCGCGATCACACGCGGGCGGTGCGCTACGCAGCGGGCGCGGACGCGTTCTAAGCCGTCCGATCTCGCGATCGGACGGCTGAGACGACTCGGACGTGCGTATGCGTTACGCGCGCAGGCCAACCGAGCGGGCGCGCGTGGGCGCGGCGGCGACGGCGACGGCGGGGCTTTAGCGACGGTTTTATCCGTCACTAAAGACCCCTTATTTATTATTTTGAAGATGTAATGTCCATTTTGCCCCCACTCCTTGCAACTATAAAAGGAGACCCCCTCCATACGAAATTTTCATCCCTTCCTTCTCCTCTCTACCTCTCCAAAGCTCAAGAGAAGCTTGTCCCACATCCGGGATGCTTCTCGCGAGATAAAGTCCAAATTTTCGTCCCCCTTCGGAAGTGGATCCCGCGACGACGACGGCGTGCTGCTTCGTTCCCGTTCTTCTGCTTCGTCCTCCTTCGTCCCGCTTCGTTCTCCTTCGTCCAGGCGTCGTCCCGTCCGGCTCGTCCTCCAAGCGACTGTCGAGGAGGATTTCTCTCTCCCTATTCTTTTTACTGCTTTCTAGTATAGATTTACTGCTTTCTAGAGTAGTCTATTCGTCCTCCGAGCGATCATCAAGGAGGACATTTCTCCCTCCATTCTTTTAATGCTTTCTAGAGTAATTGTTTTATGTTTTGTAGTTGTAACAAACGAACTCTTTTATGATAAATTCCTTGTCTATTCTACATCTCATTTTGATTTCCATGTATAGTATTCTTTCTCTCTCTCTTACTCCCTCTCTCTCTTTTATTTGTTGTAGATACTTAGATAGTTTAAATTGAATTTCTTCGTGACAAAATAAAAAGAAACGCGAAGTTTTTAAATCAAACGTTCGCCTCCCTGTGTTCGACCCGGAATTCTTATTTCGGTATAAATTTTATTTGTTGAACACGAATCCTTCGCTTTCGAACTACAACGACGAGTTTTCCAAAACCAAACACGTTAGCGTAGGTGCGTAAAATAAGTTCAACAAGGACATTGTTTGAACTAGGCATGGGGGGATAGGACTTGAGGCATCTGTTTATAGCATGTATTCATAGTGCATTCATGCATTCATATTGCATTCAAAAAAAAAAAAAGGGTTTAATTTGTTAAGCTTAAATGGTTAGTCCCAACAATCTCTTTAGATGAGTTACCTAAAGTTCTGGGATAGAACGAATGATGAGATAAGACCTTAAAAATGTCTTGCTTTAGGAGATAGGACCTTAAAATGATGAGATAAGACCTTGAAACCCAAGTGTGTTTTTCACTTACACGAACTTAAAACTAGGGCAACCATGTGAGAATCGTGGGTTCTGTCAGAACAGGGGTTGGGGACTCTAAATTAATGCACCTTAACTTATATTCAAACTTAATAGAGATCCCTGTGGGGTATGGCTGGCACGTCACATGCAGTAACCCCTAGGTGTGGGATGTCCAAAGCCCAACCTTGCACCTCGAGTCTTCCTAGATTTTACTTAGGTGAAGCATTTAGAAAGGACAAAGGAGAGTCACTCACAAAAAAAAAAATGAAATGGAGAAAAAGAAAAAAATGAGGAGGGAAATAACACCTTGTTTCACATAGGTGTCATTAAACGATACCTTATTATACATGGGTACTAGAATTAAAAAAAGAAGAAGAAATAGCTGAGGAGATATACACTAGGTTCGCCTTTGTGTTGACCTCAAAATAAAATAAAATAAAAAGTGAGGAGAAAGCTGCCAAGTCTAAGTATGGTTGAACCTAGGTAGGTTTAGGTAGATGAAGGGCAAGTCCAATCCTGGGAACGTATGGGAAGAACAAATGTGGATGCCCATTAATTAAATTATACACTGAGCACTGACACTTTAACCTCTAAGATTTGCAAACTATAGGATAAACTTGGAAGTTTAAGAAACCATTGCCCAAGACTAAACCTGAAGCAAATCAAGTCTGAATTTTGACTAATACTTGGATACCTTAAGGTCTGAGGTTAGTATTTCAACAAATCTCTAGAGTTGAGATATAATAAGGCATCCTGACGGTTAATTCTAGCCCAGAACTTAGGAATTCTTCATAGATATTGCTAAGGACTAGCAAAAACTAGGGATGGGGTAATTGATGAGCCTATATTTGTGGGCTATTTAAGTATTTCAATGCCTAGATATTAAGTTATTTTTAACATTTTTTTAGCGTGCATTAGGATGTAAATAGGTTAGTTTAGATTTTTGACTTGATTGCATAATTCATGCATTTAGAATTGATTAGAATGTCTCGCATCTGATTAGTTAACCAATTAGGTGCATTACAAATAGTGTTTTGGATTTAACATAGAAGTTAAGGTCTTACATATAAATAACACAATAATCATTTTATTTTTATTTTTTTCTTCTTTGCAGCAACGGCCTCCCAACACTGAATGCGCACCTTAATGGCTGAGGAGAGTGGATCCTACATGTCATCGTCGATCCCTCTTCTCCACGTCACTTCCTCTTCTACATGTTCCTGCAACCATAAATGAAAACTCCAGCTGCACCACCACCAGCAGGCCATCACCCCCAATCCACTACTGCGCAGAGATCAAATTCTCCTCCATTCCACCACCGCCGACCTCCTACCATGTACACAACTCCACATCATCGTAGGCAAGCAGGGTGACAGATTGCTGCACCACCATTGGATTGTACAGATTACCGTGAGCACCTCAGCATGCGTTGCCACCATCACCAACATCAGCAACTACTGCAACTCCATGCCCTGCACCTTCATCTCCCTCACCGGTTAAGACATCTAGGAAGTTTCCCGAACGTCTGATGCCCCCCCGTTGCACCTCTGCACAGCACCTCCGCAGCCTTCACCCGCAGCGCACGTCCATTTCCTCCACACTCCAGTTGTGCTGAATGCTACACCTCCAGCAGCTTCCACCACGCGTGCCATGTTCTCTCCACCAGCTCTTCGCGTTGCTGCAAGTTCCACGTCATTGCAGCAGCCAACACCACCACCACCTTTTCTCCTCTTCTTCTTCTTTCTTCTTCTTACTTTATTTCTCTTCCACCTCAAGAGAACCCAACCACTTGCAGCACCACCTTCAGCAACCTCCACCACCTGCATGCATCCCCCTGCACCATCTCCTTATCCGTGCACACCCAATAAGAATGCCTGCCCAACCTCACAACTCCCCTTGCATGGGCGGGCACCACTTGTCCACGTAGCAGTTGTAGCTACAGCAACACACGCATGGCCGCACATCCTCCAGCAGCTCTGCCCGCGTCGCATCCTCCTTCGCCTCCTCACCTTCAACCCGCGCATCGAGCCGCTTCATAGCAGCAGCAACCAACCCACTGTCGCCGTCCTTCTCTCCTCCATACCGCCGCCTCCAGCTAGCATTAGCCATGCTACCACCAATGTCGGATGCACGCCGGCCTGGCCCACCTTTAGTGAGCCTTGCACCTCCAGACTCTCCCTCCTCCGTGCTTGCGAGCAAGGGGACGAATCTCCCCTGTTTCGCTACAGTAGCATTGATATTACTTATTACATCCATTGCCATTGTCAAGCCAACATTTATCATTAAATGGAATATATATATTGTGTGATTTTATGCAAGTACCCCTCCTTTTGCCCTTTATGCTAGAATCTTTGTTACAACTCAAATTTAGAAGGATTTCGATACTATGTTTGGGGAAAATCTTTGATAAACTATTGTTAGTGTCTTGTGCGAGTTTAGATAGGCCACTGCCCCCTGCGGATACGACCCTCTCTCCTGTGAGTGGTTAATTTCAATTCAATACCTTGATTAGTCGATTTTTCCACCACTTAGAAATACAACGACAAATCATTTTTTTTCGAATGCGAAAATTGACTCGTCAATGACCGATCTACACACCATCCGATCACCCTCCATCCAACGTCATAGACTCACCATTGTTGCCACCATCGCTCATCTCACTTTCTCCTCCACGTCCCATGGATCAGATCTCTTCGAAGTCCTATTTAGCATAGGGTTTAACCTCACCGATGTCGGAGACGACACTAGTGGTTACAACCCACCTAACCACCTAACAATCCAAGAACCTCCCCCTCCACCTTTGCCACCACTTATAAATACTACCCATCACCTCCAATCTCCATTAGCAACCCCCTTCACACTTCTCCCACTGTGGTTGCTGATAGGCTATTCTTCCAACAAACTCCGGCGACTTCTTCCACCATCCTCCAGTCTTCTCCGACAAGAACAACCTCTCCTTCTCTATCATCCTCCGTGGCATCTCTGGGTGAAGTTGCACGTCCAAATTCCCTTCCTTCATGTCGTATTCACTATTCGCTGGTGCTCTGCTTCTATCCTCTAATTTCTCCCTCCATTTGAGCTTTAATGGAGATTTCTCACCTCCTTCGTCTAGGTAATCGTAGATTAGCTTAGAATTTAGTTTAGTTTAGTTTAGTTGTAGCTAGTTAGATAGGTAGATAGTTTAGTGTAATGCTTAGATTCAAGTTCATCTTCCTCGTCTCCGGCGAGACAATTCTGGCTCGCTGGACATTCATTCATCTATTCATTCACACGTACATCTTCTCTACCTCATCATGACTTCACTCCACCTTCTTACACATTCAATTAATCACTTATACTGCCTAAATAATCTCGCACACAACTCAGGGCCTCCACTGTCTATGGCGGAGGTCTCAGATCTATTTCATGCTCAATCAAGGTGCATCACCTATTCACCACATCAAGGCCATTTTCCATTCATTAATTTCATGTATAATAGCTTATATGTAAAATGCCTAATCCCACCTTCGCTTCTTAATTCACTGTCAATGGCGAATTAGGAAGAGTTCTTTCACCTAATTAATCATTCGTACACCATCGCCCTACCTTCCTAAGCAATTCCCCTCACTCAATTGAGTGAGAGGGATTATCTTGAGTTCGCACGAACTCAAGATGTGTTTTTATTGGTTTCTTGAATCATTCATATGCTTCATCATCAATTGCATTAATTATTGAGTTCTTGAGGTTTCTTGTAACCATAGGATCATCTTGATGTCTTTTGTGTATAGTTTCATGGAGAATTTATCTCCATCGTGCTAAATCAGTGATTACCGTAGCTCCGATGAGTCAAAATGTCTACCTCAACCTTAAGAACAGTGTGTGAAGCTGCAGATTAACTAGTACTGATTAGAGGATTAAAGTCCACTCATTGGATTTGAGCTTTGATAATTGGATGCTTCGATCAATTGTTGTCTCCCCAATTCCGACAGAGTTGGAGAGATGCATTTGTTTATATTATAAACTGGAGAATAAGTCTAGAAGCATGAGTGTGATGAGAAGAACTTATTGTAAACCTCTGTTGGGTAAAACAACATCTAGTTTGTTTTAACAAATAAACCCATTTCAAAACTCCAATGATTAGCTTGAAGGCACCTAAATAGGAATCAAAACTTAATTTTGAGGTGTGGAATCAATTGCTGAGGTTCAATTTAGTCCATTTGGATGGTTTATTTGATCAGAGATTCTTTAATTGGAAAAGTCAAATTTTGAGCTCCATAGGTCAAACTCAAGTCCAATTTGAGGTTTACATGGCTAAATCTTTAAATTGAGGAGTTAATTGAATTCATACGAAGATTATAAATCAATTAAAATAGATTTTAGCGAGCTTTATTAAGATTTATTGAAGATTCCAGTCACTTCAGGAGGAGAGTGTTTCAACGAAGGAGGAGAAGCTATGTTAGTCCCACATATGGAGTTGATGAGTGCCACTTACTAAATAAAATGAATTACGTGGGTTGCCTCATTGGTCGTTAGTGTAGGGCGCATCTCTTGAGCATCTTATCTAGTTTGTGTATGTGTTTGTGCGCATGTGCATGCGCATCGGCCTGGGTGGGCGTGAGCTTTTTGTGTCGGCCTGATATGGCCCAATACTATGCCCAAAATACACTAAAATGCGCAAATAAATAAACTAGGATTTAGTCACCAGTAGTGGTCGATCCAGTCCAGCAATGGACTGTAGATTCTGCAAACGGTCCAGGATTGCCCATTAAATCATTTTTGGTTAAGTGTGAGGAAAGAGAGGATTTGAAGGTTAAAATTTGACTAAGTGTTGGTGAGAGCTAAGAGTAAGGAGAGAATTAAGAAATGGTTAAGTGTGAGAGAGAGATTAAAATAAACGTCTGGTGAGAGAGAAATGTGGAGAGAAGGCTGAGATTTGAGTTAAATAAAAGAAAAGTGTTTGAGCTCTATTATAGTAAGGACATTTATTTTGTAATGTAAATTATTTTTAATGTCTTTTATCTTATAAACACTTGTTGTAAATGTTCTATTTTGCTATTCAATGTTGTAATCATTCATGTACATTCCTTTCATTAGTGGAATAATTGCCATGTTTCAAGTTCAAATTTTGTATCCAATTGTTCATGATCTTAACTTGTATTGTAATTATAGATTTAATTAACATAGTAATTAGTTATTTGTTAACTTAGAATACAAATGGTGAATTGATTAAGTTTAAATGACTCCCAATGAATGACCTAGACTCAACCAATTAAATGAATTTAAAATCTAAAATATAGGTTAGCTTGATCCTATACTACAATTAAAGATGACAATTTAACCAATCGAGTTACCTAAGTCTTTTCTTTATGCGATTAATTAAGTCTAATAACCTTAATTAACTATGTTGAGAATTGAACCACCATCTAACCACACCAAATTGGCTCCAACTACACCTTAACTCCACCTCCACACATCCTTCCTATGGTGCCATTTATTCCCTACCATAGATCCCACAACCACCATCCTAAGACCTCATCCTAGCCCTCCACTTCCTTCCACACCACCTAACCCTAGGTTTACAAGTTGGTGCCAACTTTGTCCCCTTCCATCCTATTTACACCCTCTTTAACTACCACCAAAAATCCATCCTTGGATTCACACTATTTTCTACATACATCCACCCTAAACATCCAAAGAAGGAGTGAAGGTGATCAATGGGATTCCCTTTCTCCCTTGGTGTTCATCTTCTTCCTCCCTCTTCCTTGGAACAAAGCCAAGGAGCAGCAACTCTTGGAGGATGGCCAGGAAAGAGGAAAAAAAGGGTGGTGGACGTCCACCCTTGGAGGATAAAAAGAGAAGAACTTTGGAGCACCACATCATCTAGGTAAGGAGCAAGGCATCATCTTCTTCAAGCCAAGGAGCTACCAAGCTTAGAGCGAAGATCATTTCAAGCTTCATTTGCAAAATTTCTATCTTCTTCAATCTTCCTTTTTGTATTAGCTATTTTCTTTATTTTGTAACAAGCATTCCTCTACATGTGAGTCTATTCTACTTAGCAATACAAAAAGATTTGTTGCCTTTCAATTTTTGTGCTTCCAATTCAAAGTTCTTTTAAACTTCTAGTGCACCCACTCTTCCTTTCTAATTATCCTAGGCACACTTGCCTAGGGTGAGTTTAGAAAGGAAGATTACTTCTTGTTCACTTAGGCGTAGATTTTAATCTCGCAGTTCCATAGCCCCAATTATTTCCAAAACCATAAAAAAAATCAAAACCAAAAATATAAAAAGGAGATTTAGGAAAGCGGGAGAGAAAATTACTTTGATAACTAACAAATTAGCCTTCATGGATGACCCTAAATACTTCACCCTATCTAAGTTACAAATTTAGAAGTTGGTCGAATTTTACACATTGCAACAATAAAAATCCACAATTACAAACAGCGTATTTTTAATATCAATCCGGCTCGTGAGCACTCCTTCACTTGTGGCTCAAGTTCTCTATGTTGTTGTGGCTATTTAATCTTTTTGACTTGGCTTTTTACGAGCTCTTTTGTGATTTTCTTTCTCTTTATGTTTGGTCCTAGGGCCTAGATTGTAATTATTCTGAACTCTCTTCTTAGTTGGGGTTTGCTCCATAAATGAGCCTTTAAACTATCACCTTTTCTATAATTGTCTCTATGGTGAATGAATTTGCACTTTTTGGCTTCACTCTAAGAAAAAATATGAGCATGCATTTATTCTCTAATTAACCAGCCATTAAGTTTATCAAGTAGTTGGCTAACTTAAGACATAAAACTATGAAGGATGCTAATAGCGAAATGCATTTTACAACATAAAATGTGACGCAGAAGTGGAGATCACATAACACATCTCTCTTAGAGGCATGGAAATGCATCCAAGTGGGATCCACTAGCAGAATAAATCTGTTAATTCAAATATCAGAGGTGATTTTCACCTATAAATGTAAAAATCACCTATAATAATTGGTGCAAATGTAAAAATTATCGATGATATTTGATTTTAAAACTAAAAATCACCGGTGATGCTTCAAAAATTACGAGTGATATTTGATTCAAGTGCAAAAATCACCCGAGATATTTCAAAAATTACTGATGATATTTGATTCGAGTGCAAAAATCACCAATAATATTTGATTTTGCAAGGGTGAGCAACATCGTAAGGCCCACCAATCCCCTAATTTACGGAAAGCAAGTGTCCATGTGTCCTTACATTGTGTGTTGCAAATGGCATTTCTTTACATTTTTCACAATAGTGAGAATATAAGTGAAAGAAGATTTTACTATTTACCTTTTTTATTTTCATTAAGCAACTATTAGAGAAAAAAAATAAATTTTAATATTTACTTGCTTTAATGATTCATTTTGTACTCCCTTGCAAGTAGAATTCACGTATTCATCCAGCCCAAGATGGAATTTGCAAGTAGATGCTGATTTTCTTGAAATTAACTTGAACATTAGGAAATAGACTAGAAAGGTACATAGAATATTACGTGATGAATTTCTTGGTGCAAACTCTATTTTGGGAGTGGCAGGAATGGTATTCCGTACCTTGAAATACAAATAAATGCTCCAACTGCTTTTGTATTTGTTGTAAAAGAACCAAAATTATGAATTTCATGTTATATGAGGAAAGATACGCACACAAGTATGAACTTATTTAATGTCCGTAAACATATACATTTGGATCCAATTCCAATTTTGTATTTTATATATAACTACAATTGTGCAAAATTTGTATTTGATTAGTGACATCCTGCCACTACAACAATCTGAACCTTTGTAATCGGTTGGAAGCAAACACCAAAAGTATTTAAACCAACACTAAAAAGCAATGACATAACTAGTGTCGTTGTTTGCTTTTGGTGTCGGTTATAAAGAAAATCTAATGTTGAATTATCATTTGCTTAGCGGAAGGATTGGAGCTTTGTCGATCATTTTATATTCGACATTAATTTTATTTCACATCATTTATAAAATAAGTGATGGGAATTGTATATTACATTTTCACGCATTAACGTGCTATTTTTAAATTTTTACTGTCATTTAAATGTAAACGTGGTCACTTCAAAAAGTGGAGTAAATATTTATGCCATCAATTCTTAGATAAGTGACAATAAATAATAATTTTTAAATAAATAAAAACTTAAATGCAATCATTTATTACTATTTGTCGTCACTTATGAAGTGACAATGTTAATATTTATGCAGTCACTTTTGAATAAGCGACGTCAAGTAGCTATATTTGTTAAAAAAAATTGGCTTTTAACGTCGTTGGTAATTAAAAAGCTCGACGACAAATGTAAGGAAATTTTTTTTTAATTATGGAAAAGTCATGTTATTCTAGATATAAATTATTTAAAAACTAAAAAATTTTGTAATACTATTATACCTAGCGAAACACCTACTTTTATACAAAATGTCATGAGTGAAAATAAGTTTATATTCCACAAAAATAAAGTTTGATATAGAAAAAGTTTCATAATGAAAGATTTACATATAAAAGGAGACATATAATAATAAAGGAAAAAAAGAAAATATCAAAATACTATTGCACCGATGCCACCAGCTCCACCAGCCATGCCCATGTCATCGTCGTTTCGTCTGTGGGTAGTATGAACAGATGAACTCGGATGCTTTGACTGTCCCTTCTTTAGAAGAAGGGATAGAAGCTTCTGAATCTTATTATCCGTCCTACTCATCTGAGACTGCATGGCATCCATCTGATTCTTCATATCTACCTCTCTCTTCTCCCTCTCCTCCTCTCGTCTCTGTAGTGTGTCGATCTTTTGGTTTAGCTAATCGACGACACTAGATGAGACCACTCTTTCCTCCAACACCAGCTAAACAAAGTGTGTGCCCTCCCCACACTACAAACGAAACCACCATGGTCCGGTGGCATCACTCTCCTAAATACCTCCTCTGGATCTAAAGGCTGCTAGATGTTGTCAGAGGTCTTATCATTGGGGGATGCACCAAGTGAATCATTCTCTCCTAAATGTATCAAAAATTATTATTATAATATATATACAAAGTTAAAAAGATTTTGAATTTAGGAAACTTACATCTCTCTATTGGTATGACTCATGAATCCACTTACGAGCACCCTCAGCTACAACCTTACTATGAGTGATCTCATAGATATCCATCCTAGTCATCTCCCTCCCATCATGTGAAGCCGATTGAAAATATGAAATGATATAATTTTATTAAGATAACCTCTAAAGTAAATAATATTCAAGTACGAAGTTCTTATAATAAATTTGCATAACGGCTCTTGATCATCTCAATGCTTTTTTGACCTAAACAGTGGGTCTGTGCTGGAGCTTTGGCCCTATTGACCTTATTTTTCCTTACTTGCTCATATAATAAAAGCATATATATACATATATATATTTAAATTATTAAACAAATTGATCCATTATGAATTTAAGATATATCAAATCAATATAAACATTTAAAATCAATTATTAACCTCTACTTTGGGATCCAACCAATGCTCGCATGCCTTCTTCCAGTGTTCAAGAATGACATTAGGAGGGTAATTCTTTATTGCCTCCTCAGGCGACCTGTTCGAGAAAAACTAAATACCAAATATGAAATGTTAGAAATAATATATGAAATATGTACATAATAAACATGTAAATGTTTAAAAATTTTTTCTTTTCTCTTGTTCTCCGTCCTCCAACCTTTGTGGAGCTTGGCGACATGCTTAAGGATATACAAGGGGGCATTGGGGTCGTCACCCCAACCATAACTTACCTACATTTATTTTGGAAAAATATATCAATATTCTTACATAAAAGTAATTTTAAGATAAAGTTATAGAAGTAATATTTAAAATGCATAGAATTACCTCCAATTGTTGAAGGAGCTGCCTCTTCAGCTCTACGGGCACCTTCCTCCAGTCAAAGCAGCAAAGTGGCACGATGAACTTCACCATTATGCCCACTCAACTGATGAAGCATGGGTACTTCTCCACCTCCCTCGTGATCTAAGCCTAATCATTATTCTCAAGCCCTCGGGGATACGTTGGAGATTTAAATTCTTTGTCTTCACTCATCCTCTTCTTACTCTACCTATGTAGACATTAAACATATTCATTATATATATCAAACATATAATAAGTTTTAAAATATAGAAGTAAATTACTTCTTAAAAGTATAGGAGTTCTTACCAGCACTTATACGCGCCATGCTAGGGTCCACATGGACTGGGGACATACTCTCAACATACTCATCCTTCCCCTCCTCTCCCTCCACCTCATCGTTCTCATCCTCGTCCTCCTCCTCTGATGCTCCATAATCTAGATTAGCCTATACACTCTGGCTCAGTAGGAGGAATCTCCTTCCCCTTTCCCTTCCCCCTACATATACAGCATCACGAGATTATGCCAGGTCCCTAGGTCGTATAAAATGTGACTGAGAGGGAGCTTAATGCCAGAGGGGGTGGCTAAGCCTGGGGAGATGGCTCGGGCTGGGTGGATGGTTGTGTTTGAGGGGGATCCTTTTTATTGGCTTTTTTCTTAAACCACTTCATTTGCAACAAATAAATACAAAAATTAATATAATCGAAAATAATTTATAAAACAATATGAAAAAAATTTGGCTTCCCTAAAAGATGGCAATTTTTTCTCCAATACTAAGCTAACCAATTTTAACATTAAAAAAATTTCAAAAATTTTTCGTAGAATTTCCGTTAAATTTTAAAGTTTTTCTATAAACCTGCATATTAAAATAAAAGTGGACATAACCTACATTAAAAATAATTGCAAGGAAACACTCTATACAATAAAAGTGGGCACACCCCACAAAATAATTGCAAGGAACATATCCTCAAATTAAAACAAAAAAAAGGATTGGACTCAGGGCACATAAAAGCGAAAACACAAGGAAATAAGCAAACCAAAGAATGTGCATCAATGTTTCTTTTTTAACAATTATTGTTGCGGTCCTTGTAAATTATTAACAATTCTATAACAGAGAGTGCATTAAATATGTAGATGGATTATAGACATTCTATTTGTTTCGGATCATACTAGCTCCTCTAACATTAATATAAGATAATCTATGGAAACTTTGCATTGTTTTATAAACAACAGTAGTTCTTGCCATCTTACACTTGCTATTTTTGATGGGTTGAGTTTGTATGTTATGCCTTGTTTTAGAGATAGTTTGCCATGGATTTAGTAAGATTCTATTGTCTATTACCTTTAAAAATATTTTTTGATTGAGATGTGTTTAGTGAAGCAATTGAAAGCACAAAGAAAGTTGGTGAGATAAAAAGACATATGAAGGGCTTGAAGATAGAATTGGAATCAGTGAATCTCAGCAAGAAACAATCTTAAATAGAGTATGTGCTTGCTAATCCCATAATTCCATGTAGAAAATATAAAAAGGAAGGCACAACATCAAGGAACATCAAGAAGTAATTTCCTTTCAAAAAACATCAAGAAGTAATGTATAGCTTGTGATTGCCGAATGTCAGACTACTTCAAGTGACCTATGAATCAAAATTTGATATTTATTCTTATTGAGACATAACCTTCATGGCTTTTTATATAGGCCACTAAGCCCACTCAAGTTCCAACGTTAGATGAGGCAGTACTAAACTACATGGATCTTGGACTAGATCCCTTTACCCAATTAATTCAATACATGGCTCTTAATATAAAGAACTCAATCTTTTTTGTGAAGAAGAAAAGAGAGAATTCTATATGTGTTAAGAGTTATGTATTTAGTCAATATTACTTATTCTATTCTATTTTCTTTAGGGTAAAAGGATGACTACATGAGGTAAAGAATCATCTAACTTTATTGCTAATTAGATTAAATAAGATGGCACCCTTAGAGGTTACAACTTCCTCTTCACCACAATAAAGAATCTCACCTTATGGCTTGGCACCCTCTACATATGGCAACTTCCTCTCTACATATGGCTTGTAATCATGAGAATTTGCTTTATTCCTCTCTGCCTATGGCTTGGCACCCTAAGAATTTGCCTTATGCACTCTTGTTAAGGTACATCACGGGTGTGAGGGGCATGCACAGATCTAAGGGTGTTTGAGAGGAAGTAGGCGATGGAGATTTGTTTCTATGCCTCGTTGATCCATTAAGCCAATGTTTCTTTTTCACATCCCGAACACAAATTGTATGATGAAATACCATGTTAATAGAATCTCAATCAATCAAAATCTAACCAACATTTTTGCATAAGTAAAACAAAAATAAAACAAAGTAAAGAAATTGTTACTAACCTTAGATATCCACATCTATTCATTTGAATCTATATGACCTTCCGTTAATTCTTAGTGTACTTCAGATTGTGCGTCAAAATGATTGCGCGGTACTATTCTTATTGGTATCACCCAACCTCTTTAGCAATTATCAGGGATGAAAACACTTATGCTGCTTGACATGCCAAAGTGAATGGTTTAGAAGACTGAAGAATTTGACAATTATGATCTAAACTCAAGAAATTGTGTTTCTTGTTAATTTTGAAACCAGTGCCCTTTTTAAAAACATCAAACCAATGACATTTAAATAGGATAACCCTACGATCATATCTAAAGCTAATCTCCACAATTTCATTGATTTAATCGTAATATCCATTTGGATCGATGGTAAGATCAGAATTAACAATAACTCAGACCTGTTATATAACCTTTTTATCATCAATTTCTTTTATTCTGAATTTGAACTCATTTATTATATATCCAAAGTGGTAATGTGCATAATGTAATGGTGTATCGGCAATTACATCAAAATCTGGTATCCATCGTGGGTCCTTATCATCTTTCAATTGATAAACTCGATTTTTGAACTAATCCAAGAAGTCATCGAATGAGATAATTGATAAGCCCATAATTGTGGGCTAATTAAATCCATAAATGCCCAGACATTAAGATAACACATTCATTTAGATAGCATACATTAGTACATGAGTAGACTAGTTTGTAATTAGCTTGAATGCATGCATTACACACACTACATGCATGGTTTAGATAGAAATACCATTTAGAATTCATTTAGATAACATGCATTGAAATAATTAGTCTTTTAGGTTGCATTAAATGCATGTATTAGAATTAACATTGTATGTGAGGGCTTGTAGATAAATAAGCCATCATTTCTTTTCTTATTTTATCAATCCACTTTTCTTCTTCTTTAATGGTTACCGCCCCTTCATACCAACTACACGATATTGAAGACCTGCATTCAAGGAGGAGCGGGAGAAGTGGATCTGGTTGACGCTCCATCTTCTTCATCTTCCCCTGCAGCTATAAGAAAGGGGGAGCCACAATCGGGCTCCAGGAGACTCCACCTCGACTCCACCACCATGAAGAGCTTAGATCTCACCTCCACTCCACCACGATGCATCTCCAAGGTCAAGCTCCACCAGCCGTGGGCCGACAGGGTGACAAGCCGCCACGCCAATCCGGCGAGCTCGACCATTACCGTGCAGGAGCTCCTTGCAGCTCACCTATCACCGTGCGTCCTCAACTTCATCCCCTCCACTTCATCTCCAATAGTACCATCTACTCTCCATCTCAAACATCACCAATGCCCATCTCCTTCTCCTAGCCTCCCTTCTCCCTTGTTTTCATCCTCTACATGAACCAACACCTCACCACCATCACCATCATCCACTTCACTCACCACCACTATTCATCTTCTTCCCCATTTCTCTTCTTCCTCTATTTTTCCTCCACCAAAAACAACCCAAACATCAACCCACTACAGCCACATCCAACAACACCAGCACCACCTCGACCATCTCACCGCTCCATCCACGCATAGCCAGCAGCAGCATGCACCTCCAGCAGCCCACACCTTTCCCTCCTTCGCACGCAGCAGCACACCCCTTGCAAAGCAGGACGCGCACACCTCCCCTCGTCGTGCCTCCAACCTCGCACAGTAGTGTGCTCGCTCGCACAGCAGCCTGCATGCACCTCCAGCAGCCGTGCGTGCCCCTCCGCGCACACCTCCAACAGCAACATGCGCCTCTCCTCTCCACACCCACACCTCCAGTAGCAAGCAACAGGAAGAGACCCACTACCGTCTTCTCCTCGCCGCTGCCAGCTTCAGCAACCATTTGCCACACCACCACTGCCATTGGAAGTGGCTCAGAGGACTTGTCCTTCTCCACGAACCTCACCTCCTAATGTGGCCTTCTCCGTGCGTGAGCATAAGGGGAAGTTTTTCCCCTATTTCGGGTTGCAATAGTTTTTACATCTAATGCCATTGCCACTTTTGATTTTTGATTTTATTAATTGAATATTGTGGTTAGTTTATGCAAAGGACCTCCCTCTTTCTCATAAATGCTATTTCAGCATTGCTTGTCATAGTTAGCCTAATCTGAAAGGAGTTTCGACTTTGTTTTTATGCAAAAACTTTAGTAAACATTTGTTTTCAAATTTTGCGAGTTTTAACAGGCATATTCCTCCCTGTGGATACGATCTGCTCCATCTATGAGTGGTTTAATTTAAATTGTTTTGATTAGTAATTTTCCACCACTTCGATACTACCTCGACGTATCATTTTATGTGCAAAACTACTTCCAAAGTGAAAACTACCTTTTCAATAATCGTTCGAATTCCTCATAGAATGGATCAATTCCTAGAATTTGCTTTAAAATATATAGATGTGCCCCATGTCTGTCAATTTCCAAAATTGGCTTGTATTTTGTACAAAAAATCAAATTTCCTTTAATATCAAAAATCGGCAAACATTCTTCATCATTGTCATTGTATTCCCCCTCATAATTCCTCTGAAGTTTATTAAAGCAGTTCGTTTCATTCATGTACATGGAGGTAAAATTTATACACTACTCAACAAGATAACCTTCCACAATTGAACATTTCAGCTTTGCGCTATTCAAGACATAATCTTTTGGCTTTTCCAAAAAATGCTCTATAGGATACATCTGATGTGCATACATCTAATTAGCCTAAAAGTCTATTTATGCATTATCAATATTGCATACATGCATCATCATGCATTTAGGTTAAATTGTACAAACTGTATAGTAATTTCCCTTTTTGTGGCTAGGGAACAGAGCGATATCTGTTTAGGGCCTCGAATTTGAGATCCAACCCTACGGATTTGATCAGCACGACAATCAGAGTTCAATGACTCTAAGATCACCCTGATTGGACTTCCGTAGCATCAGATACAATCTGAGAAAGATCAAAGGCTAAGGGTCAAGTTGGTGTAAATATGGACTTCAGACAACAAATCCAACCTCACAGATCAGTTCGGATCGACGATCGAAGCCCAATGACATGAAAATCGGCCCAATCCAACATCTGTGGCACCATTTACAAGTCTGAGAAGATGGACAGCCAGGATGGCACCACGTGGTGCCAACCTATATGCCCAAAACAACCCAAGTTCACCGCAGCCTCCTCCTTCATTAACGCTTCGATTAATCTTCATCGTCAGATTAACATCCAACAGTGGAGAGCATCCGTAAGAAGATTTGAACACTCAACCATCTGCACTCGCAGTGCGGTGGTCGAGCACTCGTTCGCGAAGAGGGAGGCATGGGTTTGAAGCCCGCCTCGCGTCAAATCGAGCGGCAGCAACAAGCGTGGCCAAATTTGACCATCAGATGATGATCAAGCAATGCTGAAGGCATTAATGTGGCGTGATCTGGGCTGCTGGTTGAAGACGTGCGATCTCACGCACATCTAAAACACCCAATCAGACACGCTACATCAGTGTGAGAAAAGTGACTTTTAATCCTTTCAATCACATGATCGAATGACTGATCTTGATCTAAGATGTGTGGGCACACGTCCTAAGTGCACAATCAGCGTGCAATCAGGACCGTTTGATCTCCATCGAACAATCCTTATCAGTTGTTGCTTGGCGTCAAGGCTTCAATAGCAAAAGAGCAATAGGCATCGACGTGGCTCAATGAGAGCACTCCAATCAACACTTTATGGCTAAGATGAAGCACGCGTCCCCATTGATGCTTATCTACAGCGACGTGTGCATGTGTCACTAAAGGCAGCAAAGTTAATTTTTGAAAGATAAAATGTCCTTTTTGCCCTTGTACCTTAACTATATAAAGCCCCTACACCCTCCACTTTTTTCTTCATCCCTTTCATCATCTCTCTCCCTCTCTAAGAGCTAAGAACTCAAGTTCTAAGCTCACTCTAGTTCTCTCAAGCTACGGGAAGCTCCACTAGAGTTAAAATCAAAATTTTCCACCTCTCACCCCCTTTGCGAAGCTATCGCCAGCCATCCTCTCACCCCCATTCCGGAAGTGGATCCTACGACGTCGACGCCCTGCCTTATCCCCGGTTCTTCCCGATCCGCCCTCCGTCCTTCATCTTCGTTCTCCTTCTTCCAAGTGTCATCTATTCAGCTCATCCTCCAAGCATCCATCGAGGAGGATAACTTCTCACCTCTTATCTTTTTATCGCTTTCTAGATTAGATTTTTATCCTTTTAATTGTAGTTGTATTGACATTATTTTTATTAGAAAAGTTATTTTCTCTCTTTTTTTCTCTCTCTCTAGTTCTATTGTTTAGCTATCATTGTGAATGTCTCCTTTATAAACAAAAATTGCAAAAAAAAATATAATTGCGAATTTAGAATCGACATAGCCTCTCCGTGTTTCACCCAAGGATCACCTCAAGCTTTGGTAAAATTATTTGATTGATGGATTTTTATGCACTGCAACGAAAGGTTTTCAAACTCAAACTTAGCATACAAAATTCCATTAACAACTTCCATCTGAATTGTATAGGTCCACCGATTCTCGCTTCATTTGCATGATGCAACGTGAGATGAACCATTACATAGAAGAAGGCTGGGGAAATTTGTTCCATCTTACTTAGAGTAATGACTATTTAATTTGTTTATCTTAGTGGTCCAGCATATCATTTTGTAGTGTCTTTAAACAAACAACTTTGAAAAATCTGCTCATTTCTGTAAATGAATCAACAACTGGCTCAAGCAGTATCCCCCGTATCACTAGTGGAAACAATACTTGCATATAAATGTGGGAGTCATGACTTTTCAAGTCAGATATCTTCTTCTGCACTTCATTCACACAACGAGAAAGCTGCGATAAAAAACCATCTAGCACCCGAATGTCCTTTAAGACGGAGAACAGTCTACTCTTCTGATCCTAATTCAAGCTACAAATAGTAGGTGGGAAGTAGCCATCCTCCTCATGAATATGCATCTCAAGACGTATCCCAAAACTCTTCATGTCTTTTCTTATTTTCACCGTGTACTTTGGATCATTGGTCAGATTTAATACGTCTAAGATATTATTCATCACATTCTTTTCGATATGCATCACATCTAAATTATGACGTATTATAAGATTTTTCCAGTATGGTAGCTCCATAAAGAAAATAATTTTCTTTCGAAACCTAGAATTTTTGAAGGTCATTTGGTCTTGTTTGAATGGTCGACCCAATCGTATCTTACCCATTTCTTTTAATCTCTCCATTATAACCTAACCTAGCAACCTGATAGAATCTATACTAAGTTTATTCTTTGAATTTTTCTTTGAATATCGACACGTCTTGCAATCAAATTTACCCCTAAACTGTGACGTTCACCATCTATGTTCAATGGGTAGAAATTTGCGATGTCCTAAGTAACAAAACTTCTTACTTTACAGTAGTCGCAGGTGATGAGTATCTTCCCTACAGATTGGGCAAGCAAGCATTCTTTCAGTACTCCAACATGACAAACTTGCATATGTTAGAAAGTCATTTATGATCCACAACAGTGTTACATGCACATTGTAGAATTCTTTCTTTTCTGCATCATTCATCTTCACGCTGGTGTGCCACAACTGTTTCAGTTCAACATTCAATGGTTGAAGATAAACATCTATTACATTTCCTAGTTGTTTTGGATCGGGGATTAATAGGGTCAGCATCATGAATGATGATCTCATACACAACTAGGGAGGTAAGTTATAAGTGACCATTACCATTGGTTATATAGAGTACACATACTCTTAAGTAGATTAAATCCGTCTCTTGCAAGACCTAAACGTACATTTCTTGCATCTAAAGAGAATGAATTATTTCTTTCATCAAATCTCTTTCATTCTGAATCAGTAGGATGGTGTATTCTTCCATCTTGAGATTTAGAATCCTAGTGCCATGTCATCCTCCATACAGTTTTAGATGATATAAAACGATGTTGAAGCCTAGCTGTCAATGGAAAGTAACGAAGAACCTTCTAAAGTTGTTTCTTCTTACTTTCATTTTTACCTCCCTTATATCTCTCATGTCCACATTCGGGATAGTTACTCAAGTTTGCGAATTCATTTCTAAAAGGAATGTAGTCATTTGGACATGCAATGATCTTTTGACAGTCCAAACCAAGCTTGTGAATTTGTTTCCTTGCCTCGTACCATGAAGCCAAAAAACTATTGGAGTTATTCAATAGCTCAATAATAAATTGAAGTATTCTTGACATGAATTTAACATTTGCTCTGTTCATAACCTTAAGTTGAAACATCCTCAACAGAAATGACAACTTAGACATTCTCGTAACCCCAGGAGAAAGAGGATCCTCAGCCGCCTTAAAAGCATCATAGAACGGATCACAACTTCTTAACGATTCTTCCTCATCTATATTTATATCATCTCCTACTCTCATCTCATTCAACATTTCTTGTATTTCTTCACCTCCACTATCAACAATCTCTTCGTCAATCTCTTCATCGATGATCTTTTCATTGTTTATGACTTCCTCAATAAAATCCTCTCCATGAGCTACCCAAGCAGTGTAATGCTGCCACCACCAATTACAAATCAAGTGTTCGAGCATAGTGTTACGGTCATGCAAGGAACCATTCAGCATGGGCAAAAGATCTTATCGAGTTCTCTTCACCTAAATATCTTCCTATCATCATGAAAGGCCCAATCCAGGAATGAAATTACTCCATCCTTATAACTGGTGTAATCCGAACCCTCTATCCAATCTAAGATTTGTCCATGATAACCTAAAATTTAATGTAAACAAACCACTAATTAGGAAGGGAAAGAAGTGAATGATGTGTATCTTGATTAAGATTTTCGCTTTATAGCCCATCCTTGAAGATTTGATTACAACGTAAGTTTAGTTATATGTCACCTTTGTGCGGTAAAATTTCAATAGCATCTCCCTGCACTTTTTCAGTATACCTCCTAATACTAACCTTAACTATATTTCCTTTAGCACCTAGTTAAGGGTATCATAAGAAACTAGATAAGATTAGTTGATATACTAGAAAAGAACATGAAGAAGCAACCGAAATTTCACCCCACAAGGTTACATGTAACAAGTAAACCTAAGTTATGATCAAATCGTCAAGGACCTTCTTTAGTTTGGTATTTCATCAAACCAAAGTCGATTGAGACTTATGGCATGCTACAAAGACAATACATCATGCATGGAAGTGAGATATACATACACGACTGCATTATCCATATAACAAGATCATAAGTCTCGACAGACGAGTAATTTGACATAATTTGACTCTAAGAACTTTTACCCTAGGGGTTAAAATACCTAATGTTTGTCCTCGCATGAATTTATTTTCTTTAGTAAGTGTGTGTATCTAAACACTACTGATTGCACAGCAATCATAGGCCCTAATTCGCCTGAATTAAGGTAGAACCTAGCTTAACATGGGCATTTTGCATGCATACACATCGTCTTTGCATCCTAGATGATTTACATGTTTTATACATAATAATATGCTATTTGAGAGGTATTAATAATTGCAAGTAATCCAAGGCTGCAGATGACCGATCCAACCTTATGGATCTGTTTGGAATGACGATGGGAGCCCAACTCTTTCAAGAGAGCATCAATCATACTCCCGTGGCACCCTAGGGAGTCCGCGAAAGAAGCAGGAGACAAGGGGCAAATTGAAGAATAACAGGACCTCAGATGACAAATCCAACTGCATGAATGGATCCAGATCAATGTTCGTAGTCCAACAGCACAGAAATCAACTCAATCGGAGGCCTACATCGTCAGATAGAAGGAGAAGATGGACAGCCACGATGGCGTCACATGGTGCCATCGCAGCCGCCCCTCACCACACCCTAATCTGGGAAGGAAAGTAGTGGGCCGTTGGATTGTCTTCCAACGGCCATGATGCGTCCACGCCGCCGGCCTCTAGCTGCTTCATCAGATGAGGATGCGACCTCGACAGTTGGATATCCATCCAACGGCTAAGAATGGTCGTGTGAAGATTTGGAAACCCGACGCAAACTCACCCCCAGAGCATTGGTTAGCGCCTTCGCACCTAAGCAACCAACGCGTTTTCGAGGAGTGCTCGACGTGAAATCAGGAACAGCGGCGAGCGCAAGCACAATTGACTGCAGGATCTTCATCAGGCGGTGGAGCAGTGAATGCGTGGCGAGCACGAGAGCGTCAAATGAAGACGTGTGTGATAACACGAGCCTTAGGAATCAGAGGGCACTGCGCATGATTTTTAAGTCATCCAATGGTTTAGGATTTAAGGCACGAATTGAGGGTGAGCGGTGGGCATGCGAACGAAGTGGCGAGCAATAAGCGAGCAGAGGTCGTTGGATGCGGATCCAAGGGCACACAATGCGCCACATGTCAGCACCAGATTAAACCGTGAAGAAGGATTTGGAAGGCTTAATCATGACCGTTGATCTCCCGATCAACGGATCTGATTAATCTAAAGCCTTTGCATGAATTAGGGGCTCAAATACCCTAAATGCCCTTCACAAATGCTATAAAAAAAGGCCTAAGGGTCCCCTTTGAAAGTCATTCCTTAGTTTCTTCTTCTTCCTCCTACAACTCTTCTCTCTTCTTCTTCTCCCTATCTTCTCTGCCTCTATCTCTGCATCTCCGTCTAAAGCGTCTGTTGGGCCACCCCGACGAATTGTTGCTGCTCTTCCCAACCTCTCCAGAAGGCCACCATAGACCACTTGTGGTTCCTTCCTTCTGTTACAATAGTAGTTGTTTACATTCATGTTTACATTTTATTGCATATATCAAATTCAATCTCTTTGTGATGTGAATATTGTGATTGATTGTTTCTATTACTTGGTACTTATATTTGGAACAAAATCAAAAGTGCTTCCTACCTCCCTGTGATCGACCGGGACTCACCAGTTCTGTTAATTTATTTATTCGAGGCATATTTTGCGCTATACTGCAACACGCTCATCTTTTACATGATCTACGCCCCGAATAAATTAGCGCCGTTGCTGGGGAACGAACCCAGGTCCCTGCATGACAGATCGGAATACTCACCGGCTATTTCTGGTGGTCCACCCATATCCTAATGGGGCGATCCAAATTAAAGGCCCAAAATCTGGGCATGTTTTTACGGTTAATGGACAGCGCCTCAAGCCATTCTTTTCCTAGGAACCTCCTCTTGCTGATGAAACGATACATCTTCTCGAGGACGTATGACTAATGAGTTCCCCGCAGGAGACATTAAAGTCAGCACGTATACATATATACATACCATATATACATAGCATATTTCATTTTTGCATATTGTTTCTTATATTTATATCGCATTGCAATGATGGCATGAGATGAACAACAACTCAGAAGAAATTTTAGGTGATTTCTATCCACAAACACCCTGCCTTATTTCTTTTATTCATGCTTGGGGACATGCATACACTTAGGCATGGGGGGGTAGTCCATAAAAATGGAAAATTTTCTACCAACAAGTAGGGGATTAGATAGTTTTATCAAAAGGTTTTATTAAAGATTTATTCTTTAGTAGATTCCTAAGGAATCCAGTATAACCTCACATCTGCATGTAGAATTTGCAATGGATCCACTGGGAAAATCGATAGACATCTCTAGTTTGTCAAGAAGAAGCATTGCTTCTCTTGAACCCTTGGATAGCAATCAGGGAGTCAGGTGAACCACCTTCTAGTAGATCCACCAAAACATGTGTGAGATGAGGGTAGAGAGTCTACTGGTGCTCTAAGGCTAGTGTAAGGAATCTTTAACTTTGAATAATTGAATAATGATACTCGGAGTTGGGCATAGTTTTCGCTCTCAATTCTTGTGTACTAATTCTGTGAGAAATTCTGTACGAGAGCCACTAAATAAGGCAAAAACACAGAGAGTGAGTTTTGATAAAACTAGGACTGAGGTGGATGGTCACGACCATCCTCTGCGGAATCCTCGGTTGAAGGAAGGTATTAATGTCAAGGTCAGAAATACAACATCCTATCCATTCCCTACCTGGTGACGAGAGTAGGCACTTCCACCAAATAAGCCACCCAAGACCCTCCTGGTCATCCCCAAAAATCCTAAATATTGCCTCATGAATAAAAGTATGTATGTCATGTTGCATTGTTGCATTATGTTATGTTATGTAACGGCATTGTGCCAGTAGATAAAAAAAAATACAAAAGAGGTATTTGCTTGGAAAAAAAAAAGTGTTATGTTAAGAAGTTTGAGTTAAGTAAGTCAAAGTGTTTTGAGGCAAAAACACCTACCATCCCCACAACCACCAAATACAGCCTAAACTTATTTTTTCTGTATTTCTGATCACCTGAATACAAGCTGAGGGGTCTGACTTAGTCGTAGGGTTATTAGAACCTAATTAAAGTGTGATGCCATGCAACACCACCAAATACAATTGCAAATCTAGTGAGATGTGAGCTCCGGAAGAAAAAGAAAAAGAAAAGAAGAAAAAAGAGAGAAAGAGAGAAAAGAAAATGTACAAAAGAGTAAAGAGAGCATAGTTTTCCAGCCTCTCTCTAAGTTAATTTATTCAGTAATCTAGAAATCTAGATTCTGAAATACTAGTCTCTATGTAGCACCAGAAGAGTGAGCTACTAAATACAAATCCAGTTACTCAAACATCTTCTACCTAAGCCAAAAGTCAGGGCTAAAATCAAATAATAGTTTAGATCCCCAAGAGAAGAGGTTTGCCTATTCCAATAGAATTTTACTAAGGGTCAAGTACAAGCTTTAAATGTATATCGACTCTTCACTTGGATCCATTGTAGAAGCTACAACATTGTATATTCATGGTTATATGGATTCTGAATTTTTGGATGAAACAAAAAGAAATAAATCTTTAGTTAAATTCTTGATAAAATACATCTAGTCATCACTTGCTAGGGACTAGCAAGATTTAGGCATGGGCGTATGATTGGGCAGTAATCATAGGCCCTAACTCGCCTAAATTAAGGTAGAACCTAGCTTAACATGGGCATTCTGCATGCATACACATCGTACTTTGCATCCTAGATGATTTATATGTTTTATACCTAATAATGTGCTATTTGGGAGGTATTAATAATTGCAGGTAATCCAAGGCTACAAATGACCGATCCAACCTTACAGATTTGTTTAGAATGATAATGGGAGTCCAATGCTTCCAAGAGCGCATCAATCAAATTCTCGTAGCACCCTAGGGAGTCCGCAGAAGAAGCAGGAGCCAAGGGGCATATTGAAGAATATTCGGACCTCAAATGACAAATCCAACCACACAGAAAGATGTGGATCGATGTTCGTAGTCCAACGGCGCAGAAATCAACTCAATCAAAGGGCTACATCAGATACAAAGAGAAGAAGATGGACGGTCACGATGGTGCCACGTGGTGCCATCACAACCACCCCCCACCGCACCCCAATCTACAAAGGAAAGCCATGGGTCATTGGATCGTCATCCAACGGCCACGATGCATCCACACTGCCCGCCTCCAGCCGCTTCATCAGATGAGGACGCGATCTCGACCCCATTGGATATCCATTCAACGGCTGAGAATGGTCGTGCGAAGATTTGGAAACCCTACGCAAAGTCACCCACAGCGCGTTGGTTAGCGCCTTTTCTCCTAAGCAATCGACGCGGGTTCAAGGAGTGCCTGACGTGAAATAAAGAAGAGCGGCGAGCGCAAGCGCAATTGACTGTAGGATCTTCATCGGGCGATGGAGCGGCAATCTCATGACAAGCGTGAGAGAGTTGGATGAAGACGCACGTGATAACGCACGCCTTAGGAATCAGAGGGCGATTAGCATGATTTTTAAGCCGTCCGTTCGAGAGATCGGACGGCTAAGAAGGTTTAGGATATGAGGTGCAAATTGATGGCGAGCGGCAGGCATGTCGGCGAAGCGGCCAACGGTGGGCGAGCAGAGGCCATTGGATGCGGATCCAAGGTGCACAGCATGCCACATGTCAGCATCAGATTAAACTGTGAAGGAGGATTTGGAAGGCTTAATCATGTCCGTTGATCTCTCGATCAACGGATCTGATTAATCTAAAGCCTTTGCACGGAATTAGGGGCTCAAATACCCTAAATGCCCTTCACAAAAGCTATAAAAAGAGGCCAAAGGGTCCCCTTTGAAAGTCATTCCTTAGTTTCTTCTTCTTCCTCCTACAACTCTTCTCTCTTCTTCTTCTCCCCGTCTTCTCTGCCTCTGTCTTTGCATCTCCGTCTAAAGTGTCTGTTGGGCCACCCCAAAGGATTGTTGCTGCTCTTCCCAACCTCTCTAGAAGGCCACCACAGACCACTTGTGGTTCCTACCTTCTGTTACAATAGTAGTTGTTAACATCCATGTTTACATTTTATTGCATATATCAAATTCAATCTCTCTTTGTGATGTGAATATTGTGATTGATTGTTTCTATTACTTGGTACTTATATTTGGAACAAAATCAAAAGTGCTTCCTGCCTCCCTATGATCGATCGGGACTCACCAGTTCCATTAATTTATTTGCTCGAGATGTATTCACATTATACTACAACGCACTCATGTTTTACGCAATCTACACCCTGAACATTTACCCAATTTGAACATTAAAAAATTCCAAAAAATTCAGTAAAGTTTTCCCCTTAAATATGAAGTTTTTCTATAAACCTGCAAAACAAAATAATACAACAAATACAGTAGGCACAACCCATATTAAAAATGCATCACACAAGTGGGCACACCCCATATCCATTCATTCAAATAAAAAAAATATGTATCACATTCCTAAAAAATCATAGAATCCAATTCAAACCTTGATATCAGGATTTTAACTATACCTTTTCATTCATAATAATACATATAATCACACAAGAAGGATGATAAATCTTACGAGTGATAGATCATTCATATATGATACTAAATATAAAAACTCACACAATCGAGTGATAGATCATATGAGTAGAGCACTTCTTGGCATCTTTGAGGAAATAGGAAAAAGAGGCTAAAAACTAAGCTGGGGCCCCTTTCTATCTCAATGCCCGCACTTAAGGTCGAGATAGACGTCACTCAAAAGGGCCCTACTTGATGCCTAAGTTGTGTTTTTCGCACCATGGTGTCAGACTCGGATAGGTTGTTAATATGATGATTTTATCGTTGAAGTGTGTATAGTGGTTAACCTAAATCGGACCAAACCATCTCTTTACAAATTTTTTCTTTTAACCTGGCCTACTTGATTTTATCTTGGTCACTTTTAGGCCCAGGGTCGAACTCAGGGAAGTGGGGTACAAGTCAAGTTTCTGCACCTTTCCTACAATGAATCTCTTCCATTCGTTTATTATGTTTTTGGTGTTTTTCTATTTAGATTTTTTCTAGTAAACTTTGTCCTTGAGGCACACCCTGAAAATTGGGTTCTTGGCTTTGAGCCAAAACAGGGTTCCAAAATGGGTCTTGCTATTCACAAGATGGAGTACCTGCAAGTCGAAGATTATCTTTTCTCTTTTATATAATTTTTTTATCTTTTGACTAGCAGGAAAGCGAAACAAAAATAAAGTAAATATAGTATATATATATAGGTATATATTATATATGTATAAAGGGGTGGGGGTGGAGGCGAAGATGGAGTGTAGCATGGTGTTGAGTCGGTTGTCGTCTAGAAAGACGCAACCAACAGGACGAAGTGCCACGTGTAAGGGGATTGGTGGAAGATGAATGCGAACACACTTTTTGAATGCATGTATAGGGGAATATCAACAACTGGTGTAGATATTCCCACGATACCACATATGGTAAACTATATATATATATATATGTATATATGTAAATATATCTATATGTATATAAATATATATGGTTATAGATATATAGGCATATATATATATAAATGTAGTTATATATTGTAACGACCCGATTCCCGAGTCCCTACGAGACACGAGAACCGGACCGACTCGACTAATCCCAAGACCTAGTCGTCCAACGAGGAAGTAACCAAAAGAGCAGTAAAATAAACCACATTCAACATGAAATATAACTAACAGTAACAAAATACAGCAGCAAGGAAAAGAACTACTACAACATGTACCACCACAACAGTAGAACAACATTTATAACATAACAAGAAGTGCGAGTAAAGAAAGGTACAGAGAGTAACAAAAACTACTCACTACAGTGGAACAAAGAGGGCACAGAAGAACAGTGGTAACTCTACTGGACCCTACTCGACCCAGTGTCCTCTGCAGCCGCTGACCCTGGCTGCTCAACACCTGGTCCTGAAAAGTAACGAGTGTAATACGTCAGCGAAACGCTGAGTAGAGTGGCAGGTAAACTAAAGAAGCAGTAAAGTGTACAGTAGCTGTTTTATTTTCTTTCTTCCTTTATTTACATCTTTCTATTGTTTCACAATTTATCTATTTCTTAGATCCTTCACTTGATCTCGAATGTTCCTCGTGGGAATGATCTTGATTGCAGTCTTTTCCGAACAGTAGAAGTAACACGTGGTGCTCTCCTGGCCGGGAGAGTCCCCCGTGGTGATCCTACTCTCAGTCAACCACCCCAAGGTCACTGACAAACGTAACGGTGACTACGGCACTCGCGGTAAACGCACGGGTAGCTAACCCGCATTGGCACGCGGTTAGTCGTTTCCGTTAACGGGTGCGCCCAAAGCACAGCACGGAACCAGTATAGGGCAGAGCCCTCTCAGTAACAAGTGTCCAACCCCTCCACAGTAACCATACAGGGGCCTTGCCCCTCCACAGTCCGCGCACCCTCGCCTGACTACCCTGGTTTGCCCAGTGGGCCTAACAAGTCGGTGTAGGTGAGCAAGCAGAATCCCGGGGCCTGTGGGGTAGCTAGTACTCGCCTTACACTAGTAGCTCTCCTCGGTACTGTGTACACGAGGGCCAGCAAGTCGGTACAAAGTGGCCAGACCTAACCCCAGGTCCCTGGGGCGGCTAGCTCCGCTCTGCACCAAATAGGGGGACAGTCGCTCTCCTTGGTACTCCATACTCAAGGGCCAGCTCACTTCCCCAATTCTATTCCATTCACTTTCTAGGAGTTCTACTCCTAATTCCCCATAGGGTTCCAGCACTTTTAACTCAGCACATTCCGGTTTCACCCCTTTCAGTTTCACGTTCATACAACCCATATTCTCAGTCATGTTCATTTATTCATAACAGGCAGCTGTTAAACCAATTTACAGGCAACTATTATTTCCTTTACACGTTTCCCAAGACTGCAATATCTATAATCATATCACTAGTTTTCCAGTCCTAGGATTCATGCCGTACCCTAGGATCTATCATTCAATCTAGTTTTCCAGCCCTAGGATTCATGCAATAACCTAGGATCTATCATTCAATCTGGTTTCTCATTCCTAGGATTCATGCAATGCCCTAGGTTCTATTAATTGTTCCATAATTGTAACAAATTATGTTAATAATTTCTAAAGCCACTCTACCAGCTACAACGGAAGTACTGGGGGCGTGGTCGGAAATCCCGCGCGCCTCCGCAACCCCCGAGACTGCAATTGGATGGGGTCCTAACACAAGGATCAAACACAAGGAGTTTCTCAGAACAGTATATAATTACTGTAAACGGGTAGAGGATTTTATCCCGAAAAGAACGCAACTCGAAACGCAAAAAACGGACTCCGAACGAGCCCTAAACGGGTCGAAAACGACGAAACAGTTCAAAATCAGATGTCTTGAACCTCTTCCAGACGTCTTAAAAAGTGGTTCAGAGGATACCTTCGCTCTGTGTAGTCTCTCAGATGTCCAAAAGATTGCGGGGGCATCTGGCCTAGTTCCCAGACGTTCGATGGTCACCCTGGACGCCTGGAAGTCCTTCCAGTCATCTGGCACTACGGCCAGACGTCTGATTCGCGTTGGATGCGAATCTCAGAACCTGCACGTACCCACTCCTCGTGCTCAGTACAGACGGTCGCAGAAAAGGAATAAGGACGAAAATAACTTACTTACCAGGCGCTTGCACAGTCCTCCATACGTCTTCACTGTCGTCTGGTTGGAAGCCCAGACGTCTGATTCTGGAAAAATTTCCAGAATCAGAGTTTGACTCGCCCTCCGCCCGCGATGCACGACCGCGCAGCGCCTCGTCGACCTGCTACTCGAGCTACAGCAGCCCTCCAGCGACGCTTACGCCCCCGGCTCCCCCGTCGGCCGGCTCTAGCTACCCCGGCGAGCTCGAGCCCTCACGGTCGAGCGTCTCCTCCCTCGCGCGACACCTCCTCCCGCGACTCGCCGCGGCTGCCGCTGTCGCCGCTCGCTCGCGCTCGCACTCACACTCCGGCTGGAAGAGGAAGAAGAAGGGAGCGGAGGAGATGAGAGTGAGGGAGAGGGCGAGGTCTCTTTTTCAAGCCGCGCGGGGAGAGAGAGAGAGCAGCGCCTGCGGGGGAGAGAAGGGAAAAGAGGGCATCTGCAGGTCTGCGCGCACAGTTGCGCAGACGAAAACCACCCTACCACAGAAAATTAAATCCCAGACGTCTGGACCAGCTCCCAGACATCTTAAAAGACGTTTTGAAGCTGCATTTGTAACAATATAACAAACTCAAAGGAAGTTTCATCCTCGAAACTTGCGCTAACTAGGGTGCGAGAAAAGACGTCATATAAAAACATAACAAACTCAAAGCGGATCGAAGTCGGTCGGAATGACGTACCCGTGAAGAGCTCCGGGTACCGCCCCCGCATTGCCGCCTCAAGCTCCCAGGTAGCCTCCTCGTACCGCTGGCTCCTCCACAAAACCTTCACCAGGGGTACTTGCTTTCATCTCAAACTGCGGACGGCTCGGTCAAGAATCTGCACTGGCCGCTCGGGGTAGGTCAGGTCGTCGCCCACCTCGACGCTCTTGTGACTCAGTACGTGACTAGGATCGGCTACGTACTTCCGGAGGTTGGACACATGGAACACGTCGTGCACACTAGAAAGCTGGGGAGGGAGGGCAAGCCTGTAATGAACGGGTCCAGCCCACTCCAGGACCTCAAAGGGCCCCACAAACCTCAGCGTGAGCTTCCCTCTCACCCCAAACCGCTGCATACCCTTCATGGGCAAAACACGAAGAAAGACGTGGTCCGCAACCTCGAACTGCACCTCTATGCGTTTTTGATCTGCGTAGCTCTTCGTCTGCTCCTGACAATGCGGAGTCGCCTGTGGATCTGCTCGACTACCTCCTAACTCTGCCGGATCAACCTGGGGCCATCTCCCACTTGGTCCCCACCTCAACCCAACTCAAGGGTGCCGTACACCTCCGTCCGTACAGAGCCTCGTAGGGAGCCATGCCGATGCTCGAGTGATAAATGTTGTTGTATGCAAACTCCGCCAGGGGCAGGTGCTCCTCCCAAGAGCCCCTCTAGTCCAGTACACATGCACGCAAAAGGTCCTCAAGTGTCTGCATCGTGCGCTCAGACTGTCCGTCCGTCTGGGGGTGATAAGCTGTGCTAAACCTCAACCGCGTCCCCAGGGCCTGCTGAAACTCAGCCCAAAACTAGGACGTAAAGCGGGTATCCCGGTCGGATACGATCTCCCGCGAAACTCCGTGTAGTCGTACCACGTCGCGGATATACCTCTCTGCCAACTGTGCTGGTCCCAAAGTGACTCGGATCGACAAGAATCGTGTCGTCTTTGTCAGTCTATCCACAATTACCCAGACTGCGTAGTGTCCACGCTGGGTAACAAGTAACCCCACCACCAAGTCCATGGTGATGCTCTCCCACTTCCACTCTAGCTCTGGAAGAGACTGTAGCGGCCCTGCAGGCCTCTGATGCTCGGCTTTCACCTGCTGACACACTAAGCACTGCTGCATGAATTCACCCACATCCCGCTTCATCCCCCTCCACCAAAACTCGTGTCTCAAGTCGTGGTACATCTTCGTGTTTCCGAGATGTATGGTGAATCTGGAACCGTGTGCCTCAGTCAGGAGCTCTCTCAGCAGCTCCTCATCCCTGGGAACGCACAATCGTCCCCTCAGGTGCAGCACCTGGTCTGTGAAAGAGAAGCCCCCTGGGTCTCCTGACAGTAATCTGTCGTGCAAGGACTGCAAGTACGGATCGGCCATCTGTCCTGTGATGATGCGGTCTATCAGCTCTGGCCTAGTCTGTTGTGTCACAGTCACTGCCCCACAGTGCCCCCGTAACTCCAGGGGTCACCAACTGCCCACCTCCTCCAAGAGGCTCCAACTCTGTAACTGTAAACTGGCCAAGTGTGCGGGCGCCTTCCGGCTCAAGGCGTCAGCCACCACATTGGCCTTTCCCGGGTGGTAGGAGATGCTGCAGTCGTAGTCCTTCAGGAGCTCCAACCAACGTCTCTATCTCATGTTGAGCTCCTTTTGATCAAAAAGGTATCTGAGGCTCTTGTGATCTGTGAAAATCTCGAAGGTCTCACCGTACAAGTAGTGCCTCCAGGTCTTCAGCGTGAAGACAACAGCTACCAACTCCAGGTCGTGGGTAGGGTAGGTATGCTCATGGGGCTTCCGTTTCCGTGAAGCGTAAGAGACAATGTGACCCCTCTGCATGAGCACACCTCCTAACCCTTGCAAGGAGGCATCCGTGTACACAACGAACCCACCACTACTGTCAGGGATGGTGAGCACGAGAGCCGAGGTCAACCTCTACTTCAGCTCCTGAAAACACGCTGACAGGCGTCCGTCCAAGTGAAGGGCATGTCCTTCCGGGTCAACTGTGTCATGGGACGCGCGATCTGTGAAAAACCTCTGATGAATCGTCTGTAGTAGCCTGCCAGTCCCAGGAAACTGCGAATCTCAGTGACTGAACGCGGTCTCTCCCACCTGAGCACTGCCTCAACCTTGGCTGGGTCCACCGCCAAGCCGTCTCCATAGATCACATGACCTAAGAAGGTCACCTCCCTCAACCAGAACTCGCACTTGCTGTATTTGGCGTACAGCCTACGTCGTCTCAGAGTGTCCAGAACCATCTGCAAGTGCTGTCCGTGCTACGTCCGATCTTGAGAATAGATGAGTACGTCATCAATGAATACCACCACGAACTGGTCCAAGTACAGTCTAAACACCTGGTTCATCAGGTCCATGAAAGCAGCGGGGGCATTGGTCAGCCCAAACGGCATAACCAAAAACTCATAATGTCCGTACCGGGTGCGGAAAGCTGTCTTAGAGACGTCTACCTCCCTGATCCTCAACTGGTGGTATCCAGACCTCAAGTCGATCTTGGAGAACACCGTGGCACCCCGCAACTGGTCAAACAAGTCGTCGATCCTCGGCAGTGGATATCTGTTCTTGATGGTGACCCTATTCAGCTGTCAGTAGTCCACACAAAGGCATAGGGTACCATCCTTCTTCTTCACAAACAGTACCGGGGCTCCCCAGGGAGACGCACTGGGCCTCACGAAACCCTTCTCCAAAAGGTATTGCAACTGAGACTTGAGCTCTCGTAGATCAAGCGGTGCCATCCTGTATGGCGCGGTGGAGATGGGGCTGGTCCCTGGTACTAGTGAGATCTCAAACTCGATCTCACGCTCGGGCGGTAGTCCTGGTAGCTCGTCTGGGAACACGTCAGGGTACTCTCTGACCACCGAGATGCTTTGGAAGTCTGTCACAGGGATGGGCTCTGCCACCACACAAGCTAGGAAGCCCTCACACCCCTGGCTCAAAAGTCTCGCCGCCAGAAGTTCCGAAATGCACCTGAAGCCTCCGTCCACTGGCTGTCCGTGAAACTCGAAAGAAGGCAACTCCGACATGGAGAAGACAATCTTCCTCTCAAAATAGTCTACCAAGGCGTGGTAAGCGGACAGCCAGTCCATCCCCAGAATTACGCCAAAGTCCTCCATCTGTATCATAATCAGGTCAGCTGGCAGGCTATGTCCCCCGACGCTGACCTCGCAATCCGTGTACACCTCCTCAGCTACAAACAGCTAACCACTCGGACCTCTGATTACTAACGGATTCTCTAACAGCGTATAGTCCTGGCCCAAACTAACTGCGAAACTGGCTGCGACAAACGAGTGCGTAGCCCCGGAATCGAAAAGTGTGTAAACGAGTCTGCCGGAAACTGAAACCATACCTGCCACCACCGAGCCCGAAGCTCTGGCATCCCTGTGTGTCAGGGCATTGATACGCCCCTCAGCTCTAGGTGCGGACGAAGCAGCCACACTCTGCGTCGGACGGGCAGGTGCTGGCCGGTACCCTCCACGTGACTGCTGTCCTCCTCCTCGCGCCTGGGAACCGCGGCCTCCTGCACGCCCTCGAATGCTCTGCGCGAGAAGTATCTGCTTACCTCCTGCCCTCGACGGGCAGTCCCTCCTGATGTGGCCTGGCTGGCCACACTGGTAACAGAGGGGAACTCGACTCTCGCCCTCAGTGGGTCCCTGCTGTAGGCTGGGCGGGGGTCCGGTGCTGGTGACTGCCCCCTATCGAGGGCCCCCAAAGGCCACTGATGGCCCTGCAAAATGTGACGGCTCTCCCACGAACGCCACGTGCCTCCTCTCTCGCCGGCCCTGTGAAAAGTCTGGCTGAAAGGGCCTCTTCCGCCCGTTGTCAGTGTCTCGCGTGGACGGGTTGGTCTCCTCGTAAGTCACGGCTGCCTCCACCACCCTCGAAAACGTAGGTAGCTTCAGGGGTTTGACATACCCCCGAATCGCAGGCTGGAGCCCCTCGGTGAACCTCCAAAGGCGCTCCTCCTCAGTGGCTACCGCTGTCGCCGCAAAGCAGGACAGCTCCAGGAAACGCGTGCGGTACGCGCTCATGGTCATCGTCCCTTGGCGGAGAGTGTGGAACTCCCGCCTCCTCTGGTCCTGCCACGTCTGGGGAAAGTACTGCTCGTAGAAGAGGGTGACGAATCGATCCCAGGTCGGCTCGTCCCTCTCCTGTCCCCGGACCGCCCTCCACCACCTGTGTGCTGCACTCTCCAGCTGGTACGTGGCAAAGGCCACGCGGCACTCCACCGGGGGGCGAAGGGTGTCGAAAATCTTCTCCAGCTACTCGAGCCAGTCCTCTGCCTCGGTCAGGTCCTCATCACCGTTGAAGGAGGGGGGCTTCAACTTCCGGAACTGCCCGAAGAGCTCGGAGTGGCGCTGCAGTGGGGATGCTGGTGCACCTCCAGGCAAAGGTGCCTCGTGCACAGAAGTGTCAGAGGAAGATGGGGGAGGCGGCTGCCCATCCCCTCCCCCGTGTCTAGCGCCACGTCCGTCGGGTGGTCCCACAGAGGACTCCCCCTCCGCAGCCCCAGGGGGAGGCGCTCGGGGCGGTGGGTGGAGCTCCTCTCGCACAATATCCTGTATTAGCTGGGCAAGGTCCTGGGCCTGGACTCCCGGGTGTAGTGGCTGGTCCACTGAGGCGTCGGCAACAACACGCCCACCTCGCCGACCTCGTCCTCGGCCGCGCCCGCGGCCCGCCTCACCAGTCCCGCGACGAGGCATCTCCTGCAAGGAGACGCGAAACAAAACGAAACACGTCAATATGGAACGATACCTAATGGAGACGTCTAAGAGCTAATGTCAAAAGATATGTTGTGGTGGCTACTCTAGTTATAGACATGTGAATTGGTTATTTTCCAGCCAGTTGATTCACTTCTCGGGACGACCTTGCTCTGATACCATCTTGTAACAACCCGATTCCCGAGTCCCTACGAGACACGAGAACCGGACCAACTCGAATAATCCCAAGACCTAGTCATCCAACGAGGAAGTAACCAAAAGAGTAGTAAAATAAACCACATTCAACATGAAATATAACTAGCAGTAAGGAAAAGAACTACTACAGCATGTACCACCACAACAGTAGAACAACATTTATAACATAACAAGAACTGCGAGTAAAGAAAAGTACAGAGAGTAACAAAAACTACTCACTACAGTGGAACAAAGAGGGCACAAAAGAATAGTGGTAACTCTACTGGACCCTACTCGACCCAGCGTCCTCTGCAGCCGCTGACCCTGGCTGCTCAACAGCTGGTCCTAAAAAGTAATGAGTGTAACACGTCAGCGAAACGTTGAGTAGAGTGGCAGGTAAACTAAAGAAGCAGTAAAGTGTACAGCAGCTATTTTATTTTCTTTCTTCCTTTATTTACGTCTTTCTATTGTTTCATAATTTATCTATTTCTCAGATCCTTCACATGATCTCGAATGTTCCACGTGGGAACGATCTTGATTGCAGTCTTTTCCGAACAGTAGAAGTAACACGTGGTGCTCTCCTGGCCGGGAGAGTCCCCCGTGGTGATCCTACTCTCAGTCAACCACCCCAAGGTCACTGACAGACGTAACGGTGACTACGGCACTCGCGGTAAACGCACGGGTAGCTAACCCGCACTGTCACGCGGTCAGTCGTTTCCGTTAATGGGTGCGCCCAAAGCACAGCACGGAACAAGTATAGGGCAGAGCCCTCTCAGTAACAGGGGTCCAACCCCTCCACAGTAACCAAACAGGGGCCTTGCCCCTCCACAGTCCGCGCACCCTCGCCTGACTACCCTGGTTTGCCCAGTGGGCCTAATAAGTCGGTGTAGGTGAGCTAGCAGAACCCCGGGGCCCGTGGGGTAGCTAGTACTCGCCCAGTAGCTCTCCTTGGTATTGCGTACACGAGGGCCAGTGATGAGAACCTCATCATGAGCCATAACTAGCTCATTTTGACCCAATACAAAGGATAAAAGCTCCTACATAACTCAAGGAAAGGCTTAACTCAGAGAATTCTGAGTTTAAGGAGAAAATAAGTCATAAGGGGTAAAAATGCAATTTTACCAGTATAATCTGCATACAGGGTAATTCAGGGTCCAAACAAAGGTCAAAGCAACTTAATAAGAATAAAAGTGGGATGAGATGATCTAGCAAGGGCTACAGCAATTCCAAGGAACTAAATGATAATCTGTAACCCTAAAACAACCCACTTCAATTCACGAGGTTCGAGGCAAAGTAAAAATAGAATAAACCCTCTAAAATTCATAGAAAAATAATCTCTAGGGTTTAGAACCTTCAATTTGGCCTTCAGAACCCATGTTGACCTACATTGAGAACCATGCCCAATTAATAACTTAATCTGGGTTTTCGCATAAATTGACCGATCAAACCAGGTTTAATATAGAAATAAAATTCACCATCAGATTCCTTAGGTCCTAATTAATCATGTATAAAAACTTGAGCCTAAGAAGAAACCTCCTTGACCGACTTTACACTTTGGTCCTCATATATTTACTTTTTGGCCCTCAACTTTTGAACCGTCGCATTTTGGCCACTAACTCTCTTTCGTTCTTTGCATTCAGGTCCCCCCTGCAAAACCGGCCAGCACCATGCTCCGGCGACCTTGCGCGGAGCATGGCGCCGCGCAGGGTGAGGGGGAAAGCCTGGCAAGTAAACCAGGGGTGCCCTGCGTTGTCAGCCGTCGTAGGGACACCCCCCTGGTCGCTGTAGCCCACCATACCGGCCGTGCGAACGCACGGACGGTATGGGTTTTCGTCTCCGGCCATCCTCCGGCGAGGGAGACACGTCGTCTCCCTCCGCCTCCCTCCCTGTTTTGATCCCTATAAATACCCCCCGTTGCTCCACAGGCCGGGGCAGCTCGGATCTGACGGAGAAAATCCCCAACTTTCCTCTCTTCTCTCTCCAGCAGACGCTCACCAGCTCCGGCGGTTCCTCCCCCTCCTCCTCTTCGCTCTGCCGCAATACCAGCAGCAGAGACTTCCTCCCCTGCTCTTCCCGCGCCACGCCGCACCCAGCTGGCGCCTCTCCGGCTCTCTGCTCGCCGCCGCCTCCTTCCCTGAGCATCTTCTTCTCCGGCGACAGTCGATACGACTGTCGCCCTACTGCTCACCCTTCGTCCCTGCAAGTAAGTTAGAACTATTTCCCTTCTTCTCCTCTTTCTTTCCCCAGTTCCAATTTGTTCAATTAAGCCCTAGACCGACCCTGACCATCGTCACCCCCTTCGACTCCGGCCACCCTCCGGCGAGATGTTCCCATCGCTCCACAGCCTCACACACCTCGCCGACCCTCACCGAACCTCCGCCTCATCACACTGAGCACCCCCCACCCCTCCACTGCCACTCCACACCTCCGTAACACTCCCCCGAACAAACCCATTCCTCCGGTTGCAGTCCAACCTAGGGCTGCCGCCAGACACCACCTTGCGGCCTACCGCGCAGCTCCTCACCTTCGCCGTGCCACGGCGAAGGTTCCCCAGTGGTTTGATCAGGCCGAGAGGCCATATTCGTGTCCGACAGGTTTTGAGGTTCGACCGCCATTAACGCACATTGAAGCAGCTTCTCCCGCGCTCCAGGCTTGAGGACTCCAGGTCTCCAGCTGCTGCGGAGTACGGGGAGTCTTGCGAAGGCAGCCAGCCAGCAACCTACGCAAATCGAAGCCGCAGCTGCAGAAGCCAGGCCGCGGTCTCCCAGCAGGCGCACGCGAGGAAAGGTCCGCGTTTAGTCCCACATCGGTAAGCCTCACAACCTTTCCACTGTTTAAATTGATTTTGTGCACTAGCCTTACTGCCTCAGCACACGGGGTGAGGTCCCCTTTCACCCGCCCGGTTACCCGGTCTCGTCCGCGCTCACGCCCCGCGGACCTGACCCGACCCGACTTAGACTGACCTTCACTCCTCGCCCACCACGCACGCCGGTGGGCCTGGACCCGGGCGTGACCCGAACACGATTACCCGGCAGCTCTGGGAGAGCTTTCCCAAGAGTGGTTTCAGAGAGAGAGAGACGCGGGGGGGGAGAGGGTAGAGTAGGTTTTGTTCTCTGACGTAATCTCTGAAGTGTGCAGGCACAGGTGAAGAAGAAGAACCGCGGAAGAAGAAGGAAGCTGACTGTAGCAACAGGCAGTTTAAGTTGTCTGATTTGGAAATCAGACGACGTCCTGAAGGGAAAAGAAGACAGACGGAGGGAGATCTGAAGAACAACAGAAGAAGGCGAGGCAGAGGAGAACACAAAAGAACAAGGGAAGAACTGAAAGAAGAAAAACAAAGAAGAAGAAGAACTGCAGAAGAAGAAGGAAGCTGAGGGAGACGCTGTAGCAACAGGTAGTTTAAGTCGTCTGATTTGGAAATCAGATGACGTCCTGAAGGGAAAAGAAGAAAGAAGGAGGGAGATCTGAAGAACAACAGAAGAAGGCGAGGCAGAGGAGAACACAAAAGAACAAGGGAAGAACTGAAAGAAGAAAAACAAAGAAGAAAGAAGAAGATCTGAAGAAAGACAGAAGAAAAGGGAGGAGCAGGAAAGCTGGAAGAAGAAGAAGAGCATCACCATTGCAGAAGAAAGACATCACCTCTGCAGACAAAGAAGAAGAAGATCTGAGACGAGGAGAAAACAAAGGGAAAAGACGACAACAAATTCTTTTCCTCTCTCTTTCTTTATTTTTGTAAAAGAAACATGTATATCTCTAGAATACAACTTGCTCCCTGAGTTCGACCTCGGGAACTCTTTTATTTTCCGAGTAAAAAAATTATATTTGAAATGTTGGCAATAACTGGCTATACTACAACGTTATAACAATAAAACCCGGTTATCTCCCTAACGCCACCGTCTCCATTATTTGGCGCCATTGCCGGGGAGCAACGGCTATTCTAGAGGTAAACATTCCTGTTTCTTTTTAATTTCTGATAATCTCCTCTCTTTTGTGCAGAAAAAAAAAACTACAGGAAATCAAGAAGACAAGCAACCGCACGACAACCACTCCGAGGACAGGTAAATTTTTTCCTCTCGCTATTAACCCCTAAACTCTAAAGAGGAAGAAAAGAAAAGAACAAGCAATATAGGGCTAACCTGTCTTCCATACTTAGTAATCATAAAGAGTTGCATGTTTTCAACTCATTAGTCCTGCACACTATTAAGGGTATTTAAGGGCTAACACATTCTTGCTTGAGCCCTAATTACCCAACAGAGAACTAACTGGACCAAGTAGAGCCAACATAAGATTCAACATTAGGGTTTTAGAGACACACTACTTAAATCAAGAATGGAGAAAATCCAAAAGAAGTGTGCCTAAACCATTGATTGAAAATACCTATTCAAAAGAAAACCTAAAACAATTGGCTCTCTAAACACTTGAACCCTAAAAGACAAGACCTAAAAGCTCTCAAAGAAAACAAGAGGTAAAGTTGACCCCTTGGGTCAACCAACCTTAAATTAGGTCACTCTTTGCACTTAAAAGACTAAAGTTCAAGTGAAACCTTAAGCACCCTGATCTTAAAATTGGTAGACTTAAGAGGTCAAGATCCCCATTCTGGTCTACCTGGAACCGCAGTGACAAGAGAGGTCGGGTGGGGGAAACCCTGTAACCCGTGGGGACGCTCTACCGTGTAGGGGTCTTTTCGGGACTCTCCCTCTCTGGCTGCCCAGGTAATTCTCAGGTGGACGATCTTTCTGATCAAGGGGTCCATCTGCCCCGCACCTCTATAGTCACCCAACAAATTTTTGGGTGTCTTGATTGGGTCCAGCACCTGCTTATCTCATCCAGTCCTTCAGTATTTTTCAGGAGGTCCTTGAAACCTCCTATAGAAATTCACTCTCCCCGAGGCTAAGCCTCGGCTCCTTTGTTTTTTTTTCAAAAATCATTCACACAGCCCTTCTTTCCTCTGATTCTGAACAAAATCCCCTTCTTCCATCTTGATTCAAACCTTGATTCTATATCTTGATTCCACCACCTGATCCAATTATGCAGCCTAATTACCTAGCAAGACTACCATTCAAAAAACCTGAATATATGAGATCCATGAAAGATAAGATGATTGAGGATGCCCTTGAAATCTATGAAATCAAACCCTCAACACTAGTAGAAAACATTCAGGTTGATGTCCCAACAACCACAGCTTTCATCATGAACTGTGCCCAAATCCTATTGACTGAAATTTCAAAAGGATCAACCCGAGATATGCTCATGACAGGATACATTGAGATAGACAAATTACACAAATCTGAATACCTTCAATGCTTGACAAATCCTGTACTTTGGGAACAAAACCAAGATGCTCTTGAAAAACGGGTAGAGATGATGAGACTTTTAGAAAAAACTATCAACCAAAAATACCCGTATACACCAGAAATAGAGGATGAGTCATCTTGGAACAGTACTAAAAATCAATCCAGTTTCCCAGACCTCGGGACTGAGGCACAAGGTGGTTGTCGACTCCCAACCCAAATAGAAGATAGCATTAAAATAGGTTGGGAAGTTGCAGGAGAACACAATGCTGAGCCAACCCTAGGCCATAAATCACCAAGCTTAGAACTCCAAGACTCCTGCAATAACAAGATTAGAATTGAACCTCTGGAGGGTATAAATTCCGCCCCTTGTTTTGATAAGGTAACCCTCGAAGGTTATTCGGACTTAGGTTCTAATAATTCTACCCACATCCTAAGCCTAGAACCTAGATCTGAAACTTATTGGGAAGATTATGAGGCCCCTTATGAGAAAGATCAAATTTTTACAGAATATGATTCCGGGCCTCTATTTGATGAATATCCCTCTCCAACATCCTCAGGAAATCTGATCGATTTTTCAGAAAACATGCCAATTTATGATATAGAAACTGAGGAGTTGGATGAGCAAGGTTTTAATGGGGTCTATCCTACCAGCTTAGAGCTTGAACAGAACATCTTTTTGAGCCCAGAAGTGACATATAGGCTAGAACCCAGTCAGGCTACTGACTCCACATCTGATGATTTTTGCTGTGGTGAAATTCATGATCATTTTCGCCAACTCTCCGACAATTTCAGATCTGACTATAATTGCGGAGAGATTCCCCTTCCTGAACACGCCAGGCCTATCTACGACCTCAGTTCACATGACTCTGACTCTGAGGTCCTGATTCCCGAGATCACTAATAACACAGAATCATTCCTTTTCGATCCTCAGGAACCAAAAATAGAAAATGCCAAGAGTGATTACAACCAAGAATCCAAATTTTTTCTCGAATCCGATTCCTTTCATCCTACAGACACTCTTCCGGCATTTGATAGTTACCCAGAGGACTCTCTACAGAAAACCACCTATCATCTGTTTCTAGAAGAGCCCTCGTACACAATGGCCACCTCGTCCGCACACACAGAACGGATCAAAACCTCTCTCAAACCCCGACCCGCAACCGGACTCAATTTCTATTCAGATTCACCTCTCACCGAGCCAATTGCATTTCCACATCGGGTTTCGAACATTGATCAGACTACATACCATGCTCTATCATTCTCTGATCACCCCTGTAGGGTTTCCGCGTCATTCATTGATTATTCTACGGATCCCTACTCTGACCAGGCTGATTCGACTCAGCCAAACCCTGCGTTTACACTTCCACATCCATCTGAGCTTCATAGTTTATGGTGGGTTCCACACCTTTTTATCCACATCTATCAACCCACCAGATTGATTGGGTTTGGGCTGCATCATCAGCCTGTTGATCTGAACAAGCACCTGGTTGGACCAACCAGGCTCTTAATCAAGGTGCTTGTCTTACAAAACTCTGCTGATTTGACCATCCCCTCTCCATCGCATTTCCCGCTTGGCTGAAGGCATCAAATTTAGCGCTCAACGGGAGGCAACCCGTCATTCTCTTTGAAAACCTGAAACTTATTCTGACACCTTTTTGCACTTAAAGCTCACACTTTAGGACAGCCGACTTCACCTCAGATGCTTGCATCTGGGATTAGAAATCGTCCGCAACAGTCACCCCAACCCATTCACTCATCAAAACATCTGTCCTAATGTATGAACTAAATTAAATACAAACCCCTAGGTTACAATGAGGACATTGCAAATCTTAGGCATGGGGGGGGTATGAAAGTGCAAAACTTGTAAGAAAAGGTTTCAAACAAAAAAATTCACATATGCCAAAAACACCATAAAAATTAAAAATTTTTCGAAAAAGAATAAGAGGAAAAAAGGAGAGGGAAATTTTGTGAAAGAGAAAAGAAACAAAATGAAAAAGGAGCACAAAAATTAAGAGAAAAGGTGATAGTCATTAGTAAGGAACTAAGGAATTAACCTAAGTTCTAGACCTCATTCAAGAAAATAACTGAAAAGTGCATAATGAGATTAGTAAGAACGCAAACCTTAGGCATTCTTGAATAGACTCTTAGTACCCATTAAGATCTAGACACTTCTCAAGAGGTTGAGGAAAATGAAAAGCTGAAGTATTAGGTCTAAGGCTTAGGGAGTATTTGGCCTCGTTAACTAATTTTTGGTTTACGGGACTCAGTAACCTAAGCACCCTAACCTCACACACAGCCTGGTTCAGTAAGCGTAAAAATCAGAATCACGCAGAAGCGTCGCAAAATTCTGAAAAGAACACCTAGAATAGGAGTGGCCGATCAACACAAGTTGATTTGGACGAGTTCTCAGCGCGGAGAGGCGGGAAATCCCCTCGAAGATGCGTAACAAAATATCATCTCCTCGGTGCTTGTTTCTTAGGATATTTACATATCCTACTGGGGGCATGTAAGCACTCTGCTGGTTCAGATTCCATGGATGGCATTATCTCGAAGTGTCAATTGCCAGGGTCTGGATTCGGCCACGGAACACCATGGATGGGATTATCTCTAAATCTCAATAGCCAGGGTTCCGGGGGTTTTGCCATGGGCGGTGCTATCTCGAAGCATCGATCGCCAGGAACCCTTGAGGATTGATGATGGGAGCAAGGAATCTGATACAGACCGTGTTGAAAAGCCAATCCTAGGCTAGAACTAAAAAGAAAAAGAGAGAGAAAACTCTCCAAATAGAAAAACTTTCTATCTCTCTCTTACAAACGCACTGCGAACTGAGCCAGGGCTAAAATCATTTCAAGCACGGGTGCTTTAACCACAAAGTCCAATAAACCTTAGGTTAGTTCTTGTGGACCTTAAAAACCTTTGCTAGAGACTGAGGCTAAGGCTAGACAGATTTGGATCTTGATTGGTACTAGAGTACCTTTTAGGCCTATGGTCAGCATTCTAACCTAATCTAAGCTCAAATAAAAAAGCACTTATCTAAAGCTATTAAGAACTTCATGGTCTAGAACAAGGGTTGAAACCTTAAGTTTTTGCTAAGGGACTAGCAAAAGCTAGGCATGGGGGTATGATGAGAACCTCATCATGAGCCATAACTAGCTCATTTTGACCCAATACAAAGGATAAAAGCTCCTACATAACTCAAGGAAAGGCTTAACTCAGAGAATTCTGAGTTTAAGGAGAAAAAAAGTCATAAGGGGTAAAAATGCAATTTTACCAGTATAATCTGCATACAGGGTAATTCAGGGTCCAAACAAAGGTCAAAGCAACTTAATAAGAATAAAAGTGGGATGAGATGATCTAGCAAGGGCTACAGCAATTCAAAGGAACTAAATGATAATCTGTAACCCTAAAACAACCCACTTCAATTCACGAGGTTCGAGGCAAAGTAAAAACAGAATAAACCCTCTAAAATTCATAGAAAAATAATCTCTAGGGTTTAGAACCTTCAATTTGGCCTTCAGAACCCATGTTGACCTACATTGAGAACCATGCCCAATTAATAACTTAATCTGGGTTTTCGCATAAATTGACCGGTCAAACCAGGTTTAATATAGAAATAAAATTCACCATCAGATTCCTTAGGTCCTAATTAATCATGTATAAAAACTTGAGCCTAAGAAGAAACCTCCTTGACCGACTTTACACTTTGGTCCTCATATATTTACTTTTTGGCCCTCAACTTTTGAACCGTCGCATTTCGGCCCCTAACTCTCCTTCGTTCTTTGCATTCAGGTCCCCCCTGCAAAATCGGCCAGCACCATGCTCCGGCGACCTTGCGCGGAGCATGGCGCCGCGCAGGGTGAGGGGGAAAGCCTGGCAAGTAAACCAGGGGTGCCCTGCGTTGTCAGCCGTCGCAGGGACACCCCCCCTGGTCGCTGTAGCCCACCATACCAGCCGTGCGAACGCACGGACGGTATGGGTTTTCGTCTCCGGCCATCCTCCGGCAAGGGAGACACGTCGTCTCCCTCCGCCTCCCTCCCTGTTTTGATCCCTATAAATACCCCCCGTTGCTCCACAGGCCGGGGCAGCTCGGATCTGACGGAGAAAATCCCCAACTTTCCTCTCTTCTCTCTCCGGCAGACGCTCACCAGCTCCGGCGGTTCCTCCCCCTCCTCCTCTTCTCTCTGCCACAATACCAGCAGCAGAGACTTCCTCCCCTGCTCTTCCCGCGCCACGCCGCACCCAGCTGGCGCCTCTCCGGCTCTCTGCTCGCCGCCGCCTCCTTCCCTGAGCATCTTCTTCTCCGGCGACAGTCGATACGACTATCGCCCTACTGCTCCCCCTTCGTCCCTGCAAGTAAGTTAGAACTATTTCCCTTCTTCTCCTCTTTCTTTCCCCAGTTCCAATTTGTTCAATTAAGCCCTCGACCGACCCTGACCATCGTCACCCCCTTCGACTCCGGCCACCCTCCGGCGAGATGTTCCCATCGCTCCACAGCCTCACACACCTCGCCGACCCTCACCGAACCTCCGCCTCATCACACTGAGCACCCCCCACCCCTCCACTTCCACTCCACACCTCCGTAACGCTCCCCCGAACAAACCCATTCCTCCGGTTGCAGTCCAACCTAGGGCTGCCGCCAGACACCACCTTACGGCCTGCCGCGCAGCTCCTCACCTTCGCCGTGCCACGGCGAAGGTTCCCCAGTGGTTTGATCAGGCCGAGAGGCCATATTCGTGTCCGACAGGTTTTGAGGTTCGACCGCCATTAACGCACATTGAAGCAGCTTCTCCCGCGCTCCAGGCTTGAGGACTCCAGGTCTCCAGCTGCTGAGGGAGTACGGGGAGTCTTGCAAAGGCAGCCAGCCAGCAACCTACGCAAATCGAAGCCGCAGCTGCAGAAGCCAGGCCGCGGTCTCCCAGCAGGCGCACGCGAGGAAAGGTCCGCGTTTAGTCCCACATCGGTAAGCCTCACAACCTTTCCACTGTTTAAATTGATTTTGTGCACTAGCCTTACTGCCTCAGCACACGGGGTGAGGTCCCCTTTCACCCGCCCAGTTACCCGGTCTCGTCCGAGCTCACGCCCCGCGGACCTGACCCGACCCGACTTAGACTAACCTGCACTCCTCGCCCACCACGCACGCTGGTGGGCCTGGACCCGGGCGTGACCCGAACCCGATTACCCGGCAGCTCTGGGAGAGCTTTCCCAAGAGTGGTTTCAGAGAGAGAGAGACGCGGGGGGGGAGAGGGTAGAGTAGGTTTTGTTCTCTGACGTAAGCTCTGAAGTGTGCAGGCACAGGTGAAGAAGAAGAACCGCGGAAGAAGAAGGAAGCTGACTGTAGCAACAGGCAGTTTAAGTCGTCTGATTTGGAAATCAGACGACGTCCTGAAGGGAAAAGAAGACAGACGGAGGGAGATCTGAAGAACAACAGAAGAAGGCGAGGCAGAGGAGAACACAAAAGAACAAGGGAAGAACTGAAAGAAGAAAAACAAAGAAGAAGAAGAACCGCAGAAGAAGAAGGAAGCTGAGGGAGACACTGTAGCAATAGGCAGTTTAAGTCGTCTGATTTGGAAATCAGACGACGTCCTGAAGGGAAAAGAAGAAAGAAGGAGGGAGATCTGAAGAACAACAGAAGAAGGCGAGGCAGAGGAGAACACAAAAGAACAAGGGAAGAACTGAAAGAAGAAAAACAAAGAAGAAAGAAGAAGATCTGAAGAAAGACAGAAGAAAAGGGAGGAGCAGGAACAGCTGGAAGAAGAAGAAGAGCATCACCATTGCAGAAGAAAGACATCACCTCTGCAGACAAAGAAGAAGAAGATCTGAGACGAGGAGAAAACAAAGGGAAAAGACGACAACAAATTCTTTTCCTCTCTCTTTCTTTATTTTTGTAAAAGAAACATGTATATCTCTAGAATACAACTTGCTCCCTGAGTTCGACCTCGGGAACTCTTTTATTTTCCGAGTAAAAAAATTATATTTGAAATGTTGGCAATAACTGGCTATACTACAATGTTATAACAATAAAACCCGGTTATCTCCCTAACGCCACCGTCTCCATTAGCCAGCAAGTCGGTACAAAGTGGTCAGACCTAACCCCGGGTATCTGGGGCGGCTAGCTCCGCTCTACACTAAACAGGGGGACAGTCGCTCTCCTTGGTACTCCATACTCAAGGGCCAGCTCACTTCCCCAATTCTATTCCATTCACTTTCCAGGAGTTCTACTCCTAATTCCCCGTAGCGTTCCAGCTCTTTTAACTCATCACATTCCGGTTTCACCCCTTTCAGTTTCACGTTCATACAACCCATATTCTCAGTCATGTTCATTTATTCATAACAGGTAGCTGTTAAACCAATTTACAGGTAGCTATTATTTCCTTTTCACGTTTCCCGAGACTGTAATATCTATAATCATATCACTAGTTTTCCAGTCCTAGGATTCATGCCGTACCCTAGGATCTATCATTCAATCTAGTTTTCCAGCCCTAGGATTCATGCAATACCCTAGGATCTATCATTCAATCTGGTTTCTCATTCCTAGGATTCATGCAATGCCCTAGGTTCTATTAATTATTCCATAATTGTAACAAATTATGTTAATAATTTCTAAAGCCACTCTACCAGCTACAACGGAAGTACTGGGGGCGTGGTCGGAAATCCGACGCATCTCTGCAACCCCCGAGACTGCAATGGAATGGGGTCCTAACACAAGGATCAAACACAAGGAGTTTCTCAGAACAGTATATAATTACTGTAAACGGGTAGAGGATTTTATCCCGAAAAGAACGCAACTCGAAACACGGAAAACGGACTCCGAACGGGCCCTAAACGGGTCGAAAACGACGAAACAGTCCAAAATCAGACATCTGGAACCTCTTCCAGACATCTTAAAAAGTGGTTCAGAGGATACCTTCGCTCTGTGTAGTCTCTCAGACATCCAGAAGCCTGCGAGGGCGTCTGGCCTAGTTCCCAGACGTCCGATGGTCACCCCGGACGTCTGGAAGTCCTTCCAGTCGTCTGGCACTGCGGCTAGATGTTTGATTTGTGTTGGATGCGAATCTCAGAACCTGCACGTACCCACTCCTCGTGCTCAGTACGGACGGTCGAAGAAAAGGAAGAAGGACGAAAATAACTTACTTACCAGACGTCTTCACCGTCGTCTGGTTGGAAGCCTAGACGCCTGATTCTGGAAAAATTTCCAGAATCAGAGTTCGACTCGCCCTCCGCCCGCGACGCACAGCCGCGCCGTGCCTCGTTCGCCTGCTACTCAAGCTGCAGCATCCCTCCAGCGACGCTTCATGCCCGCGGCTCCCCCGCCGGCCGGCTCTAGCTGCCCCGGCGAGCTCGAGCCCTCACGGTCGAGCGTCTCCTCCCTCGCGCGACACCTCCTCACGCGACTCGCAGCGGCTGCCGCTGCCGCCGCTCGCTCACGCTCGCGCTCGCACTCCGGCTGGAAGAGGAAGAAGAAGGGAGCGGAGGAGATGAGAGTGAGGGAGAGGGCAAGGGCTCTTTTTAAAGCCGCGCGGGGAGAGAGAGAGAGAGCAGCAGCACCTGCGGGGGAGAGAGGGGAAAAGAGGGCATCTGCAGGTCTGCACGCACAGGCGCACAGACGAAAACCACCCTGCCGCAGAAAATTAAATCCCAGACGTCTGGAACCCCTTCCAGACGTCTGGGGTTCCAGACGTCTTAAAAGGCGTTTTGAAGCTGTGTTCGTAACATATATGTATAGATGTATATGTATATATATATAGGTGTGTAAATATATATGTAAGTATATGTATAGATAGATATATGTATAGATCTATATATATATATATATATATATATATGTATATGTATGTATATGATACTATATAGATGTATATATGTGTATGTATATGTATATATAGATATATGTAGCTAGATATATATATATATATGTATATATATGTATATATAGTTATATAGATATATATATATATATGTATAAATATATATATATATATGTATGTATAAGTATATGTGTATATATATGTATATATATATATATATAGGTATATAGATGTATATATGTATATATATATATGTATATATATATGTATATAGACTAATACATAGTTATATAAGTACTAATATATGTATAGATATATGTAAGTATATATGTGTATATATATATATATATATATAAGTATATGTATATATGTAAATATATATGTGTGTATATATATATATATATAAGTACATAGATATATGTATATATATATATGTATACTAATACTTAGTTATATAAATACTACTATATATATAGATATAAGTATATATATATATATATATGTATATAAATATATCTATAAATATATCAATATATATATGTATATAATAGTGTATAGGTGTTTGTGTGTGTATGGAACTGTGAGTGTATGTGTGTGTGAGCGTCGATAAAGAGAGAGTGAGAGAGTGTTGTCAGAGAGAGTAAGAAAGAGAGAGAGCGGGAGAGAGGGGCCTGCCGCACGCTTCCTACTGAGTGAAGAGGTGCTTTTTAAGTTGTCTGAGTGAAGAGGTGCTCGCTGGAGGGCGATGGGCGTGGAGAGGAAACCGCAGCGCACAGCATTGTGTGAAGAGGCTGGAACGGGCGCTCACAAACGCACACAGGAGAAGGGAGCGGGCTGGCACTGGAAGAACGCGGGGCTAGACGCGCGCAAGGGCGAACGGCGGTAACGGCGTGCCGGGTGACTGGTAAAGTGAGAAACTCACCGGTCACCCCACTGTAGCAACAATGTTCCGCAGAAACGCGTGAACAGTGGCTACAGTGGTCGGGCGAGCCGTGCGACCAGGAGCTGCAGGTGCTGTGAGTGCGGCCGGCTAGCGGCTGGTGCGCGAGGAAGAAGGTCAGCGCCGGCCGGTTGCAGGCGCGGAGAAGCTCGTGACAGAGCACGCGAAGAGGGAGGTAAGGGAGCCAGCAAGCATGCGCGGTGGCCTGCGGGTGCTGCTAGGGTGCGCAGTGAGGCTTGGCCGGCCGCTGCAGTGACGTGCGGTGGCCGGCTGCGGGCAGAAGAGAGAGCGCGACAGGGCGGAGAAGCGGGAGGTGATGGTGCCTGTAGGCGCACGCGTAAAGGCGAGGGCGACCTGCAGGCTTGCGAGGAATGGGCTGGGCGGCTGCTGCTGCGAGCTGCTGCTGCCGCCTTACCGCTGCTGCTAAAGCTTTGAGCTTCAAGCTTGAAGCCTGCGGCAATGGCTAAAGGTCTTCAAACGGTGAACCAAGAAAAGAGCCAGCACGCCCACCGGCTCTTTGAAGAGCTGGGCGGTGGTGGTCTCACTGTGGTGGGTGTGCACCACAGTGAGGGCTCCTGCCTGCCGGGTGTCTCCTCTGAGGAGGAGGGCCGACATATGGAGGGAGAGGGACGAGATGGTAGCCTGGAAGGAGAAGAAGTTGTTGTGGGTTTTCTTGGCTGGGGACCAGGTTGTTGCAAGAAGAAGAACCGCGCTCTTTTTAAAGAAGAGGAGAGCATGCACAGCCATGCCTAGGCTGTGCATGGCTCAAGGATGGCTCACGGCAGGGAGATCATGTATGCAGCTGGCAGGGAGGGGTATGAGCAAGGAATGGCGTGAGGAGAAGAAGATGCTCCATGCAGCGGCAGGGAAGATTTCAAAATCAAGTGAAATAAAAATAAAAAGATGGTGAATTTTGCAAAGATGCACTTGAGGAAAAATGTAAATTGCGAGGCCACTTATTTTATTCTCCTCCCTTCTCAATTAAATGCATGCATGCATGTATTTTTACAAATGCGACTATAGAACCCTAATATGCACTGGTAATGCTAGGAAATAGCACAAGATGGCACAATTGAAGGTGTATTTTTGCGGTGCAATCATACCCCCATGCCTATCTTTTGCTAGTCCCTAGCAAAACATATTTTGTATTGTATTTAGAAATGATCTTTAAGCTGAAGATTTTCTCCTGAGGCAACATAGGTGTGTTTATTGTTGGATATTGTGAGAACCAATTGTAGAGAAGACTACCAGTACTTTAAGTCTCACATGACATAGATCATCTCTCGACTAACCAGGACTCTTGATATTTAAACCTTAAGTATGATTTCCAGGACCCAGAAGTTTTTGCCGTACTCAGGAGATCAAGAGGTTATGGCTTGTGCTTAGTGAAGGATCAAGACTGACCAGATGATCATTAAGACTCAAGCCCAGGGTTTCATGAATCTTTAAGTACAGGTTGGTCCCAGTTTCAGGTCGTGTTTTCGGATTGACCCTTAAGAAGATAACGGAAAACTCAACTCCCATTTTCTGACATTTGTGGCTCACAGGAAAACAGGGTATTTGCAACTTGCCCTGAAGAACTTTTTAGGGTAGAGACTTTACAGACATTTGCAAGATATACTGACTTATTTTCATCTTCTTTTTTTTAGAAACACATGTCAGTATATCTCTTACAACATTATTTGGAGGAGCACAGTTTTATTTTTGGTGGGAGAGTTTCTTTTTGGTAGAAAGAGTTTCTCCTAAATACAAGACTAAAACCTGGGATAAAAGGTCTACCTGCACGCACAGGTAAGGACTCCACCTTCCCTAATGAACACTAGGGTTGGATCTTATGTTCACCTGGTCTTTCCTGATATGTGTAGTGTGAACCAAGTTTACTTAAGCTCTCAAGTAAAAGCAAACCAACGAATCCTGTACTGGTGTCTCAGGTACAAGAATACGTCCTTACTTAGGAGAGATTCTGATCTATTTTGTCAATGCTCAAGTGAATTAAACCCGAGCATAGCGAATCAAGCTTCTGTGGCCTAGAAAGTCTTCAAAACAGAGGTTGAATATCCATAAACACTTATTGTATTTTTATTTTAGCCTTTAGATCATTACTAAACACCATTTTCATTTTCATTTTCATTTATATATATATATATATATACATAGAAACTGCATGACACCCTAAAATACCCAGATCCTAAGGATGCCTATCCACCCCCCCATGCCTAACGATGCTATGTCCTCATATGCATGCAGGGAAGGGTAGAGAAAGGATGAAAGATTAGGTAACGAGAGCTGAAGTGTAGGGTATACAGTAGGGTGGTAGGGTGGGTGGATGGTGGGTGGTGAAGTGAAAAGTGAAGTGATCGTGATAGTGAAGTGAAAAGTGATGGTGGATGGTGAGTGTTGTTGGGGTGCCTCCCAACAAGCGCTGAATTTAACATCCTCAGCTGGACTCAGAATGAGGCAAAGAATTAGTTACCCTCCAGCAGGGCAACGGTTTCTCCAACGGGGGCAAGTTCATGAGTCAAATAGGGTTTCAAACACTGCCCGTTGACCGTAAATTTACGCCCAGATTTGGGATCTTCGATCTCCACGGCCCCATTGGGGAATGGTCTTGAGACCAGGAAAGGCCCCATTGGGGAATGGTCTTGAGACCACGAATGGTCTCGATGGCCCGTTGACTTCAATTTCACAGGAAAGAATTTGAGTCGGGCATTATAGAGCCAAACTTGCTGAGATGGCTCAAATTCTTTCCGCCGAATACGGCTGTCGTGAAAAGTCTTAGTGCGCTGTTTGAAGGTTAAAGCAGAGTCATAAGCTTCACGAAGGAGCTCTTCCAGCTCTTGGAGTTGGAGTTTCCTTTCTCGACCACACAGGTCTGGGTCGAGGTTACATTGGTGAACCGCCCAATAAGCGCGGTGCTCCAACTCCACGGGCAAATGACAAGGCTTCCCGTAAACGATTCTATACGGAGACATACCAAGGGGAGCCTTGAAGGCGGTCTGATACGCCCAAAGTGCGTTAATCAGCTTGTCAGACCAATCCTTACGGTCAGGCCGAACCATTTTCTGGAGAATTTGCTTGATTTGCAGGTTCAACACCTCAGCCTGGCCATTCATCTGAGGATGGTACGAGGATGCGATACGATGGTGGACTCCGTATTTCCCCAGAAGTGCCCAAAAAGAAGCATGGGTAAAGTGGCTTCCTCCATCCGAGATAATGGATCGAGGGATCCCAAAGCGTGCAAAGATGTGGTCTTTGACAAATCGGGTGGATATAACATGGTCAGCATGGCACGCGGGAATAGCCTCGATCCATTTCGAAACATAGTCAACGGCGACGAGGATGAATTCAAAGCCGTTGGAAGGAGGAAAGGGACCCATGAAATCAATTCCCCAGATGTCGAAGATTTCTGCAGCTAGGATGGGTTGTAAGGGCATCATGTCACGGCGTGACATTGACCCTGACGACTGGCACCTAGTGCAATGCTTGGCATAATTGTGTGCATCCTAGTGAAGGGAGGGCCAAAAGAAACTGCATTGCAACACCTTGGCTGCAGTTTTCCTCCTAGAGAAATGGCCTCCGCAGGCCTGATCGTGGCAGAAGGCTAGCACACTGGGGAACTCGCTGTCAGGAACACAGCAACGGATGATTTGATCAGCACCTATCCGAAAAAGAAGTGGATTATCCCAGAAATAATACTTTGCTTCTGCCATGAGACGCTCGCACTGGTTTTTAGGCCAGCCACGTGGAAGGGATCCAGAAGCAAGGTAATTGGCAATATCGGCATACCATGGTCCACTTGCCACATTTATTGCCAATAGGTGCTCATCAGGAAAAATTTCATTGATCGGCAGAGTAAGTCCACTATGATCAGGGTCCAGTCTAGAAAGGTGATCAGCCACAACATTCTAGGCTCCGACCTTATCGTGAATCTCAATGTCAAATTCCTAGAGCAGAAGGATCCAACGAATCAGTCTAGGCTTGGCATCCTTCTTGTGCATGAGATGGCAAATGGCCACGTGATCAATGAAAACAATAATGTGAGAGCCCAGAAGCTAAGAGCGGAATTTCTCCAACCCAAAGACGACCACCAGTAGCTCTTTTTTAGTGGTAGCATAATTACGCTGGGCCTCGTCCAACGTCTTACTGGCGTAGTACACCACGAAGGGGTGTCTATCGCATCTTTGTCCCAGGATGGCTCCAACTGCAAGGTCGGAAGCGTCACACATGAGTTCAAAGTTGAGGGACCAATCAGGCGGCTAGAGAATAGGGGCCTTGGTGACAGCATTACGCAGCTGCGTGAATGCTTGTATGTAGTCGGGGCCCATATCGAACGGTACGTCGGTCGATAGGATATGAGTTAAAGTCGAGAAATCCTAGAGAAGTCTTTGATGAATCTCCTATAGAAACCGACGTGTCCCAGGAAGGAGCGGATTTGTTTGACAGAGCCAGGCACAGGTAAATCAGCAATGACATCGAGCTTAGCTCTGTCAACCTCGATACCCCTATCGGAGATGATATGTCCGAGAATAATTCCCTCGTGCACCATAAAATGACTTTTTTCTCAGGAAAACACGAGGTTTACATCAATACATCTCCTCAGGTTACGAGTCAGGTTGGCAAGACATTTGTCGAAATATGTTCCAAAGACCGAAAAGTCATCCATGAACACCTCGAGAAAGTCACCCACCATGTCATGGAACATCGCCAGCATACATCTCTGGAAAGTTGTTGGCGCGTTGCAAAGTCCGAACGGCATTCTTCTAAATGCAAAGGTGCCAAAGGGGCAGGTAAAAGTGGTTTTCTCTTGGTCTCGAGGGTCAATTGCCACCTGGTTATATCCTGAGAATCCATCCAGGAAACAAAAAAATTTATTTCCCGCTAACCACTCCAAGATTTGGTCAGTGAATGGTAGCAGAAAGTGATCTTTCTTGGTTGCAGCATTGAGTTTCCTATAATCCACACACACTCTCCAAGATGTAGGAGTGCGTGTAGGGATGGATTCGCCCCTGTCATTGACACGGATGGTGAGTCCTGCCTTTTTGGGCACAACGTGAATCGAACTCACCCAGGGGCTATCGCTGATCAGGTAGATTATACCTGCATCCAGCCACTTAATGATTTCTTAACGACCTCCCACATGTTAGGGTTGAGACGTCGCTGCATCTCGCGGGAAGGTCGAGCCTCCTCGTCCGTATATATACGGTGAGTGCAGTAGGAGGGGCTAATGCTAGATAAGTCTAATAAGGACCATCCAATAGCTGCCTTGTGTTCTATGAGGACCTTAGTTAGTTTGCACTCTTGCTCCCTGGTAAATTTTGAACTGATGATTATAGGGAGCATTTCATTTGGCCCTAGGAAAACATACTTAAGTGTACTAGGCAGCTCTTTCATCTCGGGAGTGGATGGTGAAAGATCTGGGGCTGGGTGTGGGTGGGTGGGTGCGGGCGACGCAGACGCAAGTGGGTGCGGGTGACGCAACGCGCAGGCGGGCGCTGGCAGAACGCGGGGCGAGACATGCGCACGGGCAAACGGCGGTAGCGGCGCGCCAGGTGACCGGTAAAGTGAGAAACTCACCGGTCACCCCACTGTAGCCACAGTGTTCCGTAGAAATGCGTGAACAGTGGCTATAGTGGTCAGGCGAGCCACGTGATCGGGAGATGCAGGTGTTGTGAGTGCGACCGGCTCGCGGCTGGTGCGCGCGGGCTGGCGCAGGAGGAAGAAGGTCTGCACCGGCCGATTGTAGGTGCGGAGAAGCTCACGACAGAGCGCGCGGAGAGGGAGGCAAGGGTGCATGCAGGCATGCGGGGTGGCCTACGGGTGCTGCTGGGGTGCGCAGCGAGGCTTGGCTGACCGCTGCAGTGACACTTGGTGGCCGACTGCGGGCGGAAGAGAGAGCATGACAAGGCGGAGAAGCGGAAGGTGATGGTGCCTGCAGGCGCGCGCAAAAAGGCGATCGCGGCCTGCAGGCTTGCGCGGAATCGGCTAGGCGGCTGCTGCTGCCGCCTTGCCGCTGCTGCTGGAGCTTTGAGCTTCAAGCTTGAAGCCTGCGAAATGGCTAAAGATCTTCAAACGATGAACCAAGAAAAGAGCCACCACGCCCACCGGCTCTTTGAAGAGCTGGGCGATGGTGGTCTCACTGTGGTGGGTTTGCACCACAGTGAGGGCTCCTACCCGCCGAGTGTCTCCTCTGAGGAGGAGGGCCGGCGTATGGAGGGAGAGGGAGGAGATGGTGGCCTGGAAGGAGAAGAAGTTGCTGTGGGTTTTCTTGGCTGGGGACCAGGCTGTTGCAAGAAGAAGAACCGCTCTCTTTTTAAAAAAGCGGAGAGCATGCACAGCCATGCCTTGGCTGTGCATGGCTCAAGGATGGCTCACGGTAGGGAGAACATGTATGTGGCTGGCAGGGAGGGGTGTGAGTAGGGAATGGCTCGAGGAGAAGAAGAAGATGCTCCATGCAGCCGCAGGGAAGATTTCAAAATCAAGTGAAATAAAAATAAAATGATGTTGAATTTTGCAAGGATGCACTTGAGGAAAAATGTAAATTGCGAGGCCACTTATTTTATTCTCCTCCCTTCTCAATTAAATGCATGCATGCATGTATTTTTACAAATGCGACTATGGAACCCTAATATGCACGGGTAATGCTAGAAAATAGCACAAGATGGCACAATTGCAGGTTTATTTTTGCGATGCAATCACACCATGTTGTATTCTCTTCTCAACTAATCTTCCCTTACTTTCTAACAAAAGGCAACACATCATACATAGGATTATGCACCAAATAAGCACCTCAAAGGTGGGATCATTCTCAAATCGCAAGCCTCAACCATTAGATCGTCACCATCTTTCTAGGAATTAATCATTGATACTAAATCAACATCTTTGATGGCCTTTCGGAAGCTCTCCTTTGTGTCCGATTAAAGGAGACAGAATAGTAGAGAGGCACATTAGACCATAGATTGCTTTTTGTACTCTATATCCACCTTAAGAGTGTGAAAGAGCATTAATCGTCTTCCCTACAAAAACATAGTGCTATTATGGTTAATATATGCTCAAATCTAGAAAGGAATCTAGTAAAAAACTATTATGTCTTGTGTGATTCTTGTGCTCTCCCTATTCTCCAGCACCTCATATCTAACCTTCATGGGTAGTTGTTGTCGCAGCAAAATCGAAGTTAAAAACTACATTATAGTATAGCCGAAATCGCTTTGAAAACAGATAAAATTTATACTTGAATTTTAAGTCTGAGGTCAAACACAGGGAGAAATATGGAATTCAAAACTCAAGATCACAATTTGAATCAAGAATATAAGAGATTGCAATAAGAATAATGTCAGGTATGAATGTGCAAAAAGAATGGAGTAAAATGGTGATTTAAATCACCAATTACTCTTCACAAATAACAATTAAACCAAAGCCTCAAATATATGCAATCAGACGGCTTAAACAACCTGTGCTATAATGCTGCTTAGAGACTCAAGGGTCTCTCTGCTTCTTCTGCCTTTCTTCTCTGTTTCCCCTGCCCTGTCTTCTCTTCTTCTTCTATTCTTCCCCTTCTTTTTTCTTCTTCTTCCTCTTCTTCTTCTCTTCTCCTTGTGCTCAAGCCTTCTCCACTTCTTCTTCTTTCTCTATGCTTCTTCTTCACATAGAGGGGGAAGATCCTTCAAACGGATAAGTGCCAGCCATTTCCCCCTGTAGCAAAAACCCCCTGCCCCCGCATGCTATCTCTCTTTCTCTCTCTGGGTCACGCTCTCCCAGAGCCTTCCACAGTATCGAGTAATCGGGTTTCGGACCTAGAGTGCACCCGGGTACAGGGTTGCAGGCGTGATCGCAACTGAGGAGTGGAACGGGTTAGGGGAGTCGGATCTGCGCCAGGCCCACGAGGGATGGGTCATTAGCGAGGCACAGGTGAGCGGGTGAGCGGGGACCTCACCCCCAGTGTCTGAGGCAAACAGCCTTAGACACAAATTCAATTTATGTGTCACGGGACACTCTTCAGCTGACAATGTGGTACTAAAGATAGTGCCTCTTCTTCGCGTGCGTCTGCTGCCAGAATGCCTTCCAAATCAAGGCAACTACTGAGGTTCACATCCTCAATCAAGGACTTGGGTGTGTTCGCGAGATGTTTCCACACGATCTGGAGTTGAAGCCTGGAGCGAAGGCACCCTAGAGCAACCTTGAAGCTTGCTTGAAGAAGCTACTCCAATGGTGGAGGAGGCGAGTACCTGAAATCAGCAAGAAGGCCTTTCAGCTACATCAGAAGGCTCAGGAAGGATTGCCAGACCACGGTGAGTGCGTCGATGATGGTTGTGTGGCGTGGCATGGTCTTTGCATGTGGGGAAAAGTCAGATGGTGCATGTGAGAGTGGGTGTGTTCGGGGGCACATTTGGGTGAGTGGTGGAGTGAAATAGGAGAGGGCTTTTGTTCATGGTGGAACGGCGAAGGTTTTGGGGTGGTTGGCGAGGCAGATGGAGGAGTGTAGTGGTGGATATGCCTCACCGGAGGAACGACCAGAGATGGAGAAGATGAAGGTGGTCATCGACGGTTGGCAGTTGTGCGCATCTGTGAGGGTAGGAAAAGGAAATAGAAAGAGGAAGGAAGCTAAAGAAGGCCTTAGGGAGAGAGTAGGGAGGCGAAGGGCTATCGGTGTTGGTTGATTGGAGCTGGAGAAGGAAGATAGTGTGGCGAGGCGACAACATTGACTGAGGGAGAGGCACGACCTCTCGTTGGCAGGAGAGGTTTGCGAAGACGAGGGGAGGGTAGTCGACCATCCAATTTGATGGTTGGATGACCAGAGGAGGAGTATGGAGGGGGGTCACCGGAGTTAAGTCTGAAGGTAGCCGAAGATGGAATAGAAGAGGGTTTCTGAGGCCAAAACTTGTTGAAGAGCATGACCTTGCCTTGGGGTCTATTTTATAAGCCATAGGATGCCCTTCCAAGCTTGGAAAGAAGCTTTCAAGCTTGGAAGGTGGTTGCAACAATGGATACCCGAACCTTTGAAAGATTCGCATGACCTTTTAGGAAGGACTTAGAGCCTAAGGAATGGCTCAAATGGAAGGAAACTTCCCAAGGAATCCCCATATCAATTTTGAGAAGGATTGATTAAGAATCGAGTGAGAAATCTTCACTCGAAACTCTAGTAAAATGGCACATTCGCGGTGAAGGTTTCTCCTTCCAAAAATGGCATGGGGACCTGCTTGTGAAGAAGGTAAAGAAGTTGGGGGACTATTAGTAAGAAAATTCAAAAGCTAAGGGTCAGAATGAGATAGAAAGAGTCTGACTGGACCAAAATGCAAACTTGGTCAATATGATCTTAGAATGGGCCCAAATTTTGTTACAAATCTAATTTCGACCCAAGGAATCCAATGATGAAATTAGATTTAGGTTTTGACCTTGTTTGACTAGGTAATTTATGCAAAAATCCAAATTAGGGCAAATGTCAGTTTAAGACTCTATTTTGGGTCAAGACTGGTTCTGATAGTCAAATTGAAGGTTCCAAACCCTAGAGAATATTTATTTATGAATTTTAGAGGGTTTAGGTGAATTTTATCCTGACCAGAACCTCAATTAATTAAGTAGGTCTGTTTTTAAGGTTTCAAAAGTCATTTGATTCTCAAAACACGTGCAAATCCTTTTCTGTTTGTTCTAACCCACTTGTTAGACTTTTAGGATCATTTGACCCTTAAATACCCCTTGGGAAAACCCATGATTGTACTGCATTCATCATATGATGGTAAAATTATAATTTTAACCCTATTTTCTTGTATTTCCTCATAATGGTTATGCAGTGACTTATGGCTCTCTGCAGTTATGTAGGAGCATTTACTGATTTAATTGGATCAAAATGAGCTAGTTATGGCTCATGATGGTGTTCCCATCAATAGTGGCTCACCAATCAAACCCTTAGATCCTAAGAACAATGTGCTTGGGAGTAGGCTACCTATCATTCACCCTAAGTGTTATACCTAACTCAGTTTGTCCTAAGTGTTATATTTCAAGTTTTTATAATAACCTGCACATGAAAATAATACATATAATCAAATTGGACACGCCCCACATTAAAAATGCAACACATACAATCAAAATGAGCACACCCCACATTCATTCATTAAAACATAAATAATATGTGGGCACACCCCACATCTAACATAAACCTAAAATATCATAAAAATAAATTATGCATAATGAAATTATACCTCCAAGTAGCACAGCCTCCGATAATGCCCGATAATGATAGCCTATGATTTAGATAAAATAATTCATTAAATAACACATTAATTAATTATTATGTAGGATGGGAAGAGGTGGATGGGTAGGAGGAGGATGATAGGACTGGAAGGAATACAAGGAAGAGGAGGATGGTAACACCATCATTCATCACAACTAACTTGAATTAGTTGAAATCCAGTGATAAATGCTCTTAAATGATCGTCTGAAGATCATAATTTCGTATTAAGCTGATCTAAGGAGAAGACAAGAAAACGTGGTTAATTATACTATTTTAGCATCCAATCATAAATGCAGACTAATCAAGGGGTTGATCAAGGGTGAATTTAAGGTCAAATGAACTTAAAAGACCAAGAAGTGGGCTCACATCGAATAAATCAGGGTTTCGTGCATTTCGAGGACTAAAACAGGACTCAAAACCCTAATTATCAGTCCCACTTAAATTGAAAGGGTTATGGTCGAGATAAATTTAATATAAACCTCCTAAAAATCATTAAAAAATATTATAAGAGGTTTGATACTTTCACTTTGACCATCTAAACCCATTTTGACCAAGAATAGAGTTCAGATAGGAATTTACCCTAATTTAGGCTCCTATGCAATTTACCCAGTAAAACATGATCAAAACTCAAATCCAAGTTCACCATTATATTTCTTATATCTAAATTAGGTTATTACCAAAATTTGAGCCCAATCAGAGTCCATCTTAATGTAGTTTGCATTTCTACCCTCAAAATCCTTATTTCTCACATCCTGACCCCTAGGTTTCAAGTTTCCTTACAAACATGCCCCTACTTTCTCGTCATCTTTACATAAAGGTCCCTACCACCATTGACGTTTGAACATAATGTCAAGCCCATCATCGCCGACCTTTGATTAGAGGTTTCTTCTCCAATTCAGCACCAAATCCCTCAAAATTTGGAGCGATTGATCCTCACATCCTACTCTATCAATTAAACCTGATTTCAAGTGCCATGATCGACCCAATCATGGCCGGCGAACTCATGAAATCTGTGAGTTTCCCTTGCCATAATAGTGAATAATTTGTGATGTTTTCAAGCATCTAAGGTTCGTAACACCCTCTATTTAAGCCTTAACATGTCTCCAAGTCCAAATTAACTCGGTTTAGGCCAAGAAAACCTCTTCTCCTCCAACTCCGGCCACCTCTAACCAAAGCTCTGGAGACTTCTCCATCCTCTTATCGCCTCCAAACCATCAAATTGGGATTGCCAAACTCTTTCTCAAGTTTGTCCGCGCCTAGTGGACCAAAGCTAAGGCTTCCAACCCCTCGTCACACCATCTACTCTCACTAGAGGATTCGTCCTCCTCAACTCTTGCAAGCCATGCCGGCAAGGATTCCTTTCCCCCATTCATCCATTAGTTAGCTCCTCTTCTCCCTCTATTCCCCTAGGTTAGTTTAGGCCACTTAGGACTTAGTTTAAACCCTCACCCACCGCTCTCCCCCCTCGTCTTCTCCGCCTCCAGTCGTGACTCCGACGAGTCCGCGCTGCCACTACACGTATCAAACAACACGCCACCACCACCACTACCTCACTCTCTCTCCCTAGAATAAAATCCCTAACTTTATTGGGCGTTTCATCCACTCCAACTTGACGAACAACCCACCACAACGCCTTCATCTCCAACACCAACACACCTCCACACACTCCCAAACACCATGAAAACACCACCATCGTGATCCTCACACCACAACAATCTTTCTGAGCATTTTAATTGGGGTACCTAGCCCATATTTTGAGTTTCAGGTCTTCACCGGAGCTCCATCGCCGCCATCATCTTCTCTAGCACCATTCATCGTCATCTAGTCGTCAACCACCACGCTCCCACCTTCAATCCACGCGAAATCATCTTATGAAGCATCTGGGGCCCTCAATTGAAGAAGATAGCAGTGCATCAGCTCGAATTGAACGAAGGCATCTTCTGCAGCAACATGAAGGAGGAGCTGAACAAATAATCCCACATCATGGGATTTTAAAAATAAAATTGATACAAATTGAATAGCATGCATAGCCTTGTTGCCTCAAACTCACGGGCTAAGGTCCCTCTCACCACACGCACTCCTCGCTTGTGACCCACGCACGAAGGCCTGGTCCCTAGATCCCATTACCCGATTACCCTTGACGCGGTTCTGAAGAGAGAGAGAGGGGGGATTTTCTGAGGGAAGGAAAGGCGGTTTTTCCTTTTGCTACCTCGAGATTCATGTCTACACTCAGAGAAATTTCAAAGGCTTGGGGTTTGAAATTTAAGGCATCTGAGGCTTTCTTCCTGATGTCTAATTATGACTGATTTGGCTACTATTGGTCTTGAGATTTGATTGGGATTTGAGCTTAGTGTTGGGAAGAATTGGTGGTTTCAACCACTATATTTAGGCTCTTTATATTTTTGGTTATTTGACTCTTGAGATACATTTTGGATTCTAATTGAATATATTTTTAGCTGATTGATTCATTGCATATCATTACTTGTGAATCGATTATTGTGATCATTTTTATTATTTCGATTAGTGGATTAAATTCCAAATTTGCTCCTCGCTAACAACCTCGGGAATCATGGCTTTTTTAACACTTATAAATTTAAATGTTAATTCGATTTTCATCACTATACTACGACACAATACTCTCCTTAACTACAATGATTTTTGAGCCAACATTTTGGCACCGCTGCCGGGGAGAAACACGCAATTCACCAATAGTCATATCATTATTGATTATTGAATTGATTTCTAACTTACCCTATCTATTTTGTTTTGTTATTGTGAGGTGAATCATGAAGAGATCTTCAGCACAACTAGCCACACCAGGCACAGGTAAAATTTCTTTTCTTCCCTAATCATCTCCTAATCTTGGAAGATAAAAAGGGAACAAATCAATTAGGATCCACTTGCCTTACTTTCCTAGTAATTATCATTTAAAGGCAAAGAGTTTCCTGATTTGCGAGTTTGACTGAAATCAGATTGAAGCTAATGCGATTTGATTAGAGATTCCCCATCCTTACTTCCTGTACCTATTAGGGATTCGCACTAAAATTTCTCAACACCTTAGACTACTCATCTTCTTGTTTGAGTCTAAGGTGGCATATTTGGATTCAAATTGGACTTGAAATAGAGCCAATCTAGGGTTTCCACATTAGGGTTTTGAAGTGTTAGTACACACTTTCTTGAAATTAAGGAAATTGATCTTCCAGCATTTGTGTGCTACCTAAGCCCTTATTTGAATTGATCTAACCAAGTGAAAACTAAAATCAAGGCTCTAAATTCACTTGAACCATAAAACTTCGAACCTAATAACCTATTGAGAACCAAGTCAGGGTGATTTGGGTGCTCTAACCCAAATTTCATCCTCGACCTTAGGATAGGTCAAGTGAGGTTGGTTCACTTTTTGAATCAATCAGCCTACAAATTAGGTCACAATTTGAAATAACTTCTAAATCAAGTGAAATTCAAGGCACAATTAGGGCTAAAATTGGTAGCCTTAGGTCTCAATTCGTACATTCTGGTCTACTTGGAACCATGATGACAGGGAAAGTCGGGTGGGGGAAACCTTGTAACCCATGGGGATGCTCTATCATGTAGGGGTCTTTGCAGGACTCTTCCTTCCTAGCTGCCCAAGTAATTCTCGGGTGTGTGAATTTTTTATCAAGAGGCTCATTTGCCTCAAACAGCCTTATTCATCCAAACTTTTTGGGTGCCTTAATTGGGTCCAATACACATCTAGTTTCTCATCTATTTTTCATTGCACATACATAGGAGAGTTCCGTAGGTCTGACTTAGAGGCCTCCAGCAGAGTTGATCTTGTGTGTCAAATTGATCTGACCAGATCAAATCAATCTAGACCTAAATTTGATTCTTCATCCTGATCCACTAATGGTAATGCCATCATACATTATAACTAACTTAAATTATTCGAAATCAAGAGATAAATGTTCCTAAATGATTGACTGAGGGCTATAATTCCACTCTAATCTATTTTGAGAAGACAAGAAAATAGGGTTAATTCTACTATTTTAATAGCACATCACAAATACAGATTAACTAGTGGGTTTCTTAGGGGTTAATTAAAGGTTAATTGAGCATAAAAGTCCAAGTGGACTCACATTGACTGAATCAAGGTTTCACGCATTTCAAGGATGAAAACAGGATTGAAAATCTTAATTATCAACCCCACTTAAATTGGAAAGGTTATGGTCAAGATAAAATTAATATAAACCTATTAAAATTCATATAAAAATATTCTAAGAGGTTTGGTACCCTCGATTTGACCATCTGAACCCATTTTGACCTAGAATAAAGATTCAGACGAGAATCTATCCTGATTTAGGCTTTTGAACAATTTACCCAGTCAAATGTGGTCAAAACTGAAATCCAAGTTCACCACTAGATTCCTTAGGTCCAAATTAGGTTAAATCCAAAATTTGGATCCAATCAGAGTCCATCTTGACCTAGTTTGCATTTTAGCCCTTAGAAAATCTCTTTCTTACACTCAAGCCCCTAGGTTTCAAGTTCTTTACCAAAATGCCCTAACTTTATCATCTTCTTCACAATTAGGTCCATGCTGCCTGCAACTCCTAATTGCATGGTCAACCGATCTTTTTACCGTGAGTATCTCCCTCGTTTTAAGTCCAAATCCCTCCAGATCTGGAGGGATTGTTCATTAAGGGATTCTCTATGATTTGGACTTGATCTCCTGCCTAAATTGGAGTTTGAGAAGATCCACTAACCGTGGGAATTGCAAATAGGAAAACCCCCTACCTCCTACTTCAAAGCTCTAGAGTTCTTCCTAATTAAGCTCCAAGCACCCTCTATTTAAGCATAGGGAACTTCCCACATATTTTCAAGCCCAGTTCCAGGCCAAATCTACCTATTCTTCTCTTCTCCGAGCACCTCTACCATGGTTCCAGTGACCTTCTTCCTCTGCCTTCCTCTGACCGGCCAATGGTCAAATTGGCCAGCCCTCCGTCTTCCTCTCTCTCTTCTGCCTGTTGCCAGCCCTCTGTCTTCCTCCCCCTTTCCTCATCGCCCTCTTCATTGCCAAAGGTTTCACCTTCCTCGCAACCAGCAAGACACACCAATGCTAGATCCTTCCCTTTTCATCCTTTAGACTTGGTCTCTTACTCCCTCTACCTCCCTAGGTTAGAATTAGGTCCTTAGGAACTCGATTCAACCACTGTACCACCGTCTCCCTTTTCGTCTTCCTTGACTCTGGCCAGGCCTCCAGCATGGTCGCCCGACCGCCTCTGACCCCTAAACACCTTGCCGCCACCACCAAAAGCTCTACCACCCTCCTCCGAGCAAAATCCTTCTCCTAATTTAGGGTTTTAACTCCTCTTTCTCCCCGATGATCAAACCCATCAACAACCGCCATCTCCAACATCATCTGACCACCCTACACCGTCGTTCACCAAATCAACCCCACTGTTGCATTCCACACCTCACGGCAACTCATGTGAACCTACTAATTAGGGCCTAGCACTCGTACTTTGAGTTTCAGGTCATCACCGGACTTCGCTTCATCATTTTCTTTTTTTTGGAAAGAGAAAGAATGCTATCAAATCGCCGATAGCAATCTAGGAGAGCTATTATTGATTATATGAAACAAAAGGACTACAAAATTGAACCCCACATTTGTATGAGATTCCAGCAATTGTTTACAATATTATCCATGCTCACTGGACTCTCCTGAAATAATTTCTCATTTCTAGCTCTCCATACCGACCATAAAACAACCACCATGGACACATATGGCTTATTAGAAATTAAAAAAGAGCTTCATAAATCCTCCCACATGGGAATTGAATCCCTGCAGATCTTCCTCCAAACACTATCTGTTATCATGCATGTAAAAAAGATATGATGACTGCAATCATTATGTAAGCCACACAAATGACAAAATTGAGCAGAAGTGCCCATTCTACTATGCCGCAGATCTCCCATTATCAAACCATCTCTTCTACATAGCCACAAAAAAATTTGTACCTTCAATGGGATTTTCAATTTCCATATTTTCCTCCCTACTTCATCCACATCCGCCAACATTGATGAAAAGATGAGTTTCTCATAGGCAGCCGCTAACGAGAAAGTCCCATCCCACTTGTATGCATCACATTCCTCTGGTATAGGTCTAAAAGCAGCAAGCTCCTGCAGGAGACATTCATTTTCTACCCATGTTCTTGTTCCATGGTCGCTCCCCACATTACTGTTCATCATCCAGTTCTCTGAAGTCATGTCCCAATAATCACATACCACAACATTTTTATCTGGAGCAGCCGAATATGCAAGAGGGTACCTGTCTTTTATCGCCCACCATGAAGCCATTTATCCAACCAGAATCTAAAGCTTCTCCCATCTCCCAAGACTTATTTGAAAAGATTCCAATTATCAACCAAAGCACGCACCACAGAAGCCCAAAAAGGAGACAACTTATGAGGATTTAAATGGCTCTTCTCATCATTTGCCGCCCCATAGCTATCATGTAAGATCTCTGTCCAAAATTTTTTTTCCCCTTGAAGCAATCGAACCACCCATTTCAACAACAAAGCATCATTGAACTCTTTGAGAGATCTGATTCCCATACCACCACACTTCTTAGGAGAACAAATTGTATCCCATTTTACAGGTTGGAAGAACATACCTTGGTGAGCAGCCCCTTTCCAGAAGAACCTTTTGAGCATAACATCAAGTTTTTTCAAAATTGACTTTGGAGCTTGGAAGACGAAGAAGAAGAAGACTGGAATAGAAGTGATAACTGAATTTAGCAAGATAAGCCTCCCCCCTTTAGATAGGTAATGGCTACTCCAACCTTCAAGCTTCGTAGCCATCTTCTAAAAAAGAAACATCCAATCAGTTTTCTTCATTTTTTTGCATTTCAATGGCAGACCCAGATATTTGATTGGCAGTGATACCATAGGCATGCACAAGATGTTGAAAATGTCATTCTGATCACTACCATTCATATCAAAACAAACCAGGGAGGATTTGCTTCCATTTAGTTTTAGCCCAGAAATTTCATAGAATATATTGACCATATAATATAACACATGTGCTTCCCTCTTCCCACCTTCCACAAAAAAAACTATGTCATCACCACTCCGCTTCATCATCGCCACTCTACCACCTTCGTCCACCGAGCTCCGGCTGTCATCACCACCAATACCACCCTCAGTTGGAGCGGAACAAAAATACAACAAATCCCAGGGCTCAATTGGAGAAGCGAGCAACATCAGTTGCTTAATTTGGGAAGAACACCCAGCTGCAGCACATGAAGGAGAAGAAGGCTTGTTTAGTCTCACATTGTAAGGGACAAATGCAGGAAGGCATATAAATTGAATTGCCTTCATTACCTTGCTACCTCTCACATACGAGGTGAGGTCCCCTCACACACTCTCTCACTCCTTGCCCACCACCGCACATCGGTGGGCCTGGTCACTGTTCACAACCCGATACCTCTGTTACCCATATACCCTACCCAAATTTGAGGAAAGAGAAAAGGAAGAGGATTCTAAGGGTGGAGGTGGTTTTGCACTGTTCATCCTTGGGATGCATGCACACACATCCAACACTTAGTAGATTTCAGAGGCTTGTGCTAAGGCATGGTGACTGATGTAAGCACATTTATTTAGGATAAAATTCCTATTTATGCATGTTCCTAAACTTATAGATGCATTCCCTATTATAAATATTGCATAGCATGCATCATTCTCCATTTAGAATAGTTTGCATAAAGTTTAGGTTATGTCACGTCCTTCTGTGGCCAGGAGAGAAGGAGATCTATTTTGGGGCCTCGGATCGATGATTTGACTGTACTAATCTGATCAAGATGACGATCAGAGTCCAATGCCTTCAAAATTACCTTGATTGGAGTCCTATAGCACCATATGGAGTCCGAGGAAGATCAATGACCAAGAGGCAAGGTGACACAATTCAAAACTTCAAGCGACAAATCTAACCGTACAGATGGATCTAGAGCAACAATCGTAGTCTAATAGCGTGGAAATCATCTCGATCTAACATCTATATCAACCCCTACAAAGGCAAGAAGATAGACGACCCAGATCTTGCCAAGTGGCACAATCTAGGCTGCCCAAGGGCTGCTGTCACCTCTCTCTCTCTTTCACGCCCATCAAATCTAGGCCATTGATCAAGATCCAGTAGCCATGGAGAGGCCATGCCACTATCCCTAGCCAAAGCAAAGAATTCACCTTCTTGACACAAAGGGAAGGATAGAGTGGTGGTCTTGAGCCCTTTTGCAAAGAGGACATCACAAGCTAGAAACCCACAAGCCCCCCAATTCTCCAATTGAAAGTGCAGAAGCAACAGCCGCATGTGCTTAGCGCATGTAGTGCACAGCGTGGGGCACGAGCAGTGCTACGCACGGGCATGCGTAGCGTGCAGCAAGGATGTGCAGGACATGGGTGCACGGAGCGTGTGCCAACAGTGCAGTAGTGCGGGCACGTAAGCTATCATCAGTGACATTTATGGACATCACTAATTGCCCCATGTGTGAAAAGCCTCTACTCCTCTACTCTAAAAGGGCCCCTACCCCTCCCATTCTTCATCTCTTCCTCTCTCCCCCTTGCCACCTCTAAGGCTCTAGAGAGAGCTTGTCCCAAGCTCGGGAAGCTCCTCTAGAGTAGAACATAAAATATTTTTTCCACTTCTCACCCCCTTCGTGGAGCATCTTGTGGCGATCCTCTCACCACCTTCGGGAAGTAGATCCTTGCTGCAACACCATCCCGCCCCATCCTCCTTCCTCCAGCACCGTTCTCCTTCATCTAGCCTCTTGCCACCTTCATCCAGGCGACGTCAAAGTGAGTCATCCTCCAAGTGACCATCGAGGGGGATTCTTCTCACCTTTCTCTTTTATCGCTTTCTAGTATACTTGCAATTTCTCCATTATAGAAAACACTTGTTTAGACATATATATGACTGTTTCTCTTTCTCTCTCTCTTCTCTGCATGTAGATTAATTAGATAATTATGTTGTCGATCTGATCTCTTGATTATTAAAATACCAAAAAAATTACAAAAGATAAAAACAAATAAAATCAAAGCGCGGTTTTCAAAACCAAACGTTCGCCTCCCTGTGTTTGACCTAGGACTTACCTCGAGTTTCAAAATAAATTTTATCTGGTAATGATATTTTGCAACCATGAGAACGGATTCTTCAAACCCTCATTTACTCACGAAAAATACCCTCATCATTTTGCTGGGGAGGCAATGCTCTTTGGTTTTTCTCACGTTTTTCCGCCTTAACTTTTATCTCACCTTTTCTCTTATTTTACTGTGATTGCAGGTACTCTTCTGAGGTAGGCCAGAGCGGTTAGATCGGAGAAAAGTGCAGATGAAGGTCCTTTAAGTGTATCCCCACCACCCCTACCCTAGATTACATTTCGCCACCTAATAACTCAAACTCAAATCAACTTAGGTGCTTGATGAATCCTAGGTTAGATCTGCTTGTTTCCTTGTCAATCCACCCCACCTCACCCATTCGCATAAATTAAAAATACAAAAAAAAAATTACTCCTCTTCTTGTGGATTAATCTAAAAGAGACACACTTAACACCCACAAATTCTCATCTTAAGGCACACAATCACTTTGATTCTACCACTTAACTTGGGATCTAACCAGTGGACCCTGTACACTTAACTCAACAACACACACATAAGTGGGTAGAAATTAAATTAGGTTAAGCCATTTTGTGTGCCTTAATCAAATGATGCAACAGGCCAATTGCTTGAACTGTTTGGGTTGCTCCACTCAAATTAAAACTGATTCATCAAGTAGCTTGCCACTTAGGGTTCAATTTTTAGGAACTAATCAGGCACTCCACATTTTTTTTATTTTTAAAGGAATATATCATCACTGGTGCTTTCAAAACTTGGAGTGTTCTATTGAACCTAATTGAATGAATCTAAAGATTAAACCCTAAAAGCTACTAAAAAAGGTTAAACCCTAAAAGACACATCATCAAATAACCTTGTTTGAAAACCCTGGTTGTGTACACACACATTTTAATTGATCATTAAGGGTGCAACCCACCTAAAGGGCCCATCACATTCCGAGAGCAGAATCATCCCAAGCCTAACTAAAATTGAGTAGACGTTGGCCTTAAGGCTTAACTTGCTCTTTGGGGCTCCAACTGAGATTTTTTTCGATTAATCTTCTTCTACCAGTCTATCTAATGTATAGCTAGGGGAGTAGCATAAACATCCGTGGTTAGGGGGGATATCAAAGGAACCGAAGGCGTAAGCCAAAGGAAGAACCTTCTCCCCAACCCCTCCCTCTGGTTGGATTGACGGATAGAAGTAGACCAATTCATTTCTATCATCTCAAGGTAGGTTCTAGGAGTCTGTAGGTCATTAGGCTACCCACTGAATGATAGGTTTGGTTGATTATACTGCAGAGCACCTTTCTCTCTTCTGTTCTTCCCTACGAATTTACTATGTACCCTTCCATATCCTGCACACATTTTCAATCCTACCCTCCTACCACCACTTATCCCCAAGATGATTATTATCCCAACCAGATTGTGACTACCCATCTCCTAGGCGAGATAACTTTGATTGGGGATATGATTCCAGACCTCAATGTCAAGGACCTAACCCTGGACATCATGATTATGATTATTATCCTTCCTAAAGCTACATTGATTATGGATCACCACCCTCTTATGAACAAACCAACCCGATCTACAATCAGGAAGGATATGATGATTATAACACCTATCCTCCCCAGGATTATACTAAATATATGTCACCACCATTCTTTGAACAACCCAAAATGACCTACTATCAGGGAGGACCCCTAGAACTTTAATTTCTTGATTCCCCTAGTTTTAACCCAAACCCACCCAACCCTGAACCAAACCATTCGATTCAGGTGAACCAGATCCAAGATAAGGTGTTGGCCAATTTGAGGAACACCATACAATCTTTAGAAACCCATCTAACACCCCGCAATGAGGAATTGGAGCCCCTGATTCAAATGATTGACGATCTGAATAGTTCGCTATTAGATTGGCTCCAAGATATTTAGGATAAGGGCCTGGGTGAGTTTCTACGTGGGAAATTATCAAGATTGAGGGTGAAATTCATGGTTGCCTTAGTCCAATCTTGGGATGATTCCCAAGACGAACTGCCATCAGGAGAGCCAATGTTTGAACCTGCTCAAGTGCCTATCGGTGGGACACATTTTATGAGATCGGGGATGACTAGGTTGGTCTAGAACAACCAATTGACGATGTTGTGATTTTCTCACCTGAGATCCCCGAGCCAGGGTGTGAAGAAAAATATGTCTCCATGGACCAGGAAATGATAGATGATTTTGAGACATATAAATATGGATCAAGAATTCTTTAATTCTGAGGGTGAAGAATCTTTAGGTGAAGTCTCACTTGAGCCTAACAAAAATAATTTCAATGAGACAAACGGGCCAAAGGAACTTGATCAATCATTTGATGTTGATCCTGTTGGGGCTAACTTGGAGGATCTGAATCCTGATTTACTGGATGATTCAATCAGTAGCCCCATTCCTCAACCACACCCCAAAGAACCAAATAATGATATTCTTGAGATTTTAGACCCAAGTCAATTATGATTCAACCACAATTATTGGACTTGGATATTTTAGATGGGGCATGTAATGATTTGGAGGTCCTAGTGACCCTGATTTTGGAGGGTAAAAATTTGGAGATGAAAATCTGAGAGGCTAATTATGAGGAAAATACAATGTTGGATCTAAGGGTTCCTGTTGACCTGAAACCACCTACTTTTTACCAAGACCCTTATGATAATATTTATTCTGGGGATGTGCAACCCAAGCATAACATAATTGATTATATTTTTTAGCCAAATTCCACATGGACAAACAGACCCAATGATTTAGACCTACCCATTATCTAACATTTTAGACTTGGGTTACACACCACAAAACCACAACTCCGGCCCCGCAAACACAATAATCTCTGGTTCTAGGTGATTTTCATCCGGAGCCTTAGAACCACTTGACCCTGGGGCACGGGCCTGCACCATAATCTTGTCCACATCTGTGGAGACCTACTGGTGGGTCTTGAGATCAATATTTTTATTTTGATTTTGACCTACAAGTGTGAATTCTTAATTTCTTCTTTGTTTGTATATTACGCCTAGATAAAGGCAATAAACTTAGCACATGTGTATACTAGTTTCTCTCTGTGGAGCTAATCAGATTTTCACAAAATTCAGGTGATATTCTATTTACTCTGCCCTTTTCATGTCTTCATTTCTTCAATGAAGAAATTGCATCATTTAGGCATGGGGGGTAGATAATTAATCCTAAAATTATTTTGTTAGCTCCGTGGAATTTCTTTTATTTTCTTTACAAAAAAAATTTTTTTTAAATTAGAATTAGGAAAAGAGAAATTAGGCTTTAGGAGTTGTTAACTTTAGGAAATGATACTTTAGGACTTGAACACTTAGACTCTTCGGGTCTTTAGGCTTAATCAACCCAAGTGTCCACTAAAATGTGGACCTATTTCTTAAGTCCTCGCCAAGATAATTTTATTTTAATTTGGTTAATAAATTGGGGTGATAAGTACACGACTTATCAACCTGCCCTCTAATTTGAGGGGACTTTGAATCTAAAGCATCTAGACACTATTTGCACCGACTCACTTTTCAGTAATTTTTATGGAAATTAGGTAGTTAATCAACTTTCCAGGGTAGTATGGCCGGCATGTTGTTGTGGGTAATAGCCCATTGGCCAGTTATCCAGAGCTCAGCTACATGACCATACTCTTTCTACTGCCTTTAGGTAAATCTTAGATTAGGGAAACCACCTACTCAGAAAAAGAAAAAAAATGATACTTAAAAAAAATAGAAAAATAAAAAAATAAAAATAGAAAAAGGAGAACAAAAAAATAAAAAAATAAATAAGCCACACTTCACCACATGAGTCTGGCAAGTTGTAGTGGGTAACAGCCCATTGGCCGATTGTCCAAAGCCTAACTCACAAAAATGCACACCTAGGAAAGAAGCGGGGAAGTAGAATAAACTAGGGAGATATACATTGGGTTCACCCTTATGTTAACCCCATAAAAAAAAGGTAGGGATAAAGCTACTGGTTGAATAGATAAACCTTTAGGCAGAAACTCTCAAGGTCACCTAGGGTCGTAGAAACCTAAAGTCCGTTTTAACGGCCACTTAGTGAGTCTATCACTTTTTCATGTTAAGATGCTTAGAACTTGAAGTTCTTTTCGAGTCTTGGGTGGGTTAGGTAGCCATAGAAAGCTACCCCGAAACTCTAAACTCAAAAGCCCAAAAAAATTAGAAAAGAAGAAAAAAATAGAAAAATGTATCTTCCCTTTTCAAAATAAAGCGAGGACTTGGGCAGTCTGCATTTTGGTAGGCACCCAGGCACTGTTGAGTCTTCGTAGCTTAGGATCTTAGTTGACATTTCCTTTTGTTAATAAACAACTAATGCATTAAGCAATTGAATCCTAATTCTATTTTTATACAAAGCATATAGTTTAGTTTAGCTAGGGACTAGCAACAGATTGGCATGGGGGTATGATATAGACACATTTATTTAGGATAAAATGCCTATTTATGCATGCTCCTAAGATTACTGATGCATTCCATATTATAAATATTGCATAGCATGCATCATTCTACATTTAGAATACGATGTATAAAGTTTAAGTTAAGTCACATCCTTCTGTGGCTAGGAGAGGAGATCTATTTTGGGGCCTCGGATTGATGATCTGACCAAACCAATTTGATCAAGATGATGATTGGAGTCCAATGCCTCCAAAATCACCTTGATTGGAGTCTCGTAGTACCATATGCAGTTCAAGGAAGATCAACGACCAAGAGGCAAGGTGACGCTGATAAACACGCATGTATTCATGATAAAATGCTTTCTTATGATAGTTCCTAAGCCTATCATTGCATTCCATAGTATAAATACTGCATAACATTCATCATACTACATTTAGTGTAATGTGTATAAATTGTATAGTAATTCCTGCATTATTGTGGCCAGGAGACAGGGCACGACATTTCAAAGCTTCAAATACAAAATCCGACCATGCGGATGAATCCAAAGTGACGATCACATTCCGACAATGTGTAAATCATCCTGATTCGAGCATCGTGGCATCCTCTGCAAGCAAGGAAAGGTGGACAGTCCAAAGGGTGCCATGTGGCACCATCCAGATTGCCCAACGTCGCCCAACCTCCTTTGAAGTGCCTCAAGAGTAGATCCCAGCCATTGGATCTCAATCCAACAGCTGAGAATCCACCTCTCAACAAGCCACTCAACTCCAAACGGGGAAGATCTGATGAAATCTTACCCGACTCTCAAAAAATTTGCAAGGGTTCGAGCAGCGATTTGCCGCAACTGCCTCGACGCCAGCAAAATTGGATCGCTCGATCTTGATCGAGTGGTCATGATTATGCATGCGAGACTAGATGCCCGCCCGACGACGTGCGATGGCACACCAGATTGAACGCGCGCAATCTAGGGCACCCATTTAAGATGATCATGCGCACTCTCTATCATCAGATCTTCGTGAAGGCACAATCCATGCGCATTCAAATTTCGCAAAGTCGCGATCCACGTACCCTCAGCCACGCGATCGATATCGAACAAGGATATTCACCCTTGCCAGCACGGACATGAAGCATGCATGATCTCAGAGCCCAGATCTGCTCTCGCTCTCCACCCTCGGATGTCCATCTAATGGCTATAGACACTCCAACATCTGCCAGCTGCGGTGTGCAGATGCACTGATGAGACATTCATCATGATCTCTAATTACCCCTAATTAACTAGTCTTCCTAGTTAATTAGCTAAGGTTATGAATATATAAGGGTTAATTATAGAATAAGGGATATTTAGTTAAGGACCTTAAAATAAGTTAAAAATGAAATTTTATCATTCAAATAACATTATTAATAATTTAGATAATAATTGGACTCGAAATCCTACTAATCATTCCCTTAATTAATAAGATAAGTACTTAAGTATAATGTATACCTAAGTATGTAATAACTTAAGTGATTTTACTTAATCAAATAAATTAATCTAAAAAGGTCAAAAATGAAAATTCAAGGTGTAAACATAATATTTACCCTATTTACTAACATATATAAAAAGTTGAAAAAGATTTAAGTTAAAATAAACCTTCAAAACATGGGTTTACATTTTAGTCCTTAATATTCATTACAGTCGGGTCCTTATTTCTCACACAGGTCCTTAAGTTTTATTACTTCTAAGTCCCTCTTCATCTTCTTCTTCTTCTTCTCCAGCCGAATGAACAGCTGGCGGTAGAGAGTCACCCCACCACGCGATCACCGCCCTGTCGACATCATTCCTCTTTGTCCAAGCTCTTGCAGCTTGCGCTCACCACCTCCACTTCATCCATCGGTCTGGATTAACCGAGAATCCTATTTTTCAGTGGGAGATAACCTCACCGTCATCGGAGACGATGACGGAGGTTAAGCTCCTCGAGCTCCTTCTTCGGCCAGACCCCGTCAGTCTCTTCACCGCAAACTACTATAAATACCCCCGCATACCTCTGATTTTATTCAAGTTGGCTCCCTTCCCTCTTCTAACACTGTAGCCGACCTGATAGGCTATTCGTCCAAACCTCTGGCGATTCCCCATTCCATCTTCTGACTTCCTCCGTCCATCTTAAGCAACCGAGGAGATTCGCCGTGGTCTTCCGCACCTCTGACACAAGCGCCAACCCTAGGATTCCTCCGCTCCACCTCAAATCCGCCCGTCGGAGATCTTTCTTCAACCCTCTGATTTCGTCGTCCGCTATGAATGTTTGGTGGAACCTATTGACCCCTTCGTCCAGGTAACAGTAGACTAGGAGTAGGAGTAGGAGTAGGCTAGCTTAGTTAGTTAGTTTAGTTAGTTAGGTTAGACTAATGTCAGAATTTAGTTTCACCTCCTTCGACTCCAGCGAGTTCCTTGAGCTTGTCAGAGCTTTAATTTCATCTTTTTAACTCACTGTACACCTTCCTGTATAATCCATGTTCACTTCTAAATCACTTAATCATTAATTGAATCAACTAAACGCCTAATTCAAATCTCACCTTCACCGACTACTAACACTGTCCATGGTGACAGTAGTCGATTTAATTTCACCTTCATTGGGTTCTTTCATCACCTATCACCATTATTGAACCCTAATCAACATTACAATACCTATTATTATCATCTATAATTAAACGCCTAAATTTAATTAAGCTCCTGAGCTTGCTGTCCATGGCGGCTCAGGAACAGTTCAAACTATAAATTAAATACATATTTATGAATAATAACATCTGTTGACTTGATTTAACTTCTCAATCGAGTAGTTAAATCAAGTCCTGAGCTTTAACCACTCAAATATTTAAGAAAACAAACTCACTGTCAAATCTTACATTTTAATGAACAAATGAAGAATTTAAAGTGATACTGAGGTTCTTTACAACCTCAGGATCATTTTTGGATTAAAAATGTTTAGTTTTATCAATCTGTACATACAAATTTACAATTTCTGGACTCATCGGAGCTCCGACGAGCTCCAGCAAGCCATTTTTGTGTTGCAGCCTCTTAAACTTGCTAAGTGGCTCCAGAATAGTATAATAAGGATTAATGATTGTTTTAAAGATATTTGTTTGAGGATTTAACCACTGGAGCTATAGATTTGAACTTCATCTTCCCCAACTCCGACGGAGTTGGAGAAGTCTATTAGGAAAGATCTGAACAACATTTAATGAGCTCAGAAGCTTCAGTGCGATGCACTGAAGCTGTTTAAATCTTTAAAACATTGTAAGAACTTTTGAATGATGCTGTCGAACAAACATGTTTTTAAGTTCAGGCGGCGAGCATGTAACCCTAGGAATCAAGGTTAAAACAATTTCCTGAAGATCTGAATAAGTTCTAGATGATGAGAAGACTCTATTTGAGGCATTAATTTCTTGGGAGAAGATTTTAAATAGAAAGTCAATTTTCGAGCTTCCATAATCAAACATGAGTCTGATAATGGAGATCTGAACTTGAATTGAGATTTTGAGGAGTGAAAAATGTTTCTGAGATCTTATTTGATGATTTGAAAGTGATTAAAGTGAGCTCAGTTGAGTTTTTGTTTGAGAATTTAATTTCTGCCAATTTGGGTTACTTTCGAACCCAAACCAACAGGAGTACTGTTTTGATGAAATTCAAACTTAAAACCTACCTAGATTGATTTGTTATAAACCTTAGAATTAATCTAAATAGATTAGGAACACTTTAAAGTGTCTGTTACACTTATTAAAATCTAAAAATCAATCTCTGAAGCTTTCAGAGAAGAGAAAAGCTTCTCTGCATGTTTTGAAGGTCTTAAGAGTTTAAAACCTATTCTAACAGAAGCAGAATTTCTTATATAACATATACAGACCTTTTAATAGAAGAGAGAAGTCCATCTGAGGACTCTCCTGACATAAAAATATTTTCCAAGCTTAAAAAGACCCATAGGAACCCCTGATTTCATCTTTTAAATTGAAGAGCAAAACATCATTAAAACATTAAATTGACCCTGAAATTGTGTAGATTACCCTTAGAGCTTTCCAACAAACTTGAAATCATTCAATTTGGAACTCTGGGTAGAAAGTTATGATCATTTGAATTCGAGTCTGAAAGGGGTAGGATAGTCCCACCTCGGTTATTCACGAGCACACACCTGGGGACAAAACCAATTTGTTCCCTTGGCTATGCAGTCGTCAGCGCTCGGCGCATCGGTTCTGATTCCTTATGATCTGATCTGAGCATTGCATGTCTGTGTGTGTAGGCTTATGCCTGCGGGTGTGCACCCTTGGGGGTGTGCGGAAGTGATTGTGCCCTGGGAGGGCGAGTGTAGCCTGGGAGGCCGGGTTGAGTCGAAATGGCTCGAGACTGTGAACAGATTAACAAATGAACTGAAACGAACCTAACTAAGATTAGGCGAGGACCGAGTAGGGTCTGGTCCCACCCTGGTCTCAGGGTGCTGTGTATCCTCGAAAGGACCTCGCCGCAAATAAAAAAAACTTTTGGTTAAAAAAGTTAAGAAAACTCGGTTCAGCTGAAGAACTTAAGGAAAAGAGAAGCTGCTGAAGGATGCTAAGTGTTAAAGCTAAAAGCTAAAGAAGGCGGCACAGGCGCTATGGAGTGTTAAGGAAAGAAAAACTAAGGGAAGAAGAGAAGGCAGGGAAAAAGAAGAGGAGGACAAGAAGGTAGGAACAACACAAGAAAGGTAAGAAGCGAGCTCGAGAGAAGAAAATAAAAGAGAGACAGAAGAAAGAAAGAAAGAAGAAGATTAGAGGCTGAAGAGAGATGAAAATAAATAAATTTTTCTTGCATCATTATCTTTTTGTTCTTAAATGTAAAAAGGCATGCTTTAATTAGATAACTTTTTAATTGCCTTAATTTCTTAAAATGAAATAAAATTGAAAAACTAGCATGTTTACTTGTTAATAAAGTACAACATTTTGAGTAAATATGTTTCATATGGAATTTTGTATATTCTTTATAGTTTAAATATTTTGACAAAATTCATGTTTTGAAAATTAAACTAGTTATACCTCCTAAACTTAAAGAGATAAAAGAAAATTGGTGAATTTGGAGAAAATTATTACGCACGGACATGCGCTGCATTGCACGCAGCTATGCACGAGCGGTATGTGCGTGGCTCCTGTAGTGTGCATGGCATTAAACTGTTTGGCCGGGGAGGACCTCTCCTCTTCACCTATTTAAACCCCCCTACACCTCTCCATCCACCTTCATCCCTACCTAGCTATTTCCCACCAATCCAAGAGCTCCAAGAAGCCTCCCAAGCTCCTAAGAGCTCATTCCCAAGCTTCACAGCCTCCTATTAGTGTAATACCCCCTACTCCACCAAATATTCAACCCCCTCACCCCCTTCATAGGAGACCACAAAGCCGTCCCCTCACCTCCATTTACGTAGACAATCACCTCGAACTCCTCATCACTATTCCTACAACTCAGTCAAGTGGCCCTCTACCCGGATTCCTCCTGTACCTCATCACTGACGTCCAGCACCTCATCTCCTATGTCCAAGCCACTGCCAAGCGCCGTCGACTCACCAAACATCCACTTTGGGTGATCTCCTCTCACCTCCATTTCCTTTATCTTTCTTATTATATTTCTGCTTAGTGTAATTATAATAAACTTCGTTCTCAATATATCAGTTTCATTTCTCTACCTTTAGTTTTAGACTCGCTTAGCTTGCTCCTTGTGCTGATATTCTACTCCCACTCATAAAATACAAAAAAAATAACAAAACCCTACAAATTCCAAAAAGAAACAAATCAAAACGCGAATTTCACGAGAACAAATGGCGCCTCCCTGTGTTCGACCTGGGACTCCCTTTTTAGTTTCGATAAATTTTATTTGGTAGCGAATTTTTCAACTACGACGTTGGGTTTCTCCCAAAACCCTAATTTTACATCACGAAAACATGTGAACCATTTTGGCACTGTTGCCAGGGAGGCAACAGAATTTGCTTTCTTTTTCCGTGTTTCTTTGTATTTACTCATTAACTAGCCCCTCTTGCCTTTGATTTCCTATCTTGCAGGTATCCTAGCAAGGAGATTCAAGTGCGATAGACTGGAGTAAAGTGCAGGAGAAGCGGTTTGTAATTGCCCCCACATTTCCCCCACTAGTTTCACTTTCCACCACAGAAATAACCAAGACTTAATCTACTTATGTGTTTGCATAAACCCTAGGATAGAAATTGTCTATCTTGTTTGCCACCTCCACTCATCTCAACCCCACATATAAAAATAAAAAAAGGTATTTTCTGATTGTGGGACAAAATTAACACACACACTACACACACCCACATTTGAGGCACATAACTTCATTTGATTTTATCTACTCAACCGAGATTCCGACCTGTGGAACCGGTACACGCATCAACACACATAAAAGAGTAGAAATCATATTAGGTTAATCATTTATGTGTGCCTTAATTGGTGGTGCATCTGGGTCACTTGTTTGAGCTGTTTAGACCGCACCACCTATCTTAAAACGGATTCATCTTGCAGTTGCCTCATAGGATTCAAATAATTAGGTCGAGGCAGGCACTCCAGATTTTCTTGATTTACAAAGGAAAATACTTGAACTCATGCTTTCAAACTTGGTTTGCTTCACAAAACTTGATTGAATACACTGAATATCTGAATCCTAAAAGCTACTAAGCAAGATTTGAACCTTAAAATTCACCTCACAAAAATTTAACTTGCTTGAAAAATCATTGGTTGTGCACATACACACTCACGAATCTATCATTAAGGGCACAACCCAATTAAGGGCCCATCACATTCCAAAAGCACTATTATCCTAGGCCTTAAATAAAATTAAGTAGACATTGGCCCTAGGATCCATTTCAGGGTGTTCTCTTGAACACATTTCGAATTAGTGATGTTTGCTTGCTTGAAAAGGTACTAAGTTAGGGGGTCCGATTGTCTAACGACTTAAGTAGGGGTTTAGCATAATTAGCGACCCTCGGGACACACTCCCCCTGCTTCGCCAACCTAACTTTATCACCTTCGGGAGTAAGAACAACACCGAATTCATTATGTGGTTAGAGTTTATTTCTAAAGCATAGGTCCTTAAGCTACCCAATTTAAGGATAGACTTGTATTTTTTGTGCTGCAGGGTTCCTTTTTCCTCATCCTTCTGACTTCCTTCCAGTGCATGCTTGGAAGGAGGTCATTGAATCCTCTCTTGGAAGGACCTTTAGACCATTCCCGGAGGCGGAGGTTGACTTATAGCCAAGCAGATCCCATGGCTGATCAACAACCACCTCCCCCTCCCCTGAAATAGCAAGAGCTAATTTAGAGGCAGTTGAAGCAACTGCAGCAAATGCAAGAATGGTTCTAACGGATGAATGGTCAGGGCTCTCGACCCTTAAAGGATTTTTATGATCCTTCAAATTATGAGGATCATCTCAGCATTGTGATCCGTGCTGACGATGTTGAGATCAAGCCCCAGGTTTTGAGTTTGATTAAACACTTTCACGGGCTTGGCTCAGAAGACCCATTCCAACGTTTGGAGGATCTAATCGCCCTGGTCCAAACCATAAATCAAAAAATGTGGATGAAGAATAGATGTTCATGAGGCATTTCCCCCATTCACTCAGGGATAGGGCCGCACATTGGTATCGTACCATTGGAAGACTGATTGCTACCTGGATAGCTTTGAAATCGGCCTTCCTAAAGAAAATTTTCCCAATTGGACAGACCAATGCTTTGCGACAAGCAATTACCACTTTCGCCTAGTGGCCAGGGGAGCCATTTCATGGGGCTTGGGAGCAATTCCAAGATCTGTTGCGGATGTATCCATAGCGCAAGGTACCTAAATGGCAACTTGTGTAGATCTTTTATCACGAGTTGAATGATCAACTCTGTAATCATGTGGATGCTTCTTGCGAAGGCAATTTCCTCAACAAAGATGCAGATAGCGCGTATGATTTGTTTTAGGAAATGAGCAAAAGCTCTATAAACTATGCCTCCATGGAAACCTTCAACCAATCCCAACAAACTAGATCAAATGCCAATGAGGTCCAAGATTCTCATACATTTGATATGAAATTGATTTGAAATAAATTAGGTAAGGTGGGCTTGGTTGCTAAACGAATGGAAGAGTGGATGTCTGGAAACTCTAATATTTCTAGATCCACTCAATCCTAGAGCTCAAAATTCCATTCTTCGCAAGCTCCTACGGGACGGGAGTTTGTGTACCAACTTGAGTCGGCTCAACCTTCAAGCCAGCTCTTCTCGGAAACTTATGGGTTCCAAACTGGGGCCTTTGATCCCAATCTTTCTGATCCTTCTTACTCTTCATCCTCCTCTTACGAGGATGTTCATGCTATACAAGAGAACGTTAGGCCCAACCCTTACTCGAATTCCTATAATCCTAGTTGAAAAAATCACCCTGACTTCTCTTGGAAAGATCAGGGCAGCAGACCCAATATCGACCCAACAACTATGTACCGCAAAAATCAATGGGTCAGGGTCATGTATATACTCAGCTACCCCTGAATCAAGTTAATCAGCCCATGTGGAATGCCCAACAACCCATCAAGCAGGCTGATTTTAACCTAAAGATGGTAAAAATGCAAGGGTCAATGCCCTAATTTATGAAACAAATGAAAACTTCGCTGGACACCTTGCAATCCAGACTTAGTGCAAACAACTGATAACCTGAATCTCTACCATCACAACCTGTACCAAACCCAAGGAATGTACAAAACCAAGGCTCTAGGCCTTATGGGTTTAGTAATGGTAGGGAGCCGCATGCTATCTATCAGGCTACCCCAGCCCCTCTTGGAGCTAACCAAGTTCCGACCATAACCAATCGGGAGCCTCCTATTTTGCCCAACCCTCCTCCAAGGCATTAGCCAACAGCACTTTGCCACTGCAAATACCATCACCTTGAGGAGTGGTAGTAGACACAAGGGCCCACCCAACCCCACATCAATACCATTAAGATCCATAATAAGAATTCTAGACTCCCAACTAAGAATGTAATCAACAAAACACCATAGTCTGATTCGGGAGTATGTTGTTGATGTACAGGCAAACAAAAAAGGTCGGAGGAGAAATTGGAGGAAAGGATGTCCTTACTTTAGGCTTTCAAATTGACAATCATTTTACTCCTCGCAGCTATTGGATCAATCCCCACTTACACCAAAGTTTTACTGAATTCATATAAACAGAAGCGTAGAGCAGAATCGGAAAACACAAGGAGAGTAGTCTTGTTTGATAACTGATTGTACCGCAAAAATACACCTGTAATTGTGCCGTCTTGTGCTATTTCCTAGCATTACCAGTACATATTAGGGTTCCATAGTCGCATTTGTAAAAATACATGCATGCATGCATTTAATTGAGAGGGGAGAAGAGTGAATAAATTGGCCTCGCAATTCACGTTTTCCTTAAGTGCTGCCTTGCAAAAATTCCATCTTCACTTTTTATTTTCTTTTTTATTTTCTTCCCGCGACTGCATGGCAACTTCTTCTCCTCACGCCATTCCCTGCTCAAGCCCTTCCCTGCGGCTACCTCTCCCTGCCAAGCCATGCGCAAGCATGCACAGCCAGGGCATGGCTGTGCATGCTCTCCTCTTCTTTAAAAAGAGCTCGGCTGCCTTCTTGCAAAGCAGCCTGGTCCCCCATAGAGAAAACCCAATGCAGCTTCTTCTTCTCCAGGCCACCATCTCCTCCCTCTCCCTCCATACGCCAGCCCTCCTACTCTGAGGAGACACCGGTGGACAGGAGCACCTCACGATGGTGCATAACCACCACCGTGAGTCCACCACCTCCCAACTCATCAAAGAGCCGGTGGGCGTGGTGGCTCTTTTCTTGGTTCACCGTTTGAAGCACCTTCAACCATTGGAGCAAAGCTTCAAGCTGTGAAGCTCAACCGGCCACTGCATGCCCTGCAGCAGCCGGCCAGGCCCTACAGCAGCAGCAGCAAGGCGGCAGCAGGCCGCCCTCACTTCTATGCGCACCTGCAGGCACCCTCGCCTCCAGCTTCTTCGCGCAAGCGCCCTATCGCGCTCTCTTCCGCAACCGGCCACCGCATGCTACTGCAGCGGCCGGCCAAGCTTCACCGCACACCAGCAGCACCCGCAAGCCTCCGCGCAAGCAGCAGGTCGCCCTCAACCTCCACCGCGCACGCCAGCAGCCCTCTCCGCACGCTCTGTGGTGACATCCCGCCCGTAAGCCACCAGCCAGAGCCACTCTTCCGCACGCTCTGCGACCTCCTCTCCTCGCGCCCACTCCCGTCTGCGTGCTATGGCCTCTTCTCTCCATGTGCATACGTGCCTACGCGCGCGCGTGGGACTTCTAGACGACGCCCTGAGCGCACAGACGACTTAACCCGCACGTCTTCACTCCAGCAGCGCAGTCTCTCCCTCTCTCTCTCTCTCTCAGCACACTCTCTCTCTCTCTCTGCAAATACACATACGCACACATACTCACACTTTCATACACACACACCTATACACTATTATATACATATATATATATACGTATACATATATATATTGATATATATACATATATTTATATACATATATATATATACTTATATCTATATATATAGTAGTATGTATATAACTAAGTATTAGTATACATACATATATATATATACATAAATCTATATACTTATATATATATATATATACATATATCTATACATATATTAGTACTGATATAACTATGTATTAGTCTATATACATATATCTATATACTTATATATATATATATATACTTACCTATATACATATATTTATATACATATATACACACCTACTTATACATATATATATATATATATATATATAAATATACATACATATATACATATACATCTATATAACCATATATACATATATACATATATATACATATCTAGCTCATATATCTATATATACATACATTACTATATATATATATATATATATACATCTATATAGTATTATATACATATATCTACATACATACATACATATATACTTATATATATATATATTTATACATACATATATACATATATAACTACATATATATATACCTATATATTTATAACCATATATATATATATATACATATAGATATATTTACATATATACATATATATATATTTTCACGTTACTTAGCATGCGTGGTATCGCGGGAATATCTGCACCAGTTGCTGATATTCCCCGATACACCCGTACAAAAAGCGTGTCCGCACACATCTTCCACCATCCACTTTACACTCCACGTGGCACCTCGTCCTGTTGGTTGCGTCTTTCTAGACGACGACCGACACGACACTGTGCTACACTCCATCTCCACCTCCACCCCCACCCCTTTATACATATATAGTATATACATATATATCTATACTATATTTACTTCTATTTGTCTTGCATGCCAATAAGAAGATAAAAGAATATATATATAAAAGAGAAAAGATAATCCTTGACTTGCAGGTAATCTGTCTTGCGAGTAACAAGACCCGTTTTGAAACCTTGATTTGGCTCAAAGCCAAGAACCCAATTTTGAGGATGCGCCTCAAGGACAAGAATTACCAGAAAAAAATATAAATAGAAAAACACCAAAAATACAATAAACGAACGGAAGAGACTCGTTATAGGAAGGGCGTAGAAACTTGACTTGTAACCCCACTTCCTTGAGTTTGACCCTGGGCCTAAAAGTGACCAAGATAAAATCAAGTAGGCCAGGTTAAAAATTTTGTAAAGAGATGGTTAGGTCCGATTTAGGTTAACCACTATACACACTTCAACGATAAAATCACCATATTAACAACCTAACCGAGTCCGACACCAATAACACAAGCACACTAATCTCAAACAAGCTACCCCCTAAGAAGCAGGACCCGAGGACTCCTCTAATTTCCTGTATAATAGGAGACATTACTTCTGGTCAGGCTCTCCTCAACTTGGGTGCTTCCATTAATGTGATCCCTACCTCACTACATAGGAAACTAAGTCTAGGCCACTTAAAACACACTGACATAACCTTACATTTGGCCGATAGATCAATTACAAAACCAAGGGGTCTCTTGGAGGATGCTTTAGTTAAGGTTAATGACTTGCATTACCTTGTTGATTTCATGGTCCTTGACATGGAAGCACCAAAACAACTCGACCACACCTTGATTATTTTGGGAAGACCTTTCTTGGCCATTGCCAAGGCAAGGATTGATTGTGAATTAGGAAATATAGAAATTACCTCAGGAAATAAAACAAATCGATTTAATATTTTTGAGGTTTCAAAGAAGGATAAAATTAAGTGTGGTTTGATGGAGAAGCTTGGTAGAATAGAGGAGGTAATGGCCATACACACATTAGACAACCCCTTAATGGCTAACCTAACCCAAACTCAGGAAGAAAATCACAAGGTTGCAGGGATAATTGAGGAGAATACAGACATGCAACCAACAAACCAAGATGGTGAAAATATTCATGAAATTAGGAACTTATTGGAAGATTCACCTGATCAAGTAAAAACCCAACATTATCCTTATCCTGAATTCTTAGAGTTTGAGGTTCAAATAATGGGTGGAAATCATGAAGATCAGGATGGTTGGATTAAGCACCCAGATTGTGAGGATGAAATTGAACTTTGGGGAGGAACTCTTGAAACACTTGGTATTCTAGACTACTGGTGGTCGGACCCGATTAGGTTGTTAATGTGGTGATTTTATCGTTGAAATGTGTATAGTGGTTAACCTAAATCGAGCCTAACCATCTCTTTACAAAATTTTCTTTTTCACTTGGCCTATTTGATTTTATCTTGGTCACTTTTAGGCCCAGGGTCGAACTCAGGGAAGTGGGGTTACAAGTCAAGTTTCTACACCTTTCCTACAATGAATCTCTTCCGTTCGTTTATTGTGTTTTTGGTGTTTTTCTATTTAAGATTTTTTTTCTGATAATCTTGGTCCTTGAGGCACACCCTCAAAATTAGGTTCTTGGCTTTGAGCCAAATCAAGGTTCCAAAATGGGTCTTGCTATTCTCAAGATGGAGTACCTGCAAGTCAAGGATTATCTTTTCTCTTATGTATATCTTTTTATCTTTTTACTGGGATGCAAGAGAAATAGAAATAAAGTAAATATAGTATAGATATATATGTATATACTATATATGTATAAAGGGGTGGGGGTGGAGGCGGAGATGGAGTGTAGCACGGTGTTGAGTCGATCGTCGTCTAGAAAGACGCAGCCAGCAGGACGAAGTGCCGCGTGTAAGGTGGATTGGTGGAGGATGAATGCGAACACACTTTTTGTACGCGTGTATCGGGGAATATTAGCAACTGGTGCAAATATTCCCGTAATACCATGTATGGTGAGTAATGTGAAAAAAAAATATATATATATATATATATATATATATATGTATATATGTAAATATATCTATATGTATATATGGTTATAAATATATAGGTATATATGTAGTTATATGTATATATATATGTATATATATAGGTATGTAAATCTATGTATAGATAGATATATGTATATGTATATGTATGTATATATAACTATATAGATGTATATATATATGTATGTATATGTATATAGTAATATATGTATATATAGATATATGTAGCTAGATATGTATATATATGTATATATGTATATATAGTTATATAGATATATATGTATATATGTATGTATATTTATATATATATATATATGTATAAGTAGGTGTGTATATATGCATATATATATGTATCTATACTTATAATTAGTTATATAGGTAATAATGTATATATAGATATCTGTATATATATATATATATAAATATATGTATATATGTAAGTATATATGTGTATATACATATATATAAGTATATAGATATATATATATATGTATGTATGTATATAGACTAGTACATAGTTATATAAGTAATAATATATGTATAGATATATGTATATATATATATATATATATATATTTATATAAGTATGTGTATATATGTAAATATATATGTATATATAAGTATATAGATATATATATGTGTATGTATGTATACTAATACTTTAAGTATATATAGATACTACTATATGTATAGATATAAGTATATAAATATATGTATATATATCAATATATATATATGTATATGTATATATATAAGTATATAATAATATATAAGTGAGAGTGTGTGTGTGCGAGAGTGTGAGTGTGTGTGTATGTGTTTCTACAGAGAGAGAGGGAGAGTGTGTTGTGAGAGAGAGAGAGAGAGCACGAGAGAGAGAGGGCTTCTGCTGAGAAAAAAAAGAGGCATTTAAGGCGTCTGCAGCTTCAAGCCCGTCGTCTGGAGGCTTCAAGCGCGCGCAGGTGCATAGGAACGCAAAGAGACACGTGCTGGGAGTGAGCGCAGGGAGAGGAGAGGCCGCAGCGCACAGCGCTGCACGGATAGGCGTACGCGGGCGAAGGAAGCGGGCGGGTGCGGGCGACGCCGGCGCACGCAGACGCACAGACGGGCGCTGGAGAGGGCGCAGGGCTGAACGTATGCGCGGCCGAAGGCCGGTTGCTGCGCGCTGGGTGACCAGATAAGTGAGAAGCTTACTGTAACGACCCGATTCCCGAATCCCTACGAGACACGAGAATCGGACCGACTCGACTAATCCCAAGACCCAGTCGTCCAACGAGAAAGTAACCAAAAGAGCAGTAAAATAAACCACATTCACCATGCATATAACTAGCAGTAACAAAATACAGCAGTAAAGGAAAGAAACACTACAGTATACACCACCACAACAGTAGAGAAATAAGCATATACATAAACATGAAGTTTACAATAAAGAGAGTACAGGGAGTAACAGAAAACCACTCACTACAGCGGAAAGAAAGTACAGAAAGTACTACAGGTAACCCTACTATGCTCTACTAGGCCCAGCGCCCTCCGCAGCCGCTAACTCTGGCTGCTCAACACCTGGTCCAGAAAAAGTAACAAGGGTGACACGTCAGCGAAATGCTAAGTAGAGTGGCAACTAAAACTAAAAGAAGCAATAGAGTGCACAATAGCTGTTATATTTTTACTTTCTTTATTTATGTCTTTCTATTTTCACTATTGATTTATTTCTCAGATCCTTCTCTTGATCTTGAATGTTCCTCGTGGGAACGATCTTGATTGCAGTCTTTTCCGAAAAGTAGAAGTAACACGTGGTGATCTCCTGGCCGGGAGAGTCCCCCGTGGTCGTCCTACCCTCACTCAACCACCCCAAGGTCACTGACAGACATAACGGTGACTACGGCATGCGCGATAAGCGCACGGGTAGCTACCCCGCACTGGCACGCGGTCAGTCGTTTCCATTAACGAGTGCACCCAAAGCACAGCACGGAACCAGTATAGGGCAGAGCCCTCTCAGTAACAGGGGTCCAACCCCTCCACAGTCCGCGCACCCTCGCCTGACTACCTTGGTTTGCCCACTGGGCCTAACAAGTCGGTGTAGGAGAGCTAGCAGAACCCCGAGCCCGTGGGGTAGCTAGTGCTCTCCCTACACAAGTAGCTCTCCTCGGTACTGCGTATGCGAGGGCTAGCAAGTTGGCGTACAGTGGCCAAACCCACCCCGGTCTCAACCTGAGGGCGGCAAGCTCCCCTCTACACTAAGAGGTAATATGTGCTCTCCTTAGTACCACGTACCCAAGAGACAACACACTTCCGCGTTTTACTTTCTCAGTTCCATTCCATTCTCTTTCCAGGAGTTCTACTCCTAATTCCCTGTAGGGTTCATGTTCTTCTTGTTCGGCCATTTTGGGTTTCACCGTTCCAGCTTTATATTTATATAACCCATGTTCTCAATCGTATTTATTCATTCATAATAGGTAGCTATTAACAAATTTATAGGCAGTTATCATTTCCTTTCTATTTTTCCAATACTACAATATTTATATATTCAACTAGTTTCCCAGTCCTAGGATTCATGCCGTACCCTAGGATCCATCATTCAATCTAGTTTTAAAATCCTAGGATTCATGCAATCCCCTAGGATCTATCATTCAATCTAATTTCTCAGTCCTAGGGTTCATGCAATGCCCTAGACTCTATTAATTGTTTCATAATTGTAACAAATTTTGTTAAATAATTTAAAAAAGCCACTCTACCAGCGAAATCAGGAGTACTGGGGGCGTGGTCGGCAATCCCGCATGCCTCCGCAACCCCCAAAACTACAACAGAATGGGGTCCTAACACAAGGATCAATCACAAGGAGTTTCTTAGAATAGTATACAATTACTGTAAACAGGTAGAGGAATTAAAGATGGAAAGGACGCAACTCGAAACGTGGAAAACGGACTCCGAACGGGTCAAAAACGACAAATCTGTCCAACATCAGATGTCTGGAACCTCTTCCAGACGTCTTAAAAGGTCGCTCAGGTCATACCTCGGTTCTGTGCAGTCCTTCAGACGTCCAGGAGCCCGCTGGATCGTCTGACCTTAGTTTCCAGATGTCCGATTGTCACCCCAGACGTCTGGAGGTCCTCTCCGTCATCTGGCACTGTGACCAGACGTCTGATTCACGTGGGATGGCGAGCCCTCGTGCCCTCCCGAGCAGAACCTACGCACACACACACCTGCTCTCATCACGACGAAGCACAGAAGAACGCGACGAACGGCTGCATGGCTGTACACGCGTAAAAGAAGAAGGAAGGAAAATTATTGTACCTGTCAGACGTCTGGATCGTCCTCCAGACGTCTTTGGCATCGTCTGGACGTAGGTCCAGACGTCTGATTCTGGGAAATTTTGCTAGAATCAGGACCTAGTTGCTCTTCGCCCGCGACGCACGGCCGCGCCGCGCCGTGTCTGCCTGCTGCCTGAGCTGCAGCAACCCCTCCACGACACCCCACACCTACTGCTCCCCCAGCAAGCTCGCACCCTTGCGGTCGAGCTTCTTCCTTTCTCTCGCAACACTCCTTCCCGCATGCTCACCGCAGCCGCTCACTCGCTCGCTCGTGCTCTCGCTGGCAGGGAGAAGGAGAAGAGGAAGGCGGAGGAGTGAGGGTGAGGGAGAAGGCGAAGGTATATAAAGGCAGCGCGGGGAGAGTGAGAAGAGAAGCGACGCATCTGCAGGGAGAGAGAGGAAAAAGAAGAACGAAGGCAGCAGGTGCAGTCTGTGCGCGCACGCGCGCAGACGCAACCCCGTACACCGAAAAAATTTATTACCAGACATCTGGGAAGGGTTCCAGACGTCTGGACAGACGTCTGGGCCACTTCCCAGACATCTTAAAATCCGTCTAATGCCCACATTCGTAACACTTACCGGTCACCCCACGTAGCCACAGTGTTCCGCAGACTGGCATGAACAGTGGCTACAGTGTATGGCCGAGCCACGCAACCGCTTACTACAGGTGGTGTGAGTGCGGGTGGCTTGCAGCTAGCGCGTGCGTGGAAGGGTTACACCAGCCGGTGGCTTGCGGGTGGAATGTCGCGACAGAGCGTGCGGAGATGGCTGGGTTGCCGGCGAAGGAGCGCGACAGGGTGCGCGGTGGCCTGCGAATGTTGGCTAAGGTGTGCGGTGAAGCTTGGCCGGCCACTGCAGTGGCGCGCGGTGGCCGGTTGCGGGCGAACAGGCGAGTGCAGTGCAAAGAAGCAGGAGGCGATGGAGCCTGCAGGCATGCATGGAAGGCCTGCATGCGCTGTTACCGCCTTGCTGCTGCTGCTGTGGGGCTTGGTCGGCTGCTGCAGGGCGTGCGGTGGCCGGTTGAGCTTCACAGCTTGAGCTTTGGTGTAATGGCTGAAGGTGCTTCAAATGGCAAAACAAGGAAAGAGCCACCACGCCCACTGGCTCTTTGATGAGCTGGGTGGTGGTGGACTCACGGTGGTGGTTGTGCACCACCGTGAGGTGCTCCTGTCCGCCAGGTGTCTCCTCAGAGGAGGAGGTCCTGCGTATGGAGGGAGAGAGGAGGGGACGGTGGCCTAGAGAAGAAGAAGCTGTTGTGGGTTCTTTTCGTGGGGACCAGGCTCCTTTGCAAGAAGGTAGCCAAGCTCTTTTTATAAAAGGAGAAAGCATGCACAGCCATTCCCTGGCTATGCATGGCTTGGCATGGCCAGCAAGGAGATCATGTATGCGGCTGGCAGGGAGGGGTGTGAGCAGGGAATGGCGCGAAGAAGAAGAGGTTGCCATGCAACCGTGGGAAGAGTTTCAAAGTCAAATAGTAATGAAAATAAAAAGATGGTGAATTTTGCAAAGATGCACTTGAGGAAAAATGTTAATTGCAAGGCCATTTATTTCACTCTCCTCCCCTCTCAATTAAATGCATGCATGCATGTATTTTCACAAATGCGGCTATGGAAACCATATATGCACTGGTAATGCTAGGAAATAGCACAAGACGGCACAATTGCAGGTGTATTTTTGCAGTGCAATCAACTACCCACAAACATTACAAACCCCCAACACATCACAAAAACCTCATCATCCTTTTTTGCCCAACAATTGCACAAATCCTAAACCCACCCAAACCTCCTTTGTACTAAGTCAGTAAAACTCCTATTGGAGATCAATTGGGCTCTCCCTGCTTCGCCAGCTTACCACTTTCATTGATCATCTCTTTGGCAAGCCCACCTTTACTCTCTGAGACTCATATCTGGTGGCCCGAAAACTTGTTCTTGCAGCCTCAATATTTAAAATTTTTGTTTGAGGATTATGTCTAGCAAAAGGCACTAAACTCAACACGTGTATAGGCTGTTTTGGAGCTAACTGGAGTTTCATGGAATTCAGGTGATATTTTTCCTATTTTGCCCTCCTGTATGCTTTTATTTTACAATTAGAACATTTCATTAGCTAGGCATGGGGGGGGGTGGATACTTTGTGATTTGATCATGTTGTTAGCTTATTGAACGAGAGAGATCTTTGCTTGATTAAAATAGCAATAAAAATGATATGTCGTTGTAGTTTACGTCGTGGAAAATCTCTCAATTCAAAATAGTAAATAATTAAATCTAACCACAAAATCAGTGTTGTATCCACAGGGAGAACATAGATCTAGTAAAAACTCGCAAATGTTTTCTTAAATCACTCTAACCAATGTTTTCCATCATCAATCACAGATGGTCAAGAGAAAATGAAGGCGGAGCAGTAAGTTGAGCATAATGGCAATATATAATAAATGACTCTTTAAATTATTGTCAAATGTCACTAGTCGTAAATCAACTCTCTAGGTAGCCATATACATCAATAGTTATATCAAGTCCAAAGAAAACCTAGAGATATTTAGATTCACGCAAACAATACTCTAATAAAAATAACCCACAGTATTCTCAACCAAGAAAGTTAGCCAATAACTTAATAACCTTGCACTATTGAATTTGCTATGTGCGTTAGGAGAGAGAGAGAATGCATAGGGGAAAAGAAAGAATCAACCAGAGAATTATAGAAAAGCTGAGGGGCTAGCCAGTAATATTGAATGAATAATATATCAATTCAAATTCAAATTGCAATGGCAATGAATGTAAATTTTAATTCAAATGAAAATAGAGCATCTCCCTTCTCTCCTCCTCGCCTGCATGGAGGACGGGTCATCTGCCAGCCTGCGTGCGGTGGAGGTGCGCTTGAGGAGGGGCTTCAAGATGGTGGAAAAGGTATGGCCAATGGTCGCCAGAGGTGGTTGCTCGGAGGAGTGGCCAGAAGCGTCAAGGGTGGTGAGTTGCTCTAGGCTGCGGGGATCATTGCGCGTGAACCGCACGTGGCCGTGCATGGTCTATGTGCTCAATGAGGGTGCTCGAGCGGTGCTTGGAGTCAAGGTTGGAGGTTGGAGGAGGCCGATAGGGGTGGCTGTGTGCGGTGATGCTTTGGGTTCTTCTATTGGATAGGGATGGGTTGAAAGAGAAGGAGAAAACAAGAGGAAGATGATGGGAGGTGGTGATGGGTTGCTACGACTATGGTGTTGTCAGCGATGATGATGGTGGTGGGGATGGGCTGTTGCGGTGAGGGGCAATGGTGTTGATGGCAGTGGTGGGGTTTGGGTTCTTCTGTTGGATAGGTAGAATAGGAGGAGAAAAGGAAGAAGAAGATGAACAGGGGAGGGGGAGCTAGTGGTTGAAAGAGCGATCTTCGTTTTCGTTGAAAACTTTAACATAAAATAATGTATCTTTATATGTAATCGCGTGGTAGAAAATCGCTTTTCAAAAATATTTAATAATTCTCAAAACTAACCACGAAGAGTTAGGTCGTCTCCACAGGGAGGAATTAACCTATTTAAACTAGTGAATAGTGTCTCGTTTATTCGGGAAACTCAATGGGTGTGCATGCTAATTCGTGCGATTCTTTTTCGCATATAATTGCTCGTTTTAACCAATTAATCAAGAATGTAGGTATTTAGATGCAAAATCGCCACCATATAATATTTAGTCAACAAGTGATCTTGATACTAGTAAACACTGTAATTACTGATCTCTAGAATATAACTTGTTTACCATAATATCATGCATTAAATCATTCATGTGAGATATGCACATGCAAATAATTTAGATGAAGTAGAAGGAGGGCTATGCAAATTCACCTCAACAATATAATGCCCTAAATAAATGAATAGTAACATCCGCAATGGCATTTAATGTAAATGCTAATTGAGGTATTACTGTAGCAAAATAAGGGATTTTGTTCCCCTCGTGCGCATGCGGAGGAGAAGGCGCGGCTGGAGGCGCTATGCTCGGAGTAGATCAGCCAGGATGCAGGCTTCACGTTGGTGGTCATGGCATCGACGGAGGTGGCCAGCGGCGGCCGGTCGGAGCTTTGGATGCGGTCGGCGGCGGCTTGCGCATGGGTGCGTATGGACGGCGGGAAGGTCTGCCGCAGGCGTGGGCAGCCTTGTGAGGGCAAGGCGAAGTCGATGGAGCTGTTGGAGCGAAGCTTCATGGCGTGTGAAGGTGGCTGCACGTGGAGGTGGACAGCCGACGATGGGTTCCTTTAGGGAAGAAGATGAACAGTGCAGTGTGAGGCACGCTGCGCGTGGTCGCTTAAGCACAGCCGGGCGTGATTGTGTGCTCGCGCTGTGCGTGCTGCACGGTTGTGCGCTGCGCGGTTGCGCACTACGTGTGGCAGCAAGGGTGCGGCACCTGCACTGTGGCCGTGCGCGGCTGATGATGGTGCGGCGCCTGCGAGCGCTGGTGAGGTTGAAAGGGCGCGCAAGCGCACGGTGGACCGGTTGATGGGTGCAATGCCTGCAGGCACTTGGTGCGACGTCTGTGGGCACTACAAGGGTGCGCGCATGCGGTGGACAGGATGGTGGAAGTTGGTGCGTAGAGACCACGATGCAAGCTTGAAACACAGGGTGTGCTTTTCCACAGTGGTGAGAAGGAGAAGATCCCTACCAGGGGAGGAAGATCAGACTCTCCCCTTAGTGGACGCGGCTTCTTTTTTAGCAAAACTCTCCTTTTCCTTCGACAGCAAGTATCTCCAACTACTCGCGACGATCGCGAGTGGTTGGAACGGTAGATAAGCACGAGCGGTTTCTTCTTCAGACGTCTAACTAGAGCATCAGACGTCTTAAAAAAATGTAATGCCGCGAATTTGTGACAGCAATTTCAGACATCCAATCCAAGTCCCAGATGTCTTATATAAGTAAAAATGAGCACCTGATTCTTGTACCTATCCTGCATTCATCAAATAAATTATGTTATCATAACATATGCTATTAAATGTAAAATTGAAGCATAAAATTAAATGCAAGGCAAGGTGAATTGCCATATAACTCCTAATTAATTAACAACTAAGAATAAATAATTAAATAGTACTTTAGCTAAATAATAGTCCACAAAAGTGGACTTATCAGTTGTTTCTGGCTAAGGGAGAGGAGAGGTGGTAATGACGATGGGGTTGCTGCGGTGGTGATGAGGGCCAGACGCTGTCACCATGCACTCCTGGAGTTGATGAAAGGTGAAGATCGCTTGAGACACAATGTAAGCCTCTGACCACGGTGTACGCTGCCTCCACGGTGGAGTGGATGGTGGATCCCCGCCAATGGGGAAGATGATCGCGTGAAGGAGGCAGCTGTGGCTTTTCTAAATGAAATCTTCCTCTGTTTCCTTTGGCTGCAAGTTTCTCTAACCACTCGCGAAGATCGTGAGTGGTTGGAATGGCAGATAAGCACTGGCGGTTCTTCATTAGACATCTGATCAAGACTCCAGACATCTTAAAATGTATGGATAACAGTGAGTCCACGATGGAGGTTCTCAGACGTCCAAACTAGGCTCCAGACATCTTATAGAGTGACTTTGGACATCTGACTGATGCCTTCAGGTGTCTTGTACCTAGCCTACATCCACCAAATGATTATCATATCACGTCATATGTTATTAAATATAAAATTGATGCATGAGATTATATGTATACAAAGGTGAACTCCCATTTAACTCCTAATCAATTAACAATTAAGTATAACTAATTAAAGAGTACTTAGGCTAAATAATGGTCCAAGAAAGTAGACTTATCATCTGTAACAGTAATTTCCTATTATTAGAAAAAAAAACTAGAATTAGGAGAAGAGAACTTAGGCATTAGGAGTTGCGAACTTTAGGAAATGATACTTTAGGACCTGAACACGAAGTCACTTCAGGTCTTCGGGCTTAATCAGCCAGGAGTCCACTTGAATGTAGACTTGGTCTCAAGCCCTCACCAAGTAATTTATCTTAAGTTGTGTCAATAAATTGGAGTGATAAGTACATCACTTATCAACCCACCCTCTGATTTGAGGGGACGTTTAGTCTAAGCATCTTCACACTATTTGCACTGACTCACTTTCCTGCAGTCTTTATGAAAATTGGGTAGCTAATGAACCATCTAAGGTGGTATGGCTGGTAAGTTGTCAATGGTAACAGCTCATTGGCCGATTGTCCAGAGCCTAGCCACATAACCATTCTCTTCCTGCTGCCTTTAGGTAAATCTTAGATCAAGGAAGCCACCTACTTAGAAAAAAAGAGAAAAAGAAATACCTAAAAAGAAAAAAATATAGAGAGAAAAAAAATTGAAAAAGAGGAAAATAAAATAAAATAAGCCACACTTCACTGCATGAGTATAGCTGGCAAGTGGTTAGTGGTAACAACTCATCGACCGGTTGTCCAGAACCCAGCTCACGAAATGTAGGTATAATTCCTAAATGCTTAGGAAAAAGTGGAGAAGTAGAATAAGCCAGGGAGATATACACTGGGTTCACCCTTGTGTTAATCCTGTAAAAAAATAAAAGTAGAGAGAAAGCTACCGATCGAAAAGATAAAGCTTTAGGCAGAAATTCTTAAGGTCACCTAGGGTCATAGAAACCTGAAGTCTGCTTTAACGGCTGCCTAGTGAGTCTATCACTGTTTCACAAGATGCCTAGCAGTTAGAGTCCTTTCGAGTCTTGGGTGGGTCAGGTAGCTATAAAAAGTTACCCTGAAACTCTCAATTCAAAAGAATTCCAAAAAATTAGAAAAGAAGAAAAAAAAAATGTATCTTCCCTTCTCAAAGTAAGGCGAGGACTTGGGCAATCTACATTCTGGCAGATACCCAAGCATTGTTGAGTTTTTGTAATTAGGTCCTTAGTTGAAATTTTCTAATGCAATCAACAAATCTTGCCTAAGTAATCAAATATTGATTCTATTTTTATAAATAGAATTTAGGTTAATTTTGCTAGGGACTAGCAAAAAATAAGCATGGGGGTATGATAAACACGCATGTATTCATGATAAAATGCTTACTTATGATAGTTCCTAAGCCTAGCATTGCATTTCATAATATAAATACTACATAGCATTCATCATACTACATTTAGTGTAACGTGTATAAATTGTATAGTAATTCCTGCATCATTATGGCTAGGAGATAGGATGCGATGATGTAAACACATTTATATCACATAAACCATCTATTTATGCATGTTCTTATGCATATAGTTGCATCATACATTATAAGTATTGCATAACATGCATCATCTTGCATTTAGGTTAGATTGTATAAAGTTTAGGTTATTTTCTCTTTTTGTGGTCAAGTAATAAGGCGATATTCAATCGGGACCTTAGATTGAATATCCAACCTTACAGATCTGATCAGGGCGACGATCGGAGTTCAACGACTCTAAGATCGCCTCGATCAGACTTCCATAGCATCAGATGTAGTCCGAGAAAGATCAGAGGTCAAGGGGCCAAGATGGTGTAAATCCATATCTCAAATGACAAATTCGACCACACAAATGGGTTTGGATCGACGATTGTAGCCTAACGGCATGAAAATCGATTCAATCCGACATCTGTGGCACCATCTACAACTCAGAGAAGATGGACGACCAAGATGGTGCCACATGGCACCATCTTGACTGCCTAAGCCAGCATGACCACACCCTCAAGTTTCTAAAGCAGCCTTCATCGCTTGATCAGAGCTGTTGGATTTTCATCCAACGGTTGAGGCACAATTTCGTTGAATCATGTCTATGACCATCCGAGAAGATGGCACAATGGTTGTGCCTTGTGTTTCGCAAAGGAGGACGCAGGTTCAAGCCCCGCGCACCCCAAATCAAGAGCATGGGCATGGAGCAGCCAAATTAGGTCGTTGGATGAAGTGTGAGCAGCTCAGATGGGCGAGGCATGGTGCGAGGAGATGCATGGGTGGACGCACCCAAAATCAGATGCCCAGGCCTACGTGTGATCGCACACGTGGGCATTGGGTGCGTTGAAGAGGAGCAGCGTGGGCATCTTAAGCCATCCGATCTCTCGATCAGACAGCTGAGAATAATTGATCAAGATGAAGCGTTAGGCATGCAGAAGAAGAAGAGACGGGCATGCGCACGTTCTTCAGCGACGTAGGCTCTTTAGTAATGCTTAAATATGTGACTAAAGACACCCTCATTTAATGTTTTAAGATGACATGACCTTTGTGCCCCCTCAATTCTTCACCTATAAATAGCCCTACGACCCCCACACTTTCTTCATCCCTTTCTCTCTTCTCTCACCCTCTCAAAGGCTCTACAAGCTAGTCCCAAAACCAAGATGCTCCATTAGAGTTACAAAAATAATTTTCCATCTTCCCACCTCCTTCGTGGAGCATCCCGCGGTTGTCCTCTCACCGCCATTCGGGAAGCGGATCCCACTGTGACATTGCCATTTCCCATCCTCCATCATCCGTTGTCGTTCTCCATCCAGCATCTCACCACGTTCTTCCGGGCACTCCATCAATGCTACTCGTCCTCCAAGCAGTTGCCGAGGAGGATAATTTCTCACTTCCCTTCTCTTTACTACTTCCTAAAGTAGATTTACCACTTTCTAGTTGTAAGATTTCTTGCTATCTAATATAACAAGTAGTTGTAATGAACTTGATTCAATGATTAAGAAATACCTATTCATTCTCTCTCTATTTTATCTTTATTTGTATTATTCCCTCTCTCTCTTCTATTCTTTATTCTTTAAGTAGATAGCTAATGTAGATTCAATTCAACTAGCTAACCTGCTTGGTGACAACAAAATAAACATGATTTTTAATCAAATGTCTGCCTCTCTATGTTCAACCCAGAATTCCTTTTGAGTTTCGATAAATATATCTATTGACGGATTTTTCTCGCAAACTACACTACGACGACGAGTTTTCCAAACTCAAATCTTTTTGCGACGATTCTCCGCTACAACACGTGACATTTTGAAGCTTCAAATGCAAAATCCAACCGTACGGATGAATCCGGAGCAACGATTACAATCTAGCAATGTGAAAATCATCTCGATCCGAGCACATGGCATCCTCTGCAAGCAAGGAAAGGTGGACGGTCCAGATGGAGCCACGTGGCACCATCCAGATCTCCTAACATCGCCCAACCTCCTCCAAAGAGCCTCAAGAGGCGATCCCAGCCGTTGGATCTCAATCCAACAATTGAGAATCCACCGCTCAATCGGCCACTCAGCTCCAAAGGGGGAAGATCTGATGAAATCTTGACCATTGGATCTTCATCCAACGGTTGAGAACTAGGGAGGTAGCAGCCCTTGGTGCGACCATCCGGCTCTTTGCCACAATGGTTGCGCACTCGGCTCTCAAGGAATTGGCGAGGGTTCAAGCAGCGATTTGCTGCGACCGCCTCAACGCCAGCAAAATTGGACCACTCAATCTTGATCGAGCAGTCAAGATTGCGCACGCATGATTAGACGTCCGCCCAGCGATGTGTGGATGCATGCCAGATCAAACGCGCAGAATTTGGGGTGCCCATTTAAGAAGACCGTGCACACTCTCCATCGTTGAATCTTCGCGAAGGCACGATGCGTGCACATTCAAATTTTACAAAGGCACGATCCGTGAGCGACCTCAGCCATGCGATCAGGATCGAACGTCTGATATTCACCCTTGCCAACACAGGTGCGAAGTGCATGCGATCTAAGAGCATGGATCTTCCCTCACTCTCCACCCTTGGATGTTCAACTAACGGCTGCAGACACACCAGCATCTGCCAATTGTGGTGCACGGATGCACCAGCGCCAAGCGTGCGATGCGTGCGCAAGTGCACTATGCTGCGCACAACTATACGTGGGCAATGCTTGCGCAGCACATGTCATGCACGCGGTAGTAAAGTGCATGGCTGGGGAGGACCTCTCCTCTTCACCTATTTATGTGCCCATTTTCCTCTCCATCCATCTTCATCTCTACCTAGCTATTTCCCACCTACCCAAGAGCTCGAAGAAGCCTCGCAAACTCCAAAGAGCTCATTCCCAAGATCCATAGCCTCCTATTAGTGTAATACTCCCCTACTCCACCAAATATTCAACCTTACCCTCACCCCCTTCTTAAGAGACCATAGAGCCGTCCCCTCACCTCCATTCAGGTAGACGATCACCTCCACCTCCTCATCACCATTCCCATAGCTCAGTCAAGTGGCCCTCTACCCGGATTCCTCCTGCACCTTATCCCCGACGTCCAGCACCTCATCTCCTACGTCCAAGCCACCGCCAAGCACCATCGTCTCACCAAACATCTGCTTTGGGAGATTTCCTCTCACCTCCATTTCCTTTATCTTTCTTATTATATTTCAGCTTAGTGTAATTATAATAAACTTTGTTCTCAATATATCAATTTCATTTCTCTACCTTTTGTTTTAGACTAGCTTAGCTTGCTCCTTGTATTGATATTCTACTCTCACTCATAAAATACAAAAAAAAAAAAATGAAACCCTAAAAATACCAAAAAGAAACAAAGCGAAATGTGGATTTAATGAAAACAAACGTCACCTTCCCATGTTCGACCCGAGACTCCCTTTCCAGTTTTGGTAAATTTTATTTGGCAGCGAGTTTTACGACTACAACGATGGGTTTCTCCCGAAACCCTGATTTTACATTACGAAAACACGTGAACCAGACGTAATTCGAAACTTCAAATGACAAATCTAACCATGTAGATGGATCCGAAGCGATGATCACAATCTAACAACATGGAAATCTTCTCAATCCGACATCTGTAGCAACCCCTACAAAGGAAAGAAGATAGATGACCTAGATCGCGCCAAGTGCCATCCAGGGTGCCCAAGGGTTGTTGCCGCCTCTCTCTCTCTTTCACGTCCATCAGATCTAGGTCATTAGATCAAGATCCAATGGCCATGGAGAGGCCATGCCACCATCCCCAGCCGGAGCAAAGAATTCACCTTCTTGACACAAAGGAAAAGATAGCGTGGTGGTCTTGAGCCCTTTTCCAAAGAGAAGGTCATGGGTTCGAAACCCGTATGCCCCCCAATTCTCTAGTTAAGAGTGCAGCAGCAACAACTGCGTGCGCATAGTGCATGCAGCGCATAGCGTGGGGTGCGAGCAGCATGGCACATGGGCGCGCATAGTGTGCAACAAAGATGTGTGGGACATGGCACATGGAGCGTGCACCAGCAGTGCAGTAGTGTGAGAGCGTGAGCTGTCTTTAGTGATGTCTTCGGTGGGTCTTCAAGGATGTTTATGGATGTCACTAATTACCCCATGTGCGAAAAGCCTCTACTCCACCATAAAAGGACCCCTACCCCTCTCATTCTTCTTCATATCTTCCTTTCTCTCCCTCACCACCTCCAAGGCTCTAGAGAGAGCTTGTCCCAAGCTTGGGATGCTCCTCTAGAGTAGAAAATCAAATATTTTCCCCACTTCTCACCCCCCTTTGTGGAGCATCCCGTGGCCGCCCTTTCACCACCTTCGGGAAGTAGATCCTCTCTGCAACACCTTTTTGACCCATCCTCTTTCCTCCGATGCCATTCTCCTTCATCCAGCCTCTCGCCACCTTCATCCAAGCAACATCAAAGTGAGTCATCCTCCAAGCGACCATCAAGGGGGATTCTTCTCACCTTTATCTTTTATCGCTTTCTAGTATAGTTGTAATTTCTCCATTGTAGAAAACGCTTGTTTAGACATATATATGATCATCACTCTCTTTCTCTTTGCAAGTAGATTAGTAAGATAATTATGTTGTCGATCTGATCTCTTGCTTATCAAAATACCAAAAAAATTCCCAAAGATAAAAACAACAAAAACAAGTAAAATCGAAGTGCAGATTTCAAAATCAAATGTTCGCCTCCTTATGTTCAACCTGGGACTCACTTTGAGTTTTGGTATAAATTTTATTTGGTAGCGATATTTTGTGACTACAACAATGGGTTCTCCAAAACCCTAACTTTTCTCACGAAAAACACGCTCACCAGTGACTTTAAGGAATCTGACATTGGTGCCCAACGCTTGATAGTGGTTGATTTGGAGCACTGTAGAGATATTTGATACTATGTTGATGTGGATATTCATAGATAAGTGGTTCAAGACCACTGTTGAAAAATTTAGCTATGAATTGAGATTGAGAGTTGACATTGGGATATGTACTTAATTGTTGGAGTTAATTGGTGATTCAAATCACCATTTTTAGGTTTTAATTATTCTTTTTAACCTACTGATTTTCAATATAAATTTGGCCATTATTGAATATATTTTTTATTATTATTCATTGCATATATTTCTAGTAATTATTATGCTCATTACTGCAACTAGGATTTGAATTCCATATTTGCTCCCTACGAACGACATCGAAACTCACAATTTTTCGAGCACTTATATATTTAAATGTTGTGATTTTCATCACTATACTACAACACGTTTCACTCCCACTAACTACGACAAATTTCGACACTCCAACATCCATCACCTGATTTGGAGATACAACCTGACAACATATCAAAGATGTTCAATAAACCTGAATCCCATATGAGCATAAAAGAGAAAATGATCAAGGCTGCACTTAGGCATAGGGAAGAATTTGACTGAACCTCAGATCCCTTTAGCAAAGTTCAGGTTAATGTAGCAAAAATGACAAAACCCATTTCAGACCACATCGAGATGATTGCAACACAACTAGCATGTGGTTCGACCCAGGAGACCCTTTTACGAACATTTGATGCATTGAAGAAATTTCATTACACTGAGAGTTTACAATATGTGTCAAATCCGAAACTTTGGAACGAGTACCAAGATGACTTTGGACAATGTGGGGAGCTAATAAATCGGTTGGGAAATGCAATTATCGAAAGATACGTAGATTCCCACGGAAAACTAATGATGCATCTTAAAGAAATTTTGAGGATCAATATAATTTCCTAAAGACAGGGTACGAAAATGGAGGTTATTATCATGGACCCACAAGCCAAATGGAACAAAATTTTGATTTTGGACAGACTAACATACCTGATCATGATGTGGTTTGGGTAGATTGATGAGAGCCTCATCTTGAGCCCTAACTAGCTCATTTTGACCTGAGAAAATAAACAAAAGCTCCTCCATAACCTAAAGGAAAACCTAAGTCAAGGGTTTATTGTTCTGAGAAGGAAACATGAACTAAAGGGTAAAATTGTAATTTTACCATTGCATTGCATAAACAGGATTTCTCAGAGGCATAACATAGGTCAAGTGGTTTGAATAAGATAAAAAGTGGGTTGCTTCAATCAGAAATGGGTTATTATGCAATCCAAGACTTCAATGACATTCTATAACCCTAAAACTGACCTGCTTAATTCAACAAGGTTCTGGTTAGGATAAAAATCAACTAAATCCTCTAAAATTCATGGAAAAATATCCCCTAGGTCTTAGAACCTTCAATTTGGCCTTTGGAACCTATTTTGACTTAGATTGGGGTCCGAGCTCATTATTTGACCTAATTTGGGTTTTTGTGTCAAATATCCAGTCAAACGTGATCAAGCCTAAAATCCAACTTTGCTATTGGATTTCCTAGGTCCACTTCAGGTTTGTACCAAAATTTGGACCTAAGGGAGGTCGTCTTGACCTATTTTGCAAAATAGTCCACCTAATTACATTCTAGCCCCTAACTTTTGAAAACTCTTGCGTAAACCCCCTAACTTCCTCACCACTCTTACAAAAAGGCCCCTCCACCATTAATGGGGAGAAATCCTACTCCGGCGAGGAATGGAAGGGGAGTACTCCCTGATTCCTCAGAGATCTCCTCCCAGATTTGGAAGGGAGATTCTCTGAGGAATTCCCTTCCATCTGAGCACAATCACAAGATCTGAATCGCTACTAACTTCTCGCACGAAAGCTCGAGAGATTTGGGTATCCAACGGATTTCCTACTCCGGCAAAGACTCTTGCGCTTAGAAGCTTGTCTTCTGATTGCACAGCAAAAATACACCGACAATTGTGTCATCTTGTGCTATTTCCAAGCATTGCCAGTGTAGATTAGATAGCCATAGTCGCATTTGTATAAATAAACGCATGCATGCATTTATTTGAGAGGGGAGGAGAGTGAATAAAATGGCCTTGAAATTTACATTTTCTTCAAGTGTCGCCTCGCAAATTCACCATCTTTATTTTTATTTGACTTCTTCTTTGCAGCTACATGGCATGGCTGGACCTTCCTCGCGCCATGCTCTGCAGCAAGCTTGCCCTGCAGCCGCATGCATAGCCATGCACAGCCAGGGCATGGCTGTGCTTGCCTTCTTCCTCTTTAAAAAGGGCTCAGCTTTCTTCTTTGCGGCTGAGCCTGGTCCACACGCCAAAACACAGCACCTTCCTTCCCTTCAAGGCCATCTCCTCCCCTCTCCCCTTCATATGCAGCCTCTCTTCTCCTTGAAGAGCCACACTGTGGGCAGGAGCAACTCACAGTGGTGCACATGCACCGCTGTGAGTCCCACCACCGCCCAACTCATCAAAGAGCCGGTGGGCATGGTGGTTCTCTTCCCTGTTTCATCGTTTCAAGCCAACCCCGCCATTGCCACAGGAGCTTCAAGCTTTGAAGCTTAACCGCACCGCTCGCCCGCACGTAGGCCACCGCGCACGCCAGCAGTCGGCGCAGCTCTTTCCGCGCACGCCAGCAGGTCGCCCGCACCCGTCTCCACGTGCCCTGTCACGAAGTTCCTCCTGCAACCCAACCGGCGCAGTCCCTCTACGTGCGCGCCAGCTCGCTCAGCGGCGCCTGCACTCACGGAACCGCCAGCACCCGGTCGCGCAAGCCGAGCGCACACTGTAGCCATTGTTCATGCGTTTCAGCGGAACACTGTGGCTACAGTGCGGTGACCGGTAAGTTTATCACATATCCAGTCACCGCACGCACTCTCTCCGCGCCGCGACCGTCTGCTGCCCGTTCGCGCACGCCTGCGCCCGTGTCTCCCTCCGTGCCCGCTCTCGCATGCACCCGCCCTCTCCCAGCGCCCGCTTCTGCCCGAACCCACCTCAGCGCGTAGTGCGGTGCATTGTGGTTCCTCCCATGCCCGCTCCCTCCTACATGCGCGCACCTCTTCGTGCACCTACGCACCTTCACGTGCGCGTGCATGCTCCTGTGCGCACCATCAGACGTCGCCCGCTGCTTCGAACGACTTAACTCACAGCACCATCTTCAGCAAAGGCCCTCTCTCTCTCTCACAGCACTGTCTCACTCCTGCAGACACATACACACACACTCACACTCTTGCACACACACACTCTCACTTATACACTACTATATACTTATATATATATATACATATATATATTTATATCTATATATATTTATATACATATACATATATATATATACATATATTAGTACCTATATAACTAAGTATAAGTATATATACATATATATATATATACAAATATACATACATATATACATATATCTATAACTATATATATATATATATATATTTATATACATATACACATATATATAACTATATACATATATTACTATATATATACATATATATATATATATATATATATATCTATAGTTATATATATATATATACATATACATACATCTATCTATACATATATTTACATACCTATATATATATACATATATATATATATACATATAGATATATATTTGCATATATATACATATATAGATTTTCATATCACCTACCATACGTTGTATCGTGGGAATATTTGCACCAGTTGCTGATATTCCCCGATACACGCGTACAGAAAGCGTTTTTGCACACATCTTCCACCCATCCATCCTACTCTCCACGCGGCACTTCGTCCTATTGGTTACGTCTTTCTAGACGATGACCGACTAGGCACCGTGCTACACGCCATTTCCACCTCCACCCCCACCCCTTTATACATATATAATATATACATATATATATACTATATTTCCTTTATTTCTGTTTCTCTTTCTTGCCATTAAAAAGATAAACAAAAAAATATACAAAAGAGAAAGGATAATCCTTGACTTGCAGGTACTCAGTCTTGCGAATAGCAAGACCAGTTTTACTTTAGCTCAAAGCCAAGAACCTAATTTTGAGGGTGTACCTCAAGGACAAAAATTATCAGAAAAAAAAATCTTAAACAGAAAAACCCCAAAAACATAATAAATGAACGAAAGAGATTCATTGTAGGAAAGGCGTAGAAACTTATTCACTTCTAATCCCACTTCCCTGAGTTCGACCTTGGGCCTAAAAGTAGCCAAGATAAAATCAAGGACACCAGGTTAAAATTTTTTGTAAATAGATGGTTAGGCTCGATTTAGGTTAACCACTATACTCATTTCAACGATAAAATCACCGTATTAACACAACCTATCCGGGCCCGAACACACTCTCTTTTCTGGCGCCGTTGCCTAGGAAGTGTGCATTCAGGTAAGTTTCTACTCCATTCCTTTAATTTTTCTCTTCTCACACCCTTCTCTTAACGGGTGTTTTTGTTTGTTGCTGTGCAGGGGAACCTATTGCATGGCGAAGGTAGGCAGACGAAGTCAGAGATTTGAGCAGATCCAAGGTGGGAACGAGAGCGTGAAGATGCCGGCACCGCACTGGAGCTTCACACACGTTGCTGAACAAGTAGGTCTTTCTTTCTTAGCAACTTAGGTTAACTTGTCACCTTAATAAAAAAAAAAAAACTAAAAAAATTTCTTGGGATCTCTTGGGGCAAGTGGATTAAAAATCACTTGTTTGGTTGTTTGTCATCACTCCCACCGCCCCGGGATTTCCCGCCAAACTTCGCATAGCGAAGATCCTAGAATCTTGATTCTTGAATCTTTCGCCGTGTGAAGTATTCTTGGAGGCAAAGATAAATAGATTGGTTGCCATCCCTCTTTGCCTCATTTATCTTCAATTCAGGATCACCTTTTTGGTGGGGAGACTTAGAATTGAGTTGATTCCAACCCCACCACGACCTTTCACATGCCTAAGATTTGATCCCAAATACTTCAACCCCAACAATTTGATTTTCTTTATCTTTTGGTTGAGCCTTGTGTGTGGAACATCATTTTGGTGATTGGGAGAACTTGAATTGAAGTGGTTTGGCTCCCTTTCACACTAATCTAAAATTGATTTGTGCATCCACACATAGAAATTTCCATCTAGGGAAGTCCATTGCATTTTAGCCTGCATTAACCAACTAACATTGAAGAAGGGGTTGTTGGACTTAGAAGAAAACTTGTATTCTCTCAAAACCCGAAGATTGGTTGAATTGGTAATTCAGAGAAATCCTAAAATCCATACTACTTAAGGCTGAATTCTAAAAACCATTCACCAATTAAAACTTCAATTCGGGGAGATTTCCCCGTTGCATGCTTGGTTTACACACTCCAAAAATCAATCACTTGGGCATTACCCATAAATAATGCCCTTCACATTTCAGAAGCACTTGATCCTAAGCCTCTAACTAAAATTGGTAGTAACTTGACCCTTATTAAGGATTGGAGGTCTAACTACCTGGGTGTAGCTCCTACGTGCTGGTGAGGGTTCCCGCGTGCTATCGGGTGTCTAAGACTGGGGCAAACGGCCTTTCAATCTGGCTTGGTGGTTCCGCGGTGCTCGCATTCAGTTCCGTAGTTCGTGATAGTAGGTAACTTAGATCTTTAGGTCTAAGGGTACACTGCGGAGGTTAGGAATTTGATTGTATTGATTTGTCATCAAGTGTACCTTTGCGGCGTCATTTCTCTCATCTCTTTTCCCTTCGTATCCCCCCAATTCTTCCTGCGGTAGTGCATGTTTGGGAGGTCACAAAACGCTGAACTATGTGAATTGCCTGATAATTTTAGAAAAGAAGCCGCATCGTCCTCCTCCTCCACAAACATGGCTGCACTCCCACCCCCAAATCCCGACGGAGGAAACCACCCTCAAAACCCACCAGGTGGTGGAGCCTTGGATCCCATAACCCGCCTCCAAGCCTAAATGGAAATGTATAATGAACAAATTGAGGCCATTAGGGAAACAATGGAGGAAATGCAGAACCCTCCCGAATGGGAGGAGCGTAGGTCTCTTAGCTCCTATCAGAATCCCACTACTATAGAGACCATAGGACAAATTCAGGTCCCCATGGGCGGGGATGACTTTGAACTGAAACCTAACATAATTGGCCTGATAAATTTTCACTTCCATGGTCTTGCAAGTGAAGATCCTTTTCTCCACTTGGAAGACCAAACCCAATTGGCTGAAACTGTTAAACCAAGAAATATCGGGTTACCTATAGTCCTCATGAAAATGTTCCCGTTTTGATTGCGGGATAAAGCGTCACAGTGCTTACGCACCCTTGGGAGAACCATCCACTCTTGGGAAGAGATGCGAACAGCGTTCCTCAAGAAGTTCTTCCCAATCGAGCAAACCAATGCGCTTCGCCATGCTATCACTTCATTTACACAACAAAATGGCGAATAGTTTCATGAGGCATGGGAGAGATATAATGACCTCCTCAGGAAGTGTCCGCACCACGGTCTACCTAAGTGGCATATAGCCCAAATTTTCTACTATGGGCTAAATGAGACTTTGAAGCAGATTGCAGATGCTTCCTGCGGAGGGAATTTTATGAATAAAGACGAGAATGGAGCATTTGAATTATTTGAAAATATGAGCAAAAACTCAATGAACAATGTGTCCATTGTTGCCTTTAATCATACCAACCTGCCCCGAAATGTCCACGAAGTTGACACGGAACCCTCCCATTCATCCACAGATCTCAGCCTTATCGCACAGAAATTGGATAAGTCTCCATCGTGCACAAGAAGCTGGATGAGCTTCTGGCCAACCCCGCTCGTTCTATAGCAAACACCCCTACCTCACCACTTCGTCACAATCCCAATTCTTCCAACACCAGGCTTATCCCGAGAAACCCTGTAAGACCTTCCTTACCGAGTGTCGCGCCGAGCGATTCAGTAAGTCATGTGGATTTGGCTTCTGCAAGCCAGTATTTCGACACAGAGGACCAAGCCTCCGTGTGCTCGGACGCATATTTACATGCGGACGCGTCTTCTGGCATAGAAGATGCTTGCGCCTTGGGAAACAACCCGTTCTCTGCCACTTATAACCCAGGGTGGTGAAATCATCCAAATTTCGCATGGTCCAACAACCCGCAGCGCCAAAACCCCGCGGGTAGACCAATGTGACCGTCCGCACCCGTCATCCCTAGGGCCCAGTCTAATCCTATGGCAAATCCACCATCGGGTCCTTGCGTACCGCAAATAGAACATGCATCAAGTCCTCTTGATAAATTGATGCGAATGATGACGGAAATGTCAAAGCGCCATGAAGAGAACATGACCTCTCTTCAACTCCAATTGGTGCAGCAGAATGTTGAGATCAGTCAACTACGCATGGTGACTCGATCTCAGGGCACTCTTCCAGCCAAACCTGTTCCAAACCCGTGAAATTTCGTACCCCATGGTCCTCAACCACAGGTACGACCTTCTCAGGGGCAGGTTCATCAGATTCTGCAAGCTTCGAGCATTCCACCGGGATTTCAGGCTAATCCCGCTACAGCACCTCACTCTTATGTCCCTATTGCGAACCCTCCTCCCCCGTATGATCCCACTTGACCCACATCGTCCAATGCCATCACTACGAGGAGCGGTAAGCAGACTGTCGATCCGCCTCGACCTGATCTTGGCCCGTCTTCTTCATCGCCCTCTCATTCGGGATGCGCACCGCATTGGCGAGAGGACGATACACTCAAATTGGTGCCAGAATCAGTCCCATTCCCTGAGGCTCTACTGAGGGAGCCAAAAGGCAAAAAGAATGATACGCAGGCCTTTGATAAACTGCGTAATTTGTTCAGGGATGTTGAAATCAAGGTACCCCTACTAGAGGCTATCGACCACATACCTACTGTCGCCCGATTTTTCAAAGACTACACAACACCCAGGTGACAGTTAAAGAAAACTAAGAATCCGATGGTTCTCTCGCCTCATGCGAGTTGTGCTATACTATCAAATCTACCACCAAACCAGAAAGATCCAGGCACACCGCTCATTTCCTGTAGCATCCAAGGCTACAATTTTAACCGTGCCCAGCTTGATCTAGGATCTTCCATCAATCTTATACCAACCATCATGCTCGAAAAATTTTCCTTGGGAAATCTGAAACCCACCCAGCAAGTCAGCCGCACGGCCACCGTGGGCTCTACTAACCGGCCACCACTCGACTGCACGCAGGCCACCCCGCACGCCAGCAGCCGGTGCAGCTCATTCCACATGTGCCAGCAGGTCGCCCGCGCCCCTCTCCGCGTGCCCTATCGCAAAGTTCCGCCCGCAGCCCAGCTGGCGCAGTCCTTCCACGTGCGCACCAGCTCACTCAGCGGCGCCCGCACTCACGGAACCGCCAGCACCTGGTCGTGCAAGCCGAGCGTGCACTGTAGCCACTGTTCACGCGTTTTAGCAAAACACTATGGCTACAGTGCGGTGACCGGTAAGTTTCTCACTTATCCGGTCACCGCACGCTCTCTCTCCGCGCCGCGACCATCTGCTGCTCGTCCGCGCATGCCCGCACCCACGTCTCTCTCCGCACTTGCTCTCGCATGCACCTGCCCGCTCCCAGCACCCTCGTCTACCTGCACCTGCCTCAGCGCGCAGCACGGTGTGCAGCAATTCCTCCCACGCCTGCTCCCTCATGCATGCGCACACCACTTCACGTGCCTACACGCCTGTGCGTGCGTGTGCATGCTCCTGCGCGCACCATCAAACGTCGCCCGCTGCTTCGGATGACTTAACCCACAGCGCCATCTTCAGCAGACGCCCTCTCTCTCTCTCTCTCAGCACTCTCTCACTCCTGCAGACACATACATACACACTCACACTCTCGCACACACACACACTCTCACTTATACACTACAATATACTTATATATATATACATATATAAATTTATATCTATATATATTTATAGACATATACATATAAATATATACATATATCTATACATATATTAGTACCTATATAACTAAGTATAAGTATATATACATATATATATATATATATACTTATATATACACATATATTTATACATATATATATATACAAATATACATACATATATACATATATCTATAACTATAAATACATATATATATATATATATATATGTATATCTATCTACCTATATCTATATACATAGGTACTTATACTAAAATATATATATATATACATATACACATATATATAACTATATACATATATTACTATATATATACATATATATATATATATATATATATATATAGTTATATATATATATACATATACATACATCTATCTATACATATATTTACATACCTATATATATATACATATATAAGTACACATATACCTATATAATTATAACCATATATATATATATATACATATAGATATATATTTACATATATACATACATATATATATTTTTTCATATCACCAACCATACGTTGTATCGTGGGAATATCTGCACCAGTTGCTGATATTCCTCGATACACGCGTACAGAAAGCATTTTCGCACACATCTTCCACCCATACATCCTACACTCCACGTGGTACTTCATCCTGTTGGTTGCGTCTTTCTAGATGACGACCAACTCGGCACCATTCTACATGCCATTTCCACCTCCACCCCCACCCCTTTATACATATATAATATATACATATATATATATACTATATTTACTTTATTTCTGTTTCTCTTTCTTGCCATTAAAAAGATAAACAAAAAAATATACAAAAGAGAAAAGATAATCTTTGACTTGCAGGTCCTCAGTCTTGCAAATAGCAAGACCAATTTTACTTTGGCTCAAAGCCAAGAACCTGATTTTGAGGGTGTACCTCAAGGACAAAAATTATCAGAAAAAAAAAATCTTAAATAGAAAAACCCCAAAAACATAATAAAAGAACGGAAGAGATTCGTTGTAGGAAAGGCATAGAAACTTATTCACTTCTAATCCCACTTCCCTGAGTTCGACTCTAGGCATAAAAGTGACCAAGATAAAATCAAGTAGACCAGGTTAAAATTTTTTGTAAAGAGATGGTTAGGCTCGATTTAGGTTAACCACTATACTCATTTCAACGATAAAATCACCGTATTAACACAACCTATCTGGGCCCAAACATCTTCCAAGCACAAGAGCCCCTGCCAACATCTATAAATGGATCGTCAACCTCAGCCGCATCTCTTCAGCTCGACTTGGCCAGGGATCCACCCCAATTTCATCTTCTTCTCCTCCGGTCAGGAAGTCCAGCGAGTTCCGACGAGCCTCCCTCCTCTTTCTCATCGCTCTGCCACACTACTAATGGCAGAGTTACCCTCACCATCTTCCTCCGCATCACGCAACACCCGCGTGAGCACCTCTAGTCTTGTTGTCATCGCCGTCACCCTTCCCCTAGACACCGTCTTCTCCGGCGACAATAGGTACAACTAGTAGCCACCTCTCCCCCTTCGTCCACTTAGTTAGGTTAGAATTACTCCTCTCTATCCCCTCTTCAATTCCCCTCTTTCTATTTCTACTTTTGGCCCCTTGCAGCCACTATCCACCGCCATCTTCTCCATCCCCGACCGCCCACCGGTGAGGCGCATCCACAGCTCCACACCACCACATGCCTCGCCAGACACCTCACCACCTCCGCCACTGTCCACTGATCACCTTCCGCTCATCCATCAACCACCATCACCTCTCTAAACGTCCCCTGACCAAACCCATAAGCACGGCCATAGGTTAACCTAGGCATGCATGCCCAGGCCACCCTGCGGCCTGCCACCAACCGTCCCACCTTCGCCTTGACACGGCAAAGCTTCCCATGCATTTTAATGGGGCCGCAAGGCCGTGTTTGTGTGTCAGATCTGAGCACCTGCCGCCATTGAAGCATACAGCAAGAAGGTCACGAGCTTCATCCCAGGTTGCTGCGGTCCAGGCAAACCAGCCCAGGTGATGCGCGATGTGGGCATGCACGTCTCAAGCCAAGTGAGTGGCTCTGTAAGGAGCCTTGTTGCCCCAATTAGGCGAGAAATTTCTTGTGGGCGCGAGCGCAGAAACGGGTGGGACATTTAGTCCCACCTCGTAAACGCACGAGGGTGGAGCGTAGGATAAATTGATTTTGTGCTTTCTTCTAATCGCCTCAAGTAACACAGGGGTAAGGTCCCTCGCCCTCACGCCTCGTCGGCGACCTGCCCCCACGGACTGGTACCCAACCCATTTACCTAAACCTAGCACTCCCCACGCACTACCCCACGTCGGTGTACCTGGACCCAGGCGCGCACTACCCGACTCGATTACTCAGCTCTGGGAGAGCGTACCGAAGAGAGAAATAGAGAGAGAAAGAGATGCAGGGAGGGAAGGGGGCAGGTTTTGCTGCATGGTGTTGCGTAGAAGAAGTGAAGAAGGAAGAGGAAGGCGCAGTTGAGGTGAAGCTAAGCAGGGAAGGAAGGATACTTAGCCGTAGGAAGGAAGAACCAGGGAAGGAAGGCCAAAGAGAAGAAGAAAAAGAGGAGAGCTAAGGAAAAGGCTAAAGAAGGAAATCAAGGTAAGGAAGGAAAAGGAAGAAGAAGAAAGGCAGAAGCCAAGGGAAGGAGCCGCACTGTAGCAGAGGTGTGGCTGAAGAAGAAAGATCGTAGAAGAAGGAGAAAGGCACTGTGCAAGAGGAAGAAAGAAAGACACAAGGAAGAAGAGCTGCAGACGGCCAAAGTCAGAACAGAAGAGCTAAGGAAAGCCAGAGATAAAGAAAGAAGAAAGAAGGGCCATCATTTAAGATGTCTAATCATAGAATTAGGCATCCTATTCTTTTATTTTTGCTATAATTTTAATTCCTAAACTCCTACATTTATACTCTAAATTAGGTTTTGAGTAACTCTAAGTGTTCAATTACATTATTGAGATTAGTGAATAAATTCCAATTGCTCCCTGTGTTCGACCTTGGATACTTACATTTTCGAGTAATAAATTCTTATTTGTTATCAACGCTTGGTCACCTATACTACAACACGACTGACTTATACTCATCTAAGAAGCCCGACAAAGCGTTATAACATAGATCCAATTACTGGTGTTCCCGATTATGAGCCAGCCACAGGAAGTTGTGAAGCTAGTCCATTATGCCTAGATTTTCCAAACACCTGTGATGAATGCAACCAGAACTTCTGGAGGATGTAACCCCCACACTTCATCCTATTAAGGTATTCATTGAGAGTAATTCTGACATCCCAATAGAACCAAGTCTAGATTCTAGTGACCCAAGTCCTACACCTAACCTAGAATCTAGATCTGAGCCTAGTTTTTATGATCATGAGGCCCAATGCAATGAGAACAATATTTTAGATTTGAACTATGATCTTGGACCTATATTTGATTATTATACCTCTCTAGACTCATCAGAAGAACAAATTGATTTGTCAGAAGTCACACCGATTTATGATATTATTGAACGTGATTTCTACACTAAAAGTTTGAGTTTGGAAACACGTCATTGTAGTCACATAAAAATCCGTAAAACAAATGAAATTTACCGAAACTCTGGTAAGTCCTGGGTCAAACACAAGGAGGAGAATGTTTGATCAAAAACCACATAGGAATTATTGTCACGAAATACAGTAACTAGTTAAAATTAATCTACAATAGCTATTCTACTTAAAGAATAAATAATACAAAAAAGAGAGAATAATACAAAGAAAAAGAGAGAGAAATAGAACCAATATTTCATAACTACAAAATAATGTTCATTACATCTAATTGCTACACTAGAAAGCTAGAAATCTACACTAGAAAGTGATAAAAAGAGAAAGGGTGAGAAGTTGTCCTCCTCAACAGCTGCTTGGAGGTTGAGCCGTGTTGACAGAGTGCCTGGACGATGAAGATGAGATGCTAGATGAAGGAGGATGAAGCTGGAGGATGGAGGATGAAATAGGATGACATCGCAATGGGATCCACTTCCCGAATGGCGGTGAGAGAACAACCACAGGATGCTCCACGAAGGGGGTGAAAAGATGGAAAATTATTTTACTCTAACTCTAGTGGAGTATCCCAGGATGGGACTAGCTCGTAGAGCTTTGGATGGGGTGAGACAAGAAGAGAAGGGATGATGAAAATGAGTGGTAGGGTGCCCTTTTATAGTTGTAGGAATGGGGGAAAAACATGTCATTTTAAGGCTTACAAAATAAATGCTGCAGTCTTTAGTGACGGATATAAATGTCACTAAAGACCCACGTCATTAAAGCGCACGTGCATCCTCGTCTCTTCACCTTCAGCCACGTGCACCCACATGTTCAATCAATCACAGCCATCCGATCAAGAGATCGGCTGGCCTAAGAGAACTTAAACTCCTTTGCCTTCAGCATTATGTGCACCCCCGCATGCGATGACGCGTCATCGCGTGCATCCACCGAGCGCTCGCATCCAACATGCACGTTTGAGCTACGTCACCTTCTTCTCTACCGCCTGATCGAATCTAATGGGTGAATTTCACTTGCGCGCCTCTCCTCCTAATTTGAGGCAAAGTAGGGGCTCAAACCTGCACCTCCCTCTTCGCTCATGGGCACTTGACCAATGTGCTGCACCACTTCTTGTGTCACGCTTTTGATTTCTTCCTCCAATGATCACCATTGGAAGATGATCCAACGGTGGAGATTAATCTAATCTTTGTGAAAAAGGAGGGCAGCAGTGACGGCTGCGGTGACGTGGGCGACTAGGATAGCACCATGTGTCACCATCTAAGTTGTTCATCTTCTTTCGCTTGTAGATGGTGCCACAAATGTCGAATTGGACTGATTTTTGCATCATTGGACTGCGATCGTCGATCCGAACCCATCCGTGTGGTTGGATTTGTCATCTGAGGTATGGATTGAACACCACCTTGGCCCTTGACCTCTGATCTTTCTCAAACTGTATCTGATACTATGGAAGTTCGATCAGGGCGATCCCAGAGGCGTTGGTCTCTGATCGTCACCCTGATCAGATTCGTATGGCTGGATCTTCAATCTGAGGCCCTGAAATGATCTCGCCTTGTCCCCTAACCACAAAAAGGGAAAATTAACCTATAATTTATATAATATAACCTAAATGCATAATGATACATGTTATGCAATATTTATAATGCATGATGCTTCTATAGATCTAGAAACATGCATAAATAGGCATTTTAGGCCAATTAGATATATGCACTTCAGATACAGAATCAGAGGAGTTGGAAGAGTTGGTATTTGATTGGATTTACCCTAGATACCCTAAACCCAAGCTTATGTTTAATAAGGATATCCCAGTGAGCTTGGAATTTGAGGCTAGGTTAGACCAAAGTCAAGTTGACAACTCCATGCATCGTGATTTATTCTGTGGTGGAAATCCCAATCTTGAATTAGGTTTAGAAGATGAGTGTCACAAATTCTTTGACGATTTTGAATCATACTCTGATTTTGGAGAATCATTGTTTCCAGATGATTACGAACTAATTTACGACCTCAGTGTCCATGATCCATTCTTTGATTCTGATTCTGAGGCCAATGATTTGGAACTCGAAGTGGCCCTATCTCCTACAGAGCCTTTCAAAAATCAATCCCAACCCTGACTCGCCATCGGAATCAATTTCTCTTTTGACTCACCTCTCTCTAATTTGGTAGCATATGATTCACCACCACGATTCGACAGGGAATGGGACACTGATCAGACCAATAGTTACCTTTTGTCCCCTTCTAATCCCACCAATAGGGTTCCTACATTCTCCACAGATCCATTATCCTTTGAGGACCCTTACTCTGATCTGACTGAGCCAAACTCAAAACCCTTCTGAACTACCTCTGAGTTGAAGTCATATTGCAGTTTAGAGATCATCCATTAGAATAGCCTACTCCACCTCTGATATTCATATCAGAGCTTGAAATCATCTAAAACAGTCACCCCGACCCATTCACCACCCACCCAAACATGTTCCAATGTATGATCTAAGTCGAACTCGAACCCACTTAATTTACAATGAAGACATTGCAAATCTTAGGCATGGGGGGTATTAAAGTATAAAATGCTATGAAATTTGATTCATGGAGGAGTTTCCTTATATATATATATATATATATATATATATATATATATATATATATATATATATTATAATGAAGAAAAGGGAAGGAAAAATTTTGTAAACTGAATGAAAAATCTTTCTTAAGGAGGAAAAGAGGAGGAAATACAAAACAATGTCGAAGGAGCAAAAATAAAAAATAATTAATAGTCCTAGCAATTGATTATGGAATCTACTTAAGTTCTAGACCAAATCAAAACAAGGATTAAGTCCTGAACTGCTAGAGATAGGGAGATAAGAAAAGAGTATCGACCTTAGGCCTCTTAGGCCTATTCTAGGGCTTAAACACTCACATATTTGTTAAGATCTGGATTAATCCTCAAGAGGTTGAGGAGAGTGTGAGGCTGAAGTATCAAGTCTAAGACTTAGGGATTATTCAACCTTATTGCCTGCCCTTTGGTTTGAGGGACTTGGTAACCTAAGCACCCAAAAATCACATACCGGTCTAGTTCACTGTGCTTAATGAAGTATAATGCCAAAAGTGTTCTATTCTGAAAATGTTTTCCTGAAGATCCAGCTTAGGAGTGACTCGAAGACACAAGTTGAATAGATGAGTTCCTAGCGTGGAGATGCAGAATGAAAAATACTCCTCTCGAAGATGCGTTATAACGTATCATCTCTGTTGTTAGCGATAATCATCATTTTAGGAATGTATAGCGTTGTAGTATAGTGACGAAAATTGCAAAATTTAAAATTTATAAAACTCAGGAAACAGAAGTGAGTCCAAGGTCGTTTGTAGGGAACAAATTGGCAAATTCAATCACTAATCACAATTATCAAAAAAGATATGTAATAGAACCAAAATAATGCTCAATATATATCAGAAGAATTTCTCAATAAAATCAGGAGTTAGAGTACAAAAAGATTGGATTAAAATGGTGATTTAAACCACTAATTTAACCCTAATGTCTAAGCTCTTTAATTAACTCAAATATGTCAACAGTAAATGCTATAAGGTATCCATGCAAATGTATCTATAGTAACCAGCAGATCAGAACCAACACAAGGCCTCAGACGGCAAGGCAAAGGCTCAGATGCCTTAACCTCAAGGGAACCAAAGCTCTTGCAAAATCAACACAGGGCACAAGGGCCTCACAATGGCAAAGTGTTGAGCGCAGGAGAGTGCGTGCGTTCGGGCATGTATGGGACCTCACCCCGTGCGTGCTGAGGCGATAATCCATGGGTGTGATTTCACTTTATACGCTTTCGAGAATCCCTACATTCCCGATGTGGAACTATTTGGTCCTCCCTCTTCACGTGAGTCTTCACGTGGATGCTTCAGTTGGTGTCAAGGAATTAATGGCATTGGAGTTGCTCCTTTGGTCAATTGAAGCCCCAGGTAGGCTTTTGGGCTCTGTCCACATTGATTGCAAGTGGTAGCTGATCAAGTGATGGTTGAAGACAAGTAGAGATGACCAAAGAAGACAGTGGTGGCGATAATGCTCCAGCGAGGACCTAAAAAAGAGAATACGGCCTTATGGCCTCATCAAAAGCGTTCAGGGCTTCACCTAGGTGTGGCGAGTGTCGTGGTGGTGGTGGTGTGGTGCGAGCATGTGTATGGTAGTGTGGCAAAGTAGGAGATGATGACCGTGGATGGGTTTGTGGGGTGAGGCGATTGGGAAACCAATAGCTCCAATTAGGTTGGGGCTTTTGGTCGTGGGGCCATGGAAAGGGCTTTGGAGGTGTTGGCATGGCGATTGATGGTGTGTGGTGGCTGCATGACCTTGCTGGAGGCACAGCTAGTGCTGGGGAAGATGATGGGGGTGCGGGTGTTGCAACGGTCAATCCTAGAGTCTAAGTAGGTAGCAATGAAGATGAGAGGGAGAGAAAGAGATTGAGGGAGATTAGGGGTTGAAATGGAGGAGTTACCGGCTTTGATTGGCTGGAGTCGAGGAAGGCGATAGAGTCCATTGAGGTGTAGGGAACGAAGATGAGGTGGAGAGTGATCACTCTTTAGTTGGAGAGACACACAATGAAGAGAGAAGATCAGAGGGTTGTCCAATGATGGTTGGATGGCAAAAGGAGGTAGACAAAGGAGGTTACTGGAGACGATTATGGAGCTAGCCGAAGGAGGAGAGGGAGAGGGCTTTCTAGTCAAAAATCGACTGAGGAGAACAACAAGGATACCAGGGTTTATATAGAGCTCTTAGAAGCATCGAATCAGTCAGAATAGCCAAAATCCAAGTTGATTTTTGAGCTTGAGATTCTAGGGCTCACAGGAAATGAATCTGGCCACAATCGATCTCAAAACCTAGTTCAATCTGTGGGGAATTGTGTCACAGGAAATCTCTCCAAATTTGGAGAGGATTGGGCAAGAATTGAGTGAGGTATCCTCGCTCAAAAGTCAGCAGTGAGATTCCATTCACACCAATGGTGGCAAGGACCAGAAGGAATTAAATGACGAGTAAGTTAGGGACCCATTTGCAATATATTCAAAACCTGAGGGGTTAAATGTAAGAAATAGAATTTAAAGGGATAAATTACAAACTAGGTGAAGATACACTCAGATGTAGGATCTGTAAATCACAAGCACACTAGAAGGGGGGATGAATAGTGTGGAAAAAAAATTTGCAACACAAAGCAAACCACAAAGGACACAAAATGTATAATGGTTACCCTCCCTTGGGTACTCCACTACCTAAGCCTCCCAGCTTAAGATTTTTAACCTGATTCCCTCAACCCCAAGGAAATCAATTTACTAAACTGAGGTAATTAACGAGTTACCTCAACCCAAGTACAATAATGGGTTTGTTACAACCTAACGAGCAAATGCTCAAAAAAAAATGAAATACAGGTGTAAGAAAGAAAGATAAATCTTACAACTAGAACCTAAGCCTCTCAACAAATATATATATAAGATAATACCAGTTTGAGAACCAAGGAAGGACGCGAATCGTGTTGAATTGAGTGAACAAAACACGTCAATGTGTTTGCAAACTCGTAACACGATTGGAAAGCAGCAAACACGATTTCTTCTCTTGAATATGTGGTGGAAAATATGAATTATATGCTCTAGAATTTTCTCTTATGTCTCTTTTATATCTTGTGTACAAACAAAGAGTCCTAGGGTTATTTTATAGAGTTTAGGACCTCAGGTATTCATCTACTAGACGTTGGGATTTAATCTCAACGTTCATATAGCCAAATTAATTTTCTAGCTGTTTAGTTTTGAGCCAACGGCTACCTGGTACCAGTACTAAAGTACTTGTACTGGTACTAGCAGCTCACTGCCACCAGTACATGAGTCCTGGAACCGGTACTCATCATGGGTACCGGTACTTGTGACTCACAGGTTTGAAATTCCTTGAGCACAGTAACCTACCTGTACCATTACTCATCATGGGTACCGATACTTGTAAGGTTCAGGCCAGAATAAAGGCTTCAACCTATGGCCAACATGTACCGATACTCATGGTTGGTACCGGTACTTGTTCACAGTTTGAGACGAATTCTAAAATCTGTGCCTTGTAAATACCAGTACTGATGAACAATATCGATACTTGCTTACAAATACCTATTTTAAGAGTTTTAATTCATTACGTACTTTAAAAATGTTTGCAATATAAATTAATCCTAATTTATCTCTACTTGATTTTACGATCTAAGTTATGATTCTTTGTTAAGAGGCATATATAATCTATAAATATAAAATCTAAACTAGAGAAACTAAAGGTCGAAGATCTTCTTCTCCTCGACTCACCTTTGTCATCCTCCATGACATGATCTTTTTCTTCTCACCATCATACCTCCATCATTTTCTGTTTGCCTTGCTCCTTCACCTAAATCTGAAACACTTAATGGCAAACATTAATCCATAATAATTTTGTTAACACCAAAACAAGATGTGAAACAAGGTTCCAACATTAGATTGGGCCCAAAGTTTGGTGCTAACCTAATTTGGACCCAAGGAATCTAATGGTGAACTTAGATTTGAGTTTTGATCAGGTTTGACTAGGAAATTTGCACAGAAGCCCCAATTAGGGCAAAATTCCATCTGAAACTTTGTTCTTGGTCAAAATGGGTTCAAATGGTCAAACTCACACCCTCATTCCCATCCTTTATGAAGCATTCTATTTGTATTTTTGTGTTTAAGATAGAATATTAATCATCATCCATTTTGTTGGAACTCTATCCCTACTGTATGCAACAAATCATTTTTAATCATTTAGGAGGTTTCCTACTCTATACTTCAATCTATCACTCATTATTACTTCTAAAACTTCCTCTAGCAATCTCTACAAACTAATCTTTTAAAAACCAGACCAAATTGGCCAGTTTAACCAATTAGATTGAAACCAGTAATTGGTCAAGCCAATCGATTCTGAAAGAAAAAGTCAAAACCACCCTAAATCGATCAAAATCAAGTTCAATTAGTCAAACCAATTCAATCAATTAGTTGGTTTGACTGATCATCTCAAGAGTTAAAAAGAAAAAAGAAAAACCCAAACCCAAATGCTTCCCACCTACAACAAACAAAACCCAAATCCCTCTCCACAAGCAAACCCCACCCCGTACTCCACCCCTATACCCAACAACCCCCCAAACCATAACTCTCAATTGACTATCGCCTCCACCTTGCTTGTGTTCCTCATCACCAGAACTCATGGTAGAGCTCCTTGATGATGGTCCAATGCCAACACCCCCCATCCGACATCGTTCCTCCTTGACCAACTCTGGTGTTCTACAACAACACGTTGCACATGCCCAAGCCACATAATGACATACAAAATAAATTGATGTTTTTCTCTTTCATTATCCTTTTACATGATTCCTTAAGAAAGATGTAACTTGTAATTTGTCTTTTGCATTTGATGTTCAACAAGAAATAATGCATTATGTTAGAGATCAATTTTGTTAAGTTGTCAAATATGAGCATGTCCATTTTTTCATTAAAATAGTTAAACTCCTTTTTTTGTATAAGGTCATTAACCTCTTAACCTAAAGGCTAACTACCTAGAGGTCTAGGATATCCTCTTAAGGAAACCAAAGATCTTCTAGTTCGATTTTTCCAATTTTTTTAAGTGATGAGGTCATGCTTATTGTTGACCTAAGTTAACTAATTAGTTTTTTGGATAATAACAAATTATATTTCATACTTTTATATGACTAATAAGTTTGGGAGGAAAGACATGAAGCAAAATAAGCAAAGGATATGAAGAAAAGAAATAAGAAAAAGATGAAGAAGACAGATGGATCTTTGAAGAAAGTCTCTTAAAGTTTTTCATTGTTGCATTTTATCTTTTTAGAATGTAAAAGGAGCCTTAATTATCCTTTTCAAACCCATAGGATATATCTTAGAACTTTCATATTCTAATTATCTTTTTTAATCTCTAAAAATCACTTTGCCAGATTTTTCAAACATCTGATCTTTTACGTTAGATGTCTACTTTCATCGTCTCCTTAAAACTTTGATAAATCAACCCATTATTCCACATGTCTACTTCTATTGTCTATTCTCAAATTCTTAAATCTTGAACTACCAAAAACTTTCAGATGTGTACATTTCTCTTTCAAATGTTTGATGTTGTCTTAAAATCTCCACCAACGTTCATGTTTTTAAATCCAACATTCAAAAAATCTTTCAAATCAATTGTTATTCTTGTATGATTAAATGATTCAAATTTGAAGACTTCTAATTTTTTTACCAGATGCCTATATAACTTACTTTAGATGTCTCAATTATTTTTCATATGCTTATTTTCCATATTTGGGACTTTTGCATATTTTTGTTAGACAACGCTAGTTTCATTTTTACAACTCAAGAAACTTTATCTTTAGCTTTATGGTCCTGTCGAACATCTATATAGTTGCCTTAAGCATCTAAATTTCCTATTAAAGACATTTAATTTATTATTCTAGACATCCTCGTCTAATCTAAACGTTAGAATTCAATTACTGCAAATTTTTATTATTGTATCATCTTTCAAATGTTTAAATTTTAAATCAGGATGTCTTCACTATTTGCTTCAAATGTCTAACTTTTATTTCAGACATCTTATTTTGCTTATTCAGACAACTTATCAAAATTTCAGCATCTAATTTAGTCATAATTTTCATTAATGGATGTTAGTCATTATAGCTCGAAAGTTACTCCTTAAATTGAATTTCATCGACTCCTAAGGTTTAAATGTGATCTCCTACACTTTATAAATACCTATCAAAGGTTACCTAAGCCTACACACCAAGCCATCAAGCATTCTAGTGCTAAAATTCTCTCAACTCTTCTTCTAAAGTTCTTGGTGCCCTTATGCTCAAATAGCTCTTGCAACTACTAAGGGCAAACCATCCCTCAATTCCTACTCTACTTCATATATGTTTGAAAAAGGGACTAAATCTTGCCTTATACTATCTTTTATATTCTTCAAAGCTCTTAGGAAATTTTCTTTTCATTATTGTTGCTTAGTTTGTTGTTGGGGTACTCAAGCTATGGATTTTTCGCTCTCTCTTAAAGAAGGGCAAAACTCTCCATAGGAGCTATCCAAAAGAGAGGTATTGTAAAAGTTATTTTTTATTTATTCCCATTGGTTTCATGGGAAAACTCCTACATTAGAAGATCTAGGTAAAGATTTTTCCTACAAGAATTTCCTCTATATATTCTTGTATTCATTTGTGCGCTTGTTTGCATTTAAATTTTATTGCACAATTTGACTCTTCCTTCTTATGCCACTAACAATGTTGATGTCATCATCAGTTCAATCGATCTGGTTGAATCGCTAAAAACCAAAACCACCACCTGACCAATTCATTGGCCAATTTAATTTTTAAAACATCGCTACAAACTCAATCTACCACCCATTGTTCATTGCTAAATATAGATTCAAATGCCATAGGATTATCATTTTTCCAAGTGAAAGGCTACTAATTCCCTCATTCATAGATTTATAACATTCTCTATATGCCAACTTTGTGATTTTGAATCCATGAACAATTTCATATATAGATGCTTATATGAAGTTAGACCATATGCTTTCTCATGCATAACGAGTAATTTATCTAGCAAAAGAAAATAGATACAATAGCTTTACCTAAACCTTTAAAACCTATGTTAAAGTTTCCTCAAGTATAGACCCAAATCTGATTTCAATGTCAATAAATATCTTGGCACATTAGAAATCCTAGACAACTTTGGGCTAAGATTCCCTTATCCAAGGCCATCTTTTAAAACAAAACTTTGACAGCATCTCAACATACACATTATAATAGTAAAACAAAAGAAACATCATGTCCTATTTCTGTAGTATTACTAGTTCGGTAGGCCTTGCATTTATGAGTTGATAAATCATGTTTAGAACTCCGCAAGGGAATGCAACGGATGGTACATAGAGATATGCATGTCCTAGACATTCATTAATCTACTATCGGCTAGGCTACTCTATATACCTATTGAGAGTTGGACATGATAAATTGAGTGGATGCATCAAAAGGGAAACAAGTTTCAACATAGAAGATTGTTATGATGTATATATGAATATAAATATAGATATGTGTGGGGTTATGATTGTAACTATCTTAGGCGTATATAAAGGCCTCGTCTCTGTACTAAGAGGTACTATTGTTGTTACAACAAAATGTCGGTCTTACCAAAATGTCGGTCCCAAATCCACTTCTCAGTGCCTGTTTGTAACCTCTGATTAGAACAGGTATCAAAGTGCCAAGATGGGACGATTCTTCACCAAAATCGTCAGCGGCTGCATCTAATTTTTAGCGCTTGATCCATCCGTTCACGCCTCCTGTACGTCGTCCAGGAATTCATCCACGGTCTTAAGCTCACTGGGACAACCTTTTACAAGATCGAGTGGTTCAGTGTTTGCTACCGCTGGTTCTCATTTTCGATCCATCTCTTTGTGATTCTCTAGTTGCGTTGGTTTGAGCACCATTGCGGTTTGTTCTCCTTCAATGGCCATGTCTACTTCATCGACGCAACTTTCAACGCCTATTCCTATTTTAAACTCTATTTTGCCCCCCTCGGTTCATCATAGCCTTCTTTTCAAGTTAAACACCTCCAACTACATTTTGTGGAAGGCTCAGTTCACCCCTTTGTTGAATACGTATGATTTATTTGGTTTCGTTGATGGTACCACATCTCCACCACCCAAGTTCATTCAGTCAGCTGAAGGAACTGCCGTGTTAAACATTGAATATTTGCAATGGTATCAGAAGGACCAAATGGTTCATAGTTGGCTCATATCCTCTATCACAAAGGATATCGGGACTCAACTCACTGCTTTCACTACCGCACGCCAGATCTGGGCATTCTTAGATCAGTATTTTGCTACACAGACTCGATCCAAGATCCTTCATTATAAAATTGAGCTGAATAACTTGAAGAAAGGCGATTTAAGTATTACGGATTATATCAAGAAAGCCAAACTTATTGCTAATAATTTGGCCTCAGCTAGGAAGCCATTGGATGACGATGATTTGGTTGTGGCAATTTTAGGCGGCTTGGGATCAGATTTTGATGCCATTGCTGCATCAATTAACATTCGTGAAAATAAACTAACATTTGATCAAGTTGCTTGTCATCTTTTAGCTCATGAACAACGTATTATTAAGCATCAGCCTACCCTTGATGTCAATGTCAATCAGACTACTCGCAATCAAAATTTCTCTCGTGGACGTGGTGGTCGTTTTCACGGGGGTGTGCACAATTCTAACTTCTCTAGAGGGGGTCGTGGATAGCACCAAGGGGGTCGATTCAATTTTCAAGGCAGATTTTCTTCTAGTGGTAATCGTGGTTGTTCGGTTGCTGGAGTTCAATGCCAGATTTGTGGGCAATTTAACCAATCGGCCTTAACGTGTTATCAGCGATATGATAGTATGTCTGATTCCCCTCAAGCTCAGTATGCAGATGCGTCTCAACCTTGGTTTGCAGACTCTGGAGCTACCCATCATGTCACGAGCAAGCTTACTAATCTTGATATTTCCACTGATTATCAAGGGTCCGATAATGTTAAATTCGCCAATGGGGATTCTGTTCCTACAATGCATACTGGTACTATCACTATTCCTCATCAGCTTCTCAACCCTTATATCTTCAGAAAGTTCTTCGTTGTTCACATGTTCATAAAAATCTATTGTCTATTCCTTGTTTTGCAAAAGATAATCAATGCAATTTTTAGTTGTATCCCAACAACTTAAATATTCGTGATATTCTATCGAACAAGGACTTCTTAACGGCCATCTCAGTAAAGGCTTATACAAAATCTGGCTGCCGAAGGCCACTTCCAATGCTAGGCAAAGCCCTTCTCCAGAAATAAATCATACTAGTGTTGCATCTCTGGACACATGGCATCAGCGACTTGGGCAAGCTAATTTCCAGGTTATTCAGAAACCGGTCACTCGTTTTCAGTTACCATGTGCATCCTCTTTAAATAAATCTTCTTTGTGTACTTCTTGTATGCAAGCAAAGATGCACAAATTTCCCTTATATTCCAGAACGTCTGTCAGCAAAAGGCCTTTTGATTTAATGTTTACTTATGTTTGGACTACCTTAGTATCCTCCATTGATGGCTACAAGTACCTTGTTACAGTTATTGATGACTATACGAGATATACTTGGGTATTTCCTATTATTCTCAAATATGATGTGTTTGATATCTTTCTAGAATTTTCCAAGTATGTTTCTACACAATTTCAAACGTCTATCAAGGCAGTTCAATCTGATTGCGGTGGCAAATACTGAAAACTACACACTTGGTTTTCCAAATAGGGTATTCTTCATAGAATCTTTGGCCCCTATACACCTCAGCAAATGGGATGACAGAGCATAAGAATTGTCATTTAACGGACGTGGCTCTTACTTTACTAACTAATGCCCATTTGCCACTTCGGTTTTGATCTTATGCTTTTGTTATAGCTGCATATTTCATCAATATTATTTCTTCAACAGTACTAAGTGGCAATATTCCTTATGAGCTGCTACATGATGGTATTCCGAACTATTTCTTCCAAAAAAATTTTTGTTGTGGTACATATCCATTATTGCACCCATATAATAGTCACAAACTTAAGCCACACTCAATTCTTCATATATTTCTGGGCTACTCTCTATTTCACAAGGCCTATGTATATTACAATCAAATAACATACAAAATACATCTGGCATGATACATTATTTTTTATGAGACTTATTTCCCTTTAAGGCAACACAACAAGTTTAATTCGCCAGTTCAAGTATTGTCATTGCCATTACATATTTTGAATCCACCACAATCAGCCATGGCTACTGACTCCCTTCCTGCTGAAAATATCTCTCCAGTTAATAGTCCACCTTCTGCATTGATACCTCTTGTGGATGCTTCTCTCTACTGACGCAATATTTACTTCAGATAGCCATAATATCTCCTCAACATCACCAATGGCTAACTCCTCTATTACAGAAGTTATTTCAGAAGATGGCCCATCTAAACGCATACACCCAATGCAACTTGATCAATGAGTGGGATTTATAAAAAGAAAGTTTTCCACATGATGAATGGGTTTTCGCAAGGGAAAAGTTAGGGTTTTGAGAAACTCATCGTCGTAGTCGTAAAACTCGCTATCAAATAAAATTTATATCGAAACTTTAAGGGAGTCCCAGATCGAACACGGGGAGGCGATGTTTGTTTCTTTGAGATTCGCATTTCGATTTGTTTCTTTTTGGTATTTTGTATTTGCTATTTTTTTGGCATTTTATGACAATGTGGGAACAACTAGAAATATTTTCTATACTAAGCTACTCTAGCAAGTAGGAAAGAACTATTCTACTTGCTAAGTATGTAGGAAGAGAGAGAATCAAAACTACTTCGAGATAAATGCTTGACAAATGTTTCTTACATATACTTCTACACTACAAAAGCAGTAAAAGGGAAAGGGGGTGAGAGAGATCCTCTTTGTTGACTGCTCAGAGGACGAAGCTGCGTTGACATGGCCCGGATGAAGATGTTGAGTTGGAGGCAGGAGAACGACATTGAAAGATAAGGGGAGGATAGGCAGTATCGCGGCATGATCCACTTCCCGAAATGAGATTAAGAAAACGGTCGATGAGAGCTCCACGAATGGTGATGAGAGGGTGGAAAATACTTTTTCTTTTCTCTAGTGGAGCATTCCAAGGGCTTGGGATATAAGCTCCAAGTGTGTTTTAAGCCTAGAGTAGGTAAGGAGAGCATAGGAAGGGATGATGGTGGATGGAGGGGTATAGGTCCTTTTATAGTGGAGGATGAAGGACTTGGTCACACATGGGTAATTGGTGACATCCATAAACATCGCTAAAGATATGCCCATCTATCGCTAAAGATCTGCACCAACTCATGTTTGCTTGCAACTGTGCTCGCGTGCCCATCACGCCGTCGTGTCGCACGCGCGTGCATGCTGGTGCTTGCACTGTGCTGCTAATGCGCGTGTGCTGGCTGGTGCACCCACGTTGCATCCAATTGGAGGATTGGGGGGACGGGGCTTTGCGGGTTTCGAACCTACACCCCTCCATTGGGAGTACGCACCTCAACCACTGCACCACACTATCACATGTGTCAAGAAGACCTCCTATGGGTGCACGGTGGAGAAGGCTTCTCAACCGTTGGATCAAGATCTAATGACTGGGAATGGATGATGCGGATGAACAGGAAGCATTGGGTAGACTGCTGGCCGATGTTGGGCAATGTAATGACCCAATTCCCGAGTCCCTACGAGACACGAGAACCGGACCGACTCAACTAATCCCAAGACCTAGTCGTCCAATGAGGAAGTAACCAAAAGAGCAGTAGAATAAGCCACATTCAGCATGAATATAACTAGCAGTAACAAAAATACAGCAGTAAGAAAAGGAACTACTACAGCATGTACCACTACAACAGTAGAACAACATTTATAACAAAACATGAACTACAAGTAAAGAAAAGTACAGAGAGTAACAAGAACCACTCACTACAGTGGAACAAAAAGGGGTATAAAAGAACTGCGGTAACTCTATTGGACCCTACTCGGCCCAGCGTCCTCTGCAGCCGCTGACCATGGCTGCTCAACACCTGGTCCTGAAAGGTAACGAGTGTAACACGTCAGCGAAACGCTGAGTAGAGTGGCAGCTAAAACTAAAGAAGCAGTAAAGTGTACAGTAGCTGTTTTATTTTCTTTCTTCCTTTATTTACGTCTTTCTATTGTTTCACAATTTATCTATTTCTCAGATTCTTCACTTGATCTCGAATGTTCCTCGTGGAAATGATCTTGATTGCAATCTTTTCCGAAAAGTAGAAGTAACACGTGGTGCTCTCCTGGCCGGGAGAGTCCCCCGTGGTGATCCTACTCTCAGTCAACCACCCCAAGGTCGCTGACAGGTGTAACGGTGACTACGGCACGCGCGATAAACACACGGGTAGCTACCCCGCACCGGCACGCGGTCAGTCGTTTCCATTAACGGGTGCGCCCAAAGCACAGCACGGAACCAGTATAGGGTAGAGCCCTTTCAGTAACAAGGGTCCAGCCCCTCCACAGTAACCAAACAGGGGTCTTGCCCCTCCACAGTCCGTGCACCCTCGCCTGACTATCCTGGTTCGCCCAGTGGGCCTAATAAGTCGGTGTAGGTGAGCTAGCAACACCCCGGGGCCCGTGGGGTAGCTAGTACTCGCTCTACACTAGTAGCTCTCCTCGGTACTGTGTACACGAGGGCCAAAAGTCGGTACAAAGTGGCCAGACCTAACCCTGGGTCCCTGGGGCGGCTGGCTCCGCTCTGCACTAAACAGGTAACAGGTGCTTCCCCTGGCACTACGTACCCAAGAGACAACACACCTCCACATCTTTCCTTCTCAGTTCCATTTCATTCTCTTTCCAGGAGTTCTACTCCTAATTCCCCGTAGGGTTCCAGCTCTTTTAACTCAGCACATTCAGGTTTCACCATTCCAGTTTCACGTTCATACAACCCATATTCTCAATCATGTTCATTTTTTCATAATCGGCAGCTGTTAAATCAATTTACAGGCAGCTATTATTTCCTTTCCACATTTTCCAAGACTGCAATATCTATATTCATATCACTAGTTTTCCAGTCCTAGGATTCATGCCGTACCCTAGGATCTATCATTCAATCTAGTTTCCCAGCCCTAGGATTCATGCAATACCCTAGGATCTATCATTCAATCTGGTTTCTCATTCCTAGGATTCATGCAATGCCCTAGGTTCTATTAATTGTTCCATAATTGTAACAAATTATGTTAATATTTTAAAGCCACTCTACCAGCTACAACAGGAGTACTGGGGGCGTGATTGAAAATCCCGCGCGCCTCCGCAACCCCCGAGACTGTAATGGAATGGGGTCCTAACACAAGGATCAAACACAAGGAGTTTCTCAGAACAGTATATAATTACTGTAAACGGGTAGAGGATTTTATTCCGAAAAGAACGCCACTCGAAATGCGGAAAATGGACTCCGAACGGGCCTTAAACGGGTCGAAAACGACAAAGCAATCCAAAATCAGACGTCTGGAACCTCTTCCAGACATCTTAAAAGGTGGTTCAGAAGATACCTTCTCTCTGTGTAGTCCCTCAGACATCCAGAAGCCTGCGGGGGCGTCTGGCCTAGTTTCCAGACGTCCGATGGTCAACCAGGATGTCTAGAAGTCCTCTCCGTCGTCTGGCACTGCGGCCAGACGTCCGATTCGCGTTGGATGGCGAGTCTCACGCCCTCCCGAGAAGAACCTGCACTTATCCACTCCTCGCTCTCAGTACAACGGGTTGCAGACGAAGGCGCGGCGGATGGCTACATGGCCGTACGCGCGAAAAAGGAAGAAGGATGAAATAACTTACTTGCCAGACGTCTGGACAGTCCGCCAGACGTCTTCACCGTCGTCTGGTTGGAATCCCAAACGCCTAATTCTGGAAAAACTTCCAGAATCAGAGCTCGACTCGGTCTTCGCCCGCGACGCACAGCCGCGCTGTGCCCCGTCCGCCTGCTGCTCGAGCTGCAGCAGCCCTCCCGCGACACTCCACGCCCGCTGCTCCCCCGCCGGCCGGCTCTAGCTACCCCGGCAAGCTCGAGCCCTCACGGTAGAGCGTCTCCTCCCTCGCGCAACACCTCCTCCCGCGCACTTGCCGTGGCCGCTGCTACCGCCGCTCGCTCGCTCTCGCTCCGGCTGGAAGAAGAACAAGAAGGAAGCGGAGGAGATGAGAGTGAGGGAGGGGGCGAGGGCCTTATAAGGCTGCGCGGGGAGAGAGAGAGAGAGAGCGCAGCACTGCGCCCTGCAGGAGGAGAGAGAGAAAAAGAGGAAAGCGGGTGGTGGTTGCAGGTCTATGCACGCATGCGCGCAGACGCAACCCCGTACGCCGCAGAATTTAAATCCCAGACGTCTGGAAGGGGTTCCAGACGTCTGGTCAGATGTCTGGGCCACCTCCCAGACATCTTAAAAATGTCTTGAAGCCACGTTCGTAACAGGCAGCCTAGATGGCACCACGTGGCGCCATCTGGGCCGTTCATCTTCTTTCGCTTGCAGAGGATACCATGGTGCTCGGATCGAGATGATTTCTACATTACTAGACTCTAATTGTCACTTTGGATCCATCTGTATAGTTGGATTTTTCATCCGAAGCCCATAAGGATGTTGCATTGCCCCTTGGCCATTGATCTTCTTTAGACTACATATAGTGCTACGGGATTCTGATCTAGATGATTTCAGAGGCATTGGACTTCGATCGTCATTCTGATCAGATCCGTATAATCAAATCATCAATCCGAGGTCTTGAATTAAATCTCCTTCTCTCTTGGCCATAAAAGGTGATGGGAACAACATCAGGAGCCCTAACTAACTCATTTTGACCCATAAAAGAAAACAAAAGCTCCTACATAACCAACTGAAGGTTCTAATTCACTAAATAACCTTTCTGAGAGAAAAGTAAGAAATAAGGGGTAAAACTGTAATTTTACCATTGGAGTACAACAACAGATTTTCTCATAGGCTAAACATAGGTCAAATGGTCTCAACAAGATAATAAATGGGTTGAATCAGACAGAAAAGGGTTCGTGTAAGTTCTGGGAATTAAATGACTTCTTCTAACCCTAAAACAGACCTACTTGATTAAACAAGGTTTTGGTCAGGATAAAATTCACCTAATCCCTCAAAAAATCATAGAAAAATATTCCCTAGGGTTTGGAACTTTCAAATTGGCCATTGGAACCCATTTTGACCTAAAATGGGATCTCAGACATATATTTGCCCTAAATTGGATTTTTGCGTGAATTACCCAATCAAACATGGTCAAACCAAAAATCCAACCTCACCATTAGATTCCTTAGGTTCAAATTAGGTTTGTACCAAAATTTGGACCTAAGGGAAACTCATCTTAACCTACTTTGCAAACAGGTCCGACCCAATTACATTTCTGCCCCTATCTTTCAAAAACTCTTGCATTTAGCCTCCTAGCTTCTTCATCGTTCGTTGCAATTAGGTCCCTCCGCCATTATAGTGGAGGAATCCAACTCTGGCGAGTTTTAGAAGGCGATTTCTCCCTGATCTCTCAGAGAATCCCCTTTAAAATTGGAAGGGAGATTCTCTAAGAAATCCCCTCCAATGTGAACCCAATTTGAGCCCTACTTAGTACCCAATCTCTCATGCGAATGCATGAGAGATTTGGGTCTCTCTCGAGTTACCATCGCCCATGAGCTTCCAAGCACAACACCCCTTCCAGAGACCTATTTAAGCAGCCCCAGTTCGCCCTGCATCTCCTAAGCTTGAAATCAGCCGGAGAACCCCCTCAAATTCGTCTCTCCTCCTCCGGTTGACTCGCTAATCAAGCTCCAGCGACCTCTCCTACTTTCCCTCATCGCCTAGCCACAATATCGGTGGCAGGTTCCTCTCCCTCACGTTCATCCGCGTCGCGCAGTACCTGCCGATGCCCCTGCATCCCCTTCTTCCTCGCCGACCAACCTCTCTGAGCACCTTCGTCTCCGACATCGATAATACGTGCTAGACGCCATCTCCGTCTCCCTATTCGTCTCTTCACCACTTAGATAAGTTCCTCTCACACTTTACTCCCTTTCCCCCTTCTTTATTTCCCCAACCGACTACTGCCGCACTCCACCACCATCATCCCCTTCACCTCCAGCCACCAACTCCGGCGAGTTCACTCCACCTCCACAGACCACCTCCCTCCTCGCCGACCAGTCCACAAGCATCACCTTGATCCCCTGATCATAACCCCCCACTCATATCACCCTGCCACTCACCCAAACACACCCCCGAATACACCCACACATACAGCCACAGTGTGCCCTAGGCACACTCCCAGAGGCATTCCCACGTCACACCGACCACCCCTGCACACTCGCCGCACCTTGGCGAAGCTCCCTGAGCATTTTAACATGGTCGCAAGGCCATTGTGGTGATTTCATGTCCAGGAGCTCTCCGCCATTGACACCGGGCTTGAAGCTTGCTTGCAAGCTGCTCTAGGTCGTGCCTGCTCTAGGTCACAGTCCCAGGTTGCGCAAAAAGTCTTCGCGAACATCTCCGAGCATCCAATTGGTGTCGAGGGCCGTAGCTGCAACTGCAATCGAAGATAGCCACTCTGCTACAGACGCGCGCGAAGGGGGTGGGAAGATAGTCCCACCTCGAAAAGTTTTGAGGCACTTCACCTGCATAAGTTGTTTTCTTACCATAGGCTCTTCACCTCCAACTCATGGGGTGAGGTCCCTCTCTCACCCGACCCGGCCGCCTCGTCCGCGACCACGCCCGCAAACCTAGTGACCCGACCTGACTAGCACACCTCGCCCACCACCGCACGTCGGTGGGCCTGCTCCCGGGTGCATACCCAACTCGATTACCCGAGAAGCGTGGCTCTGGGAGAGCGGAACCTAAGAGAGAAGAGAAGAGAGCTCGCGCGGATAGGGGGTAGGTTTTTCTCTGCAGGCCGAAGAGGAGAAGAAGAGAAGCTAAGGAAGAAGAAGGAGAAGGCAAGGAAGTAGAGAAGGCAGAAGTCAGAAGAAAAAGGAAGGGAAGGAAGAAACTAAAGGCAGAAGAAGCTGAAGGCAAAGGAAAGGCAACCAGCAAGAGAGAGAGAAAGAAGAAAGCCAAAGAAGAAGAAGGAAGGAGAAGGTAGAGAACAGAGAAGAAGGAACATAAAGAAGAAGAGAAAGAAAGAAGAAGATTCAAGACAAAGGCAGCCGATAGAAGAAGCACTATAGCATCAACATGTTAAGATGACTGATTTAAAATCAGACATCCAATTTTGAGTTCAATTTACATATATTGGTTTCTTTAATATTTTGTGCTACACATCTACTCTATATTTTTGCATTGAGACATTGATATTATTGCATATTCTTTTAAATTCTAAATTGTGATCTTGATTTCTAAACCCCAATTTGCTCTCTATGTTCGACCTCAGATTTCAAAATTCGAGTAATAAATCATATTTGTTTTGAACGCTCTTTCGGCTATATTACAACGCGATATTCTTAAAACTCGATCCAATGCGATGAACAAAAGGACATGATTGCGCAGCAATCATAGGTCTTAATTGTCCTAGATTAAGCTAGGACTTAGCATAAGCTAAGGTTATTCGTGCATGCATACGCATTATCTGCATCTTTACTGCTTTCCTTTAGCTATGCATAAAATAATGTTATAATGTGTTGATTAAGTGCATTATGTCGATTGCAGGGAATAAGCTGATCAGGAGCTGGATCTGAAGCTGAATCAGGAATGACAAGAGTTGTAGCAGAGCTGGAGCAGAAGGCCTAGTTTAGATGTAGGAATAATAATGTAAGGGGGTTAAAAGTTTGCTATTCTATTAAGTAGGAATAAATCAGTAAAATGTGAAGAGCTTAGGTCCATCCTAGCCCTAGGATAGCCTAGAGGCTTCCCCAAGCCTTAGCCACACTTAGATTAGGTCACAACACCCTAGGAAGCCCTAAAACCCTAGTTCCAACCCTTCTCTTGACGTCCAGATAAGTTTTAAGATGTCCAGGACCCTTAGCCAACACCCTCACACTTCAAACCCACTTCTGCAGTGTTATTAGACGTCCAGACACTTTGTCAGACATCTACTTTCTGCAGAATACCCAAAACAGAACCCGAAATCCTTCCTGACTCTGATTGGACGTCCAGACAACAAGTCTGGACTTTTGGTCTTTTAGTATAAGATGTCTGATTATATAATTAGACGTCTGATACTGCTCTCCAATTCCTGTTTTGAGATTTAAGCCTTGATCTTGGATCTCTAGGTCCCTAAACCCAATTCCAACCCCATAGGAACCTAAATTAAGGTTCCCTAACCCTAGTACATCACCTCTAAACCTCCCTAAGGACCTAATTAGGTCCTCACTAAACCTAATTGACTTGGATCTTAGTCAATTCCATTAGCCTATTCAATTGGACTCATTGAGTCCAATTGAACCCTGATCTCAGCACACACTGTCCAATTGGACTCAGTGAGAGTCCAATTGACCTAGACCTGACTTAATTGAGTTATTTTACTCTCAATTAAGTTTCCACACACCCAATTAAACTTGTATTAAGTTTAATTGCACTTTACCTTAGTGAATTAGGGTTTATAACCCTAATTTGAGACCTACCTTGAGCTAAACCCACTAGAACCCAACCTAATCAACCTAGACACCTAAGTTTCGACCCACACACACCATCCACATGAAAATATCTAGCCTAGAGTTCTCTAAAACTCTCTACCATGTGTGGTTGCCTTGGTTACCAAAAATAGTAACCAAGAGCCATTCAATTTTTAGATCCACATTTGGTGGATCTAAAAACCACCATGTACCCTCTCTCTCTCACTCTCCCACGAGCTCCCACCAAAGGCCTCTCTAGAGAATTCCATAATTCTCTAGAGAGCTTCCCTTAGGTCTATAAAAAGACCCCTTGGGTGGCCATTGGCACCCATTCACTTCTTTGGCAATTTCACTTCCATTGGTGCCATTCACGCCACCTCCATAGTCACTCCACCTCCACGAGCTCACTACCACCACCAAGGAGGACACCATGCCGGGATGCTGGATCAACCCTACCTCTCTCCAAGGGCTGGCCTAAGTTCCATTGGCCGCCCCTCCTTCTCTCAACCACTCAAAAGCCATCGGGGACCACCCTTGAATGCCCTTCCATTCTGCTAGATTTAGAATATTCTCTTCGTATATTTACTACTTTTATTTACTGCTTAGTAGTGTAGTCTTACTTCTCCCCCAATGATGCATGTGAAATCCCCCCGTTGATTCTTGTATGCAATCGTTTTCTAATAGTTAGGTTTAATTTTTAAGCATTCATGTATAAGCTTTCCTCTAGATTTCCTTGTGCAACAACTCTCCAATGATGAATGAAATTTCACTTTATATATATATATATATATATATATATTTCTTACGTGTTCGAAATCACCACGAGCTGAATGATTATCATATTTGCGTGATTTAAGTGCCTGTTCTTTAATTGCCTATATATTACGCACCAGCATGTCGTTTAAATAAAGTAGAGCGGCTTTAAGATCGATTTCAAAAGCAAAAACGCCTCCCAGAGACGAACGACCGGGACTCAAGTCTCGTTATTTTTACAAAGCAATATCTTTGTTGGATAGTATTTCGTAACTATACTACGATGCTTTTATCAAAAATGCAATCTACGACCTTCCAACAGGACACAATTAACCAAACATATACACAAACTACTCTAAATGCATAATGATACATGTTATGCAATATTTATAACATGGTGGTCAGGCATGTTTCGCGTGTTAGAAATTGGGGTTACAAGTAACCCATCGTCATAGTTGCAAAACACGTCGATCAAATAAAATTTATACTGAAACTCCAAGGGAGTCCCAGGTCGAACATAGGGAGGCAACGTTTACCTTAATTGAAAATCATGCTTCGATTTGTTTATTTTTGGTATTTTAGGGTTTTGTTATTTTTTTGTATTTTTGTAAGAAGAAGAACACAAGCAAACGAATCACAAGATAGAGATGGAACAAAAATGGTATAGATATCACTTCAATGTCTATTACAATCAACTATGAAAGCATAAAAAGAGAGGGGGTGAGAGAAAATCTCCCGAATCGGCTGTTCAACGAGACGACGGTGCCTGGCAGAAGCTCGAACGAAGGAGGTAAGGAGTGGGACGATGGAGGTGAGATGCAAGAGGACGTCGGGTTGAGGAAAGCTTCGGCGTGGCTCCGAAATGGAGGTGAGAAGACAGAGATGATCTGCTACCGAAATAGAGGTGAGAGGACGGCTCCAAGGCGACCTATGAAAGGCGATGGGAAGTTAGAATATTTGGTGGGGAAGAGGTTCGCTATACTAATAGGCATCTTGGGAGCTTGAGAACAAGATCTAATGGAGTGTTGGTAGGCTTGCTAGAGCTTGAGAGTAGGTGGGAGTAGACTAGGTAGAGATGGCTTAGAAGGGAGGGGGTGTAGGTCCTTTCATAGTGAAGGAGAAGAGGCAAAAATAGACATGGTACCTTTAGTGACCTCCAGGCCGTCATTGGAGGTGTCGCTGTAGACAGCACACATCCACTCGCGCCCTTAGCTGCCTTTGCCGGCTTGTAATGAAGTAGCGACCGCTGTAAGCATCGCTGTAGGTCAGCCCAGCTATCGTTGAAAGCTAGCACCAATCGCACACACACCCGCGCTGCACTGTTGCCCATCACGTGCACTGATCGCACGACGTCCTGCTGGTGTGTGCGCTAGTGTGCGCGCACTGCACTACCGTTGTTGCTTGCATGCACTACTACACGGCTGATTTGAGAATTTGGGGGGGCTACGGGGATTCGAACCCGCACCCCTCCCTACGAACCACCATTCCCACCAATGCACTAGGTCGTCCTTTGGGTCGTGAGGAGGAGCTCAGTGCAAATGCTTCCCAACTGTTGGATCTTGATCCAACGGCTAGGATTCAAGGGTGCGGATGATGAAGGGAGTGGGCAATGGCTGCTGGTCGGTGTTGGGTGGCCTGGATGGCGCCACGTGCCACTATCTGGGCTGTACGTCTTCTTCTTATAGAGGGTGCCACGGTGCTCACATCGAGATATTTCTCACGATGCCGAACTGCGGTCGTCGCTCTGGATCCATCCATATGGTTGGATGTTCCATCCGAAACCTATATGGATGTCGCATTGCCCCCATGGCTGTTGATCTTCCTCAGGCTTCATGAGATGCTACGGGACTTCGATCTGGACGATTTCAGAGGCGTTAGACTCCAATCATCGTCCCAATCAGATCTGTATGGTCTGATTGTCCATCCAAGGCCCTGAAATAAATCCTCTTCTCTCCTAACCATAAAGAGGACCTAATTAACCTAAAATATATACAACTACTCTAAATGTAGAATGATGCATGCTATGCAATATTTATAACATAAAATGCAAATCTAAGCCTCGGAACATGCATGAATAAGCATTTTACTTTGCTACCAGTGTGGCTAGTCGGGCCACATCAGGAGGGATTGCCCGTCTAGGGCAGGAGGTCAGCAGATGCTTCCCGCGCCTAGCACTGGAGGGCGAGCAGGAGGCCGCGGTTTCCAGACGTGAGGAAGTGGACAGCAATCACGGGGAGGGTACCGACCAACAGCTACCCATCCGGCGCAGAGTGTGGCTGCTTCGTCCGCACCTAGGGCTGAGGGGCATATCAATGCCCTGACACACAGGGATGCCAGAGCTTCGGGATCAGTGGTGGAAGGTATAGTTTTAGTTTCCGGTAGACTTGTTTACATGCTTTTCGATTCCGGCGCTACGCACTCGTTTGTCGCTGCCAGTTTTGCAGTTAGTTTGGGGCAGGACTGTATGTTGTTAGAGGATCCGTTCGTGATCAGAGGTCCGAGTGGTCAACTGTTTGTAGCTGAGGAGGTGTACACAGGTTGCGAGGTCAGTGTTGGGGGACACATCCTTCCCGCTGACCTAATTATGATACAGATGGAGGACTTTGGCATAATTCTAGGGATGGACTGGTTGTTCGCTTACCACGCCTTGGTGGACTGCTTTGAGAGGAAGATCGTCTTCTCCATACCGGAGTTGCCTTCTTTCGAGTTCCACGGGCAGCCAGTGGACGGAGGTTTCAGGTGCATTTCTGCACTTTAGGTGGCGAGACTTTTGAGCCAGGGATGTGAGGGCTTCCTAGCTTGTGTGGTGGCAGAGCCCAACCCTGTGGCAGACTTCCAGAGTATCCCGGTGGTCAAAGAGTACCCCGACGTGTTCCCAGATGAGCTGCCAGGACTACCACCCGAGCGTGAGATCTAGTTTGAGATCTCACCGGTACCGGGGACCAGCCCCATCTCCACAGCACCGTACAGGATGGCACCACTTGAGCTGCGAGAGCTCAAGTCTCAGTTGCAGGATCTTTTGGAGAAGGGCTTTTTGAGGCCCAATGCGTCTCCCTAGGGAGCCTCGGTATTGTTCGTAAAGAATAAGGATGGTACCCTATGCCTTTGTGTGGACTACAGACTGTTGAATAGGGTCACCATCAAGAACAGGTATCCGCTACCGAGGATTGATGACTTGTTTGACCAGCTGTGAGGTGCCACGGTATTCTCCAAGATCGACTTGAGGTCTGGATACCACCAGTTGAGGATCAAGGAGGCAGACGTCTCCAAGACAGCTTTCCGCACCCGGTACGGACACTACGAGTTTCTGGTCATGTCGTTTAGGCTGACCAATGCCCCCGCTGCCTTCATGGATTTGATGAACTGGGTGTTTAGACCGTAATTGGACCAGTTCGTGGTGGTATTTATTAATGATGTGCTCATCTATTCTCGAGATCAGACGCAGCACGGATAGCACTTGGGATGGTTTTAGACACACTGAGACGATGTAGGTTGTATGCCAAATATAGCAAGTGCGAGTTCTGGTTGAGGGAGGTGACCTTCCTAAGTCATGTGATCTCCGGGGATGGCTTGGCTGTGGACCCAGCCAAGGTTGAGGCAGTGCTCAGGTGGGATAGACCGCATACGATTACTGAGATCCGCAGTTTCTTGGGATTGGCAGGCCACTACAGGCGATTTATCAGGGGCTTCTCGCAGATTGCACGTCCTATGACATAGCTGACCCGGAAAGACGTGCCCTTTACTTAGACAGACACCTGTGAGGCATGTTTTCAGGAGCTGAAAGAGAGGCTGACTTCGGCTCCCGTGCTCACCATCCCAGACAGTAGCGATGGGTTCGTTGCGTACACGGACGCCTCTTTGCAGGGGTTAGGGGGTGTGCTCATGCAGAGGGATCACGTTGTCGCTTACACTTCACGGCAACTGAAGCCCCATGAGCATAGCTACCCTACCCACGACCTGGAGCTGGCAGCTATCGTCTTCACACTGAAGACTTGGAGGCACTACTTGTAGGTGAGACCTTTGAGATTTTCACAGATCACAAGAGCCTCAGATACTTATTTGACCAGAAGGAGCTCAACATGAGATAGACGCTGGTTGGAGCTCCTGAAGACTATGACTGCAACATTTCCTACCACCCAGGAAAGGCCAACGTGGTGGCTAACGCCTTGAGCTGGAAGGCGCCCGCCTACTTGGCCAGCTTACAGGTGTTGGAGCCTCTTGGAGGAGATGGGTAGTTGGCGACCCCTAGAGTTACGAGGGCACTGTGGGGCAGTGACTGTGATGCGACAGACGAGGCCAGAGCTGACAAACTGCATCATCACAAGGCAGATGGCCGACCCGTACTTGCAGTCGTTACGTGACAGAGTACTGACAGGAGACCCTGGGGACTTCTCTTTTACAAACCAGGTGTGTGCATGAGGGGACGTTTGTGCATTCCCAGAGACGAGGAGCTATTGAGGGAGCTCCTAACTGAGGCACACGGTTCCAGATTCACCATACATCCCGGAAACACAAAGATGTACCATGATTTGAGACATGACTTTTGGTGGAGGGGAATGAAGCGGGATGTGGGTGAATTCGTGCAATAGTGTTTAGTATGCCAGTAGGTGAAGATCGAGCATCAGAGGCCTGCAGGGCCGTTACAGCCACTTCCAGTGCAGAGTGGAAGTGGAAGAGCATCACCATGGACTTGGTGGTGGGTTTACCTGTTACCCAGCGAGCACATGACACAGTCTATGTAATCGTTGATAGATTGACGAAGACGGCATGTTTCTTGCTGATCCGAGTCACCTTGGGACCAGCGTAGTTGGCAGAGAGGTATATCCGCAATGTAGTACATCTACACGAAGTTCCGTGGGAGATCGTATCCGACTGGGATACCCATTTTACGTCCCAGTTTTGGACTGAGTTTCAGCAGGCCTTGGGGACACGTTTGAGGTTCAGTACAGCTTACCACCCCCAGACGGACGAACAGTCTGAGCGCACGATATAGACACTTGAGGATCTTTTGCATGCTTGTGTACTGGACTGGAGGGACTCTTGGGAGGAGCACTTGCCCCTGGCGGAGTTTGCATATAACAACAGTTATCACTCGAGCATCGGCATGGCACCCTACGAGGCTCTGTACGAACGGAGGTGTGCGGCACCCTTGAGTTGGGTTGAGGTTGGGACCAAGTGTGAGGTTTGCCCCAAGCTGATCCGGCAGAGTCAGGAAGTAGTCGAGCAGATTCACAGGCGAATCCGCACTATCAGAAGCAGAAAGAAGAGCTATGTAGATCAGAAACGCAGAGAGGTACAGTTTGAGGTTTGGGACCACGCTTCCTTCACGTTTCGCCCATGAAGGGCCTGCAGCAATTTGGGGTAAGAGGGAAGCTCGTGCCGAGATTCGTGGGGCCCATTGAGGTCCTGGAGCAGGTTGGACCCGTTGCTTACAGACTTACCCTTCCTCCCCAGCTTTCGGGTGTGCACGACATGTTCCACGTGTCCAACCTCCGGAAGTACATCGCCCATCCTAGTCACGTTCTGAGCCACGAGAGCGTCGAGGTGGGTGACGACCTGACCTACCCCGAGAGGCCAGGGCAGATTCATGACAGAGCCGTCCGGAGTCTGAGACGGAAGTAAGTACCCCTGGTGAAGGTTTTGTGCAGGAGCCAGCGGTACAGGGAGGCCACCTGGGAGCCTGAGGTGGCGATGCGGGAGCGGTACCAGGAGCGCTTTGAGGGTACGCCTTTTTGGACCAGCTTCGGTCCTCTTTGAGTTTCTTATGCATATATCATTCTTTTCTGCACTCTAGTTAGCTCAAGTTTCGGGGATGAAACTTCCTTTGAGTTTGTTATGTTGTTAAGACCCACGACATCAAACGTCTTTTAAGACGTCTGGAAGCCTTCCCAGACATCTGGAATTTAATTTTTGCGGCGTACAATTGCGAGTCTACACGCATGCGCGTGCAGACTGAACCCGCCGCCCTCTTTTCTTCTCTCTCTTCCCTCCCTATCCTGCAGGCACCTTCTTTTTTCTTCCTCTCTCTCTCCCCCAACGCCTTCAAATACTCCCTTCCTCTCTTCCCTCTCCCTCACCCCAATTCCACCGTCTCCTCCTTCTTCTTCTAGTGACAACGTGAGAGTGAGAGAGCAAGGGCAGCAGCTGCTGCTGGGTGCGCGCAAGGAGGAGGAGGTGCAGCGAGAGGGAGAAGATGCGAAGCGTGTGAGGAAGAGAGGGCGAGCTCGCCAGAGCAGCCAGGGCCGGCCGGCGGGCACGCAGCGGGAGCACGGTGTTGGGGAAGTTGCCCCGGTGCTGCTGCAGCTCAGGCAGCAGGCGAGCGCGGCGTGGCACGGCCGTGCGCAACAGGCGGAGGGTGAGGAGGTCCTGATTCTGGGAAATTTTCCCAGAATCAGACATCTGGACCTATGTCCAGACGACGCGGGGGACGTCTGGAGTGAGATCCAGACGTCTGAAAGGTACAATATTTCTTTCCTATTCCTTTCGCGGGTACGGCCATGCAGGCCGTTCCGCCGAAGGTTCTGCCTCTTTGTCATGTTGAGATCGATTACGTACGCGTGCGGGGTTCGCTCAGGAAGAGGCAAGGACACGCCCTCCCACGCAGATCTCAGGTCTGGCACAGCACCAGATGGCGGAGAGAGCCTCCAGACGTCCGGAGTGACAGTCGGACGTCTAGAACTAGGTCCAGACGGTTCAGCAAGATCCTGGACGTCTGAAGAACAGCGCAGAAATGACGTATGATCTGAACCATCGTTTAAGATGTCTGGAAGATGTTCCAGACGTCTGATTTAGGGCAGTATTGTCGTTTTTGACCCGTTTAGGGTCTGTTCGAAGTCCAATTCCCACGTTTGAAATTCCGTTCTTCTCAGAAATTGTTCCTCTACTTGTTTAAAGTACTTGTATCCTATTTTGAGTGGTTCCTTGTGTTTGATCCTTGTGTTAGGACATCATCCCGTTGCAGCTCTGCAGGTTGCGGGGGCGCGCTGACCTGCCGATCACGCCCCCAGTACTCCCGATTTTGCAGGTAGAGTGGCTCCCTTGATTTATTTGTCAACATTTATGCACTTGTGAGATAAATAATAGATTATAAGGTATGGCAAGAACCCTAGGACTAGAAAACTAGATTGAATGATAGATCCTAGGGTATGGCATGAATCCTAGAACTGGAAAACTAGATCGAATGATAGATCCTAGGGTGTGGCATGAATCCTAGTGATTTAAACACATTTACACTACTTAAGATGTCTATTTATGCATATTTTTAAGCATAGGATTGCATTGCATGCTATAAATATTGCATAACATGCATCATCTTACATTTAGAGTAGTTTGAATAAAATGGAGGTTAATTGTCTCCTTTTATTTGCTTGGACAGGGCAAACTTTTTATCGAGGCCTCGGATCGAAGATCCAACTGTACGGATGTGATCAGGGCGACGATTGGAGTTCAACGACTTCAAGATTGCCCTAATCAGGCATCCGTAGCGTCAAATAGTGATCGGGGAATCCTAGAAGATAAGGGCCAGGATGGTGTAAATCAGTACTTCAAATGACAAATCCAACCTCACGGATGAATTCGGATCGACGATCGCAGCCTAACGACGTAAAAATCGAGTCAATCCGACACCCGTGCCACCATCTACAACACCCAAAAGATGGACGGCCAAGATGGCACCACGTGGCACCATCTCGGTTGCCCAAACGGCAGCATGCAATCACTGAAGTCTCCGCATCTGCCCTCTCTCGGCCGTTGGATTTTGATCCAACGGCTGTGAAGGGGTGCACCACAAATCACCCGCGCGACAATCCGCACTTCGCAGCGCAGTGGGCGAGGGCGCTATTGCGAGCAACGGACGCAGGTTTGAGCTGCAGCTAGGAGGCGAAGGGCACGGGCGAGCGGGTGCAGGCGTGCGTTGATTTTAATCGGGTGACTCAAATCTTCCAATAGTGCCCACGCACTATTTCACGCAAGGCGAGGACGCGCCATCACACGTGTTGGGACGAGCATGCAGCAGCGGGTGAAGGCGCATCCTAAGCCATCCGATCTCGCGATTGGATGGCTGAGATTTATTGAACATGCAGATGCGTTGAGAGAGAAAGCAGCTGAGCGGACACGCGTGGGCAGCAGCCATTACGCCCACGTTGGGGCTTTAGTGACGGTTTCATCTGTCACTAAAGACCCCTTATTTAATGTTTTAAAGATGTAATGACCAATTTGCCCCCACTCCTTGCAACTATAAAAGGAGACCCCCTCCACACGAAATTCTCATCCCTTCCTTCTCTTCTCTACCTCTCCAAAGCTCAAGAGAAGCTTATCCCACACCCGGGATGCTTCTCGCGAGATAAAGTCCAAATTTTCGTCCCCCTTTGGAAGTGGATCCCGCGACGACGACGACGTGTTGCCCCATTCCCGTTCTTCTGCTTCGTCTTACTTCATCCTCCTTCATCCAGGCATCATCCCGTCCGGCTCGTCCTCCAAGCGACCGTCGAGGAGGATATCTCTCACCCTATTCTTTTTACAGCTTTCTAGAGTAGTTCTACATGTCCTCCAAGTGATCGTCGAGGAGGACATTTCTCTCTACATTCTTTTAATGCTTTCTAGAGTAAATTTATTGCTTTCTAATGTAATTATTTTCTGCTTTCTAGTTGTAATAGTGAAACAAACAATCTCCTTAATGATGAATTCCCTGTTTATTCTACACTTCGTTTTGATTTCTATTTGTAATATTCTCTCTCTCTTTCTCTCTCTCTCTTCTATTTATTGTAAATAGTTAGATAGTTTTAAATTGAATTACTTCGTGACAAATAAAAAGAAACGCGTAGTTTTTAAATCAAACGTCCACCTCCCTATGTTCGACCCGGAATTTTCATTTCGATATAAATTTTATTTGTTGAACACGAGTTCTTCGCTTTTAAACTACAACGACAGGTTTTCCAAAACCTAACACGTTAGCCTAGCAATTCGGACGATCAACACCTAGGAATAGAAACACTGAGACGAATGTCATGAACACATGAATTGCAGTCTTGGAAAAGTAGAAAGAAAAATGATAATTGCTTGTAATTGGATAACAGATGCTTGTATGTGAATGTATATTAATTATTGGAAACACGGACTATTGGGAATAAAAACTGAAATGATGAAACATAAAATGGCTTGGCTAGAGAAATATGAGCATGAAACCTACAGGGAATTAGGAGTAGAGCTCCTGAAAGGCAACTGGAATGGAATTGGGGAAGTGAGCTGGCCCTTGAGTACGAAGTACCAAGGAGAGCGTCTGTCCCCCTGTTTAGTGCAGAGCGGAGCTAGCCGCCCCAGGGACCCGGGGTTAGGTCTGGCCACTTTGTATCGACTTTTGGCCCTCGCGTACATAGTGCCGGGGAGAGCTACTAGTGTAGGTTTTTCTAGTAGAAAATAAAGAAAGAAATTAAAAATAACAGCTACTTGTCCACCTTACTATTTTCTTACCTAGTTGGTTGCCACTCTACTCAGCGTTTCGCTGCCGTGTCACCTTTGTAACCTTTTTAGGACCAGGTGTTGAGCAGCCAGAGCCTGCGGCTGCAGAGGGTGCTGGGCCTAGTAGAGCCCAGTAGTTTTACTTGTGTTGTACCTACTGTACCATTTCTTTTGTTGTAGTGAGTATTTTCTGTTACAATTGTACTCTTTTATTGTAAGCATCATGTTTATGTACCCGTTTAAAATTTCTACTATTGTGGTGGTGTGTACTGTAGTAGTTCTTCTCTTTACTGCTGTACTTTTGTTACTGTTAGTAACATGCATGATGAATGTGATTTATTTTACTGCTCTCTTGTTTACTTTCTCGTTAAACGACTGGGTCTTGGGATCAGTTGAGTCGGTCCGATTCTCATGTCTCGTAAGGATTCGGGAATCGGGTCGTAACAGTTAACAAAGCCACTAACAACAGTAAGGTTCAAAGGATTTCATGCCAAATGGCAGCTTCTTTCATCCGCTTCAATTTGTGGGGGGGATGTTATGATGTATATATAAATATAACTATAAAGATGTGTGGAGTTATGATTGTAAATATCTCAAGCCTATATAATGACCTCGTCTCTATACTGAGAGGTGCGATTGTTGTTATAATAGAATGTTGATCCCAAATCCACCTCTTAGTGTCTGTTTGTAACCTCTGATTAGAACAAAGATAGAGATATTCATAAGCACCCCTTCGCGGGGTGATGATAAACTTTAGCGCTCCAGGAAAAGTCATTCAAATCATTATTTGGCAACTTTGCAACCATGATGAGATAGCATTGCCACCTCAACCTTAAATAATGGGTGTCCATAGCTTATGATTTGTTCAAGACTTTTATTTTTTATGTCCCAAAATTTTATTTAGGTAAAGAAGGAAAGAATAGAAACTCTGACCTATACTCTAATGTGGAATTTTCCTCAAGACTTATCTATATTACATTTTTATTTTAATCACCTTTAATTATCATTAATCATACTTAATTAGTGTAGTTTTGATTAAAATCCCAAATTATAGGAGTTCTTAATCTATTATTATTATCACAAGAAATTAGCCTTAAATAGCTTGCTAAGTCCTATCCATTCATTATCACATTTATTATTTTAATTTAATCCCTAAAACTATCATGCAAATAAAAATACTTGCAATTTAGTCCTTTAAAAATATCAAAAAGGCCTCTCTATTTGCAAAAAAAAAAACAAACCACATAAATCTTCACACTGCAAGCATGTTCGAGAAAAATATGCTTAACCTTGTTAGGAGTTTTTCTTGCGGAAGTGAGGGTTTACATAGTTTATGAAGGCTCTCACCCACTATCTCCTATGATGGTCACATCATTCCTCGAGAAATAGTGGGAGCATGTGAGAAAGTTTCTTTGCCATTGTCCATAAATCCCTCAAATTTCTTGAAATTTTAGATTAAAAATTTCAGTTTATAAGCTTAGTTAAACTTCGAAAAGATACCTTCTTATCAAAATCATATCTTTAAGTATCACGATTATTTGTTTCTAGTCAACAAGGTAAATAACAATTGTAGTACAATTTTTTACTATTGACTTTTGACCTAATACCTAGCTACAAAATCAAAATGTACCAGAGATCCATCAACCAAAGTACAAATGCAAGTTTTAGTAAACCTGACTCGAACCCGACCTAACCCGACCCAAAAAGAATGGGTAAATCCTGACCTAAACCCAACTGGGTTCGGGTATGGGTTTTATCAGAAAAACACGACCAAGTTTAGGTATGGCTATAGGAATGGATTTATACCCAATTACCTAACCCAAGTATCCAAATAAAATCTCCATTTACTCAAGATATATAAGTCTCACCCTAAGTCCCTCACTCCCCCAATCTTAATCTTCCTTATGATTCCCACCATAATTTCAATGGTTGAAAGTGCTTCTAAATCTTCCATTGAATATTTATTTCAGGAATGAGGATTTTTTGCTTAAAATGTACCTATATTTTATCTTTTTTTGTATTTTTGTGTTTTTTTATTTTTGATGCATTCTTCTTGAAGGACTCTTTTTGTAATAATTTCAGTAGAGATCAACAAAATTAGAGTAGCACAAGCCTCTATATTTTGAGCTTGTTAAAAATAAACAATTATTAAATTGTGTTATAATTTTTTTCTTCTTTGTCTTTAATTTGAGCACGATTTGATTATAAGATCAATTTATAAATAGTACCCAATGGGTAGATCGGTATGAATATATGTTTGGATTATTTTACCCGATGGGTAAATGGATAAGGTATGAGTATAGATTTTGTGAATGAATATAGGTGTAGGTTTTGCCAAACTCTACCCAAACCCAACTTGTTTGCATCCCTAAACCAAAGACATAATATGAGTAAGTTTAGGGATGAAAACGAGTTAGGGATATAAAATGCCTATCTCAACTTAAGACAATATAAGGTATGGGCACATTTGCATGTATTTTGCTACAGTGATCTCAACCCAGAACTGGAGAGAATTATTAGAAAAGCCAACCAAGAAAGAAGAAAAATGGCAGAAGAAAGACCTGTAGAAGAGATTAGGGTTGGTGAAAATCAAAGAACCTTGAGAGACTATTTCCTTCCTACCACTCACTAAGCCCTACCTATCCGGAGACCTAGAGTGGATAATCCTTATGAGATCAAGAGCATCACCATATCTTTGCTCCTTGCTTTCTATGGTACTGCTAGGGAGGATCCCTACAGGCATCTTAAGGAAGTCACCAAGGTCTATTCCACGGTGAAGTTCCAGGGCTTTTCTAATGAAGCCCTGATGATAACTCTATTCCCTTTGTCCCTAAAGGATAAGGCCAAGCACTGATATCTTACCCAGGATGTAAGGGGAAAAGATTGGGCCACCCTTAAGGGAGAATTCTTGAAAATATACTTTCCTATGAGTAAGACCAGCCATAACACAAGAGAGCTTATGGGTTTTACTCAACAGAAACGGGGGCAATTTCACAAAACTTGGGAGCATTTTAATGACCTTCTTAGGTTATGCCCCCATCATCAGGTGCCAAGATGGCAATTGGTCAAAAGGTTCTACAACGGATTATCTAAAAAGCATAGGCAAACCATCGATGCAGCTTGTGCAGGAACCTTCATGACCAAAACTGAGGATGAAGCCTAAGCATTATTTGAAACACTAAGTGACAATTCCATACACATGTCCTCTGCCTATCAAGAAAGAAAATCATCAATCTTACAAAGGGAGATAGAGGCCCATGAATCCAGGGCCACTCAAGATTTGGCTTATCAGATTCAATTATTGAACAAAGATTTTGATAGGCTTTTAGCAAACCCCGGCATGAACCCACAAGTAGTCTCTATCTTTCAGGCCTCAAGTGAATGCTCCATTTGCCAAAGCACAATGCATGCCACTACGGAATGCCACTAGGCAAATCAATTCCCTGAGTTGATTCAGGCCAACCTGAACACGGCCCAAGATTTCCAACCACTCCCTCGTAATAACCCCTATTCCAATACCTATAATCCAGGGTGGCGGAACAATCTGAACTTCTCATGGAAGCAAGGTGATGCTTCCAACTCAGGGAATGCAAGACCCCAACCTCCCCAACCCGTATATCATCCTTCCTATGCACAACCTTCTCAGAATAAGCCTTCTAAGATGGATGAACTAAAATCCATGATAAAAGCGAAGCAACAGCATAAGAATATGGTCATCCAATCTCAGGGTAAGATGATCACTGATATGCAATCCGAAATTGCTCATCTTACTGAGGTAGTTAGGCAGTGGGATCTGGGGAAGTTGCTTACCTCTTCTTATAAGAACCCAAAGGATAAAGGGGTCATGTTCAGGGAGCACGCTCAAGTTGTGACCATGCTGAGAAATAGAAAGAAAATCAACAAACCTGATAGCACTCCTACAGTCACCTCTCAGAATTCTCCTCTAACACCGAACCCAACTTCCACCCTTACTGAGGAAGAGCCACACTACTCTCCCTAGCTTGAAATCACTCACCCTATGGATATCATCATTCCACCACCTCTTTCCCAACATGACAACCCCTCTACCCAAAAGACGAGGGTGCCCTATCCTGAGCGCCTATCCGCTCCTAGGGAATCTTTTGTTAGCTCATCTGGAGTCAAGGATAGGGCGGATGAGATTATGGACACTTTCAGGCAAGTCTACATCAACTTGCCTTTATTGGATGCTATTAAACAGATCTTGTCCTTTGCCAAGTTTCTGAAGGACCTGTGCACCCAGAAGCGTCAATCTAGGAGACAGGTCCAAGCTAAGGTCATCCTGCCTAACCATGTTAGCTCGGTACTCCAACATGGAACACCCCCCAAAATGAAAGACCCAAGGGCCCCATATATTTCAGTAGTTCTAGGTAACCAACACATTGACAAGGCTCTGCTCGATCTAGGTGCGGGGGTGAACATTTTAACGAGCTCTGCCTATGACCTTTTGGGAGGAGGTGATTTAAAGCTGTTGAACATATACGAATCGCTACGCTAACATGTTCGATTTTGGAAAAACTGTCATTGTAGTTTGAAAGCGAAGAATTCGTGTTCAACAAATAAAATTTATACCGAAATGAAAATTCCGGGTCGAACACAGGGAGGCGGACATTTGATTTAAAAACTATGCGTTTCTTTTTACTTGTCACGAAGTAATTCAATTTAAAACTATCTAATTATTTACAATAAATAGAAGAGAGAGAGGGTAAGAGAGAGAGAGAATATTACACAGAAATCAAAATGAGATGTAGAATAAACAAAAAATTTATCATTAAGAAGATTGTTCATTACAACTAGAAAGCATAAAACAATTGCACTAGAAAGCGATAAATTTACTCTAGAAAGCATTAAAAGAATGGAGGGAGAAATGTCCTCCTCGACGATCGCTTGGAGGATGAGCAGAACTATACTAGAAAGCAGCAAATCTATACTAGAAAGCAATAAAAAGAATAGGGAGAGAGAAATCCTCCTCGACGGTCGCTTGGAGGACGAGCCGGACGGGACGACGCCTGGACGAAGGAGAACAAAGCAAGACGAAGGAGGATGAAGCAGAAGAATGGGAACGGAGCAGCACGCCATCGTCGTTGCAGGATCCACTTCCGAAGGGGGACGAAAATTTGGACTTTATCTCGCGAGAAGCATCCCGGGTGTGGGACAAGCTTCTCTTGAGCTTTGGAGAGGTAGAGAAGAGAAGGAAGGGATGAGAATTTCGTATGGAGGGGGTCTCCTTTTATATTTGCAAGGAGTAGGGGCAAAATGGTCATTACCTCTTCAAAATAATAAATGAGGGGTCTTTAGTGACGGATAAATCCATCACTAAAGCCCCAACGTGGGCGTAGCTTCTGCGCCCACGCGCAGCTCCTCAGCTGCCTGCTCCCTCAACGCCCACGCACATTCTTTGATTCTCAGCCGTCCGATCGCGAGATCGGACGGCTTAAGACGCATCTCCGCCCGCTGCTGCCCCTGCCTGGCGTGTGCGATCGCGCATGATCTCGATTGAGCGCAGATGGCCGTTCGATCGCGATCCAACACCCGCCATCGCCCGCACGCCCGCGCCTTCCTCCCCTTCGCTATGGTTCAAACCCAGGCCCGCAGCTCGCGTAAGCACGCTCGACCGCTGCGCTACGAGGCGCGGATGGTCGAGCGGGCGCTTTTAGGCGCTGCTGACCACAGCCGTTGGATTGAGATCCAACAGCGGAGAGCGAGCAGGTACGGGGCCTTCAAAGATTCATGCGGCTATTTGGGCGGCTAGGATGGCGGGGGCGCCACGTGGCACCCTCTTGGCCATCCAAATCCTGGAAGTTGTAGATGGTGCCACAGATGTCAGATTGACTTGATTTTTACGTCGTTGGGCTGCGATCGTCGATTCGAATTCATCCGTGTAGTCGGATTTGTCATTTGAAGAGAAAATTTACACCATCCTGGCCCTTGATCTTCTAGGGTTCCCCGATCACTATCTGATGCTACGGATTCCTGATTAGGGCGATCTTAGAGTCGTTGAACTCCAATCGTCGCCCTGATCACATCCATACAGTTGGATCTTCGATCCGAGGCCCGGTAAAATGTTTGCCATGTCCAAGAACATAAAAGGAGATAATTAACCTCCATTTTATTCAAACTACTCTAAATGCAAGATGATGCATGTTATGCAATATTTATATCATGAAATGCAATCCTATGCTTAAGAGCATCCATAAATAGAATCTTAAGTAGTGTAAATGTGTTTACATCAAAAGCCTAGTCCAATCATCCTCCAAGTCGCAGATAGATCACTTAAGACACCACAGGGATTGTTGGAAGATGTCCTGGTGAGAGTGGAGGACTTCTTCTTCCCTGTTGACTTCCTCGTCTTAGATACTGACCCAGCTAATAAGCCCACCAAACCATCCATTATTTTGGGATGCCCCTTCCTGGCCATAACAAACACCTCTATCAATTGTAGATCAGGGCCACTTAAAATGGGATTTGGGAATAAAAAGATCCAGTTAAATATTTTTGATACCTACAAGCAATTCGAATTTGAAGATTGTTCCTAGATTGAGGTAGTTGATAAAATCATTGAAGAGACTACTCCAGCACTCTTATGTAGAGATCCCCTTCAAAAGGTCACATCTAAAGACCATCCTCCAATTATTAAAGAAACTGAAGGGGATGTGCCTGAATTAGAAGAGTTGTTGGGAGTACACAGAATCTCTGTCCCCACCCTAGACCTTGAAGGTAGATCTGCTACTTGAGGTGGGGACATCTCAACTTATACCCTCAATCTAAAAGGCTCCTGAGTTAGAGCTTAAACCCCTCCTGAGCACATTGAAGTATGCCTTCCTTGGCCCTAACAACACGCTCCCAGTCATTATCTCATCTGCATTAACTGAATCGCAAGAGGGAGCTTTGCTCGAGTGTTTAGAAAGGCACAGGGAAGCTATTGCTTGGTCGATAGCTGACATTAAGGGTGTCGACCCCTCCCTCAGCATGCATCATATATACATGGACGAGTCTGTGAAGCCCTTTCGAGACATGTAGAGAAGGCTCAACTCCAATATGCAGGAGGTTATCAAAAAGGAGATTCTGAAATGGCTAGATGTAAGAATTATCTATCCCATTTCAGATAGTAAATGGGTGAGTCCTATACATGTGGTGCCCAAAAAGGTAGGAATCACTGTGGAAGAAAATGACCAAGGAGAGTTAGTGACCACTTGACCCTCAATTGGCTAGAGGGTCTGCATTAATTACCGCCATTTGAACACGGTTACCCAGAAAGACCATTTCCCCTTACCATTTATTGATCAGATTTTGGAAAAGCTGGCGGCAACCAAGTACTTCTGATTCCTTGATGGGTGCTCTAGGTATAATCAGATAGCTGTCTTCCCTGACGATAAGGAGCATACCACCATCACAAGTCCGTATGGCACATTTGCATTCTGTCGAATGCCATTCGGGTTATGTAATGCTCCCACCACATTGCAACGATGTATGATGGCTATCTTTTCGGACATGATTGATGAGTTTGTAGAGACCTTCATTGATGATTTCTCTATTTATGGCTCATCATTTGACCTATGCCTCTCGCAACTTGATAAAGTCTTAACCTATTGCAAAGAGGAAAAGCTGGTGCTTAGCTAAGAGAAGAGCCACTTTATGGTCCAGCACGGCATTATTTCGAGCCATGTAGTTTCTGAGATAGGATTAGAGGTGGATAAAGCCAAAATTGAATCCATCTCTAAACTTTCATCACCCACCAATGTTCGTCAAGTAAGATCTTTTCTTGGCCATGCTGGATTCTATCGGCACTTCATTAGAGATTTCAGCAAAATCTCTAAGCCACTCTGCGACCTGTTAGCGAAGGATGTTTCCTTCAATTTTGATGACAAATGTGGCAATGCTTTCCAAGTCTTGAAGAAATCCCTTATTACCGCGTCAATTCTCCAAGCACCAAATTGGGTCCTCCTGTTTGAGTTGATGTCCAATGCTTCTGATTTCGTAGTAGGAGTGGTCTTAGGTCAAAGGTTTGATGGCAAACCTCATGTTTTGCATTATGCCAACAAGACTCTTATGGATCCTCAGTAAAACTACACGATCACTAAAAAGGAACTTCTTGCTGTAGTGTTTGCTTTAGAAAAGTTTTGGTCTTATTTATTAGGATCCAAGGTTGTGGTGTTCACTGATCATTCTGCTTTGAAGCATCTTCTTGCTAAAAAGGACACCAAAGCTCATTTGATTCGTTGGATTCTACTCCTCCAGGAATTTGACCTAGAAATAAAAGATAAGAAAGGAGTTGAGAATGTGGTAGTAGATCATCTATCTAGGATCCCTATTGAGGCATCAATCCCTACTGGTGGTATCCAAGAGACTTTTCCTTATGAGTCTCTGATGGCCGTGGAGGCCAAAACTCCTTGGTTTGTTGACATAGTGAACTATCTGCTCATGGGCATTACCCCTAGTACTTGGGACAAGCAGAAGCGAGACAAGTTTCTTGTTGATGCTAAATTTTATCACTGGGAGGAACCCGAGCTTTTTAGAATAGGCCCTGACCAGTTATTCCACCATTTTGTCCCTAACAAATAACAAAGGAGTGTTCTAAGTTTCTGCCATGACCTCCACTGTGGAGGGCATTTTAGTGGGAAAAAGATTGCCCATAAGATTCTTCAGTCTGGCTTTTGGTGGCCGACATTATTCAGAGATGTATATATATATGTGGGCACATGTCTACGTTGCCAGCGGACGGGAACCATTGGAAAAAGGGATGAGATGCCCCAACAACCTATTCTCCCTATTGAGATCTTTGATATTTGGGGCATCGACTTTATGGGTCCCTTTCCTATGTCCTTCAAATATGAGTACATCCTTGTGGCCGTAGACTATGTATCAGAATGGATAGAAGCCACACCCACACAGGCCAATGACCATTCCGTGGTCTTGGATTTTGTTGGGGCTAATATCGCTTCTCGTTACGGGTGCCCAAGGACGATCATAAGTGATAGAAGATCTCACTTAAAGAATGTTCACTTCACGAGACTACTCCAAAATTTAGGAGTCAACCACATGATAGCCACACCTTACCATCCTCAAACAAGTGGACAAGTTTAAGTGTCTAATAGGGAGATTAAACGGATTCTGGAAAAAATTGTTAGGCCTGACCGTAAGGATTGGTCGAAAAAAGTAAATAATGCTCTTTCGGCCTACAGAATAGCTTATAAGACTCCCTTGAGCATGTCTCCTTTCCATCTTATCTACGAAAAGGTGTGCCACCTTCCCGTTGAAATTCAACACAAAGCTTATTGGGGTATTACAAATGTTAACTTAAATCTAGACAAAGCGGGAAAGGCACGCATGCTGGAGTTAAGTGAGCTTGAGGAGCTTCGCAATGAAGCCTACGAAACCTCTCAAGCTTACAACCAACATTCAAAGGTCTTCCATGATAAGCACATCATTAGAAAGACCTTTAAGCCCAACTAGTGGATATGGCTTTTCAATTCCAGACTTAAAGTATTTCTTGGTAAGCTCAAGTCTCGCTGGGATGGGTCATATGTTGTTTTCAATGCCTTCCCTAATGGAGCAGTAGAAATTCAGAACCCTACTTCTAGTGCGAGATTTAAGGTAAATGGCCATCGACTTAAACCATATGTTACTCTTTCAGATGGCCAGGTTTTGGATGCACTTCGGCTTGAGGAGCCTTAGCTCCTCCCACTCTCTTCCTCAGGTGATATTCTTCTATGTCTTTCTTTTTCCAATGAGGACATTGTCATTCTTAGGCATGGGGGGGTATAACCTAAGGATGCTTTTGGCATTTATAAATATTTGCATGCATTTAGGTGCATTAATCAAAAAAAAAAAAATCTTTTATTTTCTTGAGCTGAATTGGTTAGCCTTAACAAAACATCTTTATCAAGGAGGTTTCACTGAAGATTTTCTTCTTAAATTATTTCTAAGCTTAGAATCTAGTACAGTTACTTCACTTACACGTAGATTGGGTAATGGATCTTTGTAGAAAACCAATAAGCATTTTTAATCTGTTGAGTCCTTGGATAGTTTAAAGGGAGTCAGGCATACTATCTTCTATTAGATCCACCTAATATTTGTGAGAAGTAGAGAGACTACTGGTGCGCTAAGTTTAGTGCAAAGACTCTTAAGTTCTGGATAATTAGATGATGATACCTCAGAGTCAGACATAGTTTTTCGCTCTTTGTTCCTACGTGTGAATATTGTGTAAATTCTTGAGAGTCACAAAATAAGGCAGATACACAGAGATCGAATCCTAATAAAACTATGACTATGGTAGAGGGGTTACAACCGTCCTTCATAGAATCCTCCGCTGAAGGATGGTAGTAGTGTCAAAGGTCAAAAATACACCTGTCCTATCCATTCCTTCCCGGTGCCGAGAGTAGGCACTTTCACCAAATAAGCCACACAATATCCTCTTAACCATCATCATCCCTTATAATGCCTCATGAATAAAAGTCCGTGTCGTGTTGTGTTGGAGTTATAGGAAAAAAAAAAGCAGAGAGATAGAAAAAGAAGAAAAGAAATATACAGATATATATAGAAAAAAAAAGAGAAAAATATATATATACAAAAAAAAGAAAAAAAATGTTCGAGTTATAGCTATCTTGAGTGCCAATTTTATCAAGTGTCTATATCATTGAGGCAATAAAAATACCTATTGTGATCCCACCAAATATGACCCATACCTATTATTCAGTATTTCTGATCGCCCGAATACTGGCTGAGGACTTCTAACTTAGTTGTAGGGTTATTAGGACTCTAATTAAAAGTATGAATGCCATGTAAGGCCACCAAACACTGAGTTCATGGACAAAATCAGGTGAGATGTGTGATCTTAGAGGGGAAAGAAAGAAGAAGAGTGAACGTAAAGGAATGCAAAGAGAGCACAGTTTTTAGCCTGTCTCTGCGGTGACTCATTTGATAGTCTAGAAATTTAGAGTCCGCAATACTAGACTACATGTAGCACCAAATGAATATGAGCCACTAAATACGAATTCATTTAACTCCGTATCTCCTACCTAAGCCAAAAAGCCAGGGTCAAACTACAGATTATTTTCTACTTTATCCCCGAGGGAAGAAGTTGCCTATCCTAATAGAAGTTTTACCAAGGGTTAAGTATGAACTGTAAATGAAAGTTGGCTTTTCACTTGGATCCATTACCTAGGTTACTATCACTTCACATTTATCTGGATCTCTAGATTTTTGGAATAAGAAAAGAAGAAATCTTTTGGTTACTTTCATTGTTTTTCACTTTTGCTAGGGACTAGCAAAACTTAGGCATGAGAGCATTTGATAAGTCCACTTTCATAGACCATTATTTAGCCTAAGTACTCTTTAATTAGTTTCTCTTAGTTGTAAATTGATTAGGAGTTAAATGGGAATTCACCTTAGTTTGAGTATAATCTTATACACCATTTTTACATTTAATCACATATGATATAATAATATAATTTATTTGATGAATGCAGGCTAAGTGGAAGAGTTCAGACGCCCATTTCTACGTCTATAAGACATCTGGAGATCAGTATGGACGTCTGGGAAATTGCCATCACAAGCTCCTATTTCTACATTTTTTAAGACGTCTGGAGAGAACGTCAGATGCCTAATGGGAACTGCCAGCGGTTATCCATCTGTTCCAACTACTCGTGAAGATTGAGAGTGGTTGGAGAAGCTTTTGACGGATGAAACAAATAGGCAAGCCTTTGTTTTTAAAGGAGAGGAGGATCATCTTCTTCCGGGCCGATCCTCTCCACCGTGAAGCATCGTCTCCATCGCGAAACCAACAAGCATCGTGGCCACTGTGCACACTGTGTCAACGACGTGCACCGTGATCTGAGCCTACTCCTCCTTCGCCTACCCTCGACCTCCTCCTATGCATGTTGACAGCGTGCACTTCCTTCCCCCTTAGCCATCCATCACCACCCCCCCACAGCCACAACACCATCACCTTCATCCATCACCACCGCCAACACCCTTCACCCCCCCACTACCCCTCCACCAAATAGAGCCCACAACCGTGAGCCACCACAACTCTCCTCGCCACTGCAACCATCTACTCCACAACCCACCACTCCAACCTTTGTGTGCGCCTCCACGCGCAGCCACCTGCATTAAGAGGAGACGCCCGACCTCCTCTCCTTCTTCCTCTTTATTCTTCACCCACTGCAACCAAGGAGGAACCCAACATCATTGACCTCTCACCTTCCTCCTCGACGTCAACACAGACCCTCCAGCGCCTCCCATCCACCACCGGGGGCGACGTGCACAGCTCCACCCAAGCACGACGCCTCCTCCACTGTGCGCAACTCCAAACAGCGGAGGCAGCCACCATCGCTGGCGCACCTCCTCCTCCTCGTCGGTGAGAGCTCCGGTCACCGTTCGACGTTTCGTCACCGCCCCCACATAGCTCTCGTCCACCTCTACCTTCCTCGAGCTCCTCGACCTCCGCCATCTCTCCCTCTTTGCGCATGCACAAGGGGAAGGAATCCCTTGTTTTAGGTTCAATTTCTATTTACCAAAAATGCCATTGTCAATCACTATTCATTTATTTGATGCATTAAATATATTGAGTTAAATTGCAACAATGCACTTACGTTTTCTTGAATTGGCTTGACTTATGTTATGTGCATCAGTTCATATTGGATTTGGATTCGGATTTGAATAATTCCTTGCTAGCACATATACAACTACAAATTATGTGAAATTCTGATCACATCTTTACTGAATATTTTATTGAGGAAAAATTACACACATAACCTTACATTCTTAAATTATTGTGTCCTCTTATTTTCATCACATTTTGCATGAGATTTGGGCATGAATCTTACATTCGATTGGACAAATACAAGACAAAATTATTCATGATCTTATTGATCTGTTACTCCCTGTGGATACAACCTAACTCTTCATGGTTAGTTTTATTGAAATATTTTTGTTTGTTATTTTCCACCATGTGATTTTACTGCAATGACATATTTTTCTGATACGTTATTTCTGCAAGTGAAAATCTACCAATCAGAGACCAAACACCTTGAAGTTGCTAGAGCCTCTTCAGCACAAAGACTCAAGATGGCTAAGTGTAGAGACATAGGCATGCATCCCGAGGAGCAAAACCTACCCCTACCCTCCTCAAATTTTCCCTCTTTTCCTCTATTCAGAACTGGGCATAAGATAGTCGGGTAATCGGGCCATGAACATGGGACCAAACCTGCTGACATGGAGGTACGTGAGGTGTGAGTGAGGTGAGAGGGGACCAACCCCCGTGTCTTAGGCACGAAAGCTATGGGAGAATTCCCTTTTATATGGCTTGTTTGGCTCGCCAACACATGAGGTAGGATTAAATCCCTCACTTCTCTCACTAGTCATAGCTAAAGGTTGAGGATGAAATTGCTGCTGCTACTGGGCTTCTCTCTTTGATCCAAAGTCTGGAGAGTATCGCAAAGTTGAGCCACATAGATTGCTGGCAGAGTCAAGATGGATGGTAGCCGGAGAGAGGCGGTCGACGTTGAGGATGGAGGTGGCGGCATAGCTCCGATGATCACTTGAAAGGCACAAAGGATAGCCTTATGGCCTAATTAAAATGTTCAGGTGCTTCATCGTGATGTAAAGAATGTAATGGCGGTGGTGGTGAGTTGATGAATGGGTTTTAGTGAAGAAAAATCAGGGTTGCAAGAATCCATTGTTGTAGCTAGCAAAACGCATTATCAAATACAATTTATAACCGAAACTCCAAGGGAGTCCCGAGTCGAAATAAGGAGGCAACGTTTACTTTCGTTGAAATCTACGTTTCGTTTTGTTTCTTTTTGAGGTTTTAGGGTTTTGCGATTTTTTTCTTTTGTTTTTTTTTTTGCAATAAAGAAGCAAGCAAGATAATGTCACAAAATGAGATCGAAACAAATTTGATATATCATTCAATTGTTTATTACAATAAGCTAAGAAATACAAAAGATATAGTGGTGAGAAGAAATCTCTCAAATTGACTGTTTGGTGAGACAACGGCGCTTGACGGCAGCTTTGATGAAGGAGGTGAGGTGCTGGACGACAGAGGTAAGATGCAGGAGCATGCTGGGTAGAGGAATGCTTCACCGTGGCTCTGGAATGGGGATGAGGAGATGGAGGTGATCTTCTACTGGAATGGAGCTGGGACGATGGCTCCAAGGCTTCTTATCAAGGTGGTGGGATGGAGGATGAATATTTAGTGGGATATAGGAGCATTACACTAATAAGACGCCCTTGAAGCTTGGGAATAAGCTCTAATGGAGCTTTAGTAGGCTACCAGAGCTTAGGAGTAGGTGGGAGTAGAGTAGCTAGAGATGGTTTGGAAGGGAAGGGGTCATGGTGTTTATATGGTGGTGGAATGGGGGTGTTTTGCACGCGCGGGTCTTCACCGACATTTAAAATGTCGCTCAAGACCCATCGGGGGTGTCGCTACAAATTCAAGTGCCTTGGCTAGTGTGAGGAGGCATGGCTACAGCTGGCATAGCGCGAGGCAATCGACATCCGTTGGATCAGGTGTGGATGGATGAGATCGTACGGAGATCGCGTGCGCTCGCGGATTCAAATGTGCATGCATCACTGGCAACCGTTGGATGAACCATCACACGGTTGGGAGTCCCCGCAGATCGTGCCCTCGTAATCGTTCAAATCGCGCACCCGCTGGTTGAGGAAGCATCACCACCGTTCAATCTTAATCGTGTGGTTGAGGAGTGAGAGCGGATCTCACCTCTCGTGAGATTTGATTCGCACAATCGTGAAGATCGGACAATGGATGATACGCCTAGTCGACTTAAGGGAGAGCTCCAGATGACGCGTGTCTGCCTGGGCATGCATCTACGCATCTTCAAGCAGTGTTCCTCCGTGCATGTGTAACACTGGATCAAGCGGTCAAATTTCTTTGGGCACAAAAGAAGGTGCAGTAAATCACTGCTCGATCTCGCATCCCCTCTTTGTGAAAATAGTGCGTTGCCATTGTGGTGAGGGCGCTGGTTGGTCGCGCGGACACTTTAGCTTGCTGCAGCCTCGACCGTTGGATGAGAATCCAACGGTCATGATCAGATCTTCCTTCAGGTGCTTTCAAAGGAGACCGAGTGATGTTTGGGCGATTCTTAGCCATTGGATTGAGATCCAACAGTAGGAATCTTCTCCTTGAGGCAATGCTGGAGGCAGTAGTGTCAGACCCAAATAGGTTGTTAATATGATGATTTTATCGTTGGAGTGTATATAGTGGTTAACCTAAATCGGACCTAACCATCCTTTTACAAAATTTTTAACCTGGCCTACTCGATTTTATCTTGTCAGTTTTAGGCCCAGGGTCGAACTCAGGGAAGTGGGGTTACAAGCTAAGTTTCCACGCCTTTCATACAATGAGTCTCTTCCATTCGTTTATTGTGTTTTTGGTATTTTTTTTTCTATTTAGGTTTTTTTCTGGAAACCTTTGTCCTTGAGGCACACCCACAAAATTGGGTTCTTGGCTTTGAGCCAAAATAGGGTTCCAAAACGGGTCTTGCTACTCACATGACGGATTACCTGCAAGTCAAAGATTATCTTTTCTCTTTTATATATTTTTTTTATATTTTTTTATGGGCATGCAAGAGAAATAGAAATAAGGTAAATATAGTATAGATATATATGTATATACTATATATGTATAAAGGGGTGGGGGTGGAGGCAGAGATGGAGTGTAGCACGGTGTCGAGTCGGTCGTCGTCTAGAAAGACGCAACCGACAAGACGAGGTACTGCGTGGAGTGTGCGATGGATGGTGGAAGATGTGTGTGACCACACTTTTTGTATGCGTGTATCGAGGAATATCAGCAACTGGTGCAGATATTCCCACGATACCACGTATGGTAAATAATGTGAAAATATATCTATATATGTATAAATGTAAATATATCTATATGTATATATGTGGTTATAAATATATATAGGTATATATATGTAGTTATATATGTATATATGTATGTGTATATATATATAGGTATGTAAATATATATATATAAGTATATGTATAGATAGATATATGTATAGATCTATATATATATATATATATATATGTATATATTTATATGTATATGTATGTATATGATACTATATAGATGTATATATATACATGTGTTTGTATATAGTAATATATGTATATATAGATATATGTAGATAAGTATATATATATATATATATATATATATATATATATGTATGTATGTATGTATGTATACATAGATATATATATGTATGTATATTTGTATATATATATATATATATATATATATATATATATATAAGTATATAAGTATATGTATATATGTAAATATATATTTATCTATATATGTATATATGCTGGGACCAGGCTGTTGAAGAAGAAGAAATCGTGGTCTTTTTAAAGAAGAGGAAGAGCATGGCTCACATGCGGCTGCAGGGAGAGGTTGGTATGGCTTGGCAGGGAGAGGGCTGCTGCAGGGAAGCATGGCACGAGGATAAGAAGAAGATGCATGCAGCCGCGGGAAGCATTAAAAATCAAGTGAAATAAAAAATAAAAAGATGGTGAATTTTGTGAAGAAGCACTTAAAGAAAAATGTAAATTGCAAGGCCACTTATTTTATTCTCCTCCCTTCTCAATTAAATGCATGCATGCATGTATTTTTACATTGCAACTATGGAGACCTAATATGCAATGGTAATGCTAGGAAATAGCACAAGACAGCACAATTGCAGGCATATTTTTGCGGTGCAATCATACCCCCACGCCTATCTTTTGCCCTTCCCCAGCAAAACATTTTTTTGTATTGTATTTAGAAATCATCTTTAAGCTGAAGATTTTCTTCTGAGGCGATATAGGTGTGTTTATTGTTGGATATTGCGAGAACCAGTTGTAGAGAAGACTACTAGTACTTTAAGTCTCACATGACATAGATCATCTCTTGACTAACTAGGACTCTTGAAATTTAAACCTTAAGTACGATTTCCAGGATCCAGGAGGTTTTTACCATACTCGAGAGCTCAAGAGATTATGGCTTGTGCTTAGTGAAGGATCAAGACTGACCAGATGAACATTAAGACTAAAGTCCAGGGTTTCACGAATTTTTAAGTAAAGTTTGGTCCCAATTTCAGCCCATGATTTCGGATTGACCCTTAAGAAGATGACGGAAAACTCAACTCCCATTTTCTGACAATTGTGGCTCACATGAAAAATAGGGTATTTGCGACTTGCCCTGAAGAACTTTTTAGGGTAGACATTTGCGAGATATACTGACTTATTTGCAACCCTTTTTTTTTTTTGTTGAAACACGTGTCAGTATATCTCTTACAACATTATTTGGAGGAGCACACTTCCCGCAATACGATGGTGGACTCCATATTTCCTCAGAAGTGCCCGAAAAGAAGCATGGGAAAAGTGGCTTCCTCCATCCAAGATAATGGCTCGAGGGATCCCAAAGCGTGCAAAGATGTGATCCTTAACAAAGCGAGTGGATATAATATGGTCAGCATGGTGCGCGGGAATAGCCTCGATCCATTTCGAAACATAGTCAATGGCCACGAGGATGAATTCGAGGTCGTTGGACGGAGGAAAGGGACCCATGAAGTCAATTCCCCAAATGTCAAAGATTTCTGCAGCTAGGATGGGTTGTAAGGGCATCATGTCACGACGTGACATTGACCCTAACGACTAATACCTAGTGTAATGCTTGGCATAATTGTGTGCATCCTGGTGAAGGGAGGACCAAAAGAAACCGCACTGCAACACCTTGGCTGCAGTTTTCCTCCCAGAGAAATGGCCTCCGCAATCCTGATCGTGGCAGAAGGATAACACACTAGGGAACTCGCTGTCAGGAATACAGCAATGGATGATTTGATCAGCACCTATCTGAAAAAGAAGTGGATTATCCCAGAAATAATACTTTGCTTCTGCCATGAGACGCTCGCGCTGATTTTTAGGCCATCCACGTGGAAGGGATCCAGAAGCAAGGTAATTGGCAATGTCGGCATACCGCGGTCCACTTGCCACATTTATTGATAATAGGTGCTCATTAGGAAAAATTTCATTGATCGGCAGAGTAAGTCCAATGTGGTCAGGGTCCAGTCTGGAAAGGTGATCAGCCACAACATTCTGGGCTCCGGCCTTATCGCGAATCTCAATGTCAAATTCCTGGAGCAGAAGGATCCAACGAATTAATCTAGGCTTGGCATCCTTCTTGTGCATGAGATGGCGAATGGCCGCGTGATCAGTGAAAACAATAACGTGAGAGCCCAGAAGGTAAGAGCGGAATTTCTCCAGCCCAAAGATGACCGCCAGTAGTTCTTTTTCAGTGGTAGTATAATTACGCTGGGCCTCGTCCAACGTCTTACTAGCGTAGTACACCACGAAGGGGTGTCTATCGCATCTTTGTCCCAGGATGGCTTCGACTGTAAGGTCGGAAGCGTCACACATGAGTTTAAAGTCAAGGGATCAATTAGGCGACTGGAGAATAGGGGCCTTGGTGACAGCATTACGTAGCTGCGTGAATGCTTGTATACAGTCGGGGCCCATATCAAAGGGTACGTCGGTCGATAGGAGATGAGTTAAGGGTCGAGAAATTTTGGAAAAGTCTTTGATGAATCTCCTATAGAAATCGACGTGTCCCAGGAAGGAGTGGACAGAGCCAGGCACAGGTAAATCAGCAATGACATCAAGCTTAGCTCTGTCAACCTCGATACCCCTATCGGAGATGATATGTTCGAGAACAATTCCCTCGTGCACCATAAAATGACTTTTTTTCCCAAGAAAGCATGAGGTTTACATCAATACATCTCCTAAGGATATGAGTCAGGCAAGATATTCGTCGAAAGATGGTCCAAAGACCAAAAAATCATCCATGAAGACCTCGGGAAAGTCACCCACCATGTCATGGAATATCGCCAGCATACATCTCTGGAAAGTTGCTGGCACGTTGCAAAGTCCGAACGGCATCCTTCTAAATGCAAAGGTGCCGAAGGGGCAGGTAAAAGTGGTTTTCTCTTAGTCTCGGGGATCAATTGCCACCTGGGTATATCCGGAGAATCCATCCAGGAAACAGAAAAATTTATTTCCCACTAACCGCTCCAGGATTTGGTCAATGAATGGTAGCAGAAAGGGATCTTTCTTGGTTGCAGCATTGAGTTTCCTATAATCCACACACACTCTCCAAGATGTAGGAGTGCGTGTGGGGATGGATTCGCCCCTGTCATTGACATGGATGGTGAGTCCTGCCTTTTTGGGCATAACGTGAATTGGACTCACCCAGGGGTTATCGCTGATCGGGTAGATTATACCCGCATCCAGCCACTTAATGATTTCTTTCTTAACAACCTCCCGCATGTTGGGGTTGAGACGTCGCTGCATCTCGCGGGAAGGTCGAGCCTCCTCCTCCGTATATATACGGTGAGTGCAATAAGAGGGGCTAATGCCAGATAAGTCTGATAAAGACCATCCAATAGTTTCCTTGTGTTCTATGAGGACCTTAGTCAGTTTGCACTCCTGCTCCCTAGTCAATTTTGAACTGATGATTACAGGGAGCGTTTCATTTGGTCTCAGGAAAACATACTTAAGTGTATTAGGCAGCTCTTTCAACTCGGGAGTGGATGGTGAAAGGTCTGGCATTTCTTGGGACGAGGGTGTCCCAGGTGGGTTGGAGAATAAGTCAGGAGGAAGGAATTGGCCCTCAGATTGGCCAAGAAGAGGGGCTTCTGGGATAGATGGATCCAAAAAGGTATAGCCCCAGTGAGAAGTATATGGGCTCAAGGACCCAGTGTGGAGATGCAAATTCGCCTGATTTGGCGGGAAAGAAAGGGCAATCTGTTCTTCAGGAGTGTGGACCGGCGGTGAGTAGCCCGGATATGACTCAGACCACGAGGTATGGGAAGCGGAGAAAACCTCGTCAGAAGTCTGGTCAGGAGAAGGTACGGGACAAGGGAGGGATGGGGGAACGTCACAATATGTGTTGGTCAGGCAGTCATCAGTGTTTATAGGTAATCCGCAGCAGTCCGAATAGGTCCCAGTTAGTCTGATACACGCACTGGTGGCCATGTCCTCATCAGACGTGTCATCCTCGATGCAATCGCAATCAAAGTTCTTGGCTGCCTTGAAGATGTTAAGCTTGATCTTTTCATATCCAACGGCAATCTCGATACAGCCCGACTCGCAGTCGATATGGGCGCGGGCTATGGCCAAGAAAGGTCGACCAAGGAAGATTGGACAATCAGAAAGTGAGCTAGGAACTTCCATATCTAAAATAAGAAAGTCAACAAGAAAACAGAGACTGTTGACCCTAACCACCATGTCTTCCACCACACCCTTCGATATTTTGACAGAACGATCTGCCAACTGTAACGTGACAGGGGTGGGTTTCAATTTCCCAAGGAAAATTTTTCGAGCATGATGGTCGGTATAAGATTTATGGAAGATCCTAGATCAAGCAGGGCACTGTTAAAACTGCAGCCTTGGATTCTACAGGAAATAAGCGGTGCGCCCAGATCTTTCTACTTCGGTGGTAGGTTTGTTAGCATAGCACAACTCGCATGAGGCGAGAGAACCATCGAATTCTTAGTTTTCTTTGACTGCCGCCTGGGTGTTGTGTAGTCTTTGAAAAATCGAGTGACAGTAGGTATGTGGTCGATAGCCTCAAGTAGGGGTACCTTGATTTCTACATCCCTAAACAAATTACGCAGGTTATCAAAGGCCTGCGTATCTTTATTTTTGCCTTTTGGCTCCCTCAGTAGAGCCTCAGGGAATGGGACTGATTCTGGCATCAATTTGGGTGTATCGTCCTCTCGCGAATGCGGTGCGCATCTCGAATGAGAGGGTGATGAAAAAGAAGACGGGCCAGGATCAGGTCAAGGCAGATCGACCGTCTGCTTACAGCTCCTCGTAGTGATAGCATTGGATGATGCGGGTCCACTGGGATCATACGGCGGAGGAGGGTTCGCAATAGGGACATAAGAGTGTGGTGCTACAGTAAGATTAGCTTGAAATCCCGGTGGAATGCTCGGAGCTTGCAGAATTTGATTAACCTGCCCCTGAGAAGGGCGCACCTGTGGTTGAGGACCACGGGGTATGAAGTTTCGCGGGTTTGGAAATAGTTGGGCAGGAAGAGTGCCCTGAGATTGAGTCGCCATGCGTAGTTGACTGATCTCAGCATTCTGCTGCGCCAATTGGTGCTGAAGAGTGGTCATGTTCTCTTCATGGCGCTTTGACATATCCATCATCATTCGCATCAATTTGTCAAGAGGACTTGATGCGTGTTCTGCTTGTGGTACGCAAGGGCCTGATGGTGGATTCGCCATAGGATTAGATTGGGCCCTTGGGATGACGGGTGCGGACGGTTGCATTGGTCCACCCACGGGGTTTTGGAGCTGCGGGTTGTTGGACCATGCAAAGTTTGGATGATTACGCCACCCTGGGTTATAAGTGGCAGAGAACGGGTTGTTCCCCACAGCGCAAGCGTCTTCTATGCCAGAAGACGCGCCCGCATGTAAGTATGCATCCGAGCACACGGAGGCTTGGTCCTCTGTGTCGAAATACTGGCTCGCAGAAGCCAGTTCCACATGACTTACCGAGTCGCTTGGCACGACACTTGGTAAGGAAGGTCTTACAGGGTTTCTTGGGATAAGCCTGGTGTTGGAAGAATTGGGATTGTGACAAAGTGGTGAAGTGGGGGTGTTTGCCATAGAACGGGCGGGGTTGGCCAGAAGCTCGTCCAGCTTCTTGTGCACGACGGAGACTTCATCCAGTTTTTGTGCCATAAGACTTAGATCAGTGGATGAATGGAAGGGTCTTGTGTCAACTTCATGGACATTTCGGGGCTGGCTGGTACGATTAAAGGCAACAATGGAAGCATTGTTCATCGAGTTTTCACTCATATTTTCAAACAATTCAAATGCTCCATTCTCGTCTTTATTCATAAAGTTCCCTCCGCAGGAAGCATCTGCAATCTGCTTCAAAGTCTCATTTAGCCCATAGTAGAAAATCTGGGCTATATGCCACTTAGGCAAACCGTGGTGCGGACACTTCCTGAGGAGGTCGTTATACCTCTCCCATGCCTCATGAAATTGTTCGCCATTTTGTTGCGTAAATGAAGTGATAGCACGGCGAAGCACATTGGTTCGCCCGATTGGGAAGAACTTCTTGAGAAACGCTGTTCGCATCTCTTCCCAAGAGTGGATGGTTCTCCTAAGGGTGCGTAACCACTGCGACGCTTTATCCCGCAATGAAAATGGGAACATTTTCATGAGGACTATAGGTAACCCGACATTTCTTAGTTTAGCCATTTCAACCAGTCGGGTTAAGTCTTCCAAATGGAGAAAAGGTTCTTCACTTGCATGACCATGGAAGTGAAAATTTATCAGGCCAATTATATTTGGTTTCAATTCAAAGTCATCCCCTCCCATGGGGACCCAAATTTGTCCTATGGTCTCTGTAGCGGCGGGATTCTAATACGAGCTAAGAGACCTACGCTCTTCCTGTTCGGGAGGGTTCTGCATTTCCTCCAATGTTTCCCGAATGGCTTCCATTTTCTCATTATACATTTCCATTTGGGCTTGGAGGCGGGTTATGGGATCTAAGGCTCCACCACCTGGTGGGTTCTGAGGGTGATTTCCTCCCTCGGGATTTGGGGGTGGGCGTGCAGCCATGTTTGTGGAGGAGGAGGAGGATGATTCGGCTTCTTTTCTAAATTTATCAGTCAATTCAAACAGTTCAAGGTTTTGTGACCTCCCAAACATGCACTACCGCAGGAAGAATTAAGGAGATAAGAAGGGAAAAGAGATGAGAGAAATGACGCCTCAAAGGTACACTTGATGACAAATCAATTCAAACAAATTCCTAACCTCTACAGTGTGCCCTTAGACCTAAAGATCTAATTTACCTACTATCACGAACTACGGAACCGAATGCGAGCACCGCGGAACCACCGGGCCAGATTGAAAGGCCGTTTACCCCAGTCTTAGACACCTGATAGCACGTGGGAACCCTCACCAGCACGTAGACGCTACACGCAGGTAGTTAGACCTCCAATCCTTAAGAAGGGTCAAGTTACTACCAGTTTTAGTTAGAGGCTTAGGGTCAAGTGCTTTTGGAATGTGAAGGGCGTTATTTACAAGTAATGCCCAAGTGATTGATTTTCAGAGTGTGTAAGACAAGCATGCAACGGGAAAATCTCCCCGAATTGAAGTTTTATTGGTGAATGGTTTTTAGAGTTCATCCTTAAGTAGTATGAATTTTAGGATTTCTCTGAATTACCAATTCAACCAATCTCCGGGTTTTTGAGAGAATACAAGTTTTCTTTCTAAGCCCAACAAACCCTTCTTCAATATCAGTTAGTTAATGCATGCTAAAATGCAATGGGCTACACTAAATGGATATTTCTATGTGTGGATGCACGAGTCAGTTTTAGAGTTTATGTGAAAGGGAGCCAAAGCACTCCAATTCAAGTGATCCCAATCACCAAAAAGATGTCCACACAAGGCTCAATCAACAGATAAAGAAACTAAAATTGTTGGTGTTGAAATACTCGGGATCGAATCTGAGGCAAGTTGAAAAGTCGTGGTGGGGTTGGAATCAACTCAATTCCAAGTCTCCCCACCAAAAATGTGATCCCGAATTTGCAGGAAAATGAGGCAAAGAGGGGTGCAATCAATCTTTTTATGTTTGCCTCAAGGAATACTTCCCACGGTGAGAAATTCAAGAATCAAGATTCTTGTATTTTCGCTATGTGAAGTAAGGTGGGAAATCCTGGGGCAGTGGGAGTAAAGCCAATCAATCAAATAAGTAAATTTTAATCCACTTGCCCCAAGAGATCCCAAGAAGTTTTTCTAATTCTTTTTAGTTTTTTAGTTTTTTTTTTATTAAGGTTACAAGTTAACCTAGGTTGCTAAGAAAAGAAAACGTACTTGTTCGGCAACGTGTGCGAAGCTCCAATGCGGTGTCGGCGTCTTCACGCTCTCGTTCCCGCCTTAGATCTGCTCACGTCTTCGACTTCGTCTGCCTATCTTTTCCTTGCACCAGGTTCACCTGCACACCAAAAACAGAGATACCCGTGAAGAGAGAAGAGAAGAAAAAAATTACAGGAATGAAGTAAAAACTTACTCGAAGGCGTACTTTCCTGGCAACGGTGCCAGAAAAGGTGTGGTGTCGGACCCGAATAGGTTGTTAATATGATGATTGTATCATTGGAGTGTGTATAGTGGTTAACCTAAATTGGACCTAACCATCTCTTTACAAAATTTTTAACCTGGCCTACTCAATTTTATCTTGTCAGTTTTAGGCCCAGGGTCGAACTCAGGGAAGTGGGGTTACAAGTTAAGTTTCTACGCCTTTCATACAATGAGTCTCTTCCATTCGTTTATTGTGTTTTTGGTTTTTTTTTTTCTATTTAGGTTTTTTTCTGGTAACCTTTGTCCTTGAGGCACACCCACAAAATTGATTTCTTGGCTTTGAGCCAAAACAGGGTTCCAAAACGGGTCTTGCTACTCGCATGACGGATTACCTGCAAGTCAAAGATTATCTTTTCTCTTTTATATATCTTTTTTATCTTTTTTTATGGGCATGCAAGAGAAATAGAAATAAAGTAAACATAGTATAGATATATATGTATATACTATATATGTATAAAGGGGTGGGGGTGGAGGCGGAGATGGAGTGTAGCACAATGTCGAGTCGATCGTCGTCTAGAAAGGTGCAACTGACAGGACGAGGTGCCGCGTGGAGTGTGAGATGGATGGTGGAATATGTGTGTGACAGGACGAGGAATATCAGCAACTGGTGCAGATATTCCCGCGATACCACGTATGGTAAATAATGTGAAAATATATCTATATATGTATATATGTAAATATATCTATATGTATATATGTGGTTATAAATATATAGGTATATATATGTAGTTATATATGTATATATGTATGTGTATATATATATAGGTATGTAAATATATATATATATATAAGTATATGTATAGATAGATATATGTATAGATCTATATATATATATGTGTGTGTGTATATATTTATATGTATATGTATGTATATGATACTATATAGATGTATATATTTATGTGTGTATGTATATATAGAAATATGAAGATAAGTATATCTATATATATATATATATATGTATGTATGTATGTATATATAGATATATATATGTATATAAATGTATGTATATTTGTATATATATAGATATATGTGTATATATATATATCTATATATATATATATGTATGTATACTAATACTTAGTTATATAAATACTACAATATATATAGATATAAGTATATATATATATATATATATGTATGTATGTATACTAATACATAAGTATATAGGTACTATTATGTGTATAAATATAAGTATATATATATGTATATATATATATGTATATAAATATATGTATATATATATATCAATATATATATGTATACGTATATATATATATGTATGTAATAGTGTATAGGTGTGTGTGTGTGTATGGAAGTGTGTGTGAATGTGTGTGAGCGTCGGTAAAGAGAGTGTTGTGAGAGAGAGTGAGAGAGAGAGAGAGAGCGGGAGAGGCTGTGCTGCTGGAGTGAAGGGCTGGAGCGGTTAAGGCGTCTGAGCTTCAGGGCCGTCGTCTGATCCACGCGCCCTTGTGCAAGCGCGTATGTGCAGAGAGGCGAGCATTGGAGGGAGCGGGCGCACGCAGAGGAGGCCGCAGCGCACCGCACTGCGTGAAGGGCAGGCGCTTGTGCTCGCAGGCATGCGAGGGCGAGGAGAGCAGGTGAAGGCAGGCACTGGGAGAGGGCTTGCGCTCGTAGACGTATGCGGGCTTGAGCGGGTGACGCGGGCAGAGACGCGTAGGCGGGCACGCGCACGGGCGAATGACGGTAGCAGCGGCGGGTACCAGTAAAGTGAGAAGCTCACCGGTCACCCCACTGTAGCCACAGTATCGCGCAGACTGGCATGAACAGTGGCTATAGTGGTCTGCCAAACCGCGCGACCGCCTGCTGCCTGTGCTGCGAGTGTGACCGGCTCGGCGCACGCGGCGGAGTGGCTCCGGCTGATGGCTTGCGGGGGGAAGGTTGCGACAAAGCGTGCGGAGAAGGCTGTTGTTGTGCGCGGTGGAGGGCGAGGGCGACCTGCTGCTTGCGCAGAGGCTTGCAGGAGTTGGCAGGGACGTACGGAGAGTCTTGGCCGGCCGCTGCAGTGACGCGCGATGGCCGGTTGTGGGCGGAAGAGAGAGCACGATAGAGAGAGGAAGTGGGAGGTGGAGAGACCTGCAGGCTCGTGCAGAGGCGAGGGCGGCCTGTAGGTTTGCGTGGAATGGGCTGGGGCTGCTGCTGCTGCTGCCGCCAAGCTTCAAGCTTCAAACCTTGAAGCTTGCGGCAATGGCTGAAGGTGCCTGAACGAAAAAAATAGTGAAGAAGGCCACCACGCCCACCGGCTCTTTGAAGAGCTGGGCGGTAGTGGTTTCACGGTGGTGGGTGCTCACCACAGTGAAGACTCCTGTCCACCGGGTGTCTCCGAGGAGGGCCGGCATATGGAGGGAGAGGGAGGAGAGGATGGTAACCTGGAGAAGAAGCTGCAGGTTTTTTTGGCTGGGACCAAGCTGTTGAAGAAGAAGAAACCGTGGTCTTTTTAAAGAAGAGGAAGAGCATGGCTCACATGCGGCTGCAAGGAAAGGTTGGTATGGCTTGGTAGGGAGAGGGCTGCTGCGGTTGGCAGGGAGAGGGCTGCTGCAGGGAAGCATGGAGCGAGGAGAAGAAGAAGATGCATGCAGCCGCGGGAAGCATTAAAAATCAAGTGAAATAAAAAATAAAAAGATGGTGAATTTTGTGAAGAAGCACTTCAAGAAAAATGTAAATTGCAAGGCCACTTATTTTATTCTCCTCCCTTCTCAATTAAATGCATGCATGCGTGTATTTTTACATTGCAACTATGGGACCTAATATGCATTGGTAATGCTAGGAAATAGCACAAGACGACACAATTGCAGGCATATTTTTGCAGTGCAATCAGGCAGCGCCCCATGTAGTGCGCTCTAGATGGTGCCACATGGCGCCATCTGGGCCGTCCATCTCCTTCTTGTAGAGGATGCTACGAAGCTCTAATCAAGGTGATTTTTGCGATGACGGACTGCGATCGTTGCTTCAATTCCATTCGTACGATCGGATTCTTCATCCGAAGCCCGTAAAGATGTTGCACTACCTCCTAGGCATATAAAATGTTGGAATTAATATACAGAATATACAAACTATCCTAAATGCAATACAATGAATGTTATGCAATATTTATACTATGATATGCAATGCAAGACCTAGGAACTATCATAAATAAACATTTTATTATGAGCTGATTGGAGGTGTATGGTGGTTTGTCGGTGATGGAGATGACAGTGAATGATGGGTTTGTTTAAGGGAGTGGTAGAGTAGATAAAAGCCCAAATTAAGTTGGGGCTTTCGATGAGGGTATTGCAGTGAAGCTTCTGGGAGTGGAAGTGGGCGATTTGGTGGAGTGTAGTGAGTGCACAGCTTCGTCGAAGTCCTTGCTAGAGGCGGAGAAGACGGAAGGGCAGAAGGTGATACAGCAACTGAATTTGGGAGATAAGGGTCCTAATCTTAACTAGAGAAAAGAAGGGAAGGAAGAACCAAGATTATCGTCGAAGGGGAGGGAAATTAGCATCGACTATGATTGGCCAACGCCGGAGAAGGTGAATGCTCCAGTGGTGAGAAGCAGCAACAACGAAGGGGTAGACGACGCTAGCTGATGTGCACTAGATGAGGAAGACTTCGAGGAAGAAGTTCCCTCTGCCTATCATATGTGGTAGGGGGCGACGAAGGAAGATTGAGGAGTTCACCGGAGCTGAAGTTGAAGCTGGTCAAAGGAAGGAGAGAAGGGGTCCTTCGGCCTAAAACCTAGCTGAGTCAAATGCTAGGACTCAGAGGAACTCATATAGAGCTTCAATGTGCTCTAAATTCCTATGTTTTGCGAGATTTTCTCAAGGAATCGGAGAGGTTTCATCTTTCTAAATTGAGGGTTCAATGGAGCTTTACATGCTCCCATCTGGGCAACCAGGAGGTGCAATCGGTAGGGAATCCCTTGATGACCAATCCCTCCAAATTTAGAGGGATTGGAGTTCAAACGTGAGATATTTCCCAATTTGAAAGTCAGTGTGCTTTGGGTGATTCTGTTTAGACCAATCATGGTGGCAGGGGCTATTTCACGAAGGAAATGATAAAGTTTGGGACTGAATTGCAAAGAAATTTGAAACTTAGGGTTTAGGTATAAGAAATAGGATTTGAGGGACTAGATTGCAAACTAGGTCAGGATAAACTCTGATTGGGCTCAAATTTTGATATTAACCTAATTTGGACCCAAGCAATCTAATGGTAAAATTGGCTTTGAGTTTTGATTACATTTGACTAGGCAATGTACACAGAAGCCCATATTAGGGTACAATCCTGTCTGAAACTCTATTCTATGTCAAAATAGGTTCAGATGGCCAAACCAAGGGTACCAAACCTCTTAAAATATTTTTATATGAATTGTATGCGGTTTAGATGAATTTTATCCTGACCAAAACCTCTTCAATTCAAGTAGGGTTGAAATTAGGGTTTTATGTATTGTTTAAGTTCTCGAAATGCATGAAGCCATGTGTGTGTCAATGCTAACCCACTTTTTAGTCTTTAATGCTCAATTGACTTCTAATTAACCCCTGGGTGGCCCTGTGGTTACTCTGCATTCATTATGTGATGTTAAAACTGCAAATTTAACCCTATTTTATTGTTCTCTCCTCAAAACTGATCTGAGTGGAATTACAGTCCTCAGGCAATTATTCAGGAGCACTTATCTCTTGATTCTGACTAATTCAAGCTAATTATGGCTAATGATAATGTTACCATCACTACCACAACAAGTCCTATGCCACAATCAGGTGCATGCCAAATGGAAAATCTTGATTGCTGATGTGGACTATTTATTACTGCCATCTCATCAGCAAGATTGATCCCTCAAACTTTGCATTTGTATGGATGATCACCATCTTAGAGAGCTACTACATATTGACACGGGGCACCTCACATTTCATCAATTTGCTTGATCCGTTAGCATTCTCCAATAGAACACTCACGAAACCTCCTCAAAGCAACCTCGTCCATGTACACTACCTTGCCATTACTCACTCTACATGAGCAAGATGTTTTCCAAGCATGCCATCGGCAAATACAAGATCACCCAATATCTCATTGGCCTTGTCCTTAACCCATACTTTAATCTATAGTATTCGTCCTTCATGTTACCCTATGTTAAGGGCCAGAACTCCACCCTTAAAGAAAAAGTCTGGAGAAGTGCTAGTCATAAACTAAGAGAACTACTAGGCACCTTGCATTATGCCAAACCATGCGTCATTATCTATTGTCACTTGACTTTAGCATTCTAATCTATTTCATTTTTTACTAGGTCATTGTGAAGTAATAACTCAATAAAATATTGATTCAACACTAATAAATCAATGCATTCTCAACATTTGCTCTTTGTTGCAAATTGACTTATCATGAACTTTTACTTCTCAAGTCATTTCGGAGTTTCCCATCACATGGCTCACCAATATGAAAAGAAAATTAATATTTTGTTGAAAATGCACACCAAATGGCATTGATTTTCAGTAGACACAAATCATGTTAGCATACCTTATAAGCATGAAAACTTGCATCTATAGTTAAACCTTAGTCAAACCTACCCGAAATAGGTCACGTATGGAATTTTCTTCCATACAAATTGAAGAAAAAGTCTTGGCTTTTGAATTTATCTCATCGCAAGCTTTTGGACGAGTCTTGTTTCATAAAAATCTATAGTCTGAAGCTTAAGTTATGTAAGAAAACACATTTCAAAGGTATGTAGGTAAAACCTAAGTATCCCAACCTCATAAGAACTCCTAATCTCTACAAATAACTCAATGGAGTCCAAACTTGGGTTGGGCATTTATTCCTCTTGTGACACAACTTCCGATGAAGAGAGAGAAGACAAAAGAAAAGAAAGAAAGAATAGAATGGAGGAGAAAGAAAAATCAAGAAGACTGTGAAGCATAGGAATATGGAGTGATTGTGCATGGGGGGGGTGGGGGGGCACTTACGCGATAGGGTCTGCATATGAAGGCATGGGGAGGTGCTGATGTGGAGCCCCCTCAATGGCTCTAACTACTCCATTATGTTGGAGTTATACATGTAGACCAATCGTGTGTACAGGTGTGATTCGTGCAAGAGGGGTGCGACATATTCGCAAATGGGGCATGCCCAAGTGGATACAGACATAGGGGAAGGTGCCAACGGCTAGGATTGCGTCATGTTGGCGATCTGCAATGCGACTAGATGATGAATTGAAGGCTTCCACATAGCTATATAGGTTTAGGTGTGGCCCAGACCCAACCAACCCAAGGCTAATTCAGACTAGCCAAAACCTCGTTTGGCTAATTTTGGCCGATTCAAGGGCCTTTCGAATTTTGAATTTTACAATCCAAGGTTGTACAAAATCCACTTCTCGTGCACTACACATTAGTGAGTTCCAAAACACCATCTAAGTAGTGTTTCATGTCATTAACATTAAGAATGCCTCTTTAATGCATGTTTGGACATATTTATCTAACAATTAACCTAGCAATGTGTCCTCAAAGTGCGTGCAAAGTATGAAGGACCAAGGTTAATAGCACGGTGTTGAGGGATAAAATTACCTCAATATTTTTATGATTACTAACTTATCCATTTAAGATAAAATACAAGATGATCATAAGGAATCAATCTGATTTCCAAAAAATTATTCTCTGCCAATTTCACTCAATTAAGCAATTTCTCAGAAGATGTAAAAACATAGAAGAGTCTACTTTTCATAATTCAAATCCAAAAAGAATAAGCGCTACCAATTTCTCAAAGAAAAATAATTCTCGAGGAGATGGCCATGGTTACACCAAAGAAAAGGAAATCAAATTATTGAGGAGATGACTATAATCACTCCTGATGAAAGGCAACAATTAGTTCTAAGGAAGATGACCACTCTCACACCCAAAGAAATAAATCAAGAACTTGGGAAGTTGACAACAGTTGCACCCAAGAAAAGAATTACTGCTTGAGAAAAAATACTTGTTATGAATAACATCTCAGCATGCTTCAGAAAAAGAGGCTCTTAACTGAGTCCAAAAAAAATATATAAAATAAACATCAAAATTACTTTAGAACCTAGGGGTTTCTTGGATATTTTACTCAATAAAGATAGGTAAAGAACTATTGTCATTTAAGTACATGAGTAAACTGTAATTTCACCTACTTGGAGGAGGTAAGATCAGCGTGACGTAAAAAATGCAAAATTAAAATAGACAATCTCACAAAAATAGCAATCACATAATAAGGCACAAGTATTTTTAGGTGGAAACCCAAACCGGGTGAAAATCACCACCTAACCCTCTCGAGTTAAGATTTTTCGATCGACCTAGTCGATCAAATCCACTAACTGAATCACTTAAACGAGGGTGATTCAACCTCTTACAACAACACTACTTTGAACGAGGGTAGTATGCCTCAAACCCCTTCTCTTCACGAGAAGAATTTTGTCCCTCGATGGAGACGGGAATTCGCAAGGCGAATACCCAACCAAATAACAAAGTAACAAATACAAGAATAGTCCTATAGAGCCAACAAAGTAATTCTTAAACTAAGCTACTATAGGTGTTAGGATGCTTCCCTTTGCTTAGAAGTGCATCGAATCAGTGACACGTATGCGTGAACCACACTTTGGCATAGCAACGCTCTCGTAACATCGGTGGGAGAGCGGGTGCACATGAATCAAGCTCTCTAGATGTAGAACTAGGCTTGGAGAGCTAGAGCTTTCTTCTTAAGATCAAAGGACACAAAATGGTGTGAAAGTGTGTTGCTTGGTGTGTCTCACAAGCCAAGGGGTCCTCCTATATTTATAGAGGGCCTAGGAAGGCTTTGGAAGGCCTTGGAAGCCTTCCACAGCCGTTGGGTACAACCTCCAAGAGAATCAAGTCAGAAGTAGGATCAATCATGACTCTTACAGGGTTATCAGACGTCTGGTCCTAGCATCAGATGTCTGGAAATCTCGTTTAAGACGTCTAGGAACAAAGCGAAACGTCTGATTTTAGGCGGGTTTCCTTCCTGACTTGAATCAAATCAAAATAGGGTTCTAGGGAAAGTCCATCAGACGACACACAGGACATCTGGCATAATGTCTGGACGTTTGGAAACCTATTTTTCTATGGAAATGGATTCCCAAGGGAGTACAATGGCTAGAAAATCTCTGAGAAGAGATTTTGGGTCAGCCGAGGCAAAACGGTCATGTATCAGACGTCTGGGCTCCTCTACGGGCGTCTGATATGAGGCTCTCAATGTTTGCTAAGGAAGCCAACGGTCCACTAATTGGACATCTGGCAAAGGCATCAGACATCTGCTTAGACGTCTGATTTCATTAGATAGAACTAACTGAGTCAACAGTCAGACGTCCTAAAAGTCATTATCAGATGTCTGATTTTCAGATTAGACGTCAGATAAGGCTGTCTGAACCCTATTTTGATTTTCTACGTTCTCTACAGAAAACCTAAGCATCCTAGTGTTAAGACCCGAGACATCAAACGCTTTTTAAGACATCTGGGAGTTGGTCCAACCATCTGGTCAGACATCTGGACGCCTTCCCAAACGTCTGGAAATAAATTTTTACGTGCGTACGATTGCGAGTCTGCACGTGTGCGCGCGCAGACTGAACCCGCCGACCTACAGACGCTTTTTCTCCCCCGATGCCTTCAAATACCCCTCTCCCCCCTTCCCTCTCCCTCACCCACCACTCCACTGTCTCCTCCTTCTTCCAGCATGAGCGTGAGAGAGAGAGAGAGAGAGGGCAGCAGCTGCTGCCGGGTGCATGCGGAGAGGAGGAGGTGCAGCTAGAGGGGAGAAGAGGGAGAGCGCATGAGGAAGAGAGAGCGAGCTCGCCGGAGCGGCTCGGGGTCGGTCGACGGGTGCGCAGCGGGAGCATGGTGCTAGGGAGGTTACCCCGGTGCTCCTGCAACTCAGGCAGCAGGCGGGCGAGGGCGGCGCGGCTGCGCGCAGCGGGAAGAACACGAGGAGGTTCTGATTCTGGGAAATTTTTCCAGAATCAGACGTCTGGACCTACATCCAGACGACGCGGGCGACGTCAGGAGGGAGCTCCAGACGTCTGAAAGGTACGAAATTTCTCCTCTACTCCTTTTGCGGATACGACCATGCAGGCTGTTCCACCGAAGTTTTGTTGCGTGCCGTATTGAGAGAGTGTTTGCATACGCATGCAGGTTTCGCTTCGAGAAGGCGTGGGATACGCCCTCCCACACGGCCCAGAAGTTTGGGCAAGCCACCAGATGGCGAAGAGCGTCTCCAGACGTCCGGAGTGATAGTCGGACGTCTGGAACTAGGTCCAGACGATTCAGTGGGATCCTGGACGTCTGAAGAGCAGCGCGAAGTGAGGTATGACCTGGACCACTTTTTAAGACGTCAGGAAGGTGTTCCAGACGTCTCATTTGAGATAGAATTGTCATTTTTGACCCGTTTAGATTCCGTTCGAGGTCCGATTTCTGCGTTTAAGATTCTGTTCTTCTCAGAATTAGTTCCTCTACTTGTTTAAAATACTTGTATCCTATTCTGAGTGGTTCCTTGTGGTTGATCCTTGTGTTAGGACCTCGTTCTATTACGGTTTTGGGGGTTGCGGAGGCATGTGGACATGCCGATCACTCCCCCATCACTCCCGATTTTGCGGGTAGAGTGGCTTCCCTTGGTTAATTACAAACATTAATGCATATCTGAATTAAATGATAGATCCTAGGGTATGGCATGAATCCTAGGACCTGAAAACTAGATTGAATGATAGATCCTAGGGTATGGCATGAATCATAGGACTGAAAACTAGATTGAATGATAGATCCTAAGGTGTGGCATGAATCCTATGAATAGAAATACTGAAACAAATGTCTTGAATGCCTGAATTGCAGTCTTGGATAAGTAGATAAAATAATGATAATTGCCTGTAATTGGATAACAGTTGCCTGTGAAATGTAGAGTACTATTGCTAGTAACTGCTACATGTAATTACTGTTGTTTGGAAACTAAATACGAGCTGCTTGTATATAAATTGGAAAGGAAAAAAAGTTTGAATGTTGGAAATACGTACTATATGAGAACAAACCTGAAATGATGAAACTTAGTATGGCTTGGCCTGAGAAAACATGAGCACTAACCCTACGGGGAATTAGGAGTAGAACTCCTGGAAATAAAAGGAATGGAACTACAAAAGTAAAATGGGAAAGTGTGTTGTCTCTTGGGTACGTGGTACCAAAGAAAGCACATATTACCTCTTAGTGTAGAGGGGAGTTTGCCGCCCTCAGGTCGAGACCGGGGTGAGTTTGGCCACTTTGCACTGACTTTCTAGCCCCCACATACACCATACCAGGGAGAGCTGCTAGTGTAGGGAGAGAGCTAGCCACCCCACAGGGCCCGAGGTTCAGCTAGCCATCCTACACCGACTTGCTAGGCCCACTGGGCAAACCTGGGTAGTCAGGTGAGGATGCGTGGACTGTGGAGGGGCTAGACCCCTGTTACTGAGAGGGCTCTGCCCTATACTGGTTCCGTGCTGTGCTTTGGGCGCACTCGTTAACGGAAACGACTGACTGCGTCCAGTGTGAGGTAGCTACCCGTGTATTTATCGCGCGTGCCGTAGTCACTGTTACGCCCATCAGTGACCTTAGGGTGGTTAACTGAGGGTAGGACCACCACGGGGGACTCTCCCAGCCAGGAAAGCACCACGTGCTACTTCTACTTTTCGGAAAAGACCGCAATCAAGATCGTTCCCATAACGAACATTCGAGATCAAGAGAAAGATCTGAGAAATAAATCAAGAAAGAGTAAATAGAGAAATAAAGAAATTAAAAATAACAGCTACTTATCCACCTTTACTATTTTCTTAGCTAGCTCGTTGCCACTCTACTCAGTGTTTCACTGACGTGTCACCATTGTCACCTTTTCAGGACCCAGTGTTGAGTAGCCAGAGCCTGCGACTGCGGAGGGTGCTGGGCCTAGTAGAGCCCAGTAGTTGTACTTTTCTTGTACCATATTTCTGCAGTAGTAAGTATTTCTGTTTCACCTTGTACTCTTTATTGCAAACATCATAATTCTGTACCTGTTTTAAATTCTCTACTGTTGTGGTGGTATGTACTGTAGTAGTTCTTTTCTTTACTGCTATACTTTTGTTACTGTTACTTACTTGCATGGTGAATGTGGTTTATTTTACTGCTTTTTGGTTACTTCCTCGTTGGACGACTAGGTCTTGGGATCAGTCGAGTTGGTTCGATTCTCGTGTCTCGCAGGGATTCGAGAATCGGGTCGTAACAAGATGGTATCAGAGCAAGGTCATCCCGAGAAGTGAACCAACTGGCTGGAAAATAACCAATTCATGTACCTGTAACTAGAGTAGCCACCACAACGTACCTTTTAACATATGTTTTAAGGTTTCTTCGTTGAATGTCGATTAGTATTGACATCTTTTCTGTTCTGTATTCGCATCTCCTTGTAGGAGATGCCTCGACGCGGGACTAGTGAGGTGGGCGCGGACGCGGTCGAGGACAAGGTCGGAGGGGCTAGTGCGTCAAGCTCGATGCCTCAGTGGACCAGCCACTACTCCCGAGCATTCAGGCCCAGGACCTCGCGCAGCTGATACGGGATATCGTGCGAGAGGAGCTGCACCCGCCGCCACAAGCGCCCCTCCCTGGGGCTGCGGAGGGGGTGTCCTCTATGGGACCACACGGCAGACACGGCGCTGGACGCGGGGGAGGGGGTGGGCCTCCACCACCCCCACCTTCCTCCGGCACTTCCAAGCATGAGGCTTCTTTACCACGAGGCGTACCAGTGTCTCCCCTTCAACGCCATTACGAGCTTTTCGGGCAAGTCCAGAAGCTGAGGCCCCCCTCCTTCAAAGGGGATGAGGACCCGACCGAGGCAGAGGACTAGCTCGAGCAGATCGAGAAGGTATTTGACACTCTTCGCCCCCCTGTGGAGTGCCACGTGGCCTTTGCCACGTACCAGCTAGAGAGCGTGGCACACAAGTGGTGGAGGGCTGTCAAGGGTCAGGAGAGGGACGAGCTGACTTGGGACCAGTTCGTCACCCTCTTCTACGAGCAGTACTTTCCCCAGACGTGGTAGGACCAGAGGAGGCGGGAGTTCCACACTCTCCGCCAGGGGACGATGACCGTGAGTGCGTACCGCACGAGTTTCCTAGAGCTGTCTCGTTTCTTAGCGACAACCGTGGCTACAGAGGAGGAGCACCTTTGGAGGTTCACCGAGGGGCTCCGGCCTGCTATTCGGGGGTATGTCAAACCCCTGAAGCTTCTTACGTTCTCGAGGGTGGTGGAGGCAGCTATGACGAATGAAGAAACCAACCCGTCCGCACGTGACACTGACAGTGGGAGGAAGCGGCCCTACCAGCCAGACTTCTCACAAGGCCGACAAGAGAGGAGGCACATGGCTCCTGCAGGAGAGCCGTCAAGCTTTGCAGGGCCGTCAACGGCCGTTGGGGGCCCCCAACAGGGGCCAGCTGCTAGCACCAGACCCCTGCCCAGCCGTCAGCAGGGACCCACTGAGGGTGGGAGTCGAGTACCCCTTTGCTACCAGTGTGGCCAGCAGGGCCACATCAGGAGGGACTGCCCGTCTAGGGCAGGAGGTCAGCAGATGCTTCCCGCGTCGAGCACTAGAGGACAAGTAGAAGGCCACGGATTCCAGGCGCGAGGAGGAGGACAGCAGTCGCGAGGAGATTACCGGCCGATGGCTACCCGTTCGACTAAGAGCGTGGCTGCTTCGTCCGCACCTAGGGTCGAGGGGCGTATCAACGCCCTGACACACAGGGATGCCAGAGCTTCTGGATCAGTGGTGGCAGGTATGGTTTCAGTTTCCGGCAGACTTGTTTACACTCTTTTCGATTCCGACGCCACGCACTCGTTTGTCGCGGCCAGTTTTGCGGTTAGTTTGGAGCAGGACTGTGTGCTGTTAGATGATCCATTCATAATCAGAGGTCCTAGTGGTCAGCTATTTGTAGCTGAGGAGGTGTACATATGTTGTGAGGTCAGCGTTGGGGGACACAGCCTTCCCGCTGACCTGATTATGATACAGATGGAGGACTTTGGCGTAATTCTGGGGATGGACTGACTGTCCGCTTACCATGCCTTGGTGGACTACTTTGAGAGGAAGATTATTTTCTCCATACTAGAGTTGCCTTCTTTCGAGTTCGACGGGCAGCCAGTGGACGGAGGCTTCAGGTGCATTTCTGCACTTCGGGCGGTGAGACTTTTGGGCCAGGGGTGTGAGGGCTTTCTAGCTTGTGTGGTGGCGGAGCCCAGCCCAGTGGCAGACTTTCAGAGTATCCCCGTGGTCAGAGAGTACCCCAACGTGTTCCCAGATGAGTTGACAGGACTACTGCCCGAGCATGAGATTGAGTTTGAGATCTCACTGGTACCGGGGACCAGCCCCATCTCTACGGCACCATACAGGATGGCACCACTTAAGCTGCGAGAGCTCAAGTCTCAGTTGCAGGATCTTCTAGAGAAGGGCTTTGTGAGGCCCAGTGCGTCTCCATGGGGAGCCCCAGTATTGTTCGTAAAGAAAAAGGATGGTACCCTACGCCTTTGTGTGGACTACGGACAGCTGAATAGGGTCACCATCAAAGAACAGGTATCCGCTGCCGAGGATTGATGACTTGTTTGACCAGCTACGAGGAGCCACGGCATTCTCCAAGATCGACTTGAGGTCAGGATACCACCAGTTGAGGATCAAGGAGGCAGACGTCTCCAAGATAGCTTTCCGCACCCGGTATGGACACTACCAGTTTCTAGTCATGCCATTTGGGCTGACCAATGCCCCCGCTGCCATCATGGACTTGATGAACCAGGTGTTTAGACCGTACTTGGACCAATTCATGGTGGTATTTATTGATGATGTGCTCATCTATTCTCGAGATCAGACACAGCACGGATAGCACTTGCGGATTGTTTTGGACACACTGAGACGACGTAGGTTGTACGCCAAATACAGCAAGTGCGAGTTCTGGTTGATAGAGGTGACCTTCTTGGGTCATGTGATCTCCGGGGATGGCTTGGCTGTGGACCCAGCCATGGTTGAGGCAGTGCTCAAGTGGGAGAGACCGCGTACGGTTACTGAGATCCGCAGTTTCCTGGGACTGGCAAGTTATTACAGGCGGTTTATCAAGGGCTTCTCGCAGATTGCACGTCCTATGACACAGCTGACCTGGAAGGGCGTGCCCTTTACATGGCCAGATGCTTGTGAGGCATGTTTTCAGGAGCTGAAGGAGAGGCTAACTTCGGCTCCCGTGCTCACCATTCCTGACAATAGTGGCGGGTTCGTTGTGTACACGGATGCCTCTTTGCAGGGGTTAGGGGGTGTGCTCATGCAGAGGGGTCACGTTGTCGCTTACGCTCGTGGCAACTGAAGCCCCATGAGCATAGCTACCCTACCCACAACCTGGAGCTGGCAGCTATCGTCTTCATGCTGAAGACTTAGAGGCACTACTTGTACGGTGAGACCTTTGAGATTTTCACAGATCATAAAAGCCTTAGATACTTGTTTGATCAGAAGGAGCTCAACATGAGACAGAGACGTTGGTTGGAGCTCCTGAAGGACTATGACTGCAGCATTTCCTACCACCCGGGAATGGCCAACGTGGTGGCTGACGCCTTGAGCTGGAAGGCGCCCACCTACTTGGCCAGTTTACAGGCGCAGAGTTGGAGCCTCATGGAGGAGATGGGCAGTTGGCGGCCCCTAGAGTTACTGGGGCACTGTGGGGCAGTGATTGTGACACGATAGACGAGGCCAGAGCTGATAGACAGCATCATCACAGGACAGATGACCGACCCGTACTTACAGTCATTGCGTGACAGAGTGCTGTCAGGAGACCCTGGGGACTTCTCTTTTACAGACCAGGTACTGCGCATGAGGGGATGTTTGTGCGTTCCCAGGGAAGAGGAGCTGTTGAGAGAGCTCCTGACTGAGGCACACGATTCCAGGTTCCCCATACATCCCAATAACGCAAAGATGTACCATGATTTTAGACGCGACTTTTGGTGGAGGGGGTTGAAGCGGGATGTGGGTGAATTCATACTGCAGTGTTTAGTGTGTAGCAGGTGAAGGCCGAGCATCAGAGGCCTGCAGGGCCATTGCAGCCACTTCCAGTGCCAGAGTGGAAGTGGGAGAGCATCACCACGGACTTGGTGGTGGGCTTGCCCATTACCCAGCGAGGACACAACGCAGTCTGGGTAATCGTTGACAGATTGACGAAGACGACACGTTTCCTGCCGATCCGAGTCGCCATGGGACCAGCACAGTTGGCAGAGAGGTATATCCACGACGTGGTACGTCTACATGGAGTTTCGTGAGAGATCATATCCGACTGGGATACCCGTTTTACGTCCCAGTTTGGGTTGAGTTTCACAGGCCCTTTGGATGCGGTTGAGGTTCAGTACAGCATACCACCCCCAAATGGACGGATAGTCTGAGTGCACAATACAGACACTTGAGGACCTTTTGCGTGCTTGTGTACTGGACTGGAGGGGCTCTTGGGAGGAGCATTTGCCCCTGGCGGAGTTTGCATATAATAACAGTTATCACTCGAGCATCAACATGGCACCCTATGAGGCTCTATACGGACGGAGGTATACGGCACCCTTGAGTTCGGTTGAGGTGGGGACCAAGTGGGAGGTTGGCCCCAGGCTGATCCGGCAGAGTCAGGAGGTGATCGAGCAGATTCACAGGCGACTCCGCACTGTCAGGAGTAGATAGAAGAGCTATGTAGAGAGGTGCAGTTTGAGGTTGGGGACCACATCTTCCTTCGTGTTTCTCCCATGAAGAGCCTGCAGCGGTTTGGGGTGAAAGGGAAGCTCACATAGAGGTTCGTGGGACCCTTTGAGGTCCTGGAGTGGGTTAAACCCATTGCCTACAGGCTTGCCCTTCCACCCCAGCTTTCTGGTGTGCACGACATGTTCCACATGTCCAACCTTAGGAAGTACGTCGCCGATCCCAGTCACGTCCTGAGCCACGAGAGCGTCGAGGTGGGTAACGACCTGACCTACCCCGAGTGGCCAATGCAGATTCTCGACAGAGCTGTCCGGAGTCTGAGATGGAAGCAAGTACTTCTAGTGAAAGTTTTGTGGAGGAGCCATTAGTACGAGGAGGCTACCTGGGAGCCTGAGGCGGCGATGCGGGAGCGGTACCCGGAGCTTTCTAAGGGTACGTCTTCTAGGATCGGCTTCGATCCACTTTGAGTTTGTTAAGCGTATATTATTTTTCCTGCACCAAAGTTAGCGCAAGTTTTGAGGATGAAACTTCCATTTAGTTTGTAATGTTGTCAAGACTTGAGACATCAAACGCTTTTTAAGACGTCTGGGAGTTCGTCCAAATGTCTGGTCAAACGTCTGGAAATAAATTATTGCATGTGTACGATTGCGAGTCTGCGCACATGCGCGCGCAGACTGAACCCGCTGACCTGCAGATGCTTTTTCTCCCCCGACGCCTTCAAATACGCCTCCCCCCCTTCCCTCTCCCTTACCCACCACTCCACCGTCCCCTCCTTCCAGCGCGAGCGCAAGAGAGAGAGAGCGAGGGTAGCAGCTGCTGCCGGGTGCATGCGGAGAGGAGGATGTGCAGCGAGAGGGGAGAAGAGGGAGAGCACGTGAGGAAGAGAGAGCGAGCTCGCCGGAGCAGCTCTGGGCCGGCCGACGGGCGCGCAGTGGGAGTGTGGTGCTGGGGAGGTTACCCCGGTGCTGCTGCAGCTCAGGCAGCAGGCAGGCGAGCGCGGCGCGGCCACACGCAGCAGGAAGAAGACGAGGAGGTTCTGATTCTTGGAAATTTTCCCAGAATTAAACATCTGGACCTACATCCAGACGACACGGGGGACGTCTGAAGGGAGCTCCAAATGTCTGAAAGGTACGAAATTTCTCCTCTACTTCCTTTTGCGGATACGACTATGCAGGTCGTTCCACCGAAGTTTTGTTGCGTGCCGTATTGAGAGAGTGTTTGCGTATGCATGCAAGTTTCACTTCGGGAAGGCGCGGGACACGCCTCCCATGCAGCCCAAACATCTAGGCAAGTCACCAGACGATGAAGAGCATCTCCAGACATTCAGAGTGATAGTCGGACATCTGGAACTAGGTCTAGATGGTTCAGCGGGATCCTGGACGTCTGAAGAGCAGCCTGTTGGGTGTGGCATGAATCCTATGAACAGAAACACTGAAACAAATGTCTTGAATGCCTGAATTGCAGTCTCGGATAAGCAGATAAAATAATGATAATTGCCTGTAATTGGATAACAGCTGCCTATAAAATGTAGAGTACTGTTGCTAGTAACTGCTACATGTAATTACTGTTGTTTGGAAACTAAATACGAGCTGCTTGCATGTAAATTGGAAAGGAAAAGAAGTTTGAATGTTGGAAATATGTACTATATGTGAACAAACCTGAAATAATGAAACCTAGTATGGCTTGGCCTGAGGAAACATGAGCACTAACCCTACAGAGAATTAGGAGTAGAACTCCTGGAAATAAATGGAATGGAACTAGAAAAGTAAAACGGGAAAGTGTGTTGTCTATTGGGTATGTGGTACCAAAGAGAGCACATATTACCTCTTAGTGTAAAGGGGAGCTTGCCGCCCTCAGGTCGAGACCGTGGTGAGTTTGGCCACTTTGCACCGACTTTCTAGCCCTCGCGTACACCGTACCAGGGAGAGCTGCTAGTGTAGGGAGATCTAGCCACCCCATGGGGCCCAAGGTTCAGCTAGCCATCCTACACCGACTTGTTAGGCCCACTGGGCAAACCAAGGTAGTCAGGTGAGGGTGCGCGGACTGTGGAGGAGCGAGTCCCCTGTTTGGTTATTGTGGAGGGACTAGACCCCTGTTACTGAGAGGGCTCTGCCCTATACTGGTTTTGTGCCGTGCTTTGGTTTCACCCATTAACAGAAACGACTGACCGCGTGCTAGTGCGAGGTAGCTACCCGTGCATTTATTGCGCGTGCCGTAGTCACTGTTACGCCTGTCAGCAACCTTGGGGTGGTTAACTGAGGGTAGGACCACCACAGGGGACTCTCCTGGCCAGGAAAGCACCACGTGCTACTTCTACTTTTCGGAAAAGACTGCAATCAAGATCGTTCCCATGAGGAACATTCGAGATCAAGAGAAAGACCTGAGAAATAAATCAAGAAAGAGTAAATAGAGAAATAAAGAAAGAAATTAAAAATAACAGCTACTTGTCCACCTTTACTATTTTCTTAGCTAGCTGGTTGCCACTCTACTCAGTGTTTCACTGACGTGTCACCATTGTCACCTTTTCAAGACCTGGTATTGAGCAGCCAGAGCCTACGGCTGCGGAGGGTGCTTGGCCTAGTAGAGCCCAGTAGTTGTACTTTTGTTGTACCGTATTTCTCTAGTAGTGAGTATTTCTATTTCACCTTGTACTCTTTATTGTAAACATCATAATTCTATACCTGTTTTAAATTCTCTACTGTTGTGGTGGTATGTACTATAGTAGTTCTTTTCTTTACTGCTGTACTTTTGTTATTGTTAGTTACTTGCATGGTGAATGTGGTTTATTTTACTGCTTTTTGGTTACTTTCTCGTTGGACGACTGGGTCTTGGGATCAGTCTAGTTGGTTTAATTCTCGTGTCTCGCAAGGATTCAAGAATTGGGTCATAACACCTATGGTTGTGCAAGTGTTCCTAGGACTACTGTTAGGGTTCTTTGAGGCTCTTTAACATGAATCTAAGAAACAAAAATGTAGAGCAACAAAAGAAACAAAAATACATAGTACAAAGGAAAGGAAATCTATCATATTCTTCATCTCCTTCCTTCTTCAAGCTATCGCTCCCCGCGAAGCTCCTTTGTTCACCGTGAAGCTCCGCCAATCCGCCATGGATGCGAGCTCAAACTCCGTCTAACCACATCTCCATTTGCAATTGACCTAAAATCTACGACTTCAAGTGAAAATGATAAATGACACGTGTTTTGTTATCATCAAAATAAACGATCGCGATGCTCTAGCACTAACAATCTCCCCCTTTTTGACGATGACAAAATTATAAATAATAATGCAAAAAATCCTCCCCTCTTTTGACATTATCAAAAAGGTTTAATTGATTTTAAATTTCCTATAACTCCCCCTTAAAACATGCTCATCTATAAATTGGTTGAATTTCTTTTAACAAGAGTAATGTCCTTCCCCTTTTTGTAACAACAGGATAGCTATTATTTTTCTCCCCCTTTCTAATGGAAATATAGCTAATTTAACAAGATCTCTCCCTTAATGATTGACAAATAGCTCATAGTTTTAACTTTCACTATCTATATGCTAATGATAAAAAGATAGGGTTAAGGATTACCTCAGCTACCATGGCCAATAAAATAGCCCAAATGGAGGTGGTGGATGCCACATCGGATGGGGCTCCCAACCGTAGCTTGGAGGATCGGGCATCGACACCGGTCTCCAGTCTGGCGGTCGACGTGCGACGGGTTTTTCGTTGTCTCGTCGATCTTCTTGTCCTTCTCCTTGGTCCACTCATTGGTACTCCCAACTCGAGTTGACCGTTCTTGAGCTTGTAGGTCCAATCTCTTGTATTATAGTCACCCTTGAAACCTACAAAATAAGATTCCAATTTTTTCTTCGGTATCCAAGTGTTCTTGGATCCGAATCTGTTAGCGGGTCTCCTTGACGGAGATCCTTTCTCAATCTTAGGGCTATGCAAATTACCTATTTTGTTGATTAATTTGTTGGAATTTTCCCTAAGACATGTGATTTCTTTTTCTATAATATTCATCTTAGTCTTTAAATTAGAAATTTCTAATTTTAGACTAGCATTTTCCTCAATCAATTTAGTATTTTCATTAATTAAATCTTTATTTTCTAATAACAGGTTATTATCCTTAGGACTAGTTTCTAGATCCTTGAGTTATTTTTCTAACCTTTCATTTTCATTTTTAAGAAAAATAAGGTTCTTTTTAATACTTTTATTTTCTACCTTAAGTGAATTACTAAAGTTCAAATAGCTCATCAAAAGCATCTTGTAAATCAGAATGTACCTCATTGTCGGAGTCGCTTTCGCTATCGCCCTTTATCGCCATGAAGCCCATGTAGGCAATTTCTTCCTGGGGATTCCCTTCTTCTTCTTCCTCTGAGCTTGAGTCGTCCCACGTTGCTTGGAACGCCTTCTTCTTAAACTTCTCCTTTTCCTTCTTCTCCTTCTTGAGAAGTGGGCATTCTAGTCATAGATGCCCTTTCTCGTTGCAGTGGTAGTAACGTCTTGGGCTTTCCTTCTTCTCCTTTTCTTTCTTTGACTCCCTACAAAACTTGGAAAACTTTTTAAGTAAAAACTTAAGGTCTTCGTCATCAGAACTTACTTCGCTATCTGATGCGGCTCTGAATGCGAGGGTCTTCTTCAATTTTGGCTCTGGTGTATCCTTCTTCTTCTGCTTCACCTTTGTCTCGTAGGCGATTAGATTGCCTAGGAGATCTTCCATGTTGAGCTCCTCCATCTTGTTCACCTCCTTGATGGCGGTGACCTTCTGCTCCCATTCTGATCCAAGGGGACAAAGAAGCTTCCCTTGAAGCTCCCCCTTGATGAAAGTCTTTCCTAATGCCTTTAGATTATTCACTATGAGAGTGAACCTAGTGTTCATCTCACTCAAAGATTCATTAGGTTTCATGGAAAAAGACTCAAATTCTTGAGGAAGTAAATTGATTTTAGAAGTCTTTACCTTAAAGGTACCCTCGTGAGTTACCTCAAGTGTGTGCCAGATCTCGTATGTGGTGGCGCATTGCGAGATTCTGTTGAACTCCTCCGAGCTGAGCGCACAATACAACGCATTCATTATTTTCGCATTGAGCGAGAGATCCCGGATCTACTGCTGCAAGTACCCTGCGGTAGGTCTCTCTAGGATGTCGAATGGCGTCTTGCATCTGGCCCAGATATTGAAATCATTGGCTTGTAGCCACATCTTCATCCGTAACTTCTAGTACGGGTAGTTGTTCCTGTCAAAGAATGGTGGACGGGTCATAGACTGCCCCTCGGAAATCCTTCTTGCGGAGTTTCTTCCCTCCATGATCTTCTTGGTTGTTACGCTGAGACAGCAAGAACCTGCTCTAATACCAATTGTAATTTCGCCTACTTGGAGGGGGTGAGATCAGCGTGACGTAAAAAATGCAGAATTAAAATAGACAATCTCACAAAAATAGCAATCACACAATAAGACACAAGTATTTTTAGGTGGAAACCCAAACCGGGTGAAAACCACCACCTAACCCTCTCGAGTTAAGATTTTCCGATCGACCTAGTCGATCAAATCCACTAACTGAATCACTTAAATGAGGGTGATTCAACCTCTTACAACAACACTACTTTGAACGAGGGTAGTATGCCTTAAACCCCTTCTCTTCACGAGAAGGATTTTGTCCCTCGATGGAGACGGGAATTCGCAACGCAAATACCCAACCAAATAACAAAGTAACAAATACACGAATAGTCTATAGAGCCAACAAAGTAATTCTTAAACTAAGCTACTATAGGTGTTAGGATGCTTCCATTTGCTTGGAAGTGCGTCGAATCAGTGATGCGTATGCGTAAACAACGCTTTGGCACAGCAATGCTCTCGTAACATCGGCGAGAGAGCGAGTGCACATGAATCAAGCTCTCTAGATGTAGAACTAGGCTTGGAGAACTAGAGCTTTCTTCTTAAGATCAAAGGACACAAAATGGTGTGAAAGTGTGTTGCTTGGTGTGTCTCACAAGCCAAGGGGTCCTCCGCTATTTATAGAGGGCCTAGGAAGGCTTTAGAAGGCCTTGGAAGGCTTCCATAGCCGTTGGGTACAACCTCCAAGAGAATCAAGTCGGAATCAGGATCAATCATGACTCTGACAGGGTTATCAGATGCCTGGTCCCAGCATCAGACGTCTGGAAAACTCGTTTAAGATGTCTGGGAACAAAGTCAGACATCTGATTTTAGGCGGATTTCCTTCCTGACTTGAATCAAATCGAAACAGGGTTCTAGTGAAAGTCAATCAGACGACACACAGGACGTCTGGCATAATGTCTAGACGTCTGGAAACCTATTTTTCTGCGGAAATGGATTCCCAAGGGAATACAACGACTCGAAAATCTCTGAGAAGAGATTTTGGGTCAGCAGAGGCAAAACGGTCATGTATCAGACGTTTGGGGTCCTCTACGGAAGTCTGATATGAGGCTAACGGTCATTTTCTCAATGTTTGCTGAGGAAGCCAACAGTCCACTAATTGGACGTCTGGCAAAGGCATCAGACATCTGATAAGATGTCTGGACTAAGGTCTAGATGTCTGATTTCATCAGACAAAGCCAACTAAGTCCAGCCTAAATATTATCGGACGTCTGAGTCAACAGTCAGACGTCTTAAAAGTCGTTATCAGATGTCTGATTTTCATATTAGATGTCTGATAAGGCTATTTGAACCCTATTTTGATTTTCTAAGTTCTCTACAGAAAACCTAAGTATCCTTGGGTTGTGCAAGTGTTCCTAGGACTATTGTTAAGGTTCTTTGAGGCTCTTTAACATGAATCTAAGAAACAAAAATGAAGAGCAACAAAAGAAACAAAAATACATAGTACAAAGGAAAGGAAATCTATCCTATTCTTCATCTCCTTTCTTCTTCAAGCTATCGCTCCTCGCAAAGCTCCTTTGTTCACCATCAAACTCCTCCAATCCACCATGGATGCAAGCTCGAACTCCGTCTAACCACGTCTCCATTTGCAATTGACCTGAAATCTAAGACGTCAAGTGCAAATGTTAAATGGCACGTGTTTTGTTATCATCAAAATAAACGATCATGGTGCTCTAGCACCAACATAAACTTCACCGAGTAATGTTACTCATCCTAAAGGTTAGTTAAACACTCTTGACTCTAAGATGCTTGAGTATCCTCTTTTATATAGAGGAGAAAGGTCAAATCACACAAAGATACTTACACATAAAGTTACTGACTCACTCAGTACAATGATTTGGGTTTTGTACCGTTGATGGGAAAAAAAATTCCTATTCAAAAATCCTAGCTTCTCTTATGTAGAGAGGAGAGAAGAAGAAATTACATGACTCCATAAGGAAATAAGAAAATAGTAAGGACATAGAAATAGGAAAATGTTGCTAAAATTCTAACACTTCCCATCAAGCTAGAGCATACATGTCCTTCAATCCCATGTTGCCACATAAGTAGGAGTGCTGCTTTCTTGGAAGCGCCTTTGTAAATATATAGTTGAAGCTTAGATGATATATACGGTGTTGCTATTTTTCTTTCCATAACCGCATTTTTTATAAAGCAACAATCCACCTCTATATACTTTGTCCTCTCATAGAATATGGGATTAGAAGGTAGATAGGTGGTACATTTGTAATCACAGAACATAGGTGTAGAACTCTTTGATGAGAAACCAAGATCAACCAAGCAAGAAGTGATCCACATCACTTCACAAGCAATATGTCTCATGGATCTATATTCTACCTCTACACTGGACCAAGCAATAACAGTTTGCTTCTTGTTGTTCTAGGACACCAAGTTGCCTCCAAAGAAGATAGCAAATCCAATAGTGGATATTCTATCCTCAGTAGACCCAACATAATCAGCATCAGAGTAGAAGCACAACTCTAGGTGTCCATTCTTCCTGTAATATAATCCTTTGCCAAGAGCCCCCTTCAAATATTTCAAAATGAGAAACACATCACGCTAATGACTGTAGCGTGATCTCTCCGTATACTAAATAGCCCTGCTAACTACAAACTGATCTCAAGTCGAGTGATGGTCAAGTACAGTAATTTTCCAACGATGCTTTTGTGTCAGTGAACATCTTCGAAGAGCGTACCATTAACATAAGTATGTTTGCCCTTCTGCTCAATGGGAATAGCAAAAGGCTTAGTGCCAAAAACCCCTGCATCCTCCAAGATCTCTAGTGTATTTCCTCTAAGATAGTGTCATCCCATTCTTGTCTCTGATAACCTCAATCCCTAAAAAATAATGCAAGTCACTAAGGCCCTTTGTAACAAAGGTCTTCTACAGAAAGTCCTTGTCTTCTTGAATCCCAGCTATATTATCTCCTATTAGTCTCATCCCATCCACATATACAGCCAATACCACTATTCCAGCAGTTGTCCTTCTAAAAAAGACAAAGTGATTAGAGGTTGACTACTTAAACCCAATCTTCATGACTTTTTCTTAGCCTGTCAAACCATGCACAGGAACTCCATTTTAGGCTACAGGTTGTCATCTTCAGCTTGAATACAAAATCCCCCTCATCCTCATAACCAAGAGGTTGCCTTATATAAATTTCCTCAAGTAAGCCACCGTAAAGAAAGGCATTTTGATATCTAACTAGAAGAGAGGCCAACCCTGATTGATAGAAACAGAAAGAATTGTTTGAATGGAGCTAACTCAAGCAAGAAGTGAGAATGTCTCGCAATAGTCCACCCCATATGTTTATGTGAAATCTTTTGCAACCAACCAAGCTTTAAACCTATTAATAATTCCATATGCATTATATTTGACAGTGTAAACCAACTTGCAATCAACAATCATTGCCACAGGAGGTACTGGCACAAGATCCCATGTGTCATGGGTGGTAAGAGCCTCCATCTTTGCATCAGTAGAGGCCACCCATTTAGGATCCTAAGAGGACTCATGATAATTCCATGGGACAACAGTATTGCATAAATCCTATGAGAGTTGCCACACAAAAAAATTTAGATAGGTAGTAGAAGTATAAATGGAAATAGGATGCAGAGTACAAGATCTCGTTGACTTTCACCGAGTGATAGGTCTATCATCATCCCTAGTATAGCTCTCAACCAGTGGGGTAGGAGCATCAAGAGTAGATGCGGCATGAGGCATCACGCTTGGTGGGATGTCATCTGTAGGAGATATAAGAATAGGAATAGGAGAAGGAATTTTTGGTGGTGTCTTCCGTCATTGGTATACTTGGGAATGGAACTCGATGGCACAACCTTCATTTAAGAAATAGGAAACCTTCCCAAATAAGGTAACATTGACATTGGTATGATATTGTAGAACAACTTGGTAATAACCTCTATACACCTTCTAGGTGCAAGAATATCCCAAAAGACACATTTAATAGCCCGAGGAGATAATTTATCACTATTAAAATTGTGGAAAAAACAAAAACACCCAAACATGCATAGAGGCAATGGAAACAAGTTCTTGTCCGAATGAAGCAATTGAAATGGTGTGCCACCCCCAAGTACAAAGGATGGCACACATTATAGGAAATAAATGATAGTTAAAATCAGATCCCTCTAGAATGCTTTTGGAGCAGCCATAGATATAAGGAGTGTTGAGTAATGTCAAGAATGTGACGACTCTTTCTCTTTGCAACCCCATTATTTTGAGAGGTGTAGGGACAGCAGGTCTAGTGGATGGTCTAGTTGTCCTCAAGAAAGGACCAAAGAGAAGGTTGAATAGAGGGCATTATCAGATCTGAAATATTTTATTTTTGTGGAGTAAACATTCTACACTTCAAAGAAAAACTTCTTTATTATAGAAAATAGTTCAAACGTGTCTTTCATAATAAAAACCCAAACCACATGACTAAAATCGTCAACAGAGATAGCAAAAATGACCAAAACAAGTACACATAGGACAAGGACCCCAAACATCATAATGGACAAGGTCAAGAACACCCTAACTTTGACACTCCAAATGAGGCAAGAATGAACAATAATGATGTTTCCCAAGCTAGCATGTCTCATAGTCGAACATCGTGGAGGGAAGATCAAGGAACATTTGCCTTAGTTTCAATATAGAAAGATGACCAAATTGAAAGTGCCATAGAAGAGGGTCAAAAGAGATTGATGCCGCACTAGCAAAGAAAAATGAAAGGTCAAGGTAGTACAACCCACCTCACTCAAAGCCCCCACTAATCATTCGCTTGGTCCCAATGTTCTAAAAATAACAATGCTCGTTATTGAAAATAGTGCAACACTTTAATTTTTACAAATCTAATTGATAGATAAAAAAGGGAAAACTCTAAAGCAAAATAAACATCATATAGTTGTAATATAGGAGAAAACTCCACAGTTCCAATGGATATGACAAGAGACTTACTCCCATTGGCTAACCAAACTAATGTAATAGTGGTAGACTCCCATCCAGGGAGTTTATTTTATCTAACAAGTGCTCCATCTATCCTTACCCATCCAAGGAGTTTATTTCATCATAGATTTGCCACTATAATTAAGTGGCCATCATCAATACTCCATACATTGATACATAGAAACCATCCTTACTATTACTAAGCTACATCAACTACATAATCTACTATAAACAAGTTAGAATCTCACCAATCCATTTCATATGGATTGTCTAGAGCATCTTAAAACATTAATATCTACTTTTCCTTTTAAAAGAAGAGATTGTTATTAAGCCCGAACCCAACCTAACCAATAGAAAAGTTGTTGGGCTGGAGTTCAACCTGATAGAAAAGTGGTTGGTTGGGGTGGACATAGGTCGGGTTCAACCCAAACCCAACCCGATAGAAAAGTGGTTGGGCTAGGGTTGAGGTTTAATCAACCCAACCTAACCCATAACCTGATACAACCCAATTTATGCATGCATATATATTATATGTATATATATAATATATAATATATACACTATATTGTATGTATATATATACATATATATAATTATATCTATATAATATATACCAGGCACCAAGTTACAGATAGAAATTTGGAATCTCATCTTGAGTCTCAACATCTCCTCACTCCTATATCCTAAATTCTCAATTCTCAAGCTTCATTGAACCCTCATCTCTTCCATAGTTATCCCCATCGGCTTTAGCTAGGTGGCACCCTATGCCCTCATCTCACCTCTAAGCTCTAGTCCAAGTACTGCCTCTTAATAACTCCAAGCTATAGGTGGTGCACTCTCTTCTCCTCGATGGCAGCAACACCTTGTACTTTTTCAGGCAGCTCTCAACCCTATCTCATTAGCCCCCCACCTCCATTTGAGTCCTTGACAACTCACCTCTCCTTTCTTCCTTCTTGTAAGGACCCACCACCACCATCAAATGATCCACATCTCCTCTCTTCTTTCGCACAAGGATCCCACCACCACCACCAATGTACCTCCTCTATACTTGTTGTCGATTATTGGTACTGACATGAGCTTTTATATGCACCTTTATATCAAGTTTATTATTAAGCATATTTTTATCTTCTCTCATTACTTTTAGATCTATCTTTATTGTTTTATTTTTATCTATTTTATTCTCTTTTTTATAACATAAAATTTGTTTATAAGTTCAAATTTTGTTCTTATTAAGTATGAAATACATGTGAAGCATGTAAGAGATAAACATAAACTTTAAGTAATCAACAACTCACTCAACCCGACCTAACCCGACCCAATTTTATGGGTTGGGTTGGGTTTGATAGTGTAATAGGTTGAGTTGGGTTGGAAAAATTCTAACCTGCAAACCGTAGGTTAGATTTGGGTTGAGTCCTAACCTGACCCATCTACACCCCTAGTTATTCACATATGCTTGCTACTATCAACTTTCATCTTGTTTGTGATTTACAACCCAAGGTACGAACCCTTCAACATAGCTCATCTTCAACTTTTTTGTCATGCTCAAGCATTCCACCATGTCCTTTATTTTAGCACCCAAGGACTATCATATTGCCTTTAGATTTGCATTTGTCCTCACAACCAAGCTATGGCCTTGTACATACCTCTAATGCTCTCCATATGTTGTTTACAAGTTTGTTGCTCACACACACACACACACACACACAAACACACACACACACACACACAAACACTAAAATGAGGTGCAAGAGCCCTCATCCTTGCATCTCACCCCACCAACCCAATCCATCCTCATTCTCTCTTTCTCTCTCTCTTCCCTGCTCCTCTATCTATCTATTACTCTATACTAAAAGAGGGTTCTTCACAGTTTCTCTCTCTCTTGACTCTTCTGATCTCATTCAAAATGGCACCCTCTTGGGTTCCCACCAACCCATTCTCATCCCTCGCTATCATTGTCTTGTACCATCACTATCAATATTTGACTTGGATTCCCCTTTAATGCCTCTTCCTCCAAACCCATAGGATTGACATGTGGAGGATCGATGAGGATGCGCCCATGAAGCTCGAAGTCAACCTCAAGCTTGATGTCGACATAATGTGTTCCAAGGAGCAGCAATTGCACTATGCCTACCAGAAGGACCAACAAAGTTTAGATTATAGCTTGAACAAGAACAACAACGAGGAGGAGGAGGAGGCAAATGAAGGAGAAGCATTGTTGTTACTCAAATGGGTACTTTTAAGTATGTGTTTTGGATATATGGTTTAGACAGCCTCTGTCTACGGAATTGGATGTGTTTCTCTAATACATAACTCTATTTTTTTGAGTTTCCACTTCCTTTGTGAAACGACCCACCACCCCTTTGGCCATTTAAGACATCTGGGATGTTCACCAGACGTCTGGAAATGCTTTTAGCATGTAGCGTACAAGCGCCATGCTTCCTCCCTCTCCGCGCCTCAACGCACCTCACCATGCCTTCTCCTGCGATGCCACTCCACTCCGAAGCTCGCCTCTCCGTTCCCCTCACCTCCTCTCCCGTTATATACCTCTTCCCCCCTCCTCTTCGTCGCCACCCCATAGCCAAGAGTAGAGTGAGAGCGGAACACCCAAGCGAAAGGAAGCGTGAGAGCGGAGGGTGCAGCACCGTTCTGTTGCAGCACCTGCAGGCAAGGAGAGCCAAAGCGGTTCCTCAGAAGTCATTTTTTCGCGGAATCAGACGGCCGGAGAGACACCCAGACATCTTACCGGACGTCCGAAGGTAGGGAAAGACGTCTTGTAGAGATCTACTTTCCGTACTTTTCCTCTCTGACAAGTCCTGACAGCGTACGTATGTGTCAGAGGGCGGGAGCGTAGCTGAGGTAGTTTCAGACGTCCGGGAGCACCCCCAGACGTCTGACAAAGTCCTTGGACATCAACATTGAGTTCTAGACGTTTGATAGCGGAACACCAAGAGAGGTATCCCTAAGAATTGTTTTAAGATGTCTGGGACCTTTCCCAGACGTCTGATTTCCATCTGATAGCATGTTTTGGGCTGTGTAAGGCCCTATTACTATCGTTTTCTCGCAAATGAACCGTCTCTGTTTCCCATACGAGTTTCTCTGTATAATGATACCTCGTTTATATCTTTCTGAACCTTTTGGCCCATCAATCCATGTTTTAGGTCTCCAGTCCGTCGGGTGTACGGGACCTGTGGAGACATCAGGAGCCACTGTACGAGCCCCCATTCCACCCGGTTACCTAGGTAGAGTGGTTACAACCTTAAATCTCAAATTTAATACAAGCGAGTAAGTAATCCTAGGACTTGAGATGAACCCTAGGAAGGAATAAACATATATTCGAGAATAGATTCTTGAACCCTAGGTCTTGGCATGAACACTAGGATTAGAAGAAACTGCATATGAATAATTGAGTAATAAAGAGCTACCTGTTTTTAGCTAAAATGGACCCCAATTGTAATAAAATGGAAATTGAACTATTGTTTCGAACATTTCAACCCGGATGTGATAAAGAAATTCCTATACGAACCCCACGGGGAATGTAAACAAGAACACCGTACCTCAAAGAACCAGATGGTTTTGGGATTTTGCTGCCTATGGACAACTGATAAGGGAGGTAAAGCTGACCATCATGTACTTGGTACCGAAGAGAGCAACTATCCCTTGTAGTGTAGAGGGGAGCTTACCGCCCTTGGGTTGGGACCCGAGGTAGGTTTGGCCACTCTACGACGACTCTTACTGTCCCTCGTGTACGTGGTACCGAGGTGAGATACTTAGTGTAGGGGGGACCTATCCGCCCCAGGGGGCCCGGGACTAGGTATGGCCACCCTACACAAACTCTCGTCATCCCATTGGGCAAACCGGGGTAGTCAGACGAGGGTACGCGGACTGAGGAGGGGCAAGACCCCTGAGGGGCAACGCCCCTGTTCTGTTATGAGAGGGCAAGGCCCTACACTGTTCCGCACTGTACATTGAGGCGTACCCGCTAGCGGAAATGACTGACCGCGTGCCAGTGCGAGGTAGCTACCCGCGCGCTTATCACGTGTGACGTAGTCACCGCTACGTCACGACCGTGACCTCGAGGTAGTAAACCGAGTATAAGACTACCACGGTGGGAGTCCCCCGGCCAGGAGAGTGCCATGTGGGCATCCTATATCACGGGAAGCTGCAAGCAAAATCGTTCCTATAGAGAACCAGATGATTGATTAACAAATCCTAATTAGAGATTTATACGCACCCATATGTATAATATAATTAGAAAATGGAAAACTTTATCTTAATGCATGTTACTTCTTAGACACCACTCTACTCAGCTTTAGCTGACTCCAATCAATTATATTCTGTACAGGTCAGGGATTTGAGCAGCCCGAGCCACCAGCTGCTGAGGACGCTGGGCCTAGTCGATCCTAGCTTTAGTTCTACTACCTGCTAGTGAGTTTTATAGTTGTATTCTGTTACATGTACTCCTTGATGTGATGGCTGTAATATCACTGTTCTCTTTCCACCTGTTGAAACTTTCTTTTTGCTTAGTTACTGTACTTGTGTGATTGTGGTTTGTTGAATGTTTACCTGGTTATTTCTTGTTGGACGACTAGATCTTGGGATAAACCAAAGCGAGCCAGTCTCAGATCCTGTAGGGATTTGAGAACGAGTCATGACAGATGGTATCAGAGCAAGGTCATCTCGAGAAATGAACCAAGTAGTCTAGGAAACACCACACTTGTACATGTAACTAAGATAGCCATCATAATTTTTTTCCTTGGTTATTGTAACCAAGTCTCACGTCTTCTCTTTCATCAAACAAGCACCAATAATCTCGTTCCTCCTCTATCTTTGAGTAGGAAATGCCTCGCCAGGGAGCTATTGAGGTAGACCGCAGACGTGGTCGCAGGGGAGGACGAGCAATGGCCGAAGATAGAGCCGCTCCACCTCTCCTCCCGGGCATCTAGGCCCCAGACCTCGCCCAACTGATCCGGAGTCTTATCCGTGAGGAGCTCCATCAGCCTCCTCCTCAGCCTTCCCTTCCTGGGGATGCGGAGGGGGAATCCTCCGTGGGGCAGGCAAGCTACCACAGCACGGGACGAGCAGTAGGGGGAGGGGGTAATCCTTTACCGCCCCCTTCAGACACTTCGAGACATGAGTCTTCCTCGCCTGGAGGTGCACCCCTTCCTCTGCTGCGGCTACACCATGAGGTCTTCAGCCAATTCAGGAAGTGGAAGCCCCCCTCTTTCAACGGGGAGGAAAGCCCATCTGAGGCAGAAGATTGGCTGGAACAAATGGAGATGATCTTCAACACCCTCTGTCCTCCTGTAGAATACCGTGTGGCCTTCGCCATGTATCAGTTGGAGAGTGCAGCCCACAGGTGGTGGAAGGCGGTCAGAGGACAGGAGGAGGGAGAACTGACTTGGGATCGGTTTGTGGCGATCTTCAGTGAGCAATACTTCCCACAAACATGGCAGGATCAGAGGAGGCGGGAGTTCCACACTCTCCGCCAAGGGGCATTGACAGTTAGTGCGTACCGTACTGTTTTCTGGAGCTGTCACACTTCGCCCCGACAGCCGCATCTACCGAGGAGGAGCGCCTGTGGAGATACACCGAGGGTCTTCGACCCACCATCCGGGGGTATGTAAAGCCCCTGAAGCTGCCTACCTTCTCCTACGTAGTCGAGGATGCCATGACCTATGAGGAAACCAACCCGCCCGCATGAGATATTGATGGAGGAGGATGAAAGAGGCCCTACCCACAGGAGCACTCACAGGGTCTCCAGGAGAGGAGGCACCAGACACAAGCATGGGAACCGTCCCATTATGTGGGTCCACCAGGGACCTATGGGAGTCCTTGACAGGGATCAGCCGACTGCAGCAGACCCCCGCCCAATCACCAGCAAGGACAATAGATAGAGGGAAGTCGCGTACCCCTCAGCTATCAGTGTGGCCAATCGGGTCACATACGGAGGAATTGTCCATCTAGGACTGGAGCACAGCCGACGCTCCCAGCACCAAGCACTGGAGGCCGATCTGGCGACCGCGGATTCCAGCCCAGAGGAGGAGGACAGCAGTCACGAGGAGGGCACCGGCCCGCTGTCTCCCGCTCGACCCAGAGCATGGTTGTTTCTTCTGCACCAAGGACTGAAGGGCATGTTAATGCCATAACTCACGAAGATGCCAGAGCTTCGGGCTCTGTAGTGGCAGGTATGGTTACTATTTCCGGCAGACTCGTCTACACTCTTTTCGATTCCAGAGCCACGCATTTGTTTGTTTCTACGAGTTTCGCTGTAACAACCTGATTCCCGAATCCCTACGAGACACGAGAATCGGACCGACTCGACCAACCCCAAGACCCAGTCATCCAACGAGAAAGTAACCAAAAGAGCAGGAAAATAAACCACATTCAACATGTATATACCTAGCAGTAACAAAATATAGCAGTAGAGAAAATAAATACTGCAGTATACACTACCACAACAGTAGAGAAATAAACATATACATAAACATGAAGCTTAAAATAAAGAGAGTACAGGGGGGACAGAACTACTCACAACAATAGCAAACAAAAATACAGTGGGTACTACAAGTGACACTACTGGGCTCTACTAGGCCCAGCGCCCTCTGCAGCCGCCTACTCTGGCTGCTCAACACCTGGTCCTGAAAAGTAACAAGGGTGATACGTCAACGAAACGCTGAGTACAGTGGCAACAAAAAGCTAAAAGAAGCAGTAGAATGGACAGTAGCTATTATATTTTTACTTTCTTCCTTTATATTCTTCCATTTATTCACTATTGATTTATTTCTCAGATCCTTCTCTTGATCTTGAATGTTCCTCGTGGGAACGATCTTGATTGCAGTCTTTTCTGAAAAGTAGAAGTAACACGTGGTGCTCTCCTGGCCGGGAGAGTCCCCGATGGTGGTCCTACCTCAGTCAACCACCCCAAGGTCGCTAACAGACGTAACGGTGACTACGGCACGCACGATAAACGCACGGGTAGCTACCCGCACTGGCACGCAGTCAGTCGTTTCCATTAACGGGTGCACCCAAAGCACAGCACGAAACCAGTATAGGGCAAAGCCCTCCCAGTAACAGGGGTCCAGCCCCTCCACAATAACCAAACAGGGGTCTTGCCCCTCCACAGTCCGTGCACCCTCGCCTGACTACCCTGGTTTGCCCAGTGGGCCTAACAAGTCGATGTAGGAAGGCTAGCAGAACCCCGGGGCCCGTGGGGTAGGTAGAGCTCTCCTTACACTGGTAGCTCTCCTCGGTACTGTGTACATGAGGGCCAAAAGTCAGCACAAAGTAGCCAGACCTAACCCCGGCTCCCTGGGGCGACTAGCTCCGCTCTGCACTAAACAGGGGGACAGTTGCTCTCCTTGGTACTCCGTACTCAAGGGCCAGCTCACTTCCCTAATTCTATTTCATTCACTTTCCAGGAGTTTTACTCCTAATTCCCCGTAGGATTCATGCTCTTTTAACTCAGCCAATTTAGGTTTCACCGTTTCAGCTTTATATCCATACAATTCATCTTCTCAACCATATTTATCCATTCATAACAGGCAGCTGTTAACCAATTTACAGGCAATTATCGTTTCCTTTCCACTTTTCCAAGACTGCAATGTATATATTAAACTAGTTTTCCAGTCCTAAGATTCATGCCATACCCTAGGATCTATCATTCAATCTAGTTTTCCAGTCCTAGGATTCATGCAATACCCTAAGATCTATCATTCAATCAAATTTTTCAGCCCTAGGGTTCATGCAATGCCCTAGACTCTATTAATTATTTCATAAATGTAAAATTTTTGATAACTAAATTAAAGGGCCACTCTACCCGCAAAATCGGAAGCACTGGGCGCGTGGTCGGCAATCCTGCTTGCCTCCGCAACCCCCAAAGCCACAACAGAACGGGGTCCTAATACAAGGATCATAGACAAGGAACTACTCATAACAGCATACAATTACTGTAAATAGGTAGAGGAAATAAATCTGGGAAGAATGAAACTTGAAACGCGAAAAACGGACTCTGAACGGACCCTAAACGAGTCAAAAATGACGAGTTTGCCCAAAATCAGATGTCTGGAACTTCTTCCAGACGTCTTAAAAGGTCGATCATGCCATACCTTGCTCTACACAGTTCTTCAGATGTCCAGAAGCCCGCTAGATCGTCTGGACATAGTTTCCAGACGTCCGATTGTCACCCCGGACTTCTGGAGGTCCTCTCCATCGTCTAGTACTGTGTCCAGACATCTGATCGGTGTGGGATGGCGAGCCCTACCGCCCTCCCGAACGATTCTTGCACACACACACACTCGCTCTCATCACGAAGGGGTGCAGAAGAACGCGGCGGACGGCTGCATGGCCGTACACGCGTAAAAAGGAGAAGATGAGAAAATATTGTACCTGTCAGACGTCCGGACCTTCCTCCAGACGTCTTATGTGTCATCTGGATGTAAGTCCAGACGTCTGATTCTGGGAAATTTTCCTCGAATCAGAACCCTTCTCGCTCTCCTCCCGCAGCACACGGCCGTGCGGCGCTGCGTCCGCCTGCTGCCCGATCTGCAGCAGCTCCTCCGCGACACCCCACGCCCGCTGCTCTCCGGCGGGCCAACTCTAGCTGCCCCGGCAAGCTCATACCCTCGCGGTCGAGCTTCTACTTCCTCTCGCAACAACCCCTCCTTCCCACACGCTCGCAACAACCGCTGCTGCTGCTCTCGCTCGCACACGCTCTCGCTGGCAGGGAGAAGGAGAAGAAGATGGTGGAGTGAGGGTGAGGGAGAGGGGGAGCATTTTTATAAGGTAGCCGCGGGGAGAGAGAAGGAGGAAAAACGACGCCTGCAGGGAGAGAAAGAGAAAAATGAAGGCAGCGGGTTCAGTCTATGCGCGCAGGCGCGTAGACGCAAACCCGTATGCTGAAAAAATTTCATACCAGACGTCTGGTCCACTTCCCAGATGTCTTAAACTACATCTGATGCCCTTCTCGTAACAATATAACAAACTCAAAGGAAGTTTCATCCCCGAAACTTGCGCTAACTAGGGTGCGAGAAAGAACAATATATACATAACAAAATCAAAGACGACCGAAGCCGGTCCGAAAAGACATACCCGTGAAAAGCTCCACGTACCGCTCCCGCATCGCCGCCTCAGGCTCCCAGGTGGCCTCCTCATACCGCTGGCTCCTCCACAAGACCTTCACCAGGGGTACTTGCTTCCGTCTCAGACCGCGGACGGCTCTGTCCAGAATCTGCACTGGCTGCTCGGAGTAGGTCAGGTCGTCGCCCACCTCGACGCTCTCATGGCTCAGGACATGACTGGGATCGACGACATACTTCTTAAGGTTGGACACGTGGAACACGTCGTGCACACCAGAAAGCTAAGGAGAGAGGGCAAGCCTATAAGCAACGAGTTCAACCTGCTCCAGGACCTCAAAGGGCCCCACAAACCTCGACGCGAACTTCTCTCTCACCCCAAACCGCTGTAGGCCCTTCATGGGCGAAACACGAAGGAAGACATGGTCCCCAACCTAGAACTTCACCTCTCTACGTTTCCGATCCGCGTAGCTCTTCTGCCTGCTCCTGACAGTGCGGAGTCGCCTGTGAATCTGCTCGACAACCTCCTGACTCTGTCGGATCAGCCTGGGGCCAACCTCCCACCCGGTCCCCACCTCAACCCAACTCAAGGGTGCCGTACATCTCCGTCCGTACAGAGCCTCGTAGGGTGCCATGCCGATGCTCAAGTGATAACTGTTATTATATGCGAACTCTGCCAGGGGCAAGTGCTCCTCCCAAGAGCCCCTCCAGTCCAGTACACAGTCACGCAAAAGGTCCTCAAGTGTCTGTATCGTGCGCTCAGACTGTCCATCCGTCTGGGGGTGGTAAGCTGTACTGAACCTCAACCGCGTCCCTAGGGCCTGCTGAAACTCAGCCCAAAACTGGGATGTAAAGCGGGTATCCTGGTCGAATATGATCTCTCGCGGAACTCCGTGTAGACGTACCACGTCACAGATATACCTCTCTACCAACTGTGCTGGTCCCAAGCTGACTCGGATCGGCAAGAAATGCGTCGTCTTCGTCAATCTATCAACAATTACCCAGACTACGTCGTGTCCTCGCCGGGTAACAAGTAAGCCCACCACCAAGTCCATGGTGATGCTCTCCCACTTCCACTCTGGCACTGGAAGTGGCTGTAGCAGCCCTGCAGGGCTCTGATGCTCGACTTTCACCTGCTGGCACACTAAACACTGCTGCACGAATTCACCTACATCCCGCTTCATCCCCCTCCACCAAAACTCGCGTCTCAAGTCATGGAACATCTTCGTGTTTCCGGGATGTATGGTGAATCTGGAACCGTGTGCCTCAGTCAAGAGCTCTCTCAATAGCTCCTCGTCTCTGGAAACGCACAGACGTCCCCTCAGGCGCTGCACCTGATCTGTGAAAGAGAAGACCCCGGGTCTCCAGACAGTACTCTGTCGCGCAAGCACTGCAAGTATGGGTCAGCCATCTATCCTATGATGATGCGATCTATCAGTTCTGGCCTCGTCTGTTGTGTCACAATCACTGCCCCACAGTGCCCCCGTAACTCTAGGGGTCGCCAACTGCCCATCTCCTCCAAAAGGCTCCAACTCTGCACCCGTAAACTGGCCAAGTGTGCAGGCGCCTTCCGGCTCAAGGCGTTAGCCATCACGTTGGCCTTTCTCGGGTGGTAGGAAATGCTGCAGTCATAGCCCTTCAGGAGCTCCAACCAACGTCTCTATCTCATGTTGAGCTCCTTCTGATCAAAAAGCTATCTGAGGCTCTTGTGATCTGTGAAAATCTCGAAGGTCTCACCATACAAGTAGTGCCTCCAGGTCTTCAGCGCGAAGACAACAGCTGCCAGCTCCAGGTCGTGGGTAGGGTAGCTATGCTCATGGGGCTTCAGTTGCTGCGAAGCGTAAGCGACAACGTGACCCCTCTACATGAGCACACACCCTAACCCCTGCAAGGAGGCATCCGTGTACACAACGAACCCACCACTACTGTCAGGGATGGTGAGCACGGGAGCCGAAGTCAGCCTCTCCTTCAGCTCCTGAAAACATGCCTCACAAGTGTCTATCCAAGTGAAGGGCACGTCCTTCCGGGTCAACTGTGTCATAGGACGTGCAATTTGTGAAAAGCCCCTGATAAACCATCTGTAGTAGCCTGCCAGTCCCAGGAAACTGCGAACCTCAGTAACCGTACGTGGTCTCTCCCACCTGAGCACTGCCTAGACCTTGGCTGGGTCCACTGCCAAGCCATCTCCAGAGATCACATGACCTAAGAAGGTCACCTCCCTCAACCAGAACTCACACTTGCTGTATTTGGTGTACAGCCCACGTCATCTTAGTGTGTCCAGAACCATCTGCAAGTGTTGTCCGTGCTGCATCTAATCTCGAGAATAGATGAGCACATCATCAATGAATACCACCACAAACTGGTCCAAGTACGGTCTAAACACCTGGTTCATCAAGTCCATGAAGGCAGCGGGGGCATTGGTCAGCCCAAACGGCATGACCAGAAACTCGTAGTGTCCGTACCAGGTGCAAAAAGCTGTCTTGGAGATGTTTGCCTCCTTGATCCTCAACTAGTGGTATCCAGACCTCAAGTCGATCTTGGAGAATACCGTGGCACCTCGCAGCTGGTCAAACAAGTCGTCGATCCTCGGCAGCAGATATCTATTCTTGATGGTGACCCTATTCAGCTGTCGGTGGTCCACACAAAGGCGTAGGGTACCATCCTTCTTCTTTACAAACAGTACCGGGGCTCCCCAGGGAGACGCACTGGGCCTCACAAAGCCCTTCTCCAAAAGATCCTGTAACAGACACTTGACTCTCACAACTCAAGTGGTGCTATCCTGTTTGGTGTGGTGGAGATGGGGCTGGTCCCTGGTACTAGTGAGATCTCAAACTCAATCTCACGCTTGGGCGGAAGTCCTGGCAACTCGTCTGGGAACACATCGGGGTACTCTATGACCATCGGGATACTCTAGAAGTCTGCCACAGGGCTGGGCTCTGCCACCACACAAGCTAGGAAGCCCTCACACCCCTGGCTCAAAAGTCTCCCCGCCCAAAGTGCAGAAATTTACCTGAAGCCTCCATCCACTGACTGACCATGGAACTCGAAAGAAGGCAACTCTGGTATGGAGAAGACAATCTTCCTCTCAAAACAGTCCACCAAAGCGTGGTAAGCAGACAGTCAGTCCATCCCCAGAATTACGCCAAAGTCCTCCATCTATATCATAATCAGGTCAGCTAGAACGCTATGTCCCCCAATACTGACCTTGCAACCCGTGTCTACCTCCTCAGCTACAAACAGCTGACCACTCGGACCTCTGATCACAAACGGATCCTCTAACAGCATATAATCCTGCCCCAAACTAACTGCAAAACTGGCTGCGACAAACGAGTGCGTAGCGCCAGAATCGAAAAGTGTGTAAACGAGTCTGCCGGAAACTAAAACCATACCTGCCACCACTGATCCCGAAGCTCTAGCATCCCGGTGTGTCAGGGCGTTGATACGCCCCTCAGCCCTAGGTGCAGACAAAGCAGCCACACTCTGCGTCGAACGGGTACCTGCTGGCTGGTACCCTCCTCGTTACTGCTGTCCTCCTCCTCGCGCCTGGAAACCGCGACCTCCTGCTCACCCTCCAGTGCTCGGCGCGAGAAGCATCTGCTGACCTCCTACCCTAGATGGGCAGTCCCTCCTGATGTGGCCCGGCTGGCCACACTAGTAACAGAGGGAACCCGACTCCCGCCCTCAGTGGGTCCCTGCTGTCAGCTGGGCGGGGGTCCAGTGCTAGCAACTGGCCCCTGTTGAGGGCCCCCAAAGGCCACTGATGGCCCTACAAAACGTGACGGCTCTCCTGCGAATGCCACGTGTCTCCTCTCTCACCGGCCCTGTGAAAAGTTTGGCTGGTAGGGCCTCTTCCGCCCACTGTCAGTATCTCACGCGGACGGGTTGGTCTCCTCGTAGGTCATAGCTACCTCCACCACCCTCGAGAACGTAGGCAGCTTCAGGGATTTGACATACCCCCGAATCGCAGGCTGGAGCCCCTCGGTGAACCTCCAAAGGCACTCCTCCTCAGTGGCTACTGCTGTCGCTACAAAGCGGGACAACTCCAGAAAACGCGTGCGATACGCGCTCACGGTCATTGCCCCCGGGTGGAGAGTGTGGAACTCCTGCCACATCAGGGGAAAGTACGGCTCGCAGAAGAGGGTGACGAACCGATCCCAGGTCGGCTTGTCCCTCTCCTGTCCCCTGACCGCCCTCCACCACCTGTGTGCCACACTCTCCAGTTGGTACGTGGCAAAGGCCACGCAGCACTCCATCGGAGGGCAAAGGGTGTCAAAAACCTTCTCGATCTGCTCGAGCCAGTCCTCCGCCTCGGTCGGGTCCACATCCCCCTTGAAGGAGGGGGGCTTCAGCTTCCGGAACTGCCCGAAAAGCTCGAAGTGGCGTTGTAGTGGGGATGCCGATGCACCTCCAGGTAAGGAAGCCTCGTGCACAGAAGTGCCGGAGGAAGGTGGGAGCGGTGGCGGCCCATCCCCTCCCCCGCGTCCAGCGCCGCATCCGTCGCGTGGTCCCACAGAGGACTCCCCCTCCGCAGCCCCAGCGAGAGGCTCTCGGGGCGGTGGGTGGAGCTCCTTTCGCACTATGTCCCGTATCAACTGGGCGAGGTCCTGGGCCTGAATGCCCGGGAGCAGTGGCTAGTCCACTGAGACGTCGACTGCAACACACCCACCTCGCCGACCTTGTCCTCGACCGCGCCTGCGGCCCGCCTCGCTAGTCCCTCGTCGAAGCATCTCCTGCAAGGAGACGCGAAACAGAACTAACATACGTCAATATGGAACGATATCTAACGAAGAAGTATAAGAGCTCATGTCAAAAGAAACGTTATGGTGGCTACTCTAGCTACAGACATGTGAATTGGTTACTTTTCAGTCAGTTGGTTCACTTCTCGGGACGACCTTGCTCTGATAACATCTTGTAACGACCCGATTCCCGAATCCCTACGAGACACAAGAATCGGACTGACTAGACTGACCCCAAGACCCAGTCATCCAACGAGAAAGTAACCAAAAGAGCAGTAAAATAAACCACATTCAACATGAATATAACTAGCAGTAACAAAATACAGCAGTAGAGAAAATAAATACTACAGTATACACCACCACAACAGTAGAGAAATAAACATATACATAAACATCAAACTTACAATAAAGAGAGTACAGGGGGGACAGAACTACTCACAACAATAGCAAAAAAAAATACAGTGGGTAGTACAAGTGACACTACTGGGCTCTACTAGGTCCAGCGCCCTCTGCAGCCACCGACTCTGGCTGCTCAACACCTGGTCCTGAAAAGTAACAAGGGTGACACGTCAGCGAAACGCTGAGTAGAGTGGCAACTAAAAGCTAGAAGAAGCAGTAGAGTGGACAGTAGCTATTATATTTTTACTTTCTTCCTTTATATTCTTCCAATTATTCACTATTGATTTATTTCTCAGATCCTTCTCTTGATCTTGAATGTTCCTCGAGGGAACGATCTTCATTGCAGTCTTTTCCGAAATGTAGAAGCAACACGTGGTGCTCTCCTGGCTGGGAGAGTCCCCCATGGTGGTCCTACCCTCAGTCAACCACCCCAAGGTCGCTGACAGGCGTAACGGTGACTACGGCACGTGCGATAAATGCATGGGTAGCTACCCCACACTGGCACGCGGTCAGTCGTTTCTGTTAACGGGTGTGCCCAAAGCACAGCATCAAACCAGTATAGGGGAGAGCCCTCTCAGTAACAGGGGTCCATCCCCTCCACAATAACCAAACAGGGGTCTTGCCCCTCCACAGTCCACGCACCCTCGCCTGACTACCCTGGTTTGCCCAGTGGGCCTAACAAGTCAGTGTAGGAGGGCTAGCAGAACCCCGGGACCCGTGTGGTAGCTAGTGCTCTCCCTACACTAGTAGCACTCCTCGGTACTGTGTACACGAGGGCCAAAAGTCAGCACAAAGTGGCCAGACCTAACCCCGAGTCCCTGGCACAGCTAGTTCTACTCTGCACTAAACAGGGGGACAGTTGCTCTCCTTGGTACTCCGTACTCAAGGGCCAGCTCACTTCCCTAATTCTATTCCATTCACTTTCCAGGAGTTTTACGCCTAATTCCCCGTAGGGTTCATGCTCTTTTAACTCAGCCAATTTAGGTTTCACCGTTTCAGCTTTATATCCATACAATTCATCTTCTCAATCGTATTTATCCATTCATAACAGGCAGCTGTTAACCAATTTACAGGCAGTTATCATTTCCTTTCCACTTTTCCAAGACTACAATGTATATATTCAACTAGTTTTCCAGTCCTAGGATTCATGCCATACCCTAGGATCTATCATTCAATCTAGTTTTCCAGTCCTAGGATTCATGCAATATCCTAGGATCTATCATTCAATCTAATTCTTCAGCCCTAGGGTTCATGTAATGCCCTAGACTCTATTAATTGTTTCATAAATGTAAAATTTTTGATAATTAAATTAAAGGGCCACTCTACCCGCAAAATCGGAAGTACTAGGGGCGTGGTCGGTAATCCCGCATGCCTCCACAACCCCTAGAGCCACAACAGAACGGGGTCCTAATACAAGGATCATAGACAAGGAGCTACCTAGAACAATATACAATTACTGTAAACAGGTAGAGGAAATAAATCTGGGAAGAATGAAACTTGAAACGCAGAAAATGGACTCCGAACGGACCCTTAACGGGTCAAAAACGACGAGTCTACCCAAAATCAGACGTCTAGAACTTCTTCCAGACATCCTAAAAGGTCGATCATGCCATACCTTGTTCTACGTAGTTCTTCAGACGTCCAAAAGCCTGCTGGATCGTCTGGACTTAGTTTCCAGACGTCCGATTGTCACCCCGGATGTCTGGAAGTCCTCTCCGTCGTCCGGTACTATGTCCAGACGTCTAATCGGTGTGGGATGGCGAGCCCTACCACCCTCCCGAACGATTCCTGCACACACACACACTCGCTCTCATCATGAAGGGGTGCAGAAGAACGCGGCGGACGGCTGCATGGCCGTACACGTGCAAAAAGGAGAAGATGAAAAATATTGTTCCTATCAAACGTCCGGACCTTCCTCCGGACGTCTTATGCATCGTCTGGACGTAAGTCCAGACGTCTGATTCTAGGAAATTCTCCCAGAATCAGAACCCTTCATGCTGCCCGAGCTGCAGTAGCTCCTCCGCAACACCCCACGCCCGCTGCTCTCCCGCCGGTCGGCTCTAGCTGCCCCAGCAAGCTCGTACCCTCGCGGTCGAGCTTCTACTTCCTCTCGCAACAACCCCTCCTTCTCGCACGCTCGCAGCAACCGCTGCTGCCACTCTTGCTCGCTCGCGCTCTCGCTGGCAAGGAGAAGGAGAAGAAGAAGACGGTGGAGTGAGGGTGAGGGAGAGGGGGAGCATTTTTATAAGGCAGCCGCGGGGAGAGAGGAGGAAAAACGGCGCCTGCAGGGAGAGAAAGAGAAAAACAAAGGCGGCGGTTCAGTCTGCGTGCGCAGGTGCGCAGATGCGAACCCGTATGCCGAAAAAATTTAATACCAGACGTCTGGGAAGGGTTCCAGACGTCTAGGCCACTTCCCAGACGTCTTAAACTACATCTGATGCCCTGCTCGTAACATTCGTTGTCTACAAGGGAGTGAGCAGTGTGCTTTTAGAGGAGCCCTTCCTGATTAGAGGACCAAGTGGGCAGGTATTTGTTTCCGAGGAGGTTCTCGCTGAATGTGAGGTCATGATAAGGGGATACAAACTCCCGATAGACCTGATCATAATCCCGATGGATGCCTTCGGTGTAATCTTAGGGATGAACTGGTTGGCCGCATACCACACCCTTGTTGACTGTTTTGGGAGGAAGATCGTTTTCTCCATTCCACGACTGCCTCCCTTCGAGTTCCATGGCCAACCTGTAGACGGAGGATTCAAATGCATCGCCGCACTTCGAGCAACGAAGCTATTGAGTCAAGGATGTGAGGGCTTCCTTGCTTGTGTTCTAGTAGAGTCCAGCCCCGTGAACAGTATACAGAGTATTCCAGTGGTCTGTGAGTACCCCAACGTCTTCCCAGAAGAGCTACCAAGACTGCCACCTAAGCGTGAGATCGAGTTCGAGATCTCACTGATACCAGGGACAGGCCCCATTTCTTCAGCACCGTACTGAATGGCCCCGCTTGAGCTGCGAGAGCTCAAGACACAGCTACAAGACCTGCTAGAGAAAGGCTTCATAAGGCCCAGTGCCTCTCCGTGGGGAGCCCCCATCCTATTTGTGAGAAAGAAGGATGGTACTCTTCGACTGTGCATTGACTACAGACAGCTGAACCGGGTCACCATCAAGAACAAGTACCCGTTACCACGCATAGATGACCTCTTCGACCAGCTGAGGGGTGCCACGGTATTTTCAAAGATAGATCTGAGGTCAGGATACCATCATCTGAGGATTAGGGAGACCAACGTCTCCAAGACAGCCTTTCGTACACGATACAGCCACTATGAGTTCTTGGTCATGCCGTTTGGATTGACCAATGCCCCTGCCACCCTCATGGATTTGATGAACCACGTTTTTCGGCCATATCTAGATCAATTCGTGGTTGTTTTCATCGATGACGTGCTCATTTATTCATGGGACCAGACGCAGCATAAGCAACACCTTCACATGGTCTTTGACACCTTGAGGTGGCATAAATTGTATGCCAAATACCACAAATGTGAATTCTAGTTGAGACAAGTCACCTTCCTAGGCCATGTGATCTCAGAGGACGGTTTAGCTGTGGATCCAGCCAAAGTAGAGGCAGTACTCAGGTGGGAGAGACCGCGTTCGGTGATTGAGATATGCAGTTTCCTGGGGCTGGCTGGTTATTACAGATGATTTATCCAAAGGTTCTCGCAGATTGCTTGTCCTCTGACTCATTTGACTTGGAAGGACGTACCCTTCGCCTGGACAGACAAGTGTGAGTCTTGCTTTAAGAAGCTGAAAGAGAGATTGACTTCAGCTCTTGTACTCACCATCCTTGACAGCAGCGGCGGATTCGTCGTCTACACAAACGCCTCGTTGCAGGGATTGGGGGGTGTACTGATGCAACGGGGTCATGTTGTCGCATATGCTTCGCAGCAACTGAAGCCCCACGAGCATAACTATCCCACCCATGACCTGGAACTGGCTGCAGTCGTCCTAGCGTTAAAGACCTGGAGGCACTATTTGTACGGAGAAACATTCGAGATTTTCACTGACCACAAGAGCCTCAGATATCTGTTTGACTAGAAGGAGCTCAACATGAGGCAGAGACGCTGGTTGGAACTCCTGAAAGACTACGATTGCGGCATCTCTTACCACCCTGGAAAAGACAATGTGGTGGCTGACGCCCTGAGCCAAAAGGCACCCACCCAATTGGCTTGCTTATAAGCACGAAGTTGGAGGCTCATGGAGGAGTTGGGCAGTTGGTGACTCCAGGAGACATAGGGGTTTTGCAGGACAGTGACAATCGTGAGGCAGACACGACCAGAGTTGGTGGATCACATCATGGTTAAACAAATGACGGACTCATATCTTCGAGCACAGCGGGACCGAGTATTGGCAGGGAACCCAGGAGATTTCTCTTTCACTGATGGAGTTCTGCGTATGAGGGGACGCTTGTGCGTTCCTAGAGATGAGGAGCTGTTGAGGGAGCTCTTGACTGAGGCTCATGGATCCAGATTTACCATACATCCCGGGAACACGAAAATGTATCATGACCTACGACGTGATTTTTGGTGGAGAGGCATGAAGCGGGATGTTGGCCTTTTCGTCCAGCAGTGTCTGACATGCCAGCAGGTGAAGGCTAAGCATCAGAGGGCCGCAGTGCCATTGCAGTCACTTCCCATTCCAGAATGGAAGTGGGAAGGTGTCACTATGGATTTGGTAGTGGGGCTACCTGTGACACAGAGAGGGCACGATGTAGTCTGGGTGGTTGTGGATAGATTAACGAAGATAGCATGGTTTCTGCCAATCCAAGTCACTTATGGACCAGCACAGTTGGCAGAGAGATACATCAGAGACATAGTACGCTTTCATGGGGTTCCCCGCGAAATTATTTCAGACAGGGACACTCATTTCACTTCCCAGTTCTAGGAAGAATTTCAGCAAGCCTTGGGGACTTGTCTGAAGATCAATACAACCTATCACCCCCAGACAGATGGACAGTTAGAGCGCACCATTCAGACCCTTGAGGACCTTCTGTGCGCTTGCGCATTGGACTGGAGAGGCTCCTGGGAGGAGCATTTGCCGTTGGCAGAATTCGCATACAACAACAGTTACCACTCGAGCATCGACATGGCACCATATGCAGCTCTGTATGGGAGAAAGTGTACGACCCCCTTGAGTTGGGTAGAAGTGGGGACCAAATGGGAGGTCGGCCCCCATCTGATACGCCAGAGTTAGGAGGTGATCAAGCAAATCCATCAATGACTGTGTACTGTCCGGAGCAGGCAAAAGAGTTACGCCGATCTGAAGCCTAAGGAGGTACAATTTGAGGTTGGAGATCACGTTTTTCTCCGTGCTTCACCGATGAAAGGCTTGCAGCGATTTGGGATGAGAGGGAAGCTTGCATCGAGATATGTGGGACCCTTTGAGGTCTTAGAGCAAGTACGACCCGTCGCCTACCGGCTTGCCCTTCCTCCCCAACTTTCTGGAGTGCACAGCGTATTTCACGTGTCCAACCTCAGGAAATACATCGCAGACCCCAGCCATGTCCTTAGCCACAAGAGCATCGAAGTGGGAAATGACCTAACCTACCCCGAGAGACCAATACAGATACTGGACCGAGCCATTCAAAGGTTGAGGCGGAAGGAAGTACCTCTGGTGAAAGTTCTATGGAAAAGCTAGCGGTACGAGGAGGCAACTTGGGAACCTAAGTTGGCGATGCGAGAGCAGTACCCGGAACTCTTCAAAGGTATGACTCTTCTAACCAACTTCAGTCGTCTTTAAGTTTGTTATACCTACTACGTTATATTTTTCGCACCCTAGTCAGTTCAAGTTTCAGGGATGAAACTTCCTTTAAGTTTGTTATATTGAAATGACCCACCACCCCTTTGAACATTTAAGATGTCTGGGATGTTCACCAGACGTCTAGAAATGCTTTTAGCATGCAGCGTACGAGCGCCATGCTTCCTTCCTCTCCGCACCTCACCGCACATTATCCTGCGATGCCACTCCACGTCCATGCTCGCCTCTCCGTTCCCCTCATCTCCTCTCCCGTTATATACCTCTTCCCCCCTCCTCTTCGTCGCCACCCCATAGCCGAGAGCGGAGTGAGAGTGGAACACCCGAGCAAGAGGAAGTGCAAGAGCGAAGGGCGCAGCGTCGTTCTGCTGCAGCACCTGCAGGCAAGGAGAGCCAGAGCGATTCCGCGAAAGTCATTTTTCCACGGAATTAGACAATCGGAGAGACACCCAGACGTCCGAAGGTAGGGAAAGACGTCTGGTAGAGATCTGCTTTCCGTACTTTTCCTCTCTGACAAGTCCTGATAGCGTACGTATGTGTCAGAGGGCAGGAGCGTAGCCGAGGTAGTTTCAGACGTCCAGGAGCACCCCCAGACGTCTGACAAAGTCCTTGGACACCAGCATCGAGTTCCAGACGTCTGATAGCGGAACACCAAGAGAGGTATCCCTGAGAACTGTTTTAAGACATCTAGGAAAGATGGGACCTTTCCCAGACATCTGATTTCCGTCTGATAGCGTGTTTTAGGCCGTGTAAGGCCCTATTACTATCCTTTTTTCGCAAATGAACCATCTATGTTTCCCATACGAGTTTCTCTGTATAATTATACCTCGTTTATATCTTTTTGAACCTTTTGGCCCATCAATCCATGTTTTAGGTCTCCAGTCCGTCGAGTGTACGGGACTTGTGGAGACATCGGGAGCCACTGTACGAGCCCCCATTCCACCCGATTACCCAGGTAGAGTGGTTACAACTTTAAATCTCAAATTTAATACATGAGAGTAAGTAATCCTAGGACTTGAGATGAACCCTAGGAAGGAATAAACATATATTCGAGAATAGATTCTTGAACCCTAGGTCTTGGCATGAACACTAGGGTTAGAAGAAACTGCATATGAACAATTGAGTAACCAAGAGCTACCTGTTTTTAGCTAAAATGGATCCCTACTATAATAAAATGGAAATTTAACTGTTGCTCCGAACATTTCAACTCAAATGTGATAAAGAAATTCCTGTATGAACCCCACGGGGAATGTAAACAAGAACACCATACCTCGAAGAACCAGATGGTTCTGGGATTTTGCTGCCTATGGACAGTTGAAAAGGGAGGTAAAGCTGACCTTCGTGTACTTGGTACAGGAGAGAGCAACTATCCCTTGCAGTGTAGAGGGGAGCTTGCCGCCCTTGGGTTGGGACCCGGGATGGGTTTGGGCACTCTACAATGACTCTTACTGGCCCTCGTGTACGTGATACCGTGGTGAGCCACTTAGTGTAGGGGGGAGCTATCTGCCCCAGGGGGCCTGGGGCTAGGTATGGCCACCCTACGCTGACTCTCATCAGCCTGTTGGGCAAACCGGGGTAGTCGGACAAGGGTACGCGGATTGAGGAGGGGCAAGACCCCTGAGGGGCAAGGCCCCTGTTCTGTTATGAGAGGGCAAGGCCCTACACTGTTCCGCACTGTACGTTGAGGCGTACCCACTAGCGGAAACGACTGACCGCGTGCCAGTGCGGGGTAGCTACCCGTGCGCTTATCACGTGTGACGTAATCACCGCTACGTCACGACTGTGACCTCGGGGTAGTCGACCGAGTATAGGACTACCACGGTGGGACTCCCCCGGCCAAGAGAGTGCCACATGGGCATCCTATATCACGGGATGCTGCAAGCAAAATCGTTCCTATAGGGAACCAGATGATTGATTAACAAATCCTAATTAGAGATCTATACGCACCCACATGTATAATATAATTAGAAAATGGAAAACTTTATGTTAATGCATGTTACTTCTTAGCCACAACTCTACTCAGCGTTAGCTAACTCCAGTCAAATATATTCTGTACGGGTCGGATTTGAGCAGCCCGAGCCACCGACTGCTGAGGACGCTGGGCCTAGTCGAGCTTAGCTTTAGTTCTACTGCCTGCTAGTGAATTTTATAGTTGTATTCTGCTACATGTACTCTTTGATGTGATGGTTGTAATATCACTGTTCTCTTTCCACCTGTTGAAACTTTCTTTTTGCTTAGTTACTGTATTTGTGTGATTGTGGTTTATTGAATGTTTACTTGGTTATTTCTTATTGGACCACTAGATCATGAGATAAACCGAAGCAAGCCAGTCTCAGATCATGTAAGGATTTGTGATCAGGTCGTGACACTTTGTTTCTGATTTCGTGATAACTATGAATGAGTCTATTAATAAGATCAACTTTATTTGGCTTAGATGGTGGATCTTGATATTAATAAGATTGTGTCACAACGTTAGACATGGTTTGCATTTTTTGTTTTTGTTGATTCAGGTGCTAGATGTTAATGGTTTGCATATTCTGTATTCGGTGAATTCCACACGGAGGTTTGTTTTTGATGTGCTTGATTGCTAAGAATGTTGGATTGGATGTGTCAAAGACAATGTTCTGCATTTTGTGAAATAGTTGATGATATGTTAAGCATTCTCTGTATGGATCAAGTTGACAAATGGATTACTAGACCTAAGAAAATATTATATTATGTTGTGATTTAGTTTACAAGTTTTGTGTTTCCTAAGCTTAAACTACATCTTTGCCTTTATGGACATTATTTTATACATATTTTGATAGCATTTTCATAAGAAAATGAATCTTCTTTATGTATGTTATTTGAAATTAATTAAGAAAATTCATGATTTCCAATATAGTCTACTCATGTATCATTGTTTTCTCCTCTTGTTGTTCACTCTCTCTAGGAATTGGCTTCTTCCGTTCTTTGCCTCTAACTTGTTACGTTCACGATGCAAGTCTTCGATACCCATTCGGATGCCTTCGAACTTTTGTAACGACTTCGACTGGGCATGTTTCTGGAAAAATCAAGTGAATTTTGTAGCATAGTCATGGTATGATAGCAAAATCTAAGTGGAAATAGTTCTATATGCAATGATACCACTTTTGACTACTTTGTTGTTCCACATTTTTTTCGTACATTATGTTGGATGTGTTAAACTTCAAGATGGCTATTTCTTATTTCACTTTTATTTTAGGTTTCTTTATTTGTTTAGAGCGTTGGCTTATTTTTATTGCATCATGACTTTTGTTTCTTACAAGGACTCCATTACGGGTACAAAAACCCGTACAAACCATCTTACACAATCCATCTCAGCCTAGGATTCTTTACAAGGGGACAAAGAATCCAGGTGCTGGTTTTTGGTAGGGGGCTGTGGATTTTTTTGCGTGGGAAACGCGCGCGCGCATATATATATATATATATATATATATATATATATATAACATCTATTATCAATCAACTTTTCTTATCTTTCATGCACAACTTGTATTTCTCAATTAGTTTTTCTTCGTGAGATTATCTTGCAATCAAATGCACTTAGTCTGCGCATATGTAATGTTTCATGGGCATGTCTCAAAGACGCAATACAATGTACTTAACCTTTAAGGAAAAGAATCCAATTGTTCTTTCCGGCAGCCAAGTACAAGGCCAATACACTAGTTTCAATCTAATTCATGGTGATGCTCCTTAGCACATCATGTGATCATGGTTGCTAGTTCTTTGCCTTGCATGCAATAGTTCTCATTGGCCTACCACTTTCCAAGTTGGGTGGCCTATTCATTGTTTGCTACTCATTACCCTTCCCCTTCCACACATATGCATTGTGCCTTCATCCATGACCACTTTTGAATGTGAAAAAAGTCCCAAAAGTTTATCTTGTTTGCATAATGCCCAACAATTCTTGAATGGTGATGTCATATGTACACATGGCAACCAAACCAATGAAATTAAAACATGTAAATTTTATGTGAAAAATTCCTTCATTGCTCAAGGGAGAGGGGGCATTATGGGGAACTAATATATCTACAACTTTTACATTAACCACCATGGAAAAACTATTTGCTCTCAACCAATGTCGAAGACACTCTCACAATCTCTCCACTATCTCTATTCCCTTCCAAAGCCTATAATGAGGTGCTCCTCTATATTTATATGTAGAGTACATAATCCCCAAGACAGATCCCATGTACAACATAGAACTCACCAAACACAATTCACTAGAGATTTTAGAGATTTGCATAATCAAAATTAAAAGCAATGAAGTTTACCTCAAATGACACATCATTCCCTATGGAGACCTTTAATGTGAATAATAACGTTACTCTCCAGTAGGAGCATGTATTCCAGACACAAAAGCGAAAAGGCTAACAAAGATGTGAAAAGAATGAAAGGAATATACCAATGCTTACTAGCAATACAATAAAGTTGTTCTTGCCAAATGATCCTCTTGATGAAGTCATTAACCTAGATGATGTGGCAAGAGTTTTGAAAACACTTGAGGATTGATACAAGTCCAAATTTTTGACAAATCATTTTCTCATAAAGATGAGAGTTGTGATCTAAATGTTTTTGAAGGGATAAAAACCAAAAGCACACTTGAATTAGCTTAATAAGATTGTGATTAATGTGATTTTCAATAAGTAGGGGTTAGTCATTATCTTATGGTCCCTTTACATACTTCAATTATGACATGGAGACCTATAGGGTGGTCGATTATTTAATATGAAAGGAAGATGAGAAAAGGAAGGAGATGGAGAAGATAAGTGGAAAGTAGAAGTCTAAAATGGTCCAAATTATAGCATTTCCACATATATGGTTCTGAAGGTGACATAATGGTATGCTCCTAAATGATGGAAAAGAAGTTGAATTCTATGTGATGATTGGATTCAACATCTTTCAATTATGTACGGTTTTATACAGGAAATAATTAGCATAATGAAATGTGCAAGAGCTACACAATCTAGATGCCAGGTAGGAAGGTTCACAAACTCATGTTTTCTTGATGTAATTCTTCATGTTTGATAGCAAGATATGAACTTTGAAGGGTAGACATGAGCTAATAGCTATGATGAATCAAATTTCATTACAAACAATTGCATCTAAGAGGTGTAAAATCATACTTCACAAGGGAGTTCTTAAAGTGAAAGGAGTATGCATAATAATTTGTAGAAGACAAACAATGAATAGAGTACATAGGCTCAAGTGAATCATAGCAAGTAACGAAACTTTTAGTTATTTCTACATATTTTATAGTTAATCTTGATGAGATTAATTTTAAAATCCTTACTAAATCAAAAGAAGCATGGTGATAATGATGAAAAGTCCATGATCAACAAAGAAAATAATATATCTAAACTTTGATCCACAAGAAGTTCACTGGTCAATCATGGATTACAATGATTTTCTCTCGATCCACAAGAGCTTTACCCTCACAAGAGCTATGCAAGAGAACAATGAAAGTGGAGAGCTATAAATGAGCCAAAAGGAGAAGAATAATTGAGAGTTATCCTCTATTTATAGGCATTGGACATGTGTACTGACTCTCACTAATATTGATAATGACTAACAATGCAGCAGGAGATTCCAAACAATTCCACCTTCTAGAATTTTCTATTTGCTTGAAGCTCCATTCCACTTGTAGAATCTGTAACCCATCTAAGATATTTTCCTGATTACATAGATTGATTTTCAACGATCAAGATTATAGTAATGAACTTGGACATTATGCAATTCATATGTACTATACCAATCCTGGTAAGCTACCATTTACTCAACTTCAACTATTGTTACATGCATGCATATACACATGCACATGTGCACGTGTGCATGAACACACATATATCAACATGAGCTGACTTGATCACTCAATATGCGTGTAAAGAAAAGAAAGTAGCAAAATATAAAGTAGGACAAGAATGCAAACATAGCTGCAAAAATCAGGATTGCTTGACAGGCTTGACTAACCATAAAAGGTCAACTTTTGACTCAAAAATCACGTGATTGCCATACCGAAATAGTGAGTACGCGAGTCTGTAGGATCTAAGGTCCACACTAGAGGGGGAGTGAATAGTGTACTATGGCAAAATATAAACTTTTATAAGAAACAATCACCACTAACAAGATTTTAAAGTGGAAATCCTTCCAAGTAAAAATCACTACCTAAGTCTCTTAATTTAGAATTTCATGACTAGTCGACACCAGTGAAATGCATTAATGCACCACTAGAACGAGGGTGGCACAACATTTTTCTCTTTTACACCTGAATAAGAGAAGAACAACGAGACTCCCAACAACTTGGGTCTCAAATAAAAGAAACACAAATATAAAATAATAATATATCTTATAGAACCTTCAATAAATATGCAAATCGAGTATTTTTGAGGTCGAAGAAGGTGTGCTTTAGAAGGTGTGAAAAAAGTGCAGAGTCGCAAAAGAACAATAGAGAGCTTTTTTTTGCTTGTAGATGCTCTTAGAGATGTGTTTTGAAATGAAGGCTGATGAATCCACATTAGTAGACTAGTATTGAGCCTAAGATTGGTTGGTTAGTTCATTTTAAGTACATTAATGTTTGCATTAGGTTATAAATAAGTGCATGCATTAGGATTTAGATCTGTATATATTTTATTTCCTTTTATAATAAGTTATGTACATAAATAATAGTTGCGTGTTTCATTGTTTCAGGAAACCATACTCACACCACTTCTCTCGCTCTCTCGCTTGCACATATGCACATCACCTACTCTCACCACATCCCACAAGACCTATCTCACCCTTTCCCATACACCTCACGGCTCCATTCCTCACCCAAGTATGCACATACATGCTCACACACTTATTACTCCCCAGCAACCCCTCACTCAATGCACACACACACACACTGTTATAGACCCAATGTGCACACACCTACAATGCATGCAACACAAGCCCGACCTATCTCTCTACTCATCTCATTCTCACACAGGCCCTAAAAGGGCACCAAACCTTGTGATAAAAAGAGGGTTGATCTTCGTCACGCAACACACACTGCTCTCTCTCACTCGATCAAAGGTGAGGTAGGAGAGTAAGGGTAGTGTACACTAGGGCATGGCTGATGTGTACACATCTAATTGACCTAACATGTCAATTTATGCATGTTCATAGGGTCATAGAAGCATCATGCATTATAAATATTACATAACATGCATCATCATCCATTTAGATTAATTTGTACAAATTGTATAGAAATTCACCTCTTATTGTGGCCAGGGAACAAGGTGACATTATTTTGAGGCCTTAGATTGAAGATCCGACCGTACAGATCTGATCAAGGCAACAATCAGAGTCCAATGCCTAAAAGATCACCCTGATCGGATTTCCGTAGCATCAGATGCAGTTTGAGGAAGATCAAAGGCAAGAGGCAATGTGGTGAAAATCTAAACTTCAGATGACAAATCCAACCGCATAGATGGATTCGAATCAACGATTGCAACCCAACAACACAAAAATCAATCCAATCCAACGTCTGTGGCACCACTTACGAGCATTTGAGGATGGACGGCCCAAATGGCTTCACGTGGTGCCATCCAAGCTACCCAAAGCCATCGGCGCCCCTCCTCATCAAAGCAGCCTCGATCTCAGTCGTTGGATCTTCATCCAATGGCTAAGAGCGCCTAGACGGAAATTTAAAAATGCGACCATTTATGGAGGTAGCACAACAATCGAAGCTCTCACATGCAATGCAAGGCACAAGTTTGAATCAGCGCGAGCGGATTAAATCTACTGAAGGTAGTAGCAGGCGAAATTTGCCTGTTGGATAAAGAACAAGCAGCAGCAGCAACAGCTACGTGGCCCACTTACGCACACTGGATGCTCATGCGTGTGACAATAATGATTTGATGTGATAAGGCACGATCTGAAGGCGCAAGTGAGCGCGATTCTCGACCATTGGATCATGATCCAATGGCAATGACAGCGGTCATGTCACCTCTTAACGTGCGAAGAGGAAGTGGTAGTGGCGTGATCTAGGCTATTCAATCTTGATCAGACGGCTGAGAACAACCCAAATCGCTTAACTAATGAAGGCGATCAGGTGTCGACGTGGCACAATGTGGGACGTTGGATCAGCGACGAGTAGCTGAAATCAAAGGCGCAGCTTCATCGACATTTGATGGGAACACCATCATAGGTCCTAACTTGACACTTTTAGTCAGGTATAAAAGATAAATGCTCCTACATAACCATCTGAGGGTTATAACTCAACTTCAAGGTGTTTTGAGAACAGAACAGGAAATTAGGGTTAATTCTATAATTTTAACAGTATATCATGAACATAGAATAACCAAGGGGTTTGCTAGGGGTCAAATAGAGGTCAAATGAGCATTAAAGACTAATAAGTGGGTCCATACAGATAGAAACGGGGTTTTACGCATTTCGGGAACTAATACAGCACCCGAAACCATAATTTCAGACCCGCTTAAATTACAGAGGTTTTGGCCAAGATAAAATTTATCTAAATCTTAAAAAATTCATAATAAAATATTCCTTAAGGTTTAGTATCCTTGATTTGACCTTTGGAACCCATTTTTACCCCAAATAAAGTCTCAGACAAAATTCTACCCTAAATTGGGTTTTTGAGTAAATTTCCCAATCAAACTTGGTCAAAACTAAAATATAACCCCATCAACAGATTCCTTGGGTCCAAATTAGGTTTTGACCAAAGTTTGGACCCAATCAGAGTCCATCTTGACCTAGTTTGTATTTTGGTCCAGCCTCACTCCTCTCTCATTCATGTCTCTAACTTTTGAAATCTTTGCAATCAGGTCTCTAACCTTCTTGTTGTTCTTTGCAACTGGGTCCCTGCCACCATTGGTGTGAACACATCAAGCTTCGTCAAAACATGAGCGAGGATTTCTCGCTCGATTCTCCACTTCCAAAATTGAAAGAGAGATTCCTTGATGAATTCCCTAACAATTGGACCCAGCCTTAGATCCTCATTCACTCATAATCTCTCATGCGAACACTTTGAAATTATGGGTATCCAGTTTGCGTGAAGATTTCGAGCTTCGCGAGCTTGTTTCCAAGCTTGGAGCTCCTCTTTTAGGCCTATAAAAGGACCCAGGACGAGAATCCTTGCTCCCTAGCTAGTTTTGGCAAGAGAAATCTCTCTTCCTTCCCTCTCCAGCCACCTTCACACCATGCTACAGTGACCTCTCTCCGACCCCCTCGTCCTACCATCCAACAATCAAATTGGATAGCTCCCTGCTGTAACGAACGCGTGCCCCAGACGTCTTTTAAGACATCTGGGAGGTGGCCCAGACGTCGTACCAGACGTCTAGGATCGTTTCCAGATGTCTGGAAATCCGTTATCTTCCACACGTGTGGGTCGTCTGCGCGCCTGAGCGTGCAGACCCACATAATCGTTTATTCCCTGCGGCTGCAGATGCCCTGCCGCGTCCTCTCTCCTCCTCGCACGGCCTTAAAAGGCCACGCCTCCCCTCACTTCCGTCACCACCGTCTCCTCCCTCTTCTCCTTCAGCCAGTGAGCGTGAGCGCGAGCGCGAGGGCGGCAGCGGCGGCCGCAGTGAGCGCGGAGGTGGTGCTGCGTGCGAGAGCGGAGCTCTGCTGTGAGGGCAAGCTCGCCGGGGCTGCTAGGGCCGGCCGGCGGAGGGCGCAGGGGGCGCGGAGCGACGCGAAGGGGGGGCTGCTGCGGTCTGAGCAGCAGGCGCGCGAGGTGCGACGCGGGCGACGTCGCGAGCGGAGGCCGAGTGGTGCCCTGATTCTGGAAAAATTTCCAGAATCAGACGTCTGGGTTGATAGCCAGACGGCGAGGGCGACGTCTAGAAGACCATCCAGACGTCTGAAAGGTGAGTTTTCCGTCTCCTTCCTTCCTGTCGACTGACCGTACTGAGTGAGGGAGATGGGTGTGCGCAGGCTCGGTGATTCGCCATCCATCGTAAATCAGACGTCTGGCAGTAGTACCAGACGGCGGAAGCGACCTCCAGATGTCCGGGGTGACCATCGGACGTCTGTGAGCTAGGCCAGACGTCCCCGCAGACTTCTGGATGTCTGGGAAACCACGCTGAACAAGGTAATTCTCTGATCCACTTTTTAGGACGTCTGGAAGAAGTTCCAGACGTCTGATTTTGCACAGTGTCGTCATTTTTGACCTGTTTAGGGCCTGTTGGGGTTCCGTTTTCCGCGATTCAAGTTGCGTTCTTTTCAGAATTAATTCCTCTACCCGTCTACAGTAGCTATACACTGTTTTGAGACACTCCTTGTGTTTGATCCTTGTGATAGGACCCCGTTCTATTGCAGTCTCGGGGGTCGCGGAGGCACGTGGGATTCCCGACCACGCCCCCATTTCTCCCGTTGTACCTAGTAGAGTGGCTTTAAGTTATTAATAAAATCTGTTAAATTATGGAACCATAAATAGAACCTAGGACATTGCATGAATCCTAGGAATGAGAAATAGATAGAATGATAGCTCCTAGGTGTTGCATGAATCCTAGGGCTGGAAAACTAGATTGTATGATAGATCCTGGGATATGGCATGAATCCTAGGATGGGAAAACTAGTGGAATGTTTAATACTGCAGTCTTGGAAAATGGAAAGAGATACAAAGTTGCCTGTATTTTGAATTAACAGCTGCCTGTTGTGAATAAATAACGTGGTTGAGAACATGGATTGTAAGAATGTGAAACTGGAAAGTGAAACCTGGATGTTTGAGTAAAAAGGATGGAACCCTACGGGGAAGTAGGAGTAGAACTCCTGGAAAGTGAATGGAATAGTATTGGGGAAGTGAGCTGGCCCTTGAGTACGGAGTACTAAGGAGAGCGACTGTCCCCCTGTTTAGTGCAGAGCGTAGCTAGCCGCCCCAGGGACCCGGGGTTAGGACTGGCCACTCTGTACCGACTTGCTGGCCCTCGTGTACGTAGTACCGAGGAGAGCTACTAGTGTAGGGAGGTACTAGCTACCCCACGGGCCCCGAGGTTCTGCTAGCCTCCCACACCGACTTGTTAGGCCCGCTGGGGCAAACCAGGGTAGTCAGGCGAGGGTGCGCGGACTGTGGAGGGGCAAGGCCCCGGTTTGGTTACTGTGGAGGGGTTGGACCCCTATTACTGAGAGGGCTCTGCCCTGGACTGGTTCCGTGCTGTGCTTTGGGTGCACCCGTTAACGGAAACGATTGACCGCGTGCCAGTGCGGGTTAGCTACCTGTGCGTTTATCGCGCGTGTCGTAGTCACCGTTACGTCTGTCAGTGACCTTGGGGTGGTTGACTGAGGGTAGGATCACCACGGGGGACTCTCCCGGCCAGGAGAGCACCACATGCTACTTCTACTTTTTGGAAAAGACTGCAATCAAGATCGTTCCCACGAGGAACATTCGAAATCAAGTAAAGGATCTGAGGAATAAATGAAATAGTGAGACAATTGAAAGACTTAAATAAAGAAAGTAACAGAACTTAACAGCTACTGTACACTCTACTGTTTCTTTAGTTTTAGTTGCCACTATACTCAGCGTTTTGCTGACGTGTTACACTCGTTACCTTTCAGGACCAGGTGTTGAGCAGCCAGGGTCAGCGACTGCAGAGGACGCTGGGCCAAGTAGGGTCCAGTAGAGTTACCACTGTTTCTTGTACCTCTTTTTGTTCCGTTATAGTGAGTAGTTCTTGTTTCCGCTGTACTTTTCTTTACCTGCAGTTCATATTTAGTTATGAATGTTTTTCTACTGTTGTGGTGGTACATACTGTGGTAGTTTCTTTCCTTACTGCTGTACTTTCTTACTGTTAGTTATATTCATGCTGAATGTGGTTTATTTTACTGCTCTTTTGGTTACTTCCTCGTTGGACGACTAGGTCTTGGGATTAGTTGAGTCGGTCCGGTTCTCGTGTCTCGTAGGGACTCGGGAATCGGGTCGTTACACCTGCCTTCCCCTCTCAACTCCACTCCTCGCCCGCCACAGTAGGGGCCTCCTTCCTCCTCCTCGTCGCCGCTCCAACTCGCCGTCGACTTCATCTTCTTCGGCTCCAACTCGCCAACGACGGCCGCCTTCGCCCACCATCTTCCACTCTAAGTCCCTCTTTCTACTCCTCTTCTCTTCCTGATCATTCCCAACCTCTTAGCCCTTAGGTCAAATCACCAACACCACTCCATTCCCATCGTCTTCTTTCACTCTGGTGACGCTCCAACGTAGCCTCACTCCCGCTACAGACCATCAAACGCCTCGCTGCCACCTCCACAAGCTTCACCGTGCCACCCTCGCCAAAAGCCCTCTCCCTATTTTCTTATGCGACCACCAAAGACCTCCACCGAACTCCCTCGCCTACACATGCCTTCTCCGAGGTCACCAGACCTCCACACCCACTCTCACGCGATGCCACCACCAGTGTTACACTCGTCGACATCCGACGAACCTTCTAAGCTTTTCTGACAGGGTCGAGAAGTCGTATCCTCCTTTTTAGGTACATGTCAAAGCTCCACCATCGCCTTCATCTTCTCTAGCTCCGCCAGCTATCTTTAAGCCGTGTTCTTCAGTACCCTCAGCTCCAGGTGCTGCAAACGACTCCCAGGAAGCACTCCAGACTTCCAATTGAAGCAGCAAATGCTTCCCTCGACCTCAATCAGAGAAATCTTCAACTGTTGCCACACAAGGAGGACTGGGGACATATAGTCCCACATCATAGAATCAGAAGTCGTTCGCGTGAGATAAAAGGAACTTGTTTCCCTCGACCCCTAGCCCAAGACATGACGGTCAGGTCCCTACGCACACACCTCCTCACGCTCACTCCTCACTCGCTACACCACGCAAGCGGGTCTGGTCCCTGGTCTAAATACCCGATTATTGACCCAATTGTCCCTAGGGTCTGAGAGAAGAAGAAAAAGAAGAGAGAGGGGGGATTTGCACTTCGTGCCTTTGCTCTCTACACTTAGCCGATTCTTAAGAGGCCTTTGCCTCTATAGTGATGTGTTGCGCCTCTCTCTTGAGGCTTGAAAGAAGAAAGAAAGCAAGAGGCCATTGAGCCTCTTCAAGTTGCTGTAGTAGCTTACACTTAAGCCATCTGATGCTGGATTCCATCGTCTGATCTCTACAAGTGCCTTACTTCTACACACTGTGGAAACATTTGATAAACTTAGTTGGCGTGGATATTTGGTTGAGATTTACTGTTCAATTATTTGAGATACTTGTAAGCTTAATTTTAGGGGTTAATTTGGTAATTTAAATCATTATTTTAACCTTTTTTTTTTTGCACTTTGCTACTTGATTTCATATATATATATCATTTTGATTTGTTCTAAATGAAGCTTTGGTCATAATTTCTCATTATTTTATTAAATTGTGAATAGTGAGATTGAATTGCCATTAATTACTTCGAATGAACGACCTCGAACTCTTTTTCAATTCTGAGTTATAAATTTAATTATTTTCAAGCGATTCAGCCTTTGCTACGACGATTACTCCTTAAACCCCTCGATAGCCCGTTAACATTTTGGCACCGTTGTCGAGGAGCAACGCGCAGTTTGATTTCACTTATTACAATTTGTGATCTGATACTAACTTGTTTTATCTATTTTGTTGTGATTGTGCAAGGTACACTTGAGAAGATCAGCCGCACGATAGCCACTCCAGGGGCAGGTAATCTCATTTCCTTCTTCTTAAGCCCCTATTTCTGGAAAGAATTAAAGAAAAAAAAGAGAAATCAATTAGGATCAACTCGCATTCCTTATTAGACTTAATCACTTGAGTTGCCTGATTTGATTAATTTTAGACATCCCCATCCAGATTTCTGCACCTACTAAGGATCTAAGGTGCCTAGGGTTGTTCACCTTCTTGATTGATCCCTAGGTGCCGCAATTGGAAAGAATTGGATCTGGAAAAGGAACCAAATTAGGGTTTCTATTTTAGGGCTTGAGAAAAACATACTTGCCTAAATTAAAAGAGAATTTATTTCTCACATTGTGTGTCACCCAAACCTTGCTTGAATTGACCTAATCAAGAAAACCCTAAAAGAAGGCTCCAACATTCACTTGAATCCTTGAAATTTGGACTTAATAACCTGCTTGTAAATCACTTAGGGGGATTTTAGGTTCATTACCCAATTCATCCTAAACATTAGGGCAGGTTATGTGAAGTTGACCCACTTTGTAGGTTAATCAACCTTCAAATTAGATCACAAATCACAAATCAACTCTAAAATTCAAGTGAAATTCAAAGCCCCATAATTCAGGATTAAAATTGATAGACATAAGGGGTCAAGTTGCTCATTCCGATTTACTTGGATTCTCAGTGACAAGGAAGGTCAAGTAGGGGAAACCTTTAACCTGTAGGGACGCTCTACCATGTAGGGGTCTTTACAAGACTCTCCCTTCCTGGCTACCCAAGTATTTCTCAAGTAAGTGATTTTCTGATCAAGCGGTATCATCCACCTCAAACCTCCTTAGTCATCCAAAGATTTGTTTAGGTGCCTTGATTGGGTCTATTACACCTTCTGTCCCTCATCTGGCTTACTAGTGCATGTTCGGAAGGAGGTCCTTAAGACCACCCTTGAGACCATTAGCAATTCACTGTCATAGAGGCCAAGCCTCGAATCACTTGTTTTTGCTACCTTTTGATCATATTGATATCTCTTCCAACTCTTCTGCCTCTAAGCCTAGATCTCCTTCATCTACATCCATGGAAAATCAAAGAGAAGAACCCAATGTCCAAGATCAGATACAACACCTCAATGATCTATTCCATGCACACATCAATCCACCATGGCATCCTCAAATGGGAGATCACTATAATCCTGCCGCGGTGGAGATCGAACCTAGATTACAAATCCCTATTGGAGGGCCTAATGTTGAACTCAAACCAAACATGATCGATGATATTCCTAAATTCCATGGCTCAAACTCCGAAGATCCCTTCCAGCACATCAAGCAACTAAAACATCTGGCCTAGACCTTCGAGCCTACCATACAAAATGAGACATCCTGTCATGAAGATGTTCTCCTTCTCACTTATGGGTAAAGCTGCCGATTGGTTCTAAACTCTGACACATCCTATCAACACATGGGGGGAACTACAAAATGAATTCTTACAAAAATTCTTCCCCGTTGGTCGGACAAATGCTTTAAGGCACCAAATCGCACACTTCACGCAAAATCCAGGAGAACCACTTCATCAAGCATGGGATCGCTTTCTGGATCTCATGTGGAGATGCCCCCATCATGGAGTTTTAAAGTGAAAACAAGTCCAGTCTTTTTACCATGGGCTCCGTGACAAGATCAAGCTATTTGTCAATGCAACCTGTGATGGAAGCATCATGGGTCAGTATGAAGATATCATTTGGGAGATTCTCGAGAATATGTGCGAGAACTTCATAAACAATGAATCTATGGGTATGTCTGACCAGACGACTACCCGTGCATTGACAAACACACGGGGGGCACACGAGACTCAAGGCATGTCCACATCCATTGATCTAGAACTGACGGCCAGTCGCCTAGACAAGGTCTCTATTATCAAAAAGAAGGTCGATGAATTGGCTCGACATTTACAGAGAACCACCTTAGCACAACAGAGCACATATGCGCAACCGCCCTCTGATAGGGAGGCTATGCATAACATTTATCACCACTCTCATTAGGGGATGGACTCATATCCACCCCCATCTGATCTTGTTTTCAGAGGAAACTCCAGAACTACCTACACTAGTTGGGGGAACTCTGAACCCTCGTATTCTAAATTCTCTGGAGTTCCTCAAACCTGCGAGGATCTCCATGCCATCCAAAATGATCCATTCTCAAACACCTCTAACCCTGGATGGCGTAATCATCCTAACCTTGCTTGGTCAAGGAATAATCAAAATCTGAGATCTCAACTCCAGCAACAACCACAAAGCTCTGCACCCTTACCAGCCTACTCAACCTAGACCCAATCCAAATTATCAATCTGGGGCATCAAGGGACGATCAAATGACTCTTATCCTACAAACCCTAGTTGACATCCTGAAATCCAATACGGTTATGCAGAAACAACATAAAGATGAGATCACAGAAGTTTGAAATCAACTCGCACAAATGGCGAATTCTCGCCAACCTAGTGCACTTCCATCTTAGCCATTACCAAATCCTAATAACATGTCGAATCAGAGGCATGTTATGAATCCAAATCAAGGCCAAGCTCACTATGTCTACCAGGCCCCTTCCGCTCCATTACCCAACGAGATGGAAGCTTCGACATCATACTCGGCATATCAACAGCAATCACCACTTCTGCCAACTCCAAACCAAAACAAAGCAGGACTAAATTCTGTTACCACCCGTAGTGGAAAGACAACTTAGGATCCACCTTATCCGAGCCACTCTTAGCCTGGTAGCTCAGAGCCTAACCCTAGGTTGGTTATCCAGGACACCCCTATCCTAGATCCAGAACTTGAACCAATCCTAGAGGAACCTACAGAGGTTCCATTTCTTGAGGCTTTGTACAAAGGAAAAATAAAACCCAAACCCATGGCACTTGAGGAAGATCTGGTCAAGCTCTTTAAGCAAGTCCAGATAAACATCCCTTGATGGATGCAATCCGCCACGTACCGGGATATGCGAGATTTCTGAAGGATTTGTGTACACCTAAGTGTAAGCCACGAAGCAAAGACGGGAATCCAATCGTATTGTCAGAGCAAGTCAACTCGATCATTTTGAGCAAGCTCCTGCAAAAAACAAAAGATCTTGGCACCCGTTTGATCTCCTACAAAATTGGTGATTTAGAATTTGATAGAGCATTATTGGATTTAGGAGCCTCCATAAACTTGATACCTACATCTCTACTGGACCATTTCGAGAAAACTGAGCTTAAATCGATTGAGGTGACTTTGTAGTTAGCATATTGATGAGAACCTCATCATGAGCCATAACTAGCTCATTTTAACCTAATACAAAGGATAAAAGCTCCTACATAACTCAAGGAAAGGCTTAACTCAGAGAGATTCTGAGTTCGCAAAGAAAACAGAAACTAAGGGGTAAAAAATGCAATTTCACCAATCCAATCTGAAAACAGGGTAACTCAGGGTCCAAACATAGGTCAAAGAAACTTAATAAGAGGAAAAGTGGGATGAGATGATTCAATAAGGGCTACAGCAACTCCAAGCAATTAAATGACATCCTGTAACCCTAAAAAAAAACCCACTTAAAAACACGAGGTTCGAGAAAAAGTAAAAATAGAATAAAACCTCTAAAATTCATAGAAAAATAATCTCTAGGGTTTAGAACCTTCAATTTGGCCTTCGGAACCCTTTTTGACCTACATTGAGAACCATGCCCAATTAATAACTTAATTTGGGTTTTTGCGTAAATTGATCAGTCAAACAAGGTTTAATCTGGAAATAAAATTCACCATCATAATCCTTAGGCCCCAATTAGTCATGTATAAAAACTTGAGCCTAAGAGGAAACCTTCTTGACCAACTTTACACTTTGGTCCTCATTTATTTACTTTTTGGCCCTCAACTTTTGAACCATCACATTTCTGCCCCTAACTCTCCTTCGTTCTTTGCATTCAGGGCCCTCCTGCCAAAACCTGACCAGCACCATGCTCCGACGACCTTGCGCGGAGCATGGCGCCGCGCAGGGTAAGGGGGAGGGTCTGGCAAGTAAACCGGGGGTGCCCTGCATCGTCAGCCGTCGCAGGAACACCCCCTGGTCGCTGCAACCCACCATACCGGCCGTGCGAACGCACGGACGGTATGGGTCTCCATCTCCGGCGTCCTCCGGCGAGGGAGACACGTCGTCTCCCTCCGCCCTCCTCTCTGATTCTACCCTATAAGTACCCCCCGTCGCTCCACCGTTCAAGGGAGCTCGGTCCTGACGGAGAAAGACCCCCACTTCCTCTCTTCCCACTCCGACAGGGAGCCCTCCAGCTCTGGCGGCCTCTCCCCTTCCTCCTCGTCGCTCTGCCGCACTACCAGCTGCAGGGTTGCCCCCCCTCGCTCTTCCCGCGCCACGCCGTACCCAGCTGGCGCCTCTCCGGCCCTCTCCTCGCCGCCGCCCCTTCCCCCGGGCATCTTCTTCTCCGGCGACAGTCGATACGACTGCCGCCTTGCTCCAACCCCTTTCGTCTCCGTAGCTAGGTCAGAACTTCTCCTCTTCCTCCCCTCTTCCTTTTCCTCACTTTACATCTTTACTGTTGCCCCGATCCGACCAATCGCCCTCACCTTCTCCACCTCCGCCCCTGCTCCGGCGACCCGCTCCCATCACTCCAGCAACCCACACGGCTCGCCGACCACCGCAGAACCTCCGCCTCCTCACCCTGATCAACCTCCGCCCTTCCACTTCCCCCAAATCACCCTCTGCATCCACCGAACAAACCCATCTCCCAACCTGCAGTTTGACCTAGGGCGGCCCTTAGGCTCCGCCCCGCCGCCTGCACACCCCCCGACCACCTTCGTCGTACCACGACGAAGGTCCTCCGCGTTTCTGATTGGGCCGAGAGGCCGTTTCTCGGTGGGCAGGTACCTGCGCTCGCCGCCGCCATTGTTAAAGCGAAGCAGCTTCTTCACCTGCTGCCCCAGGTGCGCCATGCCCAGGTCACGCTCCCAGGCAGTGCGAGGCGTCTTCGCGAAGTACCAGGCTGCAGTCGAGTCGAAGCTCTCGCGCGAAGCCCCCGCGCTTCGCCTCGACTGCCGCTGCTTCCTCCGCGCAGGCATCCAAATTGGGGTGGGACATTTAGTCCAACCTTGGAAAGCCACTGAGGCGAACGGGCGCTTAAAGGCAAAAAGTGCCTTAAGCTGTTCGCCTCAGTTCACGGGGTGAGGTCCCCTTCACCCGCCCGACTACCCGGCCTCGTCCTCACGCACGCCTCGCGGACCTGGCCCGACCCGACTTAGCCTGACCTGCACTCCTCGCCCACCACGCACGCCGGTGGGCCTAGACCCGGGCGCAACCCGTACCCGACTACCCGGCAGCTCTGGGAAAGCTTTCCTAAGAGCGGCTTCTGTGAGAGAGAAACACGGGGGGGGGGGGGGGGGGGAGGGTAGAGTAGGTTTTTGCCCGCTGACGAGAGCTTTGAAGTGTGCAGGCACAGGAGAAGAAGAAGAAGACGAGCGAGGCAGAGAAGAAGGACGACGAAAGCTGAAGGAAGGAGGAGCACTGTAGCAGCGGCGGTTTAAGTCGTCTGATTGGAAAATCAGACGACGCTCTGAAGGCAGAAAAGAGGAAGAAGAACAGGACCGCAAGGGAAAAGAAAAAGAAAGAGACAAGCAGAAACAAGAGCTGAAAGAAGAAGAAGAACATCACCCACTGCTGCAAATAAAGAAGACAGAAAGAAAAAGAAGAAAGAAGGAGAGACGACGTCCTGACAGCAAAAGCAGAAGAAGAGAGCACGAGAAGAAGATCTGAAGAACAGAAGGCAGAAGAAGAAGACCACAAGGAGATAAAGAAACCAAAAGCCAAAGAGGAAGAAGAGAAGAGAAGAATAAGAAGCCAAATTTTCATCTCTCTCTCTCTCTCTTTATTTTTGTAATAAGAATTTGTACCCCTAGAATACGACTTGCTCCCTGAGTTCGACCTCGGGAACTCTTTTATTTTTCGAGTAAAAAAATTATATATTTGAAATGATGGCAATAACTGGCTATACTACAACGCTATAACAAAACCTAGTTATCGCCACGTCATTTCTTGGCGCCGTTGCCGGGGAGCAACGGCTATTCTAGAGGTAAACATTCCTGTTTCTTTTTAGTTTCTGATAATCTCCTCTCTTTTGTGCAGCTACAGGAAATCAAGAAGAAAAACAACCGCACGACAACCACTCCGAGGACAGGTAATTTTTTTTTCCTCTCGCTATTAACCCCTAAACTCTAAAGAGGAAGAAAAGAAAAGAACAAGCAATATTGGGCTAACCTGTCTTCCATACTTAGTAACCATAAAAAGTTGCATGTTTTCAACCCATTATTCCTGCACACTATTAAGGGTATTTAAGGGCTAACACATTCTTGCTTGAGCCCTAATTACCCAACAAAGAACTAACTGGACCAAGTAGAGCCAACATAAGATTCAACATTAGGGTTTTAGAGACACACTACTTAAATCAAGAATGGAGAAAATCCAAAAGAAGTGTGCCTAAACCATTGATTGAACATACTTATTCAGAGAAACCCTAAACAATTGGCTCTCTAAACACTTGAACCCAAAAAGAAAGGACCCAAAAGCTCTCAAAGGAACAAGAGGTAAAGTTGACCCCTTGGGTCAACCAACCTTAAAATTATGTCACTTTCTCACTCAAAATACCTAAGAGATCAAGTGTAACTTTAAGCACCCTGATCTTAAACTAAAATTGGTAGACTTAAGAGGTCAAGATCCCCATTCTGGTCAACCTGGAATCTCAGTGACAAGAGAGGTCGGGTGGGGGAAACCCTGTAACCCGTGGGGACTCTCTACCGTGTAGGGGTCTTCGCGGGACTCTCCCTCTCTGGCTGCCCAGGTAATTCTCAGGTGGACGATCTTTCTGATCAAGGGGTCCATCTGCCCCGAACCTCTATAGTCACCCAACATTTTTGGGTGTCTTGATTGGGTCCAGCACCTGCTTATCTCATCCAGTCCTTCAGTATTTTGCAGGAGGTCCTTGAAACCTCCTATAGAAATTCACTCTCCCCGAGGCTAAGCCTCGGCTCCCATGTTTTTGCAGAAATCATTCACATAGCCCCTCTTTCCTCTGATTCTGAACAAAGTCCCCTTCTTCCATTAATTCAAACTTCTGATTCTATCTTGATTCCACCACCTGATTCGAAGATGCAGCCTAATTACCTAGCAAGACTACCATGTAAAAAACCTGAATATCTGAGATCCATGAAAGATAAGATGATTGAGGATGCCCTTGAATTCTATGAAATCAAATATAAACCCTCAACACCAATAGAAAACATTCAGGTTGATGTCCCAACAACCACAGCTTTCATCATAAACTGTGCCCAAATTCTTTTGACAGAAGTTACAAAAGGATCAACCCGAGATATGCTCATGACAGGATACATTGAGATAGAAAAATTACACCAATCTGAATACCTTCAATGCTTGACAAATCCTGTACTTTGGGAACAACACCAAGATGCCCTTACAAAACGGGTAGAAATGATGAAATCAGTAGAACAAATTATCAACCAAAAATACCCGTATATACCAGAAACAGAGGATGAACCATCTTGGAACAGTATTAAGGAACAATCCAGTTTCCCAGATCTCGGGACTGAGGCACAAAGTGGTTGTGGAATCCCAACCCAGATAGAAGACAATGTTGAATTAGGTTGGGATATAGCAGGAGAACACAATGATGAGCCAAACTTAGACCATGAATTGCCAAGCCTAGAATTTCAAAACTCCTGCAATAATGAGATCAGAACTGAACCTTCTGAGGGTATAAATTCCGCCCATTATTTTGATAAGGTGGCCCTCGAAGGTTATTCGGACTTAGGTTCTAATAATTCTACCCACATCCTAAGCCTAGAACCTGGATCTGAAACTTATTGGGAAGATTATGAGGCCCCTTATGAGAAAGATCAAATTTTTACAGAATATGATTCCGGGCCTCTATTTGATGAATATCCCTCTCCAACATCCTCAGGAAATCTGATCGATTTTTCAGAAAACATGCTAATTTATGATACAGAAACTGAGGAGTTGGATGAGCAAGGTTTTAATGGGGTCTATCCTACCAGCTTCGAGCTTGAACAGAACACCTTTTTGAGCCCAGAATTGACATATAGGCTAGAACCCAGTCAGGCTGCTGATTCCACATCTGCTGATTTTTGCTGTGGTGGAATTCATGATCATGAATCTCATTTTTGCCAACTCTCCGACAATTTCAGATCTGACTATAATTGCGGAGAGACTTTCCTTCCTGAACACGCCAGGCCCATCTACGACCTCAGTTCACATGACTCTGACTCCGACTCTGAGGTCCTGATTCCCGAGATCACTGATAACACAGAATCATTCCTTTTCGATCCTCAGGAACCAAAAATAGAAAATGCCAAGAGTGATTGCAACCCAGAATTCAAATCTTTTCTCAATTCAGATTTCTTTCATCCTACAGACACTCTTCAGGCATTTGATAGTTACCCAGAGGACTCTTTACAGAAAATCACCTGTCATTCCTTTCTAGAAGAGCCCTCACACACAGTTTCCACCTCGTCTGCACACACAGAACTAATCAAAACCTCTTCCCAACCCTGACCCGCAACCGGACTCAATTTCTATCCAGATTCACCTCTCACCGAGCCGATTGCATTTCCACATCGAGTTTGGAACACTGATCAGACTACATATCATGCTCCATCATTCTCTGATCACCCCTGTAGGGTTCCTGCATCAATCACTGATTATTCTACGGGTCCCTACTCTGACCAGGCTGATTCGACTCAGCCAAACCCTACGTTTTCACTTCCACATCCATCTGAGCTTCATAGTATATGGTGGGTTCCACACCTTTTTATCCACATCTATCAACCCACCAGATTGATTGGGTTTGGGCTACATCATCAGCCTGTCGATCTGAACAAGCACCTGGTTGGACCAACCAGGCTCTTAATCAAGGTGCTTGTCTTACAAAACTCTACTGATTTGATCATCCCCTCTCCATCACATTTCCTGCTTGGCTGAAGGCATCAAATTCAGCGCTTAACGGGAGGCAACCCGTCATTTTCCAAAGAATCCAAAACTTTTTCTGACACCTTTTTGCACTTAAGGTTCACCCTTGTAGACAGCCGACCCCACCTCAGATGCTTGCATTTGGGATTAGAAATCATCCGCAAAATTCAACCCAACCCATTCACTCATCCAAATTTCTGTCTTAAGGAATGAACTAAGTTAAATAAAAACCGCCTAACTTACAATGAGGACATTGCAAATCTTAGGCATGGGGGGGTATGAAAGTGCAAAACTTGTAAGAAAAGGTTTCAAACAAAAAATTCACATATGCCAAAAACACCATAAAAATTAAAAATTTTCGAAAAAGAATAAGAGGAAAAGAGGAGAAGGAAATTTTGTGAAGGAGAAGGAGAAAAGAAACAAAATGAAAAAGGAGCACAAAATTATGAGAAAAGGTGATAGTCATTAGTAAGGAACTAAGGAATTAACCTATGTTCTACACCTCATTCAAGAAAATAACTGAAAAGTGCATAATGAGATTAGTAAGAACGCAAACCTTAGGCATTCTTGAATAGACTCTTAGTACCCATTAAGATCCAGACAATCCTCAAGAGGTTGAGGAAAATGAAAAGCTTAAGTACTAGGTCCAAGGCTTAGGGAGTATTTGGCCTCGTTAACTAATTTTTGGTTTACGGGACTTAGTAACCTAAGCACCCTAACCTCACACACAGCCTGGTTCAGTAAGCGTAAAAATCAAAATCACGCAGAAGCGTCGCAAAATTCTGGAAAGTACACCTAGAGTAGGAGCGGCCAACCAACACAAGTTGATTTGGACGAGTTCCCAGCGTGGAGAGGCGAGAAATCCCCTCGAAGATGCATAACAAAATATCATCTCCTCGGTGCTTGTCTCTTAGGATATTTACATATCCTACTGGGGGCATGTAAGCACTCTGCTGATTCAGATTCCATGGATGGCATTATCTCGAAGTGTCAATTGCCAGGGCCTGGATTCGGCCACGGAACACCATGGATGGGATTATCTCGAAATCTCAATAGCCAGGGTTCCGGGGGTTGCCATGGGCGGTGCTATCTCGAAGCATCGATCGCCAGGAACCCTTGAGGATTGATGATGGGAGCAATGAATCTGATACAGACCGTGTTGAAAAGCCAATCCTAAGCTAGAATTAAAAAGAAAAAGAGAGAGAACTCTCCAAATAGAAAAATTTTCTATCTCTCTCTCTTACAAAACGCACTGCGAACTGAGCCAGGGCTAAAATCATTTCAAGCACGGGTGCTTTAACCACAAAGTCCAATAAACCTTAGGTTAGTTCTTGTGGGCCTTAAAAACCTTTGCTAAGGACTAAGGCTGAGGCTAGACAGATTTGGATCTTGATTGGTACTAGAGTACCTTTTAGGCCTATGGTCAGCATTCTAAACTAATCTAAGCTCAAATGAAAAAGCACTTATCTGAAGCTATTAAGAACTTCATGGTCTAGAACAAGGGTTGAAACCTTAAGTTTTTGCTAAGGGACTAGCAAAAGCTAGGCATGGGGGTATGATGAAAACCTCATCATGAGCCATAACTAGCTCATTTTGACCTAATACAAAGGATAAAAGCTCCTACATAACTCAAGGAAAGGCTTAACTTAGAGAGATTCTGAGTTCGCAAAGAAAACAGAAACTAAGGGGTGAAAAATGTAATTTCACCAATCCAATCTGAAAACAGGGTAACTCAGGGTCCAAACATAGGTCAAAGAAACCTAATAAGAGGAAAAGTGGGATGAGATGATTCAATAAGGGCTACAGCAACTCCAAGCAATTAAATGACATCCTGTAACCCTAAAAACAAACCCACTTAAAAACATGAGGTTTGAGGAAAAGTAAAACTAGAATAAAACCTCTAAAATTCATAGAAAAATAATCTCTAGGGCTTAGAACCTTCAATTTGGCCTTCGGAACCCTTTTTGACCTACATTGAGAACCATGCCCAATTAATAACTTAATTTGGGTTTTTGCGTAAATTGACTGGTCAAACAAGGTTTAATCTGGAAATAAAATTCACCATCATAATCCTTAGGCCCCAATTAGTCATGTATAAAAACTTGAGCCTAAGAGGAAACCTTATTGACCAACTTTACAATTTGGTCCTCATTTATTTACTTTTTGGCCCTCAACTTTTGAACCCTCACATTTATGCCCCTAACTCTCCTTCGTTCTTTGCATTCAGGTCCCTCCTGCCAAAACCTGACCAGCACAATGCTCCGGCGACCTTGCGCGGAGCATGGCGTCGTGCAGGGTAAGGGGGAGGGTCTGGCAAGTAAACCGGGGGTGCCCTGCGTCGTCAGCCGTCGCAGGAACACCCCCCTGGTCGCTGCAACCCACCATACCGGCCGTGCGAACGCACGTACGGTATGGGTCTCCATCTCCGGCGTCCTCCGGCGAGGGAGACACGTCGTCTCCCTCCGCCCTCCTCTCTGATTCTACCCTATAAGTATCCCCCGTCGCTCCACCGTTCAAGGGAGCTCGGTCCTGACAGAGAAAGACCCCCACTTCCTCTCTTCCCACTCCGACAGGGAGCCCTCCAGCTCCGGTGGCCTCTCCCCTTCCTCCTCGTCGCTCTGCCGCACTACCAGCTGCAGGGTTGCCCCCCCTCGCTCTTCCCGCGCCACGCCGTACCCAGCTGGCGCCTCTCCGGCCCTCTCCTCGCCGCCGCCCCTTCCCCCGGGCATCTTCTTCTCCGGCGACAGTCGATACGACTGCCGCCTTGCTCCAGCCCCTTTCGTCTCCATAGCTAGGTCAGAACTTCTCCTCCTCCTCCCCTCTTCCTTTTCCTCACTTTACATCTTTACTGTTGCCCCGATCCGACCAATCGCCCTCACCTTCTCCACCTCCGGCCCCTGCTCCGGCGACCCGCTCCCATCACTCCAGCAACCCACACGGCTCGCCGACCACCGCAGAACCTCCGCCTCCTCACCCTGATCAACCTCCGCCCTTCCACTTCCCCCAAATCACCCTCTGCAACTCCACCGAACAAACCCATCTCCAACCTGCAGTTTGACCTAGGGCGGCCCTTAGGCTCCGCCCCGCCGCCTGCACACCCCTCAACCACCTTCGCCGTACCACGACGAAGGTCCTCCGCGTTTCTGATTGGGCCGAGAGGCCGTTTCTCTGTGGGCAGGTACCTGCACTCGCCGCCGCCATTATTAAAGCGAAGCAGCTTCTTCACCTGCTGCCCCAGGTGCGCCACGCCCAGGTCACGCTCCCAGGCAGTGCGAGGCGTCTTCGCGAAGTACCAGGCTGCAGTCGAGTCGAAGCTCTCGCGCGAAGCCCCCGCGCTTCGCCTCGACTGCCGCTGCTTCCTCCGCGCAGGCATCCAAATTGGGGTGGGACATTTAGTCCAACCTCGGAAAGCCACTGAGGCGAACGGGCGCTTAAAGGCAAAAAGTGCCTTAAGCTGTTCGCCTCAGTTCACGGGGTGAGGTCCCCTTCACCCGCCCGACTACCCGGCCTCGTCCGCACGCACGCCTCGGGGACCTGGCCCAACCCGACCTAGCCTGACCTGCACTCCTCGCCCACCACGCACGCCGGTGGGCCTGGACCCGGGCGCGACCCGTACCCGACTACCCGGCAGCTCTGGGAGAGCTTTCCTAAGAGCGGCTTCTGTGAGAGAGAAACGCGGGGGGGGGGGAGGGTAGAGTAGGTTTTTGCCCGCTATCAAGAGCTTTTAAGTGTGCAGGCACAGGCGAAGAAGAAGAAGACGAGCGAGGCAGAGAAGAAGGACGACGAAAGCTGAAGGAAGGAGGAGCACTGTAGCAGCGGCGGTTTAAGTCGTCTGATTGGAAAATCAGACGACGCTCTGAAGGCAGAAAAGAGGAAGAAGAACAGGACCGCAAGGGAAAAGAAAAAGAAAGAGACAAGCAGAAACAAGAGCTGAAAGAAGAAGAAGAACATCACCCACTGCTGCAAATAAAGAAGACAGAAAGAAAAAGAAGAAAGAAGGAGAGACGACGTCCTGACAGCAAAAGCAGAAGAAGAGAGCACGAGAAGAAGATCTGAAGAACAGAAGGCAGAAGAAGAAGACCACAAGGAGATAAAGAAACCAAAAGCCAAAGAGGAAGAAGAGAAGAGAAGAAGAAGAAGCCAAATTTTCATCTCTCTCTCTCTTTATTTTTGTAATAAGAATTTGTACCCCTAGAATACGACTTGCTCCCTGAGTTCGACCTCAGGAACTCTTTTATTTTCCGAGTAAAAAAATTATATATTTGAAATGATGGCAATAACTGGCTATACTACAACGCTATAACAAAACCTAGTTATCGCCACGTCACATATCAATCAATCAAGTCACCTAGAGGAATTCTCGAGGATGTTCTGGTACAGATCCATGATTTCTATTTTCCAATGGACTTCATTATGTTAGACATGGAGACTCCTGAAAATTTGAAGAACACATCTATCATTTTAGGGAGAACATTCCTAGCCACAGCTAGGGCAAATATCAATTGCGAAGAGGGCTAGATAGAATTGAAATTTGAGAAATCAAACACTAAAGATTGATATCTTCAAGACCTAGAAAGGAATAAATTGTGGGGTAATCGAGGAAGTATGTGACATTAGTTCTATGGTTGAGGAACCACTTGCAGAGGAAGACCCGATTATTTCTGATCCTCAACCCCAAGAAAACTCTAACCCACAGATAGAGGAGCCCAGAGCTGATCTAGATTCACCCTTAGCTCCCACTTTATCTTCTGAGGCCCATCCCGAAGCCCACCTGCTACTGATAACCTAATTATGGAGTTGAAACCCCTCCCAAATAATCTAAAGTATGTGTTCTTGGGTTCCAATCAAATGTTTCCTGTGATTATCAATTCCCAACTCATATCTGATCAGGAAACAAAACTAATTTCTATGCTCCAGCAACATCGGAGAGCCATCGGATAGACTCTCGATGATCTGACTGGTATCAGTCCCACTTATAGCACACTGATGAGAACCTCATCATGAGCCATAACTAGCTCATTTTGACCTAATACAAAGGATAAAAGCTCCTACATATCTCAAGGAAAGGCTTAACTCAGAGAATCCTGAGTTTGAGAAGAAAATAAGTCATAAGGGGTAAAAATGCAATTTTACCAGTATAATCTGCATACAGGGTAATTCAGGGCCCAAACATAGGTCAAAGTAGCTTAATAAGAATAAGAGTGGGATGAAATGATCTAGCAAGGGCTACAGCAATTCCAAGAAACAAAATGATAATCTGTAACCCTAAAACAACCCACTTCAATTCACGAGGTTCAAGGCAAAGTAAAAATATAATAAACCCTCTAAAATTCATAGAAAAATAATCTCTAGGGTTTAGAACCTTCAATTTGGCCTTTAGAACCCATTTTGACCTACATTGAGAACCATGCCCAATTAATAACTTAATTTGGGTTTTCGCATAAATTGACTGGTCAAACAAGGTTTAATATAGAAATGAAATTCACCATCAGATTCCTTAGGTCCTAATCAGTCATGTATAAAAACTTGAGCCTAAGAAGAAACCTCCTTGACCAACTTTACACTTTGGTCCTCATATATTTACTTTTTGGACCTCAACTTTTGAACCCTCGCATTTTGGCCCCTAACTCTCCTTCGTTCTTTGCGATCAGGTCCCCCCTGCAAAACCTGCCACCACCATGCTCCGGCGACCTTGCGCGGAGCATGGCGCCGCGCAGGGTGAGGGGGGGGACCTGGCAAGTAAACCGGGGGTGCCCTGCGTCGTCAGCCGTCGCAGGGACACCCCCTTGGTCGTTGTAACCCACCATACCGGCCGTGCGAACGCACGGACGGTATGGGTTTTTGTTTCCGGCCATCCTCCGGCGAGGGAGACACGTCGTCTCCCTCCGCCTTCCTCCCTGTTTGATCCCTATAAATACCCCCCGTTGCTCCACCGACCGGGGCAGCTTGGATCTGACGGAGAAAATCCCCAACTTTCCTCTCTTCTCTCTCCGGCAGACGCTCACCAGCTCCGGCGGTTCCTCCCCCTCCACCTCTTCGCTCTGTCGCAATACCAGCAGCAGAGACTTCCTCCCCTGCTCTTCCCGCGCCACGCCGCACCCAGCTGGCACCTCTCCGGCTCTCTGCTCGCCGCCGCCCCTTTCCCTGAGCATCGTCTTCTCCGGCGACAGTCGATACGACTGTCGCCCTGTTCCTCCCCCTTCGTCCCTGCAAGTAAGCTAGAACTACTCCCCTTCTTCTCCTCTTTCTTCCCCCGCTTTCAATTTATTCAATTAAGCTCTCGACCGACCCTGACCATCGTCACCCCCTTCGTCTCCGGCCACCCTCCGGCGAGATGCTCCCATCGCTCCACAGCCTCACACACCTCGCCGACCTTCACCGAACCTCCGCCTCATCACACTGAGCACCCCCCACCCCTTCACTGCCACTTCCCCCACATCACCCTCTGCAACCCCACCGAACAAACCCATCCTCCGACCCACAGTCCGACCTAGGGCAGCCCTTGCACGCCGCCCCACGCCTCGCCACCATCCACACGAGCTTCGCCGCACCCTGGCGAAGCTCCCGGCACTTTCTGATTAGGCCGAGAGGCCGTTTTCTTGTGAACAGGCCACCCGACCTCCGCCGCCATTGCCGTGCAGAAGGAACTGCTTCCGCCTGCAGCTACAGGCGCGCCACGCTCAGCGCCACGCCCAGATTCAACTCCCAGGCCTTGCAAGGCGTTTCGACAAAACACCAGGCTCGCAGCTAAGGCAGAAGGCTTCGCGTGACGCCGCGATCTCCCGCTGATTTCCCGCTGCGGGCGCGCAATTGAGGTGGGACATTTAGTCCCACCTCGGAAAAGCCTGAAGAGGCGCAGCGATATAAGATGCAAAAGTGTTGGAGGCTTACTGCCTCAGCACACGGGGTGAGGTCCCCTTCACCCGCCCGGTTACCCGGTCTCGTCCGCGCTCACGCCCCGCGGACCTGACCTGACCCGACCCAACTTAAGACTGACCTGCACTCCTCGCCCACCACGCACGCCGGTGGGCCTGGACCCGGGCGTTACCCGAACCCGATTACCCGGCAGCTCTGGGAGAGCTTTCCGAAGAGTGGTTTCAGAGAGAGAGAGACGCGGGGGGAGAGGGTAGAGTAGGTTTTGTTCTCTGACGTAAGCTCTGAAGTGTGCAGGCACAGGTGAAGAAGGAGAACCGCGGAAGAAGAAGGAAGCTGACTGTAGCAACAGGTAGTTTAAGTCGTCTGATTTGGAAATCAGACGACGTCCTGAAGGGAAAAGAAGAAAGCCGGAAGAAGATCTGAAGAACAACAGAAGAAGGCGAAGCAGAGGAGAACACAAAAGAACAAGGGAAGAACTGAAAGAAGAAAAACAAAGAAGAAAGAAGAAGATCTGAAGAAAGACAGAAGAAAAAGGAGGAGCAGGAACAGCAGGAAGAAGAAGAAGGAGATCTAAAGAAAGAAAGAAAGAAGAGCATCACCTCTGCAGAACAAAGAGAAAAGAAGACAACAAATTCTTTCCCTCTCTCTTTCTTTTTGTAAAAGAAACATGTATATCTCTAGAATACAACTTGCTCCCTGAGTTCGACCTCGGGAACTCTTTTATTTTCCGAGTAAAAAAAATTTATATATTTGAAATGTTGGTAATAACTGGCTATACTACAACGTTATAACAATAAAACCCGATTGTCCCAACGTCTTCACACACACCATATCTACACTGAAATGGGATCACTACAATCCCGAGAGATGCAGAGAAGACATAATCCAAATCTATAGGAGGTCGTGAAGAAAGAGATCATCAAGTGGTTAGATGCTGGTATTATCTACCCGATCTCCGATAGCCGCTGGGGGAGCCCCATCTAGGTTGTGCCTAAGAAGGCAAGACTCACCGTTATCACGACTAAATCTGGAGAGACCATCCCAACCTGCATTGCAAATTCGTGGAGACTCTACATAGACTATCAGAAACTGAATGCCTCCACGAAGAAAGATCATTTCCTGCTTCAGTTCATTAACCAAATTCTCAAGAAACTGGCAGGAAATTGATTTTTCTGATTCTTAGATGGTTACACCGAATATAATCAGGTGACAATTCATCTAGAGGATCAGTAAAAGACCACATTTACCTACCCCTACGGTACGTACACATTCCGCAAGTTGCTATTTGGGCTATGCAATGCACTTGTCACCTTTCAGCGGTGCATGATAGCCATATTCTCAGATATGGTAGGTATTTACTTTGAGGTCTTCATGGATGAATTTTCGGTATTAGGTGATTCTTTTGATGAGTGCCTCCTGCATTTGATCCAAATCCTTAAAAGATGCATTGAAGTGAACCTGGTTCTCTCCTGGGAAAAGAACCATTTCATGGCTCCTGAAGGCATCATTCTTGGACATATTGTCTTTGAGAGAGATATCCAGGTTGACCTGACTAAGGTGAATTTGATTTCCAAGCTACCGGTATCTAGCTCGATCAAAGACATCAGATCATTCCTGGGGCATGTTGGATTTTATCACCAATTCATACCTGATTTCTTTAAGATCGCATGCCCCTTGACGAATCTCCTCTCGAAGGACACACCTTTTGAGATTTCCAGTGAGTGCATGATGATAATGTCATCATGATCCATAACTAGCTTCAATTAATCACAATCAACAAGCAAATGCTCCTACATAATCACCAGAGAGTCATAATTCATTACATATCCTTTCTGAGAAGAGTGCATTAAAATAGGGCTAAATCTGCAGCTTTAACAGTATATTATGAATGCAGAATAATCACAGGATTTCCTAGGGATTAACTAAAGGTCAAATGTTCATTAATGTCTAATAAGAGGGTCTGTGCAAACAGAAACAGGTTTTCATGCACTTCAAGAGTCAAAATAGCACCCGAAACCCTAATTACAGACCCACTTAATTAACAAAGGTTCTGGTCAGGATAAATTCCATCTAAACCTTCTAAAAATCATAGTTCAAATATTCCATGAGGTTTGGTACCCTTGATTTGACCATCTAAACCTATTTTGACCTAAAATAGAGTCTCAGATAGGAAGTTGCCCTAATTTGGGTTTCTGCATAAATTTCCCAATCAAACTTGGTCAAAACCAAAATTCGACTTCACCATCAGATTCCTTGGATCAAATTAGGCTCGTACTAAAATTTGGGCACAATTAGAGATCATCTTGACTTAGTCTGCATTTTAGTCTAGTCTGATTCTTTCTCTTTCAATCAACCCCTCAACTTTCGAAATAATTACAAGGACCCCCTAACTTTGTTGTCCTCTTCACCAACAAGTCCCCACCACCTTCGCATTTGTAGAATCCTAGAACCCACCATGCGACGACCTTCAATCAGGAAGATCTCCCTGATTTCACCGCCAATCCCTTCCAAAATTGAAAGGAAGGATCTTGAGACCTTTCTCTTCCATCTGAATGCAATCTCAAGCTCAAATTTAAGCTGAGATGCCCATGCAAACTCCTTAAAATCAAGAGTCCTAATCCCTTATTTTTTAAGCTTTCAAGCATGTTTCCATGCTTGGAAGCTCGACCCAAGCCCTATAAAAGGACCTTGATTGCAAGGCCGTGCTCTTTAGCTTGGTTTTGGATGGAATATACCCTTCTTCCCTCCTCTCCGACCAAAATGCTCCAGGAGTTCCGGCAACCTTCTTCGTCTGACCTCTTCGCCCACTGCCACAAACAATAGTCGACGGGATCATCTTCCTCAAGTTCTTCCGCCTCTCGCGATACCAACGAGGGTCTCCTTCCTCCGTCTTCCTCGCCATTCTTCCTTCCTAGAGAATTCATCTTCCCCACGTCCAACCATCACACCGGTGTAGGAATCCTCCCCTTTCATCCGTTAGGTTAGGTTAATTAGGTTCCCCTTCCCCTCTACTCTCTTTCCCCCTTGTTATCCTCTCGTTTCAACCCACGATCACCGGCCTCCCCCTCCATCTTCCTTCACTCCGGCTGAGCTCCGGCAAGGTCGAGAGCACATAATACGCCACCAAATGCCACCACTCCACCTTCCAAACCTTCGCCTCGTCCATCGTACAAAACCCCTCATTTAAACAAACCGAAAACCTGTTCCGATGCCCCACCGGACACCTCCGCCTCCACACTCACATTCCACCTTTGCCAGCCCACCATGACCACTCTCACAGCATGCCACCGCCATAACCACATTCGCCGCACTCGCGCGAAGCTCCTTAGCTATTCTAACAGAGTCGAGAGGCCGTTTTCTCTTTTTTAGGTGTTGGCCAGCTCTCCTCCACTACAGGTCATCTTCCTCAACTTGGACCGCCATGTTCTAGTCGTGTTCTTCATCGCCAACACTTCCAGGTGCTACGATTCTGCTCCAAGTGCATGCCCAGGTCTCCAATTGAAGGAGTCTACCTCTCCTTTGACCGCAATCAGAAGGTTCATCAGCAACAGCTTCACACGGAGAACTACAAGGACTTTAGTCCCACATCGGCACCTAATGAGCCCTTCGCACGGGATAAATTGATTTTGTGTCTTAAGCTTACTGCCTAAGACACTGAGGGGTCGGGTCCCTCTTCACTTATACCCGCTCACTCCTCAGCTACCCGCATACCCGGTAGCCCTAGTCCCCTATACTCAACCCGATAACCCAATTGAGATCCAATTAGACCTGGGGTTTGAGAGAGAAGAGGAGGAACATTTGTGAGAGAGCAGGGGAGGGTATTTCTCTCTTGTGCTCTATGTGACACTTAGTCGCTGAGGGAGTTGGTCCCCTGTGTTGTGAAGGAGAAAGCTCTAAAGAAGAGAAGGAGAAGAAGGTTCGAAGAGGAAGAAAAGGCTTAAAAGCCTTGTGCCTGTGCTTACTGATGACCATTTAAGCCTTCTGAGAATAAGGGCTATTGTCTGAGGCATTGTAGCATTCAAGCTACTGTTCATTTATTTGATATAATTAAGATCTGATATACATGTTGGATCAGGGCTAATAATTGGTGATTCAAATCACCATTATTTTGTCTTGACTTCTTTTTATCATTGTGAACTATTGAAATGCTCATGTTTATGATTGAATATCAATTTGATTAGATTATTAGTCATTGAATATCTATTTGAATGCTCAATTAATTGTGCTCATTGATTTTGAATTCAATTAATGTTAAGAATTCCATATTTGCTCCCTGTGTTCAACCTCAGACTCCATTGTAGATTCTGAGTTATAAATTTTATTTGTTGATTGACCTATTTAGGAGTGTGATACGACGAAGAAACAATAAACTCCTATCTGGCCCCTATTAACAGTGCATTCACGCATTTGAAATCTTGCGTGACCGAGTCACCCAAGCACCAATCCTACAATCTCCTGACTGGTCTCAACCCTTCGAGATCATGTGTGATGCATCTGACTACGTAGTAGGAGTGGTGCTGGGTCAAAAAATCGATGGGAAACCAGTGGTCATATATTACACCAGCAAGACACTGGACGAGGTTCAGCGTAATTACACTATTATGGAGAAAAAGCTGCTGGCTATAGTATTTGACATGGAGAAATTTAGGTCATACCTTCTGGGTTCCCATGTCAAATCATTTACTCGAATCACACTGTAGTAAGGCACTTATTCACGAAGAAGGGCACGAAGCCAAGATTAATCCGCTGGATCTTGCTATTACAAGAATTCGATCTGGAAATTCGCGACAAGGCAGGAAAGCATAATGTAGTAGCTGACCATTTATCTCGCCTTCCTTCTTCAGTTATTGACCCGTCCGAACCTATTACCAAGCACTTTCCGGATGAGCACCTCTTAGCCATTAACGAACTTCCTTGGTTCACCGACATCATGAACTAGTTGGTTACGGGGAAAGTTCCGCCAGATTGGGTGACTTCCAGGAGGGACAAGCTGATTTTCGATGCCAAGTATTAAGTCTGGGAAGATTCGTATCTTTTCCAAATCGGTAATGACCAGGTGATCCGAAGATGCATTCCTGACAACGAGGTCAACAACATAATCTCATTCTGTCATGACCAGGCCTGTGGTGGCCATTACTCTAGGTGTAAAACTACAATGAAGATCCTCCAGTGTGGGTTCTTTTGGACCATAATGTTCAGAGATGCACAATCCTATTATAAGGCATGTGCCTATTATCAGACCCTCGGCAACATGGGCCTGCGAGATATGATGCCCTTGAATCCAACCATCGTGTGTGAAATCCTTGACATCTAGGGAATTAATTTCATGAGACCTTTTCCATGATCTAATGACTTCGAATATATCTTACTCACTATTAATTACGTCTCTAAATAGATTGAAGCCATCCCCACCTGAACAAGTGACCACAAAGTTGTTCTTCGGCTCATTCAGGGAAATCTTTTCCAAATTCGGGGTTCGAAAAGCCATCATCAGTGATGGCGGGTCTCATTTCACAAATATGCACTTCCAGTCCCTAATAAAAATGTACAGGGTGTTGATAACTTACATCTAATGGTGATAATTCCATCAATTAGGGTTAGTTTTGAGGATATATGTGTGTTAATGATATACCATAATGGGCTTGGGAGCATTGCATGCATGACAAATTAAAATTGCTTATAGTCAATGTTTAATGGCCATATGTACAAGTGTGCATTGAAATAAACCTCAAATGAGCAATCGGACTGCACGGATGAATTCAGATCAACGAATCGAATCCAACAGACTTGAAATCACTCAAATCTGACATCTGGAGCTCCCTCGACCAGCCCAAGAAGTTATGGTCATTGATCATCAAATCAACGGTCCACAAGCGGCCACGTCACGCCCGTCCATGCCCCTCACCGGCACGCCCTCGCAAAGAATCACTTTAAGCCGTTTGATCCGAAGATCGGACGGCTGAAAACTCGCAAACGATCTCTCCAACGCAATCACAAGTGGCCTCAGCTTCAGATCCTGACCGTTGGATTTCCATCCAACAATCGACACCTCCCTGCACCCAACCTCGCTTCCACACAAACCAGTGGAGGCAGCACAGCGGTCAGCGCCTTATCCCCACACACCAGACGCAGGATCGAGCCGCGGTGATGCTCAAAACGGCAATGAAGGCGTGCATGAGGGAAATTTAGCCGTTGATACGAGTGTGGATGGTGAGTATGGCGGCTACGTGGTGCTCTCTGATGCGTGCGATCTCCCGTGCACGCTCAAGGTGTGATCCACAACGTGCGCCCACGCAGATTCTCGACCATCTGATCTTCGATCGGATGGCCCACAACACGAGCATATAGATCGCACGCGAGGCTTGAGAAGAAGAAGCATGCATGCCTTCATCGAACCGGTAGCTAGAGGGCTTCAGCAACGTTTTTGGAAGGGGTTTAGCGACATCCTGGATGTTGCTAAACCCCCTTACCTTAATTAGAAGCCCTTTTCTCCTATTTAAACCCCTTCAACCACCCCATTCAAAGGCATTCAATTCACACACCCTCTCCATACAACACTAGCCTTCTCCTAGCTCCAACAAGCATTCCACATACACCTTGGAGTTGTCAAGCAGCCGACGGAGCCCTCCTCCACAGCCGTGGCCGCCTTGCCTCCTCCTCTCTCTCTCTCTTTACCCTAGTTTTATATTGCTTTTGTTTAAGCATTTAGCTATTCTTGTATTTGCGAACTAACTCAAGTTGCATGCTAAATTTTAATGTTGATGTTCTTTCTTATATAGCTCCCATCTTATTCGAATGAATGTCATGATTTAAAGACAAACTCCAACCCTACTCTCCCTCCCTTGCTCTCTCTCTCTCTCTCTTTCTTGTTTTCTCGCAAGCAAACCAAACTTCCTGTGACAACTAAAAACAACAAAGTAATTCGATTTCACGCCTCCTTGTGTTCGACACTTGGACTCACCAAATCCAATCTTTAATTAAAATTGACGTCGCGAATGCATGCTACAATGACATAATTAAACAACCACGTCCAGCGTCAGTCAGTTTTTGGGATCGTTGCCAGGGAGGCAACGGATTTCTTTTGTTGCTTTCATCCTGCATTCGTATTCACATCGTCTAACTCATTTTTCTCCTTCTACTTGATTGATTGTAGGAACTCGACATGTGGGCGGTGAAGGAGCGCGATTTGCGATAGTAGAAATGGAGTAAAGTGCGGCGAAGACCAGTTGTGAGTATCACTACACCCCTTGGTTGTTTGAGTGCTTAAAAAAAGAAAAATACAAAAAAAATATAAATAAAAAATTGACGTGGTGAATGACTACTTGACCCACATTCCAAACTCATCACCAAACAAAAAAAAATACACCTTAACATTCTTAAGGAAATAACCTTTTTGAGTGTTCTTTCTTTTGAGTGGTGCTTGTGAAGTTGCCGTGATTTGACTTGGGCCACACCACTCACCATAACTAAAATCAACTCACCTGGTAGAACTGTCTAAACACTAGGGTGAACTCATTATGGTTGCTTTTCTAGGGCCACATCACTTTAGAGGAAATCGGCTTTCGACCATTGTGTGCAAAACATTGTGTGCTCACTTGAACCTTGTTAGAAAACATTAAGGAACTTCAATCCTAAAAAGCATTAAAGCAAGGACAAATCATTAAAAGACACCACATCTTAAAATCCTTGCTTGAAAATCATATTTTGTCAAGTGCACACACATGATCGAATCAGTTAACTAGGAGTCACAACCCCAAACAATGCCTCATCACATATCCTGAGCACAAGCACGAACCTAGCCCTCATTAAAGTGGAGTAGACGTGCCCTAGGCAAGACTAGTCTAAGTCTTGAAGGTGTGATTAGGCTTGCTAGGCACTTGGCCTTCATTCCCCTTGTAGAATCTAATGTCTAGGCTCTAGGGAAGTGTCAAACGACCACGGTTGTGGGGTCTACGGAACCGATGGCGAAAGCCAAAGGAAGAACCTTCCCTTCAACCCCCTCTTAATCAACCTGGCCAGATTGACATCGGGACCTACAAATCTGATCATTCCTCTGAGGCTTCTAGGTTACCTAAGGTATACACTCTAAGGACTAAACTTGTCTGCTTGTTTGTGCACACAGTTCTCGCACCTGTCTCTCTCTGCATCCCTCTTCGTTCTTCCCTAGTGTATACACGGGAGACGATCACTGCATCTCGAGCTGTTTGTTTTAGACAGGGAAATTAGGAGGAGACTTGATTTTACACAAGAAATGGCTGAACCAAGAATTGATGAGGTTGAAGACCAACCCCTACTCAATGCTATGACCATCATTCAGGCCCAGATCTCCGCCAACCACCAACTACAATAACAACAAATCCAAACCATCATGCAAGCCATACACAGATTGAAAAACCCTCAAGGGCAACCCCCACTAAACCCACCTAACCCACCACAACCTCCTGAGGGCCTACCTAGGCCTCTCCATGATTTTTACGATCCGTCTGCTATTCGGATTGAACCCCATCTTAGGGTCCCCAAAGGGAGAGATGATTTTGAGCTAAAACCTAATGTCCTGAGCCTGATTAAGAGCCACTGTCATGGGAGCTCAAATGAGAACCCCTTCCAACACCTAAAGGACCTTGACCGGATCGCCCGAACTATGAAACCTAGGAACATGAGCTTGGACATTGATATAGACACACCTATTTAGGTTAAAATGCCAATCCATGAATGTTCCTAGGCTTAGATTTGCATTTCATGTTATAAATATTGCATAGCATGCATTATTTTGCATTTTAGAGTAGTTGTATATATTTTAGGTTAAGTAGTTCCTTTTTTATGGTCAGGAGAGAAGAAGATCTATTTCAGGACCTCAAATGGATGATCGGACCGTACGAATCTGATTAGGACAACAATCGGAGTCTAATGCCTCTGAAATCGTCTAGATTGGAGAACCGTAGCATCATACGAAATCCAAAGAAGATCAACGGCCAGGGATAATGCGACATCCATATGGGTTTTGGATGGAAAATCCGACCATACGAATGGATCCGGAACGATGATCGCAGTCGAGCAGCGTGGGAATCATCTCGATTTGAGCACTATGGCACCCTATACAAAAGAAAGAAGAATGGATAGCCCAGATGGCACCACGTGCCGCCATCCAGGCTGCCCAATGCCAGCCAGCAGCAGCGCACGCGCACAGCCGCAGCCACGTGCAGCCCACCGTGCACAACGCAGCTGCATGCGGCAGCAGCGCAGCACATGCCAGCGCACACGCGCACGGCACGGGGAGCATGGGCGTGTGATGTGCATGCCAACACAACGCGTGATGGGTGCGCCAGTGGAGCGGATCTTCAGCGACGCACCCCTTTAGTGACGCTTGTAGCTGTCACTAATGGTCTGTGCGCGCCAGCAAGAGGATTTGAAGTGCAGATCTTCAACAATAGCTACAGCGACGTTTATGGACGTCAATAACAACCTAGATGCAAATTTGGTCTTCCTCCTCCATTGTAAAAGGACCTACCCACCACCATTCCAAATCATCTCTTCCTTTCTTCCTCTCACCACCTCCAAGGCTCTAGAGAGAGCTTGTCCCAAGCCCAAGATGCTCCTCTAGAGTAAAAAATCAAATAGTTTTCCCTCCCCTCATCCCCATTTGTGGAGCATCCTGCGGCCGTCCTCTCACCGCCCTTTGGAAAGAAGATCCTCGCCGCGACGCCGTCCTGCCGCATCCTCCGTCCTTCAGGTCCACCCTCCTTCGTCTCGCTCCTCACCACCTTCCTCCGGGCGACGTCAGAACGAGTCGTCCCCCGAGCAACCGTCGAGGGGGATTTCTCTCACCCCATTCTATCTTTTTAGGCTTTCATAGTGTATATTTTTCCCGCTTTTGCAGTGTAACAAAGAATTCTTGATGAATAGATGATTGTTTCTCTCTCTCTCCCTCTCCCTCTCCCTCTTATATTTTTGGAAGTAGATAAAGTTTTCATCGACCTAATCTCTTGCTTGTTAAAAATACCAAAAAAATATAGAAAAGATAAAAATGACCAAAAAGAAATAAAAGTGAAGCGCAGATTTCATAAAACCAAACATTCGCCTCCCCGTGTTCAACCCAGGACTAACTTTTCGAGTTTCGATATAAATTTTATCTGACCATGCATTTTGTAACTACGACAACGAGTTGCTAGTAACCCTGATTTTTAAACTTACGAAACGTGTGCGATCAAACATTTTTCTGATTAAGATGTTCCCTTTCTCCCTAACATACAAGGCATCTCACTGGCTTAGAACCTCAAGGAGACCCATCTCCACCTGGGAGGAATTAAGGCATGCATTTTTGAAGAAATTCTTCCCCATAGGTAAAACCAACACCCTCAAGAGAGCCATTACCACATTTACACTCCAAGGTGGGGAACAATTCCATGAGGTGTGAGAAAGATTTAATGAGTTATTGAGGTTTCAAGGTAGCAATTGGCTCAGATCTTCTACCACGGTCTGGACAGCAACCTTATGAACTTTGTTGATGCCTCATGTGGAGGTAACTTTTTTAACAAAGATGAGGAGAGCGCATTCGAACTCTTTGAGTCCATGAGTGAGAATTCACTCAACAATGCCTCCATGACCTAGTTTAATCGATCCAGTCAACCTCATGGTGGGATCTATGAGGTGCAAGCAAATTCTGGAATGGTTGACATGAACATTATAGCCAAAAAATTAGATTGAGTTGAATTGGTGGACAAAAAGATCGATGAGCTGCTAAACCAGACTAGGAACCCGCTAAAGACCCTTTCCCTAGCAAAGGGAGCTCACAATGTAGACTTGGTGTAGCCAATGAGCCAAATGCACCTGGAACAACCCCTGACCATGTTCCAGGGAGGGACCTTTGCTCCCTCGACACTTGATTACTCACTTCCCTCCCCCTCGGCACCTTCTATCTTTGAAGATGTCCAAGCTATCCAAGGTTACTCCAAACTTGACCCCTTCTCCAACACCTACATTGGTGGATGGCGTAATCACCCAAATTTCGCCTAAACAAACCAAAAATTGAACCAATTCCAGAACCAACCCAGGCCAAATCCCTCCTCCTATCAACAATGTCCACCGATTAGACCACCCTATAATTAGAATAGGGCAGCCCCTCCCCCTCAAAACCAAATGGACACATTGATAAAAATGATGGCTAACATGAATCAAAAACATCAGGAAGAAATGACCTTAGTGAAGGGATAGTTGAGCCAACTGTTGGATTGTAAACAACAGGGATCCCTTCCTTCTCAGCCACAACCGAACCTGCAAAATGTGATTAACAAAGGCTCCAATTAGCAAGGGTTCCAAGGAAATCTCAGACATGCCCACATGGTCCAACAAGCCCCACAAACACCCCCTGGGTTTAGTTCTTCTTCTTCCTCTTCTTCTTAAGAATCTACCCATGGTCCCAACACCTCTACCAACACGATTACCTTAAGAAACGGCACTAAAACCAAGGATCCCAAATGGCCAACCCCTCCTGTGACCTTGCTCCCTAAGATACCCGATTCTAAGGATGAGCAAGAAAAACCCAAGGACCTAGAGACTGACCCAATTCAAATCCAAACACCATACCTCGAGGCCTTGGAGAAGATGAAGAAAAAGAAAGCTGTAGTTGAGAGTGAGGAGCCATTGGATATTTTCAAACAAGTCCAAATTAATATTCCGTTCCTCGAAGCAATCAAGCATATCCCGACTTATGCTAAGTTCTTAAAGGATGTCTGTACGCTGAAGCATAAGCCGAGAACCCAAGCACCTAGGAAGGTTGTGCTCTCAGAACAAGCCAGTTCAGCGATATTGAGCAGCCTTCCTCCCAAATGAACTGACCTAGGAGCACCCCTTATATCTTGTAATATCGGGGACATGACATTCGATAGAGCGTTCTCGGACTTAGGTTCTTCGATCAACCTAATCCCAATGACCCTATATCACCAGTTTGGATTTGGGGAGTTGAAACCCACACTTGTGACCATCCAATTGGCTGATAGAACTGTGAAAACCCCGAAGGGGGTCGTCGAGGATGTAATTATTCAAGTCAAGGACTTCTACTTCCCGGTCGACTTTTTGGTTCTCAACATGGAAGTCCTCGAACAACTACAAAACACACCCATCATCCTGGGCAGACCCTTCTTAGCTACAGCTAAGGCAAACATTGATTGCGACACAAGATGTATGGAAATCGCCTTTGGCGACAAGAAGATGCACTTGGATATCTTCAGGGCAGCCAAGTCCTTTGATTATGACTGGATTAATGAGCACGATCCCATGGAACCCCTAGTGGAAGAATGCCTCACCCTTAGCTCTTCAACAGGCCATCTAACTCAACCAACCAATGACTACCCTGACCCACCCTAGCCTGTGGAGGTTGACATTTATAGAGTTGCTTACCTTCCACAACCTTTATTTGAGGAGATTGATGTTGATCAACTCCTACCTTTCCCTTATCCGTCAAATGTTGTCCCGCCTACACCTGAACTGAAGTCGTTGCCCGATAATCTCAAGTATGTCTTCCTTGGACCTGACCAGACCTTCCCTACGATTATCAATGCCAATTTAACTAAGGAACAAGAGCTTAGGTTGACTGCAACCCTTTCTGAACATCGGGCAACCATTGGATGGACAATTTCTAACTTGAAGGGAATTAGCCCCACCTATTGGACTCGCAAGATCTATTTGGAATATGGGGCTCAACCTTCCCACCAGATGTAGAGACGATTGAACCTGAATATGCGAGAGGTCATTAAAAAGGAAATAATCAAGTGGCTTGATGTTAATATCATTTACCCAATCTCTAATAGCCCCTAGGTGAGCCCCACTCAAGTGGTACCCAAGAAAGCCAGGCTCACCGTTGTCACCAATGATCAGGGCGAACCCATCCCCACCCGCACCGCTGCTGCATGGCGGGTGTGCATCAACTATAGGAAGCTTAATGAGGCCACCAAGAAAGATCATTTCCCTCTACCATTCATTGGCCAGATTCTCGAGCAATTGGTAGGGCAGAAATATTTTTGCTTCCTGGATGGATATTCAAGAAACAACCATGTTGCTATTGCACCGAAAGATCAAGAGAAGACCACATTCACTTATCCGTATGACACGTTCGCATTCCGTCGTATGCCATTCGGGTTATGCAACGCACCCACTACCTTTCAGCGTTACATGCTAGCCATCTTTTCAGAAATGGTGGGTGAATACCTAGAGGTCTTTATGGATGATTTTTTCGTGTTTGAGAATTCATTCGACCATTGTCTTAGAAATTTAGAGAAGATCCTGAAGTAATGTATCGAGGTCAACCTGGTTTTAAGCTGGGAAAAGAGTCATTTCATGGTTCAAGAAGGGATAGTCCTCGGTCACATCGTCTCACATTGGGGCATTGAAGTAGATCGAGCTAAGGTTGATCTAATTTCCAAACTTCCACCTCCTAGCTCGGTCCAACAAATCTGATCTTTCCTAGGACATGTTGGCCTCTATAGAAGGTTCATTAAAGATTTCTCCAAACTCTCTAAACCCTTGACTAACCTTCTAGCCAATGACGCCCGTTTTCACATGACACTTGATTGCATCAAGGCTTACAACACTCTCAGGGAAACAGTCTCCACTACGCCTATCTTACAGCCCCCAGACTAGTCCCAGAACTTTAAGATTATGTGCGATGCATCAGATTTTTCCAACGGTGAGTCCTAGGACAAAGAAGAGAAAGGAAACCCGTGGTGATCTACTACACGAGCAAGACGTTGGATGAGGCTCAACAGAATTATACTGTCATAGAGAAAGAACTGCTCATCGTAGTCTTTGGATTAGAAAAGTTTCGATCATACCTTCTGGGATCTCACGTGATAATTTACACTGACGAAGTCGGGTCCAAGAACGTCGTAGCCGATCACCTGTCCAGACTCAACCCGAACCACATCGGACCCTCATTACCCTTGACTGACACCTTTCCTAATGAATAACTTCTAGCTGTGCAAGGAAGAAAGCTACCCTAGTATGCAGACTTCGTCAACTATTTGGTGGTAGGACAAACTCTGCACGGCTGGTCCAGACAGCTACGGGATAAGTTCCTGGCTGAAGCCAAGCACTATTTCAAGGATGATCCCATGCTATTTAGACTCTGTGTTGACCAGATCATTAGGAGGTGCATTCCTAAGGAAGAAGTCCAAAGTGTGCTATCCTTTTGTCACAACCAAGCCTGTGGTGGACACTTTTCGAGGAAGAAAACGGCTGCAAAGATTTTGCAATCCGGATTTTACTGGCCCTCCTTATTCAAGGATGCCCATAGCTTCACTAAGACTTGCTCTCGCTGCCAGACATTAGGGACTATGACCAGAAAGGACATGATGCCCCTCCAACATATTCTGATTGTCAAAATCTTCAATGTTTGGAGCATCAATTTTATGGGTCCCTTCCCACCATCCAATGGCTTTGAGTACATATTAGTCTCAGTAGACTATGGATCGAAATGGATCGAAGCCATCGCCACCTGAAGATGTGATCATAAGGCTGTCATGGACTTTGTTAAGCAAAACATCCTCTTTCGATTTAGGATACGAAGGCCATGATCAGTGATGGTGGAAGTCATTTTATTCATGCCCAATTTCGTACCGTGCTTAGAAAATACAGGGCTACTCACCGCATTGCCACCCCGTATCATCCACAAACAAATGGGCAAACTAAGGTTTCCAATAGGTAGATCAAGAATATTTTGAAAAAGACTGTGAGAGTAGACTGGAAGTATTGGTCCACATGACTGGATGATGCCCTTTGGGCATACAGGACCGCTTTCATGACCCTGATAGGCATGTCGCCTTATCACCTAGTCTTTGGCAAAGCTTGCCACCTTCCAGTCAAGTTGGAACACCGGGCTTACTGGGCTGTTAAGCAGTGTAACATGGATTCTCAGTTAGCCGGAGCACAAAGGATGCCCCAACTCTCTGAGCTCGAGGAAATCCGTTGGGATGCATATGAGAATAGTCGACTTTACAAAGAGAAGATGAAAGCCGTCCATGACCGACACATCCATAGGAAAACTTTCGAGCCCAACCAGCAAGTCCGACTTTTTGATGCCCGAATTAAACTTTTCCCCAAGAAGCTGAGATCAAAGTGGACAGGACCATATCAGGTGGTCAAACCTTATCCCAATGGGGCGGTTGAAATTGTAGATCCTAACACTGGGAAAACCTTCACAGTAAACGGACAGAGATTAAAACATTTTCTTGCCTAGGTTCCCCCAAAGGAAGTTGTCACCTTCATTGAGGGTTGACACGGAGCTTCGCCCAGTTAAAGGCAATAAACTTAGTGCTTCCTGGGAGGCAAGCCAAAAGATTCAGACTGATCAGGTACACGGCAACACTCAGGTGATTTCTTTCTGTACCCCTTTGCATATATTTATTTACCAATGAAGACATTATCCAACCTCAACATGGGGGGATGGTAATTCCCATTCTCTGAGTATATATTATTAGTCTGAATTATATAATAAAATATATATAGGAAGGAGAACTTAGGCGTTAGAAGCTTGTCAACTGTGGGAAATAATATGAGAAGAACCTGGACACTTAGACTTTTCAGGCCTTCAGGCTTAATCAGCCCTGGTGTCCATTAAAATATGGATTTAGCCTCGAGTCCTCGCAACCTTAATTTACAGTAATTCACCAATAAAGTAGGGTGATAAGTATACGACTTATCAACCCGCCCTCTGACTCGGATGGACTTTTAGTCTAAGCATCTGCACACATCTTTGCACTGACTCACTCCTCGGAGATTTTGACAGAAATTAGGTAGCTAATGAACCTTCTAGGGTGGTATGGCTGGCAAGTTGTCGTGGGTAACAGCCCATTGGCTGGTTGTTAAAAGCCCAGCCACAGGGCCACTTTCTTTGATTGCCTCTAGGTTAATCTTAGATCAGGAAAGCCACCTACTAAACAACAAAAAAAAAAGGAAAGAAAAAAATGAGAAAAAGGAGAAATTGAAAAAAAATAGAAAAAGAAGAAAAAGATAAAAAGGTAAATAAGCCACACTTCACCGCACGGGTATGGATGGCAAGTGGTCATGGGTAACAACCCATTGGCCGATTGTCCAGAACCCAGCTCACCAAACGCACGAAAAGTCCAAAACACTTAAGGAAGAAGCGGGGAAGTAGAGCAATCCGGGGAGATATACACTGGAAACACCCTTGTGTTGACCTCAAATAAAATAAAAGTAGAGAGAAAGCCACCGATCGGATAAATACACCTTCAGGCAAGCACTTTTTTTTTCGGTCACCTAGGGGCATAGAAACCCAAAGTCTGTTTTAATTACCATTGAGTGAGTCTATCACAATCTTCACACCAAGATACTTAGCACTTAGAGTCTTTTTCAAGTTATGGGTGGGTTGGGAAGCCGTAAAATGTTATCAACACACTCTCAACTCCAAAAATACAAAAAAATTGAGAAAAGATGAAAAAAAAAATATATGTATCTGTATATATGCTTTAAAGCGAGGATTTGGGCAGTTCACATTTTGGAAGACACATGGACGTTGTTTAGTCTCTGTAGATCGGGCTCTTAGTATATTTACTCCCGTTGACAAGCAACAAATGTCTAAGTAATCAATTCCAAATTCTGACCGAAATGGCTAGGATAAACCTTGCTAGAAACTAGAAAGGGATGAGTATGAAGGTATGGTAACTCTACATCTAATGATGATAATTTTATCAATTGGGGTTAGTTTTGAGGATATATGTACGTTAATCATATACCATAATGGGCTTGGGAGCATTGCATGCATGACAAATTAAAATTTCTTATAATCAATGTTTAATGGTCGTATGTACAAGTGCATATTGAAACAGGCCTCAGATGAGCAATCGAACCGTACGAATGGATTCAGATCGACGAATCGAATCCAACGGACTCGAAATCACTCAACTCCGACATCTGGAGCTCCCTCGACTAGCCCAAGAAGTTCTGGCCGTTGATCATCAGTTCAACAGCCCACAAGAAGCCACGTCACGCCCACCAATGCCCCTCACCCGTGTGCTCCCATGAAGAATCACTTTAAGCTGCTCGATCCGAAGATCGGACAGCTGAAAACTCACGGACGATCTCTCCAGCGCAATCACAAGCGACCTTAGCTTCAAATCCTGACCGTTGGATTTCCATCCAACAGTCGACACCTCCCCACACCCAACCTCATTTTCGTACAAACCAGCGGAGGCAGCGCAGTGGTCAATGCCTTATCCCCTCACACCAGACACAGGATCGAGCCACGGCAAAGCTCAAATCGGCAGTGAAGGAGCGTACGAGGGAAATTTAACCGTTGATACGGGCACGAACAGTGCAGATGGCGGCTACATGGTGCTCTCAGATGCATGCGATCTCCCGCGCACGCTCAAGGCGCGATCCACAGCGCGCGCCCACGCAGATTCTCAACCGTCCAATCTTCGACCGAACGGCCCACAGCACAAGCACATAGATCATAGGCGAGGCTTGAGAAGAAGAAGCATGCTTGCCTTCGTCGAAACGGCGACCAAAGAGCTTCAGCGATGTTTTTGGAAGGGGTTTAACGACGTTTTAGACGTTGCTAAACCCCCTTACCTCAATTAAAAGCCCTTTTCTCCTATTTAAATCCCTTCAACCACCCCATTCAAAGGCATTCAATTCACACACCCTCTCCATATAGCACTAGCCTTCTCCTAGCTCCACCAAGCATTCCACATACACCTTGGAGTTGTCAAGCCACCTACAGAGCCCTCCTCCACTGTCGTAGCCACCTTGCCTCCTCCTCTCTCTCTCTTTACCCTAGTTTTATATTGCTTTTGTTTAAACTTTTAGCTATTGTTGTATTTGCGAACAAACTCAAGTTGCATGCTAAATGTTAATGTTGATGTTCTTTCTTAGATAGCTCCCATCTTGTTCGAATGAATGTCGTGATTTAAAGATAAACTCTAACCCTACTCTCTCCCCCCCTCTCTCTCTCTCTCTTTCTCATTTTCTTCAAGCAAACCAAACTTCCTATGACAACTAAAAGCAACAAAGTAATTCAATTTTGAAGGTTCTACCCTTGTACTAGGAGGGGGTGAGATTAGCGTAACAAAAAAAAATGCGGAATTGAAATATATAAAGCAATCTCACAAAATAAGCAATCACAAAATGTGCACAAGTAATTTTTAGGTGGAAACCCAAACCGGGTGAAAACCACCACCTAACCCTCTCGAGTTAGGATTTTCCGATCAACCTAGTTGATCAAAATCCACTAAATCGAATCACTTAAAACGAGGGTGATTCAACCTCAATACAACCACGCTACAAGTACGAGGGTAGCGAACCTCAATACAACCCCTTCTCTCCACGAGAAGGATTTTGTCCCACGAAGGAGACGGGAATTCGCAAAGCGAATACCCAACCAAAATAACAAAGATAAAATAAAACAACAGGTCCTATAGAGCCAACAAAGTAATTAAGAACCTAGCTTCTATAGGAAATAGGAAACTCCCCTTTGCAAGGAGTGCGTCGACGATGACGCGATGCGTGTGCCACGCGATGGCGCTACGTAGCTCTCGTGAACAACAGCGGGAGAGCGGGCGCGCAAACTGTTTGATGCTCTCAAGATGTAGAACTTGAGCTTAGAGAGCAAGAGCTTCTTGGACACAAGAGAGTGGAAGTATGTTGCTTAAGTGTGTCTTGTGTTTTTCTAAGTGTATATCTTGTGTGTTTTTGTGTTGCAAAGGCTCCCCTCTATTTATAGAGGCCTTAGGAAGGCTTTGGAAGGCTTGGAAAGGCTTCCATAGCCGTTGGGTACAAAGCCCAAGTGAATCAGCCCGAAATCAGGAACAATCATTGTTCTGACAGGCTTATCAGACGTCTAATTCTAGCATCAGACGTCTGGAAGTTCACTATAAGACGTCTGATTCAAAGGTCAGACGTCTGATTTTGGGCGGGTTTCTCCCTGACTTGAATCAGATCTAAACAGGGTTTTTGTGCAAGTCCATCAGACGACATACAGGATGTCTGGCACTAAGTCTGGACGTCTGGAAACCTACTTTTACTGTGGGAATTGATTTCCAAATGTTGCAACGGCTAGAAAATCTCTGAGAAGAGATTTTGGGTCAGCCGAGGCAAAACGGTCATTTATCAGACGTCTGGAAAGGCCTAAGGACGTCTAATAAGGCTCTAACGGTCATAATCTTGAGTGCCTGCTAAGCTAGCCAACGGTCCACTAATTGAACGTCTGGCAAAGTCATCAGACGTCTCCTAAGACGTCTGGTCTAAGGTCTGGACGTCTGAATTCATCAGACAGAACTAACTATGTCCAGCCTAACAGTTATCAGACGTCTGAAACAACAGTCAGACGTCTTAAAATGCTTTATCAGACGTCTGATTTGGGAATTAGACGTCTGGAAGTGCTGTTTGAACCCTATATTGGTTTTCTAAGTATTCTACAGAAAACCTAAGTATCCTAGGGTTGTGCCGGTGTTCCTAGGACTACTGTTAGGGTTCTTTGAGGCTCTTTAACATGAAATATCTAAGGAAATAAAGAGCAACAAAAGAAATGAAAAATACAACAAGTACAAAAGAAGGAAATCTATCCTATTCTTCATTTCCTTCCATCTTCAATCTTTCGCTCCACGTGAACCTCCTCTGTTTTCCGTCAAGCTCCTCCAATCCGTCCTGGATGCGAGCTCGAGTTCCGCCTAAACACGTCTTCATTTGCAATTGACCTGAAATCTAGGACTCAAATTGCAAATGTTAAATAACACGTGTTTTTTTATCATCAAAACAAATGATCGTGGTGCTCTAGCACCAACAGATTTCACGCCTCCTCGTATTAGACACTTGGACTCACCAAATCCAATCTTTAACTAAAATCGACGCCGCGAACGTATGCTATAATAACATAATTAAACAACCGCGTCCCGCGCCTACCAAGTGTTGCTTTGTATCTCGGCTCCTTACCACCCTCAGACTAATGGACTGGAAAAACTGTCAAATCAGGAGATCAAGAAGGCCCTTCAAATCACAATTTAGCCTAATAGGAAGGATTGGTCTACCACCTTCCGAAAGCCTTATGGGCCTATAGGACCTCTCACAAGACCTAATTAAGCATGTCTCCCTTCATACTCATGTACGAAAAGGCATGTCACATTCCCATAGAAATGGAGCACAAAGCCTATTGGGTAATACGGAAGTGCAATGTAGATCTTATGAAAGCTGGAATCCACCGCCAGTTGCAAATGAGCGAGATTGAGGAACTACGTAATGATGCGTACGAGAACTCGCAAATCTACAAAGAGCGGGTGAAAGCCTTCCATGACAGACACATTTCAAGAAAATCCTTCCATCCTAGTCAAAAAATATTATTCTTTGATGGCAAACTCAAACTTTTCCCAGGAAAACTCAAATCAAAATGGATTGGACCATTCCTTGTGAGACAAGTATTTGGAAATGGAGCAGTCAAAATCAGTAAACTCAGCCATGAATTAGAACCTTTTGTCATGAACAGTCAAAGACTCAAACCCTTCTTCGAACTCACCAACACAAATTTGGCTGTAGTATCTTTTGATCTACATTCTCCCTGAGCTTCATTGCACCCAGCAGATGCCATTAAACTTAACACTTAACAGGAGTCAACCTGTCATCTTTAAAAAACCCAAAACCTTCCTAACATATCTATTTGGTGAATTCATATTGCACTTTAGGGTTCGTCCATTAGAACAGCCGACTCCACCTTTAATACTTGTATCAAAGCTAGAAATCATCCGCAACAGTCATTCCGACCCGTTCACCACCCACCTATTCTAATGTACAATCTGAATTAAACTCGAACCCACCTAATTTACAATAAGGACATTGTAAATCTTAGGCATGGGGGTATTAAAGTAAAAAACACTGTGAAATCAATGCACAGAAGGGTTTCAATTTAAAAAAAAAAAAGGGAGAAAAGAGGAAAGGAGAGGTCATTGTGAACTGGATGAAAAGAGGGGAAGAAGAAAAGAAAAAGAGAAAAAAGGAGCAAATAAAAAAAAAGAAAAAAATGAATGAGTCCCTTAAAATTAAGTTTAGAACCTACCTAACTTCTAGGTTGAATCAAATGATAAATTAAGACCTGGAAGGCTAGAACTTAGGAGATTAGTGATGAATACCGACCTTAGGCCTCTTGGATCTGTTGTAGGGTTTAAACACTCACGTATTCATTAAGATCCAGATTAGTCCTCAAGAGATTGAGGAAAGTGCAAGGCTAATGTAGTATGTCTAAGGCTTAGGGATTATTCAGCCTCATTGCCTGCCCTTTGATTTGTGGGACTTGGTAACCTAAGCACCCAAAAATTACACACTAAGTCTAGTTCAGTGCTCTTAATAAAGAAAAATCATGCCAAAAGTTTTCTATTTTGAAAAGCCATCTCAAAGATCTAGCTTAGGAGTGGCTCAACAATACAAGTTGATTGAACGAGTTCCCGACGTGAAGAGGTGGAAAATTCCCCTCGAAGATGCGTAATAATATGTCGTCTCCTCGGTGCTTGTCTCCTAGGATATCTAAATATCCTACCAGGGACATGTAAGCACCTTGTGCTAGTTCGGGTGGCATGGGTAGGATTATCCCGAAATATTGATTGCCAGGGCCTGAATTTAGCTACAGAATGCCATGGGTGGCACTATCCCTAAGTGTCAAAAGCCAGGGTTATGGGGGTTACCATGGGCAGTGCTATCCCGAAGCATCGAAAGCCAGGGATCCTTTGAGGATTGACGGTGGAGACAAGGAATCCGATACATACCATATTTTGGGCCAATTCGAGGCTGGATCTAGGAAAATCTAAAAAGAAAAGAGAAAAAACTCTCCAAATGAAAATCCTTCTCTATCTCTCTCTTATCAAAATGCACTAGCAAACTAAACCATGACATGTTACATCTACGAATGGGTGCTTTAATCGCTAGGGTCAAGGAACCTCTAAGCAGTTTTGCAGGCCTTAGAAACCTTCGCAGCAGACTCAGGCTGAAGTTGGTCAGGATCTAGATCTTGGCTAGTACTTGAGCACCTCTAGGCCTATTGTTGGTACTCTGATCTAATTTCTAGAGATGTAGATTAGTAAGGCATCCTGATGGTTACATCCGACCCAAAGGCCTAGTTTGATCCACAAGATTTTTGTTAAGGGACTAGCAAAAACTAGGCATGGGGGTATGATGGGAACACCATCATAGGTCCTAACTAGCCACTTTTAGTCAGGTTTAAAAGATAAATGCTCCTACACAACCATCTGAGGGTTATAACTCCCCTTAAGGCTGTTTTGAGAAGAGAACAGGAAACTAGGGTTAATTCTATAATTTTAACAGCATATCATGAGCACAGAATAACCAAGGGGTTTGCTAGGATTGAAATAGAGGTTAAATGAGCATTAAAGACTAATAAGTGGAGCCATACAAATAGAAATGGGATTTCGTGCATTTCAAGAACCAATACAGCACCCAAAATCCTAATTTCAAACCTGCTTAAATTATAGAGGTTCTAGTCAAGATAAAATTCATCTAAACCTTCTAAAATTCATAGAAAAATATTCCTTAAGGTTTCGTATCCTTGATTTAACCTTTGGAACCCATTTTTGACCTCAAACAAAGTCTTAGAAGGATTCTACCCTAAATTAGGTTTTTACGTAAATTGCCTAGTAAAACTTAGCCAAAACTGAAATCTAACCCCCACCATCAGATTCTTGGGTCCAAATTAGGTTTGTACCAAAATTTGGACCCAATCAGAGTCGATCTTGACCTAGTTTGCACTTTGGTCCAATCTTACTCTTTTTCTCTCATTCATGCCCTTAACTTTTGAAATATTTGCAATCAGGTCCCTAACTTTCTCATCATTTTTTGCAAATGGGTCCCTTCCACCATTGGTGTGAACACATCAAGCTTCGTTGAGATTCGAGCGAGGATTTCTCGCTCGATTCTCAATCAAATACTTCTAAAATTGAAAAAGAGATTCCTTGAGGATTCCCTACCAATTGGACCCAGCATTGGATCCAGATTCCCTTACAATCTCTCATGCGAACACTTTGAAATTATGGGTATCCGGTTTGTACGAAGATTTCAAGCTTCGCAAGCTTGGAGCTCCTCTTTTAGGCCTATAAAAGAACCCAGGACGAAATTCCTTGCTCCATAACAAGTTTTGGCAAGAGAAATCTCTCTTCCTTCCCTCTCCGGCCACCTTCACACCTTGCTCTGGCAACCTCTCTCTAACCCCCTCGTCCAGTCATCCAACAATCAAATTGGACGGCCCTCTACCTTCCCCTCTCAACTCCGCTCCTTGCCAGCCACAGCAAGGGCCTCCTTCCTCCTCGTCGTCACCGCTCCAACTCGCCGTCAACTTCATCTTCTTCGGCTCTGACTCGCCAACACCGGCCGCCTTCGCCCTCCATCCTCCTCTCCAAGTCCTATCTCCTCCTCCCCTCTTCATGATCATTCCAACCTCTTAGCCCTTAGGTCAGACCACCAACACCCCTCCATCCCATCGTCTTCCTCCACTCCGGTGACGCTTCGGCGTAACCTCCCGCCCGCTACAGACCATCAAATGCCTCGCTGCCACCTCCACAAGCTTCGCCGCACCACCCTTGTCAAAAGCCCTCTCCCTATTTGCTTGTGCGACCACTGAAAACCTCCATCGAACTCCCTCGCTTGCACACACCTTCTCTGAGGTCGCTAGACCTCCACACCTACTTTCATGTGACGTCACCACCACCATTACACTCATCGACGTCCAACGAACCTTCTGAGCTTTTCTGACAAGGCCAAGAGGTTGTATTCTCCTTTTCAGGTACACGCCGGAGCTCCACCACTGCCTTCATCTTCTCCGGCTCCGCCAGCTATCTTCGAGCCGTGTTCTTCAGCGCCCTCTGCTCCAGGTGCTGCGAACAACTCCCAGGAAGCACTCTAGACTTCTAATTGAAGTAGCAAGTGCTTCCCTCGACCTCAATCAGAGAAATCTTCAGCTGCTGCCGCACGAGGAGGATTGGGGACATATGTCCCAAATTGTAGAATCAGAAGTCGTTCGCGCGAGATAAGAGGAACTTGTTCCCCCTGACCCCTTGCACAAGAGACGAGGGTCGGGTCCCTACGCCCGGGCCTCCTCACGCTCACTCCTCACTCGCTACACCATGCAAGCGGGTCTGGTCCTCATCCTCTATCTTTTTACTGCTTTCTAGTATAGATTTTCAGCTTTATAGTTGTAGCAAGTAGTGTAATTAACATTATCCTAATTATAAAAGTTGTTCTCTCTCTCTTTTATTTATATTGCAAGTAGATTAGCATTGTGAATGATTTCTTTATTAAAAAAATTACAAAAAAAATATAATTATGAATTTTAATCAAATGTAGCCTCCCCATGTTCGACCCAGGACTCACCAGAGTTTCAGTAAAATTTATTTGATAGCGAATTTTTATGCACTACAACAATCGATTTTTAACTAAAACTTTTTGCGTACGAAATCTTACTCATCAATGGCCTCTTACGCCTCCTCCCCTCTCCTAGATCCTCCACCTCACCTCTCCCTACTCCTTCCTTAGACCAATCTCCTCCCCTCATCATCTACTACCACCATACACCACCTCTCATTAGTCCCAAGGCCAACCACGACCACAACCACTTCCTCATGACCTCAGAGCAACAAACTCCTTCACCATCGGACTGACGACCCCATATCCTTCCCACCAGCAGACCTCAAGCCGACCACCACCAACAGCCATTATTCTCTTCCCCAACAACCTGCCGACCACCACTGCCTCATTACCACGCCCACCGCACGCAAACACCAGGCTATCGCCACCTTCTTCCTCTTGAGTGGACACCAGGCCATTCATCCACTTTTTCACGAGCCACACACCCTGACAACCCCCTCAAAGTGACAACGTGAGGGGCATGTAGGTGGTGATGTCAATGACTTACACCTCCGACAACACGCGGACACCAAGCCACAACCGCCACCACCATCATCCGTGCTCCCTACACACAAGGGGAGTCTCCATTCCACTCTCTCAGTTGCATTTTGTAATTTTAGTTAAACTTAATTGTTTGATGTGTGTTTCATTAATCAAGAGTGTTGTTCTATTTCTAGTTATATGTTTGGTTTGCAAATAAATGAGATCATGATGTTTGTTGTTAATTATCCTCCCTGTGGACATGACATTTCGACCAGCTATATGTGATTTAATCATTTTATATCTTTCTATTCGTTCATTTTCATCGCCACACAATGACGACACATTTTATTCCATTTTTTGTTTGGTGAAGTGAATCAATCAGAGATCAAGCGATCCTATTTATCAGTACTTTCAGGCTTAATTGAGAAGGTTTGCAAATACAACATTGGTTAATCAGAATTAACTATTGGTCGATCAAAATGAACATTGACTGATTAAAACAATATTTTGATCAATTGTAAGTTAATCGATTAAACTAAGAATTTGATTGCCTTTCAGAATATGACCGTTAGAGATTTTTTATTGATTAAAAATATAGGTCTAGTCAATCAATTTTATTTAGTCAATTAAGATAGGAATGTTGATTGATCTATAGTAATGAAAACTTAGAGTTTAACCTAATTTTATCCTCTATCAAGGTTGAAAATAAGTCGATTGATATTCTTTGAGGTTCTTTACATAATTTTTAGACTTTAAGAATAAAAGAACTTTGAAACATAAAAACATCTTGATTCTAATTGTCCTTAGACACATAATCATTCCTTTCATTATCTGTCCTAAATAATATGAAATAATTAGTTCACAATAAAATATAACTTCGTTATATCAAATTAAAAGTACCAACAGAAATGTCCATACTTTAGCCATCGGTGAGATGTGTCTCGTAGGGAAGCAAAGAACCACTTTCTTTTAAAAATCTACTTGTTACCCCTCACAAAGTGGCCCATCTCAGAGTAAGAGAATTTTCAACTATTACACATAGATACACTAGGCACACATCATAGTATTATGCTTGTTGCTTTGAAGTTGTTTATTCTTTATCACCAAGTCGGTCATAGGTTATGTGTTCATCTGCATACTGAATTGTTATAGCAATTCATCCGAGTAGAAATCTCATGAGTCTATTGAGAAACTATGAGTTTGTTGCATTATATTCAAGAAGGTTTTCATGGTCATAATTGATGCTTATAGATGTTTAATGATTTCTTTAAAATGTAAAATCAAGATACCACGTCCTCTCTCATAGGGTACTTGAATGTTGGCTTCTCGCATGCAACTAGGAAAATCAGACATATAATTTTTTTTTCATAACTAGGATACTTGAATGTAGGTGCATGCTTTGAGATGCCAACCCTTTGTTGATGTTCTTGAAGACTACAATTTCAAACTATGAAGTTGAACACTTTAGCCTTAAGAGCTAATTGTTAATATTCTCATTGTTGGAGAGATGTAAATGGTTCCAGCATAAGAAACAAAGACTCGAATTTAATCACCATATATTCTGTCTTTGCATAACTACTCCTTTGTAAGTCCTCATAATCATCTTTTGAAATGATTTCACCCCTAAAGACATCTTTCATAGTTTTTAAATGCTTACAATCGATGAGAGAAGAACCATATATGTGAAGCATTATGATTTTCAGCGCGATGTTGTGATAACCACTTTAAAGGGAGTGCAATAAAATTTTGCCCCAATAACATGGAACTTTCTCCCCCCTCAGGGAATGCAGATTTAGAATCAAATTCAACAAAATCACCGAATATAGGCTGGCCAAGGTCTTTGATCAGTTCTACTTTTCCCTAAATGTACCTTTACAAGTTGTTCCCTGGATGAAGAATCTCTAGCACACGGTCATATTTAACCAACCTGGCAGTAGGAAAGTGAAAAGGCATTTGTCCATATAAGAGAATGTTTGAATTACCTTAAACAACTACTTCAATGACATCTTGCATGGGGCCATGGGCAGGTCTTGCTGGGTCAGATCTTAGCTCCAACAAACATGCCTTGCTTCCAGAAACTGTCATCGAAAGATTAAAGTTGGCAACTGATCTTGCGACCTTCTTCATGATGCATCTTAATATTGTGACGAGACATCATTGGTGAAGATATAAATAGGAGGTCAAGTATTAGGCTTACCTCTCAACATTAGTGCAAAATTGCCACCAACTAAAAATCACTTTTGAAATTAGCCATCTTATATGCTGCCCAACTTCTGTTAGTTCAACATACTTAGTGAGAGCCTTCATGCTTTTTCTAATATATCAATTAAGCTAAAGTGTAATCCTTGTCATTGTAATAATCAAGGTGAATATCATGTAAGGGAAATAAAATAACCTTCTGCAGGGTATGATGGAAATAAAAATGATTACCTGCTATGATCTCTTTGGTAGAGGTTTCTTAACACATGAACCAAGATGATGTAGTTTATGAGAAATGTACAGATTCATGTTTCTCGGGAAATTCCATGGTGGCTTATAAATTTGAGTACTTCCCGAATTAGGTTGAATTTGCTCCTCCAATTCATTCAGGAGACACTTCTTAAAATTAAAAAATGTCTAGTGATGCAAATGTGGCCACATCATCTCAAAATCCTTTTTCCCTCTGCATATCAACAACTATAAACCACAATAATCATGCAGAAACCCCCTGAGATTTCAAACACATAGAGAAAAAGTAAATGGATCACAAGAGATGGATTTATCAGCAATTGGTCAGGCGAGCGCAAATTTTGAAAAATAAGCCATATCAGGCTTATCAGCAACTGTTAAGGGTAAGAAACACAGTCCTTTCCCTCGGGACACAGAGAAAAGAATGCAACTTGTCACTAAGAAAATGGCTCAGACTACAACAATCCTGCACAGTCTCAGTCACCCAACCAACTTCCATACTGGGGAACAAATCCCAGTAGAAGCTAATATAGTCTTAATATAACCAACTATACACATTACCCTTCCTAGCAGCCTGCCTCGTGCTTGTCATGACCACTGCAAGCAGGATAGATAGCATAGCCATGAAGCCCTGGACCATTCAGATAAAAAGGATTAATTAGCTCTGACGTGATTGTGACTGCAACAAATATGGTTGTTAACAAATTAAAGAAAAAATCTAAATAAGCAAAATAGACTTTATAATGGACTCAAGCAGTCTCATGACAAGGAAAAGTTACATAGCACATTTAATTATTAAACTAAGTAAGAATGAGGATTTAGGCTAAGTTTTGATCCTCTAAGTCTCATAAACAAAGAAACTACAAAAATTTTAAATGAATAACCTAGCAACTAATCTGTTTCCATCTAAAAATAGCTTGCGCCCTTTGTGGTGAATGCTTATTTATGTAATTGAAATTTTATTTCCTTATCATATTTTTATCATGCACTATTCACCCCCTCTAGTGCACCTTCAATGCCATGTCCTCGTCATCCTTGGATTCGCTTTTCTCAATCTCAAAGTCGTTGATGCTTGCCTTTTAAGACAAGATTTTTTTTCTTTGGTTCCACTTTCATCTTAGCTTCATGCTTCCTCGTAAACTCCTATTGCACTTTGTAGACCATAAGGCTACCTACGAGATCATTAAGTGGGAGTTGAGGGATGTCATTTGCTTCTTGAATGGCTATGGTCTTTGACTCCCAATCTGAAGTCAATCATCGTAGCATCCGTCAGTCTGTCATATGAGTTACTCCTGGGTGTACTTGGATCTCGAGCAACTTGAGCAGGTTACTTTACGATATTTGTAAACTACGTGTACATCTCCCTTCCCGTCTCTCCCTTCTTTTTCCTGAAACATTCAAACACTTGAATAAGTTAATGCGAGTTTCTTTTACCTTGGTGGTCCCCTCGAGAGTCAATTCGAGTGGGTTCCATATCTCAAAAGTTGTCTAACATGTCAAGATGCAATTTAACTCCTTCGTTAGCATACAGTACAAGGTGTTCATCGCCTTGGTGTTGTTTGCCGCTTTCATCTCCTCAATCGAGTTATCCTTCCACCTTGATCGGTCGTTGGTACTTCATCTCGATACCTCCCAAACCTCCAAAATCCATAGCATTGAGAAAGATTTACATCCTCCTCTTCTAGTATCCATAGTTTATCCCATCGAAGCATGGAGGGCAAATAAAGGACTACCACTCAGCATACTTTGCAAGTGTCGCCATGTGAATCGGTGCTTTACGTCTTCTCACGAACATGCTCAGATATTACTTGTAGAACTTGTAGGATCTTAAGTATACACTAGAAGGGGGTCGAATAGTATAATAAAAAAATTTTAATAAAATAAACAATCCACAAGGTGAGACATGAATTTATAGAAGAAAACCCCACCGAGTAAAAGTTTCTACCTAAGTCTCCTAACTTAGAATTTTGAAACCCAATTTTCTCTTCCCAAGAGAATCAATATCCACTAAAAATTCCAAGATAATTAACAAATTACCTCATCCCAAGATACAGTGATTTGAAAAAGGAAATAAGAGCACGGTGCTAGCTAAAGTGCGTAGCACAAGATATAAATTAATAATATCTCAAATGTATACAAACTTCCTATAGCCTCTCTTGGTATAAAAATTAAGATCAATGTTATCGAGAACTTGATGAATGATCAAGATTGAAATTCCTTAATCAAATTGCAAATAGAGCGAGTACAAAGCAATTGATGAGAGAATGAAAGCTCCAAGAATGCAAAAATCGTTTTTCTAGTACTAATGATTTTTCTCTCGTGTTGTGTAACGACCCAACCCCGGAGGGTCGAGTCGGGAAATTCAAGCCTGAACTAAATCAAGAAATCGTTGTCCGATAGTAAGCATACGGCCACACGACCTAGCAATAGTGAAACAAAAAGGAAATATAACAATCATTTAGATTTACAAGCACAAATGGAAATAAGAATTAAGGAATAAGGGTCTCATTTACAATAATACAAAAGCCAACTATAGCTATCTAAAAACTACTTCAAAACAAGCAACTGTTGTAACTGGTGCAGTGTCGCAAACCTACTAACTCCTAGTTAATAGTCAACAAGGAATAACATGAGCCAAAAAGCTCAGTAAAGTGTCAACTAGCCATACAAGGAGTACCAAGTAGAGCAGGTGTAGCAAAAGGGGCAACCCCATTATATTTTATTTAATTGTTCTTTTTTTTTGTTTTCTTCCCTTTATCTTGCTCAATTTGAAATATATTTGCTTTTTGTGATTTTCTCTTAACCCATGTTGTCAGGATGTTGAGTTTTTTTATGAGCACTTTTTATTTATTTCTTTTTTTTTTAGAAAGGAAAAGGAAGATTATCGGATGCCAGTAATCATCTCAAGATTGCATTAATCATTAAAAAAGGAACTTACGAATTTTGTAGTCAAAAATTAGATAAAAAATTAATCTCCCTCAAAACATTATCAACCCAACACAACTCGACTCTGAAAATCTTCTCGTTCCTCTATAGCCAAATACACCAAAGAGTGACAAAAGCCTTGGTCCACCTAGCCACGTCAAGATCATAATGATCCCAAAAAGAGTGTGGCATGTAATTTATTTATTTCTTTATGTAAGGGTGTGGTATGTAATTTATCCTTTGTACCTCTATATAAAGGTACCAGGAACCTTAGAATAAGTCTGGATGATTCTTTTTCCTATCAAGGTATCAAAGCAACGGTCCTAAGCTGATGCTCGAGTATCCCACCCAAACCTTAGCCTCCAACCCTCCCCCAAAACCCTTCTCTCCCTCTCACCTTAGTGTCGCTGACCTTCTTTAGCCCTACAAACCACATCCACCGATTTGTCCTTCCCCTTGCAACACCTGCAGCATCATCGCCAGATGGTGTAGGGGTTCCCAACTAGCACCTCCAACCTTCCTTAGCCCAGCGTCGCCCCTTATGTCCCTTGCTTGGGGCTATGTTGACCTAGATCAGTCCCTGGGAAATCTTCTCTAATCTCTTCTTGGGAAGCTTTGAATGTGTACTACAAGAACTAGGACCAGAGTTTACCCATTCTCTCTACTTCTATAGGCCTTTCTACAAGAGTTTTACCTCTTGAAAGGCACCCCACTAGAGCCTGATTTATGCCCTAGCGTGTGCAATACCTCTTGTTGATGTATGTTGGTCTTATGATCTAAAATCAAGGAGTTTATTGATCCTCAATGCCCTTTTTGGGATTTAATCAAGTCAAATTATTGTTTTCAGACCCAATTTCCAACATATAGAAGTCCTATTATTCGTGTATCGCAACTCCAGGTTCTATGGCGGACCAAAAGGAATCTGTTAGCAACTTAATGGGGAAGTTATCCACCACAAGCGCTCCCCCACACATGAAGGGGACTTCTATTAAGTTGAACGGATCCAACTTCCTACTTTGCTCCACATTTTTCCCGATTCATCGGATCCCATCGTAAAAAGTATATATTGATGGAAGATGATCCTACTGTGAAGTCTGCAAATTAGAAGGCAGACAACGATTGGGTGGCCACAAGTCCTATGTATAGCATGACTCGAACTATTGCAAAGTAAGTCATGGCTTATGCTTCTGCCAAGAGGATGTGAGAGGTATTACATGAAACACTCACAAAAGCAACATCACAAGGTTGTAACATGTTGTAGAAGACATACATACTCTTATAAAAGGCTCCATGACTTTCAAAATATTATGGCACAATAAAAAATCGGTGGGACGAGCAAGATGTATATTAGCCCATATCTTCCGATGCAACAGTTATAACCAAGCAGCGAGATGCCATCCGTTCCATACAGCTACTGTCTGGCCTTGATCCTAAGTACAAGGTAGTTAAAGATCAATTTATGACAATGGATGAGATTCCCACTCCTGCACAGATCTACGCTCGTATCCAAACTTGACACCTCGAATCTTGTTCCTATTTATGATTCCTCAGCCATGGCTACTACTAGTCGTGATCGTGGAAATCCTTGGGGCAAAGGTGGTCGTATATCCAAACTTGACACCTCGAATCTTGTTCCTATTTATGATTCCTCAGCCATGGCTACTACTGGTCGTGATCGTGGAAATCCTAGGGGCAAAGGTGGTCGTGGTTGTGGTGGTGCACATGCTGGTCGTGATCGTGCTTGGAGTTTCCTTTTCTGTGAGTATTGTCATAGGAATGGGCACACTGTGGACCGTTGCTGAGTAAAGCATGGGTATCCACAGGTAATAGACCCACGTGCTTACCAACTCTCTATGGAGGATTCTAGTTAGGTGCATGAGGATGGTGGTCATATCTTTTGTATCTAGGGCAAAGTACGAGCTGGTTATTGCTTCTCAAGCCTCTACCTCAGCTGGGGCCTCTGTTCAAAAGCTTGCAGGTACATCAACTATGTCTATTAGACCCCAAGCTCCTACTTGGATTGCTGATTCAGGTGCCTCTTCACATATCACTAGTGATACTAGATTTTTTTCTTCTTTGCAAGATCTTGCTACCCCTTTCCAGGTTACGGCAGTAAACAGTGGTTTGTCACCAGCCACTCGCCTCAAGAATATTTCCCTCTCTTCCACTATGCCATTATCTAGTGTTATGCATGCCCCTAAGTTTGTTCTTAATTTTATGTCTATCGGTCAGATTACAAAGGACTTAATAGCGTCAAGCAATATTTCCTGACCAGTATTTCTTCGCAAGACCTCCAGACAAGGGTGCGAAATTGGTCAATGCGGCTGATTAATCAGCTGCATAATCATATGCAGGCCAAAAACGAATCGAGTACCTATATTTAGCCCTATAGTCGGTCTACTCGATTAACCAGCCGATTATCCAATTAATCAACAGATTAATTAGTCAAGTTTTAAGATCTCAATTTCTTTAGCTTTGATACACGTGCAATACACCCCCAAATCAAAATCTAACTAAATCCGACGCCAAAATACACCCAATTAAACTCGACTTCTCCCATTACCCCAAGTTCCCAATGCACGAAAGCCACAACCCTAAGCAAAACCCTCATTCCTGATTCCTCTTTTTGTCACCTTTACCCCAACTTGTTTCCTTTAGGTTTATGATGCACCAATCTTAATTTATTTGTCTTATCTTATGTATTGAGATATTGATAGCTATTTGTTAAAAGCTATATTGAAAGAATATATATCAAAAAAATAATATTAATATAAATGTGATTTCAATTCATATGTATGTATGCTTAATATGTATAATGGTATATATAATTATATTTAAAATTTTAAGTATTAAAAAATACTACATAGATTAATCCCCGATTAATCACCCGCATACCGTATACTCCTTAATCGGTGACCTCACTAACTGAATATCAACTACCGATTTCTACAGCTATGCCTCCAGACAATGAGGTGGATTGGTGGACTTGAGTAGAATGGTCTTACCACCTTCACATTCCACTATCTGCCTGTGCTACTACTGTCCTGCAATGGCATCTCCATCTTGGTCACCTTAGTCTGCATTATTGTTAAAATGTTTAGAAGTATATTTTTTGATAATAACAAATGAGCTATTTTCTTGGAAAAGATTAACATATTGCAGGTAGGATTTTGGAGTTCTCTAAAGATAAGGATCGAGGAAAAGGAAGGGTAAAAGCACTTATTTTGTAGTTTATCTCATTTGTTTAAACTGTAAATAAGATTTGAATTATCGTTAAGATTTCATTAGAACCTTCTTATCCATACCCTTATCCTTAAAATTGTGAAGCTTAACTTTTGTTGGTTTTTAAGATGTCTCATGTTTACTTCAGACGTCTAAGTCTGATGTTTCGAACGTTTGATCTACTTCACCAGACATCTAGGATCTTGTCCAGAGCCTAGATTCTTCTCCATAATCCTCGACCTCTATCACCTAGGTTTTCAGACGTCTGTGATATTCTTCAGGCATCTAATAATGTTTTTCAAACGTCTCCTTGAACTTGTGATATCTCTTGAACTTCAGAAGAACAGCGATCATAATTTTGTTGTCTTTCAAACGTCTGTTATCTTCTTGAAACGTCTGAGAATGATCAACATTCACTTCTTATCCAACATTCAATTTGTTTGCAATTGATTATGTCCGTTACTGTTTGAATCTGGAAGGTTGTAGGCCATCAAACATCTTTGTATTTTTCAGATGTCTAATTATTATTTTTAAGACATCTCCACTTTTGACCAGACGTCTTACTAGACGTCTGACTATTTGTCTTTAAATCCCTAACTAGATCCAATTGAATTCCAGTAACAATGATTGACACTAAAGTCTTTTCAGATTCCAATTTTATTATCAGACATCTGAAACTATCTGTTCAGATGTCTAGCTTTTTGTTCAGACGTCCCTGTACTTGATCTTGTGAAATCCAGTAACGACTACTTTTCCTCTAAAGCTATTTTAAACATCCTAGCTTACTCTCAGACGCTTGAAATAGTATATTCAGACGTCTGTCGTGGTTTTTCAGACGTCTGATACAGTATGACTTTGAGTAAATGCAATGTAGTCGTTATACCTTAATTTATTCCATTTCATTTTAAATTCCAATGACTACCTAAACCTAAATCACACCATATACACCTATATATACCCCCATAGGTAGCCTTAAACATACACACAAAAATAAGATACATTCTACTCACTTGAGAAAAGGCTTGTGCTCTCATTTGTGCTCTCCTATGCTCCATTTGTTCTATTACTTTCTTGTTAAGTTCTTGAGAGTAAATCTTTATTCTTCTTCCCGTTGCTCATAGTTTTGAAAAGAGTATTCTAATATTTCTATTCCATATTTCATTCAAGACTTATAGGAATCTCTTTTATTGTATTTGATAGTTTATTTGGGTACCCGGTCTGTGGATTTGCCGTTTCCTATTAGTAGAGGGGCAAAACTCTTCTTGGGATTTGTCCAGGAAGAGGGGAATTATAAATTACTTGTTGTTAGTAATTCCTACTTGGGCAAGGACAAAATCCTATATTTGGAGATCTAGGTAGAGGTTTTTCCCGCAAGGGTTTCCTCTCTAACTACCTCATTATTTGTTATGATTGTTTCCGAATATTTTTATTGGATAATTTAACCCCACTTCTTGTAACACTAACATTTGGTATCAGAACTTGGTTTATTCTTGTGTGTAGGTGTCAAATCCTGAGCAAGATGATCAAATAGCATCCAGCGTGGTAGCAACAAACAATAATTGTGGATTCTCAACGATAAAACCTCCTTCGATGGTACAAATTATTTGTACTGGAAGCAAAGGATGGAAGTTTTCCTCCAATCTGGAGACTACACTCTTTGGGAAATCGTGGAAACATCATTTGAAAGGCAGATAAAACCTGAAAATGGAGCTTTAACAGAAGATAACAAGAAGCTCTCTCTGAATTCCAAGGCAATGAACGCCTTGTACTGTGTACTTAGCCCCGACGAGTTTAATCAGATTTCTCAATGCACAAGTGCATATGAAATCTGAAGAACTCTTGAGGTTACTCATGAGGAAACGAATAAAGTAAAAAATTCCAAAGTTGCTTTACTAACACAAGAATTCAAGAAATTTGAAATTCAGGAAAATGAGAGTGTGATGTACACTCATTTCACCTTCATTGTCAACAACTTGAAGGCTCTAGGAAAGACCTTCATAAGAGGTGAACTTGAAGGTAAGATTTTATGTTCCTGAACTAATATTTTTAAGCCTAAACTTATAGATATAGAAGAAGCAAATGAAGTTGAAAACTTGAACATAGATCAACTTCTTGAAAATCTTATGGAATATAAGACCAAGCTCAATCAAAAGAAGAAATGGACGGAGGAAGGGAAGAAAAAGCAACTAGCTTTTAAAGTGTTTTCAGAATCCGAAGATGGTGATGAAGTTTAGAAAATTTCTAGGAAATAACAAGAATTTCAGGAAAAAGAGATCAAGAGAGGATTCAAAGGTGAACCAATTATTTACTAGCAATGCAAAAAGAAGGGACATTCGAAATGATTGTCCACTTCTTAAGAATGATAGAGAAAGAAGCAAAAGGAAACAAGAGACTGATTCAAAGAAGCCATTTAACAAGTACAAGAAAAAGAAAGCTATGCAAGCTACATTGGATGACTCAGATTCAGGTGAAAGTGAGTCTGAGATTGATTCAACCGAGGAAGAAGTTGCATGCCTTGGACTTATGGCATTAGAAGATGAGGTAAACGAACTATCTTTAAAAGAACTTACAGAAGTTTTTGATGATTTATATTATACTTTTAAAAAGATTAAATTAGAAAATAAAGGTCTTAAAGAAAAATATCAAGATTTTCAAAATGAGAAAGACAAGATTATGCAAGAAAAAAATTTTCTATGTGATGAGACTAAAAGTTTAAAGAAAAAAATAGAACTTCTTGAAACTAATATTCAAGATCCTAAAGATAATTTAGAAAGATTATCAAAAGATCCTGCTAAGTTTACTAATGGGAATGAAAACTTAGATAAACTCTTATCATCACAAAAATCTCCTTGCAAATTTGGCCTTAGATATTCTCATGAAACTAGTTCATCAAAAGTCAAACAAACTAGTTTTATATCTAGTCAAAAGGAAGTTTTCATATTCAACTATGAAAATAAAAACTAACCACAATGGACCCAAGAAAAAATGGGTACCAAAGAAACTTATTCAATCTTGTTTTGTAGGTCAAAAAGAAGTAAATTTATCGAGATATATCTTTAAGAGAACCAAAGAATGACTACATGCCTATAGAAAAATAGTAGAGCAACTAAGAAGATCAACTTAAAAACGATCATATTTTGTAGGACAAAAGCAAAGGAACTTGGATTATGGACAGCGGATGTTCTAAGTATATGACCAACAGCAAGGAACTCTTTACGGAGGTAAAATACAAGGAGAGTGGTTCCATTACATTCAGGAACAACCACAAAGGACAGATTATAGGTACAGGTATTATTAGTAAAGGTAATACCTCTTTTAGTCATGTTGCTTTGGTAAAAGGATTAAAACACAACCCTTCAAATGTAAGCCAGATTTGTGACATAGGATATGATATTCTTTTTAATGCTAAATTTTTTAAGATATTTGATAGTATTACAAATGAAATTCTTTTAACTGGAAAAAGATATAAGGATATATATATTGTTGAAATAGATAAAAATAGAACTTATGATTGTTTAGTAGCTTCCAATGATGAAATGTTTACTTGGCATAAAAGATTAGGTCATTTACATTTCAAATACCTAAATGCTCGATAAGAATAAACATCAAATGAATGAAAAATTCATAAAAGACAAATATGTTCATAAGAAGGATATTGATAAATCCATTGATAACAATATATTTGGAAATGAAAACAATGATTATGATTTGATTTTCCTTGTTCCTGAACATATTCTATCTACTCGAAATCATAGAAAATTAAGAACTCTAATGTGTTTCCATTACTGGAGTAAGAATGTAGAAAATGGGATTTCCAATTAGTCAAGTATGAATTAGTTAAAGGATTGCCAAAGAAAAAGTTTAATTCAAACACTTTTTGCGATGCACGTACACTTAGAAAGTTAAATAAAAGTTCTTTCAAAAGCAAAAATATAATCTCTACGTCTAGACCTTTAGAACTCTTACACTTACACTTATTTGGACCAACTAGAACAAGTAGTTTAAATGATAGTAGATATTGTTTTGTAATTGTGGATGATTATTCAAGATTTAAATGGGTATATTTTCTTAAGCTTAAAGATCAAACCCTAGAAATTTTTAGCTAAGTTTTTAAAACTTGTTTAAAATGAGAAAAGATATATGATTTCTCGAATTCGATCCGATCATGGAGGAGAATTTGAAAATCAAGATATTTCTCAATTTTGTAAAGAACTAGGAATAAAACATGAATTTTCATTTCCTACACTCCACAACAAAATGGCATAGTGGAATAGAAAAACAAACCTCTCCAAGAATGTGCCCGTACACTTCTAAAAGAATTTGGTCTTCCAAAGTATCTTTGGGCCGACACCACTAACACAGCTTACTATGTACTAAATAGAGTCCTAATTAGGCCTATACTTAATAAATAAGTTATGAGCTTTATTATAATAGAATGCCTAAAATTAGTTATTTCAAAATATTTGGAAGTGCAATATGCTTATCACCAAAGAAAATCTTGATAAATTTGATGCTAAGGGAAATGAATGTATATTCATAGGATATTCATCTCGAAGTAAAGCTTATCGAATATTCAATAAGAGAACTCTAACGGTAGAAGAAACTCTTCATACCAAGTTTAATAAAAACTCTTCTATAGATAACAAAGAAGTTGAAGTAGTAGATAGTGATGATAAGGACATACCTATGGATCACATATTAAAGATCAAAATACACATAATCTACCTAAAGAATGGAGCTTTCATAAATATCATCCAAAAGAACAAATAATAGGGGAGATTAATGACAGTCAAAACTAGATCACAAGTTAACTTTGTTCTAACTATTTTTGTATCTCAACTTAAACCCAAAACTGTTGATCCAGCTTGTTTAGATTCTTCCTGGGTACTTGCTATGCAAGAAGGACTAAATCAATTTGAAAGAAATCAAGTATAGAAATTAGTTCCTAAACCAATTGATGATTCTATTATAGGGGCTAAATGGGTATTTAGAAATAAAACTAACGAAGATAGTCTAGTAAAAAAAGGTCAGACTTGTTGCACAGGATTATAATCAACAAGATATAGATTATGAAGAAACTTATGCTAGGCTTGAATCGATTCAAATGCATCTTGCATTTGCATCACATTTAAGTCTTAAATTATATCAAATGGATGTAAAATCAACTTTCTTAAATGGATTTATAAAAAAAAAAATTATGTAGTGCAACCTCCTAGGTTTATAAATTCTGAATTTGTTAATCATGTATATAAGCTTAAGAAGGCTCTTTATGGTCTCAAGCAAACACCTAGGGCATGGTATGAAAGACTAAGAAATTATCTCATTAAATCAGGTTTTTTAATGGTATTCAAATTTATGTGAATATTATTTTTTGTTCTACTATTGATAGTTTGTGTAGAGAGTTTTCAAAGATTATGCAAGATGAATTTGAGATAAGTCTCATAGGAGAATTAAAATTCTTTCTTGAACTACAAATCACTCAAATGGATGAATGAATCTTTATATGTCAAACAAAGTATGCCAATGATACATTGAAGAAATATGAAATGAAAAATGTGAAAGGCAAAACCACACCAATGGCTCCAAAGTTAAGTCTTAACTTGGATGAAAATGGTAAGCAGGTTGATGAAAAGTTATACAGATGTATGATAGAATCATTACTCTATCTTATTGCAAGCAGACCTGAAAAAATGTTTGTTACTTGTCCCTGTGCACGTTTTCAAAATTTACCAAGAGAATCTCACATGTCTTCATTAAAAAGAATCTTTAAATATTTAAAAGAAACCAGAGATTTTGGTTTGTACTATCCTAGAACTCATACACTCGACTAACTAGCATATAGTGATGCCAATTATGCTGGTAGTAGAATTGATAGAAAAAGTACTACCAGTACTTGCCATTTTTTGGGTAATGCACTTGTTTCTTGGTTTTCTAAGAAACAAAATTATGTTGCATTATCCACCACTGAAGCTGAGTATATTTCAGCTACTTTAGCATGTTCTCAAGTACTTTGGATGAAACAAACTTTATCTGACTTGGTATTAAACTTTAAACAAACAAGAGTATGTTGTGATAATACAAGTGCTATAAATTTATCCAAAAATCCTGTAAATCATTCTAGAATTAAACATATAGATGTGAGACATCATTTTCTTAGAGATAATATATTAAAAGAGGAAATTAAGTTAAAATTTGTAAACACTGAGGATCAACTTGCAGATATCTTGACGAAACCCTTAATTTAGAAAGATAGTCACATTAGAAGGCATCTAGGAATTTGCAAGTTGAAAGATTTAGAAAATTAAGCTTCTCAAACATCAGACATCTTATTCTCTTAAGCATGGTTTTTCTTTCTTCAGGAAATTTCCGAGAATTTCAAACATCTTGTATGCTTCTGAGACATCTATGTTTCTAACGGACCTCTATATACTTCATTCAATGGTCATTCAACGGTCATCTTTCAAATTCAAAATGAGGTGTTTTGAATTCAAATTCAAACAGTCTTTCAAACGTCTTTTTCATTTTTCAGATGTCTAATAAACTATTTTAAGATGTCTGTCTTTAACTAAAGACGTCTAATGTTTGAATGCCCTATGATTCAAATTTTGAAACATCTTTCTTTCAACCAATGGATATTTAACCTCTTTACGACAAAATCTTCTCTTTATGATATGACCTCTTAAGGTGCAACACCCCCTTTATGTTCATTTCCATTTCTCACTCCACTTTCTACCACACTCAAAAGAACTCTCTCACAATCCACTTCTCTTCTCCATCTCCATTCCTCCATTGTTGATCACCTGAAGAGCACCTGAGAACACCAGACGTCTCCTGGTCTTCGTCAGACACCTCCTGTGCTTTGCCAGACGTCTCCTACACTCACCAGACATCTATTGCCGCATCCTCCTCTCTAAATCTGAGAAGATCTCTTGTTAAGGAAGATCATATATTCTTCCTTTGGTAATCACTTTATCTTCTCACCTAGATCTAGTATATTTTCATCATCCTTCAAAGCTTTTATGAGGATATGTTTGTGCTCGTGATTGACTCTCTTTTCTGTTTTATTTTTGTTTTAGGCATCCTTTTGTTCTTTCTTTTTGGTCTGGTTTCTCTATCGAATGTCTTATGACTCTTTCCGATGTCTACTGCTATTGTTTTAACACTTCTATCCCTTAAAATCTCAAACATCTGATTTCATTTTTTCGGTCGTCTGATTTGTGCTTTCAGACGTCTGACTTTCATCTCAGACATCTGGTTGAGGCTATTTTTGTTCTTAAAGGCTTGTTCTGCTCCCTTTTCCTCATTATACCTCATAGGAAGCAAAAGAGTGCAGACCTAGTAACCCACCTCCTAAAGAGGAAGAATTAACTGATGTAATGAAACAATTTTTCCTAACCAAGAAGGCCTCCCAAAAATTTAATAATTTTGAGAAGTTTAAGGTTAGGTGTGGAAGACCAATTGTATAGGATGACTTTAAGGATTATGGTCTCCTAGCCCTATCTCGAGCACATGGAATCCAACATTTCTTTGATGAATTTTTTCCTGGAGGTAAAATTCCTAGTATCTTTCCCGAGCTGGTGAAATTATTTTATGCCAATCTAGTGAATAACTCCACACCTACTACCTCTATCCAAAAATCAACGGTATTAAACGCATCTTTTACCATGACAAATGAAGTAATTTCTTCTATTGCTTGACCGTCGACTGAGGAGCTCATTGGCAGGACATTACAAAAGAAGTAACCTTCTCAACGGTTACAAAAATGTTAGTTAAGGATGACATTTATTTTGAAGGGATGAAACTAGAATCTTATCATCTTAAGGTTGTCTTGCCTTTTAGCTAGACTTGTCTCATGGAACTTACATGGGAAACAAAATCCTTTGATCACATTTCTAGGGAGATTGCCTATATCCTATATGCTTTATTGTACTGCACCAAGATGAATTGGTGTGATCTAATCATGGACACATTATGTAGCATACACCGTAGGAACCTTCCTTTAGGTGCCTTTATTTCCAACATGCTTCTTCATTTCAACCTTGATTTGAAACGCCAATTTGTAGATGAATCCGTTAAGAAGTTTGACCACACTACTTTACCTCTTATGGTTCTTAAGAAAGGAATTGAAGAACAGGTAGAGGAAGAAGTTCCTCAGTCTCCACCTTAATCTTCTCCTTCTTCACAAGTTCCTCTCATGCTTCCAGATCCTTCTACTCATTCTTTCTATTCCACTTATTGGGAATATTCTTGGGAAAACGTACGGGGAAATCAAGAGGCCTTTCAAAAAGCCATATTTGATGGAATGAACCTTCAATTGAAGAGAACATGAAGATCATGATTACCTAAGGAGATTCACAAATCAATATGCTTTGCAGCTTTCTCGTCTTGAAGACTGTATGAAGAATTTGGAGTTCAAATACTCTAAAGGAAAGAAGAAAACTTGATTTTTGTCTTTAGATGGCTGCTTTGTGTCAATTAGGACAGTTAAACTTGTTATGCTCATCATGATTTCTCTATGCTTTGTTATATTGTGACATTATTAACTTTCATGTGGTATGTTTGTACTAACTTTTTATATTTTTCATGTTGATTTCTATCCGACAATCTTAAAGCATCTTATAAGAGCATATAAGTTTTTTTTTTTTATAGGGGAGCATGTAATATCCTTAAGGCAACTTATTTATTTTTTTTGTTAATGTCAAAAAGAGGAGACATGATTATATGATTGATAAGTTTTTTTTTTTTTTGGGGGGGGGGGGGGGGGGGAGGGGACAAATTTTTTGGAGCATATGAATATTTTCTCCTTACAAACAAGGGGAGATTATTGTTAAAATATTTGGAAGTATATTTTTGGATAATAACAAATAGGCTATTTTCTTGGATAAAACTACCATATTTAGGCAAGATTTTAAAGTTCTTTAAAGATAAGGATCAAGGAAAAGGAAGGACAAACGAACTTCTTTCGTAGTTTATCTTATTTGTTTATAATGTAAATAAGCCTTGAATTATCCTTAGGATTTCTTTAAAACCTTCATATCCATACCATTATCCTTAAAATTGTGAAGCTTAACTTCCGTTGGTTTTTAAGGCATCTCATGTTTAATTCATACATTTGATCTACTTCACCAGACGTCTAGGATCTTGTCCAAAGCCAAGATTCTTCTCCAGAACCCTCGACCTCTATCACCTAGGTTTTCAGACATCTAATAATGTTTTTCATACGCCTCCTCGAACTTGTGATATTTCTTTAACTTCAGAAGAACGGTCATAATTTTTATTGTCTTTAAGACGTCTGTTGTCTTCTTAAGACGTCTGAGAATGACCAACATTCACTTATCCAATGTTCAATTTGATCGCAATTGATTATGTATGTTACTCTTTGAATCTGAAAAGTTGTATGCCATCAGACATCTTTGTATTTTTCAGATGTCTAATTATTCTTTTTAAGACGTCTCCACTTTTGACCAAACGTCCAATAAGACATCTGACTATTTGTCTTTAAATCCCTATCTAGATCCAATTAAATTCCAATAACATAGTGATTGACACTGAAGTCTTTTCAGACGTCCAGTTTTATTATCAGACATCTGAAACTATCTATTCAGATGTCTATCTTTTTGTTCAGACGTCCCTATACTTGATCTTGTGAAATCCAGTAACGACTGCTTTTCCTCTGGAGCTTTTTCAGACATCCTAATTTACTCTCAGATGTCTAAAATAGTATATTCAGATGTCTGTCATGGTTTTTTAGACGTCTGATTCAGTCAGACTTTGAGTAAATGCAATGTAGTCATTCTACCTTAATTTATTTCATTTCAATTCAAATTCCAACGATTACCTAAACGTATATCAAACCCTATACACCTATATATACCCCCATAGGTAGCCTTAAACATACACAACCTTAAACAAACACACAAAAACAAGATACATTCTACTCACTTGAGAAAAGGCTTGTGCTCTCATTTGTGCTCTCTTATGCTCCATTTGTTCTATTGCTTTCGTTTTAAGTTCTTGAGAGCAAATCTTTATTCTTCATTCTGCTCATAGGTTTGAAAAGGGAGTATTCTAATCTTTCTATTCCATATTTCATTCAAGGCTTATAGGAATATCTTTTATTGTATTTGATAGTTTATTTGGATACCGCGTCTGTGGGTTTCTCATTTCTTCTTAGTAGAAGAGCAAAACTCTTCTTGGGGTTTGTCTGGAAGAGGGGAATTGTAAATTACTTATTATTAGTAATTCCTACTTGGGTAAGGGCAAAATCCTAGATTAGAAAATCTAGGTAGAGGTTTTTCCCGTAAGTGTTCTCTCTAAATACCTACATATTTGTTGCAATTGTTTGTGAATATTTTTATTGCACAATTCAACCCTCCTTGTGCCACTAACATGCATGTTCTTCATTGTTGCTTTCCAGAGCTATTTTTCATAGTCATTTCGTTGTAAAGCTTGCCAACTTAACAAACGCCAGGTCTTTTTCGTCATAGAATAAACGTGCTGAGTCTATATTTGATTTGATCCATGCTGATGTGTGCAACTAATGTCAGGTTTAGAGTCTTAAACACTTTTGATACTTTCTTGTACTTAACGATTGTATCAAGATGTCCCGGGTCTTTATGATAAAAGAGAAATTAGAAGTTCGTCCTTATTCAAAATTTTATGCACAAAATAAAAATTCAATTTTCCACACTTATAAAAGTTTTTCAGAATTCCGCCTGTGTTGAGGTTCTTGTGCCTTTTCATTGGCGATCCTAAGCCCAGGTAAAGGAGGGTTACGTTAGGTAGTCAATGACCAATGTAACATTTGTCGGATCTTTAAACATGGATTCTAGCAAACACTCAGATTTCGTTGGGGCGTTCCCTACTTGCGATGCATTACATCAGCATCCAGGTGTAGTAAAAATGTGCAAGGGTTCTCGCATGAGGAAAGCATGCAAGTAAAGAAGATAGTTCCACTACATCGCCGCCCAGATGTACAAAATGAGCAAGGGTTCTTACATGAGAAACACATGCGAATAAAGAAGTTAATTATGCTACATTATCGTCCAAATGTAGTCCAAAATGAGCAAAGGTTCTCGCATGAGGAACACATGCAAGTAAAGAAGCTAGTTCCACCACTTCGCCATCGAAGTGTCAAAAAAAGTTGAGATTCGGTAGTTCGAATATTGGTACTTTGACCAATAAACTCATGGAGATTGTTGATACAATACTAACGAGAATGATTCAAATTCTTTACCTTCAAAAGACCAAGTGGATTGGAGAAAAAGCAAAGAAAATCGAGAGAATAGGTTTCAAATTGTGGTATTCAGGAAGGGACAGGTAGATATGGTGTAGGCATTATTATTCATAAGGATTTGAAGGAGTGTTATTAAGGTTAAGAGATTGGGTTATCGAATTATTTTAATAAAATTAATCTTAGAATAAGAGATCTTAAATGTCATTTCAGTTTATGCATCTCAAGTTGGTCTAGAGGAAAGAATAAAGGACAAATTCTGAGAGAGCTTGATATGATAATTCAAGGAATCCCACAAAGATGATTTTCTTGGGTGAAGATTTAAATGGGCATGCGGGAAAAGATGATTTAGAGTATGCAGGAGCGCATGGAAATCATGATTTTGGTGTTAAGAATGAAGAAGAGAAGACTTTCCTCGATTTTGCAATGGCTTATGATCTTTTCATAGCAAATACCTTCTTCAGAAAATGAGAACATTTGATCACCTATAAAAATGGCTTAACAAGAATGCAGATTGATTACTTTACTTTGAGAAGAAGAGATCGTTTATCTTGTAAAGATTGTAAGATTATTCCAGGGGAGAGTTTAACTGCTCAACATCATCTTTTAGTGATGAATGTTCATATGAAGAAGGCAAAGAAAAGAAAATTGGTGTTTAAGAATTTGAGAATTAAGTAGTGGAATCTTAAGAAAGAGCAAGAGAGATTCAAAGAGAAAATAATGCAAGAAAAGACTTAGGATCTTGATGGAAGTGTTGATGAATTGTGGCTAAAGATGGCAAACTGTATTAGAAAGTTGGCAAATGAAGAGTTAGGCGTGTCTAAATGAAGAGTTCCAGGACAAAAGAAGGCTTGGTGGTGGAGTGAGGAAGTACAGGAGAAGCTTAAAATTAAAAGAGCTTACTTTAAAATCTTATATCGAGATAAGACTGATGAAAACATGGAAAATTTCAAAAGAGCAAAGTAGTTAATGATGCAAAAGCAAAAGCTTTGGAGCATTTTTATAAGAAACTTAATTCTAAAGAATGTGAAAAAGATATCTTCAAGTTAACTAAAGTAAGAAAGCGGAAAGTAAAAGACCTTACACATGTAAGGTGTATCAAGGATAAAGAAAGGTGCTTTTAGCTAGGGATGATGTAAATACATGATGGAAAAAATATTTTCATAAGATTTTTAATGAAAAACAAAATAATGATATCTTAGGGGAGTTAGCCAACTCAGAAGATTATGTGAATCGGGCAAAAGCTATCGAAAAATACAAAAGTAGTAGAGGCTTTGAAGATGATAAAAAGTGGGAGGGTTGTTAAGCTTGATGATATTCCTATAGACGTTTGGAGAGTGACGGGAGAAAGGGGTATAACTTGACTCACAAAATTATTTAATACTATTTGGAGAGGTAAGAAGATGCCAGAGGAATGGAGGAAAAGTTTTGTGATACCTTTAAACAAGAACAAGGGAGATATATAAAATTGTTCCAACTATAGAGGTATTAAATTGATGAGCCATACGATGAAACTTTGGGTGAGAATAATTGAAAGGGGTGAGGTAAGTCTCTATAGTAATTGAAAATCAGTATGGCTTTATATCATGTTGAATTATGTTTCTGTTATTCTTTTAAAAAATTGTTGATTGGACTCATTTTGTTATTTTTCCCTTGTCTCTCTATCTAAAAAGACATAAGGACGGCTTGGTAAAGTTTAAGGTTCTCTTTTCACTTCAACTTGGTATCAGAGCCAAGGTTGAGGTCTCCACCAAAACAAAACCCTAACCCTACTAAGCCCTCTCGCCGGAGCTACTGCCACCACCATCGACGGTAGCTCCGCCGGCACCGGACCACCGCCACAGCAGCAACAGCATCGACTGCCACCGCTACTGCCGCAGCCAGCCCTTCACGCCAGATTGCAGTGCAACAGTCTGATCGGGGCGCAACCAGGTCTTCACACCGCAACATCCCCGCTGCTGCCGCCACCAACAGCCCTCCCTGCTGCAACACTTCTCGTCCCGCCACAGCACCTAGTCATGATGCTGTTGCCGCCGCCAACAACCTAATAGAAGCGCTCGCATTGCAGCACCCTCGCTACTGCCGCCACGACGCTGCTGTTGCCGCCAGCAGCTGGATCGAGGCACAAGTTGCCCCTCGCACTGCAGCACCTCTTTGTCGCCAACAGCAAGTCTCCTTGCCACAGCGCCCCTCGCGCCGTAGCACCTCGTGACGGTGCTACTGCCACCCTATTGCAGCTATAGCCAGTTGCTCTTGATCACTCTTCGTAGATATGAGGGTTTGAAGCAAAAAAAACTTTCAACAAGATGGTATGAACTCCTTAATCTTCTGACCTAATTTGGGGTGTGTATTCTCCATATTTGATGATTTTTGGGGTATGTATTCCCCAGTGAAGTACTGTTCTTTGACTTGTGAGTTGTGGGGTGTGATTCCCCAAGTTTGTTGGTGCTGTTTATCCAGGATTTCAGACCTGTTGTTTCGGCTTAATCTTGTGTGCTTGGAGTTACAATGTCTACATCAGATAGTTCTGAGGTGTCTTCAGGACAGAATACAGAAAGTGGGGTGTTTAAGAGCCCTTTCTTTGCTCCAATTACGAAATTAGATGAGACCAATTACCCCCACTAGTCTCAGACCTTTCTTGTTAATGTAGGTCATGAGAAGAAGCATGTGCGTATGGAAGCACCACCAGAGCAAAAAATCGAAAAATATGCGACTTAGAACCTGGATGATGCTATGGTGAGAGCCTGGATCTTGAATAGCATCATTCCAAGAATCAGTGATGAAGTTATGTACTACAGTATTGCCAAAAAAATGTGGGATGGTTTGAAGATGGCGTATTCGCATGAGTTGAATTCAACTCATGCGAATACGAATTCAACTCAAGTATTTCAGATCCACTATGACTTATGCCATCTCAAGCAAGAAGAGATGAGTCTACCTCAATATTACTCTACTATGAAGGGATTATTGGAGAAATATAATGCGTGTAGACCAATGTATACTATATGCAGGGATCACAGGAAGGAGTTTGCAGGCCATATGTTCATTGCAGGGCTGAATGATCACTATTCTGCAGCTCGTTCACAAATTCTGACTCTCTGAGCTTCCTCCTATTGAAGAGATTTACAGGAGGCTAAGTAGGATGCAAGTACAGCCTACTCATGATGCTGTTGTTGCCAATACGTCCTCAGCTCATGCTGCTATTAGCACTCGTAGTGGTCATGAAAGCTTCTTTCGTGGCAAAGGCAGGGGCAGGACTGATGGTGTTCAAGGCAAGCCTACATGTTCATACTGTGAAAGGCTTAGCCATGTTGAGGCTAAATGTTGGAATAAACTTGGCCATCCTATTGTTGCCAACCAGGCTTCTGTTACAGCATCTTCAGGTGAGTACTGGGGCAATATCTCTTGCAAAGGCAGACTACGATGCAGTTGTGCAGTGACTAGCACAGTTGACTCATAAGCAACCACAATCTCCAACACTGCAGCTTATGCATCTGCATCAGGTACGAAAGGGTCATGGTTGATTGATTCTGGTGCATCTGACCATTTGACAGGAAATTCCCAGTGTTTTGGGGAATTACAGAAGCTACCACAGAAACACTCAGTACAGCTGGCAGACGGTAGACATGCTCCCATTCATTGTAAGGGAGGGGCATCTGTTACACCCTCCATGCATCTTGCTGATGTATATTATATGCCAGACATGGCAATGCAACTGTTATCTGTCAACTCTATTACCAAGCAGCTGAATTGTCATGTTATTTTTGACATTGTTGGATGCATCTTTCAGGACCGCATGACAGAGAGGACGATTAGTGGTGGCCATGAGGAGGGGGTGTGTATCAGCTACTTCATAATCCAGTTGCTGCAACCTGTCAAACGACTACTACAGGGAGTGCCTTGCAGTGGCACAGATGACTAGGCCATCCTTCACTGAACAAGCTACATCGTGTCATCCCTCACTTGTCTCCTACTATGAAGATTCAGTATGATGCATGTCAACTGGGAAAGCATCACCATGCCAGTTTTCCAGCATCTATCTAGTCTGCTCGTTCTGCATGCCTTGATTTGCTGCATTGTGACATCTGGGGGCCTAGCCATGTGGCAAACCGTCAGAATTATAGGTATTATTTGCTATTTGTGGATGATTTTTCACATTTATCGTGGACCCTTTTGATGAAAAATAAATCAGAAGTTAGTTCTTTGATTCATCAGTTTGTGGTGTTTATGAAAAATCAATTTGGTGTATGCATTAAGAAAATTCGAACAGATAATACATTAGGATTCTACACAAAGAAACTAGCTAACTTGTATGGATCACTGAGTATTGTACATCAGATCTCATGTCCTCATACATCGCAACAGAATAGGATAGCTGAAAGAAAACATCGTCATATTCTGGATACAGCTAGAGCTCTACTTATTCAGAATAGTGTTCCGCATAGTTACTGGGGAGATGCGGTTCTTACTTCTTGTTATCTGATCAACAGGCTTCCTTCGTCAATTTTGCATAAGCAGATTCCATGGAATATCTTATATCCTGATGCACTTATTTCTTGTGCCACAAAAAACATTTGGGTGTGTGGCATTTGTACACCTCCTTGGGCCTGGTCATGACAAATTAGCACCAAGGGCAGTTAAGTGTGTATTTTTGGGATACTCACGTACGCAGAAGGGATACAGGTGTTTTGATCCTATACATCAGAAACAATATGTGAGTGAGGATGTGACTTCATGAGTCTATCCCTTATTTTTCTACCTCTGGTCATCAGTTAAGAGAGATAGAGGTGGCTACTCCTATGCATGTACCTCCTATAACCTTGGAGGACTTCTCTCATAATAGTGGTGTATCCACTATAGAACATACTATGGGCGATTTCAGACCTGTACCACCTGATGAGAAGACATTTAAGAGTGCTACATATCAGCTGGCAGTTACATACAGAAAGAAAACACACCCTTCTTCAGTACCCAATGAGCCACCATCGTCCTCTCAGGTATGTATTAAAGATACCGATGATTCTTCTGCTCATGTGTCTTCAGGATCCCTCTGCCTACAGATGATATTTCCATGGCTATTAGGAAGGCTCCGAGGTCTTGTGCATAATATCGTGTCGCTGGTAGTATTGTCTCTGCAGGATCTCTTAGCACCAAATTTCAGGCCTTTACAGTTGCAATATCTAGCACAGAGATACCTACCTCCTACCAGCAAGCTCTTCTACACCCACATTGGAAGGCGGCTATCGAAGAAATGTCTGCAGTTACTAATAAAGGGACCTGAGAGTTATCCGCCCTACAGTCTGGTGTGCACTTAGTTTGGGCCAGATGGGTCTTTACCCTGATGGGTCTATTTTTAGGTATAAAGCTCACCTTGTAGCTAAAAGATTCACCCAAACTTATGGGGTAGATTTCTTTGACACCTTTTCCCCTGTGACACGACTCTCCATGGTCAGTATCCTTATTTCTGTTGCGACTCATTATGGATGGTGTCTTCACCAGCTGGATGTTAAAAATGCATTTCTATATGGCGATTTAGAAGAGGAGATATACATGCAACAGCCACCTAGTTTTGAGGTTCAGGGGGAGTGTGTATGTAAACTTCGTAAGGCTATTTATGACCTTAAACAGAGCCCTCGAGCTTGGTTTCAGCGTCTATCTGAAGCACTTTCTATGTTTAGGATGCAAAGATCCTCTTCTGATCATTCCTTGTTTGTTAGGAAAACCAGTACTGATACCGTGGCTTTATTGGTATATGTTGATGACCTCATTCTTACAGGTGATGATACAGATGATATTACTCAGGTAAATGAGTATTTAGCTCGCGAGTTTGTTATGAAAGACCTTGGTAAGCTGAGATACTTTCTTGATATTGAGATCGTCACGAGCAAGTAGGGCATTGTAATGTCTCAGAAAGTATGCACTTGATATTCTTCAGGAGACAAGCATGATTAGATCCAAGGAAGCCAACATTCCTATGGATCCTAAAATACATCCATTTGAGGATATAATGAGGGTAAAGGACAAAAAGATCTATTAGTAGCTTGTTGGGAAGTTATTATATCTAACAATCACCAGGCCAGAAATAAGCTTTGTAGTGGGTAAGCTAAGTCAGTTCTTAGACAAACCCACTGATGCTCACTGGCAAGCAATTATGCAAGTGTTGAGATGCATCAAGAGCTGTCCAGGCAGAGGCATTCTATTTCAGAAGACAAAGGGCCCTATGTCTGTAGTGGCTTACTCTAATGCGGATTATCCAGAAGATGTGGGAGATAGACGATCTACTACTAGTTTTTGCACATTTGTGGCTAGAAATCTAGTGACCTGGAGGAGCAAGAAATAAGGTGTTGTCTCACGCTCTAGTGCAGAGTCCGAGTATAGGGCTATGGCTCATACTGCTGCCGAGATGATATAGATTAGGTCTCTGTTACGAGATCTTCATGTTGAGATTCAGGAGCCTATGGAGATGTATTGCGATAACTGGACCGCAACATACATTGCTAATAACCCCATGTTTCATAAGATGAAACATGTGGAAGTAGACTGCCACTATACCAGGAGCCTAATTCAGTAGGGTCTACTTTGTACGACATGTCTTACCTTTACTGCTGATATATTTACCAAGCCATTGCCTCGCCCCCAGTTTGAGAAGTGTAGAAGCAAGTTGAGCATGGTGGATATATATGCTCCAGCTTAAGGAGTGTTGAGTTATGTTTTTGTTATTCTTTTTTGTTGATTGGACTCATTTTGTTATTTTATTTTTCCCTTGTCTCTCTATATAAAGAGACACAGGGACGGCTTAGTAAAGTTTAAAGTTCTCTTTTCACTTCAACTTATCAGGCCGATCTACTATTGAGGCAATACATCTCTTGAAACGTATGATGTAGACCTACAAAGTCAAGAAGAATGATTTACATATGATTTTTATTAATTTAGAAAATGCCTATGATTCTGTCCCAAGAGATATTTATGGAGAATTTTGAAGGAGACGTACCAATTTTATATATTAACCTCATAAAGGATATGTACTATAGAGCTACAACTTGTGTAAGAACTAAAGATGATTTGACAGACTACTTTGATATCACAATTGATCTACATCAAGGATTGGCTTTAAGCCCTTATTTCTTTGCCTTGGTTATGGATGAGTTAACGGAGCATATCCAAGTTGAGGTGTCATGATGTATACTTTTTGCTAATGGCATTGTGTTGGTTGATGAGACAAAGAGATGGAGTGAATAGAAAACTTGAACTTTGGAAGAAAGTCCCAAAAACTAAAGTATTACGCCTAAGCAGGACAAAAATTGAGTATATGGAATGCAAGTTTAGTAGTAGAGGGATCAATAAAGGGATGGATGTAAAAATTGAAGAGTGCATTCCAATGAAAGATGCTTTTAAGTACTTAGGATCCATTTTCCATCAAAATGGTAGAATTGATGATGTTACATATAGACTTAATGCAGGGTGGTTGAAATAGAGGGGTGCATCTAGTGTTCTCTGTGATAAGAGGATTCTTTTAAAAGTCAAAGAAAAGTACTATCAAGCTACAATAAGACCAACCATATTGTATGGCTCTGAATGTTAGGCTATCAACTATAGGCATGTGCAGAAGATATTTGTAGTAGAAATAAAGATATTAAGATGGATGTGTGATCATACAAGAAATGACCATATTTCAAATGAGATTATTCGAAAAAAGGTTATGGTGGCATCGATGGAGGATAAAATGAAACACTCTTAAGATGGTTTGGACATTTGCAAAAAAGGCCACTAAATGCTCTAGTCAGGAGATGTGAAAAGTTTGAGGCTGAACCTACTAAGAGGAGGCAAGGAAGACCAAACAAGTGTTGAAAGGAAACTATTAAATATAACCTCAATTACTTTAATTTAAGTCCTGAAATGACTCAAAATCGATCTGTGTGGAGGCAAAAAAATCCATATAGCTGACCCCACTTAGTGTGAGAAAAGGCTTCGTTGTATAAAAGTTTTCCGGAGTGAATAATTTAGAATTTGCGAAAACCAGGGATACTCAATTTTTCCAATCTCTTGAAATTATTCATTAGGCATCTTGTGTTCACACCTCCCGACAAAATGAGATAGCTAAACGTAAATTTTGTGATTTGTTAGATGTGGTTAGAACTATTATATTTTAGATGAATGTTCCCTCCTCGTTTGGGTTGATCTTGTTTTAACTGCTACATATCCAGTGAATCGTGTTTCTTCATTTGTGTTGGATGACAAAACCCCATATTATGTTTTGTTTCCTGGAAACGACTTATTTTCCATCACTCCTGTTATTCTTGTTGTGTGTTTTGTCCATCTATTCAAGGTGGACAAACTCTCCCTACGGTCTGTCAAGTGCATTTTCATGGGCTATTCCAGAACTCAGAAAGGACTAAGATGCTATGATCCTATGTCATGATGATTTTATGTTTCGACAGATGTCACCTTTTTTTAGAAGATTCCTTACTACCAAAATAAGGGGGAGCATTCCACACACTTTCCTCCTCAGGAAGTCTCCATTCCTATGCCTTCTGAGCCACTCAACCCTCTGAGCCTCCTATACAGAAGGCAGACTTGCCTGATCTTGGTGCTTTCCCACATCATCCTAAGGTTCCTGATACTTTTCCTAAGCACTTTCAGTACAAGTTTATGGAACTCCTCAAGTGGACGAGCCCTTGTCTACCATTCCTGCTCAGTCCTCACCAGCCGCTGATGATTCATCTGAGCACCAAGTACCTTCTACCCCTGAGAGCACTACCTTGGACCTTCCTATAGTACAACAAAAGGCCCAGTGGTCTTATGCTAAGTATTTTGTTTCACGGTTTATATCTTTGGATAGTTTGCCTGCAGGACAACTTTCTTTGGCTCATTCATTTAAATGCCGTCGGCAAGGTCATTTCCGAGCAAGGGTCGTGCCGACATGAAGAAAACGTCAATTTACTGGAATATCGTCGGCATGCCGTCGGCATTGTCAGCATGCCCTCGGCATTCTGGCGAAATTGATGCCCATGTCGAGGTTGCTGTTGATTTTTTTAATTACTGTTCCTATTTTTGTTGGTATGCATCGGCATGCCCTCGGCATGCTCATCGGCATGCCCATCGAAAAACAAGCATTTCCACGGCATGCCCACGAAATGCACACTTGGAATTTCATCGGCACGGCATCGAAATCGGCATTTCGAACCTTGCTTTGGCTATTGATAATCATCAGGTACCATAGGACCATCGAGAGGCATTCCAAGATCCATCTTAGACCTTGGCTATGAAAGAAGAAATGGCAGCTTTGCGGTCTCGTGGCACATGGAATTTGGTTAACCTACCCTACGAGCTACTGTTGTGGGGTGTAGGTGGGTATTCACTCTTAAATGTCATCCTGATGGAACTATGGAGAGGTATAAAGCCCGCCTTGTTGCTAAAATCTACACAAAGACATTTGGGGTTGACTACTTTGAAATGCTCTCCTTGGTGGCATGACTCAACTCTGTTAGGATTTTATTATCAGTGGTTGTCAACAAAAGCTGGATTGTCCACTAGCTAAACATAAAGAACACATTTCTGTATGGAGATTTTAAAGAAGTATATATGCAGCAACCACCAGAGTTTCTGAGTTAAGGGGAATGTCAAAAGATATGTACGTTGAAGGTCATTTATGACCTGAAACAGAATCCAAGAGCATGGTTTGAAAGATTCAGCAACGTTGTATAGGAACACAACTTTGCTAGGTCTTCTACATATCACTCAGTCTTTACGTTGCATGGTGAGTCAGGTTATGCTATTCATATTGTTTATGTTGATATACTTTTTCCTGGCAATAATAGGAAAGGCACAAAAGAGACTAAGGTGTTACTACAGTCAAAGTTTGTGACTAAAGATCTAGGCCCTATCAACTATTTCCTTGGTATTGAAGTGGGACTTATGCTATCTCAACACAAGTATATTCTTGACATGCTAAGAGAGGCTGGTATGTTGAGCTGCAAACCAACATATGTGCCTATGGATGCCTTTTTGCCTCTTGTAGATGATGATAGCCCCTTATTTTAGGATGTGACTAGTTACCGGGCCATAGTTGGTAAACTGTTATATATAACAGTTGAAGTGAATAAACTTTTTCTACCATTACCAAAAAGTCCCTACACCTCTATATAGATGTTGGAAAAAGTACATCATAAACCCGCTACTCAAAATAAAATAACACAGCACCCCTTACAAACATAAACATAAACATAACTCAACACTCCCCCTCAAGCTAGAGCATATATATCCATCATGCTCAGCTTGTTTCTACACTTCTCAAACTAGGGACGTGACAACGGCTTAGTAAACATGTCAGCAGTCTGGTCTGAGGAGGCAAGACAAGTAATACGAAGCAGACCATGTTGAATCAAACTCCTGGTGTAATGACAATCTACTTCCACATGTTTTGTTCTCTCAAGAAACATAGGATTGTTTGCATTGTAGGTGGCAGCCCAGTTGTCACAATACATCTCCATAGGTTCCTGAACATCAACATGAAGATCTCATAACAAAGATCTAATCCATATCATCTCAGCAGCAGTATGTGCCATGGCCATGTGCTCAGACTCAGCACTAGAACGTGAAACAACATTTTGTTTCTTACTCCTCCAGGTTACCAAGTTCCCAACAACAAAGGTACAAAAATCAATAGTAAACCACCTATCCCCAACATCACCTGCATAATCTGCATCTGAGTATGCAACGACCATAGGTACCTTTCTCTGGAAAAGAATGCCTTTACCTAGACACCCCTTGATGTATCTCAACACCTGCATCGCAGCCTGCCAATAAACCTCAATGTGCTTATCTAAGAACTGACTCAGCTTCCCCACGGCAAGGTTAATATACGGCCTAGTGATAATCAGATATAACAGCTTCCCCACCAGTTGTCGATATGCCTTCTTGTCTATTAGCTTTATATTATCCTCAAATAGATGAATGGTAGGATTCATAGGAATATTTGCATCTTTGGATCCTAGCATGTCTGTCTCCTGAAGAATATCAAGAGCATATTTCCTCTGCGACATAATTGTCCGTAGCTTACTTGTGGCAAACTCAATGCCTAAAAAATATCTCAGCTTCCCAAGATCTTTCATGACAAACTGGTGTGCTAAGTATTCCTTTATTTGAGATATACCCTCTGCATCAACACCTATAAAATCATCCACATACACAATTAAAGCCACTGTACCCCTACTGGTCTTCCTTACAAATAGTGAATGATCCGATGAAGATCTCTGCATCCCAACAACAGACAATGCCTCAGACAAGCACTAAAACCAAGCTCGGGGGCTCTGCTTAAGACCATAAATGGCCTTACGGAGCCTGCATACACACTCCCCCTAAATCTTAAAGCTAGGTGGCTACTGCATATATATCTCTTCCTCCAAGCCTCCATACATAAATGTATTTTTAACATCCAATTGATGTAACTGCCATCCATAATGAACCGCGACAGATACAAGAATTCGAACAGCAGAAAGTCGTGCAACGAGGGAGAACGTGTTAAAGAAATCTACCCCATATGTCTGAGTGAATCCTTTGGCCACTAAGCAGGCCTTATACCTTAAAATAGACCCATTCGAGTTGTATTTCAAGGCAAAGACCCATCTGGCTCCAACAAGACGCACGCCAGACGATAAAGGTGATAGCTCCCAAGTACCTCTGGTAGTAAGTGCAAACATCTCCATAGTTGCCTTCCAATGTAGATGTAGTAGAGCATGCTGGTACGAGATAGGTAACTTAGCACTGGATACAGCAGCTGTGAATACATGAAACTCCGAACTTAGAGAATCAGCAGTAACACCACTCCCAGCAACATGATACTGGGCACAAGATCGTGGAGCCTTCCTAATAGCAATAAGAATATCCTTATCAGTACGCATGGAATCGGGACCTAGAGAACTATCCTCAGGTGGCAGACTCCCACCTGTTTCATCTACTGACACTGTGCCTGAAAAAGTCTCCTAAGTAGAAATCGCCTCTAGGTTATCAACACAAACCTGAGTCTGTGGAATAAATGGAAGGGGCTTTGCCCTATATACAACTAGCAACTAATAGGTGTGACCCTTGAAGGTCCCTTCATCCGCTAGTACTGGTCTGAATGTGCTGGTAGGTGGCTCATCAACTTAAGAAGGGCTACTAGTATCTGTGAATATACCAAATAGTATAGGAGCAACTGGTACAAGTGCACTCTCCGGCACACTCTGCACCTGCCTGGCAGCAACAGAAAAATAAGGTACAGCTTCATGAAAGGTGACATCTACACTGATATAATGTCTCTGGTGTAGGGGATCAAAACACGGATACCCCTTCTGAGTACGAGAATAGTCAAGAAACACACACTTGACTGCTCTAGGTGCTAATTTATCAAGCCTAAGTCCAAGGAGATGTACAAAAGTCACGCACCCAAATGTCTTAGGTGAAAGATCAAACAACTCATCATTTGGATAAAGCACCTGCCATGGTATCTGCTCATAAATCACTGAGGAGGGCAATCTATTATAAGGTAGCAAGCTGTGAGAACTACATCTCCCCAATAGTTCTGTGGCACACTGTTATGAATAAGAAGAGTTCTGACCAAATCAAGGATGTCTGTGCTTCCTCTCTGCGACTCCATTTTACTGAGAAGTGTGAGGACATGAGGTCTGATGAATTATACCATGTATGCCATAGAATTCTACCAATCGACGAGTACAAAACTCCACTACATTATCAGATATGAAAGTCTTGATGCAAGCATCAAACTGATTTTTTTATCAACACAAGCTTCTCAATCAGTGGACCCACTTCAGACTTATTCTTCATGAGAAATAACCAGGACAATCTAGAAAAATCAACCACAATCAAATAGTACCGATGTTCTGCTCTATCAGGAGTCCTACTGGGACCCCAAACATCAAGATGCACTAACTGAAAATATAAAGTTGAACATGATCCTATAGCAACTAGAAAGGAAGATCTATGGTGCTTCCCAAGTTGACATGCATCGCAGGAAAGTTGTGTAGTTGGGGACACATGAGAAATAAGCCTGCGTAACTTTTCCAAATAAGGATGGCCTAACCATCTATGCCACTGTAAAGCACTCCCAGATGTACTAACTTGACATGCTACAGCCATAGGACCCTGCTGAAGTCAGTAAACTCCTTCATATCAACTACCAATAGTCTTCCCTATCATTTTATCTTGGAAAATACATCCACGCTCATCAAAGATGACCCAACAATTCATCTGCTAATGATCTCACTAACAGAGAGCAAGTTCATAGATAAATTTGGAACAAACTGAACATGATTAAGCTGCATAGAAGGGGTAACATTAATTTCCCCCTGACCACTAATAGGAGCAAGTCGCCCATTAGCCACCTGTATTGTAGGACCACGAAAGACAGATTGAATCTGTCCAAAACACTGCAGATTCCCAGATAAATGATTGGCACCTGAATCAATCAACCATGTCACACCAGTGGTTTGAGTATCACCTACAGCAGTTCCTAGTGCAATATCTGACTGAGACTATCATGTTTACTAAACCACACTGCCACAAACAAAGTTCGACGTGTCACAAAGAAGGGTACACACCCCTTAACTTCTTCACTTCAGATCTGAAAATTGACAGAAAATGGGGACTACACACCCCAAGAAATATACCAACCGGGGAATACACACCCCAAAAATCTCCGCTCACACGCTATCAGTACTCAAGGGAACTACACACCCCAAAAACATGCATCAACGGGGAATACACACCCCAAAAGTCATCCACTATGGGGAATACACACCGCAAATTAGATAAAAAGATTAAGAAATTCATACCACCCTGTTGAAAGATTTTTGCTTCAAACCCTCATCTCCACGGTGAGTGATCAAGAGCAACCAGCACCAACAACGATCAGGGAGCTGCGACAGGGCAACCACGACAAGTGAAGTAACCTGTTGTGACAAGGAGCAGCACCGAGGGAGATGCGCCCCGATCAGGCTGCTAGCGGAGCGAGAAGTGCTACAGCAGGTTGCTGGCAGCGACAGCACTGAGGGTGCTGCGGCGCGAGGGGTCAGTTGTGCCCCGGTTAGGCTGCGACGGTGGCAGCAGCGTCGTGGCCAGGTGCTGCGGCGCGAGGAGAGGCGCTGGGGAACCAGTTGCACCCCAGTCTAGCACTGCAGCAATGCGAAGAGCCGAGGTGGTGGTGCTATGCCCCGATCTGCCGCAAAGGGCTCGCTGCAGCATTGGCAACAATTGGTGCTGCTGCTGTGGTGATGGTGGTCCGACGTCGGTGTGGCCGCTAGTGGAGGCAGCGGTAGCTCCGGCGAGAAGGCTTAAGTAGGGTTAGGGTTTTGTTTTTGGTGAAGACCTCAGCCTTGGCTCCAATACCAAGTTGAAGTGAATAAACTTTTTCTACCATTACCAAGAAGCCCCTACACCTCTATATAGGTGTGGGAAAAAGTACATCATAAACCCACTACTAAAAATAAAATAACACAGCATCCTTTACAAACATAAACATAACTCAACAATAACAATTACTCAGCCTGACATTACTTTTGTTGTAGAGACTGAGCCAATTTATGCAGGCACCTAAAGAAATCCACTAGGTTGGAGTTGGACAAGTTCTCATATACTTGAAGAGTGCCCCTAGAAAGGGGCTTCACTTCCAAAATCATGGGCACACAAATATGTGTGGCTATTCAGATGTTGATTATGCTGGAGCACATGAGGACAGCAGGTCCACTACAGGATATTGTACCTTTGTGGGAGGCAATCAAGTTACATGGAGAAGCAAGAAGCAAGCAGTGATCTCGAGGTCAAGTGATGAATCAGAATATAAAGCTATGGCTCAAACTACTTGTGAACTACTATGGGTTCGATCCATTTAACAGGATTTTGGCGTCCATGTTAGGCCCGATTCCTATATACTGTGACAATAAGGCTGCCACATTTATAACCAATAATTCTGTTTTTCACGAGTAAACTAAGCACATAGAAGTTGATTATCATTTCATCAAAGAGGCCATTGTAGATAAAAAGATCTACGCACCCTACATCTGTACTAAAGATCATATTACAGACATTTACTAAAGCACTTTCCAGGAAGCAACTTCAAAATTTTTGTTCCAAGCTGAGCATTTTTATGTTTATGCTCTAGGTTGAGGAGTGTTGAGTTGTTTGGGAAGCTTTTTTTATTTATTACTTTGTAAAAGGTTGTGGTATGTAATTTCTCCTTTATACCTCTCTATATAAAGGTACCTAAAGCCTTAGAATAAGACTTGATTCTTTTTCCAATCATAAGACTTACGGCAAGATTCGATGAGGTACACCGGGTGGTCAACCCAACATGACCCACCGTCTCTCATCTTAGTCGTGATGCAGCATATAGCTGCCTGTAGAAAGAAGTCTGTAATCTAGAACGATCTTTGCATCCACAAAGTCAGATCATCTCTACTTACTTGCTGATCCACCAACACCTCATTTATTTCCGACCATGCACTAGCCCAGCAATACACAAGGCATTACATGTCTTGACCAAGGTGCCAAGGAGGTATGCAACTCTCCAACTTAGGGTATTTTATTTCAAGACTTTTCAGGCACCTCTCTTTCATTTTACAAGTGTCATTGCTCAATGCAATTACGACTTAACTAATTCATCGATACTAACCATTTGTTCACTTTCCAATTTCCTTAGTCATTCTACCAACTATTTATTTACCTAGTTTAAAAGGCATGACTTTGTCAATTTCATATTTGCGCAAAACATCTCATCTTCATAATTCTTTAATCATCTTAACCGAGCATGTCATGTTCAATTATAGCAACAGATCAATTGGAGATTCTGGACTGAATCTTTTATTATGAGGGCTAGCTTATCAATTATGCATTTTTCCAATGATAGCTTAAACACCATCCATCCATTTAATGTAGTTCACCATTCATCATTTTAATTATTGGGGTTCGCAACAACAAAAAGGGGAATATATATATAAGACTTCCAACACTAGCTAAAGATAAGTTGAATAAAGTGATCTAGAATTTGTGAAAACAAAGAGGACACTTCACCTGAATATACACGTGTGCCCACGACCCACTCAATCCACGATTGACTCTAGACTTATGTTCCCCGTCATTCTCAAGGAGCTAAGTCGAGGGTACACTCTGATGGGCTCGAAATGTCTCAAACTTCGTCACCTACAAGGCATGAGACACACAGTATCAATGCTGAGACTCATGATTCACGCACACACTTCACCCATACACTCGCCCTCATGACATCGACACATGCACCCCACCTACACTTATGAAACCCATTTATACGTAAATCCATACACATATCATACATGTACATGGTAGCTTACCAAAACCCCAGAATGTGTATCATAAATATGTATACTCCATCCACCCTCAAACCATATATTTATAGACGTATTTATTATACTTGGATAAGCATAGCCCATCTGTATACAATTCCCCATGACACACATCACATTACGCTCTAAGCATATACTCATATTGTATGCATACAATTATACATATCCAACATATGTATATATGCATTCATATCCTATCAGTGCATACACATGTATCTATATCGTAACTTTTCCTCGCCAATATACATAGCATACACACACATCTATATACATAAATTGAAATAAAAACAACACATGCATCCCCTCTCCCCTACACTTGCACAAAACAAATCCACCACCGTCTGAAATTACACTTTCGTCCTCTCTTTCCTTTACTCCACTCAGGTCAACACATTCCCACCGACCGAACAACACTGACCTCTTCCCTTTCTCCTTCGTTTCCATCTTTTCTCACATACGTGTCCCTTGCTCTCACTGCAGTACATAGCCACAATAGCATCCCACACCCATCTTCTCTTCTTCTTACATTCCTACCATCCCTCACAACTAACGACACACACAGGGACACTCCGCCCCCTCCCCATCACCTTTGTACATTGTCTTTTCCTCACCCTCTCTCCTCTAATGCACATGACCACACACCACCCAAGCTAACACAACAACAGCCACTTCCCCCTTTCGTCTCTCACCACCAAGCCCACACCCATTGTAGGCAACAAAACACATGCAAGGCTATATTGTTTCATGTGACAATCAAGCCACTACTTATATTGCCAACAACCCCATGTTTCATGAACGCACAAAACACATGAGGCTAGATAGCCATTACACCAAAGATTTGATTCAGAAGGGGTTTATTTTTACCACCTAGGTTGCTTCAGAGGCTCAAACTGCGGATATCTTTGCTGAGCCACTGGTTAGATCCTCTTTTGATATATGTGTCCAAGCTAAGCATGATCGATATCTATGCTCCAACTTGAGAGGGGGTGCTACGGAGTTTTGTTTGTTTTTTGTTTTATTCGTGCTATATATTACTTTCCTTTTCTTCGTGGGGTTGTACCATAATTTGCACCTACCTATCTCTATATATAAAGAGAGGTAGGGCTTAAGAATAAATCAAGTTGATCATTCATCCCAACTCAAACTCATCTGGAAGCCTCCTTTTGAGATTCTAAATCTCCTTAATAGCATCGCCTATCCTATGAACATACATAAAAACCATCAACATACATAAAAACCTGCGCAACTTTCTCTTCGCATCGTTTAATAAATAGTATGTGATCACCAATTCATTACCAATAGCCTTCATTCTTCACAGCTATTCTCAATCTTTCAAACCATAGAAAGACTTCTTTAATTTGCAACACTTCGGGATTTGTTCATAACCACGTGGCATATGCATATAAACTTCCCCCTTAACGTCCCCACTCAAAAAGGCATTTTTGACAGCCAACGATAATACCCGAACGAAGTTCATTTTTGCAACAGGAGCAAGTTGGCCAAACTAATCAGATCTATTTTCCAAAAGAACAAAACACCTCTTTATATAGAGAAGAGGTATTGGAAAAATAACATCACATATCCATAAAGAAAATAGAAATAACAAACTAACCCAACAATAAATAGACAACGTAAGACTAAAGGGGTGTCTCAACACTCCCTCTCAAGTTGGAGCATAGATGTCGATCACGCTCAGCTTGGAACAATAGTCGTCAAAAGAAAAACGTGAAAGAGGCTTCGCAAAGGCATCTTCTATAGTGACAAAGATAGTGTGCAACATCCCATACTAGATCAAGTCTCTGATATAGTGACAATCCACCTCAACATGCTTGCTACGCTCATGGAACATTACATTGTTCACAATATATGTAGTTACCCAATTGTCACACCTCATCTCCATAGATTCTTAAATCTGGACATACAAATCACGCAGTAGAAACCTCACCTAGATCATCTCTGCAGTTGTCTAGGTCATAACCTTATACTCTGACTCGGCACTGAATCTGAAAACTACTCACTCTTTCTTACTCTTGCAGGTAACCAAATTACCAGCTACAAATGTGTAGAATGCAGTAGTTGATTTTCTATCTGCCGGGTACCCTGCATAATTAGCATCAAAATACCCAACTACTATCATGGGAGATCCTCTCTGAAAAAGTATCCCTCATCTAGGTGCTTTCTTTAGGTATCTAAGCACTTGCATAGCCGCCTGCTAATGTTGCTTGATTGGTTTGTCCATAAACTGACTAAGCTTTCCTACAGCCAAAGAAATATCAAGCCTAATAATCTGTAGATATAATAATTTTCCCACAAGCTACCTATATGCCCGACTGTCAACAAGCTCTGCCTGCTCATCATATAAATGTACCTTAAGGTCCCATAGGAATATTTGTTGGCTTGGATCCCACATTACTATTTCTTGGAGCACATCCAAAGCATACTTGCGCTGGGACAATATAATCCCCTGCTTATTTCTAGCCACCATTATACCAAGGAAATACCAAAGCTACCCGAAATCCTTCATAACAAACTACTCAGCCAAGGACTACTTGACCTTAGTTATCCCGACTTTGTTATCAATGGTTATAGTGAGATCATCCACATATACAAGCAAGACCACAACTCCCCTCTCTGTTTCCCTAACAAATAGAGAATGATCAAACAAAGACCTCTGTAAACCTATCTTCTCTACTACCTCTGTGAGAGCTTTTAAAACCATGTTCTCAGACTCTACTTAAGGCCGAAGATGACTTTTTCAACCTGCACACACTCCCCCTAAACCTCAAAATCGAAGGGTTATTGCATGTATATCTCTTCCCGAAGATCGCCGTAAAGGCACTTTTCACATCAAGATGGTGAAGCAACTAGTCCTTGTGGGCAGCAACAAAGATAAGTATCTAGACTATTGATAGGCAAGCAACTAGGGAAAAAGTATTGAAGAAGTCCACCCCATAAGTCTGGGTGAACCCCTTCGCCATCAACCGAGTTTTGTACCTTGAAATAGACCCATCAAGATTATATTTCAAAGCAAAAACCCAACGAGATCCCACCATACGAGCACCAGTTGGAAGAAGAGTAAGCTCTCAAGTGTGTCAAGTCTAAAAGGCGACCATCTCATCCTTCATGGCTTTACACCATGTTGGATCAAGGCATGCTGGTACATGTAAGGTATCTCTGTGGCAACCAGCACCGTAGTAAAGAGTCCAATGGTAGTCCCCAAATTAGCTATAGGAACAACTCTAGCCACATGGTACTGCGTACAAGAATGAGGAGCCTTCCGAACAGCAATTAGAAGGTCATCATCTGAGACATCACCTAATCCTACACAATCACCTATAGACACACAAACGTCCAATAGCTCAACACATACCTGACTTGAGGAGTATGGCGGGTCAGAAGTAGGGGTGTGTTTCTTGTAGGTAACTGGCAACTGAAATGTAACAAGTGAATCCCCAAATCTCTGATTATTGCCATCACCGTCAGGTGCAGAACTGCTTACAGGTCCCTAACTGCCACTATCAGGTGCAAGACCAACCTAAGCAAATGGAAACTCATCCACAAAAACAGGAGGAATAGGCATAAGAGCAAACTCAACAGTTGATAATAATTGTTGTGCTACAAGAGAGAAGTAGAGGACCGACTCATGAAAAGTAACATAAACACTTACATAATGCCTACCAGCAACTAGATCAAAACACTGATACCCCTTCTATGCCAGTGGATAACCAAAGAAAACACACTTCACAGCTCTAGGTGCCAACTTATCTCTCCCTGGACCCAATGGTGTACAAATGCTACACATCCAAATACACAAGATGGTAGCTGAAATTCCATTCATGTAATACAGAAGAAGGCATTCGTTTAATAAGGTAGCAAGTCGTAAGCATCGCATCACCCAAGTATAAGTGTGGCACACATTGCTAAATCAATAGTGTACAAGCCACATCTAATAAATGTATGTATTTCCTCTCCGCTACATCATTCTACTGTAAGGTGTGGGGATAGGACGTCTAATGTATAATGTCATGAGACCTGTAGAAAGTAGCAAATCTGGTAGTGCAAAACTCCAATGCATTATTAGATCTCACAATCTTAGCCATAACAAAAAATTGATTTTTTATTTCTAATAAAAATGTCTCAATCACATGTCTAACATCGAACTTATTCTTTAACAAAAATAACCACGACAACAAGAAAAAACCATCTATTATAATCAAGTAATAGCGGTGCCTCTGTCAGTCAAGAATCTGACTAGGACCCCAGGCATCCATATACAGTAACTAAAACATAGCAATAGTCAATGATCCAACACTGGAAGAAAAGAAGGATTTGTAGTGCTTTCCTAACTGACATGCATCACAATGTATCTCAATAACGGGTGAAATATGCGAGATGATGCATCTAAGCCTGTCCAGAAAAGGGTGACCAAGGCAACAATGCCATTGCAAGGCACTCCCAGCAAGAAAACTAACATCACCCTGGTAAGTAGCAGCAAGTGGTGTCTGGACTAGCGATACACACCCCTTCATATCCTCCACCAATCATCCTCCCTGTTAGCTTGTCTTGAAAATTGCATCCTACATCAAAAATAACACAACAATAAAGCTACTTCATAATCTTACTAACAGACAATAAATTCAATGAAAAGTTAGGAACAAAAGAGACATCAAGCAATCTCATGGTGGGGATCACTGCTACCTCCCCTTGACCATCAATATGTGCATGTCTGCTATCTACAACCTGCATTATCCTGTTACGGGTACTAACTGCATTCTACCTAAATAGCCCTGATCTCCTGACAAATGATGTGAAGCCCAGAAATCTACTAATCAAGGCATACATGCAAAAGCCTGGGCACATATATATATATATATATATATATATATATATATATATATATACATATACATATACATATACATGTATATATATACATATACATATATATGTATATATATACATATACCTAATGAGGAGGCAAAAGCAGCAATCTCAGTAAATGATGTGGCTAGCTCCTAAGTCAACTGGAAAAGGCGCTGAAGTAAAGCATTGTTGTGTGCTCGAGGAACAAGGACATCTACAGACTCCTCTGTAGTTACTGAAGCTCAGTTAGCCGTTAGAGGTCTCCCATGTTTGGTCCAACATGAAGCCTCCACATGGCCAACTTAGCTGCAATAGGTGCATGTGGTACAAGTGCCAGATGCACCTCATCCTCTCCCACAGCCATAGGCAGAGGGTACCCCCCTACCACCACGTCTACCAACAACACAAGGGCAGAGGTCTGGCAAGCAACATCTCTTGTTTGAGGTACCGTCACCTCAATCCGACTCAAGTGACTATAGACTTCCTTCAAAGTAGGAAGTTTAGGAGTAAGAATCTCAGAATGGGTAGTTGTGTACTCCTAACCAAGTCCTGAGAGGACCTGGTAAACTACGGCCTCTCTACGGTACTCCCTCTGTGCAGCACATCTGCAAGCAAGCCTGCAGGCATTGTACTTCTCCTAAAGCCCCTTAAGGGTAGAGTAGTACTGGAAAAGAAATCGCCCCTCTTGCTTAAACTAAGACAGTTCATGACTAATCTGAAAAAATCTGAGATGAGTTCCTCTCAAGTGAATACATGTCATGGAGACTGTCCCACATCGCCCTGGCTGCCAGAAAATACATGATCTCAACTCCAATTCTTGGAATAATGCAATTCATCAACCATGTTTTAACCATTATGTTATCTTTCTTCAATGTGGCGTACTTTCTCGTCTTGTCTATGAGCTCTTACTACAACAAGATGTGTTTCTTATCATGACCTACTATCATCAAGATCTCATAAAACTTGATTATGGGACCAAAAAATGAACTTTTGTAGGCCCTGAACCCGAAAATGGCACCCGTTGTCACCTTAGAGGAACTAAAAGTCGCCATCACACGCCCTGTAGAGGAGAAAATACGCCAAACAAATGATCTGAAATAATTGTCAGATCATTTAAACCACCAAGAATGAAGCATAGGAATCCAAGAGCCTAACAATCCATAATCCGTGCCCAAGGCGATAAGAGCCCCCCTACACAGCACAACAAGGTGTGCTAGGGCCTAGGGGAAGCCCAACACAACCGCACGTGGAGGAGCACCCTACGCCACTGCCAGTGGGCAGAGGCCACCCAGCAACGCCCTAGGGGAAGCCCAGCACATCCACGAGTGGAGTAGGGGCCTCCTATGCTGCCGCTAGTAAGCAAAGGCACCTAACAGTGTCACCTGCACTGCTGGGTGGGCCTACTACTGCCACTAGTGGCCCAACGACAACCACTAAAGGCCACCCTGCTACTCCTAGCATCGACAAAGGAAAGAGAGAGAAGGACAACGTCAACGAGAAATGAGAGGAGGTGGCAGCAGCGATGAAGAGAGAAGGGCTTTTTGTGTCAAGATTTCGGGGGTTCTATTTGGTTAGAACTCGACCTAAGATCGTGCACTGAAACAAAGTTGGACAAAATGATCAAATCTACTCTCCAAAAGAACCCAACACCTCTTTATATAGAAAGAGGTATTGGGAAAATAACATGACATGTCTACAAAGAAAATAAATATAACAAACTAATCCAACAATAAATGGAAAGCGTAAAACCGAAGGGGTGTCTCAATAGAGCAAAAGTCTCCCAATAGTCAATTTCGTACTTCTATGTGAACCCGTTTGCAATGAGTCATACCTTTACCTCTCTGCCTACTTGTAAGCCTTGTATAAGTATATACCCATTTGAAGCCCACTATGTAGGTGTTCATAGGTATATCTATCACTTCTATTTTAATAACACTTTCATTTCTTCATGCATCACCACTACCCACTTAGGGTCAAAGTTGTGCTTCACCAACATTTCGTGGGATCATTGAATTTGCAAGGGATGAAAGGAAGCATTTGCATCCAAACTAAGCCTGGAAAAACGCACATAATTCCTGACCTCATATCTTAAACATTTTGCATATCTCCATGGCCGTTTATTTTCTCTTCATTGACGTCTCTAGGCAACGGTGTCATGGATAGCAATACTCATTATTTCCATCACCTGTTCTTGCAACTCGAACTTCAACCTCATCAGATTCAACAATGGGAGTAGGAATGTCGTCAACACCTGATGTTGGATTGCGAAAAAAGGAAGAAGGAATGGCACCCATGTTGACCTTACCATTCTTCATAAAAAAAGAATGAAGATAGGGGCATTGATACACTCTCCATACATCTTATCTCTGCTTTCATCATTATTATTCTCCCCTTACTCTTGTCATCATTATTTTTTGTACCATCCCTACTTCAATTATCATTTTTTGAATTATTGCCACAATCCACATGGCCACCATCAAAAATTTATGTACCACCGAGGACTTGTACCACCCAAACCACCAAGATCCTCTTCACTCACATAGATCTCTTCCTAAACAGGAGCCTTAGCAAAATATGATTCATCCTCAAAAAATGTAGCATCTTATGTGACTTGCCTAGAGATGGATTAAAACACTTACACCTTTTGTGTTGCAGAATAATGCAAAACCAATCCTTTGACAACCTTTGAATCCAAGTTTCCATAACTAGGACTAAGATTATGAACAAAACCAAGACAACCAAAAACTTTAGGGGATAATGTGAATTGCTTCTTATCGGGCAACATGAATAATGAAGTCCTTCCACCTAGAATTCGAGATGGCATCTAGTTAATGAGGAAAACACTTGTCCACATCACCCCGAAATCTTTTGAGAACATTCCTATAATACAATAAGACATGTGTGGTGTCAAAAAGATGTCTATTTTTCTGCTTAGCTACTCCATTTTGTTGAGGGGTCATAGTTGCAAGATGTCTCATGAATGATTCCTTTTGTGTGGAAGTAATCCTGCAATTGTTTTTCCAAGTACTCCCTAGCATTGTCAAATCAAAGCACTTTTACACAATGATCAAATAGATTCTCGATCATATTAGAGAAGATATGCACAACTTTTGATACTTCTACTGGACTTCTTAACAAGTACACAACTAAATCGAGACCAGTCATCCACAAAGGTAATAAAGTACTGAAAACCTTCCATAGACTTGTTACTAGCAAGACCCCAAACATCTGAACAGACCAAAGCGAACGACATTAAACTCTTGTGCTAAGCTTCTAGAAAGGAGGCACGATGGCGCCTTGAAAGTTGACACACTTCGCAATTCCAATCTTCTAGATTGACTCCAAAGAATAAATTGGGTAGCAACCTTTGTAATGCCATAAAACTCATGTGACTAAGCTGGTTTTGCCATAAGTGGACTTTTTGAACCTTCCTGGTATTTGTTCTTCATGACTGCAAGGTAGCCTGGAGAGTGTAAAATCCATTACTTTCCACAATAATTCCAATCTCCCTTCCTATCTGAAGATCTTTTAGGACACATTGATCCTTACAAGAAAATAATCTACAGTTGAGTTACTTACAAATCTTGCTTACGTACAATAGATTTAAGGAGAGCTCAGGAACTTAAAAAGCATCATCAAGCCTAACCATATTCAAGAGATGCATGCTGCCTTTCCCTGCAACCTTTACACTGAAACCATCAGCAGCGATGATTATATCCTTTCCTAAACCAAGTGTATACCTAGAAAACCACCGAGGATACCTAATCATGTGATCCGTAGCTCTAGTATCAACAATCCAATCATCGGGGGAAGGAGCATGACGATGTATCCATTCTTAAGCAGCACAGCAGGAGCCTTCTTCTACCTTACTGATGTCTCAAACCCCATCACTAACGACCACAAACTATAAACCACAACAATAGAAGAAATAGATGCTAAACTGAAAGCAAATAACACCTGTACCCCTCCACCCAAAAGGGACTACAACCAAGTGTGATCACAAAAACGTGATCACCCATACCTCTCCATGGAGAAGAAAATACTACCTAATCGACTCCCCGAGATGCAGAGTAACCGACTCAAGTAACGATCGGACCTCCTCAGTGAGGGATAATCCGATCGTGAGATTTAAGCAATCTCACAAATGGCATAAGAAATGATTACCTAGTTCCACCGTAAAAGATGCACGTCAGGGGAGAGGATGGAACTCCCAACTATGCACTAGAAATTTGGAATGGTTACAAGGCATACAATCTCCCGATTTCTCTCAAATTGCTTGGGGGAGGCCTTAAGGGCCTTCCTCTCTATTTATAGTGCTGGGATCGGACTTCCAGCGAGATCTTCTGAGCTGATCAGGCTCGAGGTCCCAGCAGGATCTTCTCAGCGGATCAAGCTCCCAGCAAGATCTTCTGGGCAAATACGTCGCCTGACAATTGTACGCACGATGCTAGGTTATTAATAGCAGCTGCCATTGTTAGCATTTATTGGAGGTGCAGGCCTGTTGTACCTTCGTCGTGCCTTCAGATCCAGCTACATCCAGCCTTCGTGTGCACGGTCGGGTTGGATTGCTGGTCCCTTCTGACTTCCATTGGATATAGACGGGTGGGTCTCCGAGCCTGCCAGTATCCAGCTTCTACGGGCCGAATCCTTCTTTCCGGGCCTATCGCGAGGTTTTAGATCCGATGGCATTTTTTACCCATCATCATATGTCCCTTACTCTCGAGCTAGCGAATGTTTGTCGAGAGAGTAACATTTAGAGTAGAAACTTTGCGATAGGTGATGCCCCTAAATGTTGTCCCAGCTGTGTGTTTGAGCGGGGAGCATTTGTTATATAGCAAGGTTGTTTGGGGCTATGGCCCGTAGTTGTGTGTATGGGGCGCATAGGCTTGTTATCCCACCGACCTTGTGAGGCGATTTTTAAGGCGCATCCATCTGCTATGTCACCGGCCTTAAGAGGCGATTTTTTTAGGCGCATCCGCCTGCTTTTTCCGTAAGTACTGGTTAATTACGCCAGGATAGAAATGGTGTCTCGCTATTTGAAGAGACCGACCTTTATTGCCGTTATGATGAGGCAAAGGCCTCAAGCGTCGCACCGACTATTTACGGGGCCACCCCTTTTCTGCGACAGCAGATATGTGCTCAAGGGTATTAAATGTTCGTAATGATGGCTGAGGTTTTCTTTGCCTCTTGGCGGTGTATTTGGAATCCACACCAGATATGACGGAATTTCATTTTTTCAAACGTCACGCCCCGCAAGGAGGGAACCGCCCTCTGCGAGGGCTATATATAAGGGTGGTGGGTCATAGCTAATGACCCACCTACCTCAGAGAGAGCTTGTACGGAGAGCATTTACTCTCAACAGAGAGGTGTGAGGGGCATCCTTCGTCAGAGCGACACCGTGTCAAAGCCTCTTTAAAGCGAAAGCCACCATGTTGAGTTTTGTGAGCAAGGGTAAGTTCGTTGCTTCTTCCTCTGGAGTCTCTGCTGAGACCAGGCCTTTATACGATTTTGCATCAGACTTCCTAGTCGGTCGGCACTTTGTCGTTTCTACGGGAGTACAGGCTTGGTGGGGTGTCGTTTGAGGCTTGTGGGTTGGAGACCCGTCTGTGTTCAGACGGATCAAAGGACATGTTTATTATATGCTATAGAGCATGGTCTGCGGGTACCCTTGAATCCCTTTGTGTCCTCCTTCCTTTGCTTTTACCGCCTTGCCCCTTCGCAGCTAGCCTTAACTGTTGGCTGGTGCTGAATGCCTTTACTGCCCTCTGCCTACATTTGGGGATTGCCCCGACATCTCAATTTGTTCCACCTGCTTTTGGGGATGATGCCCTTAAAGATGAAAAAGGGCAGGCCTCCGTCAAGCACCTACATATTGTATAGCCGCCAGGTCGAACACCAGATAGTGGATCTCTCCGATGGTTTAAAGGGGCAAGACCACCAGTTTTTTTTTCTTTCCAATCTTGAAGACCTCGGACTCCTGTGCACCTGGAAAGGTCCACCTAAGAGGGACCAACCACCCCCGACCCAAGGATCTTAACTCTTCCGTACAGGCAGACGCAGATAAGTTAAGTTTGGTCTGATCGCTCGGTTAGAGCTCAAGCGGAAAGACGACCAGGAGGCGTTGTCATGGGTGGCGAACAATTGCCTATACCATGTAAGTGTGGGTGGTAGAAAATGGCTTTTTGCGTCGTACCTTGCACCCGTCGATTATCCTATTAATCTGGTATTTTCGGTTGCAGCTTTCAAGCGGTTCGCTCGACCAGTTGTGCCCAAGCGTCGAGGTGGCAGCGTTACTCGCCGCAGGTCGCAGCAAGGCAAGGAAAGGCTTGTGAAGCAGGGGGAGGGGAGTGAACCTGCTTCTCGACAGGGGCTAAAGCGAAAGGAGGCCCTAGAGGGGGTTGCGAAGGAGCCAGAGGTCCCCCGAGGTGGGCGAGGGTCACCTGGTGGAGCTTCCGCAGGGGGAGTCGACGACGTCGATGCCGTAGAGCCTTGACGAGGCCAAGGGGGAGGGTACACCTATTCCCCTAGTGCAGTCCATGCCGCCTGAGGTGATCTCCCTTGGCAACTCTCCCATGAAGGTACCTCTGGAGGTAGCTCGTCCAGAGGGTGCCTCCGGCTTTGTTGCTTCATCGGCTTCGCTAGGGGCCTTTGTCCTATTGGCGTAGGAGGCGACTGGCACGGGCAGTGTTTTTGGCCAACCCTACTACCGACGAAGCTCTACAAGCGCCTGGGTTCTGGTGGACCCCTCCGGTCGAGGAGGCCCGGGAATGATCGACCGCATCGTCGGGTCCCTTGTCGGATCCGTGCTGGAGGGCGTCTCTGGGGATCCGAACCCGGGGTTGAGGTGCCTGTGTAGCCGAGGACGTCAAGCAGCGTCCTTGATCTAGAAAGGCAAGTGCTAAGGCACCTGAACGATGCCGCGTCTTAAGCCACGTCTGGACCTCGTGGCATGGACTATAACCACGTGTTTTTCTACTACATGCATGCGATAAGCTCATGAAGCCTGTGTTCCGCTCATTTTTTGTTGGCCAGAGCTACTCATAGTTTGACGCGCTCGTGGTTTTTAGGTGGAGATGATTGGGTCGTGTTGCATTCCGCGCTGCAACACTCCCCCAAACCTTCCCGCCCAGGCTGGTAAAAGCAACACCGTGGACCTGGCTACTCAATGGGCCGTGACAAACAAAGCAGAGCATCAGCAATTGCTCCGGCAAGTGGATAAGGCCGTGACTGCGCGAGGGAAGGCGGCGGAGGCGGCAAAGCGAAGGCTCCGCTCCCAGTAAGAGGCGGTAAACCAAGTGGGCTGATTGGAGGGAGAGTTGAAGGAGACCCGCTCCATGATCCGAAGGGCCTCCGTCGTCGGCGAGGAGATGGAGGAGAGGTTCATGCGGGCACATAGCGCCCATCTAGAGGCCCCGAGGGACCTATCCGAGCATCTTTCAACCGCCTGCACAAACATCTCATTGAATGAGGAGGTGCAGGTGCTTAAGGCTGAGCACTCGTCCTCAGTGGAGGGGTATGAGAAGGCCCTCGAGGAGGAGCGCCGCCTGAGCACCTCGATTGATAGACTTGCTTCCATGCAAGCGAGTCTAGAGAGGGCGGAGGCAAATGCAGAAAGGCTGAGGGCCGACCTCGACGAAGCCCAGAAGCTCGCATCAGAGCAGGGCTCGCAGGTGGCAGAATTGAAAGGGGCGAAGGAGCCCGCAGAAGAGGCCAAAGGGCTTGAGCTAAACGCCGAGGTGGTGATGGACTTCTACGCCAGGCACCCGTCGATGGGATCGATTCAGGAGGAGCTTTTGCAGGAGATCGAGAAGCAGACTCTGGCTTCCATTCAAGCCCTTATCAACGGAAGCATGTCTCCGCAGAGGAATTGTGCAACTGGTCCATCGACCAATTGATGTCAGAATATAACAGCCTCAAGGGGGTTAGTCTTATTCCTAACGATAAACCCGTGTAACGCTTGTGGATCGGTCGCATGGTAATGGGGTGGCCCAGACGGCAGCCGAGGGGGCAGCTCAGCCAGTTGCTGAAGAGGTAGACCAAACAGAGGTCACCGACCCACCTGCGGGAGTTGTTAGTCCGCTCCGCCTTTCGCCTATAGGGGTGGGGGGGACATGTTTGAGCCATGGGAGTAGGGTCCTCCAGCAATGTTATCCTTGTTGTCTCCTTTCTTTTTTCTTCTTTTTTTGTTGAAGAGATGTAACAAGCGAAATTTTGGGAAAGAAAAAATCTCCTTTCTTTATTGCTCATGGGTGTTTATACATGGTACATTCAGAAATTGCTCACATGCCAAGTGTGGGGGATATCTCTACCGTCTAGGGCTTGTAATTCATGGAAGTCACCTGGATTGTCATTACGAATCTTGTACGGCCCTTCCCATGATGGATCTAGCTTCCCACCCGACTGAGTCGGCATGTAGCCTTCGCACTTACGTAGGACCAGGTCTCCTTGAGAGAACTTCCACGTTTTGACACGCTTGTTGTACGAGACGGTTGTGGCCTCTTTACGCTTGAGGGTCATCTCAGAGGCTTTGTCCCTTAGCTCATCTAGGAGGTCAAAGGATAGGCGGACTTGGTCATCATTGGTGGTCGAGTAATAAAGTTGTGTTTTGTAGGTGGGGAGGACTATTTCGATAGGTAACCGAGCTTCCATGTCATATACCAAACTAAATGGAGTGTGACCTGTGGAAGTCCTCTGGCAGGTCCTGTATCCCTAGAGAATGTCTGGAAGCTTCTCCGCCTACCCCTCTTTGGTTGAATCCAACCGACGTTTAAGCGCTGAGATGATGGTGCAGTTAGTTACTTCCGCTTGCCCATTCACCTGAGGATGACCCACTGATGTAAAGCATAAACGTATGTCCCAACTTGTGCAAAATTCTTCAAATTTTTTGCAAACGAACTGGATTCCGTTGTCCGTGACTATGTGGTGGGGTACCCCATACCGAGTTATGATACTCTTTCGAACGACAAATATGACCCTGTCGGCCGTGGGGCTGGCCATGGCTTCCACCTCGACCCATTTAGAAAAGTAGTCAACGGCCACCAAGATGAACCGCTTCTGAGCCGATGCTGGTGAGAAAGGGCTGTCAAAATCCATGCCCCATTTTGCAAAGGGGATGGGTGACATAACAGGTACCAGTTTTCCAGGCGACAAGTGGTGCAAGGTGGCGAACCGCTAGCATTTATCGCACTTGTGCATGAAGGACTTTGCAATGTTGCTTCATTTGGGGCCAGAAATAGCCCGCCTAGAATAGTCTAGCGAGGAGCACCTTGTACCCTTCGTGGTTTCCCCAAGCACCTCCGTTGGCCTCTTCAAGGGCTTGGGTTGCCTCATCCTGAGTTAGGCAGCGTAGCAGGGGGTGGAATACCCCCGCTTGTATAACTGCCCCTCTATCAAGATGTACCTAGAGGCTTTGAGATGGAAGGCCTGGGGCCGAGTTTCTCCCGGGAGCAGCTCGCCAGAGCTCAAGTAACGATAAGCGTCATCCAGGAGGTGGACTGCTCTATCGTAGCATTTTAGGAGCAAGGACAATTGGCTCTCTCAGAGTCTAAAGGCAGATGTCCTCGTCTTGCCCCTAAGGAATGGCAGCGATGAGTTTAGCCAACACGTCTGCCAAGGGGTTATCTGCTTGGAACACCAGCTTAATGGAGACAGTCTTGAAATCCGCCAATTCCTCCTTGACCTTGTCGGCGTAAAACATCATGTTCGGATCCCGAACCTGGCATTCGCCATTTATTTAGTTGGCAACCAGCTGAGAGTCTGTGTGGATCTCAAGCTAGGCGATCCCTATGGATCTTGCTACCTGGATGCCCGCCATCATGGCCTTGTATTCTGCCTAGTTATTAGACAAAGGGAAGTCTAATTTTATGGCGTACTTATGAGTAACACCGTCTGGGGTTGTTAGGGCTATCCTAGCCCTAGACTCGGTTGTTACAGATGAGCCGTAGACGTATAGTCGCCAAGGGAGTGAGGAGGTATCGGAATCAGTGAATTCGACAACGAAGTCCGCCAAAACTTATGCCTTGATTGCCCTTCACGGCTGATATTTGATGTCGAATTCGGCTAGCTACATAACCCATTTAATATGTCATGCTGACCCCGTAGGCTTGTGTAACATTCGCCAAAGGGGGTAGTCCGACAAGACCATTATCATATGGGCTTGAAAGTATGAGCGTAGCTTCCAGGCTGCGGTGACAAGAGCCAGCCCCAGCTTTTTGATGACCGTGTACTTGACTTCTGTGCCTTAATAAGCTTTGCTAATGAAGTACACGGGTCGCTGAACTCCACCCCAATCGTTGACTAGGACGACGTTGACAGCCAATGCAGAGGCGGCTAGGTAATAGAGAGAACTTCCTCAAGCTGGGGGGCCGTCAACACGGGGGACTTCGAAGTGTGCTTTTGACTTCCTCCAGGGCCTTCTGGCAATGGGGAGTCCAGTGGGTAGCGTTGTAGCCTTTGCCCTTTTTTATGCACTCGAAGAAGGGTAGACATTTGTCGGAAGACCGAGACCAGAATCGACCTAGTGAGGCGATCTTGCCAACCAACGACTGTAATCCCTTCAACATGCCTGGTGGTTGCAGGTCTTCAATTGCCTAGATCTTATCCGAGCTGGCCTCGATTCCCTAGCTAGAGACCAGGAACCCCAGAAACTTGCTAGCCGAGACCCCAAAGGTACACTTGTCCGGGTTTAGGCGGAGGTGGATTTTCCTTAGAATTTGGAACACCTCGGCCAAGTACTCTAGATGTTATGCGAAATTCGATCCCTTCACAGGCATATTGTCAATATACACCTCAAATGATTTTCCTATTATTTTTTCAAAAATCATGTTTACAAGGTGTTGGTATGTGGCCCCAGCATTTTTTAGGTCGAAGGGCATGACCCTATATTGGAACAGCCCCTATCGGTGATGGAGGTGTGAGGCCTGTCTGCGGGGGCGAGGCTGATCTGGTGGTACCCATTGTAGGCGTCTAGGAAGGACATGTGAGATTGGCCGCTACAGGAGTCCACCCTAAGCAAGGAGAACTCGTCCTTCGAGTAGGTTTCGCTCAGGTTGGTGAAATCGATGCACATGCGCCATTGGACATTGGCCTTTTTCACTATTACAACGTTCGAGAGCCATGTCAGGTATAAAGATTCTTCTATGAATCCTGCATCTAGGAGCTTTTGCACCTCGGCCACCTGCCATTGCTCGGCCGATTTGTGCCTGCGCGCTTACTTGACTGCATGGATGCTCGCCTAAATGTTCAGGTGGTGCTGAATCAAGGACGAGTCCACCCCGGGTAGGTTGTTGGCAGACCAAGCGAAGATGTCCGCGTTGGCCCGAAGCAGTAGTAGCTCCTGCACCTCGAAGGACGCAAGATCCGCTCCGACCCAGACGAGCTTGGTAACGTCATTGGGATAAATCCGTATAGCCACGACTGAATAACCCGGCTACAATACCGAAATCATCAACTAATCACCAGGAATAGTCTCCTACTGAATGGCCTAGACTTGGTTTCTTTTCTTCCCCCATTTACGCGGCTTGGGGGGTTGCGGCTCTAAAGACCGCTACAACTCGACTCGGAGGAGCTCGTGCCCAGCCGACTGATCCCCGTGCACTATTCCAACTCCACGTGGAAACTAAAAAAGCACGAATTGGAAAAGGAAGAAATCAATTAGAAGGCATGGGTAGTGGGAGAACCGAGGACGCCGTCAAAGGCCACCGTTAAGCCGGCCACTACAAGTGTGGTCGTGCAGTTGAGGTGCTTGTCCCCATCACAAATGAACAAGGGGAGGCTGATTTCCCCTTTTGGCATTACTTTGTGATTGCTGAACCCGACCACTGGGTGAACCCAAGGGGCTAGGTGCTCCTCCGTGAAACCCAGCTAGCATAAGGTTTTGAGGAAGATGACGTCCACGGCGGTTCCCTCATAATCGAGGAGCCGAGGCTGCTGTCGCCCAGCCAGTAAGAGCGTAACCAGCAGCGGATCAGTATGCTCCACTGGGTCAAGGAGGGAGGCGAATAGTCGTGAGGCCACCTGTCTGATGGGACCTCTTTCGGCCCACTAGAGGATAGGGAAGGCACTATGGGTTGACCGCCTGGAAGGGCTGGGCTACGTTGACGCCAAAAATGACTCCGACCTTTGCCCCCGTAAGAGGTAGGTGGTGTGCTAGGGTGTCCCGGGTATCACGGCTAGGACCCAACAGTGGTACTCACTTGGCGAGAGCAGAAGGATATCACCCACTCAAAAGGGCAAGCGACGGCATCGTTGGGCTTCGGACCCCCAATGAACACTATGTTGACCCCACAGAAGTGCTAGAGCCTTTCCTTGTGGTAGTCTTCTGGGCCCTCCATGGGCCCTTTGCCTTTATCCTGACCTTCATTCCATCTAACAAAGTGGGCCAGGTTCCCGTGTCAGATCTGAGACTCTATCTGGTCGCGTTGATCACAGCAATCTTCTGTGGCATGGCCTCAAGCCTTATGATACTTACAGTAGGGCCCGGTGTCCGCCTTCCTCTTCATTAACTTAGGCAGGGGTAGCAGGTCCTTGTCCGTGGATCATACTTCCACCAATACGTCCGCCTGATTCACGGCCAGGGCAGCGTATTCTTCAAAATAATCCCACCTGGTATGGCGGGGTCCATTGTTCCGGCCTTTGTCTGGCCAATCGTTCCTCCACTTCGGGAAGCTGGCCTTGCACTTGCTAAATGGCCACTTCCACGAATGGAGACGGGGGTGGACTAACCTGGGGCCTACCTCTCTCGAGCTAGGCTAACATCCTCGGATCCCTTCGCCAGCCGGTTGCAGGAGTGGAAAGAGTCATCCTACTCCGAGAACCTCGTGGCCCAGTCCCAAAGTTCCGCCATGTCTCGAGGCAGGAAGTCGTCGATGTACCAAAACCTCTGATTCAGAAGTCCTGACTTGAAGTATTAGATGGCGATGACATCGTGAGATCGCTTGCACTTGAAGTACTGGACCTTGAACCGATCTAGGTATGACTGAAAGGGCTCACTCTTCTGTTGTTGAACCTCTGACAGCCTTTCAAGGTTATCCCTAACCCTCTACTGTCCGGCGAAGTACTGGCAGAACTTGTCGGCCAGTTCTTGGAAGCAGGCGATCTGTCTGGCCGGTAGTTCGTTGAACCACTCATGAGTCATGCTAGACAGGATGGGAATACCCTGCAGGGCACTTCGTCGAGATAGCCGTACACCAACATCATCTTGCGGTAACTCTCAACGAAGCTGTTAGGGCTCATCATCCCGTCATATGGGGCCATGATAGGCTACTTAAATCTCTCGTGCAGGGGGACCGTCATCACCACCTCAGTGAAGGGGTAGGTGGTGACGTAGGCTAGGAGGCGTCTCAGGGATCGATACCCCGCTGCCAGTTGCAAGGGGTTGAGCCCTCGAGATCCCCTACAAGGATGGTGGGAGAGGAGCCATTAGTGGGTCGGGAGGGACTTCCCCTCTCGGCTACTGAGCTCGTGTTTTAGCTTTTCAAGCTGTTCGTGTAGACAGGCGTTCTCATCCTCCACCGCGTAACGCCACCTCAACTGCTCGTCATCGAGGCCGGGCTGGCGGGTCTCCCCCTATGGGGGTAGACCAAGCTCCCAGACTTGTTTAATCTCTAAGAGCTTCTCTGACTGAGATTTCCTCAGCCCTGAGAGCCGCCAGTTTCACTCGAAACTACTCTTCCCTCACCTGTAGCTCGGGAAGGGAGTCACGCTCGTGGTCCTCCGGCGACTGAGCGAGGACTCCTTGCTTCTCCTTGTTTGGCTCGGTCGGTGGGAGGCGTCTCTTGGACACCGACACGCTCAACTCAGCCCAATCCAGCACTTTCTCGAGGTCAGCGCGAGAGGAGTTGCGAGTTGCGAGGGCCATCAGGAGGACCTCGAGAGGTAGGAAACGTTATCAATGGACAATCGCTTCCCACAGACGGTGCCAATTAATCGGCTCCCCGAGATGTGAAGTAACTGACTCAAGTAATGATCGAACCTCCTCATGAGGGATGATTTGATCATGGGATTTAAGCAATCTCACAAATAGCACAAGAAATGGTTACCCAATTCCACCACAAGAGGTGTACGTCTAGAGGGAGGATGGAACTCCCAACTATGCACTAGAAATTTAGTATGTTACCAGGCATACAATCTCCCAATTTCGCTCGGATTGCTTATAGTGCTAGGATCGGACTTCCAGCGAGATCTTCTGAGCTGATCAAGTTCGAGGTCCCAGCGGGATCTTCTTAGCGGATTGAGCTCCCAGCAAAATCTTCTGGGCAGCTACGCCGCCCAACAAGTGTACGCGCGCTGCTAGATTATTAATAGTAGCTACCATTGTTAGCGTTTATTGGAGGTGCAGGCCTGCTGTACCTTCGTCGTGCCTTCAGGTCCAACTACATCCAGCCTTCTTGTGCACGGTCGAGTTGGATTGCTGGCCTCGTCTGACTTCCCTTGGATGTAGACGGGTTAGGTCTCCGAGCCCGCCTGGATCCAACTTCTATGGGTTGGATCCTTCTTTTCGGGCTTATTACGGAGTTTTAGGTCCAAGGGCATTTTTTGCCCCTCATCACCATCAAATGTACCAATCTCGTTAAACAAAAAGGTAGTAGAGTACCTCAGCCCAAGACTACGACCAACCTCGGAAACAACGAAGAAGAATCCTTGTGAGTACAACTTTGAACGGTGTAGTAAATCAAAAGGCCACCAATTTGCTTAACACGACTTGGCCACCAAAGGTAGCAACCACCAAAATAAGAGAACAAGTAGTAGCAAACACCAAAGATAGCAGAACTAACCGGTTGGAAAAATGCCAACTAGTCGACCAGAAAAGGAGTTAAGCACTGTAACTAGGGGGTAACCTGACTGCTTGGGCAAATCACCAAAAAAACCAGTTTGAATGGGGCTGGCCAATCAGCAACCTTGCTAGAACTATCTTCCGACCTCCTCATTATTGGGAACGTAAACACTAGTCAGAAGCATACCTTAACCAATTAAGGGCAACCCAAACTCCTCTTCTATGACTCCCAACAGCCATAATTTAAGAAGAAAAAGATCTGGGAACTCGTAACACAGGCACTCAATTAGATTTGCGGTGACCAACAACTTTGCAAGCACTATTGGAGAACTTCACCAAGCAATGCAAGGAGGGCATCCACAAAGTAGTGGATACCTTCGACTCAAAGCAAATAATTTTAGGATCCTTCAACATGTACGAATACATGAAGAATCCCCAAAAAAAACCAAGAGGCCGTAACTGAAACGTGCTTTGATAATTGATACCATGTGGAAATCAAATAAGAAGAGAACAATCACACAAGGCACACGATTTACGTAGAAATCCTCCTCTATTAAAGGGAGAAAACCACGAGAGCAAGAATCCTAGACCTCTCTCAATGGAGGCTAAGGATTTTCTTCACTAAAGAATGAAAAGAGATGGGGGTGTACATATATAGTGTGAAGAATTAAGATACGTGGAGGAGCCCTTCTTTAAATTGGCGTGCATGTGCTGAGAGGAGAGAGAGAGAAAGAGGTTGACGTGGAGAATAGGAGAGAAGAGAGGAGTTCTTGAATGTGGAAATATTATTATGTGAACTCAAAGAAATCAAGTAGATTTTGGTCTCTATTTAAAGAGAACAAAATCTAATCACAAACTTAATTACAATCCTAACAAATCTAGGAATTGCAAATCCTAAATAAACTCAACCAACTCAATCAACTATTCCTAAAATTACTCAATCCTAATTTGGACTCAATCAATCACTAAAAATAAGTTGCCACATGTGACACAAAACCAACAAACCCTAAACCTATTATAACTCACACACGCACACAACTCCATACGCCCAAGTTGGGCCCACCAACTCCGCTGCTGCCATGTGGCACCACCACGTGGGCCCACCAACTACGACTACCACGTGACTTTATTCCACACTAATACACTCCCTCAAGTCAAAGTTGGAGAGGGTTAAAACTTCCATCATTTTTTTTCCTAAACTTTTGTGAGACTATTCGCATCCATGTGTGCTCCCAGATCTTCTTTGAACATATCTTCGGGTGCAACTGTGAGACTTTTGCAATCTCAATAGTCATTACTTCTTTAACAACCTCAAAAGTCATCGTTGTGGTCGCAATCTTCTTTTCTTCCTTAAGTAGCGCTCGGAACTTCTCTAAATTCGCAGATGTAAACGAGGCCATGTAATTCTCCTTCTCCCACTTTTTTATGTTGGTTCCCTCACGAATTTCAGGTGTGCTCTCCAAGATAAAATGGATCTTGGTGATTTGGGCCTCTACGTCAATCATAACTGCAACTTCAAGAGTCTTTGTGCCTCTTCTTATACATCCAGGAGTCAAGCACTATAGCTTAGCATTCCCTAATACTTGAGATGTTCACGTGCCCCCTGAACTTCAACTTTGAAGCCTCTGTGCCTCTTCTTGAACACCCCAGAGCCAATATCCTTGGCTTTCCCTAGTGTGTGAGAGGTTCACACACCTCAAGTACAAATTTGGCTTAGGGTTCGACCTTCAACTCAGCTCCACGCAAAACCATGTGAAGAGAGAGATCGCCTCTCTTCTCCACACATGCGAGATTAATAGGCCCAAACAACTCACTCTGATACCATATGAAGAATTGAGATGCGTGGAGGAGCCCTTCTATTTTCTTTTCTTTTGAAAGAGGAAGGGTGGTTATCCCTTGATAACCACCTAAATTCATTCATCACCAAAAGAACCAATTACATATTACATAGACTCTCAAAACATCACCTAGGAAGAAATGGAAGAAACAAAGTTCTCAACATAGAGGTTATGTCCTCTAAAAATCACCCCATTTCTCCCCAACTAGATACCCTAAAGAACCGCTAACACCTTTGCCTTTTCTTTCTTCGATCTAAAAACACTAAGCCTTCGCTGCCCCCCGCCACTCGTGAACAAAGTCGAGAACTTGATCAAGCTGCCACGGTTGATCCAGTATATACCCAATCTCCTCTAAACATGGTCGACAAAAGCACGCCTGAAGAACAAATGCTCAACATCCTCCTCCTCCCTCGCACAAAGCACGAAGTCTTGTTATCCGTCGATGCCCACCTTGCCCTCCAGGCCTTCATAACAAGTATTCCTCTTATCAGCAACCACGCAAAAATCTTCACCTTATGTAGGTAATCCACTGACCATATTAATCTATAGTACCATAGGAAATCGATGTCAACCACCTACGCGAGTCCCTGCAATCTGCCGTAAGCCTCACCGAAAATTCTCCCTCTTCCTTGTTGGCACATATGGAGAGAGAGAGAGAGAGAGAGAGAGAAGGCAACGTGAAGAGTAGGAGAGAGGAGAGTTCTTGAATGTGAAAATATTATTATGTAAATTCAAAGAAATCAAGTGGATTTTGGTCTCTATTTAAAGAGAGCACAATCCAATAACAAATCTAATTGCAATCCTAACAAATCTAGGAATTACAAATCCTAAACAAACTCAATCAACTCAATCAATTATTCCCAAAATTACTCGATCCCAATATGAACTCAATTAATCACTAAAAATAAGTTGCCACATGTGGCATAAAATCAACAAACCTTAAACCTATTCCAACTTACACACGCCCACAACTCCATGCACCCAAGTTGGGCCCACCAACAGTTGCTTCCACATGGCTTTATTCAATGCTAACATATAACACACAAGTAAAACGGATCGACCCAAGATATGAATACCTATTTATTATTACAATTCAACAAGCATGAAAGATGCCTATACACGAGCCTATGAGGGAAGTACCAGAGTTAATACTTTATTTCCTATGATCAGAAAAGTCATCTCTATTAAGAATGAGAAACCCTAGTCTATTTCATATGGGAGAGACTTGGGTAAATTACAACAATATCCAACAAGAAAAAAAATAACATGACATGACAACTCTCTACAAAAATAAATATGCACTCACACTCCCCCTCAAGTTAAGGCATAGAAATCTTCTAACCCCAACTTGTCACATAGAAATATGTATCCCTTCTTCAAAGCCTTGGTAAGAATGTCGGCAAGCTACATCTCTAAAGTAACATGAGGGTACTAATCCTCCCTTCTATGACTACTGCTGAGTCTAGGGATGTATGTATTATTTTATATTTTATGTTAGGTGACTGTAATTTACCCAGCCATCTCTATTATAAAAGAGGGGCTAGGATTTTTTTTGAAACCAATGCATCTTTTATTCTCCACATGTCATCAAAGCAACAATCCTAAGTCGGTGCTCCGATATCCCATTAAATACCCATACAAAAGATGATCGAATCACCAACAAAATGGTGATTCACTGGAAGAGAGATCACACGATCGCAGTAGTAGCAGCAACATGGGAGAAGGATCTCCCAGCTCCGCCGCTGCTGCTACAAGGTCTGTCGGCACTACCGGCAGACCTAGCGTCGCCGCTGGTGGTCTATCCGTAGCCCAGCAAGCCAACAGACGTAGGTGGGTCCTTGTTTTCGATGTTGTGACTAGCATAATGAGGCTTCACTCATGCCTAGTGCATGTGGTCATGAGTCTTCTCTCACCATAGTTGATGAAGCTCTTTCCCTCAAGCATGATGAGCCTTCTCTCATGCAAAGATGTAATGGGGTCATTTGAAGGGTCTGTTTTAGATTCACAAGGGTGTACGTGTGCAATGCAAGGAGATTCGAAGAAGATGAAGAGGGTAAGGGGAGCATGGGTAGTTGACTCTAGCACCTCTATACATCTTACAAGAGATGTAGAGCGAGATTGGTGAATCCCATGAGTCCACGTGGGATCAGAGATATTAGAGTGGCTAATGGGGCCACATCACCTATCATGACAATTGGAAGCATACGTGCATCCTCGAATGTGATGATTGAAGAGGTTCATTGTGCTCCTGACTTTCCAACGAGCATGTTGTCCGTGAGTCACATCTATAAGGAGCTTGGTTATCATATAGTGTTTGATGAGGATTACTGTTACTTTCAGAATCGACAGACAGGAGATATTATAGGTGGGGTTATAAAACAAGATGGTCTCTACTACCTTAACATGCCTACGATGTTTGTTGGGGCCGTATCCATAGCTGCTGACCCTTAGCAATGGCACAGGAGACTTGAACATTCGTCACTTAAAAAGATGCGACAAATGTATCCTGACTTGGCAAACTCCTTGACTATCCAGTGCATAGATTGTCAGCTTGGAAAGCATCACAAGAGCACTTACTCACGAAGAGATGTTGGGGTGTTATTCCCTTTTCTCTAGTACATTATGATGTTTAAGGGCCATCTCGGGTTCCTACTCCAGAGAGCACCGATATTATGCAGTCTTTGTGTATGACCACAACCATCTTACTTGGGTCTTCCTAATGAAGGCACGTTCAAAGATTCCTCAAATTGTCCAACATTTTCTTTCAAAGGTTCAGACCTGGTACACCACCACAGCCAAAGTCCTCCGAAGTGACAATGCCCTAAAGTTTATGCGGCGAGACAGGAGATTTTTCCTTCCAAAGGCATTATTCACCAAACGTCTTGTGCTTACACATTCTAGCATAATGGTGCGGCTGAACGCAAGCTTCAACATATTCTTGATATTGCTAGGACCTTAATGATCTACATGAAGGTTCCCAAGTAATTCTAAAGAGATGCCATACTCACTGCGAATAACTTGATTAATCAAGTACCTTTGTCTATACTTGGAGGATAGATTCTATATCAGGTGATTTACCCAAATTGTGCTAAGCCTTTTGCTCTTCCATTGAGAATTTTTTGGTGTATTTGCTTTGTACAGGCATATGACATCCAAGACAAATTCTCCCCTCGGGTTGTCAAATGTATTTTTCTTGGGTATTCCAGAACACAAAAAGGATACAGGTGCTATGACTTATTCGCAAGAAATACATTGTACAGTGAATGTAACCTTCTTTGAAAAGATTCCATACTTCTTAGAGGAAGGAACATCTATATAGGCTGCCTTAGAGAAGACCCAAGTTTATCATCGGAGACCACAGACTTCACTTGATACTGTATCTTGTCCTGTCATGTTAGATAAGAGTGGCTTAGACACTGAGGAGCAACCAGTTCAGAAAAGGCCTAGCAAAGCATGTACTCTTTATCCTCTATCTTAGTATACAAGAGTTACCCACTTGGAGGATGAAGTTCGACAATTTGCCTTAGCTATCACCATTACTGTTATTCCCATAGATTTTGTTCAGGCCTCGTAGGACTCTAGGTGGTGGACAACAATGGATGAGGAGATGTAAGCATTACAATCTCAGAAGACATGGGATCTTGTACCATGTCCTCCAGATGCTACAGTGGTTGACTGTAGATGAATTTACACTATAAAATATAGAGCTGATGGGACTATTGATAGGTATAAGGCCAGACTTATTACCAAGGGATTTACCCAGACATATGGCATAGATTACCATGAGACTTTCTCTCCCATGGCCCGTATTACATCTCTGTCAGGACTATCATCTCAATTGTTATAGTCAAGAGATGACCTTTATATTAGCTGGACATTGAAAATACATTCTTGTATGGTGATATATTTGAGGAGGTGTACATAAGATAGCCACCAGGGTACAGTAATCAAGGGGAGCTTGTTTGTCACCTAAGGAAGACTATATAAGGTTTGAAGCAAAGTTCACGTGCCTTGGTTCGAGAAGCTTAGCTAAGAGGTTGAGAAGATTAGGTTCCAACATTCTAGTTCAAACCATTCTATCTTCATAAGGAAGACAAGGAATGGTGATCATGATCGAGTTGTTATCATTGTTGTTTATATAGATGACATAATCCTTACTAGTGATGATAAGGATAAAATTACCCATACCAAGTCCTTTCTACAGTCCACGTTTGTTACCAAGGACTTGGGCGATCATTGTTATTTTCTAGGGATTGAAGCAATTCGACAAGGGACGAGTCTTTCCTTGTCTTAGAGGTAGTACACATTGCAGATTCTTAAGGAAGTTGTTTGCTTAGAACTAAGCTTTCTGGTATACTTGTAGAGTCTTTGCCTACATATTCTCCTAAAGAGAAGAATCTACTATATAAGGATGTCACCAGATATCGTAGTACTGTTGGACGCTTGCTCTATCTTACTATTACAAGGCCTGATATTAGCTTTACAGTGAGTAGAGCCAGCCAGTACATGCAGACCCCTAAGTACAGTCATTAGCATGAGATTTGCCTTAGTCTAAGGTACCTCAAGGGGACTCCAGGCAGAGGACTACCACAGAGACAAGGAGCCTAGGCATTTTAGCGTATTCCGATGCAAACTATGCTAGATTTGTGGATGACAGTCGTTCTACTTAAGGACATGCAGTTTATCTTGGTGGAAATCTAATCTCCTAAAGAAGTAAATAGAAAAATTTTGTTGCTCGTTCAAATGTAGAAGCAAAATACAGAGTAATGGCTCAGGCTACTTGTGAGATTATGTAGATCGTTACCTTTCTATAGGATTTGGGTATTCAGGCCATAATGCCACTTCCACTTTTTTATGACAAGTTTGCCACATATATTGCTTTGAATCCAGTATTCCATGAGAGGACCAAACATATTGAGATAGACAATCACTTTGTACATGATATGGTTCTTGCTGGAAAGATTAACACTCCATATATCTCCTCTAAGCTTCAGCTGGCAAATAGATTTACTAAGGCTCTAAAGAAGAAACATCTTGATTTTCTATGTAACAAGTTAGGTCTCGTTGATATATACGCCCCAACTTGAGAGAGTGTTGAGTCTAAGGATGTATTTGTTATTTTATACTTTATGTTGGGTGACTATGTAATTTACCCAACTTTATTATAAAAGAGAGACTAAGGCTTCTTTTAATGCATCTTTTATTCTCCACAACTACATTATGCACAAAGTGGCAATCAACTTCAACATATTTAGTTCTCTCATGGAACACAGGAGTAAAAGCCATATACATGGTAGACTTGTCATCGCAATGCAATGGAATAGGTGCATGTACAAATATGCCAATGTCACTTAAGAAGCCACTACCCACATGATCTCACATACTGCATGAGCCATTGCACGGTACTCTACCTCTGCACTAAATCTGCCAACCACAGCTTCCTTCTTACTTCACCATGACACTAAGTTTCTACCAAGGAAGATTGCATACCTTAATATAGATCTCCTATCATCAATGGCTCTAACATATTCTGCATCTGATTAGCCAACCACATCATGAGGTCCATGAACTATATAGTGAAGTCCTTTTCCTGGACTTCCTTTTAGGTATCTCAAAATGAATCTTTATATACTTTCATACCGTCAGCCACATGGATGACCAACTAGGATACACGTCATGCCTACATGGACACTCACGTGGCAAGAGGAAGCTTCTAGAATGAGATATTTTGGATGGACTTGAATAAATATCAAATGTGGTTTTGGGTTGTTTCATTTTGCATTTCCTTTTCTGTTACATGCATGGTTAGTATGTGTACGGCCATTGTGAGCCCCTTTCGTCGTGTACATAAGCCTAACAACTATTGCATATGGGAAAAGTATATAAAAGTACCATGTATGACATAGTGCAAGAGCAGGCAATACATCTCCTTTTGTCCTATCCCATCTTCTTCCCATTGGTAGTCGAGGCCCTCATCCCACCTCTACCATAGCTCACCAACATTCACATCTGCAACCACCACCCGCCATTCAACTATCTGAATGACTATTCACACATGCAACAGGTATCATATTTCCACTCCAAATTAGACTCCTTTATAATCTATAAATAGAGTTCATTTAATTTTTTCAAAAGTGGGACATGGACATAGCGAACAAATTTATAAATAAGGGACAAAGAGTAAAGATAACTCGCATGGTGATTTGTCATGGTGAAGAAATAATTTAATTGTCTTTTATAGTGATTGCCAATATCTTGCCAAATTACCTGGCAATTACCTCTCAGGACTGCTTGGGCCTGCAATGTTACAGATGGACTCCATACAAAAGCTTTAGGCATCATCAAGCCTGCAACTTGCTTGGTGATGCAAAGCAGAACACATCACCACTTTGGACCTTGATTTCTCACTTTCAGTTTTCACACCTGAACAAACAGAATTAATTTCATTGGTGGCAAATCTCAAAAAAGGTCGAGAAAGTTGCAAAATGATGGAAAAAATATATAATGAAAGGAGCCAAAATGTTGTTTATTTTTGAAACACCACTTCATAGTGTCTAAATGGTAGTTCAGTGGCATTGAAGAAAAAAGCATGAAAGAATCTTAAAATTGATGAAATGTTTAAAGGGCTGAACCTTATTATCTTGCCATTTGGCAGATGAGTCATCGGTTGCTTAGCTTCAACATACTTCAGTGATTTCAGAATCATTGGGGCCAGTTCTTCCACCACCCTGAAGATATGCACATGTATGATCCTTGGCTCAACGAGCTCAAAAACGCAGACATCGTGTTCTTCCAGGTGATTCCCAATACTGAATCTACGCCATCCACCACTAAAGAAGTATCCATACTTGCAAATGTAGGTAATATGCCACAACTGCCCCTTCGGGTCAACAAGCTTCATGCGCCCACCCTCCTTTGGAAGATGAGCCCTTGCAAACACTTGTGGGATATTCTGTGTGACCAAAAGCAACCACTTTCAGCAAGAGAGTCAATGTCATGAGAGGGAGACCATAAGCAAGAAATGACCATGAAGAAATCTAAGAATAGACAGAATGTTCCAGAATCGCCACTGACAACTCACAATGGAGAGCATAAATCAAGGACATAGGAAAAACTATGCATATGATAAATAAATAGAGCATCATGTTAGAAGCAAGTATCATGTGGAAAACAAAATCCAGAGTTTCATAATTCAACTAACAAAATATTGTTTTTCTGAAACAAAAATCCCACCAAACAGTCTCTGGCCATTTCAAATGCAACATCTGTCACAAAAAGAACATAAAGATCTCTACCTCAAGTTAAGACTTGAACATATCCTCATTTTACATTTTAATAAAACAAGAAAGAAAATGATACTCCATCCATGAAATTTCATACACATTCCAATCATCAAAAATGAAAACGTGAGAGTGATTTGAGGAATAACTGGGGATGCAAACCGATAATAATGCAATGTGCCCTACAAAAGACTATTGAGCAATTCTAACCACTACATCATTCTCATATCATTCAACATTTGCACATTCAGATAAAACCCTTTCATGCTTATATCAATAATGACAAGTACTCCCAAATGCAAACTAGATTCAAACCGGTAACGTGACAATCTCCAATCTTCTACTCCACCAATATTCCAACTTAACCACCTATCATGCACTATATTACCAAATGATAAGGAAGGAAAAGTTGTCCTTTAAGTACAACCAAAAAGAGGTCCATAAAGGCCGATGAATTACAAGCTCAAGAACCAAATCAAGATCTAAGACAGACAATTGACACCAACTGGCCATTCAAGGCAAGCATCTATTGCCCAACAAAGTGAGCCAGCGATGCCAACTATCCATTCGAGGCAGGCAGATTTGTTGCCCGACAAAGGCAAGCAAATCCATTCCCCGACAGAAGGACATTGCAAGAGAGACCAGATGATCATCCAACTAAACAACTTAGGATGCCCATCTAGTAGAGCGGTCGTAGAACCCGACAAAAGGATCAGCAAGGATACCAGTAGGGAAGTAAGACAAGAGAGCCTTGCCGGACAATAAGGCAAACAACACCTCACTGCCCCTATCCCTGCTAGACATAGATGACATGGTCAAATCCAACCGTCACGACATGTAAGCAACAAACTAATAGAGTGCCAGAAATATCAGGACGATTATGGAAGGATAATCCCAAAGATATCGCACACCGAAAATCTCAAGACAATTATGGAAGGCTAATCCTGAGGATATTGCTAACAAATTACGGTTGCCAAAAATCCCACGAGACTGCTTCTATAAAAAAGCAATCTTAGGAGATTGTTTCTATAAAAAAGGCAATGGCTACCCACGTCGTGGCCCTCATAGGTACGCAACTCCAAGAGAGAAATTACTTGTACTCCTTATTCCTCCCTTTCTCTCACACTTAGTGAAAACTTTGCAGGTTAAATTCCCTTACCAAATGTACACCCTCTCCCAAAGGTGGAATCGGATTGCCAATCCCTATGTGCTATTGTGCGATTGCTTTATTTCCTTCACCAATTCCTCACCTTATTTCAAACCCGATAGGACCCTAGAAGACGGCTCCAATCAGCAGACAGTCCACCAAATTTACATCAATGAAGGGGACCACAAAAGGACTCGTGCAAAGCTGTACAATTTGGTGTGACAGAGAACATCACAATATAGGGTAAAGGAAGCAAGCATCCTCAAAACAAGGGCACCAAATTACCAGCATGTACCCAGTGTACACAGCAGACTTCTTCATCACCACAGTGAAATATGGATTCCTCGACCTGAACGAGAATGCATTCGCCTGTGCCCGATCGATCTCCTCCCTCCCCACCGGCCGCCTCTGCGACAGCAGTATCCTCTTCCCTACACCAATTACAAAGAGAAAAAGGCCACACAACTCTCATAGACCAGCACCAACTTAAGAGAAGAAAATTAGCAACAACAACAACAACCAATCACCACCTCTGATAGGCTTCTTAACACCACCGGCCCACAACTCCTCACCAAGTGGGCACCCATGAGGCTTCCTCCCCCTCCTCTTCTTCCCGGGCTCCTCAGGACCCACAGTCTTAGTGATCACCTCGAACGACCTCTGCACCAAACACACCGGCGACTCCCCACCACTCACCTCCTCCTCCGCGACCACCGCGGAGGGCTCCCTCAATGGGCACGCATGGAATGCGCTTTCCTTCTCGCAGCCACTGTGGTCGAGCACGAGGACACTGAAGCGGCACGCGCCATCGTACGCGAAGACCAGGAAATCCCCCGCCTGGAGCTCGTGGTCCCTCACGAAGTCCCCCCAGCAGGTGTGGAAGCAAAGCTTGCCTCCCACCTCGGCGAGCTCCACCTCCCACGTGTTCCCGCTCATGCCCACGAGGGAGACGCGCCCCAATGTCAGATCTTTGGCGTGTTTCAAGAAAGGTCGTGGGATTTCCTGCGTACCCATCATCGGTTTTTAGCCATGAGAAGTCGAAATGAGGAGGACCCAAGTGGGGGAGAAATGTTACCAGGTGGTGGGAGTGGAGGTCCGGGAAGAAGACCTTGAAGAACCTGCGAGATGAAGCAGGGCCATCACCACGACCTTCCATGGAGTTTGTGCAATATTATTTCGATCAGCTGTGTGCTATCAAGGAGCTCGATGGCTTGCTGTTGGATGTTGACGGAGACATAGGAAAGACAGAAAGAGCGTGAAATTAAAGAGTAAGTGGGTGGTGCCTTTTTCTCACTATTTTCTATCGAGAGATTCTCTTTCCTTCCCTTGCGAGTTGTCACACACATTGCTATTTTTCTGATTATCCTTCTTTTTATTTTAAGTTTCATGTATCAGAGGATTGATACTAGTGAATGATTTAAATTTTAATATTATAATGTGATCGACTTAATGGGTTACCGTGTATATATTTTAATATATATATTATGTTTGAGTAAATACATTTTAATATATATCGATATTAATATAATATAATAAAATAATTTGATGTTAACGTTTATTCATAAAGTGAGATATATTATATTTCTTGATTTTTAAATATATTCTTTTGATATTTCTTTGGTTAAGGGATAATTATATATCAAATGAAATTTTAATTTTCTTAAAGAGAGATGTTTTTAAACTTCTAAACTTGTGCACCACTCTACATACAGTAACTCTCACCATTAGATAGACATGAAAGGATAAATGAAGTTACAAATCTCACTTCAAAAACTTATGCCTCTTTGTTAATAAGGAAAGAGTAGTGTGTAAATATGTAAACTTCAGAGTTCATTTTCAGTTTTCCTTCTAAAAAAGATAGATAAAGTGATGGTAGATGTATGTCAATAAAAATGTTTGATCACTCTATCGATCACTTTTTGTAGTTACCTTTTATATTCACAAAGGTGACAGGTTAATACTCTTTTACATATAAGATATGAACTAATGCTCACTTTTAAGACTAAAAGGGACTCACATATCTCTACTTTCTTATTTTCACAAATCTTGTGAATCTTGTTATTATGTGCTTCATGATTTTTTTTTTCCAACAATGACACGTCTTATTCTTTGAGTGCATGAATAGTACATTATGTTACATTCCTCCTAAAATAAGGATAAACATATAAAAGGCCTTACATATATCAAAACTTTTCTCTACTTGATTATTAACATTCAAAATCTAAAATACCTTCAAAAACACCAAAAAGTTCGTCCTATATTATATCCGTAAAATCTTTATTCTCAAATTTTTATTATCAATTCATTATGACTGCAATCACCAGCATTTTATATTATCTTCTCTTGCACATTTGGCTTCTTAGTAGTTCTTCTACTATCTTATTCAAATCAAAAAATAATGACTACTCTAGATTTGAGAAAAAAAAATTTTCTTCATTCTATTTAATCTTTAACTAAGCCGTGGAAAGCATTTTTTGCTATATGTACTATCTTTCTTTAATGTATCCTTTGCTTCTACCTTTCCTAACTCTTTTTCTTTTGTTTGTAGCTTCTTGCTCTTAATTATTATAGCTAATGCCATAAAAATACCTCATGCCAAGCATACTAGAGAGCATGTTCATCCTTTTCCTCATTAAAAAAATAAATGCAAGTACATCATAGAGAAATTATGATTCCTACTTTTGTTCTCCTATAATCATTTGAATCAAACACCTAGATATTTATTAAAAAATTAGAGTTGAAACAATTAGTGACTAAATCTATAATCGATTATGAAATTGAAATGTGACAAATGAATATTAAACCATGAAATTGAAGTACGAAAATTACCAACCAGTGATTTTAGAATATCAAATGCAATGAAATTAAGTGTTATAAAAAAAAAACCTTTAGCAACTTTGATATTTGATTTATTTTACTAAATTAATGATACTTAAAATAAATGTCACTTATTTATGACCTTCGTTGACATCACTAAAAGGTTAGTAAAAATTATACAATTGCCACCAAATCATTGGCATTAAAGTCACTTTAATTAGCACAATTAATAATGTCAACAAGCTTCTTTAATGAAATTTATTTACTACTATTTTGTCACTTTGATTTTGTTACGACCCGATTCCCGAATCCCTACAGGATACGAGAATCGGACTGACTCGACTGATCCCAAGACCCAGTCGTCCAACGAGAAAGTAACCAAAAAACAGTAAAATAAACAACATTCACCATGCAAGCAACTAACAGTAACAAAAGTACAGCAGTAAAGAAAAGAACTACTACAGTACACACCACCACAACAATAGAGAATTAAAAACAGGTACAGAAATATGAAATTTACAATAAAAGAGTACAAAGGTGTAACAGAATACTCACTACTACAGAAAAACGGGTACAACAAAAGTACAACTACTGGGCTTTACTAGGCTCAGCACTCTCCGCAGCCGTAGGTTCTGGCTGCTCAACACCTAGACCTGAAAAAGGTGGTAAGTACGACACGTCAGCGAAACACTGAGTAGAGTGGCAACCAGCTGGCTAAGAAAAATAGTAAAGGTAAACAAGTACCTGTTGTTTTAATTTCTTTCTTTATTTTACTCTTTTTTGGTTTATTTCTCATGTCTTTATCTTGATCTCGAATGTTACTCGTGGGAACGATCTTGATTGCAGTCTTTTCCGAAAAGTAGAAGTAGCACGTGGTGCTCTCCTGGTCGGGAGAGTCCCCCGTGGTGGTCCTACCCTCAGTCAACCACCCCAAGGTCGCTGACAAACGTAACGATGACTACGGCACGCGCGATAAACGCACGGGTAGCTACCCCGCACTGGCACGTGGTCAGTCGTTTCCGTTAACGGGTGCGCTCAAAGCACAGCACGGAACCAGTATAGGGCAGAGCCCTCTCAGCAACAAGGGTCTAGCCCCTCCACAGTAACCAAACAAGGGACTCGCCCCTCCACAGTCCGCGCACCCTCGCCTGACTACCCTGGTTTGACCAGTGGACCTAACAAGTTGGTGTAGGATGGCTAACTGAACCCCAGGCCCCGTGGGGTGGCTAGCTCTCTCCCTACACTAGTAGCTCTCCCCAGTACTGTGTACGCGAGGGCCAGAAAGTCGATGCAAAGTGGCCAAACTCACCCCGGTCTCGACCTGAGGGCGACAAGTTCCCCTCTACACTAAGAGGTAATATGTGCTCTCTTTAGTACCACGTACCCAAGAGACAACACACTTTCCCATTTACTTTTCCAGTTCCATTCCCTTTATTTACAGGAGCTCTACTCCTAATTCCTTGTAAGGTTAGTGCTCATATTTCCTCAGGCTATGCCATACTAGGTTTCATCATTTCAGTTTTTTTCGCATATAGCACGTGTTTCCAACATTTAATCTTTCTTTTCCAATTTATATACAAGCCGCTCGAATTTAGTTTCCAAACAACAGGAATTACATGTAGCAGTTACTAGCAACAGTACTCTACATTTCACAGGCAGCTGTTATCCAATTACAGGCAATTATCATTATTTTATCTACTTATCCAATACTGCAATTCAGATATTTAAGACATTCGTTTCAGTGTTTCTGTTCCTAAGATTCATGCCACACCCTAGGATCTATCATTCAATCTAGTTTTAGGTCCTAGGATTCATGCCATACCCTAGGATCTATCATTCAATATAGTTTTCAGGTCCTAAGATTCATGTCATACCCTAGGATCTATCATTCAATCTAGATTTTCTAGTCCTAGGATTCATGCCATACCATAGGATCTATCATTTATTTCATATATGCATTAATGTTTGTAATTAACTAAGGGAAGCCACTCTACCTGCAAATTCGGGAGTAATGGAGGTGTGATCAGCAGGTCCACGTACCTCCGCGACCCCCAAGTCTGCAACAGAACGAGATCCTAACACAAGGATCCACCATAAGAAACCACTCAGAACATGATAACAAGCCTTCTAACTAGTAGAGGAGCTTATACGAAGGAGAACGGAATATTAAACGCGGAAATCGGACCTCGAACGGATCCTAAACGGGTCAAAAACGACAACTCTGACTCAAATCAGACGTCTAGAACATCTTCCAGACATCTTAAAAAGGGATCCAAGTCATACCTCACTCTGCGCTGCTCCTCAGACGTCTAGAGATCCTGCTGAACCGTTTGGACCCAGTTCTAGACGTCCGACCACCTCTCCGGACGTCTGGAGACGCTCTCCGTCGTCTGGTGACTCACCCAAACGTCTAAACTGCGTGGGAGGGTGTGTCCCATGCCTTCCCGAAGCGAATTCTGCACGCGTACACAAAAATCCCTCAGCAAGGCACGCGATAGAGCTTCGGCGGAACGGCCTGCATGGCCGTATCTGCAAAAGCAAGCGAAGGAGGAAAATACGTACCTCTCAGTCATCTGGAGCTTCCTCCAGACGTCGCCCGCGTCGTATGGATGTCCAGATGTATGATTCTGGGAAAAATCCCAGAATCAGAAGCTCCTTCGTCCTCTTCTCGCTGCGCGTGGCCGCGCCGCGCTCGTCCACCCGCTGCTTTAGTTGTAGCAGCGTCGGGGAGGACTTCCCCGACACAACACTCCGCCTCGCACACGCCGGCCGGCCTCGAACTGCTCCGGCAAGGTCTCTCTCTCATGGTTCGTGCGCTCTCTTCTCTTCCTTCTCACTACACCTCTCCTCTTCACCACTGCACCCGGCAGCAGCTGCTGCCCTCGCTCTCACACTGGAGGAAGGAGACGGATGGATGTGGGTGGCGTGAGGGAGAGGAGGAGGGTATTTGTAGGCACGGGGGGGCGGTTTCTGCAAGTCGGTGAGGGAGAGAAAAAGAAGGGGGCGCAGACTCGCGATCGTATGCATGCAAAAATTAATTTCCAAACGTCTGACCAGATGTATGGTCCAATTCCCAGACGTCTTAAAGTGTTCTGATGTCACGGTTCTTAACAGATTTATATTAACGACAATTTAATTGGCACTATTAGTGTCTTTACATACTTCATTTAATGACTTTTATTTATCACTAAATCACCACTAATCATTCACTTCAATGACTCTTTATTTTATAGTTTAATTGTCATTATTGACAATATTTAATGACAATTATTTGTGTCACTAAATCATCATTATTGATTTGCTATAATGATGTTTCTTTATGCCACTAAATGGTCACTAGTGATTTACTTTAATAATGTTTTCTTTTGCCATCTAATGGCCATAGTTGATTCACTTTAATGACACTTTGTTATACCACTTAATTGCTATTGTTGATATTCTTTAGTGAGATTATTTTAACAAGTCTGAAACATTAGGCTCGAGCTACTCTAATTTTATTGATCTCTCGATAATAAAGTACAATAAGAATCCTTCAAAGGAATACATAAAAAATAAGAAAAAAGCATAAAAAATTAACAACATCCTCAACAACCAAAATAATCCTAGCTCAAGGGTGATACAAGGGAAGAAAAGAAAAATACAGTAAAAATTTGAAAGTACAACTAAAAAAATATGTCCATTCTATCCATCAAGATCTCATGAAAAAACACCATTACTAACCATAGCTACTATTACATTTTGATCTTTTGCAATAGCTTTAATATGACCATGAACAAGCTCTTTTGTCCTTAGAACTTTCATACTTTCCTATTGATAACACTACATCTTGGGGTAATAATTCTGTCAATTGGGGTTTATCTTAAGAGTAATGCGCACAAATAACGCATCATAAATGGGTATGAGAGAATGACATGCATCGCACATTGAGATTGCTTATTAAACAGTATTAATTACCATTTATGTAAGTTCATGACAAAACATGCCTCAGATGAGCAATCAGACCGCACGAATGGATTCAGAGCGACGAACGAAGTCCAACTGACTTGAAATCGACCAAATCCGACATCCGGAGCTCCCACAAATGACCCACGAAGTTCTGACCGTTGATCTAACGATCAACGGCCACGAGGTGGCCACGTGGCAGCATTAGGAGCACCCGCGACATCACCCCATCACACAAGATCTAACCATAGTCGTCCAATCTCCATCGAATGGCTGACGATTGGTGAAGATGCGCGACCATTCGTGCCCATAGCGCAATGGTCGTGCCCCCGCCTCGCATGAAGGAGGCACGGGTTCAAATCGCCCGCCGCAGCCATCCGTTGATTTCGCCCGTGCGCTCAAATTCGACCGCCCGATCGCCATCGAGCCGCGCGCTCGAGGCGCGATCCAAGTGCACCCTTCGCGAAAATCTCAGCCGTCCGGTCTTCGATTGAAGGGCCTACAACGCGCACACGGATCGCGTGTGAAGAAGAACAGGCGCGCGCAAATGACCGTCGAATAGGGTGCTTCACTGTCGTTTTGGGAAGGGTTTTAACGATGTCTCGGACGTCTCTAAAACCCCTTCTTCATTTAGAAAGACCTTCTCCCTATTTAAACCCCTTCCAACCACCCAAGGAGGGCATTCAATTCATCTTGCAAGTGTTGTAACACCCTCCTAACCCCTTTTAGCCCCTCTTGTAGTCAACGGAGTCGACAAGCCACCGATGGAGCCTCCCTCCACCGCCGTGGCCATCTCGACGTCTCCCCTCTCTCTCTCTCTCTATTTCCTTTTAATCTAGCTATACTTCCTTTTTATTCAAGCATTTAGCTACTATTGTATTTGTAAAACTTGAATTGCATACTTAATATAATGTTGATGTGTTCTCTATCTTATTTTGAGTAATGGCTATGATTTACAAAACTCTAACCCTACTCTCTCTCTCTCACTCTCTCTCTCTCTCTCACTCGCTTTTCTACCACATCTTCTCGCAAGCAAAAACTCGTTACCTCTGTGACATTAAGTGACAAAGAAAATCTGATTTTTACGCCTCCCTGTGATTGACACTCAGACTCACGTTCGTCTCTTCTTTTAAAACTGACGCTGCGAGCACGAACTATAACGACCCTTTTAAACAAACACATCTTCCGCACGTCACCTATCCATGATCTTCAATCAAATGCAGCAAACTTCTAGCCTCAGTCAAAGGATTCACAACTCCAACTTCTAAAGCCTATATATGTTTTATTTCTAGACCCTTAGCCTATATATGTTTTATTTCTAGACCCTTGGCCATTTGGATGTTAATCACCCCCTTTTAACAACTGTCCTAAAACATTAAACCCCATGTTACTACCAATGCTATTATTCAATGGAAAAAGGAACCAAAGAAGCAACATAGATTTCTAGGGTCAGAAAGGAACTAAAGATAAAACATTCTTAGATAGCCAAAATTTCAAAAGCATATGCTAACAAAAGGGGAATAAAAAATTAGACTTCTATGGTTACAGGGTTGACCTTACATTGAATATTTATTTTGCAAGTGAAGTTTACGTCTATGACTTTTCTTGTCTCCACCGTCAATTCAATTGCCACCTTGACCTTTGTAATTGCTATAATTCTTGGGTAAGTACCTTTATTCTTAGCCCTGTGCAGACTACAATCCATCGATCTTGTCTAGGAAGTTTCTTCCAAGATGATTGCAGTCTATACACTTCGTTCATCATTATCTAGCACTGCCACATGCCTTCAGTGGCATCAACCAAACTGCAATCTACCTGAAGTTCGTGAAATCTAAATGAAGATGAAAACTAATGGTGCTCAAATACTCGAGCTACAAGGTGCTTGGAAAAACACAAAACAAGAAATTGCAAGACGTATGTAGAAAGAAAGGTCATTTTTCTAAACTAAAAACATCTTGAAAGAAATAAAGATAGATGATATTATCAGCAATTATCAACAGCACTCCGTGCTTCTATAGCTCATGACAAATCTACGAATGGATTATGTAGGATAAAGAATGGCTATGTAACAGAAACAAGAATTTAATACTAATACAAGTTCCTAAATCTCCACAATTTCATCATCTCCCGCAAAAGCCAAAATCCTTGTATCCTAAACATTTGCAAGACCCTTATCATAAGAATTTTCAATTATTCCCTTATTAAAAAGAAAAGGGGGAAAAAAATCAATCTCAAAGAGTGAAGGTGCCTTCCCATTGGAGATCTCACGAGTGAGCCTCTCATATAAGCACCAAGATTGAGCTTCCCTTAAAGAGTAAATCTCCCTCATATAGGGTTCACAATAGTCTTATCATTGATATTCTGCCTTTCTCCCATACTTATATGGGAGAAGAAATCGTAAATAGAAGAAATCAAGTAGAAAAGAGCTTCTCCGCATCTCATCTTCTACTTCATTAATTTTTTCTCATTTTTTAATCGAAATAATTTTCATTTGTTTTACTCATTCCTTTTTTTCTCTTGTTTTTGTTTTTTTTGCAAAACTAACAAGTAAAATCAATCTAAAATGAAAAGAATGGGTCAAAGATGCAAAATGATCAAATAAAGCCCTATTAGGATTTGGTGGAACCCAATAAACTTTATACTCACCATTGTTGCCTAAATGAACAGAGGAATCACGCTCTTATATAGAACCTCACAAGGATTCTTCTTGTGCTACTTTTTCTTCTCCTTCTTGAACTTCTTCAGCTTAGGTGCTAATCTTGCAGCTTCCTCAATGCGACCGACTAGTAGCTGATTGAGCGCCTCCTCTTTGTCACTCGTCGCCACCTCCCAAGGCCTAAAGGTGAGGGTTTTGGGCAATCGAGTTCATGCCAACTGAAGATAGCAAAGGAGGCAAAGAAGATAAAAGGAAGCTGGTGACCGCAACACTCTAGTCTCCAACAGGCTACTTCCTCTAGAGCTGCTTTTTCTCGCGTTGTAACTGCACCATGTCTCTCCTCTCCTAGTAACTTGTCTGTAACCACCTTGGTGACGATGCCTAGTAGGCCTGCGATGCCATTGATGGCTGTTGTAGAGTACAACATGTGGCCTCAGAGGCACTACTCTTGCAATTGATGTGGTCGTCACACCGCACTCACTTCAGTGTATCCAAATTATTGATCCACGAGAGATGATACACAGATGGAAACGAATAAAAAAAATGAACTAGGATGTGACGAACAAACAACACAACCCGAAGAACACAAAAATCGAAGATGATCATTAACATAATTCCTAAGAAAGACTGCTTTGATAAAATGTTGAAAATAAATAAAAGAAGGATCTCCAAAATCCTACTCATTAAAGCATACATTCTCATGTAATGGCTGGTAGCTCGCCAAAAGCCCGCCATGCCTCTCCTCTCCTAGCAACTTGTCAGTAGCCACCCTGGTGACGATGACTGGAAGGGCTGCAATGCCATTGATGGTTGTTAGAAAGTGCAGCATGTGGCCACAAAGGCATTGCTCTTGCATTTGATGTGGTCGTTGCACCACTCTAGCTTCAATGTGTCCAAGTTATCGTCATCGATCCACGAGAGATGATACACAAAAGGGAAAAGAAAAAAAAAACATGGATCGTGATGTGACATATGGACAACACAAAACCTCAAGAACAAAAGAATCGAGTATGATCAAAAACAAAATTCCCAAGAAAGACTACTTTGACACCATGTTGAAAATAAATAAAAGAAAGATCCCCAAAACCCCTCATTAAAGCACACAATCCCATTCGATGGCTAGTAGCTCCTTAATATCCCACCATGCGTGTCCTGGTAGGGATGTAATGCCATTGATGGCAATTGTAGAGTGCATATGTGGCCACAGAAGCACTGCTCTTACACTCGATGTTGTCGTTGCACTGCTCTAATTTCATTGTATTCAAGTTGTTGTCGTCGATCCATGAGAGATGATACATAGAGTGAGAAGAAGAAAAAAAATGTGAATTGGCATGTGACAAACGAGCAACAAACGACCTAAAGAACATAAAAATCGAAGATGATCAATGACAAAATTCTTAAGAAAGATTGCTTTCATACAATGTTTAAAATAAATAAAAGAAAGATCCCTAAAACCCCACTCATTAGAGCACACATTCTTATGTGACGATTAGTAGCTCCCAAAAACCACACCATGTCTCTCCTCTCCTAGCAACTTGTCTGTAGCTGCCCTAGTGACGATGACTACAGGTAGGGCTACCATGCCATTAATGGTTGTTGCAGAATGCAGCATGTGGTCGCAAAGGCACTGCTCTTGCAGTTGATGTAGTCGTCACACCACTCCAACTTTAGCGTGTCCAAGTTATTGTCATTGATCCACAAGAGTTGATAAACAAAGGGAAAAGAGAAAAAAAGTGGATCGGGATGTGACAAATGGACAACACAAAACTCCCACACAAGAATCAAATATGATCAATAACAAAATTCCCAAGAAAGACTACTTTATACGATGTTGAAAATATAAAAAAGAAAGACCCCCAAAACCCCACTCATTAAAGCACAAATTCCCATCTGATGATTGGTAGCTCCTCAATACCTCACCATGCCTGTCGTTTCCTAGCAACTTGTCTGTAGCCACCTTGGTGACGATGCCTAGTAGGGTTGTGATGCCATTGATGGCTGTTGTAGAGTGCAACATGTGACCGCTGAGGTACCACTCTTGCATAGGGATGCAAATTTTGATAAACTCAACCTGAACCCAACCAAACCCGACTCAAAAAGGATAGGTAAAAGCATACTTGAACTCAATCAGGTTGAGGTATGAGTTTTATCTAAGAAAACCCGACTGGGTTTGGATTTGGATATAAGTATGGATCTATACCCGAATAAAATTCCCATTACTCGAAATGTATAAGTTCCACCTGAAGTTCCTCATTACCCCCAACTGTAATTTCCCTCGTAATTCCTGCCATGATTTTGAAGGTTGGGAGTACTTCTGTAGCTTCCATTGAACATTTATTTTGAGGATGTCGATCTTTTATTTAAAATGTACTTGCATCTTATATTTCTTTGTATTTTTTATTTTTGATGTATTTCCCTTGAATGACTCTTTTTATAATAATTTAAGGATCAATAAAATTTGAATAACCTAAGTGCAGGCTTGTTAAAAGTTAACGGTTAATGAGTTATGTTATAATTTTTTTTCTTTCTCTTTAATTTGAAAATAATTTAATTGTAAGATCAATTTATAAATGAGAATCCGATGGGTAAATGGATTTGAGTGTGGGTGTGGATCTTTGTACCTAATGGATAAATGTATAGTGTCACACCCCAATAATTCTCTCGTCAGATCAGGAATGAATTTCTAGATGCGCATGCGCCAGAGTTCCAACTACCGAGTGCCTCGAGTTATAATTCGTAATCCTATCAATTTAGTAAGTCTTACGAAGGTCGATTGTAAATTAATCAGAGTTGAAATTTACCGAAAATCTGATAGAATTTCCCCTATTTATTCGATATATTTCCAAAATCCATACCTACAACTTGCACTTGTACATGCATACCACAAATTATATAGGTAAGTACTCCCCAAGACAACACCACAAAGCCAGAATAATAACAATAAAACACAAGCAAGCACATCCCGCATCCAAAAGTGGTAGAAACACGAGAAATTAGTGAGAAACAAATCCAAGTTACTACTAACAAATTACCATAAGTATCCCCAATTAACCACAGGACTCCCGTACAATCCACAGTTTAAGGCATAACATGTACAACCATCCATAGGTTATATTTACAAGCATTTATATAATGGGAATTATCTTGCTACAAAGTAAACAAAAGAAAATCCAACCGTGCTAATCATATTACTTACCAAGGCCTACCCAAAAGAAAAAAAAAATAGAGCAAGTATCCACCTAAGTTCTAGGCCTAAATCAAATGGGACGTGTCAACTACACAATGGCAACGGTATTTGAAAATGGGTCATAAATGTAAGGATGAGCCAAGCAGTTCACTAGGGATAAAACCATGTGTAGTGCTGAAGTAGGAAGGAATAATTTACAGGCTCTTGCCCCATGGCCAACTAATCAACCATTTCCTCATTCACTCATGTCTTAATTACGCCATAGGCCAATCACACTCTCTTACCCATTTCTCGTAATTAACCTATGTTTTATTAACACTATAAGCTGACTGCACCCTTTTTTTTCATTTATTTGGATTTATTTACGTTGTTATTCAATTTTTTATTATCACTTGATTTACTCTCTCTCTCTCTCTCTCTCTCTCTCTCTCTCTCTCCTCAGAAGTCAAATTCTGGGAATCATCCCTATCTACTAGCTACTACTGTAGCGGCTGCCACAGATCTCAGAATTCATTTTTGAGATTTGTTGGGGTTTCTTGGAGGCAATCGCCTTAATTCGCAAAGGTGTCCATGGATCTTCTGGTGGAGTTGATCTTCCACAACACGAGGGCTTCATCCATCTATCAAAAAGAATCCAGAAGGGTCTCCAAGGACTTATTTGAGAAGGTACTACCACATGAGGTGTTGATTTATGCTAGCTCAAGGTATAATCCCTTTTCTCATAGGATCCTGAAAGACGATGAAATTAGTTTCTCTCATATGGTTCCGATTTTACGCATCTATTTTTATTACTTGATTATTTTATAACATCGATTCGATCGAGTTTGAAAAAAAGTTTTTGAAATGCTTTTATACATTCATGTTCTTCATACTTCCACGATGTCACGGGATCGTTTGGAACAAATCTCTTCACAATTCACAGATGATGAACTTGACTCATTGAAAAAACCTTTGTCATTACTTGATTGCAAAATTTTTATTTTACTATGAGGCCTAATTTGGATAAGATCTGCAATGAAATTAGTGCATATTGGGGTTTGAAAGGTGCTTCTCTTTGGGTTCAATAGATTTAGGACATGCTCTCATTAGAGTGGTGAATGAAAATGATTTTGTTTTTGCTTTCTCGAAGGATGGTAGTATAGTAGAAGGCAAAAGAGCTTCTATTTCTAGATGGACCCCCTCTTTAGAACCTAATAAAAGATCTATGTGTCCAATTTGGATTGGTTTGCCATTTTTTTTTTTAAAGATAAAAGGGTATTTATCCTATTGATAACCATCTAACTTCATTCATGATAAAACAAATTAAAGGCAACCGAGTTACATGAAAGTCTCCCAGAAATTAAAAAGCAATAAAATGCCAACAAAATTCTCAAAGTAAGGATGTTATCCCTTGAAAATGATCGCATTTCTTTCTAGCCATATATCCCATAGCATTGCCGGTCATGCTTTCTCTTTTTTTGATCGAAAAAAATTCTACCTGAGGTGTTAGACTTCCTCGCCTAAATGAGTTCCAAAACTCCTATTGAGAGGCATGCGCAATCCTTTCAAACCAGTAATGATTCCAAATCTGTGGATGGGCCGCATTGAAAGAAAAGATCGTTAATGTTTTCTTGATCCACGTGCCAAGAGGGGCATGTAGTAACTGCATCAGAGATGGTTTGCCATATTTAAACTTGCATCTTTGTAATAGGGAGCCATGATGTCTACTGCCAATGCAATTGGAACCTTTATAGGCCTTGATATTGATATTTTTAATCTTGTAAGGTCTTGTGATGCTAAGATGATGGTTGAGATTGATTTGTCTAAATCTCCTCCCAATGCTATATTGATTAAGAACGGTGATGAGTAGATTTTTAAACAAAAACTTGTCTATGAGAGGCTACCCAAATTTCATTCCAATTGTATTATGATTGGCCAAACAAATGAAGAGTATAGGAGCAAGACTATTGGATGGGTTAAGATTGGCAGCAGCAGCAACATCAACCTGGATGTGAAAATGGGGTGGTTGGGCTAAATGGGCAGCAAGTTATTCAATTGTGTGAGAAGGAGATTGGGCAGCAAAATGTTGCGCAAAAATGGAGCAGCAAAAGGGATATTGGACAGCAACAAAAATGGCAGCAAAGGGAAATTGTGGATGGGAAGCAGTAGTAAATTGGACAGAACAATGTTGGGCAGCAGATTGGTCAGAGCAAGGGCAAAAGAAAGGGAATGAAAAGGTGGATGATTGTGTTGAGAAAGAAAAGTTCCCAGGTGATTATGGAAAGCAGCACATTGTTGTTCTTGATGCTGAATGTTGAAGGAAAAATGTGCAGCGCCAGCAGCAAAATGAGATTGGATGGGAGCAGCAAATAAGGTTGCAGCAACACCAACAACAACAGAAGGGTGAGAATTTTTATTCTCGTATTTCTGATCAGCAGAAGAGAAAGGAAGTGCAGCAGCATCCTAAGTTTGATGCTGAATGTACAAAAAAAAATGAGCAGCAGCAGCAAAAGATGTATGAGTTTTTAAATGTAGGGAAGCAATTAAGTACACAACAACAGCAGCAGGTGAACAAAATAAATGACCTGCAGCAACATTTAAGCATGGGTGAGAATTTGTTTGAGAAGGAACAAGGGCAGCAGCAACCAAGCAAATTGCATATGAGGGATGAAGAAGTGTGGTATGATGCTATGAATAAAGAATATATGCAGCTGCAAGGAAAAATAGGACAGACATCTGAGAATGGTCAGCAATTGATTAATAATCAAGGTGATAGTCAGTGGAGGCAAGCAATAAAAGGCATGAGATCTATTCAGCCAGGAGTTCAGAATCCAGTCCCTTTGAAGAAATCTTTTGAGGTTTTACAAAATCATGCACATTGGGTAGAAGATCCTGTGGCAGCTTTTGATGATTAGCTTGCTGATAAATGGGTAAGGAAGGTTCAAATGATATGAAGAGGGTATGTGAATCTGATAGTGAATTTTCCAAATGCTTAGCGAAAAAGATATATCAAAGAAATATAAGATTTTAAGAGGCACATATTGATTTGGAGTTATGGACTGGTGGTGATGATGTTGTTAGATGGAAAAAGGATGCGGTGGAAAAAGAACCTGGTATATTTTTTGTGAGATATACAAGTTCGTCCAAGGAGAAGCTTAAGGATGATCGTGAACAATTTCTAGGGAGAGGTTTACATTGTCCACTTAAGAAAGTTTATGGCTCTCCATCATCAGTTACATTGAAAAGAAGATCCAAAAGACTAGAAGGAAAGACTCGGCCAAATTGTAAAGAACCTGATATGTATTTTTGAATTTTTTTTTTAGGCTTCGTTTGGATGTAGGGTAAGTAGGCGTGATAGCTAATGTGTTATAGGTAAGATGAATAATACAATAAATAGTGATGAAATCGTATTTCTAGTGGGTTGCGATGTATATAAGGATAGCACAAATAACGATCGCATGGAGGTGGGAGTAGTGAACGTTGCCAACATGAGTAGTCAAATTAAACTGCATAACGATCTGCATGTGTAGAATAAATCACCCCTATCCCACAAGTTATCCTATCCACATGGGGTAAACTTTACCCCGCATCCAAACGAAACCTTAGTATTTTTTGGCCTTAAGGCCATTGTGATGTAGGCCATGTGGGACATCTTGTGTGGTAGGCCATGTAGGCCATTAGTGGTGGAGCAAAGGATGAAGTAGCCATTGGCGATTAATGCAAGCCTTTAGGCAATTGTACATAAATAATTTTAGTCAATGAAAGATGGGATAGCCCAAGTCCCTATAATGTTTCAGGCCGGTAAAAATAAATAAACAAATAAAATGAATAGGATTCAAGAGAATTCCACATGATAAATAGGGTTTACATGAGAACCCCTCCAAGAGAGGGGAGAAAACCATAGGAAGAGCTCCTATAGGTAGATCTTCTATTATGCTTCTCAAGAAACAAATGAGGGCCACATAAGCCTTTATATAGGAAATCCAACACCTCACAGAGTCCCACTTATACAATGTGGGACTAAATTACATAATAAGCCATTATTAATAATTCATCTATCTTAACAAAAATAAAGTTACAAAAGTCAGAGATGATCACACCTTAGAAAGAGAGGGTAACAACAAGAACCCACAGCCTAGACACTTCATTCCAACATCTACAGCATGCTTTCAGTCATTATGGGTGTCATTTAACATTCCATGAGTAAACCCAACTCTCACTTGAAATAAAATCCAGATCATACTTGGATGCCAAGTTAAACAAGGATATCAATAGCCTAAACAAATTAGCTATTTTCCCCCAAAGATATATTCTCGTATAAACTACCTTTTTGGCCACCCACTTGATCCCAATACACTCTACTTTTACCTGGGAACCCTTTAGAAAATAATCAACCAAAGTTTTTTTTTAAAATAATAATCAACCAAAGTTCTCTCACAAAATTCCATCAACGACCATGAAACCTTTACCAGTGCTAGTATTTGGCATCTTATTCTTAGTTCTAATCCCTTCTAATATGTGTTAAATTTATGTTTTTCCAAACATGCAAATACTTTCGAGAGTTCTGAATTGTAAAAAATATAGCCACTAGTTCTTTTCCCTTCTCGATCTCCTAAAGCCATCTTAATTCCTTTCTTACACCATACAACACAGGATCGAAAAAGAAGCCATTTATTCTACTATTAATACAGAGAATGACTAATAGACAATCACGATCATGAAAATACAGAGAATGACTAATAGACAATCACGATCATGAATATAGAGTCAACAGTAAGATAGGAGATCTGGGGTACTCTCATTCCTTTAGACCCAAAGTTCGATCTTTTAACTTGTCTTCAAATCTGCACCACCTATAAGGACTTAGAAAGGATGTAGAAAGCTCCTTTTCATTTACATGTTTCTAACCCCTTCCATTGAAGTAGAGTTCTCAATACAACTAAGTGATTTAGGTTTTTGGATACCAAGTGCTCATCAAAAGAACACAAGATCATACTTAGATTGATCCATCATTTTGCCTGGTTCCTCTGCGTTCTCTCAACCAGTATCTTCCTCTCGGTCTCCATCAGGGGCTCCCGAGAACCTCCTCCCTTGACCTCGCCCTCCCTTCCTCAGCTATGTAGATGGTTCCGGCAGCTTGCCGAACTCATTTCCTCCACCTGAGCCCCACCATGATCGGTTTTATCTGTGTGTGTGTGTGTGTGTGTGTGTTGGGTGGGGGGTGGCGGGGGTGGGGTGGGGTGGGTTGGTGTTGTTGTGGTGGTGTGGTTGACCTGGAACTTTCTCCGGGACCTATAATTGCAACCACCAAGTGACAGTGGCAACACTTGTGATTGAGGAGAAAATTGGCGATTGTTCTATACCTCGAGGCCATCACCGCTGTCGTAGTCGACGGGGAACTGCTCATGTACAACAGATGGTGAAGATTGTTGCCCACAACGTCCACGTCCACAAAGTGAAGATCGTCGCCCTCGTCATACTCCTCATTGTTGTCTCTGGTTGTTCACGAAGACGGAATGGAGGTTCTCAAGTTGTAGAGGGGGATCGTCCAATCGATCGGCAGCAACAACTGGGAAGAAGGAAAGAAGGGGTCGCGAGGGAACGAGAGGGTTTAGACGAGTGCGTGCATGTGATTGAGTGGGGGGATTTCCATGGAAATGGGCCGGCGTGTAACACGCCTTCCACGCGGGATGAGAATTTAGGGCTTTCTCGATGACGCTAATTACTTCCGAATTAGAAAGAAAATGAATAAAATTAGTGACAAAATATGAAAGATATCTAGTCACTCTCAAAAAAATTAGGTTCTTTTTCTGAGGGCTATTTATTTATCATCAGTTTTTTTTTTTATTTCAAAAATAAATTCATCCATAAAACATGATGACTAAAAGTATAAGTTATTGTAGTACATGATTTATTAAAGATCATAGGATCATATTAACAAACTCATCATATTTGAATTTTACCACTTAGGATCCATGGTATTCAACCATATTAACAATGTTATTTACTAAGATTAGTTCAATTAATTTTCAATTATAATTATCACTAATATATGTTCAAGTACCTAAGCAACGACAAAAATAACTAATAGCTTAGTAAGTGGAAAAAACATGTGCAAGATGGTGCTACATGCGAAGAAAACTGTAAGAACGAACCAAAATATAATGAAGAGAGTGACTACTCTACCTAACTTCATCATGAGGTTATGACAACTCCAAAACATGAAATGGAGACCTAGGAATATAGTCTCGAGCACCCTCGTATTTCGTGCATGTCCCATGGTGAACTTAGGCCAAACAAGCTAAGAATCAAGTCCCGTACATGTTTAGAATGCATTCTTGAATTTTAACATGTGAAGTAGTATTCAAAAGGGTTTTTGGACTCACCAAAGCATAGTGTTCATTGAGACAATTCCAATTGTACCTTATTTGCGAGAAACAAACTTCATTTGAGCCTTGAACCAGTCAAAACGAGCTAAGAACTCTAAACTATGGTGGTTTAGTTGAATCGATACGCCAAACCGTACCCTTGACATGTGTCAAGCTCATATTGCTCCTCCTACCCTTATGTGGATTGCATTCCACCCGTTGGATGGCACCGCGTGTCACGCATACATGCCTCCCCACTCCTTGCACGTCAGTCTTCTTTTTGTGTGCGCGTGCTACGTGCTCCACCCATGCACGCTATCTTTGTGAACACACTTTGCCCTATGCATCTACCTTCTTCTTCACACACAAGTGTCCTTTCTCTCTCCTCTGTCATTATCTTCCTTTCTCCTTCTCTCTTCCTCTCTTCGAGATGTGTGTGATTTTGACAAGGAAAATAATTACCCAAAATCCTAATTTAGGTCTTAAATAATCTACTAACCAAATTAGGATTTGTAAACCCCTCTCTCTCTTCTCTCCTCCTTCATGCCAACCCAACCTAGCATGCCACTCTTCACCTGCATGCTAATTGCAACCCTCCCCTCCTCCATGTGCCAACTCTCCCATGCGCAAACACCTCTAGCTCACTAATGCCCCTACTGCAAATCTCCATGCGTGAACTCCCATGTTTAAATTCTCCTCCAACGCAATTACTACATGCTAACTCCTCACTCAACGCCATTCCATGCACTAATGACACCATATGGCCCCTTAACGTCCTCTTATTTATACCCCCTTCCATCCATATGAAAATCAACAATCTTTACCCATCCTTAACACTTCCTTCCCCCCTTATGAGGCCCCTCCTCCATCCATCTCCATAGCCTCTCTTCCTTGAAGACTCCCTTGCCTTCTCTCTTCCTCTATTCCTCCACCTCCATTACTCCTCCATCCCTCTCCCTATCAATGCAAGCCCTCCTCCTTCCTCCTCCACCAAATATTGTCCTTTTCCCCCTCCTTCATGTAAAGTAAATCCTATCCCCCATATACCCTCTTCCACACCCTCATTTTGGGTAGCACCTCTCCGCACATCTACAAGTTCTGCTGGCATCTCTTCGCATTTCTCTCTACACCTCGTGGCTTTCCCTCATCCTCACCTCCTCCTTGGAGCTCCTGGCATCTTGATGGACCCAAGTGCGAGCCTGACAACCTCGCCTCTGCATCGTCATACAAACATTCACCTAGAGAAGCTCCTTTGCTATTCTTCTTTCACGCCCTCTCCTTATTTCTCTCACTTTTTGCTTCTTTAGTTGTAATCCCTCACTCTCATCTTATAACAAACTTATGTTCTTTTTTTTGAAATATATTTTGATTTTCATTTGTGTATGTCCATTTGTTGTTGATCTCTTATTTCCATGAAATATAAAAAATTTTAAGAGATAAAAATAAAAATAATAATAAGCTCGAAGAGAAGTGATCCGCCCTTTCTTTCACCTCCCAAAGAATAACCCTGAACGCACCATTCAGGTAACAACAACAACAACCAAGCCTTTTCCCACACTAAGTGGGGTTGGCTATATGGATTCTTTGCCTCCACACAGATCGATTTTCAGCCATTTCAGGACTTAAATTAAAGTAATTGAGGTCATATTTAATAGTTTCCTTCCAACACTTGTTTGGTCTTTCTCGCCCCCTCTTAGCAGGTTTAGCCTCCAACTTCTCGCATCTCCTAACTGGAGCATCTAATGGCCTTCTTTGTAAATGTCCAAACCATCTTAGACGTGCCTCTCTCATTTTATCCTCTATCGGTGCCACCCTAACCTTTTTTCTAATAATCTCATTTGAAATACGGTCCTTTCTTATATGACCACACATCCATCTTAACATCTTCATTTCTGCCACAGACATCTTCTGTACATGCCTATAGTTTATAGCCCAGCATTTCGAACCATACAACATGGCTGGTCTTACCACAACTCGATAGTATTTTCCTTTTACTTTTAAAGGAACCCTCTTATCACAGAGAACATCAGATGCACCCCTCCATTTTAACCACCCTGCATTAATTCTATGTGTAACATCTCCATCAATTCCACCATCATGTTGGAAAATGGATCCCAAGTACTTAAAAACATCTTTCATTAGAATGCACTCTTCTCCAATTTTACATCAATCCCTTCATTGTTCCCTCTACTACTGAACTTGCATTCCATATACTTAGTCTTTGTCCTACTTATGCATAATCCTTTATCTTCCAGGGCTTCTCTCCAAAGCTCAAGTTTTCTGTTCACTCCATCTCTTGTCTCATCAACTAACACAATGTCATCAGCAAAAAGCATACACCAAGGCACCTCAACTTGGATATGCTTCGTTAATTCATCCATGACCAAGGCAAAAAGATAAGGGCTTAAAGTCAAACCTTAATGCAGACCAATGGTGATATTAAAGTAGTCCATCAAATCTTCCTTAGTCTTTACACAAGCTGCCGCTCCATAGTACATATCCTTTATGAGGTTGATATATATAACTCGCACTTGTCTCTTCTCTAAAATTCTCCACAAGATATCTCTTGGGACAGAAACATAGGCCTTCTCCAAATCAATAAAAACAATATGTAAATCCTTTTTCTTAACTTTGCATGTCTCTATCATACGTCTCAAGAGATGTATTGCCTCAATAGTAGACCTGCTGTAACGAGCGCGTGCCCCAGACGTCTTTTAAGACGTCTGGGAGGTGGCCCAGACGTCTGTCAAGACGTCTGGGATCACATCCAGACGTCTGACCAGACGTCCGGGATAGTTTACAGACGTCTGGCGAACAGTTATGCTCGCACGGGATATTCGTCTGCGCGCCTGTGCGCACAGACCTGCGATCCTGCCTCTTTCTCTGCGGCTGCAGGCGACTGCGACCGCCTTCTCTCTCCTCTCCGCGCGGCGTTAAAAGGGGGGGGGCGCGCCTCCCCTCCCGTCTCCACCATCTTCCTCCTTCTTCTCCTGCCTGTGCGCGGGAGCGAGCGGACGCGAGGGCGCAGCGGCAGCGGCAGCCGCAGTGAGCGCGGAGGAGCTGCGGCGTGCGAGGGCGGGGCTCTGCCGTGAGGGCGAGCTCGCCAGGAGCGGCTTGGCCGGCCGGCGGAGGGCGTAGGGGGGCGCAGAGCGTCGCGGAGAGTGACCTGCTGCGGGCGGAGCAGCGGACGCGCGAGGTGCGACGCGGGCGGCGTCGCGAGCGGAGGCCGAGCAGGGCTCTGATTCTGGAAAAATTTCCAGAATCAGACGTCTGGATTGATATCCAAACGGCAAGGTCGACGTCTGTGAGATCATACAGACGTCTGAAAGGTGAGTTTCCGCTTTCTCTTTTTTTTTTTCGACTGACCGTACTGAGTGAGGGGGGGTTGGCTGTGCGCAGGTCCTCTGATTCGTCATCTTTGCGAATCAGACGTCTGGAATTTGTACCAGACGGCGGGAGTGACCTCCAGACGTCCGGAGTGACCATCGGACGTCTTGGATCTAGGCAGACGTCCCCACAGACTTCTGGACGTCCGGGGAACCAAGCCGAACAGGTAATTCTCTGATCCACCGTTTAAGACGTCTGGAAGGAGTTCCAGACGTCTGATTTTGCACAGTATTGTCTTTCTCGACCCGTTTAGGGCCCGTTTGGGCTCCGTTTTCCGCGATTCGAGTTGCGTTCGTTTCAGAATTTATTCCTCTACCCGCCTACAGTAGCTATACACTGTTTTGAGACACTCCTTGTGTTTGATCCTTGTGATAGGATCTCGTTCGGTTGCAGTCTTGAGAGTCGCGGAGGCGCGCGGGATTCCCGATCACGCCCCCATTACTCCCGTTGTACCTGGTAGAGTGGCTTTAAGTATTAATAAAATCTGTTAAAGTATGGAACCATAACTAGAACCTAGGGCATTGCATGAATCCTAGGAATGAGAAATATATGGAATGATAGCTCCTAGGTGTTGCATGAATCCTAGGGCCGGAAAACTAGATTGTATGATAGATCCTAGGATATGGCATGAATCCTAGGATGGAAAAACTAGTGGAATGTATATCACTGCAGTCTTGGAAAAATGGAAAGGAATATATAAAGCTGCCTGTAAATTTAATTAACAGCTGCCTGTTATGAATAAAGAAACATGTTTGAGATCATGAAATTTGAGAACGTGAATCTGGAAAGTGAAACATATGATGTTCTGAGATAAAGAGCTGGAACCCTACGGGGAATTAGGAGTGGAACTCCTGGAAAGAAAAGGAATGGAACTGAGATGTAGTTTGTACTGTCTCTTGGGTACGCAGTACCAAGGGAAGTACCTGTACCTGTTTTAGTGCAGAGTGGGGCCAGCCGCCCCAGGGACCCGGGGTTAGGATTGGCCGCTCTGTACCGACTTGTTGGCCCTCGTGCACGTAGTACCGAGGAGAGCTAGTAGTGTTAGGAGAGTACTAGCTACCCCACGGGCCCCGGGGTTCTGCTAGCCTCCTTCACCGACTTGTTAGGCCCACTAGGGCAAACCAGGGTAGTCAGGCGAGGGTGCGTGGACTGTGGAGGGGCAAGGCCCCGGTTTGGTTACTGTGGAGGGGTTGGACCCCTGTTACTGAGAGGGCTCTGCCCTGGTTCCGTGCTGTGCTTTGGGCGCACCCGTTAACGGAAACGACTGACCGCGTGCCAGTGCGGGCTAGCTACCTGTGCGTTTATCGCGCGTGCCGTAGTCACCGTTACGTCTGTCAGTGACCTTGGGGTGGTTGACTGAGGGTAGGATCACCACGGGGGACTCTCCCGGCCAGGAGAGCACCACGTGCTACTTCTACTTTTGGAAAAGACTGCAATCAAGATCGTCCCACGAGGACATCCGAGATCAAGTAAAGGATCTGAGAAGTAAATGAAATAGTGAGAAAAATTGAAAGATGTAAATAAAGGAAGTAATAGAACATAACGGCTACTGTACACTCTACTGTTGCCTTTAGTTAGTTTGCCACTCTACTCAGCGTTTTGCTGACGTGTTACACTCGTTACCTTTTTCAGGACCAGGTGTTGAGCAGCCAGGGTCGGCGGCTGCAGAGGACGCTGGGCCGAGTAGGGTCCAGTAGAGTTACCCCAGCTTTGTACCCCTTTTTGTTTCTGTTCTAGTGAGTAGTTTTTGTTTCCGCTGTACCTTCTTTACCTGCAGTTTTTGTTATATGATAAATGTTGTTTTACTGTTGTGGTGGTGCCTACTGTAGTAGTTTCTTTCCTTACTGCTGTACTTTCTTACTGTTAGTTATATTCATGCTGAATGTGGTTTATTTTACTGTCTTTTGGTTACTTCCTCGTTGGACGACTGGGTCTTGGGATTAGTCGAGTCGGTCCGGTTCTCGTGTCTCGTAGGGACTCGGGAATTGGGTCGTTACACCTGCCTAGCATAAAGCCAAACTAATTTTCAGTTACCATAGAGACTTACCTTACCCTTCTTTCAATTATTCTTTCCCAAAGTTTCATCGTATGACTCATCAACTTAATACCTCTATAGTTGGAACAATCTTGTATGTCACCCTTGTTCTTGTATAAAGGTACCACAAAACTTCTCCTCCATTCCTCTGGCATCTTCTTGCCTCTCCTCACAGTATTAAATAAATTTGTGAGCCAAGTTATACCCCGTTCTTCCGTCATTCTCCAAACGTCTATAGGAATATCATCAGGCCCAACAACCCTTCCACTTTTTATCATCTTCAAAGCCTCCTCTACTTCTTTCTTTTGTATCCTTCGATAACATGCTCGATTCACATACTCTTCTGAGTTGGTTAACTCCCCTAAGATGATATCATTCTTTTATATTTCATTAAATAGCTTATGAAAATATCTTTTCCATCTTGTCTTTATATCCTCACTAGCTATAAGTACCCTTCCTTCTTCATCCTTGATGCATCTTACATGTGTAAGGTCTTTTGCTTTCCGTTCTCTTGCTTTAGCTAACTTGAAAATATCTTTTTTACCTTATTTAGAATCAAATTTCTTATAAAAATGCTCCCAAGCTTTTGCTTTTGCTTCACTAACTATTTTCTTTGTTTTTTTTTTTACTCTTTTGTAGTTTTCCATATTTTCATCGGTCTTATCTCGATATAAGGCTTTAAAGCAGGCTCTTTTAATTTTAAATTTCTCCTGCACTTCCTTACTCCACCACCAAGCCTCCTTCTATCCTAGAACACCTCCTTTAGATATGCCTTACACCTCCTTTGCCACCTTCCTAATACAGTTTACCATATTTAACCATATTTCATCAGCATTACCATCAAGATCCCAAGTCTTTTGTTGTATCATCTTCTTTTTAAATCTCACTTGCTCTTTCTTAAGATTCCACTATTTAATTCTCAAATTCTTAGACACTAATTTTCTCTTCTTTGCCTTCTTCAAATGAACATCCAACACCAAAAGATGATGTTGAGCAGTTAAACTCTCCCCAGAATAATCTTGCAATCTTTACAAGATAAACGATCCCTTCTTCTCAAAGCAAAGTAATCGATCTACATTCTTGTTAAGCTACTTTTATAGGTAATCAAATGCTCTTCTCATTTTTTGAAGAAGGTATTCTCTATGAAAAGATCATAAGCTATAGCAAAAATCAAGGAACATCTTCCCTTCTTCATTCCTAACACCAAAATCATGATTTCCATGCACTCCTGCATACTCTAAAGCATATTTTCCCACATGCCCATTTAAATCTCCACCCAAGAAAATCATTTCTCACTGTAGGATTCCTTGAATTATCATAGCAAGCTCTCCCCAAAATTTATTCTCTATTCTTTCCTCCAAACCAACTTGAGGTGCATAAACTGAAATGTCATTCAAGATCTCTTCTTCTAAGACTAATTTTATCAAAATAATTTGATCACCCAATCTTTTAACCTCAACCACACTCTCCTTCAAATCCTTATGAATTATAATGCCCACGTCATTTCTACCATTGTCCCTTCCTGAATACCATAGTTTGAAACCTATTCTCTCGATTTCCTTTACTTTTCCTCTAACCCATTTAGTCTCTTGAAGGTAAAGAATTTGAATCCTTCTCCTTACCATTGTATCCACAATCTCCATGAGCTTGCTGGTCAAAGTACCAATATTCCAACTACCGAATCTCAGCATTCTCTGTGACACACTTCGATGGCGAAGTGATGGCGAAGTGGTGGAATTAGCTTCTTTACTCGCATGCGTTCCTCATTCGAGAACCCTTGCTCATTTTGGACTACATTCGGGCGGTGATGTAGCGGAACTAACTTCTTTACTCGCATGCGTTCCTCATGCGAGAACCCTTGCTCATTTTGGACTACATCCGAGCGGCGATGCAGCGGAACTAACTTCTTTACTCACATGCATTCCTCATGCGAGAACCCTTGCCCATTTATCACTACACCCAAGCGTCGATGTAGCACGTCGCAAGTAGGGAACGCCCCAACGAAATCTGAGTGTTTGCTAGAATCCATGTTTAAAGATCCGATAAATTTTACGCTGGCTGTCGGCTACCTAATGCAACCCTCTTCCTTTACCCAAGCTTGGGACCGGCAATGAAAAGGCACACGAACCTTAACATAGGTGGACGCACCATTTAGGTAAATAAAAATAAAAAATATTTGTTTGTTTTAGGCTTTTGCCATTGCAACAATTAGTCCATTTTTTTATCTTCATGATTTTCTCGCAACCAGATACCATGACAAAGAATAGAAAGCATGATAATGTAGAGATCATGCACATGTTGAGATAGGGAGAGAGGAGCACTTACAGTGGAGAACTCTGTATTTTTATTAATTGAGAGAACTCAAATAACAATGTAGGTATTGATCTCTTTATATAGAGAACTAATTCCATAATAGACAAGGAAACAAGTAATCCTATTCATATTCCTAATATAACTTAATAAAGACTTTCCAAAATATCAATACATGACAACTAAGCAACCTAATTACTTGGCCTACAAGCCAACTACTAAAAATGGTAGCAAGAAGATTTCTTGCCACATTTGATGAGATCTCACAATCTCCAACACAATTCATTTTTCAAGTGATATGTATCATCCTGTTTCTTGGAGATTAATTATTAACCAACCCCTATGTTAGGGTTTTCATTATCCCACAAGATTTAAGTATTTATTATTGGAGTTATGTGCCCTAAACTAACCAACCAGAGTCGTATCACTAGATCAGTGATTTAGATCTAGATCTAAGTGTCAAATCATGTGGACACACTAACATACAATTGAGATAATGTATTGTGCCATGTTCGATATACCAATGACATGTACCGAAGTATCCAAATGACTTGGATTGAGGATTTTGATAAGTCATCAAGAACCATCATAATATCTAGTTATTGTTTCTAGTCTGAGGAGAGTGGTAATCTTCTCTAGAGACTGTTGCCTGATTGATGCCCTTGACGCACATCCTTTGGATGGGAATAGAGATCAAGGCTATCATACAAGTTGAGTCAAAGAATTTAACTCAACAAGATTGAGATGCAGAAGTCCTTTCATCACTATCACAGAGAAGATATATCCTTTGACCTAAGAGAGATTTGTGTCTTTGTATTCAAGTATGCACATTTGGTGGATCAATAGGGGATACACCCAGCATGGTGTTGAAACTAGAAAGTTGGTGTGCATATGAGGGCATAGGAGAAATATGATCTCTTGAAGGGATCACACAAATCCGCTGTCGTTGGTGTACGCAGCAGATCGGAAGACTCAAGCTCACTCCACGTATATTGGAAGTACGAAATTCCATGCATATGATTGTACAGGTCCTGATTAGACCTGTACATGAAGAGAAGAAGATAGTTCTTTGAGAAAGGATGTGGTTTTCATTCTTGTCCCAACAGTACAATGATTATGTGAAAAGTATGTAACCCATGATAGGAGGGACAGTGAATCTGGGATTTAATCTAGAGGGTTATATATGTCTTCCAGTGTGAAGGATTCACAGGTATCTGAAATACCTGAGGGAGGCGTAGCGCTATAATTCCTCTAATCCTAAGTGCTTGATTATTAGTGTAATGAAACCAATAATCATTTTAGTGTGTTCTTATTTTATTAGAATTATTGAATCGATTTACAGACTTAAATCAGAATCAACTTGGCAATTAATTGCACCTAATTTGATTAGGTACAAAATTGAAGGGTTGAATTGCAATTAATTAATGTTTAGATACTTGATTTATACACTCCATAAAAATTTTGGGCTAATTGTGCAAAATAATGTAGGAGTTAATCTCAACCCTTGTATGGAGATCCAAGGGCTCACACTAAATTGGGATTTGTTCGGAATTCCAACAAATATCTCCCATGCCAAAAAGGGAAATCCTAATTCAATTCCAATTAGAATTAATCAATTGATTGATTGTGCCTTAGATTGGTTTGATTCCTAATCAAATCAATTTGTTGGTTTGATTAAGTGGCTTAATCACCAAGCAAGGGACTTTATATAAGGAGAAGAAGAGTGGCCGTCCAACCCCCTTGGTATTTCTTTTTCTTCTTCAATTCTCTTTCCTGCAAGGAGAACCAAGAAGAAATAGGCCAGCTAGCACCAACTCTAGTTAATGCCTCCTTCATAAGGGCACCACCTAATACTTCAGTTAGCCGATCGACTAATACTATTTTGGGAGGGAATTGTTCCCGGAGCCCATATCCTCTCCTTCTTGTTGCTTCCCTTGTGTAGAAAGTTGACCAATGCCTTGAGCAAGTTGACTTGCTACTACTGAGAGAGAGGATTTGATACTCTTGGCCCCACTCTTGGTGATTTTCGAGGTGAAGGTCACCTCCCCACCCACAAAGGAGTTTATGTGATGCGAAGAGTTCATGAGGAACACGTTGAAGTCAATCGTCGTCGATGCGAAGGGCCTCATTTTTCTACCAAGATGGAGTCCCTAAGGTGGGACTTGTTTGTGGAGGCACAATAGGTGGCGTGCCATCCTACGCCACTCACAGGTATACCTCTAACTCGTGGGGATCCTAGAATGGAGAGATGCGAGATCTCTCCATGTGGTTCTGGTTACATAGGCTTGTTTCTCAATTTCATTATTTGGGATTTTACGAACAGTGACCCAAGTGTCAATTCGACAAAAGTTTTTGAAACCTATGTTTTGACACTTCCATGCTGCCATATGAAACAAGGATCGAATTGTGCGATTCCTAAGTCTTCAATTATCGAGCGAAGTTCCCATGGGGACCCGAACTTCCCAACAGGGTATTAGAGTCTAGGTCGTTCCTGATTTTGCGAAAATAATGTATTTTAGGGTTTTAAATTCGTACCATGATTTTTATGTGCAAATTGGTCAACAGTCGAGCGATCGATTACATTATAGCAAGTTGTCTAGTTGTAGAATTGGACGAATGACTACTGAGACCATTCACTGACATTGGATGTTAGGCGTACGGACAAAAATTAAGAAAAACTTGATGGGTTGGTGAACTTGCCAATTGGCTCTACTGTAGCAAGTCGACAGGTTGATGAACCCACTAACTGTTATTGCTATAGCCGGTGGACCAATTGCAAGACCAGACAACCACCTACAAAGGAAATTGGTTCTTGACAGGCAACGGTGTGTTGACCAATTACTATTTAATCAGGTGATTGGTTTGCTAGTTGGACGATCAGCTACTGATTGATTTAATCCAAAATCCATCCTGTTATGTCTGGTCGACAGCTAGTCGACGGGTCAATGTGTAGAACTTGATTTTTGGTGCGCTTTTGACTCAAAATTGAATTGGATTAGATCCAACCTTTAATGAAAAACTTGAAACGAGTATTAGGGAATATTAGTTTGTTGTTAGCGAATTTTGTTTGATTTTCGTGCCAAAGGATTGATGATGTGGATGTAGTTGTCGTAAATCTAAGCACGCAGAGATTTCAAAACCTTAAATAGACTTGAAATTATTTTGGAAATTAAATTGCAGATTTATAATAAGATTATTTTTCAGAAATTAAAATATTTTTCAAAATAATTGGATACCTGCGTTCGTTATAAATTAGATCTCAAATTCGAGTTTACTAGTAATAACTGACCACACTCGCAATAATATGATTATTTAGTAGTAATAGGGGAATTGGGCACTTGCATCATCTCGGCATATGATGTGATGGGTTATCTATAAGTACCTCTATTTTGATGTACCAAAATTATGCTATCTGCAAGACTAATCTTTTAGGACTCTCATGGATTAAAGCTAAAAGATTGTTGAGTTCGTCTCAGTGTCTTTTATCTTTATTGAGTCTAGATTATTTTGTAAGGAACCTCAAAATAAGTTTCAAACGGATTTTCGCACTTCACATAAAAAATAAGTTTTTAGGGTAATTGATCGACCGAATAATGAAATTGATTGACCAAATGGATTGATCGACCAACCAACTTAGCTAATCGATCAAAACAACCCATTTTAGGAAGTTGATAAATACACCTTTGATTGACTATTGAGGTTAATTAAGTGACCAAACATTGATAGATCAAATAACTAGTTTGATCGACCAAAACTCATTTTGATCGATAAAACTACTTTAATTGATCGACCAATTTGATTTCCTTTTTTGGTTGATTTGCTAGTATAAATAGAGGTCGTACGCAGCCTTTTTAAAACACACTTTCAAGAAGAAATCCATCTAGAAAAAAAAGCTTTCATGCTTTCCCTCTAAGTGCTTCTGCACTTCTGCTTTCATGTCTTCCAAAGCACGTCGATTCAAATCTCCACTAATATCTGATTTGACTTTCTTTGAGGTTCCATAGGATTATACTATTTTTATATTACTTATCATTTTGATTACAGATCCCAAGCTATTGGGAAAGATCCATTGTTGTTATTGTTGTGCTTCTCTTCAGGTTGTAAAGAGAAGGGAATATTGTAAGAGGTTGTGCCACCCCCATTTCAAGTGGTGCGATTAGTGGATTGACTAGTCTTGACTAGTCGGGAAAATCCTAAGCTGAGAGGCTTAGGTAGTTGTTTTCACCTGGAAAAGGGTTTCCACTATAAATCCATGTGTCTTCTGTGCTTGAATTTTTGTGGTTTGATTTGTCTTAGCTGCAACTATATTTAATTTTATAAAGGCGATACTATTCACCCCTCTCTAGTATCCATTAAAATTCGCAGGCAGTCTCATTTGGTATCAGAGCTAGAGCATCTAGAAGATATCAAAGTCATCTGTTGACACATATGTTGAGGGGCAATTAGCAGTTCGGCCTCCACTCTTTGATGGAATGAACTATGGATACTGGAAGACTTGGATGCAAATATTCTTAGAATCCATGGACTATGAAGTATTAGATGTCATTGTAGGTTCTATAGGAGGGGGTGAGATTTGTGTGATATGGAATAAAATGCGGAAATATAAATAAACAATCTCACAAAAGAGGAATTACACAAGTACACAATCATTTTTAGGTGGAAAGTCAAACCGAATGAAAACAACCACCTAAGCCTCTCGACTTAGGATTTCTTGATCTACCAAGTCGATCAAAACCACTAACAAACTACTTCAAATGAGAGTAGTTCAACCTCTTACAACCACACTACTTTATATGAGGGTAGTGTACCTCAAACCCTCCTCTTCACAAGGAGTATTTTGTCCTACGAAGGAGACGGGAATTCGTAAAGTGAATACCCAACTAAGAACAAAGAAAATAAATAAGAACATATAGAGCCACAAAGTAAATATAATATTGTGCTACTATAGGTAAGGATCTCCCTTTAGTAGGAAGTGCGTAGGTGTAATCTCAGCAGAGTATAGGTGCTCTCGGACTGGAAGCTTTGAGAGCAAGATCACTTCTTCTTTGATCTTTCTCTTGTAGGACACAAAAGAAATGGAAAGTAGTATATCTTAGTGTGTCTAACAAAGGAAGGGTCCTCCTCTATTTATAGGTGGCTTAGGAACCCTTAGGAAGGATATGGAAGCCTTAGGTAGCTGTTGGAAACAAATCCAAGGCTAATCAAGCCGAAATCAGGGCTATTAATGATTTTGACAGTGTTATTAGACGTCTGGGTCATCGTCTGATTTTATGGTTGGATGTCTGATCTAGAAGGGTGGAAGATCTGGACGGGGTTAGATCAATACGGACATCTAAAGAAGTGTTTTAAGATGTCTGGGAAACTAATCAGACGTCTAATTTAAGACGGGTTTCCTTCTTGCTTTGTCTAGACCTAAGCAGGCTGCTAGATCTTATTGGTTAGACCACAGGTAGGTCGTCTAGCACAAAGTCTGGACGTTTGGAAATAGGTTTTACTGCGGGAATTGATTTCTCGAGGCTCAAATGGCTATAATCAATGACAAAAGTGATTTGGGGATGGATTGAGCCTAATGTCTATTTATCAGACGTCTAAGGTTCTCTGCAGACGTCTGAAAGTGAATGTAGGTTAGATAAAGGTTAGTCCTCAATGACTAACTCTAACAAAGCCAACGATCTTCTAGTTAGACATTTGGCAAGGTCATCAGACGTCTTCTAAGATGTTTGGATTAAGGGTTGGACATCTAAAGCTGGCAGACAGAGAATGGCTTTCTAGCTTAAGTGTTTTGGATGTCTAATCAAACAGTCAGACATCTTAAAGTCTAAGATCAAACGTCTGATTTTCATATTGGATGTTTGATCAAGTTGTCTAATGCCTATTTTGGCTTTCTAATTTAACTAAGAGTTTGTCTAAGTATCCTAGGGTTATGTATGTGTTCCTAGGACTACTGTTTGATACTTTGGGCTCTTTAACATATTATCTAGACAAATAAAAGAGCAAAGAACAAAAACAACAAATGTAGAGTACAAGGCAAAAGAACATCTATCCTATTCTTCTTGTCTTCAAGCTCTCACTCCATGTGAAGTTCCTCATCCATCAAGCTCCTCCAATCCATCATGGACACGAGCTTGAGCTCCTCCATACATGTAACAATTTGCATTTTCCTGAAACTTTAAATTCAATGCAAATGTTAAATAACAAGTGTTTTGTTATCATCAAAATTAATGATCGTAGTGCCCTTGCACCAACAGTCATCGCGTCCAAATACACACGACCATAAATCAAGGAAGGAGTAGTAGTGACTCTAGATCAAAAGAAACTAGCAATGCACAACGCGAAAGCCATGAATTCAATTTTCTATGGACTCTCTAAGGAAGAGTTCAACTGTGTATTTGCATGCAAGACGGCTCACAAGATTTGGAGCATCCTAGAAGTCACCCATGAGGGAGCATTTAAGGTAAAAGAAACTCGCATAAACTTACTAACTCAGAAATATGAGCTTTTCAGGATGAAGAAGGGTGAATCCATTAAGGAGATGTTTACAAGATTTATGGATATTGTAAACTCTCTATAGAATCTGGATCAAGACATAAAGAATGAAGCCCTGGTAAAGACGATCCTCCGGTCACCTACCAGTGACTGGGAGACGAAGACCAAAACCATCTAAGAATAAAAGGATCTATCTACTTTGAAACTAGATGATCTTGTTGGAAGTCTAATGGAATATTGATGAGAGTCTTATCATGAACCCTAACTAGCACATTTTGATCCAAATAAGCGTACAAAAGCTCCTACAAAACCTAAGGAAAAGCCTAAATCAGAGAATTCTAAATTTAAGAATAAAACAATTCATAAGGGGTAAAACTGTAATTTTACCAATGCAATACACAGATGGGGTGTCTAAGGGTCTAAACACAGGTCAAATGGGCTTAATAAGAAATAAAGTGGGATGACCTGATCCGAAAAGGGTCATAGCAACTTCTAAGAATTAAATGACATTCTGTAACCCTGAAACAAACCTGCTTTAATTCACGAGGTTTTAGGAAAAATAAAAATCAACTAAATCCCCTAAAATTCATGAAAAACTATTCCCTAGGGTTTAGAACCTTCAATTTGACCTTTGGAACCTATCTTGACCTAAATTGAGAACCACACCCAATTTGTGACCTAATTTGGGTTTTTGTGCAAATTGACTGATCAAACGTGGTCAAACCAAAAATCAAACTTCACCATTGGATTCTTTAGGTCAAAATTAGGTTTATACCAAAATTTGGACCTAAGGGAAGGCCATCTTGACCTACTTTACAAATTGATCCTCTTGAATTACTTTTCGACCCTTATCTTTCTGAACCCTTACATTTTACCCCCCAGCTTCTCTTTCGTTTTTTGTAGAACGGTCTCTCTACCACCCCACGCAGCCGCCCATACCTTCGGCAACCTTGCGTGGAGGATGGCGCCGCGCAGGTTATGGGGGCCGCTCTCAGAAATGAAAGGGGGTTTCCCTGCGTCGTCCTCCTTCGCAGGGACCCCCTCCCATGACCTGCCATTGCCCACTCCTCTCGTGCGAACATGCGAGAGGAATGGGTCTCCATCTCCAGCCAACTCCAGCAAGCTCTCCACGATCTCTCCTTGAGATTCTCCTCTCGCCAGCTGCTACAAAAGGGATGGCAGGACTCTCTGGTCGTCTCAAGCTCCTTTTGGCCAGAGAATTCCCCCAAACTCGTCCCTTCTCACTCCGGCCAGACAGCCCGACGCTTCCGATGACCCTTCCCCCTCCCCCTCGTCGCTCTAATGCCACATCTGTAGCAGAGTTCACTCCGCCTCATCCTCCCACACCAGGCCGCACCAGCTGGCGCCTTCTAGATCCCCTCCTCGTCGCATTTACCCCCCTCTGGGCATCTTCGTCTCCGGCGTCGGCGGGCACGCGTCGAGCACCTCCTCCCCCCCCCTTTCGTCAGTTAAGTAGGTGAACTCTTTCCCTTACTCTCTCTTTTATTTCCCCCTTTTTTATTTGCTATTTCCACCCACCGACCACCACTGTCCATCACCACCTTCTCCATCTCTGGCTGCCCTCCAACGAGGCATTTCCGCCGCTCCACGCCTCCATCCGCCTCGCCAGCTACCCCTTAAGTACCGCGACACCTCACTGACCCTAAATCCTCACTCCATTCACCATGCCACACCCCCCGAACACACCCACTCTCACGCACGCAGTGTGCCCTAGGCGCATGACCACAGGCACTCTCGTGTCTCGCCGACCACCGCTGCACATTCGCCACACCTGGGCGAACCTCCCTGAGCCTTTTGACATGGCCGCAAGGCCATTTTAGTGTTTTTAGGACCCAGGTGCTCGCTACCATTGTCAAGCGAGTGAAGCTTGCTTGGGAGCTTCACCCTTGTCTCCTTGTCCCAAGCAACAGGTCCCAGGTCACGTAGAGTCTGCTTGTGCACACACTTAGGTTCGAAATTGGAGTCGCAGGCCTCTGCCGCTACCCCAATTAGATGAACCCTCTTCTCGCAGGCGCTCGAAAATCTCTGAAGTGTGTGGGTACTCGCCCACACATAAATTGAAAAAGTCACATAGGCTATTCGCCTCGAAACACTGGGGTGAGGTCCCTCCTCACCTATCCACCGGGTCTCGTCCGTGGCACTGCCCACGCGGACCTGACCCGTGACCTGACTACCCCCACTCCTGAGCACTCCTCGCGCACCACACCCACGCCGATGCATCTGGACCCGGGCACGTGACCCGACCCGATTACCCGACTTTGGGAGAGCATACCAAAGAGAGATTCAGAGAGAGAGAGACATGGGAAAGGGTAGGGGTAGGTTTTGCGTCGCGTGTGTGCAGGGAACAGGTGAGGAAGAAGAAGAGGAAGAGCAAGCGGTGAGGAGTTAGCTGCGAGAAGCAAGAAGAAGGTGAAGGAGAAGTCGCAGCAACCGAAGAAGAAAGAAGAAGGAGAAGAAGACAACAGAAGAAAGGAGGCACTGTAGCATCGGGGCCGATAATGTGTCCGACTCGGAAAAGCAGACGTCCGGAACAGGGAAAGGTAGAAAGGGAAGAAGAAGAAGGAAGGAGCTGCTGAAGAAAGGAGAAGAAGACGCGGAAGAGAGATGAAAGAAGAAGAAGCAGCAACAGAGAAAAGGAAGAGAAAAAGAAGAATCGCAGCAGAGGAGAAGAAGAAAGAAGGAAGAGAAGCTGACTGAAGAAGAGAAGGCACAGTGAAAGAAAAGAAGAAGAGAGAAGAAGAAGAAGCCAAGAGAAAGAAGAGAAGAAAAAGTGAAACTCGTGCTCACTCTCTCTCTCTTAATTTTTTGTAAAATAGTATATTGTCAATTGTGAATTCATATGCTTCTAGAATGACGTGTGCTCCCTGAGTTCGACCTCGGGATATTTTAAAATCTCGAGTAATAAATAAATTAAAGTGATAATCGTCTTTCATAATACTGCAACGAATATATCATTAAAACCCAAAGGACGAGCCCAAACAAATATGAGGTTCAGCTTCAACACATGAAGATGAAGAAGAAGATATATCCCTTCTCTCAAGGAAGTTCAGGAAGTTCCTCAAGAGCAAGGGGAGTTGGAGAAAGAAGAAAGAAGAATCCAAGGCAGACACCATCATCTGCTACAATTGCAAAAGGAAGGGACGCATTAGAAAAGATTGTCCACTCCTTAGGAAGGAGTCAGAGAAGAAGAAATTCCCAGGAAGAGAAGGGAAGAAGAAAGCTCTTCAAGCCACCTGGGATGAGTTAGCCTCAAGTCAGAGAAAGAAGAGACCTCTAGTGAAGAAGCTCTTCTAGGACTCATGGCCTTGGAAGATGAGGTAACATCTTTTTCACCAGATGAATTATTAGAAGCTTTCTTTGAAATGCATGACATAGCTAAATCACTCAAGATAGAAAATAAAAGCTTAGTAAAAGCCTTAGGGGAAGAGAAAACACAAAAAGATACACTTGCTTCACAAAATAAGGAGCTATCTATTGAAATTGCTACACTAAGATCACAAATAGATAACCTAAAAATAGATATAGACAAACTTAAAGAGAACTGTACTATTCTTCTAAATTATATAGCTAAGTTCACTAAAGGTAGTCAAAATCTGCATAAACTCTTAGGAATACAAACCCAAAGCACTACAAAATTTGGGTTAGGATACATACCTAAAAATGATCATGAAGCATCTAGTTTTAGTCAAAAGAAAGAGAAAAGTAGCTTGCCCAAATAGGTAGCACCAGCTAATTACTGTGGATCCAAGCAAAAATGGGTACCAAAACACTCTTGAAATCCTATTTTGTAGGCCAAGTAGATTATAAGAGGTGGACATATTGAGAATCAAATAGAAACTTGAAGACAATTTATAGATCCAATTATCCAAGACCTCACAAATGCAAACAAATGACAGGATCGAGAAGAAAGAAGATGGATCATGAACAACAGGTGTTCCAAGCACATGATAGGAGAGGAAGGACTATTCCTGCAACTCAATCGCCAGGAAGGTGGTACAGTTACGTTTGAGAACAACCACAAGGGCTGTATTATTGGCACTGGCCAAGTTGGTAACTCTTCTACCTCTTTTGATAATTTGCATCTAGTTAGATAATTAAAACATAATCTACTTAGTGTAAGTCAAATTTGTGATAAAGGATATAAAATTCCTTTCACCTCACATGGTTTTAAAATAAGAAATAAAGAAACCAAACAAATTCTTCTTAAAGGAAACATATATAAAGATATTTACATAGCCAACTTTGACAAATGCGATAACTTTGAATGTCTTGTTGCATCTGACGAAGAGGTAATACTTTGGCACAAAAGGCTAGGTCATGTTCATATGAAGAACATCAGTAGACTTGTGAAACATGAGCTTGTTAAAGGCCTGCCAAAGATCAACTTCAAGAAGATCAAAGTCTGTGATTCTTGTCAAGTTGGTAAACAAACCAAAAATCCCTTTAAACTAAAAAAGATGGTTAGCACCTCTTGACCCCTTGAATTACTTCACTTAGACTGGTTTGGGCCAACCAAATTTGAAAGCTTAAGTGGGTGCAGATATTGTTTAGTCATAATCGACGATTTTTCGAGATTTACCTGGGTATCCTTCTTGGAAAATAAGGATCTGACTATTTATGTTTTTAGTAAACTAGTAAGAAGTTGATTTGAAGTCATTAGGATTAGAAGTGATCACGGTGATGAATTTGAGAATCAATCTTTTTCTGACTTTTGTGATCAATATGGGATAAAACATGAGTTTGCTTTTCCTAGAGCCACACCTCAAAGTAGAGTAGTTGAAAGGAAAAATAGGACCGTGTAAGAGTGTACCCACACGATGCTGTGTGAGTCAAAGCTACCTCGATATTTTTGGGTTGAGGTTGTAAACACTGCCTGCTATATCCAAAATAGATCCCTAATTAGACCTATCCTACACAAATGCCCTTTGAACTCTATCATGGAAGAACACCTAGAATCTTGTATTTTAAGATATTTGGTTGTAAATGCTTTATACTTAACATCAAGGATAATCTTGATAAGTTTGATGCTAAGAGCTCAGAAAGAATCTTCTTAGGTTCTTTGACCAGAAATAAAGCCTACAAAGTATTCAACAGGAAGAATTCTGTCGTTGAGGAAACTATGCATCAATCATTTGATTAGACCCTAGCTCAACCGCAATCTTCTTTAAATGATGATGATGACCAAGTAGGAGATCCTTCAAACATACCAAAAGAAAACATTTCAGATGAATTACCAAAAGATATATCTTATATGAAGGATCATCCAAAAGAATTGGTAATAGGAGAATTATCCAAAGGAGTTCAAACTAGATCTTTCATCAACACTTTAGCTTTCACATCTTTTGTTTCTCAGTTAGAACTTAAAAATGATAAGGATGCCTTTTATGATAATTGTTGGATTATTGCAATAGAAGATGAATTGAATCAATTTAAAAGAAATCAAGTGTGGGAACTTGTTCCAAAACCTGACTCGTAGACCATCATAGGAACCAAATGAGTCTTTTGGAATAAACTAAATGAATCAGGAGAAGTAGTTAGGAAGAAAGCTAGACTTATGGCCCAAGGGTATAATCAAGAAGAAGGAATAGATTCTGATGAAACATATGCACCTGTAGCTCGTCTAGAATCCATTATAATGTTGTTAGCCTTTGCTGCCATATGGAATTTACACTCTTTCAAATGGATGTCAAAAGCATTTTCTAAATGGGTTTATCAAGGAGGAAGTCTATGTTAAACAACCTTCAAGTTTTGAAGATCCAAACCAACCATAATACGTATATAAACTAAACAAAGTCTTGTATGGTCTAAAACAAGCTCCATGAGCTTGGTATGATAGATTAAAAACTTATTTAATTGAAAATGATTTTAAAATTGGCAAAATAGATCAAACTCTTTTTACAAAAAGAAAAGAAAATGATCTCTTAATAATACAAATCTATGTAGATGACATCATTTTCGGTGCTATTAATGATCTTTTATGCCAATAATTCTCAAAGGTAATGCAGGATCAGTTTGAGATGAGCATGATGGGAGAACTTCAGTTCTTTCTCGGACTTCAAATTGACCCACTATCATCTGGGATATTCATATCTTAAATAAAGTATACCACAGAGATCTTGAAGAAATTCTCTATGGACAAGGTAAAAGGAAAAAAAATGACTATGGCAGCTTCTACACAACTCAAAACTAATGAGACAAGTAAGTTTGTGGATCAAAAGTTGTATAGAAGCATGATAGATTCTTTATTGTATTTAACTACTAGTAGACTTGATATTCTTTTTAGCACCTACTTATGTGCATGTTTTCGAGTTGACTCAAAAGAATTATATCTAAATGCAGTTAAAAGACTACTTAAATACCTAAACCACATACCAGATTTAGGACTTTTCTATCCAAAGTTAGTCACATTGGATCTTTATTCCTTTTGTGATGCTGGTTATGCGAGTAGTTTTATTGACCGAAAGAGTACTAGTGGAACGTGTCAACTTCTCAAAAATTCTCTAGTCTCTTGATTTTCTAGAAAACAACACATTATTTCATTATTTATAACAGAAGCCGAATATGTAGCTGCATCTTTAGCTTGCTCACAACTTTTATGGATGAAACAAACACTAGAAGATTTTGGCTTATTCTATAAAAACAAACTACTTTGTGACAACACTAGTGCCATCAATCTATCTAAACAACCCTATACAACATTCTAGGACTAAACACAACGATGTTAGACATCCCTTCCTAAGGGATTATGTCCTAAAGGGTGAAAGCAACTTAGAATTTGTTAAAACTAAAGATCAGTTAGTTGATATCTTTACAAAACCCTTACTAGAAGATAGATTTAACCTTATCTGCCAAGCACTAGGATTATCTAGGTTGAAAGAGCTAATTTGATAATTTTGATTGCATTGTTTTCAACCTTTGACCGATCAAAAATCTCACTTTGATCGACCAAACTGTTTGATTGATCAATATTCATTAATTGACCGACCAAATCTTTGGCGAGAATTTTCCCTCCAAAAATTTGAAGTTTGATTGACCAACTTTGTTATTTGATCGACCAATCTGGTTGGGAGGGAAATTTTCCTCCAAACCTTTGAACCCTGATCGACCAATGAGGTTACTTGATCGATCAGTTTCTATTTTGATCAACCAAAACATGGTTTTGATCGACCAAAACTGGGCGGATTCGCTTTTCACATTTGTGATCCTAAATGCCTCTAATCTCGCTCCTGATCACCTAATATGTACCTAATCTACTCGATTACCTAAATGTATTTACCTTTTTTACCAACCCAACTTTATATAAATACCATTGTTTTTACCACTTAACCTATTTTTTTTACTCAACACCTATACCCCACATTTGGTCCCCACACTCCTCTCCACCATCGGCCAAAAACCACCCCTGACCCCACCTCTCTTCCTCCGGCCATCGTGGTCGACCAACAACTCCGGCGCCACTGACTATCGCCGCATGTCTCGAGAACGAGACCGCTTCACCCTCGTCGATGCCACCCTCATCGATGCCACGCTTGACCTTACCATCAATGCTGCTGATCGACGACACCATCCTCATCAATCTCATCGTGGAGGACCTCCTTGCATGTGTCCTCGTTGTGCATCCTCCCTCGCCAGCCATGCTCGCCGTTGCCGATGATCGTGACGACTCCCTTTGATCGACCTCTTTTGATCGATCATGGTAACCTCTAAAAATTATTTTAAATCCATTTTTGTGTGGATTTTTCTTAAGTTTAGATGTTACATGTGTTGATCTTGTGGATTCTTGCACTATTTGGTAGTATTTGTGAGCGAATCAATCCGTGAAACTCTCATTTTTGTCGAGTGTGAATGATTTTGGTGAACCAATTAACCTGGTTGATCGACCAAAATACATTTTCCAGAATTGAGTTAAAGCCACTTTTGATCGACCAAAAATGATTGTTTGATTGACCAACATGATTTTTCAGAACTGATATGGCTCCGAAGCGTGCATGTGCCTCCTCGGGTTCTCGTGTGACACATTTGATTGCTTTTTCATTATTGGGACCACCCATGGGCATTTCTCCATACTTACCAAGCTTTCCCCTCACGTCAGTCGTCCAGTCGATTTCCTATATTTTGAGACTCTTTCTCAGAATCCACGAGAAGTTTGCTAACCACCAGATTCTTCACCTTTTTGAGAGAATTTTTACGCGAGTTCCAAGAACAACCGCATTCTCAGTGTTGATCACATGGCTTGTCACCTATTTTATGCCAATCTGAAGAATATAGGTGAGGGGTTCAACATTGAGCTTACCTCGAATGTCTACAGCATTGAGGTTTTGGTCAATGCAGATGTCATCGCCGAGATTCCTGGTTATCCGTCTGTCGGACCTACTTTTCTTGAGCTTCACCAGTAGACACATATTGAGTCTATTTGGGAGACCCTGCTCACTCCCACTCATTATGACTTGGGCTATCATGCCAAGTCACCATATTTTCGTCATCTTCCACGTTTCTTGAATAGAGTCTTTTTGTGGAATTTCATGTCTAAGTCTACTTTCTTTGAGAATTGCCCTGGTATTATGCTCATCACTCTTAACACCTTTCTCAAGAACAAGCGATTCAACTGGAACCACTTGCTTCTTTATTTGATGAACAAGCAACCCACTAGCTCCTTCCAGTTTGGGACACTCCTTTCTCACATCTTCCTACATTTTAATGTCTCAATGGATATTAACCATAAACAATTCATTACGAGTGTCTCCATTTTTTATCAGCTCACTTATACCAAGATGGAGTAAGCTCATGGAGCCCATGGTGAGGATGCAGACCACCAGCAACAGTAGCCTCACGAGCCAAATAGACCCTCTTCTGCAGTACCTCCTCTTTTCCCCCTGTATGAGCATTTCATAGTGACCTATCCTCCTCCAGTGCGACCTTCTCCGTCCTTCTATGACCATGAGTGGGGCCTTCTCGACAGACTACTTACAGGCAGGGACTACATTAGTATTCAGGACGTTACTAACGGTATTTCCTTAATGATGCACCGACAACGTGAGACAGACTTGGTGATGATGAGACATGGGCATCAAGTATCCAAATACTTGAATGCTCAAGGCCAGTTTTTGGATAGACTTGGAGAGTCTATTCACGAGATTCAGCAGTAGCTTCACAGGCCTCCTTGTCCTCGCTGATCTACTATAGGGCTTCCATCTTCAGCAACACCTCCTCCTCCTACTACAGCAGCCGCAGACTAGCAGGTTACACCTCCTCGCTGGACATCTAGGCAGCCGACGCCCACTTTGTCAGCTTAGAGATGCCTTTGTCTTGGCCAGCCTACTTCTTCAGAGAGATCTGATGCTAACGGGCTAAAATGGGGTTTTAAAATTGTTTCGTTGTAATACAGCCGAAATAGCTCGATAATAAGTACAATTTATAACTCGAAGAATTGTCAGAAAATTTGAGGTCGAACATAGAGATCAAGTATTGTAATCTAATCTCAAATATCACAATTCTAGCACATATTTGAACAATAATTCCATTCAAGAATAATGTATATATGAGAATCAGTATCAAAATGCAAAAAGAATGGGGTAAAATGGTGATTTAAATCACCAATTACCCCTTACAATAATCCCAAATAAGTGAATAGTAAGGCTCAATCAAATAATCCACGTAGATAAGTAACCAAAGAGCCACAGGAACACATATCAGTAGGATCAGACATTAGGCAAGGTGTTCAGACGCCCTAGCAGAGGCTCCGCTACAGTGTCGTTCCTCTTTTCTCCTTCAGTTCTTCTTCTTCTTTCTCTCTTCTTCTTCCTCTTCTTTCATGAACAAGGGTCCCTCAACCTCTTCAGCGACTAAGTGTTGGGGCCTTCCCACAGAGAGTAAAACCCCCTCCCTCCTCTTCTCTTTCTCTTTGACCCACCTAAAAGGGTCACTATCTGGGTATTCGGGGATCCAATTGACCAGGGCTACTGGGCGTGGTGGTAGTCGAGGTGTGAATGTGTGCATTGAGGGACCCAACCCCTCGTTACTGGGTGAGGGGTCGTATGTAGAAAATCAATATATGTGACTGATTGCGCAGCAATCATAGGTCATAATTGACCTAGATTAAGCTAGAACTTAGCATAAGTTAGGATTATTCATGCATGCATAAGCATTATCTGTATCTTTACTGCTTTCCTTTAGCTATGCATAAAATAATGTTATAATGTGCTGATTGCAGGCAATAAGCTGATCAGGAGCTGGATTTGGAGCAGGATCTGAAGCTGGATCAAAAATAACGGGAGATGCAGTAAAGCTAGAGCAGAAGGCTTAGTTTAGATGTAGGAATAATAATGTAAGGGATTTAAAGTTTTCTATTCTATTAAGTAGAAATAAAGCAGTAAAATGTGAAGAGCCTAGGTCCACCCTAGCCCTAGGATAGCCTAGAGACTTCCCCAAGCCTTAGCCACCCTTAGATTAGGTCATAACACCCTAGGAAACCCTAAAACCCTAGTTCCAACCCTTATTTGGACGTCCAGATAAGTTATAGGATGTCCAGGACCCTTAGCCAACTCCTGCACACCTCAAACTCACTTCTGCAGTGTTATTGGACGTCCAGACACTTTGTCAGACGTCCAATTTTTGGAGAATACCCAAAACAGAACCTTGATTTCCCCCTGACTTAGATTGGATGTCTAGAACTAAAGTCTGGACTTCTGATTTTTGAGTATAAGTCATCTGATCACATTATTGGACGTCTGATACTGGTCTCCAGTCCTTGTTTTGAGATTCAAGCCTTGATCTTAGATCTCTAGCTCCCTAGACCTAATCCCAACCCCATAGGAACCTAAATTAAGGTGTCCTAACCCTAGTACATCACCTCTAGACCGACCTAAGGACCTGATTAGGTCCTCACCAAACCCAATTGACTTAGATCAAAGTTAATTACATTCACCTAAGTCAATTGGACTCATTGAGTCTAATTGAGCTTAGATCTCAACCCACACAAGTTCAATTGGACTTAGTGAGAGTCCAATTGACCTAAACCCAACCCAATTGAGTTATTTCACTCTTAATTAGGTCCACACTCATCCAATTAAACTTAGGTTAAGTTTAATTTCACTTTCCCCTTAGCAATTAGGGTTTGTAACCCTAATTTAAGACATACACCTACCTAAACCCCTTAGGACCTAACCTAAGCCACCTAGCCCGATAGAGCACGACCACACACACACACACACACACACACACACACCCATTCACGCACACACACTTCTCTAGAGTTCTCTAGAACTCTCTTGAAGTGGCGCCACCTCTTGGTTGCCAAATTTAGCAACCAAGAGGCATTCAAAATGAGATCCACATTTTTTGGATCTCATAACCATATGGCTGGCCACTCTTGGACTCTCTCTAGAGAGTTCCACACCTCTCTAGAGAGAAGCCATTGAGTCTATAAAAAGACCATATATGTGGCCAAGTGCACCCATTCACATCCCTTGGCTTCACTTCACACTCTTGGCACCACTCACTCCATTGGTTCCATGCACGCCCACCTCCACTTAGGTTAGCCACTCCACCTCCACGAGCTCATCACCACCATGAAGGACACCATGCCGGGATGCTGGATCAATCCTCTCTCTCTCCAAGGGCTGGCCTAAGCTCCATTGGCCATCCCTCATTCTCCTCCCGCCCACTCCAAGGCCATCGGGGACCACCCCTGAATGCCCTTTTATTCTGCTAGATCTAGTTTATGCTCTTCATAGATTTACTGCTTTCTATTACTTCTTAGTAGCGTAGTCTTAATTCTCCCCTAATGATGCATGCAAAATCCCCCCATTGATTCTTGTATGTAGTCATTTTCTGGTAGCTAGATTTAAATTCCAAGCATTTCTGTACAAGCTTTCCTCTATAGTTTTTGTTGCAAACAACTCTCCCACTGAATGAATGAAAATGCTTTTATCTATATATATGTCTCCATGTTTGAAATCACCATGAGCTTAATAATTGCCATTCTTTTTGCGTGATTCAAGTTGCCTATTTTAATTGTCTATCTATTCCGCAACAAGCATGTCGTTTCCCGAGAATATCGAAAACCTAACGATAGATGCATTCTCCGTAAATAGTCACCACCTCACTAGAATCATGCGCACAGAAACTCACATGTTCACCTTTGTGATTTACTTAACGCATGCGCACGTAATTCGAGTTCATAACAGAAGTGGTGAAATCTTAATTAGGAGATTGGAAACCGACGTGCATTTTTAAACAAAGTAGAGCGGCAAAAAGATCGATTTCAAAAGTAAACAAATGCCTCCCAGAGACGAACGACCAGGACTCAAGTCTCATCATCTTTAGAAAATAACATCTTTGTTGGATCGTATTTCGCAACTATACTACGACGCTTTCTAATCAAATACGCGATCTACACTTCCTAACAAATGGCGCCGTTGCTGGGGAGGCAACACCATTTCCTTTGAGTTCGATCTTTTAAAACATCGTTGACACATTTGCCTCTACTTTGTTTCTGGATGTGCAGGAAAAGCGGAGGAAAAACGGGATCTGCGCACACAACGAGCGCGGAAAACAATCCAGGTGCACATCATCATTCTCTTTAGATTAGGTTTTCTTTCTCTGAACCCTAGGAATAGATTTACTTTCTGCAATTTCCTTTGAAAAAAGAAAAAAAAGATTTTACTCAATTTCGTGAAAAAAAAATCAAAAAAATTTTGAAAAAGAAATCGAGATTAGGTTTCCTTTCTAATCTTAGGTTAGTTTGAGGAAAAAAAAGAGATATTTTCGTGAATCCTTTGAAAATTTATTTTTGAAAAAAAATACGTGCAAAAATTTTGAAAAACAAAAAAAAAACATTCTTTTTGTTGGAAAGCTTATATTTCAAGTTCCAACCTCTTTAAAAGCTTTTCTACCATCTTCTTATTTTCGGACAGATTTCAAGTCTGATTTAGAAATTCAATTGCCGAAAAATTAGTAAGCAAAAAATTTTGAAATTCGAGCTAAACATTTATTTCAAACCATCTTTCAAACACCACCGTTCTTTTAAAAAAATTTCAAGTATAAAATTTTTGAAAATTCACGAAATACACGGGGGTCAGACTGACCCAGATTAAAAATTTTTCAAATTTCGAAAAGCGATTCCAAGCAATCCACGAATCTGTTTTGATTAAAAATGGTGGGGTTTGAAAGCTGATCTCATTGGTTTTATTTTTCATATTTCTTTCTGAATTTTGGAAGGTTATTTGATACTATTTCAAAGCAAAAAATCGACTAGGGGTCAAAATTCCAAATCTGACCCCCTGATATTCAAAATTCTTTAAAAATGCAGTTGAAATAGTAAAAATTCCAAAAAAATATTCTATAGAAAGCTAACTGAAAAAGAAATCTACTCGCAAAATTTAAAGTTAATTGATTTCCAATTATTGTCAGAGAGCAAACATTATTTTTGTAGTCTGCTGAAACAGAACAAACCTTAGAAGTGTATGAAACTTAGGTTGAATATTTAGGGTTACAACTTAGAGACCACACTTTGGGTAAACCTAGACTTAATCAAGTCTAGTGCTTAGCTGGTGAGCTTGGTCACCTTATGGGCCACTCACCACAAACCCAACTGAAGAAAATGGGTTAAAATTAGTTTTAAAACATGAAGTCAACACGAAATTAAGTGGTCAAATCTTAATTAGGAGATTGGAAACCGGCGTGCGTTTTTAAACAAAGTAGAGTGGCAAAAAGATCGATTTCAAAAGTAGAACAAATGCCTCCTAGAGACGAACGACCGAGACTCAAGTCTCATCATCTTTAGAAAATAACATCTTTGTTGGATCGTATTTTGCAACTATACTACGACACTTTCTAATCAAATACGCGATCTACGCTTCCCAACAGCGACGCTTCAAGCTTCTAATCCCACGATGTGGGACTAACTTATTTCCTATTCTTCATGCGAGCAGTAGCTAGTGAAGAAGCCTCTAAATGAGGTTAATGGGGGCTTGTTCTCTGCCAATTGTGAGCCTGATAGGATGCCTGGAGGGAATCCACATCGCCTAGAGGTGAAACCTAGAGTTGCTATGGCAAGAACATAGCTCCAAGGTCGCTTGAAGGAGCTCCATTAATGGTGTTCAAGATTGATGACCTGAAACATGAAACACGACCTTGCAGCCACATCAGAGAAGCTCAGAAGCTTCGTGCGAGTGTGTTGGGGGAATCGTAGATCGCATTTTTGATAAAAGCGTCGTAGTATAGTTGCGAAATACGATCCAACAAAGATATTGTTTTGAAAATAACGAGACTTTGAGTCCCGGTCGTTCATCTCTAGGAGGCGTTGTTTTTATTTTTGAAATCGATCTTAAAGCCGCTCTACCTTATTTAAACGACATGCTGGTGCGTAATATATAGGCTATTAAAGAACATGCACCTAAATCACGCAAATATGATAATCATTTAGCTCAAGGTGATTTCAAACACATAAGATATATATATATATATATATATAATGAAATTTCATTCATCGTGGGAGAGTTGTTGCACAAGGAAATCTACAGGAAAGCTTATACATGAATGCTTAAAATTAAATCTAACTACCAGAAAACGATTGCATACAAGAATCAACGGGGGGATTTCGCATGCATCATTGGGGGAGAAGTAAGACTACTCTACTAAGCAGTAAATGAAAGCAATAAAAATTATGAAGAGCATGATCTAGAGCTAGAAGAATAGGGGGCATTCAGGGGTGGTCCCCGATGGCCTTGGAGTGGTCGAGAGAAGAAGGAGGGGCGGCCAATGGAACTTAGGCCAGCCCTTGGAGAGAGGTAGGGTTGATCGAGCATCCTGGCATGTTGTCCTCCATGGTGGTGGCAGTGAGCTCGTGGAGGTGGAGTGACTATGGAGGTGGCGTGAATGGCACCAAAGGAGTGCAATTGCCAAAGAAGTGAATGGGTGCAAATGGCCACCCATGGGGTCTTTTTATAGACCCAATGGAAGCTCTCTAGTGAATTATGGAATTCTCTAGAGAGGCCTATGGTGGGAGCTCGTGGGAGAGTGAGAGAGAGAGGGTGGATGGTGGTTTTTAGATCCACCAAATGTGGATCTAAAAATTGAATGGCTCTTGGTTGCTATTTTTGGCAACCAAGGCAACCACACATGGTAGAGAGTTCTAGAGAACTCTAGGCTAGATATTTTCGTGTGGATGGTGTGTGTGGGTCGAAACTTAGGTGGCGAGGTTGATTAGGTTGGGTTCTAGTGGGTTTAAGTAAAGGTAGGTCTCAAATTAGGGTTATAAACCCTAATTCACTAAGGTAAAGTGCAATTAAACTTAATACAAGTTTAATTGGGTGTGTGGAAACTTAATTGAGAGTAAAACAACTCAATTAAGTCAGGTTTAGGTCAATTGGACTCTCACTGAGTCCAATTGGACAGTGTGGGTTGAGATCAGGGCTCAATTGGACTCAATGAGTCCAATTGAATAGGCTAATGGAATTGACTAAGATCCAAGTCAATTAGGTTTAGTGAGGACCTAATTAGGTCCTTAGGGAGGTCTAGAGGTGATGTACTAGGGTTAGGACACCTTAATTTAGGTTCCTATGGTGTTGGAATTAGGTTTAGGGACCTAGAGATCCAAGATCAAGGCTTAAATCTCAAAACAGGAATTGAAGAGCAATATTAGACGTTTAATTATAGAATCAGATGTCTTATACTCAAAAATCAGAAGTCCAGACTTGTTGTCTGGATGTCTAATCAGAGTCAGGAAGGATTTCGGGTTCTGTTTTGGGTATTCTGCAGAAATTGGACATCTGACAAAGTGTCTGGACGTCCAATAACACTGCAGAAGTGGGTTTGAAGTGTGCGGGAGTTGGTTAAGGGTCCTGGACGTCTTAAAACTTCTCTGGACATCCAGAGAAGGGTTGGAACTAGGGTTTTAGGGCTTCCTAGGGTGTTGTGACCTAATCTAAGGGTGGCTAAGGCTTGGGGAAGTCTCTAGGCTATCCTAGGGCTAGGATGGACCTAAGCTCTTCACATTTTACTGCTTTATTTCTACTTAATAGAATAGAAAACCTTTAACCCCCTTACATTGTTATTCCTATATCTAAACTAGGCCTTCTGCTCCAGCTCTGCTACAACTCTCGTTATTCCTGATCCAGCTTCAGATCCAGCTCCTGATCAGCTTATTCCCTGCAATCGACATAATGCACTTAATCAGCACATTATAACATTATTTTATGCATAGCTAGAAAAGCAGTAAAGATGCAGATAATGCGTATGCATGCATGGATAACCCTAACTTATGCTAAGTCCTAGCCTAATTTAGGTCAATTAAGACCTATGATTGCTGCGCAATCATATCCTCATGCCTAAATCTTGCTAGTCCCTAGCAAATGCAAGACTAAATTATTTACAGCAAGGGTCCCTGAGGGACTGGTTATTTTATCAAGTGTTTGCATAGAGATTTTTCTCCTTTTTGTTTTCATCCTATGCTCTAGAAATCCAGACAATCGTGAAGGTGCAGCTATGTAGCTTTTGCAACGGATTTGAGTGAAAACTAATACACTTCTAAAGCCTGTACTTGACCCCTAGTAAAAATTCTAGCGGGATAGGCGGATTTCTTCCCTCAGGGTATTCAAGATATTTTATGAATTCCACCCTGGCTTTAGGCTTAGGTAGAGAATCTTTGAGGGAAAGGATTGTATATTTGGTGGCTCATTCTCACTTGGTGCTACATAGAGACTAGTACTACAGAATCCAGATTCCCGAATTACTAACTCAACTCAGAGAAAGATGAGAAAAACTATGCTCCCTTTTGATTCCTTTGTATTCATTCTCTCTTGCTCTTTTTCTTTCTTTTTCTTAGAGCTCACAACCTCACCAGATTCACACATATGTTCTGTATTTGGTGGTCTCACTAGGCATTAACACTTTAATTGAGTTCTCATAACCCTAACACTAAGTCGGGATTCCTCAGCCAGTATTCGGACGGTCAGAAACACAAGAAAAATAGGTTAAGGCCATATTTGGTGGAGCTCAATTTTATTTGGTGGTATTACCTCGATGAAAACTAAATATTCACAAACTCTTTTTCTTCTTCGTCAAAATTTTTTTTTTCTTCTTTTTCTTTCTTTTCAATTTGTCTTCCTTTTCATCATTTTTTTTTAGCATAGCACAACTGGCATACATCCATGAATTTTATTAAGGAGGCATTATTGGGGATTGGTGGTACTCAAGAGACATTGGGTGGCTTATTTGGTGGAAGTGCCTACTAACGGCACTGGGAGAGACGGATATGATGGCGTATTTCTGACCTTGACATCAATACCCTCCTTCAGCCGAGGATTCCGTAAAGAATGGTCGTAACCATCCACCTTAGCCCTAGTTTTATGAAAACTCGCTCTCCGCGTATTTGCCTTATTCGATGGCTCTCACAATTTCGCACAAATTGTATACGCTGGAATCGAGAGCGAAAACTATGCCTAATCTCTAAGTATCATCACCTAATTATCTAGGATTCCAGATTCCTTACACTAATCTTAGAGCACCAGTACACTCTACTCTCATCTCACACTATTTGGTGGATTTTTGGAAGAAAATCAGCCTGACTCCCAAAACACTGTCTAGTAGTTCAGGAAAAGAAGCATTGCTTCTTATCGACAGACTGAAGACGTTTATCAGCCTTTACCGTGAATCCATTGCAAATTCTACGTGTGTGTGAAAGGTTGTACTGGATTCCAGATTACAGGAATCAACTAAAGGATAAAATCCCTAATGCATTCTCTTAATAAAATAATCTTATTCATGAATGCAATATCTATATATGCTATAAACATGTAACCTCATATAATTTGTACTTCGTGAATTTCCCGTATCGGGTTACAATCAGCTTGACCCTAAATTTAGAACAAAAGGTGAGCAGTTGAGTCGGAATTGGTTATTACGAATGATTTCTAGCTCCAATGCGAGCATTGGAGGTGGAGTCGGTTGTTCTTTTATTTAAGGTCCTAAAGTACGTTTTGCATGCAGCTCTGAGGTTTTCCTAAGTGTTGGAAAATTTTTTTTTTTTCAGTTTTTTTGTATCTACCCCCCATGCCTAAGTTCTTGCATGTCCTCATGCATGAATGTAAAAGAAAATAAATGCTGCAAGGAGAGAATGGGTAGAAATCACCTGTAATTGCTCCTGAAATTATATTCAGCACCAGCCAACCTGTTAATATGCAATATAAAAGGGAAATATGCTAAAACAAAACTATTCTATGTATAAAAATGATGGTGGAATGTGGGGCGAATGGTATCTATATGTGCTGAGTTTAACGCCTCTAGCTGGGCGAAAGCTTAATAAGATGTATCAATTCTTGCAAAGGAGCCGATCAAAATTAAGAGAAAGATGTGCTCGTATGCTCCTAGAATCAGTGGTCCAGAGATGCGGACCAGCTGATTGTGCACCCCAACTCCAAAAAGTCTAGCTATAAGAAAGTGTGGAGTGGTGGTGGAAAATAGAGGATAATCAGAGGGGGGATCATGTTGTTGATTCAGCTAATTTATCATGTCCCACAATTCAGCAGGAAGTTGCTGAGGGAGTAGATCAACATGTATCTCAGAACCAGAATCTGAGTCATAGGGATCCTCATAATGATAATTGACATCAAAGATCATGCCCTCTCCAGGCTCTGGGTCATATGGGGGTATCCGTGAAAGTAGAAGATCTGTGGCGAGGTCACTGAAATCCTCGTCAGAAATTACTTCGTCCTCATCAGTACTCATCTCTGATTCATCAGAGGCTGTCTCTTCAGGCTCGAGGTCGAGCCATTGACTAGGATGGTAGGTGCGTCCCCAGCTCATTCTGCTCGAAGCTTCACCCTCATATGCAATGGGCTCCTCAGTAATTCCTACCTCAGGTAGCATATTTATTTCTTTGTTCGAGTTATCCATAGCTACTTCTGGTCTTCGGATGTTAGGATCAGGGATAGCAAGTGTCATCTCAGAGTCTCTAGCATCCGAATTAGGGATGTAGGTGAAAGAAGAGTGCAGATCAGAAGGTGTTGGCTCTAGCACAGGTTCACCTACAATGGGAAGTGGCTTAGGCTGATCAGTAATGTTTGCCTCAAGATCCCTATCCTCAATTGGATCTACTTCCCTTATCTCAATTGGGTTATCTAACCCAAGAGGTGTCTCCCAGGATTCAGGATAATCTGATTGCGGCTCAGTCCTGGAGATATCAGTCCTTTCCTCCTCAATTTCAGATCAACCCATTCGGCATACTTCCTGCTCCTATCTCATATCCATGCTAGATTCTTTTTCCCCTAAGTGATCTTCGGGCATCTGCTCTCGAGAATCTTCTGTGCATTCTTCCGGCGTAGTTGTTTCAGATTCTTTGAGGTCTTCAATGCTATTTTCCACTTGATATCTCAAAAGCAATAGTTCTTGAGTTTCCCGATTTTGTCCAATTCGCCTTGTTATCTCTGCTGCTTCCTAAAGGAGCTCCATCACAGCTTGTTGATGCGGAATTCGGCTTTGTCTTTGGTTCGGCTCACTGATAGCTTGGATTTCGCGTAGATAGGATGCAGCCTTTTCCTTAGCGCTCGCTATAGCTCTCTGTATTCTATATTGTGGCCGCATATGCACCGGTAGCTCTTTAGGGGTTCCAGGGGGTGAATCAGGTCTACCCATGTTCCATGGGTGAGAAGTAAGAGTATGAAATCCATATCCTGGATTATAAGATGCGATCCTTTGAGGGACCGACTGGTATGGGTCATAATATCCAGGGTTAGGATATGGGTTAACCATTTCGGTAACCCGAGGAGAAGGATCAGGCGAAGCGAAAAGTTGTCTTCGCCACCTTGGGTTCTGATCCCAAGGTTGAGCTGATTCAGTGACCCGAGCTCTCAGATAAGCTCGTGGGTCCAGCTCTTCTGGATCTTGATTAGGTCCAGATCCAATGTTAGCCATTGTGGCTCAGTAGATAGAAGAAATGAGGTGAGAAGATGGTCCGGGTGAGGTGACTCGCCTCCTTGGGAGTGGCTCCCAAGGTCCAACCAAGTGAGGTCGAAGTGACCTCCTTCCGTGCATACACTGCCCAACCCCTGGGTTGGTGTAGCCACGCCGGACAAGGCTAAGGCCCTGTCAATCAAATGGTCCTTATAGATCAGGTGACCAGATTTTTCATTAGGGATTTAAATTCCTGAAGATAAGCTTGTCGTACAACCGACTAAACGTGAATTCCGCCTCACAAGCTAACTCAGCCAGTCTGGTTACGAGGGGACTAAGGGGAAGGTTCTTCCTTTGGCTTACGCCTCTGGTTCCGTTGACCCTCGAGCCACGGTCGTTTGACACTACCCCGCATACTTAGTCACCAGGTTTGGCAAGAGAGATTAAATTTGTTCAGTAGTACGACAACGAACTCAGGTTGAATTCGTGTTTTAAAATTATTTTTAACTCGTTTTCTTCAGTGGGGTTTGTGGTGAGTGGCCCACAAGGTGACCAAGCTCACCGGCTAACTAGACTTGATTAAGTCTAGGTTAGCCAAAAGTGTGGTCTCTAGTTGTGACCCTAAAGGTTCAACCTAAGTTGAATGCACTTCTAGGTTTTTTTTTTTTATTTTATTTCAACAGACCACAAAAATAATGTAGATTCTCTGATAATAATTGGAATCCAATTAGTTTTAAATTTTGCGAGTAGATTCCTATTTCAATTAGTTTTTCAGAGAATATTTTTTTGAAATTTTTACTATTTCAACCAAATTTTTAAGGAATTTTAAATATCAGGGGGTCAGATTTGGAACTTTGACCCCTAGATGGTTTTTCACCTAGAAACAGTATCAAATGATCTTCAAAAATTTGGGAAAAATATGGAAAATAAAGCCAATTAGATCATCTTTCAAACCCCACCATTTTTAGTCAAAACAGATTCGCCGATTTCTCGGAATCACTTTTTGAAATTTGAAAATTTTTGAATCTGGGTCAATCTGACCCCAGTGCACTTCATGAATTTTTAAAAATTTTATATTTGGAGTTTTTTAAAAGTAACAGTGGTATTTGAAAGATAGTTTGAAATTTAAGATTTTGCCCGAATTTCCAAATTTTTCGCTAACACATTTTTCGGCAATCGAATTTTCAAGTGAGATTTGAAATCTGACTGAGAATCAGAAGGTGGTGGAAAAGCTTTTGAAGAGGTTTGAATTTGAAATTTAAGCCTTCCACCAAAAATGCTTTTTTTTTTAAAAAAAAATATTTTGCACTTTTTTTTTATTTTTTTATTCTTTTAAAAAGAGAATTTTTCAAAAGATTCAAACGGAAATATCTCTTTTTTTTCTTTTTTTTTTCTAACTTAGATTCAAAAGGGAACCTAAAGAGATTTTTTTTCAAAATTTTTGATTTTTTAAAATTTTTTTTTCACGAAAATAAGAAAAATCTCTTTTTTTTTTTCAAAAGAAATTGAAGGAAGTAGATCTAGTCCTAGGGTTTAGAAAATAAACCTACTCTAAGAGAATGTGTTGTGCACCTGACTTTCTTCGCCGCGCTCGATGTGTGCGTAGATCCCGTTTTTCTTCCATGTTCCTGCACATCAACAGCGAAGTAGAGATAGATTTGTCAATGATAAGTAAAAGATCGAAATCAATAAAAATGACATTGCCTCCCCGGCAATGGCGCCATTTTGTTGGGGGAATCGTAGATCGCATTTTTGATAAAAGCGTCGTATTATAGTTGCGAAATACGATCCAACAAAGATATTGTTTTGAAATAACGAGACTTTGAGTCCCGGTCGTTCGTCTCTAGGAGGCGTTGTTTTTATTTTTGAAATCGATCTTAGAGCCGCTCTACCTTATTTAAACGATATGCTGGTGCGTAATATATAGGCGATTAAAGAACAAGCACCTAAATCACGCAAATATGATAATCATTTAGCTCATGGTGATTTCAAACACATAAGATATATATATATATATATATATATATATATATATATATATATATATATATATATATATATATATATATAATGAAATTTCATTCATCGTGGGAGAGTTGTTGCACAAGGAAATCTACAGGAAAGCTTATACATGAATGCTTAAAATTAAATCTAACTACCAGAAAATGATTGCATACAAGAATCAACGGGGGGATTTCGCATGCATCATTGGGGGAGAAGTAAGACTACTCTACTAAGCAGTAAATGAAAGCAATAAAAATTATGAAGAGCATGATCTAGAGCTAGAAGAATAGGGGGCATTCAGGGGTGGTCCCCGATGGCCTTGGAGTGGTCGAGAGAAGAAGGAGGGGCGGCCAATGGAACTTAGGCCAGCCCTTGGAGAGAGGTAGGGTTGATCTAGCATCCCGGCATGGTGTCCTCCATGGTGGTGGCAGTGAGCTCGTGGAGGTGGAGTGACTATGGAGGTGGCGTGAATGGCACCAATGGAGTGCAATTGCCAAAGAAGTGAATAAGTGCAAATGGCCACCCATGGGGTCTTTTTATAGACCCAATGGAAGCTCTCTAGTGAATTATGGAATTCTCTAGAGAGGCTTATGGTGGGAGCTCGTGGGAGAGTGAGAGAGAGAGGGTGGATGGTGGTTTTTAGATCCACCAAATGTGGATCTAAAAATTGAATGGCTCTTGGTTGCTATTTTTGGCAACCAAGGCAACCACACATGGTAGAGAGTTCTAGAGAACTCTAGGCTAGATATTTTCGTGTGGATGGTGTGTGTGGGTGTGTGTGGGTCGAAACTTAGGTGGCTAGGTTGATTAGGTTGGGTTGTAGTGGGTTTAGGTCAAGGTAGGTCTCAAATTAGGGTTATAAACCCTAATTCACTAAGGTAAAGTGCAATTAAACTTAATACAAGTTTAATTGGGTGTGTGGAAACTTAATTGAGAGTAAAACAACTCAATTAAGTCAAGTCTAGGTCAATTGGACTCTCATTGAGTCCAATTGGACAGTGTGGGCTGAGATCAGGGCTCAATTGGACTCAATGAGTCCAATTGAATAGGCTGATGGAATTGACTAAGATCCAAGTCAATTAGGTTTAGTGAGGACCTAATTAGGTCCTTAGGGAGGTCTAGAGGTGATGTACTAGGGTTAGGGCTCCTTAATTTAGGTTCCTATGGGGTTGGAATTAGGTTTAGGGACCTAGAGATCCAAGATCAAGGCTTAAATCTCAAAACAGGAATTGGAGAGCAATATTAGACGTTTAATTATAGAATCAGATGTCTTATACTCAAAAATCAGAAGTCCAGACTTGTTGTCTGGACGTCTAATCAGAGTCAGGAAGGATTTCGGGTTCTGTTTTGGGTATTCTGCAGAAATTGGACGTCTGACAAAGTGTCTGGACGTCCAATAACACTGCAGAAGTGGGTTTGAAGTGTGCGGGAGTTGGCTAAGGGTCCTGGACATCTTAAAACTTCTCTGGACATCCAGAGAAGGGTTGGAACTAGGGTTTTAGGGCTTCCTAGGTTGTTGTGACCTAATCTAAGGGTGGTTAAGGCTTGGGGAAGTCTCTAGGCTATCCTAGGGCTAGGATGGACCTAAGCTCTTCACATTTTACTGCTTTATTTCTACTTAATAGAATAGAAAACCTTTAACCCCCTTACATTATTATTCCTATATCTAAACTAGGCCTTCTACTCCAGCTCTGCTACAACTCTCGTTATTCCTGATCCAGCTTCAGATCCAGCTCCTGATCAGCTTATTCCCTGCAATCGACATAATGCACTTAATCAGCACATTATAACATTATTTTTTGCATAGCTAAAGAAAAGCAGTAAAGATGCAGATAATGCGTATGCATGCATGGATAACCCTAACTTATGCTAAGTCCTAGCCTAATTTAGGTCAATTAAGACCTATGATTGCTGTGCAATCAGAGTGCGGCAAGGGTGGTTGTGGTGGTGGTGTGCCATGAAGGCCGTTGTAAGTGGTTGGCGGAGGCAAAATATGAAGGTGAAGGGGGTGGCGTTCGGTGGAGCAATCGGCACAGCAATCCCCTCAATTTCTTAAGGGGTTTTGGTCACGTGGACACGACGATGGTGTGGAGGTTGATAGCGAGTGGATTGGTGGAGTAGAGTGGGCGCAAAAGCTCGTCGGAGGTATGTTGGCGAGGTGGAAGACGGAGTCAAAGCGGGAACTTTGGTGGTCGAAGTGAAGTCTGGAGGTGCGGTGATGATGAAAAGAAAATGAGGAGTCGAGGGGACTAGCTATTGGGCGAAGGAGGATGAAGTTGGTGTCGGTTGTGGTATGGCCAACGTCAAAGAAGGTGAAGACTTCAGTGATAGAGACGGTGACGACAAAGGGGTTAGGAAGCGCCTCGCAAATATGGCGGGGTGCAGAGTGAAGAGGGAAGTCGAATCAAACTGCCTATTGTATGTGGTGGTCGGCAAAGAGGCCGGAGGTGGAAGGTCACCGAAGATGAGTTGGAGCAAGCTAGAGGTAGGGAAAGAAGTGGAATTGTGGCTTAAAAACTCGCTAAGGAGGTAAGGCAAGCAAGGAGGGGCTTATATAGGCCATTGGACGAGCTTCCAAGCTTGGAAACCAAGCTTGAAAGCTCGAAAATCAGGGAGTAGGAATTGGTGATTTCAAGGAGTTCACACGAGCTCCACTAGGAGATTTGGAGTTTATGTTTAGGTTTAATTAGTTAGGGATGACCTCAAGATCTTCCCTTCCAAATTTGGAAGGGATTGATCAGGAAATTAGGGAGGTATCCCTGATTGAAGCTTGGCACCTTTGGGTTCACACCTGCCATGGTGGAAGGGACCCATTTGAAGAAAATGAAGAGAAGTTAGGGGGCTTTTGTAAGGATTTCAAAATTTGGGGGTATGAATGAGAGAGAAAGAGTCACATTGGACCAAAACGCAAACTAGGTCTAAATGATCTCTGATTGAGCCCAAATTTTGGTACAAACCTAATTTGGACTCAAGGAATCTGATGGTGTAGTCAAAGCTTGGTTTTGACCAAGTTTGACTGGGTAATTTATGCAGAAATCAAAATTAGGGCAACTTCCTGTCTATGACTCTATTTTGGGTTAAAATGGGATCAGATGGTCAAATCAAGGATGCCGAATCTTATAGAATATTTTTCTATGATTTTTAGAAGGTTTAGGTGAATTTTTTCCTGACCAGAAACTCAATTATTTAAGCGTGTCTGAAATTAGGGTATCGACTATCCATTAATTCACGAAATGCGTGAAAACATGTTTCTGTCTGCATGGACCCTCTTATTAGACATTAATGATCATTTGACATTTAATTAACCCATAGAATTCCTCGTGGTTATTCGGTACTTATGAAATGTAGTTAAAATTATAGAAATAACCCTGTGTTCTCTTTTTCTTAAAATAAAATAGAATGCACGTAGGACCCTCTGATGGTTATGTAGGAGCTTTTATCAACTTTATCAGACCAAATTGAGCTAGATAGGGCTCATGATGGTGTTCCCATCATAGTCCCATGCCTAGCTCTTGCTAGTCCCTTAGCAAAAAAAATTCTATGGATCAAACCAGTTATCTAGGTCAGATGTAACCATCAGGATGCCCTACTAAGCTGCAACTCTAGAAATCAGATCAGAATACCAACAATAGGCCTAGAGGTACTCAAGTACCATCCAAGATCCAGACTTGACCAGCCTCAGTCTTAATCTGCTGTGAAGGTTTCTAAGGCTCGCAAAGACTAGCCAGAGGTTCGTTGAACCCAGCGGTTAAAGCACCTATGTGTAAATGTAATAGGTCCAGGTTTAGTTTGCAATGTAATTTTTTTGTAAGAGAGAGGGATAGAAGTAGATTTTTCATTTGGAGAGTTTTCTCTCTCTTTTCATTTTAGATTTCCCTAAATCCAGCCTCGAATTGGCCCTAAACACGGTCTGTATTGGATTCCTTGTCCCCATCATCAATCCTCAAAGGGTCCCTGGCAATCGATGCTTCGGGATAGCATCACCCATGGCAACCCCCAGAACCATGGCTTTCGATACTTTAGGATAGTGCCGCCCATGGCGTTCTGTGTCTAAATTCAGGCCTTGATAACCGACATTTTGGGATAATCCCGCTCATGGCACCTGAACCAACACAAGGTGCTTACATGCCCTCGGTAGGATATTTAGATATCCTAGGAGACAAGCACCGAGGAGACGATATGTTATTACGCATCTTCGAGGGGGATTTCCTACCTCTCCATGCTGGGAAGTTGTCTAATCAACTTGTGTTGTCGAACCACTCCTAAGCTAGATCTTTGAGATGATTTTTCAGAAAAAAACACTTTTTGGCAGATTTTCCTTTGTTAAGCGCATTGAACTAGACTAAGTGTGTGATTTTTGGGTGCTTAGGTTACCAAGTCTTGCAAACTAAAGGGTAGGCAATGGGGCTGAATAATCCCTAAGCCTTAGACTTAATACATCAGCCTCGCACTTTCCTCAACCTCTTGAGGATTAATCTGGATCTTAAAAAATACTTGAGTGTTTAAACCCTAGAACAAATCCAAAAGGCCTAAGGTCTGTATCCACCACTAATTCCCTAAGTTTTAGCTTTCCATGCCTTAATTCATCATTCAATCCGACCTAGAAGTTAGGTAAGATCCCTATTTACTTTTAAGGGACTCTTTCCTTTTTTGTTTTTCTTTTGTTCCTTTCTTTCTTTTTCTTTTCCTTCCCTCCTTTTTTCTTCATTTAGCTCAAATGGATCTTCCTTCTTCTCAACCTCCTTTTTCTTTTTTTTGATGAAACCCTTTTTTGATTTGATTTTCATAGCATTTTGCACTTTAATACCCCCCCATGCCTACGATTTGCAATGCCCTCATTGTAAATTACTTGGGTTCAAGTTTAGCTTACATCGTACATTAGAACAGGGTCAAAGGGTGGGTGGATGGGTCGGGATGACTACTGCGAATGATTTCAAGCTTTGATACAAGTACCAAAGGTGGAGTCAGCTGTTCTAATGGACGAACCCTAAAGTGCAATATGAATTCAGCAAAGAGATATGTCAAAGGGGTTTCAGGTTTTTTCAAAAGATGATGGGTTGCCTCCCGTCAAGCGCTAAGTTTAATGCCATCAGCTGGGCGCAATGAGCTCAGGGAGAATGGAGATCAAAAGATAACGCAGCCAAGTTTGTGTTAGCAAGTTCGATGAATGGTTTGAGCCTCTGACCGTTCATGACAAAAGGTTCAGAATCATGGCTGAGTTCACTGATTTGTATAGCTCCATTTCCAAATGCATGTCAGACTAGAAATGGTCCAATCCACTTTGATTTGAGTTTGGCATCAAAGAGGAGTACTTTCTGACCAGGATGGAAAGTCTTGCGAGATGTGTTTATCATGAAAGGCCTTAACCCGTTCTTTATAGATTCGTGAGTTCTCATACGCGTCATTGCATAGTTCATCGATTTTGCTCATTTGTAATCATTGGTGGGTTTCAGCCTTCAAAAGATCTAGATTGCACTTCTGTATTGCCTAATAGGCTTTGTGCTCCATTTCGACGGGTAGGTGACATGCCTTCCTGTACACGAGTTTAAAAGGAGACATGCATAGTTGGGTTTTATGAGCGACCCTATAGGCCCACAAAGCTTCCAGAAGGTGGGCTGATCAATCCTTCCTATCAGGTCGAACAGTGACCTGAAGGATTTTCTTGATCACCTTCTTTGACAATTCCACTAATCCATTTGTCTGGGGGTGATAAGGAGTCGAGATTCGGTGTGACACCCCATACTTTGTCATCAGGGATCGGAACTGTGCATTTGTGAAATGGGTCCCTCCATTAGAAATGATAGCACGTGGAACGCCGAACTGGGAAAAGATGTGTTGATGAATGAACTTGATTAGCACCTTATGATCATTAGTTCGGGTCAGGATGGCTTCAATCCATTTTGACACACAGTCCACAGTGAGGAGAATGTACTCAAAGCCATAGGATTTAAAGAAGGGGCCCATGAAATCAATCCCCCTGATATCGAAGATTTCATAAACGAGAATCGACTGTAGAGGCATCATATCACGGTGGCTCATGTTGCCCAAGGTTTGGCAACGACTGCATGCCTTACAGTAATCGTGTGAGTCCTTGAGGATCGTGGGCTAATAAAAGCCGCACTGGAGGACTTTAGCTACGATTTTATGTCTGGAGAAGTGTCTGCCGTAGGCCTGGTCATGGCGGAAGGACAAGATGTCCTGTATTTCTGCTTTTGGAACACAACGTCTAATAATTTGATCAGCACCAATGTGGAAGAGGTACGGATCTTCCCAAATGTAATACTTGGCATCGAAAAGTAATTTATCTTTCTTGGCCTTCATTCAATCAAATGGAATTTGGTGGGATGCCAAGTAATTCACCATTTTAGTGTACCAGGGAAGTCTTGTACCAATAGTCAGGAGGTGCTCATTAGGAAAATGTTCCATGATAGGTCCGAAAGGGTCGATAGCAGAAGAAGGAAGGCAAGACAAGTGGTCAGCTACCACATTCTGTTTTCCCTCCTTGTCGAGAATCTCGAGATCAAATTCTTGTAGCAGCAAGATCCAGCGGATTAGTCGAGGTTTCGCATCCTTCTTTGCAAGTAAGTGCCTCACTGTAGTGTGATCCAAGTAGATGATGACACGGGAACCCAAAAGGTATGATTTGAATTTTTCTAAGCCAAATACTACAACCAGCAGCTCTTTCTCAGTAACTATGCAGTTACTCTAAGCCTCGTCAAGTGTCTTGCTAGCATAGTAGATGACCACAGGTTACCCGTTGATTTTTTGCCCAAGCACTGCACCTACTGCATAGTCAGATGCATTGCACATGATCTCAAAGGGTTGAGACCAGTCAAGGGATTGTAGGATAGGTGCTTGGTGAGTCGATCATGTAAGATCTCAAATGCGTGAATGCATTGATCGGTTATCTTGAATGGAGTGTCCTTCGACAGAAGATTTGTCAGGGGGCGCACGATTTTGAAAAAGTTGGGAATGAATTGACTGTAAAAATCGACGTGCCCCAGGAAAGATCTGATGTCCTTGACCGAGCTAGGCACAGGTAGTTTGGAAATCAAATTTACCTTAGCCCGATCGACTTGGATGCCTTTTTTAAATATAAGATGTCCTAGGACTATGCCCTCAGGAACCATGAAGTGACTCCTTTCCCAGGAAAGAACCAGATTCACATCAATGCACCTCCTGAGGATTTGGACCAAATGAAGGAGGCAATCATCAAAAGATTCACCAAAGATCGAGAAGTCATCCATGAAGACTTCAAGGTACTCACTTGCCATATTGGAAAATATGGCTAGCATGCATAGCTGAAAAGTAGTGGGTGCATTACATAGCCCAAATGTCATCCTACAAAATGCATATGTACCGTAGGGGCAGGTGAAGGTGGTCTTTTCCTGATCCTCTGGATGAATTGCCACCTGATTGTATCCGGTGTACCCATCTAGGAAACAGAAGAACTAATTTCCTACCAGTTTCTTAAGTATCTGATCAACAAATGGCAGTGGGAAATGCTCCTTCTTCGTGGAGGCATTTAGTCTTCTGTAATCAATGCAGACTCTCCACGAGTTTGCGATACAGGTTGGGATGGTCTCTCCGGATTCTGTCATGGTGAGCCCTGCCTTTTTAGGCACAACTTGGATCTAGCTCACCCATTGGCTGTTAGAGATTGAGTAGATGATCCCAGCATCTAACCACTTGACAATCTCTTTCTTCATGACATCTTGTAGATTTGGATTAAGTCATCTTTGCATCTCTCAGGATGGTCGTGAGCCCTCTTCAGTGTAGATGTGATGTGTGCAGTATGAGGGGCTGACACCAGTCAGATCATCGAGAGTCCATCCAATGGCTCTCCGATGTTGCTGGAGGATAGAAATCAATTTTGTTGCATGATCCAGGGTAAGTCAGGAATTGATGACCACAGAAAATGTGTAGTTTGAACCCAAGAAGACATATTTCAAATGATCTGGGAGGGGCTTCAATTCCCTAATAGGGTTATCAGTAGTAGTAGGAGGTTCAGGGTGGGGTTCAAGAGCAAAGGTAGGAGCTGTAGGTGTATCTGGGTCATGTCTAGGCTCCTCTAGCTGTAGGTCGTGATCTTCTTATGGTCGAGTATTAGCAATAATCGAGTTTTCCTCTATGAGTGGGTCCTCAACCACAGAATCGATATCTCAAACTTGTTCAATAATCTCACAGTTAATTCCTTTTTGGGCCTTAAAGATATCAATCTTTAATGTCTTGCTCCCAAATTTCAACTCGATTTGGCCCTCTTTGTAATTTATGTTTGCTCTAGCTGTGGCTAGGAATGATCTTCTTAATATAATCGGTGTGCTTTTCAAATTCTCAGGAGTATCCATGTCTAATACAATAAAGTCCACCAGAAAGTAGAAATCATGAATCTGAACTACAACATCCTCGAGAATTCCTTTAGGTGACCTGATTAATCGATCTGCTAATTGCAAAGTCACCTCTGTTGGTTTAAGTTCAGCTTCCTCAAGGTGGTCTAGTAGGGATGTTGGTATCAAGTTTATGGAAGCTCTTAGATCCAGTAAGGCTCGATCAAATTCTATATCACTAATTTTGCAGGAGATCAGAGGGGTACCAGGATCTTTTGCCTTAGGCGATAGTTTGCTAAAAGTGATGGAGCTGGTTGGCTCTAACAAGACGATCAGACTCCCGCCCTTAGTTCGCGGCTTTCACTTAGGTGTACACAAATCTTTCAGAAATCTCACGTAAGTCGATACGTGGTGAATTGTATCCATCAAGGGAATGTTTATCTGGACCTATTCAAAAAGCTTGACCAGGTCTTCCTCTAGTGCCATGATCTTGGGTTTCCTCTTTCCCTTAGTCAAGGCCTTAAGGAATGGAACCTTAGTTGGTTCCTCTAGAATTGGCTTAGGCTCTTTATCTGGGATAGGGGTGTTCTGGATCACCAATCTAGAGTTGGGGTCTGGATATTCAAGCATGTTGTGGCTAGGGAATGGTGGATCCTGGGTTGCTTTGCCACTATGGGTGGTGATGGAGTTAAGTCCTACCTGATTCTAGTTTGGGTTAGGCAAAATAGGTGTCTGCTACTGATACCTTGAATATGATGTTGAAGCTTCCATCCCATCAGGTGATGGAGCAGAAGGGGCCTGGTAAATATAGTGTGCTTGGCCTTGATTTGGGTTCATAACATGCCTCTGGTTTGGCACGTTATTTGGAATAGGTAGAGGTTGGGAAGGAAGTGCACCAGGTTGGTGAGCATTTGCCAGTCGGGCCAGCTGATTGTGAACCTTTGTGATTTCTTCTTTGTGTTATTTTTGCATGTCAACCAAGGTCTGGAGAATCAGAGACATTTGGTCCTCCCTAGGTGGCCTAGATTGGAAATTTTGATTGGGCCTTGGTTGAGCAGATTGATAAGGTCATGGGTTTTGTGGTCGGGGTTGAAATTAAGGTCTCGGGTTTGGGTTATTTCCTTACCACGTAAAGTTGGGGTGATTGCACCATCTAGGGTTATAAGTGCTTGAGAATGGATTATTTTAGATGGCGTGGAGATCCTCACAGGTCTGAGGAACACCAGAAAAATCAGAGTAAGAGGATTTAGAGTTCCCCCAACTAGAGTAAGCTAGTCCTGAGTTTCCTCCAAGACCATAATTAGATGGGGGTGGATAGGCATCCATCCCCTAAGAAGAGTAGGTGTTGTGTACACCCTCCCTTCTTGAGGGCGGGTGCATGTATGGGCTTTGTGGTGCAGTGATGGGTCGGTGTAGATGTCGACTTTTGTCATCCACCTTCTTCTCAATGATTGAGACCTTATCCAATTGACTGGCTACCAACTCCAGATCAACGGATGTGGAAAGGCCTCGGGTCTCATGTACCCCCCGATTATTTGTCAATGCGCGGGTGGTTGTCTGGTTGTACACACCCAATGACTCATTGTTCAGGGAGTTCTCGCACATGTTCTCAAGAATTTCCCAAATCGTCTCTTCATGTTGACCCATGATGCTGCCACCACAAGTTGCATTGACAAAGAGTTTGATATTGTCACGGAGCCCATGGTAAAAAACTGGACTTGTTCCCATTTTGGAACTCCGTGATGGGGGCACTTGCGCATGAGATCCAGAAAATAATCCCATGCCTCATGCAGAGGTTCTCTTACTCCTAGCAACAAGTGCATGATCTGCTGCCACATAGCATTCGTCCGACTAATGGGAAAGAATTTTTGTAGGAAAGCAGTTTGAAGTTCTTCCCACGTGATGATTGGATAAGTGAGAGTATGAAACCAATGAGCGGCTTTATCTAAAAGAGAGAAGGAGAACATTCTCATGAGTAAGCTATCTTGATTCTGCATGTTTGGCTTGAAGGTTTGGGCCAAAAGCTTTAGATGTTTAATGTGTTGGAAGGGATCCTCAGAGTTCAAGCCATGGAATTTCGGGATTATATGAAGCATGCTTGGCTTGAGCTCCACCTCAAGTCCTCCTGCAGAGAATTGCACTCGAGGTTGTATTTCCACCACAGTGGGATTGTAGTGATCTCGCATTTGAGGACACTGCGGTGGGTTGATGTGGGCATCGAATCGATCTCTAAGGTTAAGGAATTGATGTTGAAGGTCAGGTTCTTCTCCATGGGGTTCCATGGCTTTGGCTGGAGATATGGGCTCAGCATTGGAAGAGTCGGAGGAGATGTCAATTTGATCGGGAAGTTGCACACGCAAGGGGGTCGAGGCTTGGACTCGATGAGAGTGAAAAGCTAATGGAGGCCTCAAGGGTGGTCTCAAGGACCTCCTCCCAAACATGCACTGGAGGATGAGATGAGGGATAGAAAATGTGATGGACCTAATCGAGACACCCAAATATTTTTGGGTGACTATGGAGGTTCGAGGCGGATGATACCTCTTGATTAGAAAATCACTCACCTAAGAAGTAATTGGGCATCCAGGAAGGAAGAGTCTCACAAAGACCCCTACATGGTAGAGCATCCCCTTGGGTTACAGGGTTTCCCCCACCCAACCTTCCTTGTCACCGCGGATCCAAGTAGACCAGAATGAGAGACTTGACCTCTTAAGTCTACCAAATTATAAATCTGAATCGAGGTGTTGAAAGCGATTTTATGCGGTTTGTTAAATACGTTGTTGTAACGCGCAAAATCGATCAACTCTTAAATTTATATTCCTAGATAGGGGAGTATCTAAGGTCATCCAAGGAGGCCAAATGTTTGCAATAGTGATTCTCTTGCTTGGAATAAATCTCAGCTTTCTTTTTGGTATTTTTCAATATATCATTTTTTTCGTTTTTCAATTAAGACAACATGCGAAATGGTGGCGGGAAGGTGATTTACACTTCAATTTAAAATACTACCTCTAAGTGGCAAGTAGAACCTCTCCCTAAGCTCACTCTAGGCAAGTGGAGGCCTAGAATAATTCGGGAGAGGGAGTGAAGAATGCTAAAAACAAGCAAGTAGAAATGCAAATCAGAAACTGCAAAGAAGGCAACTAGATAAATGAAGTGTTTTACAAAAAAGGCCTAGTAGAGGAATGCTTCTACTACTAGAAAAATTAAAATAAAGAGAAGAAAACACAAATCCTCTAGATAGATGGTGAGGAAGAGGGCTTCTTGCTCCAAGGTTGGTGGCTCCCAAGCTTAAAAAGAATCCTCAAGCTCCTTCTTTGCTGTGCTCCGCCAAGGTGATGTCCTCCAAGGCAAGCCCTAAGGGGGCGTGCCTTAAGCTTCTCTCCAAGGGTGGACTTCCACCCTAGGTCCTTCTCCCTTGCCTGGTTGTCCTCCTTGAAGTGGAAGAGTCCTCCTCCTTGGCATGCCCCAAGTTGAAGAGAGTGGGGAGAAGAAGGCACCAAAAGGGCTGGTGATGTGCCCCTTTAATCTCCTTCTCTACTCCTTCTTCTTGGCCGTAGGTATAGGTGGTATAGGTAGAAACATACACTAATGGAGGATGCCCCAAAATGGTGGTAGGTGGTGGGTTTTTATAGAATAAGAAGGGGGCTAAGGTGACCCTTGAAATGGAGGGCTAGGATGGGGAGATGGAGGTGGTTAAGGATCCAATGGCCAAGGGTGTTTGGCGCCACCTTAAGGGACACCTAAGGGGTGGTTATGGTGGTTGACACCCCTTGATGTTGGTGCCAAAATGGCTTCTAGAAGAGGGTATAAGTTGGCGCCAAGAAGGATTCTAGAAGGAGGGTTAGGTGGATGGCTAGGATGGATTATGTGGGTAGGTGTAGGGTGGATGAAGGGCTGAAAGTTGGTGCCAAAATAGAGGTGGTTAGGCGTAGTTTTTGGCACCAACTTGTAGTGTCTTTTGGTGGTGATAATGGGATGAAGGGGTGGCTAGGAGGTGGCGCCAACTTGAGTAGGGTAGCTAGCTTAGGTAGGCTTAAGTTGGTGGAGCTAGCTAGGGTTGAATTTGAAGGTGGTGGATGGCCAAGGAGCTGGTTGCTAACTAAGATAAGCTAAGCTAAGCTAGCTTAGCTAAAGGTGGAGTAGAGGAGAAGGTGTTGGAGGTAGGGTTTGGAGGGAGGAGCTGAGGAGGAGAAGTCTGGAGCTGGAGCTGGAGCTGGCTACTGCTGAAGAGGCTGGCATGGAGCTACTTGATAAACGCTAGTTTATCATCATTCTTACGCATTAAAACAAACCTAGCTCTTAGGATTTTACTACGCAAACGGGTTTTTGGGCTGCATTTAGGCATAAATTAGGTTAGGCATGCATTGCATCCTTTATTTGTCTTTTTAATATGTTTTTGTGAGTGTTAGGGATGCACAGATATGCAGATCCTTAAAACCCTAGCACTCAAGAAGGCAAATGGTGAAGGAGAAGCCCAGACTAGTTGGAACTCAGCTCGATCCAGCTCACCACTGCTGGAACCTAGCTCACTTGAACTAGGGTTAGCTCATCCTAGCTCCATTCAGCTAATCTCAGCTGAATGGTAGCTCTAGAGAGTTCATCTTAGCTCACCCTAGCTCAAGTCAGCTCAGATCCAGCTCAACTTAGCTGAGTCTAGCTCATCTCAGCTCCTACTAGTTCACAGGGAGCTCTAGCTAGCTCAGCTGAGTTGACAGGAGTTCACCCCAGCTCAGATCCAGCTACATCCAGCTCCACTCAACTACAGCCAGCTGAAGAAGAACTCATCCCAGCTCAGGAAGCTCAAGTCCAGTTCCCGGGGACTCAGCTTAGCTCGACTCAGTTGAGCGAAGCTACCTTAGCTGCCTCAACCAGCTTGATTCTCCCCAGGAGCACCAGACCTAGCTCACCTCAGCTCATTTTGGTAGAAGCTAGCTCACTTTAGCTTGGCTTAGCAACTAGCAAAGAACTAGCAAGCTAAGCCAGCTAGAGTAGCCCCATGCCAGCCTCTTTAGCAGCAGCCAGCTCCAGCTCCAGCTCCAGCTCCAGACTTCTCCTCCTCAGCTCCTTCCTCCAAACCCTAGCTCCAACACCTTCTCCTCTACTCCACCTTTAGCTAAGCTAGCTTAGCTTATCTTATCTTAGCTTAGCTTAGCTAACAACCAGCTCCTTGGCCATCCATTACCTTAAAAATCAACCCTAGCTAGCTCCACCAACTCAAGCCTACCTAAGCTAGCTACCCTACTTAAGTTGGCGCCACCACCTAGCCACCCGTTCACCCCATTATCTCCACCAAAAGACACTTCAAGTTGGCGCCAAAAACCACCCCTAACCACCCCCATTTTGGCGCCAACTTTCAGCCTCTTCATCCACCCTACACCTACCCATATAACACATCCTAGCCATCCACATACCCCCCTTCTAGAACCTTAAGGTGGCGCCACCTAATAGCCTTCTAGAAAGCCCATTTTGGTGCCAACACTAAGGGGTGTCAACACCCATAACTACCCCCTTTGTGTCCCTTAAGGTGGCGCCAACTCTCCTTGGCCATGGGATCTCCAACCACTTCCATCAACTCATCTTGGCCATCCAATTCAAAGGTCACCATAGCCCCCTTCCTATTCTATAAAAAGCCACCACCTACCACCATTTTGGGGCATCCTCCCTTAGTATATTTTTCTACCTAAACCACCTATACCTACGGCCAAGAAGAAGGAGTAGAGAAGGAGATTAAAGGGGCACATTACCAGCCCCTTTGGTGCCTTCTTCTCCCCACTCTCTTCAACTTGAGCCACGCCAAGGAGGAGGACTCTTCCACTTCAAGGAGGATGGCCAGGCAAAGGAGAAGGAGTTAGGGTGGATGTCCACCCTTGGAGAGAAACTTAGGGCACGCCCCCCTAGGGCTTGCCTTAAAGGACATCACCTTGGTGGAGCACTGCAAGGAAGGAGTTGAAGGACTCTTGTCAAGATTGGGAGCCACCAACCTTGGAGAAAGAAGCCCTCTTCTTCACCATCTATCTAGAGGATTTGTGTTTTCTTTTCTTATTTGCATTTTTCTAGTAGTACAAGCTTTTCTCTACTAGGCCTTTTGTAAAACACTTTATCAATTATCTAGTTGCCTTCTTTGAATTTCTTGTTTGCATTTCTATTAGCTTATTTTCAGCATTCTTCACTCCCTCTCCCTAATTATTCTAGGCCTCCACTTGCCTAGAGTGAGCTTAGGGAGAGGCTCTACTTGCCACATAGAAGTAGTATTTAAATTGAAGTGTAAATCATTTTTCCCGCCATCAGTTCGCATGTTGCCTTAGCTTAAAAACAAAAAAATGATATATTGAAAAAAATACCAATAAGAAGTTGAGATTTATATTCCTAGCAAGAGAATCAATTTTGCAACCATATTGCCTCCTTGGACGACCCTAGATACTTCCCTATCTAGGATTATAAATTTAAGAGCGAAAGCGGATTTACGCATTACAATGACCTAATTAACAAACCGCGTGAAATCGCTATCACTACTCTAGCTGGCTTAGCTTGCTAATTCTTTGTTAGCTGCTAAGCCAAACTAAAGTAAGCTAGCTTCTACCATAATGAGCTGAGGTGAGCTAGGTCTGGTGCTCCCAGGGAGAATCAAGCTGGTTGAGGCAGCTAAGGTAGCTTAGCTCAACTGAGTTGAGCTAAGCTAAGTCCCCAGGAGCTGGACTTGAGTTTCTTGAGCTGGGATGAGTTATTCTTCAGCTGGCTGGAGTTGAGTGGAGCTGGATGTAGCTGGATTTGAGCTGGGGTGAACTCCTGTTGTTACGAACGCGCGCTTCAGACATCTTTTAAGACGTCTGGGAAGTGACCCAGACGTCTGACCAGACGTCTGGAACCACTTCCAGACGTCTGGAAATTGGTTATTTTTGGCACAACGCTTTCGTCTGCGTGCCTGAGCGTGCAGACCTACTAGCGCATCTCTCTCTCTCTCTCGCTTTTTCCCTCTCTCCTGCAGCTGCAGGCTGCGCCCTCAGTCCTCTCTCTCTCCTCCTCGCGCGACCTTAAAAGGCCACGCCCTCTCCCTCACTCCCGTCATCTCCGTTCCCTTCCTCTTCTCCTTCCAGCCGGTGTGTGAGAGCGAGCACGAGTGAGGCGACGGCAGCGATAGCCGCGGTGAGCGTGGGAGGAGGTGCTGCGTGTAGGAAGAAGCGCTCGGCCGTGAGGGCGAGCTCGCCGGGGCTGCTAGGGCTGGCCGGCGGGGGGCGCAGCGGGTGCGGAGCGACGCGGGAGGACTGCTGCGGCTCAAGCAGCAGGCGGACGAGGCGCGGCCAGGCGTCGGGAGCGGAGGGCGAGTCACGCCCTGGTTCTGGAAACTTTTCCAGAATCAGACGTCTGGAATTCTAGCTAAACGACGGGAACGACGTCGAGAAGACTGTCCAGACGTCTGAAAGGTGAGTTATTCCGTCTTCTTCGTTTTCTTCGATTGACCGTACTAAGAGAGAGAGGAATGGGTACGCGCAGGGTCTGAGATTCGCATCCAACGCGAATCAGACGTCTGGCTGCAGTGCCAGACGACTGGAGCGACTTCTAGACGTCCTGGGTGACCATCGGACGTCTGGGAACTAGGCCAGACGCCTCTGCAGGCCTCTGGACGTCTGAGAGCCCACGCAGAGCGAGGTAATTCGCTGATCCACTTTTTAAGACGTCTGGAATAAGTTCCAGACGTCTGATTTTGCACTATTTCGTCGTCTTCGACTCGTTTAGGGCCCATTCGGGTTCCGTTTTCCGCATTTCGAGTTGCGTTCTTTTCGGAATTAAATCCTCTACCTGTCTACAGTAGCTGTATACTATTTTGAGAAGTTCCTTGTGTTGATCCTTGTGATAGGACCCCATTCCGTTGCAGTCTCGGGGGTTGCGGAGGCACGCGGGATTCCTGACCACGCCCCCAGTTCGCCTGTTGTGACCGGTAGAGTGGCTTTAAGTATAATATGTTAAATTATGAAACCATAAATAGAACCTAGGACATTGCATGAATCCTAGGAATGAGAAATAGATTGAATGGTAGATCCTAGGGTGTTGCATGAATCCTAGGGCTGGAAAACTAGATTGTATGATAGATCCTAGGATATGGCATGAATCCTAGGACGGGAAAACTAGTGGAATGTATGAATACTGCAGTCTTGGAAAATGTGGAAAGGAAACAATAGCTGCCTGTGAATTAAATTAACAGCTGCCTGTTATGAATAAATGAACATGATTAAGAATATGGGATGTATGAACGTGAAATTGGAAAGGTGAAATCGGAATGCGCTGAGTTAAAGAGCTGGAACCCTACGGGGAATTAGGAGTAGAACTCCTGGAAAGTGAATGGAATAGAATTGGGGAAGTGAGCTGGCCCTTGAGTACGGAGTACCAAGGAGAGCGACTGTCCCCCTGTTTAGTGCAGAGCGGAGCCAGCCGCCCCAGGGACCCGGGGTTAGGACTGGCCACTCTGTATTGACTTGCTGGCCCTCGTGTATGTAGTACCGAGGAGAGCTACTAGTGTAGGGAGGTACTAGCTACCCCATGGGCCCCAGGGTTCTGCTAGCCTCCTACACCGACTTGTTAGGCCCACTGGGGCAAACCAGGGTAGTCAGGCGAGGGTGCGCGGACTGTGGAGGGGCAAGGCCCCTGTTTGGTTACTGTAGAGGGGTTGGACCCTGTTACTGAGAGGGCTCTGCCCTGTACTGGTTCCGTGCTGTGCTTTGGGCGCACCCGTTAACGGAAATGACTGATCGCGTGCCAGTGCGGGTTAGCTACCCGTGCGTTTACCGCGCGTGCCGTAGTCACCGTTACGTTTGTCAGTGACCTTGGGGTGGTTGACTGAGAGTAGGATCACCACAGGGGACTCTCCCGGCCAGGAGAGCACCACGTGCTACTTCTACTGTTCGGAAAAGACTGCAATCAAGATCGTTCCCATGAGGAACATTCGAGATCAAGTGAAGGATCTGAGAAATAGATAAATTGTGAAACAATAGAAAGACGTAAATAGAGGAAGAAAGAAAATTAAAACAGCTACTGTACACTTTACTGTTTCTTCAGTTTAGCTGCCACTCTACTCAGCGTTTTGCTGACGTGTTACACTCGTTACCTTTCAGGACCAGGTGTTGAGCAGCCAGGGTCAGCGGCTGCAGAGGATGTTGGGCCAAGTAGGGTCCAGTAGAGTTACCACTGTTCTCTTGTACCTCTTTGTGGTTCCACTGTAGTGAGTAGTTCTTGTTTCCGCTGTACTTTTCTTTACCTGCAGTTCATATTATGTTATGAATGTTGTTCTACTGTTGTGGTGGTATATACTGTAGTGGTTTCTTTCCTTACTGCTGTATTTTCTTACTGTTAGTTATATTCATGCTGAATGTGGTTTATTTTACTGCTCTTTTGGTTACTTCCTCGTTGGACAACCAGGTCTTGGGGTTAGTCGAGTCGGTCCTGTTCTCGTGTCTCGTAGGGACTCAGGAATCGGGTCGTTACAAGATGGTATCAGAGCAAGGTCGTCCCGAGAAGTGAATCAACTGACTGGAAAATAACCAATTCACATGTTTATAACTAGAGTAGCCACCACAACATATCTCTTGACATGAGCTCTTAGACGTTTTCGTTAGGTACTGTTCCGTACTGACGTATTTCGTTGTTTTGCGTCTCCTTGTAGGAGATGCCTCGTCGTGGAACTAGGAGGGTGGGCCGCAGGCGCGGCCGAGGTCGGGGCCCGAGAGACAGATGTGTCGGGCTTGGAGTACATACTACCCCTCCTCTTCTCCTGAGCATACCGTCTTCGGACCTCGTCCAACTAATTCGAGAGGTGGTTCGTGAAGAATTTCAGCTTCCACCCACATCGCCACCCCCTCCTCCCCCTTCCGAGCATACGACAGGGGAGTTGGTGGTGGAACGAGATTTCCGCCGTCACACTAGGCGTGTTAGGAGAACTCAAAGGAGACACGTGGCGTCCGCAGGAGAGCCGTCATGTTTTACAGGGCCATCAGTGGCCTTTGGGGTCCCTCGACAGGGGCCAGTCGCCAGCACAGAACCCCCGCCCAGCCGACAGCAGGGACCCACTGAGGGCGGGAGCCGGGTTCCCCTCTATTACCAGTGTGGCCAGCCAGGCCACATCAGGAGGGACTGCTCGTCTAGGGCAGGAGGTCAGCAGATACTTCCCGCACAGAGCACTGGAGGACGCGAAGGAGGCCGCGGTTACCAGGTGCGAGGAGGAGGACAGCAGTCGCGAGGAGGGTACCGGCCAACACCTACCCGTCCGACGCAGAGTGTGGCTGCTTCGTCCGCACCTAGAGCTGAAGGGCGTATCAATGCCCTGACACACAGGGACGCCAGAGCTTCGGGATCGGTGGTAGCAGGTATGGTTTCAGTTTCCGGCAGACTCGTTTACACGCTTTTCGATTCCGGCCCTACGCACTCATTTGTCGCAGCCAGTTTCGCAGTTAGTTGGACCAGGATTATACACTGTTAGAGAATCCGTTCGTAATCAGAGGTCCAAGTGGTTAGCTGTTTGTAGCTAAGGAGGTGTACACGGATTGCGAGGTCAGCGTCGGGGGACATAGCCTGCCAGCTGACCTGATTATGATACAGATGGAGGACTTTGGAGTGATTCTGGGGATGGATTGGCTGTCCGCTTACCACGCCTTGGTGGACTGTTTTGAGAGGAAGATTGTCTTCTCCATGCCGGAGTTGCCTTCTTTCGAGTTTCACGGACATCCAGTGGACGGAGGTTTCAGGTGCATTTCGGCACTTCGGGCGGCGAGACTTTTGAGCCAGGGGTGTGAGGGTTTCCTAGCTTGTGTAGTGGCAGAGCCCAGCCTTGTGGCAGACTTCCAGAGCATTCTGGTGGTCAGAGGGTACCCTGACGTGTTTCCAGACGAGTTACCAGGACTACCGCCCGAGCGTGAGATCGAGTTTGAGATCTCACTAGTACCAGGGACCAGCCCCATCTCCACCGCGCCATAAAGGATGGCACCGCTTGAGCTGCGAGAGCTCAAGTCCCAGTTGCAGGACCTTTTGGAGAAAGGTTTCATGAGGCCCAGTGCGTCTCCCTGGGGAGCCCCAGTACTGTTTGTGAAGAAGAAGGATGGGACCTTACGCCTTTGTGTGGACTACCGACAACTGAATAGGGTCACCATCAAGAACAGATATCCGCTGCCGAGGATCGACGACTTATTTGACCAGTTGCGGGGTGCCACGGTGTTTTCCAAGATCGACTTTAGGTCTGGATACCACCAGTTGAGGATCAGGGAGACCGACGTCTCCAAGGACACTACGAGTTTTTGGTCATGCCGTTTGGGCTGACCAATGCCCCCGCTGCTTTCATGGATCAGATGAACCGGGTGTTTAGACCGTACTTGGACCAGTTCGTGGTGGTTTTCATAGATGATGTACTCGTCTATTCTAGAGATCAGACGCAGCACGGACAGCACTTGCGGATGGTTCTGGACACACTGAGACGACGTAGGCTGTACGCCAAATACAGCAAGTGTGAGTTCTGGTTGAGGGAGGTGACCTTCTTAGGTCATGTGATCTCTGGAGACGGCTTGGCGGTGGACCCAGCCAAGGTTGAGGCAGTACTCAAGTAGGAGAGACCGCGTTCAGTCACTGAGATTCGCAGTTTCCTGGGACTAGCAGGCTACTACAGACAATTCATCAGAGGATTTTCACAGATTGCACGTCTTATGACACAGTTGACCCGGAAGGACGTGCCCTTCGCTTGGACAGATGCCTGTGAGGCGTGTTTTCTGGAGCTGAAGGAGAGGTTGACCTCGGCTCCCGTGCTCACCATCCCTGACAGTAGTGGCGGGTTCGTTGTGTACACGGATGCCTCCTTGCAGGGGTTAGGAGGTGTGCTCATGCAGAGGGGTCACGTTGTTGCTTACGCTTCGCGGCAACTGAAGCCCCATGAGCATACCTACCCTACCCACGACCTAGAGTTGGCAGTTGTTGTCTTCGCGCTGAAGACTTGGAGGCATTACTTGAACGGTGAGACCTTCGAAATTTTCACAGATCACAAGAGCCTCAGATGCCTTTTTGATCAGAAGGAGCTCAAAATGAGACAGAGACGTTGGTTGAAGCTCCTGAAGGACTATGACTACAGCGTCTCCTATCACCAGGGAAAGGCCAATGTGGTGGCTGACGCCTTGAGCCGTAAGGCGCCCGCACACTTGGCCAGTTTACAGTTATAGAGTTGGAGCCTTTTGGAGGAGGTGGGCAGTTGGAGACCTTTGGAGTTACGGGGGCACTGTGGGGCAGTGATGGTGACACGACAGACCAGGCCAGAGCTGATAGACCGCATCATCACAGGATAGATGGCCGATCCGTACTTGCAGTCCTTGCGCGACAGAGTACTGTCGAGAGACCCGGGGGACTTCTCTTTCACAGACCAGGTGCTGCGCCTGAGGGGACGGTTGTGCATTCCCAGAGACGAGGAGCTGTTGAGAGAGCTCCTGACTGAGGCACACGGTTTCAGATTCACCATACATCCCGGAAACACGAAGATGTACCACGACTTGAGACGCGAGTTTTGGTGGAGGGGGATGAAGCGGGATGTGGGTGAGTTCGTGCAGCAGTGCTTAGTGTGCCAGCAGGTGAAAGCCGAGCATCAGAGGCCTGCAGGGCCGCTACAGCCGCTTCCAGTGCCAGAGTGGAAGTGGGAGAGCATCACCATGGACTTGGTGGTGGGCTTACCTGTTACCCAACGAGGACACGACGCAGTCTGGGTAATAGTGGATAGACTGACGAAGACGGCACGATTCCTGCCGATCCGAGTCACTTTGGGACCAGCACAGTTGGCAGAGAGGTATATCCGTGATGTGGTACGACTACACGGAGTTCCGCAGGAGATCGTATCCGACCGGGATACCCGCTTTACGTCCCAGTTTTGGGCTGAGTTTCAGTAGGCCTTGGGGACGCGGTTGAGGTTTAGTACGGCTTACCACCCCCAGACGGACGGACAGTCTGAGCGCACGATACAGACACTTGAGGACCTTTTGCGTGCCTGTGTACTGGACTGGAGGGGCTCTTGGGAGGAGCACCTGCCCCTGGCGGAGTTTGCATACAACAACAGTTATCACTCGAGTATCGGCATGGCTCCCTACGAGGCTCTGTACGGACGGAGGTGTACGGCACCCTTGAGTTGGGTTGAGGTGGGGACCAAGTGGGAGGTTGGCCCCAGGTTGATCCGGCAGAGTCAGGAGGTAGTCGAGCAGATCCACAGGCGACTCCGCACTGTCAGGAGCAGACAGAAGAGCTACGCTGATCGGAGACGTAGAGGGGTGCAGTTTGAGGTTGGGGACCACGGCTTCCTTCGTGTTTCGCCCATGGAGGGCCTGCAGCGGTTTGGGGTGAGAGGGAAGCTCGCGCCGAGGTTTATGGGGCCCTTTGAGGTCCTGGAGCGGGTTGGACCCGTTGCTTACAGGCTTGCCCTCCCCCCGCAGCTTTCTGGTGTGCACGGCGTGTTCCACGTGTCCAACCTCAGGAAGTACGTAGCTGATGAGAACCTCATCATGAGACATAACTAGCTCATTTTGACCTAATACAAATGATAAAAGCTCCTACATAACTTAGCAAAGGGTTTAATTGAGGAATAAGTGTTCTGAGAAGAAAACATGAAATAAAGGTTAAAAACTGCAATTTCACCATTGCAGTACATAAACGAAATTTCTCAGAGACCGAACATAGGTCAAATGATCTAAATAAGATAAAAAGTGGGTTGAATCAATCAGAAATGGGTTCATGAGCAATTTAAGAATTAAATGACATTCTGTAACCCTAAAACAAACCCACTTCAATTCACGAGGTTTGAGGCAAAGTAAAAATGGAATAAACCCTCTAAAATTCATAGAAAAATAATCTCTAGGGTTTAGAACCTTCAATTTGGCCTTGGGAACCCATTTTGACCTACATTGAGAATCATGCCCAATTAACAACTTAATTTGGGTTTTTTTCGTAATTTGACCGGTCAAACAAGGTTTAATCTAGAAATAAAATTCACCATCTGAATCCTTAGGTCCTAATTAGTCATGTATAAAAACTTGAGCCTAAGAAGAAACCTTCTTGACCAACTTTACACTTTGGTCCTCATATATTTACTTTTTGGCCCTCAACTTTTGAACCCTCACATTTTGGCCCCTAACTCTCCTTCGTTCCTTGCGTTTAGGTCCCTCCTGCAAAACCTGAGCAGCACCATGCTCCGGCGACCTTGCGCGGAGCATGGCGCCGTGCAGGGTGAGGTGGGGGGCCTGCCAAGTCAAATGGGGGTGCCCTGCGTCGTCAGCCGTCGCAGGAGCACCCCCCCTGAGTGCTGCATCCACCCATACCAGCCGTACAAACGCACGGACGGTATGGGTCTCCTTCCTCCGGCATCCTCTGGCGAGGGAGGCACGTCGCCTCCCTCCGCCCTCCTCTCCATCTCTACCTCTATAAAAACCCCACAAGCTCTGTCGTTCTCCGGAGCTCGGATCTGACGGAGATCCCCCTCACTTCCTCTCTTCCTACTCCGACAGACGCCCCCTTGCTCCGGCGGTTTCTCCTCCTCCTCCTCGTCTCTCTGCTGCAATACCAGCAGCAGAGCCACCTCCCTGATCTTCCTCCGCGTCGCGCAATACCAGCGTGCGCTGCCTCTACCCCGTCGTCGCCGCCGTCCTCCCCCACTGGGCACCTTCTTCTCTGGTGACAGCAGGTACAGCCATCCGCCTCCTCGCCCCCTTCGTCCCTTTAGTTAGGTTAGAACTACTTCCCTGCCTCCTCTCTCTCTTTTCCCCCTGCTATTTTTATCTAATTACCCCTCGACCGCGCCTAATCACCCTTACCTACTCCATATCCGGCCAAACTCCGGCGACCCGCTCCCGTCACTCCAGCACCCCACACGGCTCGCCGACCCTCACAGAACCTCCACCTCCTCACCCTGATCAACCTCCGCCCTTCCACTTCCCACCAATCGCCCTCTGCAGACCCACCGACCAAACCCATCTCCCAACCTGCAGTTTGACCTAGGGCGGCCCTTAGGCTCCGCCCCGCCACCTGCAGACCCCCCGACCACCTTCGCCGTGCTACGGCGAAGGTCCTCCGCGTATCTGATTAGGCCGAGAGGCCGTTTCTCTGTGAGCAGGTACTTCGCTCGCCGCCGCCATTGCTGAGTGAAGCAGCTTCTTCGACCTGCTCCTCCAGGCGCGCCACGCCCAGGTCAGACTCCCAGGCTGCGCGGGGCATCTCCGCAAAGAAGTCCCAGGCTGCAGTTGGGGCAAAGCCTTAGCGTGGAGCCTCGATTGTGCGCTGCCTCCTCCGCGCGGGTGTCCAATTGGGTGGGACATTTAGTCCCACCTCGGAAACTCACTGAGGCGAGCGGGCGCTTAAAGGCAAAAAGTGCCTTAAGCTGTTCGCCTCAGATCACGGGGTGAGGTCCCCTTCACCCGCCCGATTACCCGGCCTCATTCGCGCTCATGCCCTGCGGACCTGGCCCGACCCGATTAGCCCGACCTGCACTCCTCGCCCACCACCGCAGGCTGGTGGGCCTGGACTTGGGCGGGACCCGCGTAACCGATTAATTGGTTGCTGTAGGAGAGCTTTCCTAAGAGCGAATTCTGAGAGAGGGAGACGCGGGGGGATGGTAGAGTAGGTTTTGCCCTCTGACGAAAACCTTAAGTGTGCAGGCACAGGTGAAGACGAAGAAGAAGAAGGAAGCTAGGAGACACTGTAGCAGCAGCAGTTTAAGTCGTCTGATTGGAAAATCAGACGACGTCCTGAAGGCAAAGAAGAAGAAGAAAAGAAGAAACAGGACCGCAGCAAAGAAGAGAGAAGACAAGAAGAACACGAGAAGAAAATCTGAAGAAAGAAAGAGAAGCAAGAAAAGAAGAAGAAGAACACAGGAAGAACAAAAGAAAGAAGATTCAAGAGCCAAAGAGAAGAGAAGACAAAGAGGAAGAAACAAGAGAAGAAGAAGCCAAATTTCCATATCTCTCTCTCTCTCTTTATTTTTGTAATAGAAATACTGTACTTCTAGAATACAACTTGCTCCCTGAGTTCGACCTTGGGAGAACTTTATTTTCTGAGTAAAAAATATCTGTAATGATGGCAATAACTAGCTGTACTACAACGCTATTTCTTTAACAAAACCTAGTCATAAGTTATCGGCCACTCATCAGTAGCCGATCCCAGTCACGTATTGAGTCACGAGAGCGTCGAGGTGGGCGACGACCTGACCTACCCCGAGCGGCCAGTGCAGATTCTAGACCGAGACGTCCGCAGTTTAAGACGAAAGCAAGTACCCCTGGTAAAGGTTTTGTGGAGGAGCCAGCGGTACGAGGAGGCTACCTGGGAGCCTGAGGTGGCAATGCGGGAGCGGTACCCGGAGCTTTTCGCGAGTACGCTTTTCGGACCGGCTTCGGTCCTCTTTGAGTTTGTTATGGTTATTTTGATGTCTTTTCCGCACCCTAGTTAGCGCAAGTTTCGGGGATGAAACTTCCTTTGAGTTTGTTATATTGTTACGAACGCGCGCTTCACACGTCTTTTAAGACGTCTGGGAAGTGACCCAGACGTCTGACTAGACGTCTGGAACCACTTCCAGACGTCTGGAAATCGGTTATTTTTGGCACAACGCTTTCGTCTGCGCGCCTGAGCGCGCAGACCTGCGAGCGCATCTCTCTCTCTCTCTCTCGCTTTTTCTCTCTCTCCTGCAGCTGCAGGCTGCGCCCTCAGTCCTCTCTCTCTCCTCCTCGCGCGGCCTTAAAAGGCCACGCCCTCTACCTCACTCCCGTCATCCTCGTTCCCTTCCTCTTCTCCTTCCAGCCGGTGCGTGAGAGCGAGCGCGAGTGCGGCGGCGGTAGCGACAGCCGCGGCGAGTGTGGGAGGAGGTGCTGCGTGTAGGAAGAAGCGCTCGGCCGTGAGGGTGAGCTCGCTGGGGCTGCTAGGGTCGGCCGGCGGGGGGCGCAGCGGGTGTGGAGCGACGCTTGAGGACTGTTGCGGCTCGAGCAGCAGGCGGACGAGGCGCGGCGCGGCCGGGCGTCGCGAGCGGAGGGTGAGTCACGCCCTGGTTCTGGAAACTTTTCCAGAATCAGACGTCTGGAATTCTAGCCAGATGACGGGAATGACGTCTGGAAGACTGTCCAGACGTCTGAAAGGTGAGTTATTCCGTCTTCTTCGTTTTCTTCGATTGACCGTACTAAGAGAGAGAGGAAATGGGTATGCGCAGGGTCTGAGATTCACATCCAACGCGAATCAGACGTCTGGCTGCAGTGCCAGACGACTGGAGCGACTTCCAGACGTCCTGGGTGACCATCGGACGTCTGGGAACTAGGCCAGACGCCCCCGCAGGCTTCTGGACGTCTGAGAGCCCACGCAGAGCGAGGTAATTCGCTGATCCACTTTTTAAGACGTCTGGAATAAGTTCCAAACGTCTGATTTTGCACTGTTTCGTCGTCTTCGACCCGTTTAGGGCCCGTTCGGGTTCCGTTTTCCGCATTTCGAGTTGCGTTCTTTTCGGAATTAAATCCTCTACCTGTCTACAGTAGCTGTATACTGTTTTGAGAAGTTCCTTGTGTTGATCCTTGTGATAGGACCCCGTTTCGTTGCAGTCTCGGGGGGGGGTTGCGGAGGCACGCGGGATTCCCGATCACGCCCCCAGTTCACCTGTTGTAACCGGTAGAGCGGCTTTAAGTATAATTTGTTAAATTATGAAATCATAAATAGAACCTAGGACATTGCATGAATCCTAGGAATGAGAAATAGATTGAATGGTAGATCCTAGGGTGTTGCATGAATCCTAGGGATGGAAAACTAGATTGTATTATAGATCCTAGGATATGGCATGAATCCTAGGACGGGAAAACTAGTGGAATGTATGAATACTGCAGTCTTGGAAAATGTGGAAAGGAAACAATAGCTGCCTGTGAATTGAATTAACAGCTGCCTGTTATGAATAAATGAACATGATTAAGAATATGGGATGTATGAACGTGAAACTGGAAAGGTGAAACCGGAATGCGCTGAGTTAAAGAGCTGGAACCCTACGGGGAATTAGGAGTAGAACTCCTGGAAAGTGAATGGAATAGAATTGGGGAAGTGAGCTGGCCCTTGAGTACGGAGTACCAAGGAGAGCGACTGTCCCCCTGTTTAGTGCAAAGCGGAGCCAGCCGCCTCAGGGACCTGGGGTTAGGACTGGCCACTCTGTACCGACTTGCTGGCCCTCGTGTACGTAGTACCGAGGAGAGCTACTAGTGTAGGGAGGTACTAGCTACCCCACGGGCCCCGGGGTTCTGCTAGCCTCCTACACCGACTTGTTAGGCCCACTGGGGCAAACCAGGGTAGTCAGGCGAGGGTGCGCGGACTGTGGAGGGGCAAGGCCTCTGTTTGGTTACTGTGGAGGGGTTGGACCCCTGTTACTGAGAGGGCTCTGCCCTGTACTGGTTCCGTGCTGTGCTTTGGGCGCACCCGTTAACGGAAACGACTGATCGCGTGCCAGTGCGGGTTAGCTACCTGTGCGTTTACCGCGCGTGCCGTAGTCACCGTTACGTTTGTCAGTGACCTTGGGGTGGTTGACTGAGAGTAGGATCACCACGGGGGACTCTCCCGGCCAGGAGAGCACCATGCGCTACTTCTACTGTTTGGAAAAGACTGCAATCAAGATCGTTCCCACGAGGAACATTCGAGATCAAGTGAAGGATCTGAGAAATAGATAAATTGTGAAACAATAGAAAGACGTAAATAAAGGAAGAAAGAAAATTAAAACAGCTACTATACACTTTACTGTTTCTTTAGTTTAGCTGCCACTCTACTCAGCGTTTTGCTGACGTGTTACACTCGTTACCTTTCAGGACCAGGTGTTGAGCAGCCAGGGTCAGCGGCTGCAGAGGACGTTGGGCCAAGTAGGGTCCAGTAGAGTTACCACTGTTCTCTTGTACCTCTTTTTGGTTCCACTGTAGTGAGTAGTTCTTGTTTCCGCTGTACTTTTCTTTACCTGTAGTTCATATTATGTTATGAATGTTGTTCTACTGTTGTGGTGGTATATACTGTAGTGGTTTCTTTCCTTACTGCTGTATTTTCTTACTGTTAGTTATATTCATGCTGAATGTGGTTTATTTTACTGCTCTTTTGGTCCCTTCCTCGTTGGACGACCAGGTCTTGGGGTTAGCCGAGTCGGTCCGGTTCTCGTGTCTCGTAGGGACTCGGGAATTGGGTCGTTACACCTGTCAACTCAGCTGAGCTAGCTAGAGCTCCCTATGGACTAGTGGGAGCTGAGATGAGCTAGACTCAGCTAAGTTGAGCTGGATCTGAGCTGACTTGAGCTAGGGTGAGCTAAGATGAACTCTCTTGAGTTGCCATTCAGTTGAGATTAGCTAAATAGAGCTGGGATGAGCTAACCCTAGTTCAAGTGAGCTAGGTTCCAGCTGTGGTGAGCTGGATCAAGCTGAGTTCCAGCTAGTCTGGGCTTCTCCTTCACCAATAGCCTTCTTGAGTGCTAGGGTTTTAGGGATCTGTATATCTGTACATCCCTAACACTCACAAAAACATATTAAAAAGATAATAAAAAATGCAATGCATGCCTAACCTATTTTATGCCTAAATGCAGCCCAAAAACCCATTTGCGGAGTAAAATCCTAAGAGCTAGGTTTGTTTTAATGCATAAGAATGATGATAAACTGACGTTTATCAGGTGCTTAGAATTCTACTTAAACTTTAGAGTTGATTTTTGCTTGGTGACTGATGGGAACACCATCATGAGTCATAACTAGCTCAATTTGATCTGATTAAGTCATTAAATGCTCCTACATAACCGCCGGAGAACCCTAAGTCACTACATAATCATCAAGGGAAAGATAAGAAACCATGGTTAAAACTACAATTTTACCATCATATCATGAATGCAGAATAACCACAGGTTTTATCAGGGGTTAATTAATGGTTGAATGGTCCTAAAAGGCTAACAAGTGGGTAAGAACAGATAGAAAAGAATTTTTTAGTGTTTTGAGAATTAAATGACTTCTGAAATCCTAAAAATAGACCCACTTAATAAATTGAGGTTTTGGTCAGAATGAAATTCACCTAAACCCTTTAAAAATTATAGAAAAATATTATCTAGGGTTTGGTATCTTCAATTTGACCATTAGAATTCATCTTGACCCAAAATAGAGTCTTAAATAGATAGTTGCCCTAATTTGGGTTTCTATGCAATTTATCTAGTCAAACATGGTCAAAAATAAAATTAAACTTTGCCATCAAATTCCTTGGGTCCAAATTAGGTTTGTACCAAAATTTGGACCCAATTTGAGATCATCTTGACCTAGTTAAGGCAACTCTGAGCTTCACTGTTGATATCGAGCAAGAATTTCTTGATCGATTCTCAATCAATCAGTCTCAAAATAGATACTCAGATTCTTGACGAAGTTGCCTTCCATTTGAGCCACATCTTGGGCTCCAAGTCTTGCCCAAAGTGCCATGCGAATCAATTGAAATTTGGGTTTCTATCTTCGGCGAAGCTTTGCAAGCTTAAGAGCTTGATTCTCAAGCTCTATTCGCCTTTTGATGACCTATAAAAGAACCCCTGGGGCACAACGGACTTCCCACACTTGCTTTTTGCCAGAAATCCCCCTCCTTCCTCCCTCCTCTCCGACCAAAAGACTCCACGATGTCTGGCAACTCCTTCTAATCCTTCTTGTTGTCCAATCGCAATACCAGTGGTGGAGTTCTCCCCCTCAGCTTCTTCCGCATCGTGCCATACCAGCGGATGCTTCCCATCTCTGTCGTCGCCGTTACCACCCACCAGAGAATTCATCATCCCCGATACCCGCCGATCAAAGCCAGTGTTGTCCTCCCCCTTTCGTACACTTAGAATAAGTAGTTGGTCTCTCTAGGTTCCTAGGTTAATTTCCTACCCAAAACACCAAAAACAACCCCTCGCTACCGCCATTCACCCTCATCATCCTCGTCTCTGACCGAACCTCTAGCGAGGCGCCTCCATCGCTACAACCCTCCATCCGCCTCACCGACCACCTCAAAACCTCTGCCTCACCTTCCCGCACAAAACCCGTCTCCTATTTCATCCTCTTGTTCACCCAAACTCCCCCCGAACAATCCACCTTCATGCCACCTTCTCCGTCACCGTACACCTTCCACACACACTCCCACACCACGAGACCACCGCCACCACATTCCACGACCCATGATGACTCTCCTGAAGTGTTTTGACAAGGTCGAGAGGTCGTTTTACTTGTTTCAGGTGTCGAGCTCCGACCACCATTAGCAGGCAAGCTTCAAGCTTGCTTGAAGCCTTCTTCAGCGCCTAAAGCTCCAGGTAGCCATCCCAGGTCGTGCGGAATACTCCTAGGCAGGATCTCAGGGCACCAGTTGGAGACCTCATCCTCCATAGTTGTGCCAATTCAAGCCATCATCACTGTGGCAGCGGATGTGCGAAGATGGGTGGGACTTTAGTCCCACCTCAGAAGCTAAGGAGAGCTTGCGCCTGCATAACTTGAAAAAGTGATAGAGGCTTATCGCCTCAAATCACTTGGGGGGGTGAGGTCCCCCGCACCCTCTCACGCGCTTCGTCTGCGACACTGCCCCTGCGTACCTAGTGCACCTGACTACCCACCTAACCCGTGCACACCTCAGCTGCGACCCACACCTGCAACCCTGGTCTCGGGTATGCTTAGATCCGAATTCGATATCTCGGTACTGTGCATGGCCTTGTGAAGGTGGAAGAAAGGTGGAAACTCAGAGAAAGAGGAGTGAGAGCACGGGGTAGGGGGTTTTGCTCTATTGTGGATCGACTAAACTTAGCCAATTTCGTAAGTTTCCCCCTGTGCATCTAAAGAGAAAGTGGGCAGAAGAAGAAGGCTTGAAGAGGAGAAGGAAGAAAGCAGAGAAGGGAAGAAATCAAAGGAAGGAAGAAGAAGAAAAGGCATAGCGGCAGAAGAGAAGAGGAAGAAGAAGATGAAAAGCTAAAGAAGAGAAAAGGAAGAAATCAAAGGAAAGAAGAAGAAGAACTAAAATGAATGAAGGAGCAACGCAATTTAAGTCATGACGTATGATTATCTGTTCCTTCATTTGATTATATTTGAATATTTGTTATATGTGTTAGGCTTATAATTGGTGATCCAAATCACCATTATTTTGTCTAGAATTCTTTTTATCTCTTCATATACTCAAGTTATCCATTGCATATTAGTTTTTGAGTAATTTATTGTGCTCATTTATATTATCTATTGAGATTAGTATGTGAATTCCTATTTGCTTCCTATGTTCGACTTCGGACTTCCATTTGAGTAATAAATTTTATTTATTTTTCGCACTGATTCGATCTATACTACAACGTGATGACTCTAAAACCCGATTTCAAGCAACTAACATTTTGGCACCATTTCCAGGGAACAACACGCAATTCACTACTATTATCTTGCTATATTTGATTATATTTGTGCACTGACTTGCCTTATTTGCTTTCTTGTGATTTTGCGAGGTACTTCATGAGGAGATCTTCTGCGCAAATCAACCACTCCAGGGCAGGTAACTTCTCTATTCTTCTCTAATCAACCTCCTAATCTTGGGAGGACAAAAAAGGAAACAATCAATTGGGAATCACCTGCCTTATTTTTCATAGTAATTATCATTTAAAGGGCAAGTTTACTTATTTGCGAAATTCCTTTTAAATCTCATTGAGTTGAAGCAATTTTGTTTAGAATTCCCTACCCCAAACTTTCTATGCCTATTAGGGATCACGTTTAATTTCTGATCATCTTGGATTGCTCACTTTCTTGTTTGAAGCCCAAGGTGAACATTTTTAAAGATCAATTGAACTTGGAAATAGAGCCAATTAGGGTTTCAATTTTTAGGGTTTTGGAGTGCTAGTACACATTTTTGCCTGAATTAAAGGAAAGATACCCTCCCGCATTTGTGTGCTACCCAAGCTCTTGGTTGAAAAGATCTAATCAGAAAAACCCTAAAATCAGGTTCTAATCTCACTTGAACCCTAAAATACTTGGACCTAATAACCTGGGAGTCAATTCAGGGTGATTTCTAGGTCTTAACCTAGATCTCATTCTGCCATCTTTAGGGTAGGTCAGGTGAAGTTGGTCTACATTGGAGGCCAACCAACCTTCAAATTAGGTCACAAGTTGAATTAATTTCCAATCAAGTGAAACTTAAGGCACAAATTAGGACATAAAAGTGGTAGACTTAAGGACTTAAGTTTATACATTTTGGTCTAGCTGGACCCTCAGTGACAAGGAAGGTTAGGTGGGGGAAACCCTGTAACTCGTGGGGACGCTCTACCATTTTGGGGTCTTTGCGAGGCTCTCCCTTCCTAGTTGCCCAGGTATTTCTCGGGTGTGCGAATTTTTGATTCAGAGGTATCATCTGCCTCGAAATTGCCATAGTCATTCAAAAATCTTTGGGTGCCTTGATTGGGTCAATATCACATCCAGTCCCTCATCTCTTCTATTAGAGCACACACATAGATTTTCTTGGGAATCTCTTTTAGATCTGATCAACTTCAATCCAACCTGAGTTTTGATTCTACATCTTGATTCCACCATTTGATTCAAAATGTAGCCTAGCTATATAGGAAGATTATTTATGAAACTTGAATCCTAAATGAGTTTGAAAGAAAAGATACTTGAGAATGCCTATAGAAACCATGAAGAATATTATACAAGGGACATTCAGGAAAGATTTGCAAAAACAACAGAAATCATCACGAACTGTGTAGAGATAATATGGACACAAATGAAATACGGTTCAAACCAAGATCTCCTATTAGAAAAACACATTGAATTGGTGAAATTACATAACAATGATTGTTTGCAATGCTGGTCAAATCCTTCACTTTCAGAAAAATTCAATGATTTTTTAGAAAAATGGGGAGAATTATTGAATAAGTTATATATAACAACTGATCAAAAATACCCTTTAGAAAATAACAAAACATCTTGGAGTGAAACTAGTGATCAACACAATTTTCCAAATCCCGGGTTTGATGATAAGCTTGTTATGGATCCCTAACCCAAATGAATTCAGATTTAAATTATATATAGATTGATACGCTTGATCTTGAAATGGGTTGGGAAGCTTCGATTGCAGGTGGTCACAATTTTGAGCCAGCCCTAGAAAACCAAGAACCTGGTTCACCAAGCTTAGATTTCCCAAACACCTATGATACTAAGATTGAATCAAAACCTCTTGGGGGTGTAAAATTCGTCCCTTATGCTGATAAGGTGACTCTCGAGAGTAATTCTGACATCCCTATAGAGCCCAACCTAGATTCTAGTGATCCAACTATTGAAGCTACGAGTTGCTATGCTAACGTGTTTGGTTTTGAAAAACCTGTCGTTGTAGTTTGAAAGAGAAGAACTCGTGTTCAACAAATAAAATTTATATCGGAATAGAAATCCCGGGTCGAACTCAGGGAGGCAGACGTTTGATTTAAAAATACGCATTTAATTTATTTGTCACGAAGTAGATTAATTGATAAGAAACTATCTATCTATTTCCAATAAATAGAAGAAAGAGAGAGAATGAGAGAGAGAGAGAATATTACAAACAAAAACCAAAAAGAGATGTAGAATGAACATGGAATTCATTAACAACGAGATTATTCATTACACTAAACATTATGACTCGAAAGCATAAAACAATTACACCAGAAAGTAGTAAATCTACTCTAGAAAGCATTAAAAAGAATGGAGAGAGAATTATCCTCCTTGCGGTCGCTTGGAGGACGAGCCAGACAGGACGATGCCTGGAAGATGGGGAATGGAGCAGGACGAAGGAGGATGAGGCGAGAAGAACGGGAATGGGCCAGCACGCTGTTGTCGTTGCGGGATCCACTTCCAAAAGGGGGATAAAAATTTGACTTTATCTCTTGAGAAGCATCCCGGGTGTAGGACAAGCTTCTCTTGAGCTTTGGAGAGGGAGGAAGAGAAAGAAGGGATAAAAATTTCATGTGGAGGGGGTCTCCTTTTATAGTTGCAAGGAGTGAGGGCAATTTGGTCATTTTAATTTGAAAAATATTAAATCAGGGGTCTTTAGTGATGGATAAAACCGTCGCTAAAGCTCCATTGTGGGCGTTGTGGGCCACCCACTTATCTTCCGCGCCACCCACATCCTTCAATTCTCGGCCGTTCGATCGTGAGATCGAACGGTTGAGACATGCCTTCACCCACCTCCTCTACGCGCAACGCCCACGTGTGATCTCGTGTGAGGCATGTGTGTGCAATAGCGCGTGAAACGGATTGAGTGCTCGCAGCCGCTCGATCGCAATCGAGTGGTCGTGGAGCTCGCTCACCTGCGTGCCCAGCAGCCGCTCACACAGGCTCGAACGCGCACCTTGCCTTCTCGCGAGCGCGTTCACCCACTGCGCTACAACGGCGCTTGTGTCACGGAGATGAATTCATGCGCACGTGATCAGGATTGTTGGATTGAGATCCAACGGTCAAGGCGGTTCTTCAGGTGCGACTTCAGAGGATGGGCACGCTGGTTGGGATGCAATCTCAGCCGTTGGATCTTGATTCAATGGTGGAGATTTGTGGTTGCTAGCATCTTCAGAAGTTGAGGGCGGTCGATTGGGTAGCCAAGATGGCGCCACGTGGTGCCATCTTGGCCGTCCATCTTCTGGATGATGTAGATGGTTCCACGGTTGTCGGATTGAGTCGATTTTTGCATCGTTAGGCTGCAATCATCGATCTGAATCCATCCATGCGGTCAGATTTGTCCTTTGAAGTGAGGATTCATACCATCTTGGCCCTTGATCTTCTAGGGTTCCTCGATCTCTATTTGATGCTACAGGTGTCTGATTAGGGCGATCTTGGAGTCGTTGAACTCCAATCGTTGCCCTGATCACATTTGCACTATTGGATCTTCGATCCGAGGCCTTGATAAAAATTTTGCCTTATCCTTGAACATAAAAGGAGATAATTAACCTCCATTTTATTCAAACTAATCTAAATGCAAGATGATGCTTGCTATGCAATATTTATAGTATGTAATGCAATCTTATACTTAAGAGCATGCATAAATAGATATCTTAAGTAGTGTAAGCATGTTTACATCATACCCCCATGCCTATCTTTTGCTAGTCCCTAGCAAAAACTACATGCTATTTATAAAGGAATTAGGTTGGATTATTTGGGCATGAGTTATTTTCAATCATTAAGAAAATGTTTACTTAGGATCTGAACTTTCAAAGACACAACAGTGCCCGAGTATCTGCCAAAATTCAGATCGTCTCAAGCCCTCGCCTTATTCAAAGAAAGAAATTTCTTTATCTCTTTTCCTTCTTTTCTATTTTTTTTGGATTTTCGAGTTTTAGGGTTTAAGAGTGGCTTTCTACAACCATTCAACTCACCCAAGATTTGATGAGAACCCTAAGTTCTAAGCATCTTATTGTGAATGTGATGGACTCGTTGACCGGCAATAAAAATGGACTTCGGATTTCTACGCCTCTAGGTGACCTTAAAAAGGGAATTCTGCCTAAAGGTGTATCATTATAACCGGTAGCTTTCTCCCTACTTTTATTTTTACGAGGTCAACACAAGGGTGAATCTAGTGTATATCTCTCTGGTTTATTCTACTTCTCTGCTTCTTCCTAAGTGTTTTGGAAATTTTCAATGCATTTCTTGAGCTGGGTTTTAGACAACCGGTCGATGAGCTGTTACCACGGACAACTTGCCAGCCATACTCGTGCGGCGAAGTATGGCTTATTTCTTTTGTTTTGTTTTATTTTCTCCTTTTCTTTTTCTTTTCTTTTCTTTTTGACTTTCTTTTTGTCTCTCTTTTTAAGTAGGTGGCTTCCCTGGTCTAAGATTTACCTAAAGGCAGCAAAAAGAGAAGGGTCTAGTGACTGGGCTCTGGACAACCTACCTATGGGTTGTTACCCACGATAACTTGCCAGTCATATCACCCTAGAAGGTTCATTAGCTACCCAATTTTCGTTAAAATTGTCGAACAATGAGTCAGTGACAAGATAGTGTGTAGATGCTTAAAACTCAAAGTTCCCTCAAATCAGAGGGTGGCTTGATAAGTCGTGTACTTATCACCCAAGCTTATTTAGGTTGGCAAGGACTCGAAAAATAAATCCACATTTTAGTGGATACACAGGCTGATTAAGTTTGAAGACCTGAAAGGGTCTTTGTGTTCAAATCCTAATGTAGTATTTCCTAAGATTGAAATTTTTCTTAAACCCAAGTTCTCTTTCCTAATTCCATAATTTTTTTTTATAAATAAAAGAAAATAAAACAAATCTATGGAGCTGACGAATAAATTCATAGATGAATATCCACCCCCCCATGCCTATATAATACAATGTCCTCATTGTATTAAAATGACATAAAACAGAGTGGACTGGAGTAGAAGGCACCTGAATTGCGTGAATGTCCGGTCCGCTCTGAGATAAAAATAAAAAAGAACTGTATACATGCTGAATTTAGTGCCTTCAATTAGGCACACTATACAAAGAAGAGAAATAAAGAATTCACAGGTGCAGGTTAGAATAAGAATAAAAAGATTAAACCTCGGACCTGCCAGTAGATGTCCATAGATGTGGACTAGATTGTGATGCAGACCCATACCCCATAATTAAGAATATCTTAGTTTTTGGATAAAAATTACCCAAAACCTAAAATCAGTATGCAAGCAGGGTCGGGCCTGCGATTTATGAGGGTGCAACCCAAGTCCAAAAAGTCGGGTTACAGAGAATTCGATATTGAAAGGATAATCAATGAATGTATGCTTAGGTTGAACATCCTCAGAACAAATGTCATGAGGGTTTTGGTTTGATGGTTTCAGATGAAGTGGAACCCTTAGACGCAGTCTTCTACTTCCTCCGGAGTTAGCTTTCCAAATTAGAACTTCCCAACTCCTATCCTCGTCAATCAGAATGTTAAATTCCGGGACCTCTTGCATATTAATCACCTCGTCTGAAATTTCCAAGTCTAAAAGATGTGGCTGAATTGGAATTGACTTGGGTCTAGTTATCTCAAAAATAGAATCATCGATAAGCTCAATGGGGTGTAACTGACAATCAGGGCATTTGATTGAATCCTCCAGAAAATGCGATTCTGGATCCGTAATGTGAGCCCCGATAAAATCACTTTCCTCAGTTATTGGGCTATCAAATGATCTTTCAGATTTCTCGGGCCCAATCGTTTCACAAAAATCATATTCTGTAAACTCGCGTGAGACTTCGCAAATTGAATCTTCACCATCAGAATCAAAGAAATCAAGATCCATATTAATGTATGTCCCAAAATCATCTATCACTTTCTGATCCATGGAGACATACGTTTCCTCGTACCCCGGCTTAGGGATCTCAGGTGAAGAAATTAGATCATCCTTAATTGGTTGCTCTAATTCAATCTGGTCAACCTCGTAACACGTATCCCCCCAAACAGGTGCCTGAGCGGGTTCTGACATTGGCTCTCCTGAAGGGAGTTCATCCTGGGAATCATCCCACGACTGAACTAAAGCAACCATAAACCTCATCCTCAATTTCGCTAACTTCCTAAGTAGAAACTCACCCGGGTTCTTATCCTTAACATCCTCGAGCTAATCCAACAAATACTTGTTCAAATCATCAATCATTTCAATCAGAGGCTCCAATCTTTCAATGCAAGGTATTGGCTGAACTTCTAAAGATTGTATGATATTCCTCAAGTTAGCTAGAACCTTATCTTGAACCTGGTTACCCTGAACCAAATGAGTTGGTTTAGGGTTGGGCGGGTTTGGGATCAGTGGAGAGGAGTTAACGAATTGAGATTCATTATACCCTTCCTAATAATAGGTCATTTCGAATTGTTCAAAAGGTGGTGATGACCTAAAGGCAATGTAATCAGAGGATGGGTAATAATCAGTGTATCCTTCTTGATTATAGATCGTATTAGGTTGTTCATGAAAGGGTAACGATCTATAATCGATGTGGCTCTGAGAAGGATAGAAATCACAATCATAGTGTTCAGGGTTAGGCCCTAAACACGGAGGTCTAGAACTGTATCCCCAATTCGAGTTATCCCAACTAACTGATGGTTGATTACAGTATGAGTCGGGATAATCGTCATGTTGAGGATAATTCAAAACAGGAGGCAAAGAGCGGGATTGCGTATAATATGTGGACGGATTCATGAGAGATGGGAGGAAGAAAGGCGCCCTGCAATACAAGCAATCAAACCTGTCCTTAAGTGAGCTAGCCTAAAGACCTACAGACTCCTAAAACCCATCTTGAGATAAAGAAACGATTTGATCTGCTTTTGTCTGTTCAATCCAACCAGTTAGAAGGAGGGACTGGGGAGAAGGTTTTTCCTTCGGCTTGCGCCTCCGGTTCGTAGTGTACCCCCTAGCCGTGATCATTTGATTCTGCTCCCCTAGCTAGATATTAGATTGAACAGTAGAAATAGACTAATCGAAAATAATCTCATTCTGGGCTCTGAAGAGCTAGTTGAATCCTTAAGGCCAACATCTACTCTGTTTTATTTAGGGCTAGGTTTGAATGTGCTTTGGAATGTGATGGGCCCTTTATTTGGGTTGTGCCCTTAATGATTAATTGATGTGTGTGTGCGTGCACAACCAGTGGTTTTTCAAGCAAGATTACTTTTGATGCGGTGAATTTTAAGGTTCAAATCTTGCTTAGTAGCTTTTAGGATTCAACTTTAGGTTTTTTCAAACAAGTTTTGTTGGCACACTAGGTTTTGAAAGCACAGGTGAAGATGTTTTCCTTTGAAACTTAAAAGAATGTGGAGTGCCTGGTAAATCCCTAAGTGTTGAACCTAAGCGGCAATTACTTGATGAGTTGATTTTAATTGAAGTGGTGCGGCCCAATTAACTCAAACAGTTGGCCTGTTGCACCACTTAATTAGGCACACAAATGATTACCTAATCTGATTTTTACTCAATTATGTGTTTGGATGTGCATACCGGCTCCAAAGGTTGGTTTACCGGTTGAGTTTGAAAATCAGATGAGGTTGTGTACCTCTGTGAGATTTTTTGTTATTTATTTTTCTTTTTAAATGTGGAGGTTGAGGCGAGTGTGGGTGTTAAACAAACAAACAAAACTAATCTTAGAGTTTATAAGAAGACCTAGGTTGATTGATGTTTGTGTTATTATGTGGTGAAATGAAAACTAATGGGTGGGAGGTGGGGGATAACTTACAGAACCTTTAACAGCACTTTACTCCAATCTACCGCTTTTGCTCGTCTCAAAAGAGTACCTGCAATCACAATAAGAAAGGAGAGAAGTGAGGTAAATGATTCGTAAGTTGGAAAACGCAAAAAAATCAAATAGCGTTGCCTCCTCGGCAACAGCGCCAAAATGTTGAAGCTACGAGTTGCTACGCTAATGTGTTTGGTTTTGAAAAACCTGTCGTTGTAGTTTGAAAGCGAAGAACTCGTGTTCAACAAATAAAATTTATACTGGAATAGAAATCCCGGGTCGAACTTAGGGAGGCGGACGTTTGATTTAAAAATACGCGTTTAATTTATTTATCACGAAGTAGATAAATTGATAAGAAACTATCTATTTACAATAAATAGAAGAAAGAGAGAGAGTGAGAGAGAGAGAGAGAATATTACAAACAAAAACCAAAAAGAGATGTAGAATGAATATGGAATTCATTAACAACGAGATTGTTCATTACACTAAATATTATGATTAGAAAGCATAAAACAGTTACATCAGAAAGTAGTAAATCTACTCTAGAAAGCATTAAAAAGAATGGAGAGAGAATTATCCTCCTCGACGGTCGCTTGGAGGACGAGCCGAACAGGACGACGCCTGGAAGATGGGGAATGGAGCAGGACGAAGGAGGATGAGGCGAGAAGAATGGGAACGGGCCAGCACGCCATTGTCGTTGTGGGATCCACTTCCGAAAGGGGGACAAAAATTTGACTTTATCTCTTGATAAGCATCCCGGGTGTGGGACAAGCTTCTCTTGAGCTTTGGAGACGGAGGAAGAGAAAGAAGGGATAAGAATTTCATGTGGAGGGGGTCTCCTTTTATAGTTGCAAGGAGTGAGGGCAATTTGGTCATTTTAATTTGAAAAACATTAAATCAGGGGTCTTTAGTGATGGATAAAACCGTTGCTAAAGCCCCATCATGGGCGTAGTGGGTCGCCCGCTCATCTTCCGTGCTGCCCACATCCTTCAATTCTTGGCCGTTCGATCATGAGATCGAACGGCTGAGACGCGCCTTCACCCGCCTCCTTTGTGTGCAACTCCCGTGTGTGATGTTGCGTGAGGCGCGTGCGTGCAATAGCGCGTGAAATGGATTGAGCGCTAACAGCCACTTGATCGCGATTGAGCGGTCGCGGAGCCCGCTCACCCGTGCCCCAACAACCGCTCGCGCAGGCTCGAACACGCGCCTCGCCTTCTCGCGAGCGCGTTCACCCGCTACGCTACAGCGGCACTTGTGTTGCGGAGATGAATTCATGCGCACGCGATCAGGATTGTTGGATTGAGATCCAATGGTCAAGGTGGTTCTTCAGGTGCGACTTCAGAGGATGGGTGCGTCGGTTGGGATGCAACCTCAGCAATTGGATCTTGATCCAATGACAGAAATTCGTGGTTGCTAGCATCTTCAGAAGTTGAGGGCGATCGATTGGGCGGCCGAGTTGGCGCCACGTGGTGCCATCTTGGTCGTCCTTCTTCTGGAAGATGTCGATGGTGCCACGGTTGTCGGATTTGGTCGATTTTTGTGCCGTTAGGCTGCGATTGTCGATTCGAATCCATCCGTTCGGTCAGATTTCTCGTTTGAAGTGCGGATTCACACCATCTTGGCCCTTGATATTCTAGGGTTCCTCAGTCTCTGTCTGATGCTACAGGTGTCTGATTAATGCGATCTTGGAGTCGTTGAACTCCAATCGTCTCCCTGATCACATCTGTACGGTTGGATCTTCGATCTGAGGCCCCGATAAAAATTTTTCCCTGTCCTTGAGCATAAAAGGAGACAATTAACCTCCATTTTATTCAAACTAATCTAAACGCAAGATGATGCATGCTATGCAATATTTATAGTATGTAATGCAGTCCTATGCTTCAGAACATGCATAAATAGACATACTAAGTAGTGTAAACATGTTTACATCACCAACCCGCACCCTTAGCCTAGAATCTGGATCTGAGTCTTATTGGGATGATTACAAGGCCTCGTGTGATGAAAATCCGAGTTTAAATTTGGATTATGATTCTGGGCCTGTATTTGGTGAATGCACCTCTAACCTCCTCAGAAACACAGATTGATTTTTCGGAAGTCACGGCTATCTATGATACAGAAATCGTGGAGTTGGAAGAGTTGGGTTTTGATTGGGTCTTCCCTACAAGCCAAGAACCCGAGCCCAGACCTAATAGGGACACCTTTTTGAGCTCGGAATCTAAGAATAGGCTAGACCCAAGTAAGATTGCTAAGTCTACATCTTTTGATTTATTCTGTGGTGGAACCTCTGATACCGAATCAGATTCAGAACTTGATTCTCACAAGTTCTCTGATGATTTTGAATCTTACTATGATTTCGGAGAACCTTTGTTTCCTGACGACTATGAACCAATCTACTACCTCAGCATACATGATCCATTCTTCCACTCTGACTCTTAGGTCCCTGATCCCAAGATCATTGATTCAAAATCAGGTTCCATTGAGATGGAATCATTTCTTTTTGATTATCAGAAATCAGAAACAGAAAATGCCGACAGTGTCTACAATTATTCTTGAATCTTTTCTTAATTCAGATTTCTTTGATCCTATAAACACTCTTCAGGCATTTACCTTTGATTTTGATGGCTATTATGAGGACTCTCTAGATGAACCTACCTTGGAATCCTTCCTAGAAGAGCCCTCACATACAATTATTCTTGAAGCCACCTCTTCCATAACACATACAAAATCTTCCCAAACCCGTTTTCAACCCTGACCAGGAACTAGACTCAATTTCTACTTTGATTCTCCTCTCAATGAGTTGGTCGCACATGATTCTCCTCGACATTCTAATCGAGTTTCGGATTTTGATCAGATGACAAATCACACCCAATCCTTCTCTGATCACTTTCGTAGGGTTCCTACATCCTCCACTAATTCATTTTCATTTGAGGATCCCTACTCTGATCAGGTTGATTCGACTCAGCCAAACCCTAGCTATACACTTCCACATCCTTTTGAGCTTCATAGTATCTGGTGGGCACCACATCTTTTGATCCACACTTATCAACCCGCTAGATTGATTGGGTTTGGGCTACATCATCAGCCTGCTGAACTGAACAAGCACTTGGTTGGACCAACCAGGCTATTGATCACAGTGCTTGTTCCACAAAATTCATCTGATTTCACCAGTCCTCCTCCATACCATGTTCTGCTCGGCTGAAGGCGTTGAATTTAGTGCTTAACGGGAGGCAACCCGTAATCCAAAAACCCATGATCCTTCTGTACTTCGCATCTATTGCACCCTGAGTTTGATATTAGAACAATCGATCCCACCTCTGGTACTCGTATCAAGGCTTGAAATCGTCCGCAACAGTCATTCTCGACCCATTCGCCCACTCGATAATTATGTTCTAATTCCTGAACCCAAAACTATTTGACACCCTCCGTTTACAATGAGGACATTGCAAAACTTAGGCATGGGGGTAGTAAAGTGTAAACATACAAAGATCAAAGTTCGGAAGGGTTTTCACAAAAAATTACATATTCCAAAAAAAACCAAAAAAATAGAAAATTGAAAAAGAACAAAAAATGGAGAAGGGAGGAAATTTTGAGTGAATTAATTGCATATCATTTTTGAGGAGGAAAAGGGGAGGTGATATAAATGTCAAAAAGGAGCACAATTTGAAAAGAAAAGAAAAAAAAGAGAGATAGTCATTAGTAAAACATTAAGGAATCGACTTAGTTCTAGACTAAATAAAAAATAAAGAAAATGAAAGATAAAAAAGTGCTAAGAGACAAAAAGAGATTAGTATGAACACTGATCTTAGGCCTCTTGGGCTATGATTTTAGGCTTAAAAATTCAAGTATCTGTTAAGATCTGGATAGTCCTCAAGAGATTGGGGAAAATGCGAAGCTTGAGTATTAGTCTATGGCTTAGGGATTATTTAGCCTCGTTAACTGACTTCTGGTTTGCGGGACTCAGTAACCTAAGCACCCCAATCTACACACAGTCTGGTTAAGTACGCTTAATTATCAAAATCACGCAAATGCGTTGAATCTGTTCTGAAAAAGTTACCTAGATTAGGAGCGACTGATCAACACAAGTTGATTTGGAAGAATTCCCGATGTAGAGAGGTGGGAAATCCCCCTTGAAGATGCGCAATAACATATCATCTCCTCAGTTCTTATTTCCTAGGATATCTAAATATTATATCAGGGGCATGTAAGCACCTTGTGCTGGTTCAGATGCCATGGGCGGCATTATCACTAAATTTCGATTGCTAGGGTCTGGATTTAGCTACAGAACTCCATGGGCGGGATTATCCCGAAATCTCGAAAGCCAAGGTTTTGGAAGTTGCCATGGGCGGTCTATCTCGAAGCATCGATTGCTACAGACCCTGCGAGGATTAATGGTGGGAGCTAGGAATCCGATACAGACCATGTTGTAAAGTCAATTCAAAGCTAGAAATAAAGAAAGAAAAGAGAGAGAAAACTCTCCAAAAACAAAAATTCTTCTGTCTCTCTCTCACAAATACACACTGCAAACCGAACCTGGGCTAAAACATGTTACAAGCATGGGTGCTTTAAGCGCGGAGTTCAATGAACCTTAGGTTAGTTCCTGTGGGCCTTAGAAACCTTTGCGGCAGACTGAGGCTAGAGTTGGTCAGGTCCGGATCTTGGTTGGTATTTGAGTACCTCTAGGCCTATTATCGGCATTCTAACCTAATCTACAAAAGAAAGCACACATCAGAGTTCTGAGCAAAAAATGGCATATGGTCTAGAATTTAAGTTAATTCCATGAGATTTTGCTAAGGGACTAGCAAAAGCTAGGCATGGGGGTATGATGGGAACACTATCATGAGCCATAACTAGCTCAATTTGATCTGATTAAGTCATTAAATGCTTCTACATAACCGCCAGAGAACCCTAAGTCACTACATAATTATTCTGAGGGAAAGACAAGAAATCAGGGTTAAAAGTATAATTTTACCATCATATCATGAATGTAGAATAACCACAGGTTTTATAAGGGGTTAATTAAGGGTCAAATGATCCTAAAAAGCTAACAGTGGGTTAGAACAGACAGAAAAGGGTTTTTGAGTGTTTTGAGAATTAAATGACTTCTAAAATCCTAAAAATAGACCTGCTTAATAAAATGAGGTTCTGGTCAGGATAAAATTCAAATAAACCCTTTAAAAATCATAGAAAAATATTCTTTAGGGTTTGGTATCTTCAATTTGACCATTAGAACTCATCTTGACCCAAAATAGAGTCTCAGACAAACAGTTGCCTTAATTTGGATTTCTACACAATTTTTCTAGTCAAACGTGGCCAAAAACAAAATTTGACTTTGCCATCAAATTTCTTGGGTCCAAATTAGGTTTGTATCAAAATTTGGACCCAATCTAAGATCATCTTGACCTAGTTTTCAATTTAGTCCTGTCTAGCCATTTATTTCACAACCATGCCCTTACTTTCAAAATTCCTTACAAGCAACCCCCCAACTTCTTCATCATCTTCACAAAAAGGTTCCTGGTGCCATTAAAGGCAACCCTGAGCTTCACCATTGAGATTGAGCGAGAATTTCTCGCTCAATTCTCAATCAATTAGTCCCAAAATAGATACTCAGATTCTTGATGAAGTTGCCTTGCATTTGAGCCACATCTTGAGCTCCAAGTCTTGCCCAAAGTGCCATGCGAATCAATTGAAATTTGGGTTTCTATCTCTGACGAAGCTTTCCAAACTTGAGAGCTTGATTCTCAAGCTTTGTTCGCCTTCTTATGACCTATAAATGAACCCCCGGGGCACAATAGACTTCCCACGCTCGCTTTTTACCAGAAATCCCCCTCCTTCCTCCCTCCTCTTCGACCGAAAGACTCCACGATGTCCAACGACTCCTCCTGATCCTTCTCGTTGTCCAACTGCAATACCGGTAGTGGAGTCCTCCCCTTTAGCTTCTTCGACGTCGCGCCATACCAGCAGGTGCTTCCCAATCTCCATCGTCGTCGTCGTTACCACCCATCGGAGAATTCATCTTCCCCGATATCGGCCGATAAAAGCTGGTGTCGTCCTCCCCCTTTTGTCCACTTAGAATAAGTAGTTAGGCCTCTCTGGGTTCCTAGGTTAATTTCCTACTCAAAACACCAAAAACAACCCCTCACTACCACCGTTCACCCTCATCGTCTCCGTCTCCGATCGAACCTCTGGCGAGGCACCTTCGTCGCTAAGACCCTCTATCCGCCTCACCAACCACCTCAAAACCTCTGCCTCACCTTCCCACACAAAACCCCTCTCCTATTTCATCCTCTCGCTCACCCAAACTCACCCTCGAACAACGCACCTTTACGCCACCTTCTCTGTCACCGTACACCTTCCACACGCACTCCCACACCACGAGACCACTGCCACCACATTCCACGACCCACGACGACTCTTCTGAAGTGTTTTAATAGGTTCGAGAGGTCTTTTTGCTTGTTTTTGGTGTCGAGCTCCTGCTACCATTAGCAGGCAAGCTTCAAGCTTACTTGAAGCCTTCTTCAGTGCCTGAAGCTCCAGGTAACCATCCCAGGTCACGTGGAATACTCCCAGGTAGGATCTCAGGGCACCAGTTGGAGGCATCGTCCTTCGTAGTTGTGCCAATTCAAGCCATCATCACTGCGGCAGCGAACACGCGAAGAAGCTAAGGAGAGCTTGCGGCTGCATAAATTGAAAAAGTGATAGAGGCTTATCGCCTCAAATCACTTGGGGGGTGAGGTACCCCGCACCCTCTCACGTGCCTCACCTGTGACACTGCTCCTGTGGACCTATTGCACCAGACTACCCACCTAACCCGTGTACACCTCGGCTGTGACCCATGTTCGCAGCCCTGGTCCCGGGTATGCTTAGATTCGAATATGATATCCTGGTACTATGCTTGGACTTGTGAAGGTGGAAGAAAGGTGGAAACTCAGAGAAAGAGAAAGAGAGAGTGTGGGGCAGGGGGTTTTTCTCTCTTGTGGATCAGCTAAACTTAGCCAATTTCGTAAGTTTCCCCTTATGCATCTGAAGAGAAAGCGAGCAGAAGAAGAAGGCCTGAAGAGGAGAAGGAAGAGAAAGCAGAGAAGGGAAGAAATCAAAGGAAGGAAGAAGAAAAGGCACAGCTGCAGAAGAGAAGAGGAAGAAGAAGATGAAAAGCTAAAGAAGAGAAAAGGAAGAAATCAAAGGAAGGAAGAAGAACAACTGAAAAGAAAGAAGGAGCAACGCACTTTAAGTCATCTGATTTTACAATCAGACGTATGATTATTTGTTCCTTCATTTGATTATATTTGAATATTTGTTATATGTGTTAGGCTTATAATTGGTGATCCAAATCATCATTATTTTGTCTAGAATTCTTTTTATCTCTTCATATACTCATGTTATACATTGTATATTAGTTTTTGAGTAATTTATTGTGCTCATTTATATTATCTATTGAGATTAGTGTGTGAATTTCTATTTTCTCCCTGTGTTCTACCTTGGACTTCCATTCGAGTAATAAATTTTATTTGTTTTTCACGCTGATTCGATCTATACAACAACGTGACGACTCTAAAACCCGATTTCAAGCGACTAACAGTGACCTAATTTGAAGATGGGTTGACCCCGCAAGGTGGATCAACTTCACTTGATTTGTCCTGAGATTAGTAGGTCCCAATGTTAGGATTCAAATGGATAATTAGAGCTTGATTTTAGGGTTTGCTTGATTATGTAAGTTTAATCAAGGGTTTAGGCAACACACAATGCGAGAAGGTAGATTCTTTTTATTTCAGGCAAGTATGTTTTCTCAACCCTAAGATGGAAACCCTAATGTGTCTCTTATTTGGTCCAATCAGTTTCTTCTAAATTTGGCACCTAGGGCTCAATCAAGAAGGTGAGTAGCCCTAGGCACCTTAAGTGCCTAGTAGGTGCAGGAATCTTGGAGAGGAATTTTCTAAATCAAATCAGGCAACTCAAGATGATTAATTCTAAATATGAAATGCGAGTTGATCCTAATTGATTTCCCTTTTTCAGATCTTTCTAGAAACAGGGGCTTATGGAGATGGAAATGAGATTACCTGCCCCTGGAGTGGTTGTTGTGCGGCTGATCTTCTCCTGTGCACCTTACACAGCCACAACAAATCAGATAAAGCAAGTTAGAATAAGATTAGAAATTGTAATCAATGAAATCAAATTGCACGTTGCTCCATGGCAATGGCGCCAAAATGCTAATGGGCAAAAATGGGGTTTTAAAATTGTTTCGTTGTAATACAGCTGAAATAGCTCGATAACAAGTACAATTTATAACTCGAAGAATTGTTATAAAATTCAAGGTTGAACATAGGGAGCAACTATTGCAATCTAACCTCAAAGATCACAATTCTAGCACATATTTGAACAATAATTCCATTCAATAATAATGTATATATGAGAGTTAATATCAAAATGCAAAAAGAATGGGGTAAAATGGTAATTTAAATCACGAATTACCCCTCACAATAATCCCAAATAAGTGAACAGTAAGGCTCAATCAAATAATCCACGTAGATAAATAACCAAAGAGCCACAGGAACACAGATCAGTAGGATCAGACGTTGGGCAAGGTGCTCAGATGCCTTAACAGAGGCTCTGCTATAGCAAGGCGCTCAGACGCCTTAACAGAGGCTCTGCTACAATGTCTTTCCTCTTTTCTTCTTCAGTTCTTCTTCTTCTTTCTCTCTTCTTCTTCTTTCACTCACAAGGGTCCCTCAACCTCTTCAGTGACTAAGTGTTGGGGCCTTCTCACAAAGAGCAAAACCCACTCCCTCCTCTTCTCTTTCTCTTTAACCCACCTAAACAGGTCACTATCCGAGTATTTGGGGATTCGATTGACCAGGGCTACTGGGCATGGTGGTCGCCGAGGTGTGAATGCGTGAGTTGAGGGACCTGACCCCTCGTGTACTGGCGAGGGGTCGTATGCAGAAAATCAATATATGTGGCGCTACAAGCTTCTAATCCCACAATGTCAGACTAACTTGTTTCTTATTCTTCGCGCGAGCAGCAGTTGGTGAAGAATCCTCTAATTGAGGTCAAAGGGGGCTTCTTCTCTGCTAATTGTGAGCCTGGAAGGATTCCTAAAGGGAATTCGCATTGTCTGGAGGTGAAACCTGGAGCTGCTGTGGCAAGAACACAACTCCAAGGTCGCTTGAAGGAGCTCTATCAATTGCGGCCGAGTGTGATGACCTAAAACATGAAACACGATGCTGCAGCCATGTCAGAGAAGCTCAGAAGCTTCACGCGAGTGCAGCGAGGGTGGTTGTGGCGGTGGCATGTAATGAAAGTTGTCGTAAGTGGTTAGCGGAGGCAAAATATGAAAGCTAACAGGGTGGTGTTCGGTGGATCAATTAGCATAGCAATCCCCTCAATTTCTTGAGGGGTTTTGGTCGTGTGGACATGGTGATGGTGTGGAGGTTGATAGCGAGCAAATTGGTGTAGTGCGGGTGCAAAAGCTCGCCGGAGGTATGTCAGCGAGGTGGAAGACGGAGTTGAAGCAGGTGTTATGGTGGTTGAAGCGAAGTCTAGAGGTGTGGTGATGATGAATAGATAATGAGGAGTTGAGGGGATTAGCTATCGAACAAAGGAGAACGGAGTTGGCACCGGTTGTGGTATGGCTGGCGCCAAAGAAGGTGAAGGCTCTGGTGATAGAGATGGCGACGACGAAGGGGTTAGGAAGTGCCTCGCCGGTATGGCAAGGTGTGGAGTGAAGAGGGAAGTCGAATCCGACCTCTTATTGTATGTGGAGGTCGGAAAAGAGGCCAGAGGTAGAAGGTCGCCAAAGACGAGTTGGAGTGAGTTAGAGGTAGGGAAAGAAGAGGAATTATGGCTCAAAAACTCGCTAAGGAGGTAAGGCAGGCGAGGAGGGTATTATATAGACCATTGGACGAGCTTCCAAGCTTGGAAACCAAGCTTGAAAGCTTAGAAATTAGGGAGCTCCACGAGGAGATTTGGAGTTTTGGTTTAGGTTTAATTGTTTAGGGATGACCTCAAGATCTTCCCTTCCAATTTTGAAAGGTATCGATCGAGAAATCAAGGAGGTATCCCTGATTGAAGCTTGGCACCTTTGGTTTCACACCTGCCATGGAGGTAGCGACCCATTTGAAAAAAATGAAGAGAAGTTAGGGGGCCTTTTGTAAGGATTTCGAAAGTTGGGGGTACGAATGAGAGAGAAAGAGATAGATTGGACCAAAATGCAAACTAGGTTGAAATGATCTCTGATTGAGCCCAAATTTTGGTACAAACCTAATTTGGACTCAAGGAATTTGATGGTCAAGTAAGATTTTGGTTTTGATGAAGTTTGACTGGGTAATTAATGCAGAAACCCAAATTAGGGCAACTTTCTATCTAAGACTCTATTTTAGGTCAAAATGGCTTCAGATGGTCAAATCAAGGATACCAAACCTTATATAATATTTTTATATGATTTTTAGAAGGTTTAGGTGAATTTTATCCTAACCAGAACCTTATTTAATTAAGTAGTTTTGAAATTAGGGTTTCTGATGTCCATTAATTCTTAAAATGCATGAAAACCCAATTCTGTCTGCATGGTCCCCCTTATTAGACATTAATGACCATTTGACCATTAATTAACCCCTGGAATTCCTTGTGGTTATTCTGTACTTATGAAATGCCGTTAAAATTGTAGAAATAACCTTGTGTTCTTCTCTTTTTTTTAAAATAGAATAGAATGCACATGGAACCCTCTGATGGTTATGTAGGAGATTTTATCAACTTTATCAGACTAAATTGGGCTAGTTAGGGCTCATGATGGTGTTCCCATCATCTGACTCAATAGACCTCGAGTTAGATACCGATCTTCAGAGCATAATTGACGCTTTCATGGCTATTAGGCATATTTTCGCAAGGAAAGTTCAAAATTTTGGAGAACCCGTCTTCCTAGTCGCAAAAATTGCCACTAAATAAAATTTATACCGAAACTCGAGGTGAGTCCCAAGTCGAACATGTTTGATTTTGAAATCCGCGCTTCGATTTTATTTGTTTTTGTTGTTTTTATCTTTTACAATTTTTTTTGGTATTTTAATAGGCAAGAGATCAGATTGACAAAATATTTATCTAACTAATCTACTTGCAGAGAGAGAGTGAGAGAGAACATCAATGATATCGAAAAGAGCTTGATACAGTTAATTCAAGGTAATTACAACTAGACTAGAAAGCGATAGAAGATAAAGGTGAGAAGAATCCCCCTTGACATTCGCTTGGAGGATGACTCACTCTGACGTCGCCTAGAAGATGATGGTGAGGAGCTGGACGAAGAAGAACGGCGTCGGAGGAAGGAGGATAGGGCAGGGCAGCGTCGCGGCGAGGATTTACTTGACGAAGGTGGTGAGAGGACGACCACGGGATGCTCCACGAATGAGGGTGAGAAGTGGGAAAAATATTTGTTTTCTACTCTAGAAGAGCAACCTGGGCTTGGGACAAGCTCTCTTTAGAGCCTTGGAGATGGTGAGGGAGAGAAAGGAAGAGATGAAGAAGAATAGGAGGGGTAGGGGTCCTTTTATAGTAGAGTAGAGGCTTTTCACACATGGGGCAATTAATGATGTCCATAAATGTTGCTGCAGATCCACCACAAGCATTGCTAAAGGTCCCAGCTCATGCCTTAGCTGCACCTACACCCTCGCAGCTACCGCACGCTTGCACCATTGGATGCTTGATCAACGGCCACAACTGTGCGGGAGGATGCCCTTCATATTGCACTTTGGATCGAAATCAGATGGTGGAGAGCACGTTCAGATAGCTTAGGAGTTGCGCATGCAATTGCGAGTTAGATAGAGCATTGGTCAGCGGGTGATCGCACGCGTGTAGATCATGCAGTGCTCATAGTGCCACGTCGCCACCTTGGCTGTTGCTGATCTTTGATCAGGCGATCGAATTTTATTATGGCGTGTCCTAGCAGATTTGGAGCGTTGATTGCATTTAGAACCGGCGCCTGGTGCTTGCGAGTGGCATTCTCAACCAATGTACTTTGGTAGCAGATGATCGAGTAGGCGTTTTGATGGCCGCGAGCTCTCAATCATTGGAAATCGATCCAACGGTCAAGATCTCATCCAGACTCTCTCTTTTGAGGTAAGGCAAAGGCTGCAGCCAGTCTTGGGCGGCTGTGATGGTGCTCTGTGGTGCCATCATGGCCGTCCATTTTGTTTACTCTGTAGGTGACACCACGAATGTCGGATTGTGTCGATTTTCATGTTGTTAGGCTGTGATCGTCGATCTGGATCCATCCATGTGGTTGGATTTGTCGTTTAAAGTTCCGAATTGCATCACCTAGTCCCTTGATTGTTGATCTTTCTTAGACTGCATAAGGTGCTACGGAACTCTGATCAAGGCAATTTTGAAGGCGTTAGACTCTGATCGTCATCTTGATCAAATTAGTACGGTTGGATCGTCAATCCGAGGCCTCAAAATAAATCTCCTTCTCTGCTGACCATAAAAGGATACGAATTAACCTCAACTTTATACAAACTATTATAAGTGCAGAATGATGCATGCTGTGCGATATTTATAATATGGAATGCATATCTAATCCTACGAACATGCATAAATAGGCATTTTAACCTAAATGGATGTGTACACATCATACCTCCATGCCTATCTTTTGTTAGTCCTTAGAAAAATTAACCTATATGTTATGTATAAAAATAGAATTAGGACTTGATCACTTAAAGCATTAGTTGTTTGGTAACAAAAGAAAATTTCAACTAAGGACCTAGACTATGAAGACTTAACAGTGCCCGGGTGCCTGCCAAAATGAAGACCACCCAAGTCCTCGCCTTATTTTGAAAAGGGAAGATACATTTTTTTTGTTTTTCTTCTTTTCTAATTTTTTTAGATTTTTTAGTTTAGGGTTTCAGGGTAGCTTTTTACGGCTACCCAACCCACCCAAGACTCAAACAAACTTCAAGTTCTAAGCATCTTTGTGAATGTGATAGACTCACTAGGCGACCATTAAAATGGACTTCAGCTTTCTACGACCCTAGGTGACCTTAAGAGTTTTTTCCTAAAGGTTTATCTATTCAACCGGTAGCTTTCTCCCTACTTTTTTTATTTTTTTATGGGGTCAACGCAAGGGCAAACCCAGTATATATCTCCTTGATTTATTCTACTTCCCCTCTTCTTCCCTAAGTGTTTTGGGAATTATTTGTGCATTTTTATGAGCTGAGAGCTGGACAATCGGCTAATAGGCTGTTACCCACGACAACTTGCTAGCCATACTCGTGTGGTGAAGTATGGCTTATTTTATTATTTTTATTTTTTCTCCTTTTTCTATTTTGCTATTTTTTTTCTTTTTAATTTTGAGTATCATTTTTCTCTTTTTTTGAGTAGGTGGCTACCCTGATTTAAGATTAACCTAAAGGCAGTACAAAGAGTATGGTCATGTAGTTGGGCTCTGGACAACCGGCCAATGGGCTATTACCCACGACAACTTGCCAGCTATACTACCATAGAAAGTTCATTAGCTACCTAATTTCCATAAAAATCATCGAAAAGTGAGTCAGTGCAAATAGTGTGTAGATGCTTTAGATTTAAAGTCCCCTCAAATCAGAGGGCAGGTTGATAAGTCATGTACTTATCACCCCAATTTATTAGCCAAATTAAAATAAAATTAACTTAGCGAGGACTCGATACCAAGTCCATATTTTAGTAGACACCTAGGCTGATTAAGGCCAAAGACCTGAAAAGTCTAAATGTTCATGTCCTAAAGTATCGTTTCCTAAAGTTAACAACTCCTAATGTCTAAGTTCTCTTCTCCTAATTCTATTTTTGTTTTTAAATAAAAGAAATTCTAAAGAGCTAACAAAATATTTTCAGGATTAAGTATCAACCCCCCATGCCTAAATGATGTAATGTCCTCATTGTAAAAATAAAGACATGAAAAGGGTGGAATAAACAAAATATCACTAGAATTTCATGATAAATCCGGTCAACTCCATAGAGAATATACATAAGTGTTAAATTTAATACCTTCAGCTAGGCACGATTCACAAGTAAAGAAGACATTAAAAGTTCAGAAGTGCAAGTCAAAATTAGAATAAGAAGATCGATTTTGGGACCTGCAAAAAGAAGATGTCCACAGATGTGGACCAAATTGTGATGTAGACTTATGCCCCAGGGTTGAGTGGTTTTAAGATTCTGGATGAAAATCACCCAGAACTAGAGATATTTATGCTTGCGGGGCCGAGCCTGCGGTTTTGTGGTGTGCAAACCAAGTCTAAAATGGCGAACAATAGGTAGAGCTGGTTCAATAGGTTCTGATGTCCACTTAGAGTTCGGCTTAGAAAGATAGTCAATTGCTCTGTACTTGGGTTGCACGATAAAGATATCGTAAGGGTCCTGATAAAAGGTAGGTGGTTTCAGGTCAATAGGAGCCCTTAGATCCAAAATTGTATTTCCCTCAGAATTAGCCTCCCAGATTTTCATTTCCAAATTTCTACTGTCTACAGTCATAATTTCATATTCCAGAACCTACTGCATTTTATTTACCCCATCTAAATTATTCGTCCAATAATTATGGCTGAATTAGGATTGACTTGGGCACAATGATCTCAAAAGTATCATCATTCAATTATTTAGGGTGTGGTTGAGGAATCAGGCCATTGATTGAATCATCTAATAATTTAGGACAGGAATCCTCCATATTAACCCCAACCTGATGCGAAAAGTCGCGTGATTTGTAAAAGCGAGTTTTTAACGTCGTTGTAACACGCAAATTCCCATACGCTTTTAAATTTATATCCTAGATAGGGGAGTATCTAGGGTCATCCAAGGAGGCAAAAAATGCAATTCAATTCTCTTGCTAAAAACACATCTGAACTTTCTTTTTGGTACTTTAAATATATATATATTTTTTGTGTTTTGAAATAATATGGGCAAAGTGCGAATTGTGACGAAAGAGTGCTAACACCTAAAATGCTAAGCTGAAACTTAAGAGATTAAAAAGTCCACTACCTAAGCTCACTGTAGGCAAGTGGAGGCCTAGAGTAATTAGGGAGTGGAAGTAGAATAAGTGCTAGAACAACAGTAACAATTGCAATAGAAAACTAAAAAGAAGGCAATTTGATTAACTAAAATTTGTGTTCTTTTCAAGGACAAGTAGAGGAATGCTTCTACTAGAAATAAAAAAAATTTAAAAGCAATAAAAGAAACACAAATCCTCTTGCAAAAGTTGGTGAAGAAGGGAGTCTTCTTGCTCCAAGCCTAGTTGCCCCTTGGCTTGAAAAGAGGGCCTCCTTCTCCTTCCTTGAGAGCTCCTCCAAGGTGGGTGCTACCACCTTCAATGCTCTCCTCCAAGGGGTGGGCGTGCACCACCCTCAAAAGCTCCTCCAAGGTGGCATGGACCACCTTCAAGATCTCCTCCAAAGATCTTTCTTGCCTGGCTTCTCCTTTGGCTGGCGTGGGCACAAGAGAGAAGGGAAGAGGGGAAGGCACCAAGGGGACATAGTATCCCCTTAATCTTCTTCTTCTTCTTCTCTCTTGGGCGTGGGATTCTAGGTAGAATATGAGAGTGAATTTGCTAGCCAAGGATTCTTTGAATGGTGGTGGGTAGTGGTCTTTATATAGGGTAGGATGGGGGGTTAAGGTGCCTCTTGAAATGGAGGGCTACGATGGAAGGATGGAGGTGGTTGGGGATCCTATGGCTAAGGGCATTTGGCGCCAACCCAAGGGACTCCTAGGGGGTGGTTATGGGTGGTGACACCCCTTGAAGTTGGAGCCAAAATAGCTCTTAGAAGGGGGTCTTAGGTGGCGCCAAGAAAGGTTCTAGAAGGAGGGGTTATGTGGACGGTGGAGATGGCTTTAAGGGGAGATGTGTGGTGGAGATGAAGGGGATTTTTGGAGGGAAAAGTGGCCCCAACAAGGGGTAGTTAGGGTGGTTTTGGTGCCACTTTTAAGTGTCTTTTGGAGGTGGTGGGTAGGCTAGGTTGGCGACAAGTAGGTTAGCTTATGTGGAGCTTAGGTGGAGCTAGTTGGGTGGAGTTGTTAGGTGGGTTTTTGGGGTGGTACAAGCCAAGGAAGTTGGAGCGTAGCTAAGCTAAGCTAGCTTAGCTAATGGAGGAGTAGAGGAGGAGGTGTTGGAGCTAGGGTTTGGAGGGAGGAGCTGGTTCTGAAGAATCTGGAGCTGAAGTGGAGCAGGCAGTTGCTGAAGAGGTCAACATGGGGCTACTCTAGCTGGCTTAGCTTGCTAGTTCTTTGCTAGCTACTAAGACAAGCTAAAGTGAGCTGGCTTCTGTTGAATGGAGCTGAGGTGAGCTGGGTCTAGTGCTCCCGGGGAGGATTGAGCTGGTTGAGGCAGCTAAGGTAGCTTAGCTCAAGTAGCTTGAGTTAAGCTGGGTCCCCGGGAGTTGGACTTGAACTTCCTGACTTGGGATGAGTTCTTCTTCAGCTGGCTGGAGTTGAGTGGAGCAGGATGTAGCTGGATCTGAGATGGGGTGAACTCCTGTCAACTCAGCTGAGCTAGCTAGAGCTCCTTGTGGACTAGTGGGAGCTGAGATGAGCTAGACTCAGCTAAGTTGAGCTGGATCTGAGCTGAATTGAGCTAGGGTGAAGTAAGATGAACTCTCTTGAGATGCCATTCAGCTGAGATTAGCTGAATGGTGCTAGGATGAGCTAAGCCTAGTTGAAGTGAGCTAGGTTCCAACTGTGGTGAGCTGGATCAAGCTGAGTTCCAGCTAGTCTGATTTCCTTCTTCACCAATTGCCTTCTTGAGTGCTAGGGTTTTAGGGATCTATATATCTGTTCGTCCCTAACGCTCACAAAAACACATTAAAGCAACAAAAGAAAATGCAATGCATGCCTAACCTAGTGAATGCCTAAATGCAGCCCAAAAACCCGTTTGTAGAGTAAAATCCTAAGAGTTAGGTTTATTTTAGTGCATAAGAATGATGATAAACTGGCGTTTATCACACCCCCATGCTTATCTTTTGCTAGTCTCTTACCAAAACTTCAAAATTTTTTTTGGAAAATTGAATTTTTGGGAAATCTAATTTTTTTCGACTTTTGAGGAGAGAAAGATTAAGGGACCTTGGTTGTTCTAAACATAGGAGGTACGGGATTTGTTAAAAATAAACATCGGGATTTGTTTTTGGATCCAACCATTAGATAAAACGGGATCAATATATCCTCCATAAAATTCACAAATTAACCTCTTGTTAATTCAGATGACTTGAAATTTTTATTTTTAGGATTTTTCTGGCTCATGAATCTGATTCGCAACTTGCAAAAATCCTTTAAAACCTTGTGTCTGTGCTAGTGAAAAGCTAACATTTATAAGGGCGTGTTAATTTATTTATTATTACTTTTTTTTTTTCACCCCTATGCTTATTTTTAGCTTAGTCTTACAACAGATGTGTCGGGATCATCATTCCCGTTACCAATCCTCAAGGGGGCTTTGGCGACAGTACTTCGGGATAGCACTGTCCATGACACCACCCAGAAGCTCACAACCCCAAAACACAATGCGGTGTAAAGGGGCGCTCTAAGCAAACTCAAGCTCTTGCTCCGACACTATAGGTAGAGCACCGTCCAAGACACTTGAGCTGCTAAAATGCGTTTTAATGCTTCGTCTAAAGATACGAAATATAGATATGGAGCAGCGCCGAGGCGGTAACATGTTGACATCGCATCCTCAAAGGAGGCATTTTCCTCCTTCTCAGTGGTGGGAAAAACCAATGATCTGCTTCAGACTTTTACTAAGTCCAAATAAGGGAGTTTTTCAAATTTTTAGTTATTTTTTAAGTGTTGGCTTGTGTGTGAAAATTGACACAAGAAGTTCCTCAAGACATGCAAGTTTTTGAATCAGAAACTAAGCCAAATACTTTCCATATTACAAAATAGGATCAAGTCACCTGAACTATCATGAGTTTAGGTGGAATTTTAGAGAAGGATATCTGATCTAGTCTAAAATAGACCCTGAAATTCTAATGATCAGATCCGCATCCTCATCCCTAGTTTGTTAAAGATTAAATCCCATTGTACCAAAAGTGAGTTTTTCAACTTTAGTCCCGATTTCAAAAATTTTTCCTCAAAAAGTCTTCAACATTTTTATTTATTTGGGTATGTAAGTAGGAAATAAAAGAAAAAATGCATATTTTTAGGTTTTGAACATCCTAAATCGATCGTCAAATTTTAAAAACACCCCCCCATGCTTAAGATATGCCATGTCCTCATGCATTAGGAGGGAAAAGGGATCATCTTAGTGAAGAACAGTCGGGTTTAGGATGATCAAAACCTGGAAAAAGAAGAAAAATAGAAAGCAGGAAAAAAAATGATGGGTTACCACCCATCCAGTGCTATCTTTTACACCATTAAGTCGGGCGTTGTGTGCATTAGTGATCAAGGGTGGCTGGCTCAGTAAAATTAAAAGATTTAGATGGAGGGTTAGGCGTATGATCAAAATAGGGCTTTAAACGTTGGCCATTGACTTGAAAGGTCGAATTAGTTTTCGGATCAAAGAGATCAACAACGCCGTATGGATATATTTTATGGACAATAAAGGGGCTGGTCCATTTAGATTTTAATTTGCCAGGAAAAAGATGTAATCTCGCATCGAAAAGCCAAACACGTTGATTAACGTCAAAGTGTTTCCGAACAATATATTTATCGTGAAATTTCTTTGTTCGGTCTTTATAAATCCTTGCATTTTCATAGGAAAAATTACGTAATTCTTCCAATTCAATTAATTATAATTTTCTGTGGATACCGGCATCAGATAAATCCATGTTGAGTTGTTTTATTGCCCAAAAAGCCTTATGTTCTAATTCTACCGGGAGATGGCATGCCTTCCCAAAAATCAGACGGAAGGGAGACATGCCAAGCGGGGTTTTAAAAGTGGTACGGTAGGCCCATAAAGCGTTGTCCAATTTGGTGGACCAATCTTTACGGTCGGGCCTAACCGTCTTTTGTAAAATATTTTTAATTTCTCGATTAGAAACTTCAGCCTGGCCATTTGTTTGGGGGTGATAAGGTGTGGAAATTTTATGATTAACCCTATATTTAGAAAGAAGGTGATGGAATTGTGAATGGGTGAAATGTGAGCCTCCGTCACTGATAATGGCTTTTGGTATGCCGAATCTTGAGAAAATATTTTTCTTAAGAAATTCGACAACCACACGGTGATCACTATGCGAGTGGGTATTGCTTCTATCCATTTAGAAACATAGTCGACTGCGACTAATATATATAAATACCCACCAGAGTTGATGAACGGTCCCATGAAGTCAATGCCCCAAACATCAAAAATTTCAACCTCTAAAATAGGATTAAGGGGCATCATATCCTTCTGAGTCATGTTGCTGATGCTCTGGCAACGCACACAGGACCGAACAAAGTCATGAGCATCTTTGTGCAAGCTGGGCTAATAAAATCCTGCATTAAGGATTTTAGCTGTAGTTTTATTGCTCGAAAAATGTCCGCCACAGGCCATTGAGTGACAATGTGTCAAAATATCATGGATTTCAGAATCGGGGACACATCGTCGAATGACCTGATCGGCACAAATGCGGAAAAGGTCGGGCTCCTCCCAAAAATAATATTTAATATCAGCAAAGAACTTATCCCATTTTATTTTTGGCCAATCAGCGGGGATTCGTTCTGTTGCTAAGTAGTTTGCGATGGGCACAAACCAAGGGAGGGTTGTAGCAGCTGAAATGCTTTCATCGGGGAACTGATCTGGTGGGGTCATTATGTCATTCATCATAAGATGAGAGAGATGGTCAGCCACTACATTGTGCGATCCCGCCTTATCCTTGATTTCCAGGTCAAATTCCTGGAGCAGCAGAATCCAACTGATAAGGCGGGGTTTCGCATCTTCCTTTGTCAGCAAATATTTAATTGCTGAGTGGTCGGTATATACAGTGACATGTGACCCCAACAGATGAGATCTAAATTTTTCTAAGGCAAATACAATGGCAAGAAGTTCCTTTTCAGTAACCATGTAATTCCATTGTGCATCATCAAGGGTTTTGCTAGCATAATAGATCACAATGGGCTTTTTGCCAATTCTTTGCCTTAGAACGGCCCCTACAGCAAAATCTAAGGCATCTGTCCTTAATTCAAAGGGACTATTCCAATCAGGTCCCTGCAATATTGGTGCCTCAGTAACCTCTTTCTTCAATCTCAAAAAACTCTCCAGGCACTTATCATTAAAATCAAATGGCTGGTCTTTAGTGAGAAGCTGACTTAAGGGCTTGGAGATTTGGGAAAAATCTTGAATAAATCGACGGTAGAAACCCACATGACCCAAAAAGGATCTGATTTGTTTGACAGTAGTGGGCGGTGGGAGCTTAGATATAGCATCTATTTTTGCTTTATCTACCGCGATTCCTTATTTTGAAATAACATGGCCCAAGACAATACCTTCTTGGACCATGAAATGACTTTTTTCCCAACTGAGGACCAGATTAACTTCTATGCATTTTTGGAGAGTTCTTTCAAGGTTTTTGAGACAATGGTCAAAAGAATCACCAAAAATAGAAAAGTCATCCATAAAGACTTCCAAACATTCACCTACTAGGTCTGAAAAAATTACAAGCATGCACCTTTGAAAAGTTGCAGGTGCGTTGCAAAGATCGAAGAGCATTCTTCGGAAAGCAAAGGTTCCGAAGGGGCAGGTGAAAGTTGTTTTGTCCTGGTCCTTAGGATGAACAGCTACCTGATTATAGTCGGAATAACCATCCAGAAAATAGTAAAAATCCCGTCCGGCTAACCACTCCAAGATTTGATCAATAAAGGGGAGTCGGAAATGGTCCTTCTTGGTGGCGGTGTTTAATTTTTGGTAATCGATACACACGCGCCAAGAAGAAGCGGTTCGAGTGGCTACATTTTCCCCATTATCATTAGTGACAACTATTAGTCCAACCTTTTTGGGTACAACTTGTGTTGGACTAACCCAGGAGCTGTCAAAAATGGGGTAGATGATATCAGCATCCAGCCACTTAATAATCTCCTTTTTTACCACCTCCTGCATAATAGGATTCAAGCGCCTTTGTGGTTGGCGGGAGGGGTGAGAATCGTCCTATAAATATATACAATGCGTACAATAGGACGGATGCATACCCTTAAGATCAGAAAGGGTCCAGCCAATAGCTTTCCGATATTTACTCGAAACCTGGAGGAGTTTGTGCTCTTGTGCCCTGGTAAGTCCAGAATTTATAATTAGGGGCAGGGTCTGATTAGGACCTAGGAAGACATATTTAAGGGAGTCGGGCAAAGGTTTTAATTCCAATTGTGGGCCCGGCTCAGAAAGAGTTTCTGCTTTGTGGGTTAGTGGTGAGGTGAGAGTGAACGGGTCAGCTGGAATTCTAGTTGGACGTGTGGTTGGGGTGGAAGGGTGAGAAAAAGTGGATTGTTTAGGACCCATATTGATAGCAAAACAGGAACCTAAATGGGAAATCTGCAAAGTTTCCTACACAATGTTTTCTATTTCTAAATCCGAATCATCAAAGAAATCTGGTTCTTGGAACCGCCTAGAAGCTTGAAAAATGTTTAGGGTTACAGATTCATCGCCACACATGATGTTCATCTTTCCAGAATCACAATCATTATTTGCGCAGGCGGTGGCTAAGAATGGTCTTCCAAGAATAATGGGGGCAAACTTTAGTGCTTCTGGTACCTCTATGTCCAGGACTAAAAAGTCCACTGCAAATAGACAATTTTTGACCCGGACAAGAACATCCTGAACAATTCCCCTTGGTTTAATTGTAGATCGGTCGGCTAATTGGAGAGTAACCTCAACAGGCTTCAATTCACCAATCTTGAATTCCTCAAATACAACTGTGGGGGATAAGATTAATTGAGGCACCAAGATCCAACAACACACGATCAAATGAGGTATCATTAATGATAACTTGAATTAGGGGGCGCCAGGATCTTTTCTCTTAAGAGGCAGTCAGCTCTGCACAACTGAGCTGACTGTCTCTGGAAGAATCACCTTTCCTAAGTTTCTGGGCTGCCTTTTCGGAGTACATAATTCTTTTAGGAATTTTGCATAGGCAAGGATATATTTAATGGCATCTAGGAGAGGGATATTAATTTCTACTTGCCTAAATAAATCCATTAATTCCTTCTCAGTGGGCTTGGATTTCTTCTTTTTCTTATTTGAAGAGTGGAGGGATTGTGGAAATGGGGCAGGGTTTCCTTGTTTTGCATGAATTGCTTCCTGAACAATAGAAGGGGAAGAGTTAATCTGTGTTTCATTAAAGCGGGTTTCTTTAACAGGCAGGGGATTGTGAGTGGTTTTCCCATTCCTCAAGGTAACTGCATTTGCAGTCTGGTTGTTTCTAGGATGAGGACGGGAAGCCTGGCTGTTATTGAAACCCGACGGATGCTGAGGTGCTGGCTGAATGGGTTGACTGAGATATCCACCTTGGAATTGGCTCCTTTGATTATTTGAGTTGGGCATGGGTTGGGAAGGTAAATTCCCAATAGGTCAATGATCAGGAGTAACCTTAACTTGGTGTTGCAAGTTGGTAATCATGCGGGTTACTTCTGTCATTTGAGTCTGCATTCCTTGCAGAGTTTTCATGACCTGATTATTAATATCATCCTGGGATGGTCCAGGTTGATACATAGGTTGCCCATAATTCCCAAAATAGTTTTGTTTGGGAAAAGGAATCGGATTCGGGTTTTTCTAGGAGTGATTCAGGTTAGTCCTCCAGTTTTGATTGGAAGTGTTGGAGGGGTTTCTAAATTGCTCCTGGAGAGCATAAATATTTTCCGTGGTGGGATCAAAAATGTTTTGATCAAAATTCCCGATCAAGTCTTGTGGGAAATTAGCCGAAAATTGCTGGCCAGCAGATTGGCATCAATGTTGTGTAGATTTTCTCTTCGGAGAATGTGTGGGGGGTTAGTGTGTGGAGAGTGAGCGTGTGGAGCTTGTTTGTTTCTTAGCTTTTCTTCCATTTTCTTTTGGTGAATTTGCATCTGGTCCAGTCGTTGAGCTAACATATATAGATCATCTTGAGTGACTGGAACAGAGGTGGATTTGGAGTCAATTTCATGGACTCCGTGTCTGGGGTTTTGTGATATGCCAAAAGTGTCCATTGAAGTCATGTTAAATGAGTTTTCACTCATTTCTTCAAAGAGGAGATAGGCACTTTTGGCGTCTTTGTTAAGAAAATTGCCCCTACATGAGGCATCCACAAATCATTTCAATTGATCTTCTAATCCATGATAGAAGATCTGCACTAACTGCCATTGTGGAATTTCATGGTGGGGACAACTTCTTAGAAGTTCCTGAAATCTTTCCCAGGCTTCGTGGAGGGGTTCACTAATTTTCTGTTGAAAGGTCGTTATGGATCTTCTTATCGCATTCGTTCGATCGATCGGAAATTTTTTTTTAAGAAAAGCACTTTTTAATTGGGGCCAGGTGGTAATAGGGCACCCAACCGTTCTAAACCAATGAGATGCTTTGTCTTTAAGAGAGAGAGGAAAAAGTCTCATTAACCACACGTCTTCCTGCACATTGCGGGAACAAGTGGTTTGAGCGAGGACAGTTAATTCCTCGAGATGACAAAAAGGGTCCTCTCTTGGAAGACCATGAAAATGTTTGATAAGGTTTAGAATGGCTGGTTTGATCTCGAAATCCCCTTGTGGTATGACCACCCTTGGTCTTTCCTCATAATTGGAAGGATCATAGAAATCCTTAAGAGGAATGACAGGCTGTTGGCGGGGTGGTGGATTTTGTCCTTGATTAGCTAGGTTCGTGATAGTCCTAGCTAGATCTTCTTGATTTTGTTGTAGTCAAACCAAATGGTTGACCATTAATGCAAAGGGATTTGGATTTTGGGTTATAATGGGAGGGCCACCTGGCCCTGCTGGTATTTCTGGTTGCTCTAAGTTAGGGAGGTGAGGGAGGGTGAAGTCAGCTTGTGGGTCGGCTGATGGGTTAAAAGTGGAAGCAGAATTTTTTAACAACTTCTTGGGTTTTCCATTTTTCTAGAAGAGGAGGGGGACGAAAACAATGATTTTCTGCTGCGGGGGGTGAAATCAGATGGTCCTTCCAGGTACGGATTTTGAGACCGTCGCCCGTGCATAAAATGGAAGAACGGGAGGGGAGGAGAAGAGAAAGAGATGAGAGAAAGTGTACAAATCAAACAACCAAAGCTAGACCTAACTTAAGTGTGACTCCCTAAAAATAAACCTAAGACTTGGTCTACGTAGGAAATAAGTAATCAATAGTGAATACCCGTTCTGTCAACAAATCTAGCCAAGTTGCTTAAGGGGAGGTTTGGGCCCAAACGTTTCCCAAGGAAAACCTCAGGTGCTTGTACAAACCCACTCTTGGTCGTTTGACATGGCCCCTCAGCCTAAACACCAGATATAGATGACAGAATTGGTATTAACTAAAGAAAACTTAAGACCTATATAGCAAGCCTAAGTTGTTGAAGCCTTAGGGGTCAAGTTGCTACGGATTTTACTTAGGTCTAGGATACTATAGTGCACACGGAATGTGGAGGGTGTTTATTGGGTTGTTGCCCTATTATTTCCATTTTTTTTTTGTGTGTGTGCAAGAATTGGAAAGTGGTTCCAATCAAAAAGCAAGTTGTCACACAATTTCTTGTATTTTTATCTTTTAGGATTTGATTTAATTAAATGTGTTTTAGGATTTTTCTTTTTAAATTTTCAAACAAGTTTGAACTCCACAATCAAAGGAAAAACAAGTTGTATTGGTGATGGTTAATTTCCTTTAATGTGAGTCTCTAAAAAGAAAGAAACCCTAAGCCAATTGTCCTTAAGACAGAAATTTAACTACCAATGAGTTATTTTTAGACTTTCTGAATAGATAGTGGTCCAAACAATGCAACCAACACCACTACCTTGAGTGAAATCAAATAAGGATTCCAGAAAAGATTTTTGTAAGATTTTAGGAATTTGTTTGATAATTGTTTTGATTTTTTAATTGTACTGGTGTCAAAGTCCAGAAATGATACCCGTGGGTATTTTGGACTTTTTAGTATTATCACCGACCTCAGAGAATTTTGGTGATTTTATCTAATGTGTAAAATTTCACAAGGATTCCAGAAAGCTAAATTCCATAAAAATTGGATGAGTATAAAAATTCTAAAAATTCACTGACAGTAGCAAAATAAGAAGATTAGAGGGTGTGACCCCTCTGCAGTCCATGAATTTTTAAAAATTAAATACAAAGCCAATTGATATGAATTTTGAACATATGTTCCTAGCTCAATTTGGAATCACTGTATGAAATTTTATTATTTTAGGAGGCCTGTGGAGTTAGGAATCGATTTTTCAAGTCCAGATAGAAGTCTGGACCTGAAAAATAGAACACCAATACTTGCAATGGAGTGGTGTTAAAGAAACATTCAAGCAAACAATGGATTTTATATGGGCACCACTCCACTTAATTAAAGTGTTTAGGGTCCTGAAAGCCAAGTTTAGTATTTTTGTTGGTAGTCTTTTAGCCTAAATGTGACAAGAAATGGGGAACCAACCTGAATTTCATGGGAAGAAAAGGAACTTTGAGCTCTTGCTTCCAGATTCTTGTGTTTTTCCTGCAATAGTTCCTGTACACACAAAAGAGAAGAAAGAGAAGGGGATGAGATCCACTTCAAGCAAGAGAAGAAAGAATAAGCAAAGTCGTGCCTCCTCAGCAACGATGCCAAAAAGTGATGCGAAAAGTTGCGTGATTTGTAAAAGCGGGTCTTTAATGTCGTTGTAACACGCGAATTCACATATGCTTTTAAATTTATATCCTAGATAGGGGAGTATCTAGGGTCATCCAAGGAGGCAAAAAATGCAATTCAATTCTCTTGCTAAAAACACATCTCAACTTTCTTTTTGGTATTTTAAATATATATATTTTTTGTGTTTTGAAATAATACAGGCAAAGTGCGAATTATGACGAAAGAGTGCTAACACCTAAAATGCTAAGCTGAAATTTAAGAGATTAAAAAGTCCACTACCTAAGCTCACTGTAGGCAAGTGGAGGCCTAGAGTAATTAGGGAGTGGAAGTAGAATAAGTGCTAGAACAACAGTAACAATTGCAATAGAAAATTAAAAAGAAGGCAATTTGATTAACTAAAATTTGTGTGCTTTTCAAGGACAAGTAGAGGAATGCTTCTACTAGAAATAAAAAAAATTTAAAAGTAATAAAAGAAACACAAATCCTCTTGCAAAAGTTGGTGAAGAAGGGAGTCTTCTTGCTCCAAGCCTAGTTGCCCCTTGGCTTGAAAAGAGGGCCTCCTCCTTCCTTGAGAGCTCCTCCAAGGTGGGTGCTACCACCTTCAATGCTCTCCTCCAAGGGGTGGGCGTGCACCACCCTCAAAAGCTCCTCCAAGGTGGCGTGGACCACCTTCAAGATCTCCTCCAAAGATCTTCCTTGCCTGGCTTCTCCTTTGGCTGGCGTGGGCACAAGAGAGAAGGGAAGAGGGGAAGGCACCAAGGGGACATAATATCCCCTTAATCTTCTTCTTCTTCTTCTCTCTTGGGCGTGGGATTCTAGGTAGAATATGAGAGTGAATTTGCTAGCCAAGGATGCTTTGAATGGTGGTGGGTAGTGGTCTTTTTATAGGGTAGGATGGGGGGTTAAGGTGCCTCTTGAAATGGAGGGCTAAGATGGAAGGATGGAGGTGGTTGGGGATCCTATGGCTAAGGGCATTTGGCGCCAACCCAAGGGACTCCTAGGGGGTGGTTATGGGTGGTGACACCCCTTGAAGTTGGAGCCAAAATAGCTCTTAGAAGGGGGTCTTAGGAGGCTCCAAGAAAGGTTCTAGAAGGAGGGGTTATGTGGAGGGTGGAGATGGGTTTAAGGGGAGATGTGTGGTGGAGATGAAGGGAATTTTTGGAGGGAAAAGTGGCCCCAACAAGGGGTAGTTAGGGTGGTTTTGGTGCCACTTTTAAGTGTCTTTTGGAGGTGGTGGGTAGGCTAGGTTGGCGACAAGTAGGTTAGCTTATGTGGAGCTTAGGTGGAGCTAGTTGGGTGGAGTTGTTAGGTGGGTTTTTGGGGTGGTACAAGCCAAGGAAGTTGGAGCGTAGCTAAGCTAAGCTAGCTTAGCTAATGGAGGAGTAGAGGAGGAGGTGTTGGAGCTAATGTTTGGAGGGAGGAGCTGGTTCTGAAGAATCTGGAGCCGAAGTGGAGCAGGCAGTTGCTGAAGAGGTCAACATGGGGCTACTCTAGCTGGCTTAGCTTGCTAGTTCTTTGCTAGCTACTAAGCCAAGCTAAAGTGAGCTGGCTTCTGTTGAATGGAGCTGAGGTGAGCTGGGTCTAGTGATTCCAGGGAGGATTGAGCTGGTTGAGGCAGCTAAGGTAGCTTAGCTCAAGTAGCTTGAGTTAAGCTGGGTCCCCGGGAGTTGGACTTGAACTTCCTGAGTTGGGATGAGTTCTTCTTCAGCTGGCTGGAGTTGAGTGGAGCAGGATGTAGCTGGATCTGAGCTGGGGTGAACTCCTGTCAACTCAGCTGAGCTAGCTAGAGCTCCTTGTGGACTAGTGGGAGCTGAGATGAGCTAGACTCAGCTAAGTTGAGCTGGATCTGAGTTGACTTGAGCTAGGGTGAAGTAAGATGAACTCTCTTGAGATGCCATTCAGCTGAGATTAGCTGAATGGTGCTGGGATGAGCTAAGCCTAGTTGAAGTGAGCTAGGTTCCAACTGTGGTGAGCTGGATCAAGCTGAGTTCCAGCTAGTCTGATTTCCTTCTTCACCAATTGCCTTCTTGAGTGCTAGGGTTTTAGGGATCTATATATCTGTTCGTCCCTAACACTCACAAAAACACATTAAAATGACAAAAGAAAATGCAATGCATGCCTAACCTAGTGAATGCCTAAATACAGCCCAAAAACCTGTTTGCAGATTAAAATCCTAAGAGCTAGGTTTATTTTAGTGCATAAGAATGATGATAAACTGGCATTTATCAGGACCGAATCAAGTTCCTCAATTACAGGGCCATCATGTGTGATTCTTGATCCTTAGATCACAAGGAAGTGATCTTGAGCTCTCGAGAGAGTTCTTCTTGAGGTTTTAAGTTAGGTAACAGATCTATAAGCTTGTGCGGAGTCCAAGAAATCTATTCTAAGCTTTAAATAGGCCTGATAATCTCTGTAATAACCTGCTGTCCAACCCTACTTTTGAACCTAGGCGGCAAGTTTGAGACAGCCTCTAGAGTGCTCAAAACTCCATTCTGAGATGCTGTACTACTTCCTGAGGCTGAAATAAACCCATTTAGGGCGTTGATTTGATTAGAGGAGCTTTAAATCTAAAAGTCAATTTTTGAGGTTTATAGGTCAACCTTGGTCTGAATATGAGGATTAAAGGTTTGAATTTTTGATTGAGTGATTAATTTGAGTTCCTGAATTAAATGCGGATCATTTTAGATTGATTTGATTAGATTTTATTGCAATTTGAGGAGGATTTGATCCTTTGAATAGTTTAGGTTCTAAAAGGAACCCAACACTGTTCCTTGAGCTCATGTTGAAATTTGGAGCTAAAAATTACTCAGATTACTTCCTCTTGGGTCACTAAATTAGTTTAGATCGATTCTTGATGACTTAGTCTATCCCTTGATATGATTTAACCCTAAATTTTGAGTTCTGATATTCAGTCTGAAGCTTTGAAGCTTCTAGAGCTTCTGAAGCTCTCCAAAGATGTGCAGGCTCACATTCCTTATCTAATCCATGCGAAATGTTTTACTGAAGTATCTCTACAACTCAACCAAGCCTTAGTTTAACATTTTACAGGTCAAAAGACCTAGAACTCTTCCTTTGGAACATGGCGAATATGCCATGTTCAGGTCTCAATCAGTGGACTAATCATGGCCCAATCATCAAATTGATGATTAAATCAAGTAGCTGAAGTTAACAGCTTTCGATCGAGCTATTATACGCTCGATTTGGTCTAGCCAATTGATCGGAATCTTCACTTGAAGATCTGCCTTGACACAACATTGCGTGGAGGAGGAGCGGTGAGTATAGTCTCACATCTGGAACAAGTGGAGTAGTGCCTTGGTATATTACGAAATCATGTTTACGGCTGTTCGGTCGTCAGTGTAGGGCACAGCTTATCTGAACATATGAGAGCGTGTGCATGCATGTGCATTTGTGTGTGCGCGCAGGTGTGTGCCTGTGTGTGTGCTCGGGCGGGTGAGCGAGTGTATGTGGGCCTAAATGGGTCTAAGACTGTGCATGGTCGGATAAATCGATAAAGATATACCAAATAAGAACTAGACCCAAGTGAGTAGGGTCTGGTCCCACCCCAATGTGGGAGCTGTGTATCCTCGAAAGGTCTAGGCTGTCCACTAACAAATTTTTGATAGAGTGGCTATGCGTGGGTTCATGCACAGTGAAAGAGAAAGGGGATGAAGTGATAAAAAGGCTAAGTAAAGTGCAAAGAAAAAGAGAAGATAGAGAGGCAGAGATGAACCTAAGGGAATAAGAATGCAGTGTGGTGAAGAGAGAAGGAACGAAGTTAAAGAGAGCTTAAAGAGAATAAAGAGAGAAGAGTTAAATTGAAAATAAAGAATAAAGGTCTAAATGTTATTTTTAAGTCATCTAATCTTCTGAGCAAATGACTGTTGGTGAAGAAGGTTGAGAGAAAGGCATGTTTTAATACTTAGTTTCCATTTGCACAAAGCCATTTTGCTATTCATGTAAACATTTTTTTATGTCTTGTAATTTTGTCTAAATTTTAATAAACATTCTTCTACTTAGATTTTATTGTAAAATCATTTATGTACATTTCTCTTCTATAGTGGAATAATTGCATGATTTAATTGTCTATTCTTTTGTGCAAATATTTATGTGCTTAACATATGTTGTAATTAGTAATTAATTATACATTAATATTAATTAATAAAAGTGGTGAATTAAAATTACAAATAAGCCTCCCAGTGAATGACCTGGACTCAACCAGTTAAAAGAACTTAAATCTAAATGTTAGGTTAACTTGACCCTATACTACCAAAATGACAATGATTCGAGTTAACATAAGTCATTTCTTACGTGATTAATTAAGACTTTTAATTTTAATTAACTGTGTTGAGAAATTTTATATCATTTTAGTGGTGCCGTTGCCGGGGAGGTAACTGTAAAATATATTCGCCATTATCATTTTGTTTTATCATTATTAGTTTGTAAACAATTCTTTTCTAACTAGTTTTTATTTTTGTTATTGTTTTTGTCTTCTTTCAGGGATATCTCTACAGGTATTCTTAGGAAGAAGGTGGGTTTTCTATTTCTGTTTGTCTTATTCTCCATTATACATATTGTTGAGGCAGAAAACATATGCAAATAGGATTGAGTTTTGAAAATTAGTTGATGTAGTATGATTTGCGAAGAAATCCGTCAACAGATAAATTTACCGAAACTCGAAAGAATTCCAGGTCAAACACAGGGAGGCGGATGTTTGATTAGAAATCATGTTTGTTTTTATTTATCACAAAGTAGATTAGCTGGTCGAATTGAATCTAAACTAGCTATCGACTTAAAGAATAAATAATAGACGAAAGAGAGAGAATATTACAAATAAAGAGAAAATAGAGATAGAATAAACATGAATTTCCTTACCACAAGCTGATGTTCATGACAATTACAACTACTCACTTCACTAGAAAGTAGGAAATCTACATTAGAAAGAGGTAAAAGAGAAGGTAGAGAGAAGTTATCTTCCTCGATGGCTACTTGGAGGATGAGCCGCAACGATAGAGCACCCGGACAAAGGTGGTGAGATGCGGGACAAAGGAGAACGAAGAGGACGATGGAGAATGGGGCAGGACGACGTCGCAACAGGATTTGCTTCTCGAATGGTGGTGAGAGGACCACCGTGGAATGCTCCATGAAGGGGATGAGGTGGAAAAATTATAATTTTAACTTTAATGGAGCATCCCGGGTTTGGGACAAGCTCTTAAAGCTTTGGAGGGGGTGAGAGAAGAGAGGAAGGGATGAAGAAGTGGAGGACGTAGGTCCTTTTATAGATGTAGAGGTTGGGGGAAAAAAGGTCATTTCAAGTTCAAAATAATAAATTAGGGGTCTTTAGTAACGGATTTATTCGTCACTAAAGCTCGATTGTGGCTAAAGTGCGCACGCCCCCTCACCTCCTTGCGCCCAACGCTTAACCACGTTCTTTGATTCTCAGCCATCTGTTCTCAAGATTGGACGACTTAAAGTCGTTAGCGCCAGTGCCTCTTCGCTCGCCTGTATCAGATCGCGTGTGCGATCAAGCGTCGGATAGTGTGTGCACGGTTTGCATGCTTTGGGTGCCCCACATGGCCGCTCTTGCCGCCACTCATCTTTGATCCAACGGCTTGATTTAGCTGCACATGCGTTTGATAACACTACACAAGGGGGTGATAATTATATTGAATATGGCCCATCTTTAGAATAAAAGGCACAACATAAGTAGAATAGGAGCATTGCATGCATCATGTACCAAGATTGCTTATAAACTGTATTAATGGCCATTTGTGTAAGCATTTGTCAAAGCAGGCCTTAGATGAGCAATCGCACTGCACGGATGGATTCAGAACGACGAACGGAGTCCAACGGACTCAAGATCGGCCAAATCCGACATCCGGAGCTCCTACAATGGGCCCAAGAAGTTCTGACCGTTGATCTGGAGATCAACGACTCAGATTGAGCCACGTCAGCCTCGCCCCCGCGCTCGCTGCGCCTTCAGCTAGCCGAGATCCGCGCGTCCGCTCGTGGTCGCCACGACAAAGCGCGAGCGTGGCGCAACGGTTAGCGCGCACGCCCGCACCCACGCGACGCGCGTTCGATCCGTGCGGGGTGGAAATTGAAGACGGGCGACGGGCGCGGAGAAATTGGGCCACCCGATCAACAGTGGGTGGCCAGGATCTTGCCATGCGGCGCGACCGTAGCTCATGAGTGTCCACGCACGCGCGCACGTAGGGCGGAGATGCGCGCGCACATGCGCGCCCGAGGTGCGATCCCAGCGAAGGCGAGGAAGGCTCTCAGCCGTCCGATCTTCGATCGGACGGCTCTCGTTCAGCGGCTGCGGATCGCGCGAGGAGAAGGAACGAGGTGGGCGGCTGATCGGCGGCGAGAGGGCTTCATCGACACTTTTGGAAGCGATTTTAGCGACGCTCTGGATGTCGCTAAAGCCCCTTCTTCTTTTAGGAAGCCCTTAACTCTATTTAAACCCCCTCCAACCATAATTCAAGGCATTCACTCCTTGCAACTACTCCACCCCTCTCTTAGCTAGCCTTAGGCACTCTTGTAATCGCCGGAGACGACGAGCCGCCGACGGAGCCTCCTCCACCGCCGTGGCTGCCTCGTCGCTCTCCACACACACTCTCTTTCTCTCTCTCTCTCTCTTTTAAGCTTTTTATTATTTTTGTTGAAGCATGTATTTAATGTTGTAAGTCATGAACTACAAGTGCATGTTTAATGAAGTTATTTTCCGTTCAGTTGCCATTTTAATTTCTGTTCAAGTTGCATGATCAAAACAAAGAGCTTTCTAACCCCAAACCTTCTCTCTCTATCTCTCTCTCTCTCGCTTTTCAAAACCGCACCTTTCGCAAGCAAAACTCCACACTTTCCATGACAACAAGTGGTAAAGTAAAAATTTGATTTTCACGCCTCCCTGAGACCAACACTCGAACTCACCTTCGTTTAATTATTTTAAAATCGACGTTGCAAGTGCGACTATAACGACACTCCTTAACACACACGCACAAAAGCACGTCAGTTTTTGGCGCCGTTGCCGGGGAGGCAATGGATTTGTTTTATCACCTCCATTCCACATTCATTCTCACATCGTCGAATGCCCTATTTTCCTTTTTACTTGACGGGTGCAGGAATTCGGCTCATGGACGGTGAAGCGACTCATCCCACAACGGTAGCAAGGGAGTAGGCGCCTCAAGGACCGATAGTGAGTAACCTCTCTCTCATTGTTTGCTTGCGTGAAAAAACTAAAAAAAATTTGTAAAAACTGAAAAAAATTGGCGTGGTGTATGATTGCTTGACCCACATCCTTAACACATCACCCCACAAAAAAAATGTACACTCTAACATTCTGAATAAATTCTTGGAGTGTTCTTTTCTTTTTCTTGAGTGGTGTTTGCGAAGCCACCATGAGTTGACCTGGGCCGCACCACTCAACCCTAAAACTGACTCATCTAATAGAAGCTGCATGATCATTAGGATGAGTACACTAGGGTTTTAGAGCCTCTACAAAATAAAAGGAAATCTACTTTCATCAAATTGTGTGCAGAACTTGACGTGCCCACTGAAACGTGTTTGAAAACATTGAGACATGTCAACCCTAAAAAGTACTAAAGTAAGGATGAAACACTAAAAGACACCACATCTTAACAAATCCTTACTTGAAAACCATGTTTTGCTAGAAGCACACACCTTGAAAGTGAAAAATTAAGAGGCACCACCCCAATCAACGCCTCATCACATCACCCTAAGCACAAGCACTATCCTAGCCCTTTAAAACTGAGTAGACGTGCCCTAGGCAGGATTGAGTTAAGTCTCAAAAGGCGAGGTTTTGTCCGCTAGGAACTTGGCTTTCATTCCCTTGGTAGAATCTGGTGACTAGGCTGCGGGGCAGTGTCAAACGACCGTGGTTGTGGGGTCTATGGAACCGGAGGAGCAAGTCAAAGGAAGAACCTTCACTGCAATCCCCTCATAATCAACCTGGCCAGATTAGCCTTGGGAAGGGGAGTCCAGTGCTTACGGACTTAATCACCCTTTGTGAGATTTCTAGGTCTCCTAGGGAATACACCCTAAGGACTAGGCTTGGGTGCTTGATTGAAACACATTTCTCGCATCTGTCGCCCTCCGCATCCCCTCCTGTTCTTCTCTAGTGTATGCACGGGAGGCGCTCACTGCATCCCGAGTTGTGTGTTTTGGGGCAGGAATCTAGGCGATGTAATTCTGTTGAAAACATGGCTGAACCTAGGGTAGATGAGGTTGAAGATCAACCCCCACCAGATGCTATGGCCATCATCCAAGCTCAAATCAATGCTAACCATTGGCTTCAGCAACAACAAATCCATACCATCATGCAAGCCATACAACGGTTACAGAACCCACAAGAACAACCACCACCACCTTTCCATGACATACCAGGGCAACCACCACTTGATTTACCTCCATTTCAGGACCAGCCAAGACCCCTCCGTGATTTCTATAACCCTTCTGCTATTAGAATCGAGCCACACCTTAGGATCCCCGAGGGGGGAGATGATTTTGAGCTAAAATTGAATGTCCTAAGCCTGATCCAAAGCCACTTTCATGGAAGCTCAAATGAGGACCCCTTTCAGCACCTAAAGGATCTCGATCACATAGCACTAACGGTGAAACCTAGGAACATTAGTCTTGACATTGTTCTAATCAAGATGTTCCCTTTCTCATTAAAAGACAAGGCTTCTCATTGGCTTAGAACCCTAGGTAGACCCATCACCACCTGGGAAGAACTGAGGCATGCATTTTTAAAGAAATTCTTCCCCATAGGAAAGACCAATGCCCTCAGAAGAGCTATCACTACCTTCACACTCCAGGGTGGGGAACAATTTCATGAGGCGTGGGAAAGATTTAATGAACTTTTGAGGAAATGCCCATACCACGAAGTTCCAAGGTGGCAATTGGCCCAGATCTTCTACCACGGTCTGGACAGCAACCTACGGAACTTCGTCGATGCCTCATGTGGGGGGAACTTCCTAAACAAAGACGAGGAGAGCGCGTTTGAGCTCTTTGAGTCTATGAGCGAGAATTCGCTCAACAATGCCTCCATGAACCAGTTTAACAGGTCCAGTCAACCCCGTGGAGGGATTTATGAGGTGCAAGCAAATTCTAGAATGGTTGACATGGACATCATTGCCAAAAAGTTGGATCGAGTGGAATTGGTGGACAAAAAGATTGATGAGCTACTGAATCAGACCAGGAACCCCTTGCAGACTTTCTCCCTAGCAAAGGGAGCACATAATGTTGACCTGGTCTAGCCCTTCACCCAACTGAACCTGGAACAACCCCTGACCATGTTCCAGGGAGGGACCTTTGCTCTCTCGACCTTTGATTACTCCCTTCCCTCTTCATCAACATCGGCTATCCTAGAAGATGTGCAAGCCGTCCAAGGATATGTGAAACCTGACCCTTTCTCCAACACTTACAACACCGGTTGGCGTAACCACCCCAACTTTGGTTGGACGAACCAGAAACCACCGCAATTCCAAAACCAGCCCAGGCCAAACCAGCAGCCACACTTGCCCCCTTATCAGCAAGGACCACCAGTTAGACCCCAATATAACCAGAATATGACGGTCCCTCCCCCACAAAACCAAATGGATACCCTAATAAAGATGATGGCTGACATGAACTAGAAACATCAGGACGAAATGGCCTTGGTAAAGGGATAATTAAGCCAACTCTTGGACTGTAAACAACAAGGATCCCTACCTTCCTAACCACAACCGAACCCGCGAAACATAATTAACAGAGGCCCCAATTCGCAAGGGTTCCAAAGCAACCCCGGGCAGGCTCACATGGTCCAGCCAGCCCCACAAACACCTCCTGGGTTTGGCGCTTCTTCGTTCTCGTCTTCTCAAGGATCACCCCATGGCCCCAATGCCTCTGCGAATGCGGTGACCTTGAGAAGCGGCACCAAAACCCAGGATCCCAAATGGCCGACTCTCCCCAAGACTTTACCTGTTGAAATACTCGACTCAGAAGAGGCACCAACCAAGGACCCAGACATGGAACCAATCCACATTCAGACACCCTACCCTGAGGCCTTGGAAATAATCAAGAAAAAGAAGAATACTGTGGAAACTGAGGAGCTGTTGGAAATTTTTAAGCAAGTACAGATTAATATTCCGCTCCTAGAAGCTGTCAAACACATCCCTGCTTACGCCAAGTTTTTAAAGGATGCCTATACACCCAAGCGTAAGCCGAGACCGCAAGCACCTAGGAAGGTTGTACTTTCTGAGCAAGCAAGTTCCGTGGTATCAAGCAACCTTCCACTCAAGCGAACTGACCCAGGAGCGCTCCTGATTTCTTGCAATATCGGGGACATGACGTTTGATAGAGCGCTCCTGAACCTAGGTGCTTCTATCAATCTAATTCCAACAACCCTGTACCACCAATTTGGTTTTGGGGAGCTGACATCAACCCCTGTCACCATCCAGCTGGCTGATAGATCAGTGAAAACCCCGAAGGGGTTTGTCGAGGATGTAATTGTAAGGGTCAAGGACTTCTATTTCCTGGTTGACTTTTTGGTGCTTGACATGGAAGTCCCTGAAAAATTACAGAACGCACCCATAATCTTAGGTAGACCTTTCTTAGCTACGGCTAAAGCAAACATTGATTGCGACATGGGATGTATGGAAATCGCCTTCGGGGATAGGAAAATGCAATTGGATATCTTCCGGGTGACAAAGTCTTTTGATTGCGATTACATTGAGGAACATGATCCCGTGGAAACTTTAATCGAGGAATGCCTCACCCTCAGTTCTGTCTCAGACCACCAAACCCGTAGTAACTGTTCTGACCCGTCACCGTCATTACCCATGGACCTCTGTAAGGCTGAGTACCATCACATGACACCATTTGAAGAGATCGATGTTGATCAACTACCGCCCTTTCCCTTCCCATCGACTGTGGTCCCACCTGCACCTAAACTTAAACCATTGCCCGAGAATCTCAAGTACATCTTCTTGGGACCTGACCAGACCTTCCCAGTGATTATTAATTCTCATCTAACCAAGGATCAGGAACTCAGGTTGATTGCGACCCTTTCATAACATCGGGCTGCCATTGGTTGGACCATTTCGGATTTAAGAGGAATTAGCCCCACCTATTGCACCCACAAGATTTACCTGGAAGACGGGGCCTGACCTTCCCGCCAGATGTAGAGAGATTTAAACCCAAACATGCGGGAGGTCGTTAAAAAAGAAATCATCAAGTGGCTCGACGCCGACATCATCTACCCTATCTTCGATAGCCACTGGGTGAGCCCCACTCAAGTGGTTCCAAAGAAAGCTGGGCTCACCGTTGTCACCAATGATCATGGCGAATCCATCCCCACCTGCACCACCACCGCATGGCGAGTGTGTATTGATTATAGGAAGCTTAATGAAGCCACTAAGAAGGACCACTTCCCCTTGCCATTCATTGACCAAATCCTTGAAAGATTGGTAGGGCAGAAGTATTTTTGCTTCCTAGATGGATATTCAGGATATAACCAAGTCGCAATTGCTCCGGAAGATCAGGAAAAGACCACATTCACTTGCCCGTATGGCACGTTTGCATTCCATCGAATGTCGTTCGGGTTATGCAACGCACCCGCGACCTTCCAGCGTTGCATGCTAGCCATTTTTTCCGAAATGGTGGGTGAATACTTAGAGGTCTTTATGGATGATTTCTCTGTGTTCGGGAATTCATTCAACCATTGTTTGAGCAACTTGGAGAAAATCCTAAAAAGATGTATCGAGGTTAACTTGGTGTTAAGTTGGGAAAAGAGCCATTTTATGGTTCAAGAAGGAATTGTCCTCGGTCACATCGTTTCATATAGGGGCATCAAGGTAGATCGAGCTAAGGTTGATTTAATTTCCAAACTTCCTCCACCTAGTTCGGTCTGGCAGATTCGCTCCTTCCTAGGACATGTTGGCTTCTACCGAAGGTTCATCCAAGGCTTTTCCAAGCTTTCCAAACCCTTGACCGACCTTCTAGCCAACGGCGCCATATTCCACATGTCTCCTGATTGCATCCAGGCTTATCACACCCTCCGGGACTTAGTCTCCACCGCACCTGTACTTCAACCCCCAGACTGGTCCCAGGACTTTGAGATTATGTGTGATGCATCAGATTTTGCCATAGGCGCTGTCCTGGGACAAAGGCAAGACAAGAAGCCCGTGGTGATCTACTACGCGAGCAAAACGTTGGACGAGGCCCAACGTAATTATACCGTCACAGAGAAAGAGTTGCTCGCTGTAGTATTTGGATTTGAAAAATTTCGCTCATACTTGCTGGGATCCCGCGTGATTATTTACACTGACCATTCAGCCATCTGGCACCTGTTGGCCAAAAAGGACTCAAAGCCCAGGCTCATCAGATGGATCCTGCTTTTGCAGGAATTTGACCTGGAAATCCGAGACAAGGCTGGATCGAAAAATGTGGTGGCTGACCACCTGTCGAGACTTCATCCAGACCAAATTGGACCCTCCCTACCTCTATCTGATACCTTCCCTGATGAACACATCCTAGCCGTGCAAGACAAGAAAATGCCATGGTATGCTGACTACGTCAATTACCTGGTTATAGGACAAACCTCTCACAGCTGGTCTAGATAGCAACGGGACAGGTTCTTGGCTGAGGCCAAGCACTATTTCTGGGATGATCCCATGCTGTTTCGCCTCTGTGCTGATTATATCATCAGAAGGTGTATCCCTGAAGATGAAGTTCAGAGTGTGCTTTCCTTTTGTCATGACTAAGCGTGTGGCTGCCACTTCTCTGGAAAGAAAACAGCTGCAAAAGTTTTACAGTCTGGATTTTACTGGCCGTCCCTATTTAAGGATGCACACATCTTTTCCAAAACTTGCTCACGCTGCCAAACACTGGGGACCATGACCAAGAAAGATATGATGCCCCTTCAGCCCATTTTGATTGTCGAAATCTTCGACGTTTGGGGTATCGATTTTATGGGCCCATTTCCACCATCCAACGGCTTTGAGTACATCCTGGTCTCAGTAGACTATGTTTCCAAATGGATTGAAGCCATCGCCACCCGACGATGCGATCACAAGACTGTCATGGACTTTGTGAAGAACATCTTTTCCCGATTTGGAATACCCAAGGCCATGATCAGTGATGGTGGAAGCCATTTTATCCATTCCCAATTCTGTGCCCTACTTAGAAAATACGGGGTAAACCACCGCATTGCCACCTCGTATCATCCACAAACAAATGGGCAGACTGAGGTCTCCAATAGACAAATCAAGAACATTTTACAGAAGACTGTGAGACCTGATAGGAAAGACTGGTCCACACGACTTGATGATGCCCTGTGGGCATACAGGACCGCTTTCAAGACCCCGATAGGCATGTCGCCTTATCGCCTGGTCTTCGGCAAGGCCTGCCTTCTTCCTGTCGAATTGGAACACCGAGCTTACTGGGCTATCAAGCAGTGTAACATGGATCCCCAGTTAGCCGGTGCTCAGAGGATGCTGCAATTATCTGAGCTCGAAGAAATCCGTCGGGACGCCTTTGACAATAGTCGACTGTATAAGGAGAAAATGAAAGCCGTCCACGACCGACTCATTCATAGAAAAACCTTTGAGCCTAACCAGCAAGTTTGGCTGTTTGATGCACGCCTGAAACTCTTCCCAGGGAAACTCAGGTCCAAATGGACAGGACCATTTCGGGTGGTTAAGCCCTATTCTAATGGGTCAGTTGAAATTGTTGATCTTAACACTGGGCACACTTTTACAGTTAATGGTCAAAGATTGAAGCATTTCCTGGCCCAGGTACCCCCCAAGGAAAGTGTCACCCTCGTTGAGGGCTGACACCGAGCACCGCCCAGCTGGAGGTGTTAAACTCAGCGCTTCCTGGGAGGCAACCCAGAGGATTCAGACTGATCTGGTAGTTTACGTCACTCAGGTACTATCTTTTTGAACCCTTTTGCATCCATGAATCTGCCAATGAGGACATTGTCCAACTTAAGCATGGGGGGGGGGGGTAAATTACATAATCCTGAGCTCAATTAATCAGTCTGAATGAATAAATTAATTAATTAAAAAAAATTTGAATTTAGGAAGAAAACTTAGGCATTAGAAACTTATCAATAGTGGAAAATAATATAGAAAGAACTTAAAGACTTAGACTTTTCAGGCCTTCCAGCTTAATCAGCCCTGGTGTCCATTAAAATATGGATTTAGTGGCGAATCCTTGCAACCTTAAGATATTCTAATCCACCTACTAAATAAGGTAATAAGTATACGACTTATCAACTCACCCTCTAACTCAGGAAAACTTTGAGTCTAAGCATCTGCACACATTTTTGCACAGACTCACTTCTCGGAGATTTTGACAGAAATTGGGTAGCTAATGAACTCTCTAGGGTGGTATGGCTGGTAAGTTGTCGTGGGTAACAACCCATTGGCAGGTTGTCCAGAACCCAGCCATAGGCCATTTCTTTTTCGTTGCCTCTAGGTACATTTGAGATCAGGGAAGCCACCTACAAAAAAAAAAAAAGGAAGAAGAAGAAAAGAAAATAAACTACACTTCACCGCACAAGTATGGCCGGCAAGTGATCGTGGGTAACAGCCCATTGGTCGGTTGTCTAGAGCCCAGCTCAATAATTGCACAAAAAAGATCAAAACACCTAAGGAAGAAGCAGGGAAGTAGTACAAGCTGGGGAGATATACACTGGAAAAATCCTTGTGTTGACCCCAATTAAAACAAATGTAGGGAGAAAGCTACCAATCGAACAAATACACCTTCAGGAAAATTTGTTTCCTTTTCTGGTCACCTAGAGGCGTAGAAACTCGAAGTCTGTCTCAGTTACCGTTAAGTGAGTCTATCACAACATTCACACCAAGATGCTTAGCACTTAGGGTTTTGACCGAGTTTTGGGTGGGTTGGGTAGCCGTAAAAAGTTATCAACCCACACTGAATTCCGAAAAAAAATTCTAAAAAAATATATAAACGTATACATATGTATAGTTATATATACATTAAAGCAAGGATTCGGGCGATTCGTATTTTGGCAGACACCCGGGCGCTGCTTAGTCTTTGTAGATTAAGATCTGCGTATATTTCCTCTTATTGACAAGTAACGAAGCGCCTAAGCAATTACTTCTTGAATTCTGCAAGGAAATAAAAACTAGAATAAACCTTGCTAGGGACTAGCAAGGAGTAAGCATGGGGGTACGATAACACTACACAAGGGGGTGATAATTATGTTGAATATGGCCCATCTTTAGAATAAAAGGCACAACATAAGTATAATAGGAGCATTGCATGCATCATGTACCAAGATTGCTTATAAATTGTATTAATGGCCATTTGTGTAAGCATTTGTCAAAGCAGGCCTCAGATGAGCAATCGGACTGCACGGACGGATTCAGAACGACGAACGGAGTCCAACGGACTCAAGATCGGCCAAATCCGACATCCAGAGCTCCTACAATGGGCCCAAGAAGTTCTGACCGTTGATCTGGAGATCAACGGCTCAGATTGCGCCACGTCAGCCTCGCCCCCGCGCTCACCGCGCCTTCAGCCAGCTGAGATCAAATCTCGGTCGTCGATCTTCGATCGAACGACCGAGATCTGCGCGCCTGCCCGCGGTCGCCGCGACAAAGCGCGGGCGTGGCGCAACGGTTAGCTCGCATGCCCGCACCCATGCGACGCACGTTCGAGCCACGCGGGGTGGAAATTGAAGACAGGCGACGGGCGCAGAGAAATTGGGCCGCCCGATCAGTAGCGGGTGGCCAAGATCTTGCCACGCGGCGCGACCGCAGCTCACGAGCGTCCATGCGCGCCCGAACGTCGGGCAGAGACGCGCGCGCACACGTGCGCCCGAGGCGCGATCCTAGCGCAGGCGAGGAAGGCTCTCTGCCGTCCGATCTTCGATCGGACGGCTGTTGTTCAGCGGCCGTGGATCGCGCGAGGAGAAGGAACGAGGCGGGCGGCTGACCGGCGGCGAGAGGGCTTCACCGACGCTTTTGGAAGCGGTTTTAGCGACGCTCTGGATGTCGCTAAAGCCCCTTCTTTTAGGAAGCCCTTAACTCTATTTAAACCCCCTCCAACCACCATTCAAGGCATTCACTTCTTGCAACTACTCCACCCCTTTCTTAGCTAGCCTTAGGCACTCTTGTAATCGCCGGAGACGACGAGCTGCCGACGGAGCCTCCTCCACCGTCGTGGCTGCCTCGTCGCTCTCCACACACACTCTCTTTCTCTCTCTCTCTCTTTTAAGTTTTTTATTATTTTTGTTGAAGCATGTATTTAATGTTGTAAGTCATGAACTACAAGTGCATGTTTAATGAAGTTATTTTCCGTTCAATTGCCATTTTAATTTCTGTTCAAGTTGCATGATCAAAACAAAGAGCTTTCTAACCCTAAACCTTCTCTCTCTCTCTATCTCTCTCTCTCACTTTTCAAAACTGCACCTTTCGCAAGCAAAACTCTGCACTTTCCGTGACAACAAGTGGTAAAGTAAAAATCCAATTTTCACGCCTCCCTGAGACTGACACTCAGACTCACCTCCGTTTAATTATTTTAAAATCGACATTGCAAGTGCGACTATAACGACACTCCTTAACACACACGCACAAAAGCACGTCAGCGTCTGCGGTCGATTTGAGCGCTCGAGGAGGCTTAAACCTACACTCTTGCCTTGTGAGTAGCATATGCCACCATTGTGCTGTGTGGTTAGATTGTTGCAGAGATGAGAATGGCATCCAGAGCTCATGGTTGTTGGATAGAAATCCAACAGCCCAAATCTCTCGCAGTCCTCTCATCAGATGAGTGTGAAGGATCTGTTGGAGCTCATCCCAACCGTTGGATTGAAATCCAACGGCTGAGATCGATCGATTGTCTTAGGAGAGAGAGAGCACGGTAGGTCTTCAAACTTTAGCTTGGTTAGTTTGAGTGGTTGAGATGGCACCACGTGGTGCCATCTTGGTCGTTCGTCTTTTGTGACTTGTGGAAGGTGCCACAGATGTCGGATTGGGTCGATTTTCACACTGTTAGGCTGCGATCATCGATCTGAACCCATTCGTGCGATTAGATTAGTCATTTGAAGTGGGGATTGACACCATCTTGGTCCTTGATCTCTAATTTTCCTCAGGTTATATCTGATGCTATGGAAGTCCGATCAGGACGATCTTGGAGTCGTTGAACTCCGATTGTCGCCTTGATTAGATCCGTACAGTTGGATCTTCAGTCCGAGGCCCTAATTAAAAGTCTCCTTGTCCTTGGCCACAAAAAGAGAAAATTAACCTAAACTTTATACAATTTAACCTAAATGCAAGATGATGCATGTTATGCAATATTTATAATGTATGACGCAACTCTACGCCTAAGAACATGCATAAATAGACAGTTTATGTGATATAAACGTGTTTACATCACATATCCATTGTGAGTATTTCTTTCCTTAGTCTCTAGTGTGGATTTGCTTATTGCATTTAGTTTAGAAAATATAAAAAATACCAAAAATATTTATATTTTCTGACTAGCACAGCATATCTCTAGGCATACACTCTTAGGAGTACATATACCTGCTAGTAACGATCTAACTCGGGAATTTTCTATATTGCATCAGCGGGAAAATTCGCAAAAACCCACGTAGATCCCTATCTTTGGATTTATAAGCAAGACCATATTTTTGTTGAAAAAATCTAAAAAGCGATCACATTTACTTCTTTCCATCATTCTTGTTAATGATTAATTAAAAAAAGACTTTTAAAATTGGTGACCTAAATCTGGTTGTAGATTGCATGTGGGTTTTTTTCGAACATGTTTGTTGATGCTATCGCGCACACAGTGTGATCACTAGAGTCACACGAGTCTATTATTTCTACCTCTCCTCTTTGCACCTCTTAGGGATTTGGTCGATGATCAACAAGTTTGTCTCACTACTAAGAGCCCTGGGGAGCCAGTAGTGAGCTGTTTTGATCCTAGACCTTAGACCTTTGAGTTACGCACCTGCGTAGGCACATCTAGGATGAATATTTTGGATTGATATTATACTTGTTTATGTCACTATATTTTACGCGTATTCTTAGGTTCTTCTTTTCCTTTGAAAAGAAGAAAAACCTGCTTTTCACGTTGTTTTCAGGTTTTTCTTGCTGCTGTTTTTCGCTGTGGTGTGAGTGTGCCTTTGCACATTTTTCTATTTTATGCACAGGAGGCGGTCCTTGAAGCCGCCTCTTGTATCTTCTTTGGCAGGTCTACTTAGACTGGTTGCACTGAAGTAACCAATTTTCCTGTTAGAATTCTCTGCATTTTCTGTGTTTGATTCTATGGATCAATCATAGAACTTGAATCCTGAGATCCTTTCTTCTTCTAGTCAGGGGAAGATGCTGCCTTTTGATATCCATGAGGCTCTCCTAAACTGGAATCTCCAAATGCTCGAGCAGAATCGCCAAATTAATCTGTTGATGGTTGCTCTACAAAACCTACAGAATCTACAGGCTTGTCCTCCTCCTCGACCTGAGGCGAGTCCTGATCCACCTGATTTTGCTTTTCCACCTCGTCCTAGGCCTCTACTCAGAGACTACTATAATCCATCTAATGCACAAGAAGAGCCTAATGTTAGGATTCTCGTTGGGGAAAATGACCTAGAATTAAAGCCAAATATTATAGGTCTAATCCCACACTTTCACGGGTATTCATTCGAGGATCCATTCCAACATATCGAGGATCTAAAAAACTTTCACAGACTCTTGGTCCTCGAAATCAAAGCTGGGAAATCTATTCATGAAAATGTTCTCCTTCAGCTTAAAAGATAAAACTGCTTATTGGTATCGCACAATCGCACGACCTATCTCGACTTGGAACGAACTCGAATTTGCATTTTTGAAGAAATTCTTCCCTATAGGTCACACCAATGCAATTAGGCGAGCTATCACTACATTTACTCAAAACCAAGGGGAAACAATTCATGAAGCGTGGGAGTGCTTTCAAGAATTACAAAGGAAATGCCCACATCACGACGTCCCTCGTTGGCAACTCATGCATATCTTTTATTATGGATTATAAGAGAGCATTCGCAATTTGGTTGATGCCTCTTATGGAGGGAATTTTCTGAATAGCGACAAAGAATCCACCTCAGAATTATTTGAAAGGATGGCGAAAAGCTCAATCAGTAACGCATCATGTCACAATTCACTGGAGGAAACATGCACCAAAATCCGCATCAAAACTCGCATCACAAGGGCATTCATGAAATCCAAAACCTGTCCTGTTCAAGGGATTTAGAGATTATAGCTGAGAAACTGGACAAAGTCGACATCGTAGCGAAGAATCTCAATGAGGTTCGTAATACAATGAAAAATCTTACACCTCTACTCGCTACACAGAATCTCGTGCGTTTACTTGTTTCACAAATTCCCGCAGGGAGGGAATTCATGAATAATCTAGATTCTAGAGATCCTTCTTCCTTGGGTTTACTCCCTACTCATTCACCAACCCAAAGGGGGACCTTTGTCCCATCATTCCCACCTCTTTCCCCACTTCCTGCTTTTGTGGAAAACACGCCATATCCTTATGATTTAAACGCCATTTAGGGATACACTGTGAGATCAAACCCATATTCGAATACCTATAATCTTGGATGGTGTAATCACCCTAATTTCTCTTGGTTTGATTATTCCCAAAGACCATAATATCCAAATCAGACTTGTCAAAACCCACCTACATTGTCATTTCAGCAACCCAATGTGAGGCCCTTTCACGTGAGTATGCAGAATTACTCAGGGCCAAATAGAGATACGTAGCTTGACCAGTTTTTGTGAGATGTGACTGAGAGCCAGTAATAGAATGCTGAGGTTCTCGCTGAGGTACAATGGCAATGTTCGACAGAATTGATTGACCTTAGGGGCCAAATCACATAGTTAGCTAAATCTCGTCAGCTAGGGGCCCTACCATTCCAGCTAGTTCCAAACCTGAGAAATATCCAAAATAATAGGTTTAACCCAGGAGGTCAACATCCGACTTAGGGACAAGTGCACTTTCTAAATCAAGTTCCCCTGAATCAGAATAAAATCGCCCTCTACACCTCCCAAATTTGAGTATCTTAATAAGCAACAATCATATCCGAATCAAATGAATCAACCTTTATTACCGAATCCATCTTTCCAGAATCAAGCATCTACATCTTCTCCTGCTTCTTCTTCACATGCGGGTATTAACTCTGTTGCAACCCATCGTGGGACTTCCGCTAGGGATCCCGTAGATCCACATTTGCATTCCCAAGACCCTAGTACATCTAGAACAGCTTCTGCTTCTACACCTGTGAGAGGTGATTCACCCGATCCCACTATTCCCGTTAATTTTCGTGGTCAGGGTAACCCCTCAGTAGAAAAGGATATCCAAGTCCCATTCCCAGAAGCATTGAAGAAATCTAGGAAACAAAGGCAGCCTGTCACATTAGATGAGGATTTGATTAAAATTTTTGAATAGGTTCATATTAATATCCCACTCCTAGATGCTATCAAGCACATTTTGACTTACGCAAGATTTCTCAAGGAGTTGTGTACTCCTAAGCATAAGCCAAAGAAAGGGAGCACTGTGGTACTCTCTGAGCAAGTGAGCTTAATTATTTCGAGTATGCTTCCTTTAAAGAAGAAAGATCCAAGATCTCCATTTATTTCTTGTATAATTAATTGGGGACCATTGCTTTGATAGAGCCCTCCTTGATTTAGGGGAATCCATTAATTTTATCCCATCTTCCTTGGTAGAACATTTTGAGATAGAAAACCTTAAGCCTACCAATGTGACTTTACAACTAGCAGATAGATCTATTAAGTAATCGAAAGGAATTTTGAAAGGTATTATAGTTAGAGTTTGGGATTTCTACTTTCCAGTGGATTTTATTGTACTTGATATGGAAGTACTGAAACGCATTAGTGTTATCAAATTGAAATTGAATTTTAAAATAAAGCGTTGTAATATAGTCGAAATCACTTTGAAAACAAATAGATTTTATTACTCGAAGTTTAAGTCTGAGGTCGAACACAGGGAGTAAATTAGGGTTTAGAAGTCAAGAGCACAACTTGAGAAATTGAATATAATATGCAATAAAAACTAGAGTTATAGTGAAAAAATGCAAGCATAAAAGAGTAAAGAAATGTATGTAAACAAGCACAAAATTGGACGTCTGATTTGTGAATCATATGTCTTAAAATATGGATGCTAAATGCTTTTCTTTCTTCTCCTTCTTCTCTTCTCTGATCTCCTCTTTGTCTCTGGCTACTCTCTTTCTTCTTCTTCTTTCTTTCTCTTCTTCTGATTTCGTGCCTTAGCCTTTCTTCTTCCTTCAGCTACTTCTTTTTCTTTCTTTCTTTTTCTCTGGCGGCTCCTTCTACCTTCAGTCCTTCTCCTTCTCTTTCTTTCTCTTTCTTCTTCATCTCTTCATCTCTTCAGCCTTATCTTCTCCTTTCCTTGCAGAGCAAAACCTACCCCTACCCATTGATAAATGCCAGTTTATCATCATTCTTATGCATTAAAACAAACCTAGCTCTTAGGATTTTACTCCGCAAATGGGTTTTTGGGCTGCATTTAGGCATAAAATAGGTTAGGCATGTGACTGGTCGATCTTTCACTTTAAAGTCATTTGTAGTTTAATGTGGTGGAAAAATCGACTAATCAATTTTTAACAAGAAATAACCACCCGCAGAGGAGCGGGTCGTATCCACAGGGAGGTAATAATGTATTAAAATTTGCGCCACTTAAAAATGTTTGTTCGTAGTCAATTTAGACAAGAACCAAGCCAAGATTGCCTTTAGATTAAGGTTTAAGCAAGAAACAATGCTGAAATGGCAATTATGAGAAACTATAGGATATTTTCCGCAATGCAGAGATGATTAAAATTTGGCAATGGCAGAAAATGTAAATTTTAATTGAAGGTTTCCTGTAGCAAAACAGGGGAATTTTTCCCCGTTGTCTTGCGCGACGAGGAGCCGATGACTGGGCGCGGGAAGCTCGGAGGAGGTTCCTTGGACCAAGAGCTTCGAATCGTGGTGGCGGCAAGTCGCGCGGCGGCCGGAGGTGGCCGGACGAGCTCCGGCGGAGGTGCTGCTGGTGGCGGCTGCAGGCGGTTGAGCGGGTGCGGCCTGTTGGCGTGAAGTCTACCGCGCACTGCTGCTGCGGGGGTGGCTGCTGCTGCTGGCGTGGGCGCTACTGCAGCTGGCGTGGGTACGGGAGCTCAGGCGTGGTGAGCGCTGGATTGCAGGCGCGGGGAAGAGGGCGCTGCAGGTGGTTCTGCAAGCACGGGCGGAGGGTGCTGCAGGCGCGGGAGCGGGTGTGCAAGCTGCAGGCGCGGGCGTGGCTGCTGCTGGTGGCGGGCGCGCGGGAAGAGTGGTTGGCGTTCTGCAGCTGCGTGCGGTTCTGCAGGCGCTGGAGGAGAGCGCGGCGGGCTGTGGAGGGCGTGCGTGGTTGGCGAAGGCTGATGGTGGGCGCGGGTGTGCTGCAGGCTGATGGGCGCGGGGAAGGTGGCGTAGGCTGATCTGTAGGCGTTGCTGGAGGATGCTGCGGGCGACTCTGTAGGTGCGGGAAGAGGGCGCTGCGTGGAGAGCGGTTGCGGGTGGACTTCAGATGGTTACGCAGGCGAGTGGGTGGAGGTGAGCGGGTAACTTCAGACGTCTGGGAAATTCCCCAGACGTCTTAAGTTACTGAGAGGGTGGCTGAATTAGTAGCTCGGTGATGGTGGTCGGCGATGACGGTGAGGAGGATGCACGCTAAGGTGCTCACGGTGATGCGGCGAGCTCCGGATGGCGGTGTGGCCTGTCACACCACACGCCCACGGTGATGGAGACTCGTCGCCACAGTAGAGGCCGGCAGTGTGGAGTGGAAGAGAGAGGTTCTCTCTGCACAGTGGTGGGTCGGTGGTGGAGGCCTCCCGAGTTCGGCTGCCTCCCTCCTCCTTTTGTAGTGGCCTGCACAAGTTTGAAATCAGCCGCCCGACCAGATCCACCACATCCGCTCCCCCTTGAATGGCTTCTTCACTGCATCAGCCGGGCGTTGGAGCGGTAGCCAGCCGTTCTGAAAGAAGAAGAATAAAGAAAATATTATTAAAATATTAGGGTTATTTATGTACAGACCCTCAACTTCTATGTTAATAAAAACAATGTACCTAATTGGTTATCTAATTAGATGAATGCTATTCTAAGTTAATTCTAAATGCACTTAAGATATGAATGCAATGTATGGATTATGTAATTAGATTAAAACTATGAATTAATCTATTTACATCCTAATTTATACTAAATAAATGTTAGAATTAATCTAATGTATAGGCACTTAAATACTTAAATAGCCCACAACTATGGACTAATCAAATACCCCCATGCCTAGTTTTTGCTAGTCCCTAGCAAAATTAAGCGAAACCTAGCACTCTAAGTAGACTAGTCAGCTCACTTAGTCTTCCTTCAAAAGCATATTAAGTTCAGGCTCTAGACCCAAGGTTCCTAGGTAGTTGCTAAGTTACAGACTAGGTTGGCTAAAGACGAGTTGCAGGCACAAGTTTCCTTGATTTCTGACTCTACCCTAAAGTTTAATGATCCCTGAGATTAAAGCATCCGTGCTTGTGTATTGGTCTGAGTTATTTGAGTTAAAGTTTTTTTTTTTTTTATATATATATATACCTTTTTTTTTTTTTGTTTGATTCTTCTAAGTCTAACCTCAGATCAGCTATCAACATGGTCTGTGTCGGATTCATTGTCCCCATTACTATACCTCGAAGGGTGCCTGGATTTCGATGCTTCGAGATAGCACCGCCCATAACGACCCCAAGAACTCCTGGCAATCGACACTTCGAGATAGTATCGCCCATGGATTTCTTAAGCGAATTCAGGCCTATGGCAATCGACACTTCGAGATAGGGCCGCCCATGGTACCTGAACCGCGCAATGCACTTACATGCCCCCAGTAGGATGGATATCCTAAGAGACAAGTGCCGAGGAGGTAATATGTTATCATCGCATCCTCAAGGTGAGTATATACTCCACCTCTCCTGCGGCGGGAACTCTTCCAATCAAAATGTGTTTTCAAGCCTCTCTTAAGTCAAAATTAAGAGAACCAAATCTCTTTCAGAAAGACGAAAATTAAGTTGATTACCAGACCAAGTGTGTGAAATTTGGATGCTTGGGTTACAAGGACCCGTAAACCAAAAAGTAGAATAAGACTCCAGGTACTACCCCACCTTTTAACTCAAACCCTAGCTTCCCTTCCTCAACCTCTTAAGGAATGGTCCACAACTTAACTCCTACTTAAGTTTTTAAGTCCACAAAGGACCCTAAAGGTCTAAAGCTAGTAGCTCATTTAGCTTCTAAAGTTTGACCCTAGAATTAACTTAGTCTACCCTAGAGTTCTGATTTGCTTAAGACTGCAAGATCTAGCCAGTTAAGCTCAAAACCTTTTTTTTTTTATTTATATATATATTTTTTTGTTTTTTTTTTCTCTTTTTTTTTTTTTATAAATGCATGCTATAAACAAAATGCCTCAGGTCCTCTCCCCCATGCCTGGTTCAAACAATGTCCTCATTGAAAATCAAAAATAGCTAAAGGAAGATATTACCTGAGGCGGAGAATGGTAGGAGCTAAGGCTCCTCAAGAGTGACTTCGTCAACTAGATGGCCATCTAAAGTTATGTACGGTTTTAACCATTGACCGTTGACGATAAAGGGAGTTGCTGAAGAGGAAGGATTTTTGATCTCCACAGCTCCATGGGGGAATACTTTGGTGATTATGTAAGGCCCATCCCAACGAGATTTTAATTTCCCAGGAAAAAGTTTAAGTCTGGAATTGAAAAGCCAGACTTGTTGGTTGGGTTCAAAGGTCTTTCGAAGAATAAACTTGTCATGCAAGACCTTAGTTCTTTCTTTATAAGCTTGAGAGGTGTCATAAGCATCATTCCTCAGCTCCTCAAGCTCACTTAATTCTAGAAATCGTGCCTTACCTGCCTTCTCTAAATCCATGTTAACACTTCGAATAGCCCAAAGTGCTTTATGTTCCAACTCAATAGGTAAATGGCACGCTTTTCCATACACAATCTGAAAGGGAGAAGTACCCAAAGGGGTCTTATAGGCCGTTCGATAAGCCCACAAAGCATCATCGAGCTTTTGGGACCAATCTTTCCTATCAGGTCTAACGGTCTTTTCCAAAATATTTTTTATCTCCCTATTTGATACTTCAACCTGGCCACTTGTCTGAGGGTGGTAAGGGGTAGCAACCTTGTGAGTCACTCCCAAACTCTTAATTAACCGATTGAAGTGGTGGTTTCGGAAATGAGGTCCCCCATCACTTATAATAGTCTTGGGGCAGTCGAAACGGGATATGATATTGGCCTTCACAAATTTCAAAACCACAGAGTGGTCATTTGTGCGCGTAGGAATGGCCTCTATCCATTTAGAGACATAATCAACTGCCACCAAGATATATTCAAAACCATGGGACGACGGGAAGGGGCCCATAAAGTCAATTCCCCACACATAAAAAATTTCAACAGATTGAATAGGATGTTGAGGCATTTCATTCTTCTTCCCAATCATTCCAGTCCGTTGACATCTAGTACAGGCCTTAACAAAATTATGAGAATCCTTAAATAAGGAAGGCCACCAAAAATCGGACTGGAGAACCTTAAAAGCAGTTTTCTTAGCACCAAAGTGTCCTCCACAATGAAGTTCATGGCAAAATGTCAGCACACTTTGCTGTTCCTCTTCAGGCACACAACGTCTCAATACTTGGTCTTGTCCAATTCTAAATAATTCTGGCTCTTCCCAATGAAAATATCTCGCTTGAGAAATGAATCTCTTTCTTTTCTGCTTATCCCAAGAGCCAGGAGTTTTTCCAGTGACCAAGTAATTTACAATGTCTGCATACCAAGGTAAAGTTGGTGTTACCGCCATCAGAGTTTCATCGGGAAATGTCTCGCGAATGTCTTCAGAAATAGAGTCATTAAGAGGAAGGCGAGATAGGTGGTCAGCCACAACATTTTCTACTCCTTTCTTTTCACGTATTTCCAAGTCAAATTCTTGAAGGAGTAAGATCCACCTAATCAGATGTGGCTTAGAATCTTTCTTAGCAATGAGATGTTTCACTGCTGCATGATCAGTAAAAATAACCACCTTAGACCCAAGTAAATAAGACCTAAACTTCTCAAGAGCAAAAACTACAGCAAGTAATTCTTTTTCAATGACAATGTAGTTTTGCTGAGGTTCAGTTGAAGTCTTGCTTGCATAATGCAGCACATGAGGTCTTCCCTCAACCCTTTGTCCAAGGGCTGCTCCCACTGCATAATCCGAAGCATCACACATAAGCTCAAAGGGGAGTGTCCAATCAGGAGCTTGGAGAACAGGCGTAGAGATCAAAGCCTCCTTTAGAGTTTGAAAGGCCTCGACACACTTTGAATCAAAACTGAAGGAAGATTCCTTCACCAATAAGTCACAAAGTGGCCTAGAAATCTTACTAAAATTTTTAATAAAGCGCCTGTAAAAGCCAGCATGGCCCAGAAAGGATCTAATATGTTTGACATTCGTAGGCAATGGAAGTTTGGAAATAGAATCAATCTTGGCTTTATCTACTTCCAAACCTTGCTCGGATACAACATGCCCAAGTACAATTCCTTTCTGTACCATGAAGTGACTTTTCTCCCAGCTGAGGACTAAACCAGTCTCCTTACATCGTTTCAACACATTCTCCAGGTGCAGGAGACACTGGTCGAAAGACGATCCATAAATAGAGAAGTCATCCATAAATACTTCGACACACTCGTCAATCATGTCCGAAAAGATAGACATCATACACCGCTGGAAAGTTGCAGGGGCATTACATAATCCAAATGGCATACGCCTGAATGCAAAAGTACCGTAAGGACTCGTGAATGTCGTCTTTTCCTGGTCATCAGGAAAGACTGCCACCTGATTGTACCCAGAATATCCATCAAGAAAGCAATAATACTTATTCCCTGCCAATTTTTCGAGAATTTGATCAATAAAAGGCAAAGGAAAGTGATCCTTCTGGGTAGCGGTGTTCAGCTTGCGGTAATCAATACAGACCCTCCATCCAGTTGAGGGTCCAGTGACAACTTGTTCACCTTGGTTGTTGAGTTCCACAGTAAAGCCTACCTTCTTTGGCACCACATGAATGGGACTGACCCATTTACTATTAGCAATGGGATATATGATCCCAGCGTCCAACCACTTCAGGATTTCCTTTTTTACAACCTCCCTCATATTAGGGTTCAGACGTCTCTGCATGTCCCTAAAAGGCTTGATGGAATTATCAGTATAAATGTGGTGCATGCAGAGTGTAGAGTCAATACCCTTAATGTCAGCAATGCTCCAAGTAATAGCTTCCTTGTGCCTAGACAGGCATTCAATCAAGGCTCCCTCCTGTGCCTCAGATAGCACAACCGAAATGATAACTGGGAGCGTATCATTGGCACCTAGGAAAACATACTTGAGAGTGTCAGGGAGGGGTTTCAACTCAAGGTTGGGGGCTTGTATGGTTGAGGGTTTCATAATAGATGTCCCCATCTCAGGTAGCAAATCTGCCTTCGGCGGAAATGATGGGGGAAGAGACTCAGCAGAAACTCCTAGAAATTCCTCTAGTTCTAGTATATCCCCTTCACATTCCTCCAAGAGAAGGGAATGCTCATTTAGCATGACATGCTGAAGGGGGTCATCACATAACATTGCAGGAGTTGCCTCTTCAATCAGGTCATCTATCACCTCAACTTGAGAACAATCCTCAAGTCCAGCTTGTTTGTAAGCATCAAACACATTAATCCAGATTTTCCTATTCCCAAAGCCCATTTTCAATGCCCCAGTATTGCAATTAATTGAAGCATGGGAAGTTGCAAGGAAGGGGCGGCCCAAAATGATGGAGGGTTTGGTTGGCTTGTTGGTAGGGTCAGTGTCCAAAACTAAGAAGTCAACGGGAAAGAAGAAATCCTCCACTCTTACGAGGACATCTTCCAAAATTCCCCGTGGTGTCTTAAGTGATCGATCAGCAACTTGAAGGATTACAGGGCTAGGCTTCAGATTGCCTCCCCCAAGTTGTTCATACACGTAGCTCGGAAGGATGTTCACCCCCGCACCCAGATCAAGCAGAGCCTCATCAATTTGTAAGTCACCAATAACTACAGAGATATATGGGGCTCCTGGGTCCTTAAGTTTCGGGGGTGTGCCATGTTGAACAATTGAGCTAACAGAATCAGGCAGGACAACTTTAGATTGGACCTGTTTTCTAGATTGCCGCTTTTTCGTGCACAAGTCCTTTAAGAAGCGGGCATAAGACGGAATCTGCCTGATAGCTTCAAGCAAAGGCAGGTTAATCTGCACTTGCTTGAAAGTTTCCATAATCTCATCCGTCTTATCTTTGGCTCCAGATGAGCCAGCAGAAGTCTGCCCAGAGGTGGATAAGCGCTCTGGAAATGGCACTCTCAATCTCTGGGTGGAAGGGTTGTCATGTCGAGTAAGGGGTGGAATGGGGGCAACTTCTTCCGGTGAGGTGATTTCAAGCGGAGAAGATTTGGGCAAATCTTCTTCGGTGGGGGTGAAAGTCGGGGTGGATGTTTTTTTAGGGGGTGAGACTATAGGAGCATCGGGTTTGGAAATTTCTTTCCCACTCCTCAGAATAGTCATCGCCTGAGCATGCTCCCTAAAGACAATCCCTTTTCCTTTAGGATTTTCCTCAGCAGCACTTGGAAACTTCCCAGTCTCCCTCTGTCTAACGGCCTCAACAAGGTGTCCAATTTGTGATTTCATCTCATGTATAGCCTTGTCATGAGATTGGATGATGGCACTTTGACTTTCTTGCATAGTTTTCAACATCGCCTTCAATTCATCCATCTCAGAGGTTTTAGGATGGGCAAAGGTCTGAGGTTGGTTCATTTGATGGTTTTGAAAGGATTGCGATTTGTAATTCCCTGAATTTGAGACATTTCCTTGTCTCCATGAAAAGTTTGGGTGGTTCCTCCATCCCTCATTATAAGTGTTGGAGAAAGGATCATTACGAGGTCTTGGACGGAACCCTTGAGCGGCATTCAAATCCGCTTGTACAAGCTCAGGGAATTGGGAGGCCAAGTGGCAATCCACAGTGGCGTGTGTATTGCCTTGACAAATTACGCATTCGGAAGCTTGGGATGTGGAGGTGTTAGGCGTGAATGAACTCGGGTTTGACATAAGCCTTTCCATGTTTTGATTCAGTAATTGAATTTGATAGGCTAAATTCTGGGTGTCCCTTGCTTCATTCGCCTCCAACTTTCTTTGCATGAGAGTGGGCTTTCTATCCATGTAGGCAGAATTCAAGTGAATAGAATTCTCACTCAAAGTATCAAATAAGTTCCAAGCTTCATCCTCAGTCTTAGATAGAAAGGTTCCTGCACAGGCACCATCTACAGTTTGCCTATGCGAATCATTAAGTCCGGTGTAGAACCTCTCAACCAGTTGCTATTTAAGCACCTGGTGATGTGGGCAAAGTCTCAGCAAATCGTTAAAGCGCTCCCACGCATCATGGAAAGCTTCCCCATCCTTTTGAGCAAAACTCATGATTTCCCTCTTAAAGTGATTTGTTTTGCTCATGGGGAAGTACTTCAAAAACTCCTTTTTCAGGGCATCCCAAGTATTTATATTATCAAGGGTGTGATACCAATACTTGGCTTTGTCCTTTAGGGAGAAGGGAAAGAGGGTCCGCATTTGAGCGTCATCAGTAACGCCCTGCAGCTTCACCGTGGAACAGACCTCGGTGAATTCCTCAATATTCCTGTAAGGGTCTTCCCTAGTAGTACCATAAAAGGAGGGTAGCAAGGATATGGTACTACTTTTGATCTCATATGGATTGTCCCCTCCAGGTCTACGTAGTGCTGGGCCAGCTTGGTTGGTTGGGATGAAATATTCCTTAAGGCTCCTTTGACCGGCCATTTCCACCCTTGGGAGGTCTTTCCTTAGGATTCTTTCCGGTTCAGGATTAAATACAAGTTGTCTCCTAAGAGAACGCCTACCAAGCATGCACTACAAACACAATTCAAACGGACTTGTTTGGTCTTTACAGATTTAGGCTTTTGAATTTAATTCAAATTGTAGGTGACAAAACAAGTTGCCCAATCAATTACGCGCCTATTGTCAACCTTCGAAATGCCTAAAAAGACCTAGTTGGAACTTAGGTATTCTTCCCTAAATCTCAAATGGTCAAGTAAATCCAAAGATGGAATATCGAGGGATGCAAGTAGGCCTAAGCCTTCCTTTGAAGCTGTGCTTTCGCGGTGCTCCTCAACTACCCCCAAAAAATCCGTGACAGGGTAACCCCCTCTTTAGATTTACAAAACCTTTGATTTCCAGTTCCGAACACTTCAGAATCCAACGATAGGAGGGCTCTTGTCCTAGTCGTTTCAAGACTTAGGAGTGTCTAAATGAGTGTTATGGTGCAACAGATATAAGTGTGCATTCACCGCAAAATGATTTTGAATTTTTAATCGCACACCACGTTTTACAATCAAGTCCTTGATTTTTAGATGTCCCTCCTTTAATTAGTCTTTTTTTTTTTTTTTTTTTGAATATATGTGACCACTTGTTAGATTGCTTCAAGACAGACTTTGTGGTCTTTGCATTAAATCCTAAATGCAATGCGTGATCAAAAATATGATGCAAAGTAAGAGAATGCGTACCTTGCCTCCAGCGATCTTCGATGCAAAAATGCACGCAATGCAGAAAAGCAAATCTAGAGGCTGCTCATATAGACCTAAATGGTTCGTCCTAGGGGAGGCAGCTTCTACCAAGCAGCTCATTTTTTTCTTTTTCTATTTTTTTTTAGAACTACTTATGCACAAGCAAATAAAAGAAATAATAAAAAAAATAAACCTAAATTTAAAGAAAAGGGAATAGGCTCCCAAAAATTACCCAACACGGGTCCAAAACAAAATCGGGGAACAAACCCCTCAAAATATGCCCCAGAACAAGGGTTTCAAACTAACTGTAATGAAAAATTAAGTCTACAATCTTAATTCTATTCTAATTAAACTAATGACTAAATGGTGTCCGTCGCGTCCTCGGCCTTCTCCTCCGTTTAAAAATGGCTCGCCCAATTCTCGTCTGGCGACGTCAAGGGTCGCCTCTCACACTGGCTGATTCTTGCACAAATTTTCTCGCATTAAAAAAAAAAATAATGAATGGTCAAATCTCTATGCAATTGACAAATAATCAAAATAAAATTAGGCGAAATTATTGCGTCTGTTGCCTCCCCAGCAACGGCGCCATTTGACTGGTCGATCTTTCGCTTTAAAGTCGTTTGTAGTTTAATGTGGTGGAAAAATCGACTAATCAATTTTTAACAAGAAATAACCACTCGCAGAGGAGTGGGTCGTATCCACAGGGAGGCAATAACGTATTAAAATTTGCGCCACTTAAAAATGTTTGTTCGTAGTCAATTTGGACAAGAACCAAGCCAAGATTGCCTTTAGATTAAGGTTTAAGCAAGAAACAATGCTGAAATGGCAATTATGAGAAACTATAGGATATTTTCCGCAATGCAGAGTCAATAAAATATGATTAAAATTTGGCAATGGCAGAAAATGTAAATTTTAATTGAAGGTTTCCTGTAGCAAAACAGGGGAATTTTTCCCCGTTGTCTTGCTCGACGAGGAGCCAATGACTGGGCGCGGGAAGCTCGGAGGAGGTTCCTTGGACCAAGAGCTTCGAATCAGTGGTGGCGGCGAGTCGCGCGGCGGCCGGAGGTGGCCGGACGAGCTCCGGCGGAGGTGCTGCTGGTGGCGGCTGCAGGCGGTTGAGTGGGTGCGGCCTGTTGGCGTGAAGTCTGCCGCGCGCTGCTGCTGCGGGGGTGGCTGCTGCTGCTGGCGTGGGCGCTACTGTGGCTGGCGTGGGCACGGGAGCTCAGGTGTGGTGAGCGCTGGATTGCAGGCGCGGGGAAGAGGGCGTTGCAGGCGGTTCTGCAAGCACGGGCGGAGGGTGCTGCAGGCGCGGGAGCGGGTGTGCAAGCTGCAGGCGCGGGCGTGGCTGCTGCTGGTGGCGGGCGAGCGGGAAGAGTGGTTGGCGTTCTACAGCTGCGTACGGTTCTGCAAGCGCTGGAGGAGAGCACGGCGGGCTGTGGAGGGCGTGCGTGGTTGGCGAAGGCTGATGGTGGGAGCGGGTGTGCTGCAGGCTGATGGGCGCGGGGAAGGTGGCGTGGGCTGATCTGCAGGCGTTGTTGGAGGATGCTGCGGGCGACTCTGTAGGTGCGGGAAGAGGGCGCTGCGTGGAGAGCGGTTGCGGGTGGACTTCAGATGGGTACGCAGGCGAGTGGGTGGAGGTGAGCGGGTAACTTCAGACGTCTGGGAAATTCCCCAGATGTCTTAAGTTACTGAGAGGGTGGCTAAATCAGTAGCTCGGTGATGGTGGTCGGCGATGACGGCGAGGAGGATGCACGCTAAGGTGCTTACGGTGATGCGGCGAGCTCCGGATGGCGGTGTGGCCTGTCACACCACATGCCCACGGTGATGGAGACTCGTCGCCACAGTAGAGGCCGGCAGTGTGGAGTGGAAGAGAGAGGTTCTCTCTGCACAGTGGTGGGTCGGTGGTGGAGGCCTCCCAAGTTCGGCTGTCTCCCTCCTTTTGTAGTGGCCTGCACAAGTTTGAAATCAGCTGCCCGACCAGATCCACCACGTCCGCTCCCCCTTGAATGGCTTCTTCACTGCATCAGCCGGGCGTTGGAGCGGCAGCCAGCCGTTCTGAAAGAAGAAGAATAAAGAAAATATTGTTAAAATATTAGGGTTATTTATGTACAGACCCTCAACTTCTATGTTAATAAAAATAATGTACCTAATTGGTTATCTAATTAGATGAATGCTATTCTAAGTTAATTCTAAATGCACTTAAGATATGAATGCAATGTATGGATTATGTAATTAAATTAAAACTATGAATTAATCTATTTACATCCTAATTTATACTAAATAAATGTTAATTAATCTAATGTATAGGCACTTAAATACTTAAATAGCCCACAACTATGGACTAATCAGCATGCATTGCATTTTTTATTGTCTTTTTAATATGTTTTTGTGAGTGTTAGAAAAAGTTTTGAACATTTTTATTTTTTTGGGTATGCAAGTAGGAAATAAATTAAACAAAAATGCATGTTTTTAGGTTTTGAAAATCCTAAATCGATCGTAAAATTTAAAAACACCCCCCCCATGCTTAAGATATGCCATGTCCTCATGCATTAGGAGAGAAAAGGGATCACCTTAGTGAAGAACGGTCGAGTTTAGGAGGAACAAAACCTGGAAAAAGAAGAAAAAAGGGAAAGCAAGAAAAAATGATGGGTTACCTCCCATCCAGTGCTATCTTTTACGCCATTCAGCCGGGCGTGAAGGTATGCACGGAAGATGTAAGATCATGTAAATAATTTGACACTTGGATGCCCGCAAAAAAGGTGTCTTCTTCTAGATCCCTAGAAAATTGATTAGAAATAATATTGGGATCAAAGTTGGATGGAAAATGATAAGTGTAGCCCGAGTCTGGCCATGGGTTTAAATTAGGTTGGGTGCCAAACTCAGGCGGGGTTGGTGGCAGGTCCGTAAGAAAGGGGTCGGGGAAGGAATGGTGAGGATTGGGTGAAGTTAGTGTGGAAAAGTTAGGTGCGTGAATAGTGGGGTATCAGGAATAAATTTGGGGTCAAGACAAGTTTTCGGATCACAGATTTCGCCGACCACTGATTCTGAATCAGAGTCCTCAAAAAAATTATGGTCGGTAAGGGTATCTATTAACATTGTCTCCTCCACCATATTGGAAATTTCAGTATCTGAGTCCTCAAAGAAGTTATCATCATGGAATCTCCTGGAGGATTTGAAAATATCTAAAGTGAGAGTTTGGCCTGCACAAGTGATATCCATTTTTCCTGTGTGGCAATTGATATTTGCCTTTGCAGTGGCCAAAAAAGGGCGTCCAAGGATTATTGGGGAGTCCAGTAATGATTCAGGTGCCTCAATGTCAAGAACCAGAAAGTCTGCAGGGAAGACACAATTCTGGACCTTGACTAAAACATCCTCGATAATCCCACGAGGTTTGATTGTAGATCGGTCGGCTAATTGCAGGGTAACCTCGACGGGTTTTAATTCACCGATATGAAATTCTTCGAATAAACTCGTGGGAATAATATTAACTGAGGCACCAAGATCAAGGAGGGCACGATTAAATGCAGTGTCATCTATAATTACAGAAATTAAAGGCACCCCCGGATCTTTCATCTTAGGAGGCAGCTTACTCTGTATGACAGAGCTTACTGTCTCTGAAAGATGCACTTGTCCTAGATTTTTAGCCTGCCTTTTAGGAGTACAAATCTCCTTCAAAAATTTAGCATAGGCAGGTATATATTTGATGGCATCTAGGAGAGGAATATTGATATGAACTTGCCCAGATAGCTCCATGAGTTCTTCTGTAGTGGGCTCAGATTTCTTTTTTTTGCTGGTGGTGGGGTAGAGAGCTTGTGGGAAAGGGACATGAATCTTGTCTTGAGATTTTTGTTTTTCTTTTTCTTCCTGATGGGGAGGTGGGGAGTCAATTTGCACAGGTATCTTACCAGGTTCATGTGAAGGCCCGGGGTCAGTGGTGGTTTTCCCACTCCTCAAAGTAACTGCATGTGCAGTCGGATTATTATTTAGAGGAGGTGGGGGGGCCTGTGATTGCAGAAACCTGGGCGGCTGCTGAGGTGGTGGATTAGGAGGAGGCTGATTTGGATAATGTGGATTTCTGCCCATATAATGGTTTCCTTGGTGATTAGGGTTGGGTATGGGTTGGGACGGAAGATGTCCTACAGATCTTTGCGTGGGAGTAACCCCAATCTGATTGTTCATATTTGTGATGTTGCGGGTTACTTCCGTCATTTTTGTTTGCATATCCTGCAGGGTTCACAGCATCTGGGCATTGATATCTTGTTGGGATGGCCCAGGATGGAAGTTTGGATTCGACCCATACCCATTAAAATGATATGGTTGGGAGGAAACTTGATTATTCCAGGAGTAGTTCGGGTAATTTTTCCAATTGGAAGAATTTTTAAAGGGCTCCTGGATGGCAGAAATATTTTGAGTGGGGTTAAGATCTGGATAGTTGTAATTCCCCAATGAATCATGGGCAACCTCAGAATAATCAGCAGGGGTAGTGTTGAGATTATGCAAATTTTCTCTTCGTGGAAAGTTAGGTTGGGTTAGATGTGGGTGTGGAGCTTGAGTTGATGTGGCTAGTCTTTCCTCAATTTTCTTTTGATTAATATGCATCTGGTCAAGTTTTTGAGCAATCAATTGAAGATCGTCTTGGGTGACAGGGATAGATTGAGTGCCTATTTCATGAACACCGAACTGTGGGTTTTGGGTTCTGCAAAATGTGTTCATGGAAGCTTGATTAAATGAGTTTTCACTCATTTCTTCGAACAGGTCATAGGCACTTTCTGCATCTTTATTTAAAAAGTTGCCGCCACACGAGGCGTCGACAAAATGTCGGATTTGATCTTCTAATCCATGATAGAAGATTTGCACGAGCTGCCATAAAGGAATCTCGTGGTGCGGGCAACTTCTTAAAAGGTCTTGAAATCTTTCCCAAGAATCATGGAAAGTTTCACCAGATTTTTGGTGAAAGGTCGTAATAGATCTTCGTAAGGAATTGGTACGACCTATGGGAAAGAATTTCTTGAGGAAGGCGCTCTTGAGTTGAGGCCATGTTGTGATGGGTCGGCCAATGGTCCTGAACCAATAAGCAGCCTTATCTTTAAGAGATAATGGAAAAAGCCGCATCAGCCATATGTCTTCTTGCACATTTCGGGAACGGGTTGTCTGTGCAAGAAGAGTTAGCTCTTCAAGGTGGCTGAAAGGGTCTTCCCTAGGAAGGCCATGAAAGTGTTTAATTAGGTTCTGGACCGCAGGCTTGATCTCAAAGTCCCCCTCCGGTATGACCACCCCTGGTCGTTCCTCATAATAAGACGGATCATAGAAATCTTTTAGAGAAACAACAGGCTGCTGACGGGGTGGTGGGTTTGGCCTTGGATTGGCTAGGTTTTGGATGTTCCTAGTCAATGTTTGTTGATTGGAATTTAATTTATTAATCTGATCGGCCATCAATTTTAAAAGATCAGGTAGGGGGTCTTGATGTTGTGTGTGGGGCAACTCAAGATTAGGGAGCTCCAAGTGTGGGAAGTTACTGGTGGTTGGGTTTTGGGTGGAAGGGTTAGAATTAAGGTTAGAGGTGGGGTTAGAGGTGGACGTGGAAGGGTCAGTGGACCTATTTTGTTGTGTTTCCATTTTTTCAGGAGAAGAAGACAGAAAAAGTGGTCTTTTTGTGTGGGGGCGAAATCAAATGGTCCTTCCAAGTGCGGATTTTGAGACCGTCGCCCGTGCATAAAATGGAAGAACGGGAGGGGAGGAGAAGAGAAAGAGATGAGAGAAAGTGTGCAATTCAAACAAATAAAACTAGACCTAACTTAAATGTGACTCCCTAATAATAACCTAAGACTTGGTCTATATAGGAAATAAGTAGTCAATAGTGAATACCCGTTCTATCAACAAATCTAGCCAAGTTGCTTAAGGGGAGGTTTGGGCCCAAACGTTTCCCAGGGAAGACCCCAGGTGCTTGTACAAACCCGCGCCTGGTTGTTTGACACAGCCCCTCAGCCTGAACACCAGATACAGATGACAGAATTGGTATTAACTAAAGAAAACTTAAGACCTAAATAGCAAGCCTAAGTTGATAAAGCCTTAGGGGTCAAGTTGCTACAAGTTTTAATTAGGTCTAGGATGCTATAGTGCACACGGAATGTGGAGGGCGTTTATTGGGTTGTTGCCCTGTTATTTGATTTTTTTTTTGTGTGTGTGCAGGAATTGGAGAGTGGTTCCAATGAAAATCAAGTTGTCACACAATTTTTTTGTATTTATGTCTTTTAGGATTCAATTTAATTAAATGAGTTTTAGGATTTTTCTCTTTAAGCTTTCAAACAAGTTTGAAAGTTCACAATCAAAGGAAAGACAAGTTGTATGTGTGATTGTATATTTCCTTTTAATTGAGTCTCTAAAGAGAAATAAGAAACCCTAAGCCAATTATCCTTAAGACAGAAATTTAACTACCAATGAATTATTTTTAGCTTTCTGAATTAAGTAGTGGTCCAAATAAGTCAAACAACACCACTACTTTGAATAAAATCAAACAAGGATTCCAGAAAAGATTTTTGTAAGATTTTAGGAATTTGTTTGATAATTTTTTTGAATTTTTAATTGTACTGGTGTCAAAGTCCAGAAATAATACCCATGGGTATTATGGACTTTTCAGTATTACCACCGACCTCAGAAAATTTTTATAATTTTATATGATGTGTAAAATTTCACAAGGATTCCAGTAAGATAAATTTCTCAAAAATTGGATGAGTATAAAAATTATGAAAATTCGCGGACAGTAGCAAAACAGGAAGATTAGAGGGTGTGACCCCTCTGCTATCCACGAATTTTTAAAAATTAAATACAAATTCAATTGTTTTAAAATTTGGAAAAGATGTTCCTAACTTAATTGGGAATCACTCTATGAAATTTTATGATTTTAGGAGGCCTGGGGTTTTAGGAATCGATTTTTCAAGTCCAGACAGAAATCTGGACCCGAAAAATAGAACACCAATACTTGCAATGGAATGGTGCTAAAGAAGCATACATGCAAACAATGGATTTTATAATGCAGCACTCCACTTAATTAAAGTGTTTAGGGTCCTGAAAGCCAAGTTTAGTGTATTTTGGTAGTTTTTTTTAGCCTAAATGTGACAAGAAAGGGGAACCAACCTGAATTTCACGGGAAGAAAAGGATCTTTGTGCTCTTGCTTCTAGATTCCCGCCTTCCCGCAGTAGTTCCTACACACACAAAAGAAAGAAAGAGAAGGGGATGAGATCCACTTCAAGCAAGAGCAAATTAATTAATGCAAAGCCGTGACTTCCCGGCAACGGCGCCAAAAAGTGATAGCGAAATACGCGTGATTTGTAAAAGCGGGTTTTTAACGTCGTTGTAACACGCGAATCTGCTTTCGCTTTTAAATTTATATCCTTAGATAGGGGAGTATCTAAGGTCGTCCAAAGAGGCCAAATGTTTGCAATAGTGATTCTCTTGCTTGGAATACAATCTCAACTTTCTTTTTGGTATTTTTCAATATATCATTTTTTTTTATTTTAAATTAAGACAACATGCGGAATGGTGACGGGAAGGTGATTTACACTTCAATTTAAAATACTACTTCTAAGTGTCAAGTAGAGCCTCTCCCTAAGCTCACTCTAGGCAAGTGGAGGCCTAGAATAATTAGGGAGAGGGAGTGAGGAATGCTAAAAACAAGCAAATAGAAATGCAAACAAGAAATTGCAAAGAAGGCAACTAGATAATTAAAAAAAAGTGTTTAACAAAAATGCCTAGTAGAAGAATGCTTCTACTACTAGAAAATTGACATAAAGAAAGGAAAACACAAATCCTCTAGATAGATGGTGAAGAAGAGGGCTTCTTGCTCCAAGGTTGGTGGCTCCCAATCTTGAAAAGAGTCCTTCAACTCCTTCCTTGCAGTGCTCCGCCAAGGTGATGTCCTCCAAGGCAAGCCCTAAGGGGGCGTGTCCTAAGCATCTCTCCAAGGGTGGACGTCCACCCTAGGTCCTTCTCCCTTGCCTGGCCGTCCTTCTTGAAGTGGAAGAGTCCTCCTCCTTGGCGTGGCCCAAGTTGAAGAGAGTGGGGAGAAGAAGGCACCAAAAGGGCTGGTGATGTGCCCCTTTAATCTCCTTCTCTACTCCTTCTCCTTGGGCGTAGGTATAGGTGGATGTAGGTAGAAAAATACACTAATGGAGGATGCCCCCAAATGGTGGTAGGTGGTGGGTTTTTATAGAATAGGAAGGGGGCTAAGGTGTCCCTTGAAATGGAGGGCCAAGATGGAATGATGGAGGTGGTTAAGGATCCAATGGCCAAGGGTGTTTGGCACCACCTTAAGAGGCACCAAGGGGGTAGTTATGGGGGTTGACACCCCTTGATATTGGCACCAAAATGGCTTCTAGAAGAGGGTCTAAGTTGGCGCCAAGAAGGATTCTAGAAGGGGGGTTAGGTGGATGGCTAGGATGGCTTATGTGGGTAGGTGTAGGGTGGATTAAGGGCTGAAAGTTGGCGCCAATATAGAGGTGGTTAGGGGTAGTTTTTGGCACCAACTTAAGGTGTCTTTTGGTGGAGATAATGGGGTGAAGGGATGGCTAGGAGGTGGCGCCAACTTGAGTAGAGTAGCTAGCTTAAGTAGGCTTAAGTTGGTGAAGCTAGCTAGGGTTGACTTTGAAGGTGGTGGATGGCCAAGGAGCTGGTTGTTAGCTAAGCTAAGCTAAGCTAAGCTAAGCTAGCTTAGCTAATGGAGGAGTAGAGGAGAAGGTGTTGGAGCTAGGGTTTGGAGGGAGGAGCTGAGGAGGAGAAGTCTGGAGCTGGAGCTGGAGCTGGCTGCTGCTGAAGAGGCTGGCATGGGGCTACTCTAGTTGGCTTAGCTTGCTAGTTCTTTGCTAGTTGCTAAGCCAAGCTAAAGTGAGTTAGCTTCTACCAAAATAAGCTGAGGTGAGCTAGGTTTGGTGCTCCCGGGGAGAATCAAGCTGGTTGAGGCAGCTAAGGTAGCTTAGCTCAACTGAGTTGAGCTAAGCTGAGTCCCCGAGAGTTGGACTTGAGCTTCCTGAGCTGGGATGAATTCTTCTTCAGATGGCTGGAGCTGGATGTAGCTGGATCTGAGCTGGGGTGAACTCCTGTCAACTTAGCTGAGCTAGCTAGAGCTCCCTGTGGACTAGTGGGAGCTGAGATGAGCTAGACTCAGTTAAGTTGAGCTGGATCTGAGTTGACTTGAGCTAGGGTGAGCTAAGGTGAACTCTCTTGAGCTGCCATCCAGCTAATATTAGCTGAATGGAGCTGGGATGAGCTAACCCTAGTTCAAGTAAGCTAGGTTCCAGCTGCGGTGAGCTGGATCAAGCTGAGGTGAGCTGGATCAAGCTGAGGTGAGTTGGATTAGGCTGAGTTCCAGCTAGTCTGGGCTTCTCCTTCACCATTTTCCTTCTTGAGTGCTAGGGTTTTAGGGATCTATATATCTGTACATCCTTAACACGCACAAAAACATATTAAAAAGACAATAAAAAATGCAATGCATGCCTAACCTATTTTATGCCTAAATGCAGCCCAAAAACCCGTTTGCGGAGTAAAATCCTAAGAGCTAGGTTTGTTTTAATGCATAAGAATGATGATAAACTGGTGTTTATCACACCCCCATGCTTATCTTTTGCTAGTCTCTTAGCAAAACTTAAAACAGAATTTTTGGGAAATCTAATTTTTTCGACTTTGGAGGAGAAAAAGAGATCAATGGACCTTGGTAGATTAAAAACACTGGAGGTACGGGATTTGTTAAAGATAAACATCGGGATTTGTTTTTGGATTCAACCATTAGATAGAACGGGATCAATATATCTTCCAAAAAATTCTCAAATTAACCCCTTGTTAATTCAGATGACTTGAAATGTTTGTTTTTAGGAATTTTTTGGCTCATGAATCTGATTCTCAACTTGCAAAATCCTTTAAAACCTTGTGGCTGTACTTGTGAAAAGTCAACATTTATAAGGGCGTGTTAATTTATTTATTTATATATATATATTTTTTTTTTTTTCTCCCCCATGCTTATTTTTAGCTTAGTCTTACAACAGATGTGTCGGGATCATCATTCCCGTTACCATTCCTCGAGGGGGTTTTGGCACCAGTACTTCGAGATAGCACTGTCCATGACACCACCCAGGAGCTCACAACCCCAGAACACGATGCGGTGAAAAGGGGCGCTCCAAACAAACTCAAGCTCTTACTCCGACACTATAGGTAGAGCACCGTCAAAGACACTTGAGCTGCTAAAATGCGCTTTAATGCTCCATCTAAAGATATGAAATATAGATATGGAGCAACGCCGAGGCGGTAACATGTTGACATCGCGTCCTTAAAGGAGGCATTTTCCTCCTTCTCGGCGGTGGGAACTCAAACCAATGATCTGCTTCAGACTTTCACTAAGTCCAAACAAGGGAGTTTTTCAAATCTTTAGTTATTTTTAAGTGTTGGCTTGTGTGTGTAGAGTGACACAAGAAGTTTCTCAAAACATGCAAGTTTTTGAATCAGAAGCTAAGTCAAATAATTTCCATATTGCAAAATAGGATCAAGTCACCTGAACTATCATGAGTTCAGGTGGAATTTTATAGAAGGATATCTGATCTTGTCTAAAATAGACCCTGGAATTCTAATGATCAGATCCATATCCTCATCCTTAGTTTGTTAAAGATTAAATCCCATTGTACCAAAAGTGAAATTTTCGACCTTAGTCCCGATTTCAAAATTTTTCCTCAAAAAGTTTTGAACATTTTTATTTTTTTGGGTATGCAAGTAGGAAATAAATTAAACAAAAATGCATGTTTTTAGGTTTTGAAAATCCTAAATCGATCGTAAAATTTAAAAACACCCATGCATGCTCTCTTCTCCTCTTTCTCTCTTAGGTTCGCTCTCCCAGAGCCATCGTCTTTGGTAATCGGGTCGGGTACGCGGCCGGGACCAGGCCCATTGACGTGCGATGGTGGGCGAGGAGTGCAGTCGGGTCAGGTCAGGCCAGGTCCGTGGAGGCAAGGTCACGGATGAGGTGGGTGAAGGGTGAGTGGGACCTCACCCCATGGTACTGAGGCAATAAGGCCTATGCAGTTTTTCCTCTTATGCAGGTGCGGTGCGCCAACAGCTTCCGATGTGGGACTAACTTCCCACCTTCCTTTTGCGTGCATCCGTAGAGGTTGAGTGCTCAACTACAGTTGCTGAGAAGGTTGTCGACTCCAATCAAGGGACTAAGTGCGTGCGCGATGGGAGTCTGTGCACCTAGGACTGTTGGCCAGGAGCGAGCGGACCCTGGAGAGAGCTTGTAAGCAAGCTTCTTGCTGTTCGTCAATGGCGGCGATCCTCTAGACCTGCAATCATGCAAACGGCCTTGCGGCCACGTAAGAATGCTCAGGAGGCTTCACCGAGGCACGACGAGTATCTTGCGGGGGTCGGCGTGGCATGGGACTGCCTGAGTGAGCATGCCTAGAGCAACCTATGGCCGTGTGTGTGGGTGTGTTCGAGGGCCTTTGTGGTTGAGTGATGGCGTGTATGGAGTGAGGGGTTATGTTCAGTGAGGTGTTGTGGAGCTTATGGGGTGGTTGACGAGGTGGATGGAGGTGCGGAGTGACGGGGACACCTCGCCAGAGGTTTGGCCAGAGGTGAAAGGGATGATGGTGGTGGAGTCCGTCGAAGGTTTTTTTGAGAGATAAAGAGGGGAAAAAGGAGTAGAAGGGAGAGGGAACTTATCTTGGCATAAAGAGATGAAAGGGGAGGCATGGATGGTGGCTGGCTCGTATTGCCAATGCTGGAGACGAAAGCGTTCAGTGGGGGAGGACGGCGAGGATGAAGGGGGTGCATAGGCGTCGGCGGGTGTAGTACAACGCGGACGAGCAGAAGGAAGAGGAACCTGCCACTGGTATTGTGGCTAGGCGATGAGGGAGAGAGAGGGAAGTCGTTAGAGCTTGATGAGCCAACTGGCCGGAGGAGGAGAGACGATTTTGAGGGGTGTTTCAGGCCAATTTCAAGCTTAGGAGATGCGGGGTGATTTGGGTTTGCTTAAATAGCCCTTGGAGGATGGATTTATGCTTGGAAGCCAAGCTTCCAAGCAAGGGAGGTTCGTCGGAGATGGCAACTTGAAGGAGACTCGAATCTCTTATGCATTCGCATGAGAGATTGGGTACCAAACAAAGCTTAAATTAGGTTCACACTGGAGGAGATCTTGCCCTTGCAATCTTGCCAGAGTAGGATTCCCTCCTCTATAATGGTGGAGGGACCTAATTGCAAAGAATGAAGAAGAAGCTAGGGGGTTTCTGTAGAGGTTTTTGAAAGATAGGGGTAGAAATGTAATTGGGCTGAACCTATTTGCAAAGTGGGTCAAGATGAATTCTCCTTAGGTCCAAATTATGGTACAAACCTAATTTGGACCTAAGGAATCCAATGGTGAAGTTGGATTTTGGGTTTAACCACGTTTGACTGGGTAATTATGCAAAAACCTAATTTAGGGTAAATATTTGTCTGAGACCCCAATTTAGGTCAAAATAGGTTCCAAGGGCCAAATTGAAGGTTCTAAACCCTAGAGAATATTTTTCCTTGATTTTTAGAGGGTTTAGGTGAATTTTATCCTGACCATAACCTTGTTAAATCAAGCGGGTCTGTTTTAGGGTTACACGAAGTCATTTAATTCCTAGAATTCACATGAACCCTTTTCTGTCTGATTCAACCCACTCATTATCTTGTTAAGAACATTTTACTTGTGTTTAGCCCGTGAGAAAATCCATTGTTGTACTGCAATGGTAACATTACAGTTTTACCCCTTGTTTCTTCTTTTATCTCAGAATGATTATTCAATGAATTAGGACCTCCAGTTGGTTATGTAGGAGTTTTTTGTTCTCTTCTTTGGGTCAAAATGAGCTAGTTAGGGCTCATGATGGTGTTCCCATCAATTAGTGATACCCCAATTATTTTAGGGAGACCCTTTTTGGCCACTGCAAAGGCCAACATAGATTGTGAATCTGGAAAGATAGAGTTAAAGTTTAGGGAGAAGACAATTAAACTTGATATATTTAGAGCTTCTCAAGGATTAGCTTGCAAATGGATTGAGGAGATAAAATTTGTTTCTATTCTTGAGGATGAGCCTAGTTCCTTAGAACTAGAAGACCCTTCTTTTGATATCATTTACCCTCAAGATGAAATTCCATTATCAGAATCTCTACTCTATCCATAAGTTCAATCACACAACTCATCTTTGTCTCTGTTTGCAGTTGAAAATCCCGTCCCAGATTCTTTTGTTGATTCTACTCCTAAAATTGAACTCAAGCCATTGCCTGATCCCCTAAAATATGTCTATTTAGAATCCGATAAAAAATATCCTATAATCATTAATTCCCATCTTTCTGAATCTCAAGAATCAAAATTGACCGCGATTTTGCAAGATCATAAGGCAATTGGGTGGACTCTACACAATCTCATTAGGATTAGCCCCAATTACTGTACTCATCGCATTTATATTGAAGATGGGGCATGACCTTCTTGCGAAGCACAAAGGTGATTAAATTCGAATCTTAAAGTGGTCGTAAAGAAGGAAATAATCAAGTGGCTAGATGCTAACATTATCTATCCTATATCTGATAGCCCTTGGGTGAGTCGAATTCAAGTGGTACCTAAAAACACAGGACTCACCATAATCAAAACTAAATCTGGAGAAACTATTCCCACATGAATTGTGAATTTGTGGCGGGTTTGCATCGATTACCGCAAACTCAACACACTTACAAAGAAGGACCACTTTCCTCTACCATTCATTGATCAAATCCTTGAGAAACTTGCTGGTAATAAGTTCTTTTACCTTTTGGATGGTTACTCTGGATACAATCAAGTTGCAATCCACCCTGAAGATCAAGAGAAAATGACTTTCACCTGCCCCTTCGGAACCTTTGCTTTCTGAAGGATGCCATTTGGGCTATGCAATGCACCTGTGACTTTTCAGCAGTGCATGCTAGCCATTTTTATCGAGATGGTTGGTGAATATATGGAAGTATTCATGGATGATTTTTCAATTTTCGGGGAAACCTTTGATAGTTGTCTTGATAATCTGTCTAAGATCTTAAAGTGTTGTATTGAAGTGAATCTTGTCCTCAGCTGGGAGAAGAGCCATTTTATGATTTCAGAGGGCATTGTGCTTGGCCATCTCATGTCTGAACGAGGTATCCAAGTAGATCGAGCCAAGATCAATCAAATCTCAAATTTACTAATCCCTGACTCGATAAAGGGCATCTGATCATTTCTTGGGCATGTTGGATTTTATAGAAGATTTATACTTGATTTTTCAAATATTGCTCAACCACTCATGAATCTCATCATGAAAGACATGATTTTTGAGATGAATGAGTGTATATCTGCATTTGAAACTTTGAGAGACAGAGTTAGACAGGCTCCTATTCTGCAACCTCCTGATTGGAATCTACCTTTTGAAATCTTGTGTGATGCATCTGATTACGCAGTTGGAGCTGTTTTAGGATAGAAAATCAAAAAAAATCATGTAGTGATTTACTACGCTAGTAAGACATTGAATGATGCACAAAGGAATTATATTGTTACTGAAAAGGAATTGATAGTGATAGTATTTGGATTGGAAAATTTCAGATCTTATATCCTTGGATCTCGAATCATTGTGTACTTTGATCACTCTGCAATCAAATACCTTCTATCTAAGAAGGACACAAAACTTAGGTGGATTAGATGGATCTTGCTTTTGCAAGAATTTGACCTAGAAATTCATGATAAGGCAAGACGATAGAATGCTATTGCCGATCACCTTTCTCTCCTTCCTTCTAAGAATATATAGTCTTCTCCAATCACTGAACATTTTCCTGATGAACATCTTTTGACTATATCTTCTGATCTTCCTTGGTATATCGACATTGTGAATTATTTGGTTACACATAAATTCCCTCCTGACTAGGATGGGAATCGCAAATCACGACTTAAATCAGTAGCCAAATACTATTTTTGGGAAGATCCATATCAGTTCCAACTTTGTAATGATCAAATCATCAGGTGTTGTGTATCTTCTTCTGAGATTGACTCTATCCTATCTTTTTGTCATGACCAGGCTTGCAGTGGTCATTTTTCTGGTCGTAAGACTATTGCAAAAGTTTTGTAGTGCGGGTTTTATTGGCCCACTCTTTTTGTGGATTCGCAGACATATTGTAAGGCATGCAGTTGCTGTCAAACTCTTGGTAGCATGACACGTAAAGGCATGATGCCTCTAAACTTGATTCTTGTCTGTGAAATTTTTGATAGTTGGGGCATAAATTTTATGGGTCCATTTCTATCTTCTTTTGGCTTTGAGTATATTTTATTCGCTGTTGATTATGTTTCTCGTTGGATCGAAGCCGTACCCACACACACAAATGATCATAGAGTTGTCATTCCTTTTATTCAGAGTCATATCATCTCTCATTTTGGGGTGCCACGTGCTATCATTTCTGACGGTGGATCCCACTTCAATAATGCCTAGTTTAGGAATCTACTTAGAAAATATGGGGTCACACATTGTATTGCTACACCTTATCATCCCCAAACTAATGGGAAAACCATGGTCTTTAATCGGGAGATCAAAAAGATCCTTCAAATGACAATCCGACCCGATAGGAAGGATTGGTCTTCCTAGTTAGACGAGGCTTTGTGGGCTTATGAGATTTCTCACAAAACACCCATAGGCATGTCACCATATAGACTTGTTTACGGGAAACCCTGTCATCTTCCCGTAGAAGTTGAACACAAGGCCTATTGGGCAATTAAAGCCTGTAATCTTGACCTCGCGAAGGCAGGTGATCATCGTAGGTTACAGCTTAGTGAACTTGAGGACTCCGACATGATTCCTATGAGAGTTCTAAGCTGTATAAAGAAAAATTAAAAGCCTTCCATGATAAACACATTTCCCGCAAATCTTTCGCACCTGATCAGAAGGTTTTGCTCTTTGATGCCCGTTTAAAACTCTTCCCTGGTAAACTTAGATCCAAATGGATAGGCCCATTTGATATCATTAGAGTCTTCAACAACGGAGATATCAAAATCACTGAACCCAACAAGAATCAACCCTTCAAAGTCAATGGTCAACGCCTTAAACCTTTTCTGGAAACACATGTTTTAGGTCTTGTTGGAGATTGTAACACACTCCATTAATTCTCTAGGGTTTACGCCTAGCTGAAGGCATAAAACTTAGCATCCATCCATCTACACATTTGTAAATAGTTGTCTCTTGCTTTCCACGCTTTCATCTACCTATACACTTGAGTCTGTTCTATATTTGTCACTTCCTTATTTTGTATACTCTTCACTTAGTCTGACCAACCACTCTGACTTTTGTCAGACTTGAAATCATTCGCATAGAGATCTTTGATCTCCTTTTTACGACTCCTTCCATCACCCTGTACTAAGTGAAGTGTGGAGTCTTTTTCACCCTTCTTACAATGAGGACATTGTAACATTTTGCCTTGGGTGGGTGTGAAGTGAAATATTAATATTCTAAGTATATTGGCAGATAAAAGGGAAAATTTAAAAGAATAGAAAAATTGAAATAATAAAAATTCCTAAAAATTTGAAAAAATTTTATAAAGCATAAAAACAAAAATATATAAATATAAAAATTAAAAGAAATAAAAAATGATAAAAATAATAATGAGGGGATTTCATAAGAAGAAGTGAATAAGAAAAAAAGCAAACATATTTAAAATATTTATAGTAGTAATTAAAGAGCTTAATTTTCTCTTTAGGTCAGAAACCAAAAATATATTTAATTATAAAGTGTATAATTTGTAAAGAGCATTGAATCCTTAATTTGGACTTTATCTTAAATAGCTTTTCAAAACATGTATTTGTTTGCGAATTTTGAATAGGATTTTTCTCGAGTTAGAGTCTAAAACCCTATAGGATATGTTTTTCCTGCTTTTGATTTTGAAACAAAGTAACTAAGATGTATTAAATTTTACAAGACTTAAATTTTGGAATTAAATTGTAATTTCTTGGTCAATATGACTAGATTAAATCCTTATGATTTTTGAATATTTGTTTTTACCACTAAGTTGAGTAAAAAGACTAGATACCTAGAGTTGATTAAGTAAAGAGTTGGTAGAATTCTTAGCCATAAGGTCTAATAGTCTATAGTTATCTTAATCAATTGAGGACATTCAGCTAGATTTGGCGAGTTGCGTTTTGAATAGATCTTGCGGGATGATACTAATGGTTTAAGGGACCTGAGAGTGAAAGGCTTTGCTGTCCATGCTCTGGTTTGAGAGCTAAGTAACCTAAGTGTCCAAAATTCACACACATTAGAATTGTCTTGTTGGCATCTAAGATCGCGAAAACACAGAGGTTAAGAGATTGATTCTAAATCCTCTTTAGTCCAAGGATTTCCGTGGGGTGACTCTTGAAAGGGTGAAGGATGTGCCACTCGCCTAGAAAAAGGAATTGGAGTATTATATTCAGTAAGAAAAATGAGGAGGAGAAAAGTAAAAAAAAAATTATACACCATGCAGTTAAGTATCTCCCTATAAATGCATGCTTATGTAGTTTTATCCACCAAATAAAGCATCTCGGTACACATGGATGCTACCCTTTCCTCCATCAATAAAAACACCTCGCTACATATGGGTGTTTTAACCTATAGAAAAAGATTAAAAAAATATAGAGATAAAATATAGGAATAAGTGACCCAGTGGTCCACCAGGGAGATATACACAAAAAAGTGTTGACCTCGGGATAGAAAAATGGTGAGGAGAAAGCAACCAAATCTGAGTAAGGCCAAGCTAAAGGCTTGAATTGGAATAACCTGGATTGGAAATTGATGTCTTAAGATCTGGATTTTTGCAACTTTGGATGCCTTTAGGCAAGTCTATTCACGAGCACAGATGCTTTAAAATCATAGCTACTAAACCTTTGCATTGGGTAGTGAAGCCTAAGAAATTGGGTTTTGGAGACTAGCAATTGAAGCCTAAAGGATATAGATTAACAAAACCCTAGGTCTAGAAGTCTATCCTTGGTGCTGTGGGCCGACGGGTTAGGGATTTTACTCTGAATTTGGTTAATAAAGGGTGTCTAGTTAATTTGCCAAAGATGGGTTGGTAAAAGTTGGATTTCACAAACTTAAGGATTAAACCTATGCTTATTGAATTTTTGAGTTGGAATTTAAATTCAGTCTTTGAGTTCTGTTTACTTAGTCATCTTGACTTCTTTGGTTTTAGAATTTAGAGTGGATACAGAGAATAAATGGGTTTTCAATGTTCTGATTCGAAAGAAATTCCCATTAAGATTTTGTTTTTGTGAATACGTATTTGTGAGAAGTATTTAGGGTTTTGAGTCCACTGTAAGTGGATTTCCGCTAATACACTATATATTTATGGATATTTATTTAAAATATAAAAATTAAAAATGTGAATATTAAAAAATTCTGACCTAAGCATTCCACTACTATAGTATTATTTATGATTATTTAATCACCCTAGTGCTTAAATCATAATACTTCTTGGTTAATTTTGCTAGGGATTAGTAAAACTTTGACTTGGGGGTGCAATGAAAGACTCCTCATGGCTCTTAATTACACCTAATTAACTAGTTTCCCTAGTTAATTAGCTAAGAATATACTAAATATAGGGTTACTTATATTATAAGAGATTAAATAAGGACCTTTAAAATAACTTAAAAATATTAAATTAAATATCATTTAATTTTAATAATATTTTAATTAACAATTTGGACTCAAATATTTAATAGTTAGCTACTTAATATTTAAATTAACTTAGTTAATCTTATGACCTAGGTACTTAATTAACTTATGTAAATTAATCACTTAAGTAAATATAGTTAAAAAAGGAAAAAATGTAAATTCAACGAATAAATACAATATTTACGTAATTTATAATCATATATAAAAGTTGAAAAAGAAATTGATAAACATACATGAATTTATGATAAAATGCTTATTTATGATAGTTCCTAGGCTTAGCATTGCATATCATATTATAAATACTGCATAACATCCATTGCATGGCATTTAGGTTAGTTGTATATTATGTACATTAATTCTTTCATTTTCTATGGCCTGGAGGTAGTGCGGCATCTTTATGGGTTTCAAATGAAGAATCCGATCGTATGGATGAATCCAGAGCGACGATTGCAATCCGTCAATGCGAAAATCACCCCGATTAGAGCTCTATAGCACTTTCTACAAAAAGAAGAAGACGGACGACCCAGATGGTGCCATGTGGCACCATCCAAGTTGCCCCATCTGAGCCATCGAGCTCGGCCTCAAGCAAGGATTCGCATCGACCGTTGGATCTTCATCCAACCATCAAGGCATGCGCGACTGCACCACCCTCCACTTGACAAAGCGTCGCTTTGGTGCAATGGTGAAGACAAGCACTTCAAACCACTAGCGCGAGTTCGAGCCGCAATCTGCTGCGCCTGCTATAGCACCAACTGAAATAAGGTCGCTCGATCTCGATCGAGCGATCGAGATTCTTCATGCGCGATCTGATGTGCGTTCTAGAGCTTACTCTCAAGCTCTAAAGGCCTATTATTAGTGTAATGATCCTTTGCCCCACCAAACATTGGTCCTTCATCCCACCACCTTCATAAGAAGCCTTGGAGCCGTTCTCCCACCTCCATTCCAGTAGAAGATTGCTTTCATCTCCTCACCTCCATTCCAGAGCCTCGATGAAGCATTCCTCTACCCGGTGTCCTGCATCTCACCTTCGTTGTTATGCATCTTACCTCCATCCGAGCTTATGCCAGGCGCCGTCGTCTCGCCGAACAGCCGATTTGGGAGATTTTCTTTCACCCGTATCTCTTTTATGCTTTCATAGATTATTGTAATAAACATTTGTGTGATATATCATAGTTGTGTTCTATCTCATTTTGTGAACTTGTCTTGCTTGTCTTTTTATTTCAAAAAAAACACAAAAATAACAAAACCTCAAAATACCAAAAAGAAACAAAACAAAGCGTGGTTTTCAAACAAAATAAATGTTGCCTCCCTGTGTTCGACCTGGGACTCCTCTGGAGTTTCGGTTATAACTTGTATTTGATAAACGCGTTTTGCGAGCTACGATGACAGGTTCTCCAAACCCTAATTTTAATTCGCGAAACACGCCTCATCAAAAATAAATTAAATTAAGCTTAAAAAATAATTGTTTACGTTTAGGTCCATAGTTTTTATGTCAATTAAGTCTTTTTCCCACAAATAGGTCCTTATTTTTTATTACGTATAGGTTTCTGTGTACATAGACACCTTTGTTTTCTTCTTCTTCTTCCTCAGGCTTGGACGGCTAAGGAGGACCAGCGCTCACACCATCTGATCACCCTCCATCTCATGGCTGTACACCTCCATCCTTGCCGCCAATCTTTCACTCACCGCCGCCATTCCATCCAATGGTGCCGATCTTCCCTAACCCAACAAAGTCTGGCACGGTGACTTCACCGTTGCTGGAGACGAAGGTCCTTAAGCCACTGTACCTAGACACAATTGCATCTAGATGTAGGTCCCCTACCCCTCTCTGTCACCTATAAATACCTACCTAAACCTCTGATCTCGGGGAGCGAACCTTTTCCACCTTCCCCCAACTGAACGTTTAATAGGATATTCGTCAACAAACTCTGATGACTCCTAACCCTCTTCCTCCGGACTTCTTCGAAGCCCTAACCACCTCCCAATCTCCTCCTTCCTCCGTCGCACCTAGCGACAAGGCTGCATTGCGACTTCTTTCTTCAACTCGACACTCTCTTCTCCGTTAGAGCTCTTTCCTCGATCTTCTACTTTCATCCCCCGTCACGACCCTTTGATGGAGTTTTCTACCTCCTTCATCCAAGTAACAGTAGAATTAGGACTTTAGTTTAGTGTAGATTAGTTTAGTTTAGTTAGTTAGCTAGTTAGTATAGTTTAATGATTTGTATTCCGTTGTCTTCTTCAGCTCCAACGAGTTCCTTGAGCTCGTCTGGAGCATCTTTTCATCTTTTTAATCCACTGATCACACTCTACAACTTTCCATGATCATTTCTACCTCATTGATTACATGCTTATATCACCTAAATGCCTAAACCATTTCACCTCCACCGGAGACCTCCGCTGTCCATGGTGGAGGTTGTCTGGCATAGAACACATGCGTTAGGGGCCCTCCATCATCTTTACACCACTTCAGGGCCCCGATCTTACATTTAATTCACCTTATTATTCAATATATAGTAAATGCCTAATTTCACTTCAACCTCCTGAGCTCGCTGTCAATGGCGACTCAGGAGCAGTTTTATCAATTAATCATGCACACATAAACCATCGTAAGACTCATCTTAGTCTTTCCCCTCACTCAATTTATTGAGAGGATCAATATTGAGTTCAGGCGAACTTAAAATCTATTTTTATTGAATTCTTGATAAATCTTTAAGTCTGTTCTTCAATTGGAGCAATTGATTTGTTCCCGAGGGTCCTTGTGACCTCAAGAATCATTTAAGATCATTTCTGTTGAGATTCATGGAGATTTCATCTCCAATGAATTCACACAGAGTTTACCAAAGCTCCGACAACTTCAATTTAAACCTCAGCCTTTAGAACTCTCTCAGGAGCTTCAGATCACTTCCTTGTGATCTAATGATCAAGAATCACATGATATTCATGCGCAGGTGTTTACATCTCTAGATTGATTGTCGTCTTCTCCAACTAAGGCGGAGTTGGAGAGTTTAATTTCTTAAGGTTTTAAGTTAGGTAACATATTTATAAGCTTGTGTAGAGTCCAAGAAATCTATTCTAAGCTTTAAATAGGTCTGATAATCTCTGTAATAACCTGCTGACCAACCCTACTTTTGAACCTAGGCGGCGAGTTTGAGACAACCTCTAGAGTGCTCAAAACTCCAATTTGAGATGCTGTACTACTTCTCGAGGTTGAAATAAACCCATTTAGGGAGTTGATTTGATTAGAGGAGCATTAAATCTAAAAGTCAATTTTTGAGGTTTATAGGTCAACCCTGGTCTGAATCTGAGGATTAAAGGTTTCAATTTCTGATTGAGTGGATAATTTGAGTTCCTGAATTAAATGTGAATCATTTTATATTGATTTGATTAGATTTTATTGCAATTTGAGGAGGATTTGATCTTCTGAATAGTTTAGGTTCTAAAAGGAACCCAACACTATTCCTTGAGCTCATGTTGAAATTTGGAGCCTAAAATTACTCAGATTAGTTCCTCTTGGGTCACTAAATTAGTTTAGATCGATTCCTAATGACTTACTCTATCCTTTGATATGATTTAACCCTAAATTCTGAGTTCTGATCTTCAGTCTGAAGCTTTGAAGCTTATAGAGCTTCTAGAGCTTCTGAAACTCTCCAAAGATGTGCAGGCTCTCATTCCTTATCTAATCCATGAGAAATGTTTTATTGAAGTATCTCTACAACTCAACCAAGCCTTAGTTTAACTTTTTACAGGTCAAAATACCTGGAACTCTTCCTCTGGAACATGACGAATGTGCCATGTCCAGGTCTCAATCTGTGGACTAATCATTGTCCAATCATCAAATTGATATTAAATCAAGTAGCTGAAGTGAATAGCTTTCAATCGAGCTATTATACACTCGATTTGGTCCAGCCAATCGATCAGAATCTTCACTTGAAGATCTTCCTTGACACAGCATTGCGCGGAGGAGTGGCGACTATAGTCCCACATCGGGAACAAGTGGAGCAATGCCTTGGTATATTACAAAATAGTGTTTATGGCTGTTCGATCGTCAGCATAGTGCACAGCTTATCTAAACATATGAGAGCGCGTGTGTGCACATGCATGTGTGTGTGTGCGCAAGGGTGTGCCTGTGTGTGTGCTTCGGTGGGCGAGCGAGCGTATGTGGGCCTGAATGGGTCTGAGATTGTGCATGGTTGGATAAATCAATAAAAATATGCTAAATAAGAACTAGACCTAGGTTGATTAGTGTCTGGTCCCACCCCCTTGTGGGCGTTGTGTATCCTCGAAAGGCCTGGGCTGCCCACTTACAAATTTTTGATAAAATGGCTATGTGTGGGTTCGTGCATAGTGAAAGAGAAAAGGGCAGAAGTGATAAAAAGGCTAAGTAAAGTGCAAAGAAAAAGAGAAGATAGAGTGGTAGAGATGAACCTAAGGAAATAAGAGTGCAATGTAGTGAAGAGAGAAGGACGAAGTTAAAGAAAGAGGTTAAAGAGAATAAAGAGAGAAGAGTTAAATTGAAAAGAAAGAATAAAGGCCTAATTATTATTTTTAAGTTATCTAATCTTCTGAGCAGACGTCTGTTGGTGAAGAAGGCTGAGAGAAAGGCATGTTTTAATACTTAGTTTCCATTTGCACAAAGGCATTTTGCTATTCATGTAAACATTTTTTTTATGCCTTGTAATTTTGTACAAATTCTAATAAACATTCTTCTACTTAGATTTTATTGCAAAATCATTCATGTATATTTCTCTTCTATAGTGGAAAAATGGCATGATTTAATTGTCTATTCTTTTGTGTAAATATTCATGTGCTTAACGTATGTTGTAATTAGTAATTAATTATACATTAATATTAATTAATAAAAGTGGTGAATTAAAATTACAAATATGCCTCCCAGTGAACGACCTAGACTCAACCAGTTAAAAAGAACTTAAATCTAAATGTCAAGTTAACTTGACCCTATACTACCAAAATGACAATGATTCTAATTAACCTAAGTCATTTCTTATGTGATTAATTAAGACATTTAATCTTAATTAACTGTGTTGAGAAATTACATATCAGGTCCCTATCCTTAACATCTTGAAGCCAATCCAGTAAAGAACTATTAAGCTCATCAATCATTTTGATCGTAGGCTCCAATGCTTCAGTGCATGGTGTTGGCTGAGCTTCTAAAGATTGTAGAGTGTTCCTTAGGTTAGCCAACACCCTATCCTGGACTTGGTTCACCTGAATCGAATAGTTTGGTTCAGTGTTGGGTGGGTTTGGGTTAAATCTAGGAGAGTTAAGAAATTGAGGTTCTTGGGTCCCTCCCTAATAGTAGGTCATTTTAGGTTGTTCAAAGAAGGGTGATGACCTATATTCAGTATAATCCTGGGGAGGGTAGGTGTTATAGTCATCATATCCTTCCTGATTGTAGATTGGGTTGGTTTGTTTATAAGAGGGCGGTGATCTATAATCAATGTAGCTCTGGGAAGGATAATAATCATGATCATGATGTCCAGGGTTAGGTCCTAGACATTGAAGTCTGGAATCATATCTCCAATCAAAGTTATCCCAGCTAGTGGATGGGTAGTCATAAGTCAGGTCGGGATAGTAATCATCTTGGGGATAAGTGGTGGTAGGAGGGTAGGATTGGAAATGTGCGTAGGATGTGGAAGGATACATAGTAAAACAGGGGGGAATAGAAGAGAGAAAGGTGTCCTGCAGTACAATCAACCAAAACCTGTCCTTAGGTTGGTAGCCTAAAGACCTACCGACTCCCAAAACCAATCTTGATATGAAAGAAATGATTTGGTCTACTTCTATCTGGTCAATCAAACTAGTTAGAGGGAGGGGTTGGGGAGAAGGTTCTTCCTTTGGCTTGCGCCTTTGGTTCCTTTGATACCCCCCAACCACGGTTGTTTGATGCTACACCCCTAACTAGACATTAGATGGACCGATAGAAGCTGATTAATAAAAAAAAATCTCAGTTGGAGTCCCAAAGAGCGAGTTAATCCTTAAGGCCAACGTCTACTCAGTTTAATTAGGCTTGGGATGATTGTGCTCTTGGAATGTGATGGGCCCGTTAGATAGGTTGTGTCCTTAATGATTAATTAATATATGTGTGCGTGCACAACCAGGGTTTCCAAACATGGTTATTATGATGTGTCTTTTAGGGTTTAACCTTGTTTAATAGCTTTTAGGGTTTTATCTTTAGGTGTATTCAATCAAGTTTAGAAGAACACTCCAAGTTTTTGCAAGCATCGGTGATGATATATCCCTTTGAAAATCAGAAATAATGTGGAGTGCTTGGTTCCGCCCTAAAAATCAACCCTATGAGAAAAGCTACTGATGAATCACTTTTATCTTAAGTGGTGTGGCCCAAATAGCTCAATCAATTGGCCTATTGCACCACTTAGTTAAGGCACAAAAAATATTTAACTTATTCAGATTTCTAATCACTTATTTGTGTGTTAACTTTGAGTGTACCGGTTCCATAGGTCAAAATCCCGGTTAAGTGATTAAATCATAAAAGCTGTGCCTTAAGTCAAGAAATTTGTGGGTAAGGTTTGTAAATTTTAGTTATGTCCCACAATCATAATTTTTTTTTATATATATATGGGGGGTGAGGTGGGGTGAAGTGATAATCAAACAATCAGATCTATCTTTTTTTTTTGAAAGAAAGGAATGCTATCGAATCACCGATAGCAAACCAGGAGAGCTATTATTGATAATAAAAAAATAATTTACAAGTTCGACTCCCAGTACTGTATGAGCCTCCAGCAAAAATTTACAATGTTTTCCACATGAGCTGGGGTCTCCTGAAAAACACACTCATTTCTAGCCCTCCATACCGCCCACAGAACCGCCACCATATGTATATAAGGCTTATTCCCATCTACCAGACAGCTCCACAAATTTCCCCAGGTGGGTAAGGACTCATTGCATACTCTCCTCCAAACATAATCAGTGATAGCACATGAAGAGAAGATATGATCTGTAGAATCATTATGCAACCCACACAAATAACAAAACTGGGTTGGGGTCCCCATCCTTCTGTGCCTCAGATCTCCAGTAATCAAACCATCCCTCCTGCACAGCCATAAGAAAATTTGTAACTTTAATGGTATTTTTAACTTCCAAAGCTTTTTCCCCATTTCTTCATCTTCCGCCATCCTGGAGGACATTATCAATTTGTCATAGGCAGCCGCAGTAGAAAAATTACCTTCCCATTTGTATGTATCATATTCATGAGGCATGGGTTTGAAAGCAGCAAGCTCTTGCATGAGACGTTCATTCTCTACGCGTGTTCTTGTTTCATGATTATTCCTCCCACCAATATTTAACAGCCACTGCTCCGAATCCACATCCCAATAATCAGCTACCACTGCATTTTTATTTGCTGCAGCAGCATAAGCAAGGGGGAACCTATCTTTAAGCGTCCCTCCGTGCCCCCAATTCTCCAGCCAAAACTTAAAGCTTTTTCCATCACCTAAAACAGATTTGAAAAAGTTCCAATTTTCCTTCAAGGCACGCACCACAGAAAGCCAAAACGGGGATGGTTTACGTGGGTTAAGACGATTTATCTCATCATTGGTACTCCCATAACTGTCCTGAATAATTTCTGTCCAAGTTTTTTTTTCCCCCTGCAGTAACCGAACAGCCCATTTCAACAGTAAAGCTTCATTGAATTCCTTAAGGGATCTGACACCCATGCCTCCCAGCTTCTTTGGTTTGCAAATTAACTCCCATTTTAAGGGTTGAAAGAAAGCCCCTTTATGGGAGGCCCCTTTCCAAAAGAATCTTTTCCGCATCACCTCCAGCTTTTTCCAAATAGAATTTGGAGCTCTCAGGACAGAGAAGAAGAAAACAGGAATCGATGTGACAACAGAATTCAGTAATATATACCTCCCCCTTTTGATAGGTATCTACTGCTCCAGCCCTCCAATTTTGTAGCTATCTTTTCAAAGAGGAAAGACCAATCTGCTTTCTTCAGCTTAGAACATTTCAAAGGCAGACCCAGATATTTAATCGGTAGTGTCACCACAGGTGTACCAAGAGTGGCAGAGATCTCAATCTGTAAACCATCATTCATCCCAAAACAGACCAGGGAAGATTTACTTCCATTCAATCTGAGCCCAGAAACCTCTCCAAACAATTTAACCATATGTAACAAAGCCTGCGCTTCTCTCTTCCCCCTTCTACAAGAAAAACAGTATCATCAGCATACTGAAGTATAGGAGCTAGAGCCCTATGATTAGACATTGAATACCCCCTTATAAAACCATCCACAGCCAATTTGCAGGCAAACCTAGCCAAAGTATCCACCGCAAGATTAAAAATTAGAGGGGCAATAGGACAACCTTGCCTTACTCCACATTGCGGCTGAATCCAAGAACGGCACGGTTTACCATTTATCAATGGGGAAAAAGAGGCTGTCGTAATGCATCTCTTCACCCATTGAATCAATAAGGGTGGAAATTTCCTCCTTTTAAGGATCTCCCACAAGTATGACCAGCAGATAGAATCATAGGCTTTTGAGAAGTCTACTTTCCATAAGAAAGCCTTTGATTTTCTCCTTTGCCACCCCATTACAATTTCCTGCGCCACAATGAATGACTCTTGTAACGATCTCCCAGGAAGAAAAGCTGATTGAACAGGCATAATCAAATCCTTTAAAACCTCCCGCAATCTGTTAGCAATAACCTTACTAATAATAAGGTAGATGGAATTTGATAACGCAATGGGTCTGTAATCAGAAAAACTTTCTGCACTTGATTTCTTGGGCAACAAAAACAGGTAGGACTTGTTTAGCCTCTCAAAACCAGAGTTACCCACTTCAAACTCATGGATGACCTTCATTACATCCACCTTAACAACATTCCATAACTCTCTGTAGAAAAACACCTGAACACCATCTGGACCTGGAGCCCCTTCATTATTTAAATCTTTAATGGCCTTTAACACTTCCTGTTCAGAAATAGGGGTCACGAGCATGCCACTCTGTTCATTATTTACACAAGGGAAATCCATTGCTGCCATCCTCCATGAACCTCTTGGAGTTGCCTTGGAAGCTTCTTTAAAAAATTTTGTTGCTTCAGATCTGATCTCCTTAACCGAGGTAATATTTCTTTCTTCAACTTTAATAGATGAAATAAGGTTGAATCTCCTTCTAGCACTGGCCGCAAGATGGAAAAATTTTGTGTTCGCATCACCCTCTTTAAGCCAAAGCTGTCTGGAATTTTCCCGCCAATCCATTTCAATTTTCAGGTCTTCATCCCTCACAATTGCTTGCATTTGCTGCCTCAATTGCTGCTCCTGTTGGTCCAAATTCAGCCTGCACTCTTTCATATCTAAATCCCTGATGACTGTCAAGGCTTCCTTCCTCTTCTGGTCTCTAATCAGGTTCACAGCCTGCCCATATTCTTTCAACATTTCACGCAGACCAACCAATTTTGCAGCCAACTGCTGTGTGGCAGTGCCTTGAACATCCTTGCTCTGCCACCACTGAGAAACCATTTGCACAAAGCCTTCTTCCCTAAACCAAGATCTCTTGAGTTTGAAATATGACCCCGTGTCTGCATTCACCCCACTGTCCCAAACCAAAGGCGTGTGATCAGAGAACGGCCTATCAAGGCTCAAAATAGCTGATAACTGAAAACTCTCTAACAAACTAGGACTGCCAAAGAACCTGTCCAATTTGGAAATCTGTCCACTTCCATTCCTCCAAGTATATTCCACACCACTGATGGGAAATTCAGTCAAGCCCATGTTCTGCACAGCCAATTGGAAGCCTGCTATCACATCTATCTTAGGGTTTATAAAAGCACTTAGGCTGATTTGCGTTTGAGTTATTAGGTGATGGAATGGAAATCTAATGGGTGGGTGGTGGGGATACGCTTACATAACCTTCTAACTGCACTTTACTTTGATCTATTTTGCTTTGACTCGCTTTGGAAGGGTACCTGTTATCACAAAAAGAAAGGAGCAAGGTAAGCTAAAAAGTTAAGGCTGAAAACGCAGAAAACCTAAAGAACTTTGCCTCCCCAGCAACGACACCAAAATGGTGGGCATATTTTCGTGAGGAAAGTTTACGATTTCGAAGAACTCATCGTCGTAGTCGCAAAAATTTCTATCAAATAAAATTTATACCGAAACTCAAGATGAGTCCTGGGTCGAACACGGGGAGGCAAACGTTTGATTTTGAAATCCACGCTTCGATTTTATTTGTTTTTGTTGTTTTTATCTTTTGCATTTTTTTTGGTATTTTCATAGGAAAGAGATCGGATTGACAAAATATTTATCTAACTAATCTACTTTTAAAGAGAGAGAGAGAGAGAGAGAGAGAGAGAGAGAGAGAAAGAACATCAGTGTATATCGAAAAGAGTTTGATACAGATAATTCAAGATAATTATAACTAAACTAGAAAGAGATAAAAGATAAAGGTGAGAAGAATCCCCCTCGATGGTCGCTTGGTAGACGACTCGCTCTGACGTCACCTGGAAGATGGTGGTGAGGAGCTGGACGAAGAAGAACGACGTCAGAGGAAGGAGGACGGGGTAAAACGGCATCGCGATGAGGATCTACTTCCCAAAGGTATTGAGAGTACGGCCACGGGAAGCTCCACGATTGGGGATGAGAAGTGGGAAAAATATTTGTTTCTTACTTTAGAGGAGCATCCTGGGCTTAGGACAAGCTTTCTCTAGAGCCTTGGAGGTGGTGATAGAGAGAAAGGAAGAGATGAAGAAAAATTAGAGGGGTAGGGTCCTTTTTTAGTGGAGTAGAGGATTTTTGCACATGGGGTAATTAGTGATGTCCATAAACGTTGTTGAAGATCCACCGTAAGAGTTGCTAAAGTTCCCAGCTCATACCCCAGCTGTCACCCGCACCTTTGCAGTTGCCGCGTGCTCTTACTGTTGGATGCTTGATCAACGACCACGATTGCGTGGGAGCGCGTCCTTCATATCATGCTTTGGATTGAAATCGGATGGTGGAGAGCACGTTTAGATGGCTTAAGAGTCGCGTGTGTGATCGTGAGTTAGATAGAGTGTTGGTCAGCACGTGATCACATGCATGCAGATCGTGCGGTGCTCATAGCGCCACGTCACCACCATGGCTGCTGCTGATCTTTGATCAGGCGATCGAATTTGATTGGGGTGTGCACTGGCTGCGTTTCGACTTGGCGCCTAGTGCTTACGAGTGGCGTTCTCGACCAACGTGCTATGGCTGTAAATGGTCGAGGGGCGTTCTGATGGCAGCGAGCTCCTGACCATTGGATCTCGATCCAATGGTTGAGATCTCATCCAGGCTCTCTCTTTTGAGGCTAGGCAAAGGTTGCGGTTGATCTTGGGTTTCTGTGATGGTGCCACATGGTGACATCATGGCCATCTATTTTGTTTGCTCTATAGGTGACACCAAGGATGTCAGATTGGGTTGATTTTCATGCTGTTAGGCTGCGATCGTCGAACCAAACACGAAGAGTTAGGTCGTATCCATAGGGAGGAATGATGAGAGCCTCATCATGATCCATAACTAGCTCATTTTGACCCAATAAAGAAGATAAAAGCTCCTACATAACCTAGAAGAAGGCCTAAATGAAGGAATAAGTGTTCTGAGAAGAAAACATGAAATAAAGGTTAAAACTGCAATTTTACCATTGCAGTACATAAACGGGATTTCTCAGAGACAAAACATAGGTCAAATGGTCTAAATGAAATAAAAAGTGGGTTGAGTCAATAAAAAATGGGTTCATGTGCAATCCAGAAATTAAATGATATTTTGGTAACCCTAAAACAGACCCGCTTAAATCAACAAGGTTTCGATCAGGATAAAAATCAATTAAACCCTCTAAAAATTATGAAAAAATATCCTCTAGGGTTTAGAACACTTAATTTGGCCTTTGGAACCCAGCTTGACCTAGATTAGGATCTTAGTTCATCAATTAACCTAATTTGGGTTTTTACACAAAATGTTCAGTCAAACGTGGTCAAACCTAAAATCCAACTTCACTATTGGATTCCTTAGGTCCAAATTAGGTTTGTACCAAAATTTAGACCTAAGGGGAGGTCATCTTGACCTACTTTGCAATTTAGTACACCCAAATCATAATTTGGTCCCTATCTTTTGAAAATCATCGCAGAGAGCCCCCTAACTTCCTCACCACCTTTGCAATCAGGTCCTTCCACCATTATTGAGGCATAATCCTTCTTCGGCGAGGATTAGAGAGGGAATACTCTCTGATTCCTCAGAGATCCCCTCCCAGAAATGGAAGGGAGATTCTCTGAGGAATTTCCTTCCATCTAAGGCCAATCTTGATCCCTGGTGTGAACCCAATCTCTCGTGCGAACGCATGAGGGATTTGGGTATCCACCCTCTTTTTTTCTCCGGCAAGCCTTCGGAGACAAAGGCGTGCCCTCCATGCTCTGAAAGCATGGCCCAATGCCTATAAAAGAACCTCCAAACCCGATCGCCTAATTTCAGCTTGACTTGGCCGGACTTCCACCTCAAATTCTTCTCTTTCTTCTCCGGCTAGGGTACCCAGCGAACTCCGGTGAGCCCCCCTCCCCTCCCTCTTCGCTCTGCCACAAAACCAGTGGCAGAGTCATCTTCCTGATTCTCCTCCGCGTCGCGCAATACCCACGCACGCCACCTCAGCCCCGTCATCGCCGCCGTCCTCCTCCACTGGGCAGCTTCTTCTCCGGCGACAGTAGGTACAACTGTCCGCCTCTCCATCCCCCTTCATCCCTGTAGTTAGTCTTAATACATTCTCCATCTTCCCCTCTCTCTTTTCCCCCTTTTATTTCATTTAATTGCCCCTCGACCGTCACTGACCACCTCCATCTTCCTCGCCTCCGACCGACCTCCGGCGAGTCGCCCCCACCATTCCGCCCCTCCACATGGCTCGCCAACCGTCTCATAAGCTCCGCCTCACCACAAGGAACAACCTCCGCCCATCCACCATCCCTCTACGCCTCCACCACAGTCCCCTGAACACACCCACACCCCCGGCCACAGGTTGACCTAGGCACGCATGCCTAGGCCATCCCACGGCCTGTCGCATGGCTCACCACCTTCGCTGTGCCACGGCGAAGGTGCCCAGCTGGTTTGATTAGGCCAATAGGCCGTATTTGTGTTTGACAGGATTCTAGCCCCTGCCGCCATTGACGGTTGGAGCAGCTCCAGGCTTCAGCAGCTTTAGGCGTCAGGACCTCCAACCTTCAGGTGCAGTGGACTCAGGCAGTCAGTGTGAAGCATCTAAGTCCAGCAAGGAGCGCAGCGACGTCTGCAGTTGTGGCGATTGCACGAATCTTCTGTGGGTGCGCGCAAGAGCGGGGCAGGCCTGATAGTCCCACATCGGTGAAATACGACGCGCAGGTATGATATAAATTGAATTTGTGTTATCTGCTATTCGCCTCCGAACGCACAGGGGTGAGGTCCCTCACCTTACCCACGTTTGCCTCGTCCGTGGTTTCACCTTGCGGATCTGGTGGGCTCCGACCCGACCCAATCTGAGCACACCTCGCGCATCACCCACCTGCCGGTGCGCCTGGTCCCGGGTGCGAAATCTGACCTGATTACCCGTGGCTCTGGGAGAGCATCCTACGAGTGCTTTGCAGAGAGAGAGAGACGTTCGGTTAGAGGGACAGGGTAGGTTTTGCTTTCCCGTTGTGCAGGCAGGCTGAGCGTTGAGGAAAAGAGACTTAGCCGCAAGGAGAAAAAGAAGAAGAAGCAGAAGAAGAGGCTGAGTGAAGAAGAGAAGATAGAAAGAAGAAGGAAGGACTGCAGAGAGAAAGAAGCAAAGGCAGGAAGAAGAACAGAAGACCAAGGCAGAGAAGAAGCAAAGGCAGGAAGAAGAGAGATTGCAGAGAAGAGAAGAAAGAAGAGAGGCCAAGACAGAAACCAGAGAAGAAGACCAAGGCAGAGAAGAAGCCTTCGCAGAGAGAGAAGAGAAAGAAGAAGAAAGACCAAGACAGAAGGAAGACAGAAGAGAAAGAAGCAAAGTGAAGACTGCAGAAGAAAGAAAGCAAGATCAGAAGAAGAATCTTCAAAGAAGGGAAACTTTTAAGACGTCTGATCACAAGATCAGACGTCCAATTTTACTCTCTTGTCATAATTACTTTTTAACCGCATACATTCATATTTGAATTCAAGTTTTGAGTAAATTAGAGTGTTCAATTACATTTGAGATTAGTAGTAAATTCCGATTGCTCCCTATGTTTGACCTCGGATACTCCGATTTTCGAGTAATAAAATTCTCTATTTTTTTGAACGCTTTGTCGGCTATATTACAACGTGTTATCTTTTAAAACCCGATCGAGCGTGATAAACATTTTGGCACCGTTGTCGGGGAGCAACGCGCAATTTATCGCTAGTCTCTACATTCTTTTTATCATATTGAACATTAACTTGCCCTACTTTGCTTTGTTTTGATCTTGCAGGTATTTCGCGAGAAAATCCCTACCGCAAGTCAACCACTCCAGGGCAGGTAATTTCTTTTCTTCCTTAAGCCATCCCCTAATCCTGAAAAGACAAAAGGAAGAAAATCAATTTAGGAATCAATTGCCTTCTTTAGATAGTAATTACCATCTTTAAGGCAAACGTTTCCTAATTTTGCGAAAATTTTTCAAATCTTCTTGAAGTTGGAGCGATTTTTTTTAGAGTCCATCCCACAAATTCATGTGCGTAATAGAAATAACGCTTAATCTCTACGGACAACACGCTTCTTGCTTTCAAGTCCAAAGAGAATTTTTGTGAAAAAGACAAAAGGATTGGAAATAAAACCAAATTAGGGTTTCTACAGTAGGATCTTGGAGTGTTAGTCACACATTCCTGCATAAAAGGAAATAAATCTTCCCGCATCAGTGTGTCACCCAAGACCTTGATTGAAGAGATCTAAACAAGACAAACCCTAAAGAAAAAGAAGCTCTAAAATCACTTGAATCTTAAAATTTTGGACCTAATAACCTGGGAGTCAAATCAGGGTGACCTCTAGGCTCCAAACCTAGAATCATTCTGCCATCTATAGGACAGGTCAGGTGAAGTTGACCCCTTGGGTCAACCAACCTCTAAATTAGGTCACAACATCAACACATCTAAAGTTCAAGTGAGAACCCTAAAGCACCTTTGAAATAAAAGTGGTAGACTTAAGAGGTCAAGGTCCCCATTCTGGTCTACCTGGAATCTCAGTAACAAGAGAGGTCGGGTGGGGGAAACCCTGTAACCCGTGGGGACGCTCTACCGTGTAGGGGTCTTTGCGGGACTCTCCCTCTCTGGCTGCCCAGGTAATTCTCAGGTGGACGATCTTTTGATCTAGGGGTCCATCCACCCCGAACCTCCATAGTCATCCAAACATCTTTGGGTGTCTTGATTGGGTTAAGAACATCTCCAGTCCCTCATCTTTTCTCTTTAGAGCACACATACACATTTTCAGTGGGAGTCGTTATTCAGATCTGATCGCTTTGTAACTTGATTCTACATCTTGATTCAAACTCTGATTCTACATCTTGACTCCACCACCTGATCCAAATATGTAGCCAAACCACTTAGGACCACCATTCAAGGAACCTGAATATCAGAGATCCATGAGAGATAAAATGATTGAGGATGCCATGAAATTCTATGAAAATGAAGAAACCTCAACACCAGTAGGAAACATTCAGGTTGATGTCCCAACAACCACAACCTTTATCATAACTTGTGCCCAAGTACTATTAGTAGAAGCCACAAAAGGATCAACCCGTGACTTGATCATTACTGCATACAATGAGATAGAAAAACTGCACAATATTGAATACCTTCAATGTATGACAGATCCTCGACTTTGGAAGCAACACCAAGATAGTCTTGAAAAATGGGAAGAGATACTGAGATTAGTAAAACAAGTTATTGACCAGAAATACCCATATATACCACAAACAGAGGAGGAACTATCTTGGGACAACATCGAGGATAAATCTGATCTCGGGTTTGAGGCACAAAATGGTTGTGGATTCCCAACCCAGATAGAATACAATGTGCCTGATATGGAAGAAGGTTGGGAAGCTCCAAATGCAGGAAAATACCATGATGAGCCCATTCTAGAATCCCAAAACTCCTGCAAGTATGAGAGTAGAACTGAACCTCTCGAGGGTGTAAATTCCGTCCCTTATTCTGATAAGGTGACCCTTGAAGGTTATTCAGACCTAGATCCTAGTAATTCAACCCACATCCTAAGCCTAGAATCTAGATCTGAAACCTATTTTGAAGATTTCAAGGCCCCATATGAAGAAGATCAATCTTTCAATGAAGTATATGACTTTGGGCCTCGATTTGATGAATATCCCTCGCCAACATCCTCAGAGGAAAGAATCAATTTTTCGGAAGTCATGCCAATCTACGACACAGAAATCGAGGAGTTGGACGAGCGGGGTTTCGATTGGGTCTACCCTACTAACTTTGAACCTGAGCCTCTACCAAATAGGGACACCCTTTTAAGCTCAGAATTAACATTTAGGCTAGACCCCAGTCAGGCTGCTGAGTATACAACATATGATTTATTCTATGGTGGAACTCATGATCTTGAATCTCATTCAAATTTTGATATTTGCAAACTCTCCGACAATTTTGAATCTGACCATAACATCGGAGGAAATCTACTTCCTGATTATAACAAGCCAATTTTCTTTGAAGCCACCTGCTCCACATATACAGAACCAATCAAAAACCGTTCCCTACCCCGACCCGCAACCGGACTCAATTTCTATTCTGATTCACCTCTCACTGAGCCGATTGCAGATGATTCAACTCCATATCTATACCGGGTATCGGGCATTGATCAGACCAAAAATCAGGAGCCTCCATCCTTTGATCACCCTTGTAGGGATTCCACACCTTACATTGATTATTTTTCAGAACCTTACTTTGACCAGGCTGATTCGACTCAGCCTAAACCCGAGTTTTCACTTCCATATTCATTTGAACTTCACTACATATGGTGGGTTCCGCATTTGTTAATCTACATCTATCAACCCACCAGACTCATTGGGTTTGGGCTACATCATCAGCCTACTGATCTTAACAAGCACTTGGTTGGACCAACCAGGCTCTTAATCAAGGTGCTTGTTTTACAAAATTCCGCTGATTTGACCACTCCCTCTCCACCCCATTTTCCGCTTGGCTGAAGGCATTAAATTTAGCGCTTAACAGGAGGCAACCCGTCATCTCAAAAGCAGAGACCCGTCTGATTATTCGTCCGTACTCCACGTCTATTGCACCTTGAGTTCAACCTTAGACAGTTGATCCCACCTCTGGTACACGTATCAGAGCTTGAAATCATTCGCATCAGTCATTCTCGACCCATTCACCCACCCGATGTATCCTGTTCTAAGTCCCTGACCTCAACACTATTTCACACCCTTCGTTTACAATGAGGACGTTTCAAAACTTAGGCATGGGGGGGTGATAAAGTGCATACATACAGAACCAAGAAAAAGTCAGAAGGATTCTCACACACAAAAAATTTTTGCATATGTCAAAAACACAAAAAAATTGAAAAATTATGAAAAGGAACAAAAAAATGGGGGAGGGAGGAAATTTTGTAAGCCACATATTCATAAGGAGTAAAAGAGTAAAATGACTAAAAGGAGCACAAAATGAAAAAGAAAAAGAAATAGTCATTAGTAAAAGATTAAGGGGTTAACTGAAGTTCTAGACCAAATCAAGAAATAAAAGAAAAGTGCTAAGGAGACATAGCAGGAGATTAGCGGGAACGCTGGTCTTAGGCTTCTTGGGCTAGATTCTTTAGCTTAAAAATTCACGTATTCGCTAAAATCTGGATAATCCTCAAGAGGTTGGGGAAAATGCGAAGCTTAAGTATTAGGTTTAAGGCTTAGGAAGTATTTGGCCTCATTAACTGACCTTCGATTTGCGGGATTCGGTAACCTAAGCACCCCAAATTCACACACAGTCTGGTTCAGTGATCATAAACATCCAAATCACGTAAAAGCGTTTAATGTTCTACAAAAGGCACCTAGATTAGGAGCGGCCAATCAACACAAGTTGATTTGGACGAGTTCCCAGCGCGGAGAGGTGGGAAATTCCCCTCGAAGATGGGTAACAACATATCGTCTTCTCGGTGCTTGTCTCCTAGGATATTTAAATATCCTACTGGGGGCATGTAAGCACTCTGCTAGTTCAGATACCATGGGCAGCATTATCACGAAATGTCGATCACCAAGGTCTGAATTCGGCCACGGAACGCCATGGGTGGGATTATCTCGAAATCTCGAAAGCCAGGGTTCTGGGGGTTGCCATGGGCGGGATTATCTTGAAATCTCGAAAGCCAGGGACCCTTGAGGATTGATTATGGGGACGAGGAATCCGATACAGACAGTGTTGAGAAGCTAATATGAAGCTAGAAATAAAAAGAAAAGAGAGAGAAAAGCTCTCCGAACAAATAAATCTTCTATCTCTCTCTTACAAAAATGCACTGCAAACAGAACTTAGGCTAAAAATGTCTCAAGCACGGGTGCTTTAACTGTGGAGTCCAACAAACCCTAGGTTAGTTTCTGTGGGTCGTAGAAACCTTTGCGGAGGACTGAGGCTAAAGCGGGTCAGGTCCGGATTTTGGTTGGTACTTGAATACCTCTAGGCCTATTGTCGGCATTCCTACCTAATCACAAAAGAAAAGGAGAAGCACTTATCATGATTGTTGACAGACACTCAGGGTCTAGAACAGAAGTTAAAACCTTGAAATTTTGCAAAGGGACTAGCAAAAGCTAGGCATGGGGGTATGATGAGAGCCTTATCATGATCCATAACTAGCTCATTTTGACCCAATAAAGAAGATAAAAGCTCCTACATAACCTAGAAGAAGGCCTAAATGAAGGAATAAGTGTTCTGAGAAGAAAATATGAAATAAAGGTTAAAACTGCAATTTTACCATTGTAGTACATAAACGGGATTTCTCAGAGACAAAACATAGGTCAAATGGTCTAAATGAAATAAAAAGTGGGTTGAGTCAATCAGAAATGGGTTCATGTGCAATCAGGAATTAAATGACATTTGGTAACCCTAAAACAGACCCGCTTAAATAAACAAGGTTTCGATCAGGATAAAAATCAATTAAACCCTCTAAAAATCATGAAAAAATATCCTCTAGTGTTTAGAGCACTTAATTTGTCTTTTGGAACCCATCTTGACCTAGATTAGGGTCCTAGTTCATCAATTAACCTAATTTGGGTTTTTACGTAAAATTTCCACTCAAACGTGGTCAAACCTAAAATCCAACTTTACTATTGGATTCCTTAGGTCCAAATTAGGTTTGTACCAAAATTTGGACCTAAGGGGAGGTCATCTTGACCAACTTTGCAATTTAGTACACCCAAATCACAATTTGGTCCCTATCTTTTGAAAATCATCGTAGAGAACCCCCTAACTTCCTCGCCACCTTTGCAATCAGGTCCTTCAACCATTATTTAGTCATAATCCTTCTCCGACGAGGATTAGAGAGGGAATACTCTCTGATTCCTCAGAGATCCCCTCCCAGAAATGGAAGGGAGATTCTCTGAGGAATTCCCTTCCATCTAAGGCCAATCTTGATCCCTGGTGTGAACCCAATCTCTCATGCGAATGCATGAGGGATTTGGGTATCCACCCTCTTTCCTTCTCCGGCGAGCCGTCGGAGACAAAGGCGTGCCTTCCACGCTCTGAAAGTACGGCCCAGTGCCTATAAAAGAACCTCCAAACCCGGCCGCCCAATTTCAGCTTGACTTGGCCGGACTTCCACCTCAAATTCTTCTCTTTCTTCTCCAGCCAGGGTACCCAGCGAGCTCCGGCGAGCCCCCCTCCCCTCCCTCTTCGCTCTGCCACAAAACCAGTGGCAGAATCATCTTCCTGATTCTCCTCCGCGTCGCGCAATACCCGCACATGTCACCTCAGCCCCATCGTCGCTGCCGTCCTCCTCCACTGGGTAGCTTCTTCTCCGGCGACAGCAGGTACAGCTGTCTGCCTCTCCATCCCCCTTCATCCCTGTAGTTAGGCTTAATACATTCTCCATCTTCCCCTCTCTCTTTTCCCCCTTTTATTTCATTTAATTGCCCCTCGACCGTCGCTGACCACCTCCATCTTCCTCGCCTCCGACCGACCTCCGGCGAGCAGCCCCCACCATTCTGCCCCTCCACACGGCTCGCCAACCGTCTCATAAGCTCCACCTCACCACAAGGAACAACCTCCGCCCATCCACCATCCCTCTACGCCTCCACCACAGTCCCTCGAACACACCCACACCCTCGGCCACAGGTTAACCTAGGCACGCATGCCTAGGCCATCCCACGGCCTGCCGCATGGCTCACCACCTTCGTCGTGCCACGGCGAAGGTGCCCAGCTGGTTTGATTAGGCCAATAGGCCGTATTTGTGTTTGACAGGATTCCAGCCCCTGCAGCCATTGAAGGTTGGAGAAGCTCCAGGCTTCAGCAGCTTCAGGCGTCAGGACCTCCAGCCTTCAGGTGCAGTGGACTCGGGCAGTCAGTGTGAAGGATCTAAGTCCAGCAAGGAGCGCAGCAACATCTGCAGTTGTGGCGATTGCACGAATCTTCTGCGGGCGCACACAAGAGCAGGGCAGGCCTGATAGTCCCACATCGGCGAAATACGACGTGCAGGTATGATATAAATTCAATTTGTGTTATCTGCTATTCGCCTCCGAACGCATAGGGGTGAGGTCCCTCACCTTACCCACGCTTGCCTCCTCCGCAGTTTCACCTCCCGGATCTGGTGGGCTCTGACCTGACCCAATCTGAGCACACCTCGCGCATCACCCACCTGCCGGTGCGCCTGGTCCCGGGTGCGAAATCCGACCCGATTACTCGTGGCTCTGGGAGAGCATCCTACGAGTGCTTTGCAGAGAGAGAGACGTTCGGGTAGAGGGATAGGGTAGGTTTTGCTTTCCCGTTGTGTAGGCAGGTTGAGCGTTGAGGACAAGAGATTTAGCCGCAAGGAGAAAAAGAAGAAGAAGCAGAAGAAGAGGCTGAGTGAAGAAGAGAAGAGAGAAAGAAGAAGGAAGGACTGCAGAGAGAAAGAAGCAAAGGCAGGAAGAAGAACAGAAGACCAAGGCAGAGAAGAAGCAAAGGTAGGAAGAGGAGAGATTGCAGAGAAGAGAAGAAAGAAGAGAGTCCAAGACAGAAACCAAAGAAGAAGACCAAGGCAGAGAAGAAGCCTTCGCAGAGAGGGAAGAGAAAGAAGAAGAAAGACCAAGATAGAAGGAAGACAGAAGAGAAAGAAGCAAAGTGAAGACTGCAGAAGAAAGAAAGCAAGATCAGAAGAAGAAGAATCTTCAAAGAAGGGAAACTTTTAAGATGTCTGATCTTGTGATCAGACGTCCAATTTTACTCTTTTGTCATAATTACTTTTTAACTGCATACATTCATATTTGAATTCAAGTTTTGAGTAAATTAGAATGTTCAATTACATTTGAGATTAGTAGTAAATTCCCATTGCTCCCTGTGTTCGACCTCGGATACTCCGATTTTCGAGTAATAAAATTCCCTATTTGTTTGAACGCTTTGTCGGCTATATTACAACGTGTTATCTTTTAAAACCTGATCTAGCGCAATAAACAAGGAACAATTACAATAAATTAATGAATATTTTTCCCTTATATTCACCCAATCATGTGTGGGATCTGTACCCAAATTCGATGCGAATCGTGGCGAAAAGAAGACACACAATAACTCAAAAATGCAAGATTATATACATAATTTTTCCTCAATAAAAGAATTTAATAAAGATGTGATTAGTAGTGGCATCTCATGTAATTTTCGATTGCACTTGTACTATTATGCAAATCCAAATCCAAATTGGGTGCGAAGAAAAGTGATCAGAGAGAGTTGAGCAATAATGTAATTGTGCAAGGATTAGGCCAAAATTTCCTCTCAATAAAATAATCCACAAAATCAAAATCCCACATCTTACCAATGGCACTCAATATAAATTAAAATCAACCCAAAAATAGAGGATATCTTTCCTCTTGCCATGCTCGTCGATGGGTGGATGGCAAGGGTCGAGAAGCTCCGTGGAGGTTGGCTGCGACGAGAGCTTCACGATGGCGGTGTTGGCATGGAGAACAGTGGTCGGAGGTTGCCGATCGGAGAGACGGAGGTCACCGGTGGTGAGGCGTCCCACCGGTGTGTGCGAAGTGTGGGGGGTATGGCCGAAGGCGTGGTCGGGAGCGTGATGTCGTGGCAAAGTTGATGGCGTCGTCGGAGTGGAGAATCATGGCTGGTGGTGGCTGCTGCGTTTTGGTTGGTGTTGGGTTCCTTCGTCTCTGTTGGTGGAGTAAAGAAGAGGAGGATCAGTGGTGCACAATATTGATGTCGAGGGAGGTGGACGTCGCTATGGCCGTAAGCGAGAAGGAGACTAGGCAGACTCGCCCTTGCTGATGCTGTTGTTGGCAAGGTGGAGGTCATGGTGGTTGCATCGTTAGCAGCAAGAGGACAGGGCTTGCGTTGGGTGTGAGTGATTTCACAACAATCATGCAACCTAAAACATCTGAATTAAGCTAGATTCTAGCATAACTTAGGAACAATACATGTATAAGCATTGTAATTTGTATAATGGTTAGTTGAATTAGATGCATAGATAAAATCATCATTTTATGTGCTAATGAGAGATGATTTTAATCGCAGATGATTTGAAGTTGAGGATGACAGATCAAACCAGACAATTTGATCAAGACGACGACGGGAGTCCAACGCTTCCGAAATCATCTCGATCAGACAACCAGAGCATCGTGTGCAGTCCATAAAAGAATGGAGATCATGGAGACAAAGGACAAAGATTCGAGTCTTAGATGAAAGATCCAACCGCACGGATGGATCCGGATCAACGATCACAGTCCAATGGCGCAAAAATCAACCCGATTGGAGGTCTACATCACCAGATACAAGGAAAAGAAGGTGGATGGCCATGATGGTGCCCTGTGGCGCCATCACAACTGCCCTCTCATCACTGATCCTTCTCTGAAGGTCATTCCTCATGCATGGTGGGCCGTTGGATGGCCATCCAACAGCCACGATGCATCCACATCGCCACCTCACGTGCCTCATCAGAGAAGGAGAAGATCTCGACCGTTGGATCTTCATCCAACGGTCGAGAAAAAGTTGCCTTAAAACACAAATGCAACGAAGCAAAGGCCTTAGCGCATTGGTTAGAGTGCTCAACCGTGAGCAAAGAGCGCGCATTCGATCCGTGCGGCACTCAAATCAGGAAGGCATCGTGAACGGGCACTATTGCATGTTGGATTTGCATCTGAGCACAGAGACGCAACCGCGTGGAGCGATCAGATCGCTCCGTGGCTATGCGCGTAAACAAATGCGTGTTAAACATGCAATCCCACGCATTTTTTGAAATGAAGGCAGTGGACGTGTGCGTTTAAGGCGTCCAATCGTAAGATTGGATGGTTGAGGTTGAGGCGCTCAAAATGAGCGAGCGGCGAGCAAGAAATTAGAAGTGGGCGTGCGAGCGAGAATTAGAGGTGTCCGATGGCCATCCAACGTGCCAGAGCATGCCATGTGTCAAGACGAGGTTAAATCTGAGCGTAAAGGGCACAAATAAGGTGATTTTGAGGCCATATCTAATCTGTTGATCTTCCGATAGACGGATCTGATCATAAGGGAATTGTTGCATGATTTTAAGGGTCAAAATACCCTTTTTTCCCTCCATAAAAGCTATAGAAGAAGGCCAAAGCCCCCTTTGATGGATAATCAACTCCAGACATCTCTCTTCCACCTTCCTTCAGACCAAACTCTCCCTTTGCAACTCCGCTTCGACCTTCATCTCGTCACTCTGGATCTAAGGTGCTGCCTCCTCTCGCACAAGCATTGTACAAGCGACGTCGTCTCTCTGCCTCCTTCTATCTTTCTATCTCTCTCTCTATTTTCTATTTCTCTTTTTCTATTTAGCATAGCACTTTCTACTTTGAAAAACTATTTATGAATGCAATAAAGTTCTAATCTTCTGAATGCCTGATATCTGCTCTTTATATATATATATGCATATATAAATACCTGTTAGAACTAGTTTTCTGAAGAACTTCATATAAATTGAGATTGCCTCCTTGCGAACAACTCGGTACTCATCGGTCTTTACAAATTTATTTGTCGACATGTTTTCGCGCTATACTACAACTAAATAATCTTTTTAAACGCGATTTACGCGTTGGACAGTGAGCAGCAAAGAGAGGGAGACTGAGAGGGTAGTTGTACTTTGTGTATGTGAGCGTTTGGGGAGAAAGGAGATGCAACGGCATTTGTGCATGATGTGTTGGTGTGAGAGCGAGAGAAAAATGAGAGGGCGAGGGGGATGAGCAATATTGTGATCGTAGGAGGGAGGGTGGGGGAGAAGATGGTGGTCTCCTATTGCGGTTGCGAAGAAGAACGTGAAAGAGGTAGGCACGGTCTCTGGACGTCCTGGAAGGTTCCTGGATGTCTTAGATGAAGGGGATGGTGTACGGTGGTGATGTTAGAGACGTGATCACGATGGCGGTGTTGCTGTTGTCATTGAAGCTCACGGTGGTGATGTCGGCACTGTGACCACCGACTGCGGTGATGGGAACGTCGTGGGTGAGATGCGGTGGTGATCGTGGCTATAGTTGTGGACTCGCGGTGATGGAGTCGAGTTTGTCTTGGGAAGAAGGTTCTACTCTGTGGAGGAAGAAGATGCTGGAGAGGGAGTTTCCTCTAGTGGAGAGGAAGATGAAGCTCTGCCATCCTCTTCCTTGTTACATATAATGAGAGAAAGAGAAAGAATCAGAGAGAGAAATTTGAGGGAGAGAGAGAGTGAAGAATAAAGAAGGAAATTAGAGATGTGGTCATGGCATTGATTGGATTTTGTCCAATATGAGACTGCTCATTTCCTTTCTTAAATAAATTTGTTAAGAATCATGATGTAGACACAATTATTGAGGATAAAGTGCCTATTCATGCATGTTCCTAGGCTTAGATATGCATTTCATATTATAAATATTGCATAGCATGCATCATTCTGCATTTAGAGTAGTTGTGTATATTTTAGGTTAATTGCGTCCTTTTTATGGCAAGGGGAGAAGGAAATTTAATTTGGAGCCTCGGATTGACGATCTGATCGTACGAATCTGATCAAGATGACGATTGGAGTCCAATGCCTCCGAAATTGCCTTGATCGGAGTCCCGTAGCACCATATGTAGTGCGAGGAAGATTAACAACCGAGGGACTAGGTGACAAAATCCGAAGCTTCAAACAACAAAGCTGACCACATGGATGGATTCGGATCAACAATCGTAGCCCAACGGTGCAAAAATTGACTTAATCTGACCTCTGTAGCAACCCCTACAAAGGAAAGAAGATGGACGACCTAGATCGCGCCATGTGGCGCAACCTAGGCCGCCCATGCGCATGCATGCGCCATCGCACACGCACAGCAACGTGGGTGCGTGCATGTGCAGAGGCATGCCTGCGCAACAGCGTAGTGGGCGCATGTAGAGGTAGCGGCAGCAGCGTAGTGTGCGTGCACGCGTGACATGGGCACGTGGAGCACGCGCCAGCGTAGTGATTGGTGGGAGGGTGGGCTATCTTCAGCAACATTTGTGGCGGACCTTCAACGATGTTTATGACCGTCACTAAATGTCTTGTATACGAAATTTATCCTTTCCTCCACTATAAAAGGACCCCTACCCCTCCCATTTTTCTTGATCTCTTCCTTTCTTCTTCTCACCACCTCTAAGGCTCTAGAGAGAGCTGTCCCAAGCCCGGGATGCTCCTCTAGAGTAGAAAACCAAATACTTTTCCCTCCTCTCATCCCCATTCGTGGAGCATCCCGTGGTCATCTTCTCACCTACTTCGGGAAGTAGATCCTTGTTGCGACGCTTTCTGCCCTGCCCTCCGTCCTTCGGCTCCATCCTCATTTGTTCTGCTCCTCACCACCTTCCTCCAGGAGACGTCAGAGCGAGTTGTCCTTTAAGCGACCGTCGAGGGGGATTCTTCTCATCTCCATCTATCTTTACAGCTTCTAGTATACTTTTTCCTACTTTCATAGTTGTAGAAACACTTGTTGAGATATATGTGATTGTTTCTCTCTCTCTCTCTCTCTTATATTTTGCAAGTATATTAGTTAGATAAGAATTCATTGACCTAATCTCTTGCTTGCTAAAAATACCACAAAAATTAGAAAAGACAAAAACAAATAAAAACGAAACGTAGATTTTCAAAACCAAACATTCGCCTCCTCGTGTTCGACCCGGGACTCACTTTTCGAGTTTCAGTTATAAATTTTATCTAATCGACGGATTTTCTCGCGAATAGAACTACGACAATGGGTTTTCCAAACTCAAACCCTTTACACGTGCGAATCTGCTGCCATCAAATCACTACAAGGAAATAAGCTTCCACAAATAATCCATGTTGATTTTCTTGGGAAATTAAATGTCATGATGGCAATATAATTGATATGATGCCAATAAAATTGGACTCCCAAAATTAATCTTGCATCAAAAGTAATTAATTAATTAATGTAAATGAAATGCAAGAAATCTAAGGCTTAATCAATTTGATCAACATAATGCGTGCTCAAAATTAAATTCATGTCCAAATAATAATGTACTTAGGCACTAAATTAATCCACTAAAGTGGGCCTATCAGCCATCATTTGTCATAACTAGCTTGAATTAGTTGGAATCAAGAGATAAATGCTCCAGAATGAACACCTGAGGATAGTAATTCCACTCTGATTCGTTTTGAGAAGAAAATAATAAAACAAGGGTAATTCTATTGTTTTAACATCACATAATGAATGTAGAGTAACCACGGGTCACTCAAGGGTTAATTAGAGGTTAATTGAGCATTAAAGACTAAGAAGTGGATCCACATTGATAGAAACAAAAAGTACACAAAACCCTAATTATCAACCCGCTTAAATTGAAGAGATTATGGTCAGGATAAAATTTATCTAAAATCTCCTAAAATTCATAGAAAAATATTCTAAGACATTTGGTACCTTTGGTTTGATCATTTAAACAAATTTTGACTTAAAATAGAGTTTCAGATGGGAATTTGCCTAGATTGGGCTTCTATGAATTTATCCAGTCAAACATGGTCAAAACTCAAATCCAAGTTTACCATTAGATTCCTTGGGTCCAAACTAGGTTAAGATCAAAATTTGGGCCCAAGCAGAGTCCATCTTGACCTAGTTTGCATTTTAGTCCCTAAAATCTCTATTTCTCACAATCAGCTCCTCAACTTTCAAGTTTATTGCATTTAAGCCACTAACATTGTCGTCATCTTTGCATTTTGCTCCCTATCTCCATTAACGTGTGAACACACAGTAGGCCGAGATTTAAGAGAGAATATCTCTCTCAAATCTGCACTAAATCCCTCCAAATTTGGAGGGATTGATGTTTAGATCATAAGGAATCTATTGGACTCAATTCCAAGTCCTGAGTAAAATCCTAAAACCCTAGCGAGCTTGCGGAAATCATGGGTCTTGGTTCCTAAAAGCTCGACATGAATTTGTTTAATCCTGACATTTGAGGCCTAAGTCATGCTCTATATAAGTTCCCCAAGTTCCCACCATGCTCCTCAGTAGATTCTACACCAGAAATCTCCTTTCCTTCTCTCCGACTGCGAGCTCCGTCAAGTCCGGTGACCCTTTTCGACCTCTGTCCTTTGGCCATCCAACAGAAAAATTAGATGGTCTACGACCTTCCCCGAAGTCTTCCGCACCTAGTGCACATCAGCTAGCGCCATCACCCCCTTCATTGTCCCCTCTTTGCACCACTGAAGACTTCGCCTCCTCCGACGCTGGCCAATCAAAGTAGGTGGGGAACTCCCTTCCCCTTCGTCCATAATTAGGTCTCCTCAATTCCTTTCTCTCCTTAGATTCTATCTATCCCTTTATCCCCTCGATTCGATCGCTTATCCACGCTCTCCCCCTCCGTCTTCTCCATCTCCGACACGTACTCTAGTGAGTTTGTGCTGCCATGCCACGCCACCAAACCACTTGCTTCCACATCTAGAAGGTTCTCCACATCACCCTCATCAAAACCCCTCAAGAAATTCCACCAAACACACACTCGACCTCCCCACTGAACAACCCATCCCTCGGTCACTTCCTCTACACCGACTTCACTCCACACACCTCTAATTGCCTCGCCAACTCCACCATCACCTTCCATGCATCTCGGCGAAGCTTATGAATCATTTAATCGGAGCTGAGCACTCGTATTCATGACTACAGGTACTGATCGGAGCTCCACCATCGCCCTCACCTTCATTGGCTTCATCCGCCTCACTCGGAGCAGTTCCGACCACAACTCCACATTCAATAGACACTGCTTCACCTCGCGAATGCAACCGCGTCTTCAATTGAGAAGGAAGCACGAGGAAGACCCTTGATTTGATGAAGAAACTCACAGCTGTAGAGTGAAGAAGATGAAGGCACTTTAGTGCCACAATGTATGCAGCAAGTGCGAAGCAACGCATCAATTGCTTTGCTAACATTGGTTGTTCACATCTCACAGCAGGGGTGAGGTCCCCACCTCATGTGCCTGTGCACTCCTTGCCCACCATGCATGCTGGTAGGCTTGGACACTGTTCATACCCGATTACCTGACACTGTGTTTGCCCGTATACTCGGTTAAGGAAAGAAAGGAAAATCCAATGAAGGTGGGGGGTGGTTTTGCATCAGGTTTTGTGCTATGTTGCCTCAAAGTACATGCCTTGTGTGCCAATACTTAGGTGATTCTGAGATCACCTTATGCTTGGGTTGAGGTGCAGTTCCTTTATGCCTTATGTGTCTGACGACTTAAGTCGTCTGACCTTAGGGTTTGACGTCTCTTGTGACTTGTGTGTGCTATTGGCTCTAATACTGTGATGCTTATCTGACATGGCAAGTGGTTGAGAAACACTATTGAGATATTGATTTGATTTGAATGCTTTGTTATATGTGCTTACATGTGGGATTTAAGTGTGATTTAAATCACCATTTTTAGGTTTTCTATCTTTTTTGTATCCCTGAGATACAATTGCTATTATTGAACATCATCTTGAGTAAATTCCTGTTATTCATTAAATATCTTATTGTGCTTATTGTTTCTAATTGCGATTAGTGTGTGAATTCCAAATTTTCGCCATATGAATGACCTCGGACTCATATTTCTGTTTCTTGAGTTTATAAATTTAAATTCTGTAGCGATTTTCATCACTATACTACATTGCAATCATTTCATAAAATGACGACTTTCGCTGATCAACAACCTTTCATGATCAAACTTCCAAAACCCTCAACTAAAGACTTAGGCTTCTAATTTAAATGAGATGAACGTGAAGATTAAGACTATGCAAGAATCAAATCAAATGCTCCTTCAATCTCATTCTAAGATTATGGATGACATGCAATCTGATGTAAACACATTTGTTGAGGGTAAAATGCCTATTCATAAATGTTCCTAGGCTTAGATTTGCATTTTATGTTATAAATATTGCATAGCATGCATCATTCTGCATTTAAAGTAGTTGTATATAATTTAGGTTAATTGCGTCCTTTTTGTGGTTAGGAGAGAAGCATAATTATTTCAGAGCCTCAGATTGACGATCCGATCGTACGGATCTGATCAAGACGATGATTAGAGTTCAACGCCTCTAAAATTGCCTCGATCGGAGTTCCGTAGCACCATATGCAGTTCGAGGAAGATCAATGACCAAGGGAGTAGGAGACATAATTCGGAGCTTCAAATGACAAATCCAACTATGCGGATGGATTCAGATCGATGATCGCAGCCTAGTGACGCGAAAATCAACTCAATTTGACCTCTGTAGCAGCCCCTACAACAAGAAGAAGATGGACGGCCCAGATTGCGCCATGTGGCGCAGCCTAGGACACTTAGCGCACACATGCCGTATTGCACGCGCGGGTTCACGTGCGCACGTAGCGCGCATGCGCACAGCGCAGTGCGAGTGCGTAGGAGCGCGTGCGCTGCAAGGTAGGAGTGCAGCGCCAGCTATGCGTGAGCTGGACCTATAGCGACGCATGAGCTGGACTTACAGCGACGCTTACAGCCATTGGTAATTCATCGCACGCCAGCAGAGCCAGCTGTGGGCACCAGCAGGCATGAGCTGCCTACAACGACATTTCCAGCAACTACTTGGATGTCATTAATGGTCCCATACCTATTTTTGCCTCTTTTCCTCCACTATAAAGAGACCTACACCCCCTCCCTTCCAAGCGATCTCTACCTACTCTACTCCTACCTATTCCCAAGCTCTAGCAAGCCTACCAATGCTCCATTAGAGCTTGTTCCCAAGCTCCCAAGGCTCCTATTAGTGTAGCAAACCTCTGCCCCACCAAATATTCCTCCAACTTCCCATCCCCCTTCATAGGTCGCCTTGGAGCCATCCTCCCACCTCCATTCCTATAGCAGATCACCTCCGTCTTCTCACCTCCATTTTGGAGCCACGCCGAAGCTTTCCTCAACATGATGTCCTCCTGCATCTCATCTCTATTGTCCTGCTCCTTACCTCCTTCGTTCGAGCTTCCACCAGGCACCGTCGTCTCACTGAACAACCGATTCGGGAGATTTCCTCTCACCCCCCTCTCTTTTTATGCTTTTATACTTCATTGTAATCGACATTGGATTGATATATATGTCATATTTGTTCCATTTCTATCTTGTGATTCATTCTACTTGTCTTTTATTTCTAAAATACAAAAAAAAAATCAAAACCCTAAAATACCAAAAAGAAACAAAACGAAGCACGGTTTTCATGTAAAGTAAACGTCGCCTCCCTGTGTTCGACCTGGGACTCCCTTGGAGTTTTGGTATAAATTTTATCTGATCGATGCATTTTGCAACTATGATGACGAGTGTTAATGGGGCAAAATCGGGGTTTTAAAAAGATGTTTGTTGCAGTATAAATGAAATCACCTTGAAAACAAATAAGAATTTATTACTCGAAAACCTAGTTATCCGAGGTCAAACACAGGGAGCAAATTGGTATTTAAAATCTAGAATCACAACTTTCAATTTTATAAAATGCAATGACCAATCCAATCAAAGTTATGAAGTAAGAATGAGGTCACTGTATAGAAAAACTCAAAACTATCAAGATGGACATCTGATGTAAAAATCAGACGTCTTAAATCTTTGATGCTACAGTGTAGAGCTTTCTCTATTTTCGCTTCTTTTGATTTCTAACTTTGGCTTCTTCTTTCTCTCTTCTTTCTCTTTCTCTACGGCCACTCTTCTTCTTCTGCCTTCTTCTTTCTTCTTTTTCTTGTTTCCTTAGCTTTCCTCTACCTTTATTCTCTGCTTGGCCACACTTCTGCTTCCTTCTTCTTTCTTTCCTCTCTTTGGCCTCCTTCCTTTCTTCTTCTGCCTCTACTTCTGCCTTCAAATCTTTCTTCCTTCTTCAACCTTTGCTTCTGCGGCTAAGTCCTTCCTTCCTTAGCCGCTCTTGCCTTCAGATTCTTCCTCTTCTTTAGTAGTTGCCTCCTCCTCCTTCTTCTTTCCCTACACAGCACAGAGCAAAACCTTCCCTACCCTCCCCCCGTCACACTCTCTCTATTTCTCTCTTGGGTTCGCTCTCCCAGAGTCAGGTAATCGGGTCGGGTACCGCGTGCCCGGGTCCAGGTGCACCGGCATGGTGTAGTGCCCGAGGAGTGCAAGGTATACGGGTTGGGTACCAGGTCCGCGTGGGTGTGCATCACGGACGAGGCATGGGCGAGGGACCTTACCCCGTGTTACTTGAGGCGATAAGAGAAAAACACAAAAATAATATAAATGACTCACCTGCACCTACCATTTTCGAGGTGGGACTAAAGTCCCACTTGCTTCTTCACGCGCCCTCAGTGAGGAGTCGTGCTCAATTGAGGCAGCTGCAGTCATTGATGCTTCTAATTGCCAGATGTGGAAGGTTTGCAGGAGGGTTCTGCGCACCTGGGGCATCTCAACCTGGAGTGGAACAACCTGGAGCTCGCGAGCAAGGTTCTTCACACCTTCGCTAATGGTGGTGGAGGCACGAACTTGAAATGCATGCACACGGCCTCGCGGCCCTGTCAAACAACTTGGGAAGCTTCGTCGTGTCACGACGAAGGTGAGATGGGGGTTGGTTGGCTGCGGGACGGCCTAGGCATGCGTGCCTAGGTCGCTCTGTGGCCGTGAAGGTGCGTGTGTCGAGTGAGGGTGTAGGGCGTGTGTGGCTGTTGGTGAAGGGGCGGAGGATGATCAGTGAGTGATGGCGAAGGTGATGAGGTAGGTGGCAAGGCGTGTGGAGTGGGGGAGTGACAAATTCGCCTCGTCGGTGGTTGACCGGAGATGAAGGAGACGGAGATGGACAGTGGCTATCGAGGGGTGCTTTGCGAAATTGAATGAGGGAAAATGAAGAGTAGAGGGAGAAGAATTTATCTGCGTGTAGCTGGATGAAGGGGAGGTAGAGGGGATGAGCAGCGCGTATGTGCCATCGTCGGGGAAGAAGACCCTGAGGTGAGGATGACGGCGACGAGGAAGGGGTCGGAGAGGCACGTGCAGGTACAACACAACGTGGAAGAGCAAAGCGGAGATAACTCTGCCACTAGTATTGTGGCAGAGCGACGAGAGGAGGGAGGAGGAATTGCAAGAACTTGCAGGCAGTTGGCCGGAGATGAGGAAGGAAGAAATTTGGGGGAATTCTCAGGTCAATTCAAGCTTAGAAGATGAGGCAAGGACCGGGGGTCCTTTTATAGCTGCTGGCTGAGCCCTTTGTGCTTGGAAGGCAAGCCTACAAGCGCAAAGATCTCGCTGAAGATGGAAAGTGTGCAAGACACCCAAATCTCTCGAGCGTTCGCACGAGAGATTTGGTGTAATCCGATCTGGGGATCTTGTTCAGACGGTGGAGAAATCCTCAGAGAATCTCCCTTCCAAATTTGGGAGGAGATCTCTGAGGATTTGGGGAGATATCCTCCTTAAATCTTCGCTAGAGTAGGATTCCTCTGCTGTAATGGCGGAAGGACCTGAATGCAAAGAGTGGTGAGGAAGACAAGGGGGGTCTGTGCAAGGGTTTTCAAAAGTTAGGGGCCAGAATGTAATTGGGTGGACTATTTTCAAAGTAGGTCAAGATGACCTTCCCTTAGACCTAAATTTTGGTACAAACCTAATTTTTACCTAAGGAATCTAATGGAAAAGTTGGATTTTAGGTTTGATCATGTTTGACTAGACCTTTTGCACAAAAACCCAAATTAAGTCAAATATTGAGCTAGGACCCTTATCTAGGTCAAAATAGGTTCCAAAGGCCAAATTGAAGGTTCTAAACATGAGGGGATATTTTTCCATGAATTTTAGAGGATTTAGTTGATTTTTATCCTGACGAGAACCTTGTGAAATTAAGTGGGTTTGTTTTAGGGTTACAGAATGTTATTTAATTTTTAAATCTCACAATAACCCTTTTCTGACTGAACCATCCCACTTTTTCTCTTATTAAGTCCAATTGACCTATGTTTAGACCCTGAGAAATTCCGTTGATCTACTGCAATGGTAAAATTACAATTTTACCCTTTATTTCATGTTTTCTTCCCGGAATAGTAATCCCTTGAATTAGGCCTTCCTTTAGGTTATATAGGAGCGTTTGTTCACTTTCTCAGGTCAAAATGAGATAGTTAGGGCTCATGATGAGGTTCTCATCAATGGGTTACTTGTAACCCTGATTTCTAACATGCGAAACACGCCCAACCACAATCCCTGATCGCAAAAATATGCGATTTGTTAATAATGTGAAATATTGTCGTTGTACACGTAAATCCGTAATTAACTTTTACAATTTATATTACTTAGATAATGGAGTATCTAGGGTCATCTAAGGAGGCCAATTTGTTAATTACATGACATGGTTCTCTCTCTCACTTCTCAAATCCACACTTGTCTTTTTGTATTTTTGATTTTTGTTATTTTTAGGGTTTTCAGAAATAATCGGGTTTTTGATGCGAATATTAACTATGCTAAAACTACGCCTAGGTGACAAGAATGAAACCCTCTCTTCTAAGGTCACCTTAGGTAAGTGCACCTAAGGTAAGTAGAAGAGGAGAGTGTGGTGCACTAATTAAATAATAGCATGAAAAACACACTAAGCTAGAAAACAGAAATTGGAAGGCAATTGAATTTTGTAGTATTAGTAAGTAGACTACAGGTAGAGGAATGCTTCTACAAAAAGAGTAAACTGCTAGCTAATACAAACAAGATAAAGAAGAAGAACTGGAGATCCTTTGTAGAAGCCTGGATAGCCCTTGCTCCAACTGTGGTTGCCCCATACTTAAAAAGGGCGCTCCTTAGCTTCTTCCTGATGTAGTCCTCCTCTAAGCTCTCTCCTCAAGGTGGGCATCAACAACCTTAAGTTTCCTCCTTTGCCTGGCCGTCCCCTCTATGTAGATGACCTCCTCCTTGGCATGGCACAAGGGAGAAGAGAGAAAGAAAGAAGGCACCAAGGGGGCGGGTAGGTTGCCCCCTTGATCTTCTTCTCTTCTTCTTCCTTGGTGTGGGATATGGTGGAGTAATGGTGGACCTAACTGATGGAAGAGATGATGTTTGGGTGGTGGTTGGGTGGGGTATATATAGGAATGGAGAGGGGAGTTGGCGTGACTTTTAGATGTAGGGATAGGATTGGTTTTGGTGGGTGGTTGGTGATCCTATGGCCTAGGATAGTTGGTGCCAATCCTAAGGGTGCTATAGGTGGTAGTTGTGGGTGGTTACCACCCTTGGTGGCTTTTAGTTTTGGCGCCAAAATGGGTCTTCTAGAGGGGGGTTTTTGGAGGGAAAAATGGAGGGTGGTGATGGCATTTAAGAGTGGATGGATGGTTGAGATGGTTTGGAGGGAAAAAATGGCACCAAAAGGGAGGTGGTTGGAGGTGGTTTTCGACGCCACTTGTGGTGTCCTTTGGTGGAGGTGTGGGTTGAAGGGATGTATGTTGGTTGGCGCCAACATGGGTAGAAGTAGGTGGACTCGAGTGGACTTAAGGGGTTACTTGGTGGAGCTTAGGTTAGGTGGGGTTTTAGGGTTAGGTATTGGTGTCGTGGAGGTAGAACTAGCTAACCTAAGCTAGCTTAGCTAGTAGGGAGTTGGGTAGGAGGTAGAGGGAGCTAGAGTTTTGGAGGTGAGGAGCTGGAAGTAACTGGAAGGAGTTGCACTGGAGATGGTGGCTGCTGAAGAGAATTGCAAGGAGCTACCTTAGCTGGCTTAGCTTGCTAGTTCTTTGCTGGTTGCTAAGCCAAGATAAGATGAGTTGGCTTCTGTTGATATGAGCTGAGGTAAGCTGGGTCTGGTCTTCCCGGAGATTACCTAGCTAGTAAGAGTAGCTAGCTTAGGTCAAGTAGCTTAGCTCAACCAAGTTGAGCTGAGTTAAGTCTTCGGGAGCTGGACTTGAGCTGGCCTAAGATGATTGAGGTCATCTTCAGCTGACTAGGTCTAGCTAGTTGATGGTAGTAGCTAGTCCTAGTCAAGTTGAGCTTTCAATGAACTGTTGTGAGCTGGAAGAGCTAGAATGGAGCTAGGACCAACTGTCTTGAGGTAGTTTGAGCTACCATCCAGTTGAGGTGAGCTGAATGGAGCTAAGGTGAACTAGCTAGAGCTACCATTTAGCTTGGATGAGTTGAATGGAGCTAGGGATGAGTTGATCTAGCTAGATGGAGGTAGGATCTAGCTGGGATGAGTTGGATCTAGTTGGGATCCAGTTGATAGATGCTTCTTCATCTTCTGCCTTCCTAAGTGCCAAAGTATATGGGATCTGACATTCTACCTAATCTTGACACTCAGATAAATACATAAAAAATACAATTAAAATGCAATGCATGCCTAACCTAGGTAAATGCCTAAATGTAGCCCGAAAACCCATTTATGGAGTTAAAACCCTAAGAGCTAGATTAGTTTTAGGGCATAAGAATGATGATAAACTAGAGCTTATCACTCCCAAATTAGACATTTAATGGATGCTGTGAGGAAAAGAGAGAATAGGTAATTGGCTAGTCAACCTAAGGAGAATCCAAAAGGGAAGAATGTGAACTTTAGGGAGTAAGCTCATGCTGTGACTGTTTTGTGAAGTGGGAAGGAAATCCAAAAACTTGATGCTCCTCAACAACCACTTGAATTTGACTTTTGAAGGTGTTATGACTCGGTTCTCGAATCCCTACAGGACATGAGACCGGACCGACTCAACTGATCCCAAGACCCAGTCGTCCAACGAGAAAGTAACCAAGAAGCAAGAAAGTAAACCACATTCATTATGCTAAGCAACTAACAGTAAAAAGGTACAACAGTAAAGAAGTAAAAACTGCTATAGTACACATCACCACTACAACAATAGAAAAGTAACCAGGTACAAGAATATAAAGTACATAACGTAAGAGTGCAAAACGTAAAAGTACAAGAGTCTACTCACTACTAAAAATGAGTACAACAAAAGAGCTACAACTACTGGGCTCTACTGGGCCCAGCACCCTCTGCAGCCGTGGGCTCTGGCTACTCAATACTTGGACCTGAAAAAGGGGTTATGAGTACACAAAGTCAACGAACGCTGAGTAGAGTGGCAACCAACTAACTAAAGCAGTAAAAGTAGACAGGTAGTTGTTGTTTTCCATTTACTTTCTTTAACTAATTATTCTTTTCCACCACTTGATTTATTTATCAAGTCTCTTGATCTCGAATGTTCCTCGTCAGTAAAGGAGAAGTCTCCAGGGTCCCCTGACAGTACTATGTCATGCAACGACTGTAGGTACGGGTCTGTCATCTGTCCTGTGATGATGTAGTCTATTAGCTCTGGTCTCATCTGCCCTGTCACAGTCACTGCCCGATAGTGCCCTAGTAACTCTAAGGGTCGCCAACTACCCAACTCCTCCATGAGTCTCCATCTCTGTGCCTGTAAACTGGCCAAGTGGAGAGGCGCCTTCTGGCTCAAGGCGTCAGCCACCACGTTGGCCTTCCCCATATTGTAGGAGATGCTGCAGTCATAGTCCTTCAGGAGCTCTAACCAACGTCTCTGTCTCATGTTAAGCTCCTTCTGATCAAACAAGTACCTGAGGCTCTTATGATCTGTGAATATCTTAAAAGTCTCACCGTACATGTAGTTCCTCCATGTCTTCAGCGCGAAAACGATAGCTGCCAGCTCTAGGTCGTGGGTAGGGTAGCTATGCTCATAGGGCTTCAGTTGCCGCGATGCGTAAGTGACAACGTGACCCCGCTGCATGAGCACACCCCTTAACCCTTGCAAGGAAGCGTCCGTGTACACAACGAAACCGCCACTGCTGTCTGGGATGGTAAGCATAGGAGCCGAAGTCAGCCTCTCATTCAACTCCTAAAAACACACCTCACAAGCGTCTGTCCAAGAAAAGGGTACGTCCTTCCGGGTCAACTGTGTCATAGGATGCGCAATCTGTGAGAAACCTTTGATAAACCGCAGATAGTAACCTGCCAGTCCCAAGAAACTATGGATCTCTGTCACTGTACATGGTCTCTCCCACCTGAGCACTACCTCTACCTTGGCTGGGTGCACAGCCAAGCCATCCCCTGAAATCACATGACCTAAGAAGGTCACCTGCCTCAACTAGAACTCGCACTTGCTGTATTTGGCATACAGCCTACGTCGTCTCAACGTGTCCAAAACCATCCGTAAGTGTTGTCCGTGCTGCGCCTGATCCCGTAAGTAGATGAGCACATCATTGATAAATACTACCACAAACTGATCCAGATACAGTCTGAACACCCGATTCATCAAATCCATGAAAGCAGCGGGGGTGTTGGTCAGCCCAAACGGCTTGACCAAAAACTCGTAGTGTCTGTACCGAGTGTGAAAAGTTGTCTTGGAGACGTCGGTCTCCTTGATCCTCAACTAGTGGTAGCCAGACCTCAAGTCTATCTTGGAGAAAATCGTGGCACCTCGCAACTGATCAAACAAATCATCAATCCTCGGCAGCGGATACTTGTTCTTGATGGTGACCCTATTCAGTTGTCTGTAGTCCACACAAAGGCGTAGGGTACCATCCTTCTTCTTCACAAATAATACCGGGGCTCCCCACAGAGATGCACTGGGCCTCATAAAGCCCTTCTCTAGAAGGTCCTACAACTGGGACTTGAGCTCTCGTAGCTCAAGTGGTGCCATCCTGTAAGGTGCTGTAGAAATGGGGCTGGTCCCCGGTACTAGTGAGATCTCAAACTCAATCTTACGCTTAGGTGGTAGTCCTGGTAGCTCCTCTGGAAACACGTCAGGGTACTCTCTGACCATCGGGATGCTCTGAAAGTATGCCATGGGGCTGGGCTTTGCCACTACACAAGCCAGAAAGCCCTCACACCCCTGGCCGAAAAGTCTTGCCGCTCGAAGTGTAGAAATGCACCTGAAGCCTCCATCCACCGGCTGTCCGTGAAACTCAAAAGAAGGTATCTCCAGTATGGAGAAGACGATCTTCCTCTCAAAATAGTCCACCAAAGCATGGTAAGCGGACAACCAATCCATCCACAGAATCACGCCAAAGTCCTCCATTGGTATCACAATCAGGTCACTGGGGAGCTTGTGTACCCCAACACTGGCCTCATAGTCTATGTAAACCTCCTCAGCTACAAACAACTGACCACCCGGACCTCTGATCACAAAAGGATCCTTTAACAACACATGGTCCTGTCCCAAACTGACAGCTAAACTAGCAGTAACAAACGAATGCGTGGCGTCGGAATCAAAAAGTGTGTAAACTAGTCTGCCGGAAACTGTAACCATACCTGCCACCACTGAACCTGAAGCTCTGGCATCTCTGTGTGTCAGGGAGTTGATATGCCCCTTAGCTCTCGGTGCGGAAGAAGTAGCCACACTCTGCGTCAGATGGATAACCGCTGGCCGGTACCCTCCCCTCGACTGCTGTCCTCCCCCATGCACTTGGGAACTACAGCCTCCTGCTCATCCTCCAGCACTCGGTGCGGGGAGCATCTGCTGACCTCTAGCCCTAGACGGGCAGTCCCTCATGATGTGGCTCGGCTGGCCACACTGGTAACAAAGGGGAACTCAACTCCCGCCCTTGGTAGGTCCTTGCTGACGGCTGGGCAATGGTCCAGTGCAAAGCGGGCCCTTGTCGGGGGCCCCCAAAGGCCACTGACGGTCCCGCAAAGCGTGACGACTCTCCTACGGGCACTGCGTGCCTCCTCTCTCGCCGACCCTGTGAGTAGTCTGGTTGGTAGGGCCTCTTCCGTCTGCTGTCAGTGTCACGTGCGGTTGAGTTGGTCTCCTCATATGTCATAGTTGCCTCCACCACTCTAGAGAACGTAGGCAGCTTCAGGGGTTTGACAAACCCTCGAATAGCGGGCCGGAGCCCCTTGGTGAATCTCCACAGGCGCTCCTCCTCAGTAGCCACAGCTGTCACGGCGAAACGAGATAGCTCCAGAAAATGCGTACGATACACGCTCACAGTCATCGTCTCCTGGCGGAGAGTGTGGAACTCTCGCCTCCTTTGATCCTACCACGTCTACGGGAAGTACTGCTTGCAGAAGAGGGCCACAAACTGGTCCCACGTCGGCTCTGCCCTCTCTTGACCTCTGACCGCCCTCCACCACCTGTGTGCCGCGCTCTCCAGCTGGTACGTGGCAAAGGCCACACGACACTCCGCAGGGGGTGAAGGGTGTCAAACACCTTCTTGATCTGCTCGAGCCAGTCCTCCGCCTTGGTCAGGTCCTCATCCCCCTTGAAGGAGGGGGGCTTCAGCTTCCGGAACTGTCTGAAAAGCTCGTAATGTCGCTGAAGTGGGGAAACGGGCACGCCTCCAGGCAGGGAGGGCTTGTGCTCAGAAGTGTCAGAGTGCGGTGGGGGCGGTGGAGGACCACCCCCTCCCCCACGTCCAGCGCTGCGTCTGTCTTGCGGTCCCATAGAGTACTCCCCCTCCACGTCCCCAGGGAGAGGCGCCCGTAGAGGCTGGTGAAGCTCCTCTCGTACAATCTCCCATTTCAACTGGGCGAGGTCCTGGGCCTGAATGCCCGGAAGAAGTGGCTGGTCCACTGAAACGTCGGGCTCAACACGTTCGCCCCTCTGAACTCGTCCACGGTCGCATCCGCGGCCTGCCTCAATGACTCCATGTCAAGGCATCTCCTGCAAGGAGACGCGAACATCAGAACAGGAAGACATTAATTTCAACAGACATTCAGCAAAAGGACCTCAGAACAGATGTCAAAAGGTATGTTGTGGTGGTTACTCTAGTTACAAGCACGTGAATTGGTTATTCTTATGCTAGTTGGTTCACTTCTCGGGACGACCTTGCTCTGATACCATCTTATTACGACCCGGTTCCCGAATCCCTACAAGACACGAGATTGGACCGACTCAACTGATCCTAAGACCCAGTCGTCCAACGAGAAAGTAATAAAGAAGCAAGAAAGAAACCACATTCACTATGCTAAGCAACTAACAGTAAAAAGGTACAACAGTAAAGAAGTAAAAACTACTACAGTACATATCACCACCACAACAGTAGAAAAGTAACTAGGTACAAGAATATAAAGTACAAAACGCAAGAGTGCAAAACATAAAAGTACAAGAGTCTACTCACTACTACAAACGAGTACAACAAAAGAGCTACAACTACTGGGCTCTACTGGGCCCAGCACCCTCTGCAGCCGTGGGCTCTGGCTGCTTAATACCTGGACTTGAAAAAGGGGTTATGAGTACACAAAGTCAGCGAACGCTGAGTAGAGTGGCAACCAACTAACTAAAGCAGTAAAAGTGGACAGGTAGCTGTTGTTTTTCCATTTACTTTCTATAACTAATTATTCTTTTGCACCACTTGGTTTATTTATCAGGTCTCTTTCTTGATCTCGAATGTTCCTCATGGGAACGATCTTGATTGCAGTCTTTTCCGAAGAGTAGAAGGCACACGTGGTGCTCTCTTGGCCGGGAGAGTCCCCCGTGGTGATCCTACACCCAGTCAACCACCCCAAGGTCATGGACAGACGTAACGGTGACTACGACATGCACGATAAGCACACGGGTAGCTACCCTGCACTGGCACGCGGTCAGTTGTTTCCGTTAGCAGGTGCACCCAAAGTACAACACGGAACCAGTATAGGGCCTAGCCCTCTCAGTAACAGGGGTCTCACCCCTCCATATTCCGCGCACCCTCGCCTGACACCCTGGTTTGCCCAGTGGGCCTAACAAGTCGGTGTAGGGTGGCTAGCTAAACCTCGGGCCCCGTGGGGTGGCTAGCTCTCTCCCTGCACTAGTAGCTCTCCCCGGTACAGTGTACACGAGGGCCACAGAGTCGGTGCAAAGTGGCCAAACCCACCCCAGGTCTCAACCCAAAGGCGGCAAGCACCCCTCTACACTAAGAGGAACATGCGCTCCCCTTGGTACCACGTACTCAAGGGCCAACACACTTCCCAACACATTTCCAAATCCATTCCATTTATTTCCAGGAGCTCAACTCCTAATTCCCTGTAGGGTTCATGCTCATATTCCTCAGGCCATGCCATACCAGGTTTCACCATCTCTATTTCCATTCTCATGTACATATGCAACCTGTACATAGGTTTCCATTTTCGTACATAGGTTATACACAGGTAGCTCGTATTTCCATCATTCATGTTACCATTCTCAATTTATATACATGCAGCTCGTATTATGTCATTTAACGTATACCACTGGAAAATCACATGCAACAGTTAACTAGTACAAGTATTTCCCATTTCACAGGCAGTTGTTATTCGTTTACAGGTAGTTATTATCATTTCTATCTACTCATTCAAGACATCATTTCATTCATTCAATACAAGCATTTTCAGTATTTCTCATCCTAGGATTCATGCCATATCCTAGATTCTATTCATTCATTCCACACATGCATTCAGGCTTGTAATTAGATTAAGGGCAGCCACTCTACCAGTAAACACAGGAGTAGTGGGGGCTTGAACGGCAGGCTCACGTAACTCAGCAAGCCTCGAACCCGCAACGGAACGAAGTCCTATCACAAGTATTAATCACAAGAGAATATTCAGAACAGTATAGAAAGTCCTCTAACAAGTAGAGGAAGTCATACGAGAAACATCGGTATCTTATTTGTGGAAAACGGACCCTAAACAGGTCAAAAATAACATTTCTGACTCAAATCAGATGTCTGGAACAACTTCCAGACGTCTTAAAAGTGTCTAGTGTCATACCTCAAGCCCTGCACCAATCCTCAGATGTCCCGGAACTCTTCTGGATCGTTTGGACCCAGCTCCAGGCATCCGACCACCTCTCCGGACGTCTTGATGTATAGTTGTCTGGTAAGCTCCCTAGACGTCTGAAAAGCGTGGGATGGTGTGTCCCATGCCTTCCCAAAGTGAATCCTGCATGCAGACACCCGATCTTCTCAAAACAGGCATGCAAAGGGGTGGCAGCGGAGCTGCCTGCATGGCCATATCCGCAAAGAGGACGTACCTTCGCGAAACTCTCACCCCAGACATCTGGAACCTCCTCCAGACGTCAGCTCCGTCGTCTGGACGTCGCTCCAGACATTTGATTCTGGGAAAAACCCAGATCCAGAACCTGCTTCTGCCCTCTCGCATTGCGCGTGGCCGCGCTACGCCCTCTTGCCTGTAGCTCAGGCTGCAGCAGTGTCGGGGAGGACCTCCTCGACACACTCCTCCTCCTCGCACACGCGCCGCTCTGGTCGTGTGCTCACCAGTGAGCTCCCACATGAGCTCGCGAGTTTGCTCTCCTCCTCTCCTCACGTCACTCCTCCTCAACGCTGCCCACGCGCTCTCTCGCTCGCGCTGCCTCTCTTGCTGGAGGGAAGAAGAAGGAAGGTGGCTGGTGGCTGAGAAGTGAGGGGAACGAGAGAGGAGGAGGGGGTTATGTAAGGTTGGGGTTAGGGTTTGCTTGGAGGCCAGGGAAGAGAGAGAAGAAGGAGGAAAAATGAGGGGTACTGTCTGCACGCAGCACGTATGCAGACGTGAGCTCGTACCTAAAGATTTTCAATTTCCAGATGTCTGGGAAGGTGTCTAGATGTCTGACCAGACATATGACGCACAGTCCAGACGTCTTACCAGATGTCTGACCCACAGTCCAGACGTCTTAAAAGGCTCAAACAGCATGGGTCTTAACAAAAGGAGAACTTCTTGAGATTCCTAGAGCCTCTTCCTCGTCCTATGAACCTAAGACCCTTTTTCCTAAAGAGACTCAAAGATCCAAACAATACGTGACCCTTTCGTGATAGGAAAAAAGCTAGGATGGATGAAATTTTGGAGACATTTAAAAAAGTTCATATCAACCTCCCTCTCCTTGAAGCTTTGAAGTAAATTCCATCTTATGCTAAGTTCCTTAAGGACTTGTGTACTGAAAAGAGAAGATCTAGGAAATAAGTTGCAACGAAGGTTATCTTGGCCAACCCTATGAACTCAATAGTACAACATGGGACCTTACCCAAGCTTAAGGACCCAGGAGCCCCTTAAATCTCTGTGATAATTGATGATCAAAGAATAGATGAGCCACTACTTGACTTGGGTGCAGAGGTGAACATTTTACCGAGTTTTGTTTATGAATTACTTGGAGGAGGTGAGTTGAAGCCTAGTCTTGTGATCCTCCAAGTAGTTCACAGATCATTAAAGTGACCAAGAGGTCTACCAGAGGATGTGCTGGTCAAAGTAGAAGAATTTTACTCCCCAGTAGACTTTCTAATTTTGGATACAGATCCTTCTAATTAACCTTCCAAACCCTCTATAATCCTAGGTCGTCTGATTGTCGGAAAATAGCGAGAAGATTAGGGTTTCGAAAATTGCATTGTAGTATGTGCAAAAATCCAAGATCAAATAAAATTTGTAATTGGGATGTGAGTCTTGGTGTTAGCACGCTTTTGTCAAGTTTTAAATATGCGTCGTGTAATTTCCTGGTACTTGGAGGGGGTGAGATCAGTGTGACGTAAAATAAAGTGCGGAAATAAAAATAAACAATCTCACAAAAATAGCAATCACACAATTAGGCACAAGTATTTTTAGGTGGAAACCCAACTTGGGTGAAAACCACCACCTAACCCTCTCGAGTTAGGATTTTCCGATCGACCTAGTTGATCAAATCCACTAACTGAATCACTTAAACGAGGGTGATTCAACCTCTTACAACAACACTACTTTGAACGAGGGTAATGTGCCTCAAACCCCTTCTCTTCACGAGAAGGATTTTATCCCTCGATGGAGACAGGAATTTGCAACGCGAATACCCAACAAAATAACAAAGTAAAAGATACAAGAATAGTCTTATAGAGCCAGCAAAGTGATCTTAAACTAAGCTTCTATAGGAGTTAGGAAACTTCCCTTTGGTGGAAGTGCGTCGATGACGCGAATGCGTGAACTACGCAATGGCACGACAGTGCTCTCGTGAACTACGGTAGGAGAGCAAGTGCGCAATTGGATTGAAGCTCTCTAGATGTAGAACTAGGCTTGGAGAGCTAGAGCTTTCTTCTTAAGATCAAAAGACACAAAATGATGTGAAAGTGTGTTGCTTGGTGTGTTTAGGTATGTCTTTGAGTGGCAAGGGTTCTCCTCTATTTATAGAGGGCCTAGGAAGGCTTCCATAGCTGTTGGGTACAACCTCCAAGAGAATCAAGTCAGAATCAGGATCAATCATGACTCTGACAGGGTTATCAGATGTCTGGTCCTGGCATCAGACGTCTAGAAAACTCGTTTAAGACGTCTGGGAACAAAGTCAGACGTCTGATTTTAGGCGGGTTTCCTTCCTGACTTGAATCAGATCGAAATAGGGTTCTAGTGAAAGTCCATCAGAAGACACACAGGATGTCTGGCACAAGGTCAGGACGTCTAGAAACCTATTTGTTTTGCGGGAATGGATTCCCAAGAAGGGTAATGGCTGCAAGATCTGCCAAAGGCGATTTTGGGTCAGTCGAGGCAAAACGGTCATGTATCAGATGTCTGGGGTCCTCTACGGATGTCTGATACGAGGCTAACGGTCATTTCTTAAACTTTTGCTAAGGAAGCCAACGGTCCACTAATTGGACGTCTGGTAAAGGCATCAGACTTCTCCTAAGACGTCTAGACTAAGGTCTGGATGTTTGATTTCATCAGACAGAACTAAGTCCAGCCTAAATATTATCGGACGTCTGAGTCAACAGTCAGACGTCTTAAAAATTATTATCAGACATCTGATAAGGCTGTCTGAACCCTATTTTGGTTTTCTAAGTTCTCTACAGAAAACCTAAGTATCCTAGGGTTGTGCAAGTATTCCTAGGACTACTGTTAGGGTTCTTTGAGGCTCTTTAACATAAGATCTAAGATAGAAATAAAGAGAAAAATAAAGAAACAAAATTACATAGTACAAAGGAAAGGAAATCTATCCTATTTTTCATCTCCTTTCTTCTTCAAGCTATCGCTCCTCGCGAAACTCCTTTGTTCTCCATCAAGCTCCTCCAATCTGCCATGGATGCGAGCTTGAACTCCGTCTAACCATGTCTCCATTTGCAATTGACCTGAACTCTAAGACTTCAAGTGCAAATGTTAAATGACACGTGTTTTGTTATCATCAAAATAAACATTCACGGTACTCTAGCACCAACACGTCGTAGTACAGTCAACAAAAGTGAATCAACATTTGAATTTGTAATCTTGAAACAAGAGTGAGTCCGAGGTCATTCGTAGGGAGAAATATAGAATTCACAACACTAGTCGAAATATAAAGAATAAACGAGCAAAGTAAAGATATTCAATGACTAAAATCTACTCAAAATGATATTCAATAATAGAAATTGTATTTTAGGAAACAATGGGATAAAAAGAATAATAAAAATCCTAAAATTGGTGATTTGAATCACCAATTAATTCCACCATTAAGTACATATCCCAAAGTATTCAATTAACTCAATTTCACTACAGTGGCTTTCAACCACTTATTCCAATATCCACGTTAGCCAAATGTCAGGTTCAAGCCTCAAATATTTCTACAGTGCTTCAAGATTAGATGTTGGCCATAGAGACCAGACCCTTGCCATAGAGACCAGACGCCTTAAAGTAGCCAAGTCTCAGCACAAGCACAAAGGGTCAGTAATCTCATAAACGGCTAAGTGTTGGACATATACACACGATGATTGAGGCACATGCACGGCACCCGAGGCAAAACCACCCCCCACCCTCAGATTTTCTTCCTTTCTTAACTGGGTATACGAGTATGCACAGTATCGGGTAATCAGGTATGAACAGTAATGGGTAATCAGATTTGACCCAGACCCACATGCGTGTGAGCACGGGCGAGGGTATGCGTTAGCGCGTGAGTGGGGGACCTAATCCCTCGTGTGTTTGAGGCAAACAACTGATATCACATTTGCATTTTATATGTTGCGCTAGTCTTGTTCATTCATGATGTAAGACTAATGTCCTTTTTTTCTTTCGTGCAATGCAGCGTGGAGAAGTCTTCGCAATTTGAGTTGCTGTTGTGGTCTGTTCTCCATTTGAAAGATTGGAGGGGTTTACAACTTCAATCTGCAGCTGTTGGTTGTAATGAGGTAGTAGGGTGATGGTTGGAGAATGACGGTCAGTGATGAGGACGATGATGGCGGCGGCGACACCTGAAACGAGAAGCATGGGCTAAACACCCCAGTTAAGATGCTCAGAAGAGTCATCAAAGCACAATGAATATGGTGGTGGTGGTTTTGTGGGGTTTGGGGCACTATGGCAATTGAATGGTGTCGGAGATGAACGACGGTGATGGGTTCGTTTGGTGGGGATAAGTAGTGGTTGGAAGCCCAAATTAGGTTGGGCCTTTTGAAGAGGGTGATGTGGTGAAGCTTTTAGTGGTGGTGGTAGTTGGGTGTTTAATGGTCAGTAAAGGTCGGGCGAAGCTCATCGAAGCTTCGTCGGTCATGAAGAAGATAGAAGGGGAGATGGTGGTGTGTTGGTCGATTTATGGGGAGGAGAACGTAGGAGAGATCTAGAGAGAGAGTAGGAGAGGTTGAACCTAAATAGGGGACGAATGGGGGAGGAACTGGTGTCGGCTTTGATTGGTTGACACCGAGGACGAAGGGAACTCTGATGAGGGAGATTGGTGGCCTCCGTGTTGACCGGTGATAAACACTAGTTCATCATCATAGTTAGCATCCATTCACATCTAGTTCTTAAGATTTTGTCAACTGCATTGCGTTATATCGTTGTATTTAGCATGCATGTGCATTTAGGGTTTAGAGCATATATTAGCATTCATTTCACATTATCTCATGTAGTTTACATTTGATTGCTAGGGATGAATGCATTGGAAATTAGAGAAACACTAGTAGTATGGAAGGAACTTGGAACATTTGTGAAGATAGAAGCTCTAGTAGTTGGACCCCAGCTCAACTCAAATCCAACTCCTACCATACTCCCTCTCCACCTTAATGGCCATCCCCCTACATTAAAACCACCAACCACCAACCATTGGTGCCTAAAATGCACTCCTTGGCACCCTTTCACATGGCACCAAGGAAGCTTCCTAACCACCCTCCTTGACACCCTTTCACATGGTGCCAAGGAAGCTTCCTAACCACCATCCATACTAGCCTATAAAAGGATCCCTGAACCTACCATTCAAATCATCCTTGGCAAGCAACAATTCTTCCTATCAAACACCTATAGCCACCATACATCCCACGACCAAGAAAGGAGGAGAGAAGATTAAGGGAGGAACCTACCTGCTCCCTTGGTGCCTTCTACCTTTTCTCTCTCCTTTCTTGTGCCACGCCAAGGAGCAAGCTCTTCACTAAGGAGGATGGCCAGGCAGGAGGAAAGAAGGGTGGAGGACGTCCACTCCTAAGAGGAGCAACTTAAGCAGCTAGAAGGAAGTCTTCTTCAAGTCTAGGAGCCACCATTCTTGGAGCGAAGGCTGCCTCAGCTAGTAGGGAGAATTTTCTATCTTTTGTTTTGTTGCATTTTAATTCCTGTTAAGAATTCATTTACCAAGGGATTAACTAAGTGGAACCTTTGCTTAGTTGAGCTCCCTAGGTACTTTGTAAATATTTCTTCTTAATAACAAAGTGCCTTTCTTTATTCTTGAATTTTCAATTTCAAGTATCAACTTTATTTATATTAGTGAATCACATCTCTCTTCTAATTATCCTACGCACACTTGCCTAGGGTGAGATTTGAAGAGAAGACTTCTCTTGTCACTTAGGTTTTAGTTGCTAGGCATAGTTTCTTTAGCGTAGTTCTATATTCGCATTCATATCCCACTTATTTCCAAACATAAAATTTTACAAAAATCAAAATACAAAAAGAGAAGTGTTGATTTGAGAGGCAAGAGAGAGAATCACTTATTTGACTAACAAATTGACCTCCTTGGATGAACCTAGATACCACCTCTATCTAGAGATATAAATTTAAAAACTGATCAGTTTTGCACGTTGCAACGACATTAAAACCCCCATTTATAAAATCGTGCAAATCTCGCATCAACCAGCGAGAGGTGGAAGAAGCTGAGGGAGAGGAAGAACCAACCAATTTGGCTATTGGTTGGTCTAAGGATGGAGTTGAGGAGAGTCATTAGAGTCGAGTCGGAGGGCAGCCGGAGAAGGGATGAACATTGGTTTTTGGCCTTAAACTCGACTGGTTTTGATCGTGGAATAATGGAGCCTTTTTATAGAGTCCAAATCTGAGCTCTAATTTGAGGAAAGAGCTTGATTGAGTCCCTAATTAGAAGAAACTCAAGCTTTCCTGAGCTCGAGAATCAATTTCGATCTCTAATAAGGGGTTGATCTAATTCCTTATTGCCTGAGCAACAATCCCTCTAATTTTGGAGGGGTTTGGCTCTGATTTGAGGGAGGAATCCCCCCTTGAATCCTGTTGTAGATGCGTTCCCACCGGCAATGGTGGTAGGGACCAAAATGAAAGAATGATGATAAAGTTATGGATTTGATTGCAAGAATCTTGAAAGTTAGGGGGCTAAATGTGAGAAATAGAGATCTTAGGGGCTATATTACAAACTAGGTTAAGATGGACTTTGATTGGGCCAAAATTTTTGTATTAACCTAATTTGGATCCAAGAAATCTAATGGTGAACTTGGATTTGAGTTTTGACCATGTTTGAATGGGTAAATTGCATAGAAGCCCAGATAAGAACAAATTCCCATATGAATCTCTGTTCTAGGTAAAAATGGGTTCAGATGGTCAAAACAAAGGCACCAAACCTCTTAGAATATTTTTCTATAAATTTTAAGAGGTTTAGATTAATTTTATCCTGACCAGAACCTTTCCAATTTAAGTGGGTTTGGTAATTAGGATTTTGTGTATTATTTCTTCTCTCGCAATGCGTGAAACCTGTTTCTGTCAATGTAGACCCACTTTTTAGTATTTTATGCTCATTTTACCTTCAATTAACCCCTAGATAACCCCATGGTTACTTCATATTTGTGATTTGATGTTAAAATTGTAGAATTAGCCCTGTTTTAGTGTCTTCTCAAAACATAATAGATTGGAATTACTATCCTCAGGTGATCATACAGGAGCATTTATCTCTTGATTTCCACTAATTTAAGATAGTTATGACGAATGATTTCCACTCGGGTCAAACATAGGGAAGCTACGTTGATTATAAAATTCGCATTTGATTTTATTTGTTTTTAGTATTTTTAGCTATATATAATTTTTTTGGGTATTTTATATATAGACTAGAAATTGCGAGCGAATATAAACTAAGTAGAAGAATATATATAGATATATATATAGAGAGAAAATAATGATATTAGTAAAGCTAAGGGTTTTTATTACAATAAGTAAGATAAATGTCTATTGCTACAAAAATAAAGCTACAATACAAAGCTTAAAATAAAAAGATAGAGGAGAGAGAGGGAATATCTCCATAGACAGTTGCTTAGGAGAGGAATGCTTGAATGATGACTGGACAACGAAGAATAGAGACAGAGGAAAGGGATAGAGCCAGAGGAAGAAGATGCAAGGCGGGGCAGTGTCGGGGTGATTTGCTTCCTAGAATGGGGATGAGAGGATGATAGGAATGAGCTCCATGAACGGGGGTCAGAGGAACGACCAAAAATTATTCTTTTCTTCTATTGGAGCTTCCCAAGTGCTTGGGACACTAGAATTAGAGCTTTGGAAGGGTATTCCAAGCTTTAGGGAGGTGAGGAATGGAGTAGGAAGGGATATTAGACAAAGGGAGTGGTGGTAAGCTATTTATAGTGGAGAGGATGGGCCAAAATCAGCCATTAGCTATGCAATGCACACGCATGAGACATGCTATGTGCACAGCATCCCCACTCACTGCACTGGCATAACAAGGAGGCAAACGATAGCCGTTGATCATCGATCGAATGATTGCGTAGAGAGCATGGATTGTGCTTTTGAAATCACATGGGTGAGGAGAGAAAAAATGATGGCTGTTGGATCTCAATTGAAGGGCCTTGATCGCACGTAGCATGTGTAAGATCGCGTGTATCGCGCTTTTCACAATCCGTGATGCCACATGGCATTGCCTTTACCTCTTGATGATGATCGTGTGATCGAGAGCATGCGAAGGGTGCCCATTGAGGTTGGGTGGCGCGCGCTGGAGGCGACGTGGTTGCATCGCAAGCATCCATCCATCATTGTGCGACCGAATTTAATCTCACCCTTGTCCACGCATTGCGGGTCAAACCTGCATCACTTGTTTAAGAGTGTCGGGTGCTCTCCATTATGCTGTGTTGGGTTGCGCTTGATCCTGACTGTTGGATCTTCATCCAATGGTCACCATCGATCTCAACTGAAGAGAGGAATGAGCTGTGTGGCGGATGACCAGTCATTGGATGATGATCTAATGGCTGGGAATACATGTGGGACTTTCCTTTACACTTGTGAAGCGAGAGTTGGAGGGGGTGATGCGGCTGATCCTTAGTTGTTGGATGATGATCCAACGGCTGCGGTCACGCGATGGGCATGCCTTCAGCTTGTGCGGGCGGGCGAGATGGGTTCTGTTGGCGCCACATGGCGCCACTTGTGCTGTTCGTTATCTATTGCTTGTAGATGGTGCTACAGATGTTCGATTGGGGCAATTTCAGAGGCATTGGTCTTCTATCATTTCCCTACTCACATTCGTATGGTTAGATTCATCATTTGAGGCCCGTGTGTGTGTTGCCCTGTGCCCTAGCCATTAAAAGAGATAAATTAATATACAATTTACCTAAATTACTCTAAATGCATGATGATAACTACTATGAATTATTTACAATGCTAGATGCAATTAATTAGCCTAGGAACACACATAGGAGGCATTTTATCATGAAATAATGTATCTATCATCGACCCTTCATAGCTATTGCAAATGCCTCCATCAACTATAAATCTAGAGCTTTAAAATGGGATTCGAGAACAAGAAGATATCACTCAATGTTTTCAAGGATTGTAAACAAAATATTCATAAAGAATGTTCCCAGATTGATGTGATGGAGGATAATATAGAGAACACCACTCTCACTAATTATTTTGATTGTTGAGACAATGTGAAGAAGATATTCATGAGATTGAGGAGTTTTTGGGAATGAGATTTGAAGAATTGGCTACAATTACACAAGATTTTTAATGGGAGTTGGATTCTGAATCATTTGAGTTGGAAATTAAAAAATCAAAGATAACCAATAATCATCAAAAAGGTTAAGTCAATGAAAATTTTAATGTATGGAAAGATTCTAAGCTTGACTTGACCACCATGGGTAGGCAATATGAATTTGAAGAGTTCGCAAAATTTGCAAGGAAGGATATTGAAGAGTTAGAACAATTGTTGGGTGTCACATATGAACAACTTTCTGAGGAGTTTAAAAACACACATGCATCACACTCTGAATTACTCAAGTTTGAAATCAAGGAACTTGAGGATGCTTGATAGGCAAAAAATTCAGCGAAGAAAATAGTTAGGGTTTTGAGCGACAGAAACCTACGTCATAGTACTCGTAGAATATCACTATCAAATAAATTTACCGAGACGTGAGTCCCAAGTTTAACATAGGGAGGCGATGCTAGATTTCAAATCCACATTTAGATTTTATTTGTTTTTGATTTTTTTAGCTATATGTATTTTTTTTGTAATTTTTTATAAGAAGAATATATGGTCGAAATTCAACTAAGCTAAGCAACACTAATCTAGGTGGCAAAATAATTAAAGAGAGAGAGAGAGAACAAAATATGTATATAATCAAAGAGAAACAATGTTTGTTACAAATAATAATTGTGTAAAATAAATCTATACTACAAAAGCGATAAAAAAGAGATAGAGAGAGAATCCCCCTCCATGACTGCGTAGGGGACAAATGGTTCTCGGATGGAGGATGGAGACGGAAGGAGGACGGAGATAGGAGACGGGAGGCAGGGCGACGTCAGGTTGATCCGCTTCCATAAACAGGGGTGAGAGGATGGTCAGTGGGAGCTCCATGAAGGGGGTGAGAAGAGGGAATTACAAAAATTACAATTTTTATCTAGTGGAGCTTCCCAAGGCTTGGGAACACTAGAATTAGAGCTTGAGAAGGGATTCTAAGCTGTAGAGGAGAGTAGGAGGGAGTAGGAAGGGATGGGGAGCAAGGGGGAAATGCTAAGCTATTTATAGTGGAGAGAAAGGGCCAAAATCGACCTTTGGCAATGCATGGGCAGTACACTACCTGGCCATTTTGCGTATAAGGCCCACTCTCAACGCGTGGTGCACACGTGCACAGCAGCATACAGCACAGCACAATTCACGTGTAGTGCATGCCACACTACTGTCAAGGCATAGACAATTAAGGGCCATTCGATCATCATCACTTGGTTGAGAGCACTTGCCACTCGTGCCTCACAGATTCGCTAGCCTTGCATAGGAAAAAGGAGACTCGTCTGCTGCTTTATGAACGACTGCGATTGCGCAAAATCGCATGCTCCAAATCGTGCCTAATGCACGTTAGATCACACGTATTGCACGCTCATCATCCACGCTACCATGTAGAGGTATCCTTGCCTCTTGATCTTGATCCTGCAGCTGGAGATGCGTGGAGATTGCATGCCTCAATCGCTGAAGACACGATGTGGGTGACATGGCTTCATCCCTACCGTCCACTTACAATCAAGTGGCCTTAATTGAAATCAGTTCGCGCTAAGGGGGAGGCATTGAGGGGATTTGAACGTGCGTCTTCATGTTGAGAGCACAACCCCTTTTGCTATGCTGAGGCCTGAGGGATGCTCGCTTGATGCTCGCTTGACCGTTGGATCGAGATCCAACAGTCTAGAGGGGTCAGAGATGCATCCCTTTAGCCTCTGAAGTGCAGGTGAGGGCGAGGCATTAATTGGATGACGTGGCTTGATATGAGCTGTTGTTGTGTGATCATGCAGCTGGGATTATTTCGAGCTCATGCATTTTGAGAATGGGCATGTGGTGGATGAGGCTATGTAGTGCAACGTAGAGCATTGGATAGGAATGCAACAACTTAGATTGTGCACCAGGTGTGCTTTGGAGTGGGGCAGAGGATGTGATGAGCTCTGGTGGTGACACGTGGTGCCACCTGGGCCATTAATCTTCGTTGGCTTGTAGAGGATGGTATGGAGGTCCGATTGGGGTGATTTTGTAGGTGTTGGACTTCGATTGGCACCCTGATCGCATTCACATAGTTAGATTTTCTATTCGTGACCCACTTTTGTGTCACCTCGTACCCTACCCATTAAAATGAATGAATTAATATACACATTATAGAATCTGCTCTAAATGCACGATGATGAATGTTATACAATATTTACCACGCTAAAGGTAGTAAATTAGCTTAGGAACCCACATAATAAGCATTTTATGATGAAATGCTGTATATCTATCACATCCCCGTGCTTATCTTTTGCTAGTCCCTAGCAAGACTAACTAAATGTTATTTATAAACAGAATTAAGATTTGGTTACTTAGGCACTAGTTGTAATCATCAATAAGAAAATTATACTAAGGACCTAAACTTCGAAGACTCAACAACACTTAGGGTGCCTGCCAAAATGCAGATCGCCCAAGTCTTCGCCTTATCATGTACATAAAAGAGATGAATTTTTTTTCTTTTTCTTCTTTTCTAATTTTTTTGAGTTTTTGTGTTCAAGGTTTCTGGGCAGCTTTCTACGGCTACCCAATCTGCCTAAAACTCGAGAAGATCATAAGTGCTAAGTATGTAGTGGTGATTGACTCACTAAACGGCTATCAAAATGAACCTTAGGCATCTATAAACCCTAGGTGACCCAAAGTGAAAGATTTCTGCCTAAAGGTTTATCTTCTCGATCGGTAGCTTTCTCCTTGCTTTTATTTTTTATACGTTCAACATAAGAGCGAAACCAATGTATATCTCCCTGGGTTTATTCTACTTCCCCGCCTCTCCCTACGTTTTGAGATTATTCATGCATTTTTTAGGGTTGGGCTCTAGATAAACGACAAGGGGTTACCTACAGCAACTTGCCAGCCATACCCGTGCAGTGAAGTGTGGCGTATTCTTTATTTTTCTCATTTTTTGATTTTTCATTTCTTTTCTTTTCTTTTTGGGTGTTTTTCTATACATATATATTTTTCTTCTTTTTTCTGAGTAGGTGGCTTCCCTGATCTAAGATGTACCTAAAGGCAATAGCCAAATAGATCAGGTCATGTGGCTAGGTTCTGGACACCCGGCTATGAGGGGTTACTCATAGCAACGTGCTAGCTATACCACCCTAGTACGTTTATTAGCTACCTAATTTCTGTTAAGATCACCCGAAAAATGAGTTAGTGCAAAAAGTGTCTAGATGCTTAAACTTTAAGTCCCCTCAAATTAGAGGGCAGGTTGATAAGTGATTGCATAGAAATCACTGGGCTTAATTTGACAAAATTAAGCTTTAACCTAGCATACATTCTATGAATATTGCATTTTGTACATGCATTGCATGCATAATTGCATTTGTATATCCTAAACCCTAATTCTACCATTTTATGGTCTCCTTAGTGACAATGCCAATTTATCTATGTAGGACCATAAACTTGGAGCAACATTTGGACCTAAATGATGCATAACAAGGAGAAACAACCAGGAAGGAAGATGGAGACAGAAGCATGCGATAAAACCTAACTGACCCGACCATCCCATGGAGACCCATGTAAACCAATTTTCACGTCCCATTTCACCAACCCATGCACACACCCATGCACCTCACATATACACATACACAGGTGCAAATTCACATAAATTACTATTTCATGTATACATCACTTTTTATACGCATTATATACATGAATACTTTTGGTGCACATTTATAATACCTATATATATATTCTCCTTATTTTTATTTACATACACGTGGACCTAGTAGTAGTTAATATATTGTATTATTTACATATTTTCTTTAGGCCTACATATGCACCACACTAGCCTACCAACACAAGCCCAACACCCCTCCTAATCACCTACACTTAACCCAATCACACTTAAACTCCATGCCACATTAAACACACCATTAAACCCACCTAAATCCCCCACATAACCACCCATAACCCATGCCAACTCCACCCCTCCTTATCCACTTCTTTGACCACCCTTGACCTACACCCTCACCTTAACCTATACCCTAGGCTAGAATGTTCTATCCTTAGGATGCACCCTAAAGCAACCCTCTTAACCTACACTCATAGAGCACCACACCATGGAGGGAACTCTAAAAAAAAGCCCCCTATGGGCACCGCCCACCCTCCCTCCCCTCCTACTCTCTACACACACCACTCTCTTCTCCACCATTACTCCCATGAGTCTCCACTTGAGAGCTCCTTCTCCAAGACCAATGGCTTCCCATGTGCCTCCTTGGTCTTGGTGCTCTAGATGAAGAGGAAGTAGGCTTCAAGCCAAGGATCTTCCTCACCTCCCAATAGGCCTAGTGCCCACGTTGGAGAGGACACCTACTTTTCCATCCCATTCTCTTTTTATTTTGTTAGTAGTTTAGCTATTTCCCTTACTTGCAATTTCAATAACTTGCTTTTAACTTTCTTAGTAGTATAGATTTCTATTTCAATCAATTTCAATACTTGCACCTTTTGCTTTCTTTATTTGCTTTAGTAGTATTAGTCACTCACACACTCCCCCACACACTCACACTCACATGCCCATAAGCTCCACCACATTTTCACCATCACCACCATCACCACTTTACACACCCCACCTTGCATTCACATGCCCATACCATTCCCAACACCTTTACCACTAACACCCATCATTACATACTCTCACAAGCACTTTAGCTCACTCACTCACTCACACACACTCCTTAGCACCACCACCTACAAGATCATTTCCTAATCCCATTACCACTAACACACCCATTAGAACATTAGGTCCATGGCCATCCCCTCTCCCTACCATAGAGCCCACCAAGTTGACTCCATAGAAAACACCACATTGAAACAAACCCTAGTCGCCCCTAAGTATACAATCTTCATCTCCATATCCCTATCCTCCATCATAGTCATTACCACTGTTACGACCCGGTTCCCGAATCCCTACAGGACACGAGACTGGATCGACTCGACTGATCCTAAAACCCAGTTGTCCAATGAGAAAGTAACCAAAGAGCAGTAAAATAAACCATATTCACCATGCAAGCAACTAACAGTAACAAAAGTACAGTAGTAAAGAAATAAACTACTACAGTACACACCACCACAACAGTAGGAAAGTAAACGGGTACAGGAATATAAAGTTCACAATGAAAGAGTACAAAAGTGTAATAAACTACTCACTACAACAGAAAATGGAGTACAACAGAAAGATACAACTACTGGGCTCTACTGGGTCCAGCACCCTTTGCAGCTATAGGCTCTGGCTGCTCAACACCTGGACTTGATAAAGGTTATGAGTACAAAACATCAGCGAACGCTGAGTAGAGTGGCAACCAACTAACTAAAACAGTAAAGGTGGATAGGTAGCAGTTGTTTTTCAATTTCTTTCTTTTAACTAATTATTCTTTCTTTCACCACTTGGTTTATTTATCAGGTCTCTTTCTTGATCTCGATTGTTCCTTGTGGGAACGATCTTGATTGCAGTCTTTTATGAAGAGTAGAAGTAGCATGTGGTGCTTTCCTGGCTGGGAGAGTCCCCCGTGGTGGTCCTACACTCAGTCAAGCACCCTAAAGTCATTGACAGACATAATGGTGACTACGGCACGTGCGATAAACGCACAGGTAGCTACCCCGCATTGGCACGCGATCAGTCATTTCTATTAGCGGGTGCGCCCAAAGCATAGCACGGAACCAGTATAGGGCATAGCCCTCTCAGTAATAGGGGTCTAGCCCCTAAGAACCAAACAGGGGTCTCGCCCCTCCACAGTCCGCGCACCCTCTCCTGACTACCCTGGTTTGCCCAGTGGGCCTAACAAGTCGGTGTAAGGCAGCTAGCTGAACCTTGGGCCCCGTGGGGTGGCTAGCTCTCTCCCTACACTAGTAGCTCTCCCTAGTACTGTGTATACGAGGGCCAAAACATCGGTACAAAGTGGGCAATCCTAACCTCGTGTCCCAACCCTAGGGTGGCTAGCTCCACTTTGCACTAAACAGGGGGACAGTCGCTCTCCTTGGTACTTCGTACTCAAGGGCCAGCTCACTTCCCCATTCACATTTCCAGTTCCATTCCATTTATTTCCAGGAGCTCTACTCCTAATTCCCTGTAGGGTTCATGCTCATGTTTCTCAGGCCAAGCCATACCAAGGTTCATCATTTCTATTTCCATTGTCAGGTTATATACATGCAATTTGTAACTCTATTCCATATTCAGTTTATTCACAGATAGCTCGTGTTTCCAACATTCACCTTTCCAATTTCAATTTATATACATGCAGCTCATAGTATGTCATTTAACGTAAACAGCAGGAATTCACATGCAACAGTTTGCTAATACAAGTACTTTACGTTTCACAGGCAGCTGTTATTTATTTACTGGCAATTGTTATCATTCTATCTGCTCATTCCAGACTGTAATTCATTCATTCAATACAGACATTCCAGTATTTTTAGTCCTAGGATTCATGACATATCCTAGGTTCTAATCATTCATTCCACACAGGCAATTAGGTTGTAAGGGGAAGCCACTCTACCAGTAAACCCAGGAGTAGTGGGGGCTTGATCGGTAGGTCCACGTGCCTCAGCAAACCCCAAACCCACAACAGAATGAGGTCCTGTCACAAGGTTCAATCACAAGAGACTACTCAAAACTGCATAGAAAGTATTCCAACAACTAGAGGAAGACATATGGGAAACATCGGTATCTTAATTGCGAAAATCAGACCTCAAACTGACCCTAAATGTGTCAAAACTAGTAATTCTGACTCAAATCAGACGTCTAGAACACCTTCCAGACGTCTTAAAAGAGTCTAGAACCATACCTCAACTCCTGCGCCACTCCTCAGATGTCCAGGAACTCCGCTAGACCATCTAGACCCAGTTCTAGACGTCCGACCACCCTTCGGACATCTGGAAACGCTTCCCGTCGTCTGGTGCCTTGCCTAGATGTCTGAACTGTGTGGGAGGGCGTGTCTCGCACCTTCCCAAAGCGAATCTTGCACGCATCAATGAAAATCTTCTTAATATGGCACGAAACAGTGCCTCGGCGGAACAGCCTGCGTGGCCGTACGCAAAGGTGTACGTGGTGAAGCTTACCTCTCAGTTGTCTGGAACCTCCTCTAGACATCGATCCAGACGTCTGATTATGTGAAAAACCAAGAATCAGAACTTGCCTTCGCCTTCTCGCACTATGCGTGGCCGCGCCGCACCCGCTCGCCTGCTGCTCCGGCTGTAGCAGTGTCGGGGAGGACCTCCCCGATGCACCTCTTCGCCTCGCGCACGCGCCGACCGACCGTGAGCTCTTCGGTGAGCTCCAACACGAGCTCGCATGCTTGCTCTCCTCTCTTCCCCTCGTTGCTCCTCCCATGCCACTCACGCTTGCTGCTCGCTGCTCTCGCTGGAGGAAGGAGAAGGGTGGTTTTAAGTGGGGTGAACGAGGGAGAGGAGGGGGGTTTAAATAAGTTGTGGGTTAAGGTTTGTGTCGGGCGAGAGGAGAGAGAAGGAGAAGAAAACGAGGGTCGCATACTGTCTGCATGTAGACACGAGGACGTTCACGAAAAATTTGATTTTCAGACGTCTGGGAATGAGTCCAGACGTCTTGCAAGACGTCTGACCCTCAGTCTAGATGTCTTACCAGACGTCTGACCTAAAGTACGGACGTCTTAAAAAGGCTTAATGACACGGGTCTTAACGACCACCAACATTAGGACCAACGAACACATCACCACGAATATTACCGAGACCTTAAACGTCATCCACATTAGGGAGTTTGAGTACTTCATCCTCGATTAGATGGCCTTTTACCTAGTCCTCATTACCCCCATCATAACCACCACCACAACCTTTGTCCATTCACCTACATGGATCCTTTTCCTTCAAGAATCACCCCACCAAGCTAATCACCAAGTCTCCCTCGTCATTTTTGCTTATTTGGTGAATGAGTGAAGTGTGTATTGTAAATATTTCTTTGAAGCTTTGTAGAAGTGGTTTCTACCACCATTAGTGTAATGAAATTTCATTTGCAAGTTCAAGTAATGTTTCCTTTCTCTTTGATGCAATAAAAGTTTAGTTTAGTCTTTGTCACTTTGCTAGCTTAGTCTTATTCAAAATTCCAAAAAAATCGCAAAACAAAAATGATAAAAACACTCCTCTCGCTATTTAGTTGGCGTTTGTAAATATGATTCTTGCTTTCCATTCATGACTTTGAAAAGCCAAAAAAAATATAAAAGAAAATAAAACATAAAAAATAGTTAGTTATTTTCCCTCTTTGGAATTAAACAAAAAAAAAAGTAAGCATAGTAGTCTTAGCTTAGTTTTGATTTCGTAAGAAAATAAGAAAAAAATGAAAATAACAAAAATTGCAAAAATAGAATAAGGAACTCCACCAAGGCATTCAAGGTCTCGATTTCATTCACGCCTCCCCATAGTTCGATCGGGACTCCCTCGACTTAATCTCTCTTTGAGTTTCGTAATAAAAATTAGATACATGTGTGCTAAGGGCAACATGACTACAACGACAGGTTTTTAACCCCTAACTTCACTAAATTAGCATAGTTCATTTAGCTCTACTTAGTGCGATTGTCATTTTTGGCACCGTTGCTGGGGAGGCAACGGGTCCTTAGTTTGCCCTAATCATTTTGTGAATATCCTTATCTAACCATCTCTTTCCTTTGTTATTTTATTGTGTGTAGCTGAATGCAAAGGGAAACCTATGAACACATTGACACATGGTGTAGAACAAGAGGTAAGTGCCCTTCTATCCTTAATTAAAAAAAGAAAAAATTTAAATATTAAAAAATATAAAAAATTAGAAAATATAAAATTTAGAAAAAAGTTGACAAAAAATGGGCTACCTTACCTCATTTGGTTTCTATCAACATTTCTAACTAATTTCACAACATTCTGCACCTACACCAACGGTTAGTAACCATCGGTATAGGTCAAAATTAGCATCATTGTAGGTCCAAAGAGTTATTCCGATGGTCATTTGAGCTGTTCTCTTACGAGGTGTTACTGTAGGGCATACTAATGATAAAAACCATCGGTGTTGTACCTAGAGCTACATCGACTGTCATGTTTTATATGCCTCTTATCTTATGATCAGGGCAATAACAACGCTTATGATTGTCGGTATAGACCTATAGTGCTAACAAAAGCTTTTGTCAAGTCTTTTCCAATGGAAAAATCATTGGTAAAACCATCACTATAAATAAACAAGATATTACCCCCACGTAATACATACATTAATGCTTATTTCCATTGATGTTACCTTCAATGAAGGTCCTTGATGAATATAAAAAAAAAATATCCCTAGTGTATCATTGAGATGCCCTTGTATTTAATATCTAATCTTTTGTTATATATCATGCATAAATGGAACTTCCTCCTCTTATAAGATCAAATAAGTATACAAACAATTAAAGTCATAAATCATTCAATCCAAATAGGACATATTTTAGAAACATCAAGCATTAATAACAAAAAAAAAGAATTTTAATCATCAACAAATGTTTCCTTTAACTTGAAGTACATAAATTCCTTTCGAAAAAACTTGAAGTACATAAGTTTCATGAGTACTATCTAGGCAAATTTTTCCAAACACAAACTATTGTCTGAAATGATATATACAAAAACTATGAAAAAATAATTCTTCACTTGAAACAATCCTCAAATCCCCAACCTCCATGAATGCCACTAATCCTTGCATCTCATAAGAAAAAAATCAAAATTAAATATCATTATTGAAAGTACTCAGAAAAAGGATAAAGAAAAAAATAATTACCAAATAAAATAGAAGTCAAGTAAGAAACAAACACCTGGTCAGCATGAAACTAAATTGGTATATACATAGACCAAAATCATATACCATCTAGATTTATATTCATAAACCAACTTTATATCAATGGTATGTGCAATAAAAATGGTATATGTGCACATAATGTACATCAATAGACCAAATTTATAGTTATGAGTAAAATCATTGGTTGTTATATACATAGGCCAAATTTATCAACTCATCTATATTTATATTTCTATACTAAAAGAGAGTTCTTTTTATCACATATCATTTTCAAAGTGTTTACATGCTCAATAATCATTTAGAAAAGCATGAATTTACGTAGGGTGAAAGAAAATAACTTCATATCATTGCAATGGAAGCTAATGCTAACTTCATAGCAAAAATTCATACTAGAAAATTATATGGCCAACTACCTGTTGTAGTTCATTAAAAGGAAGTGTAGCTAACAAAATGTGTTGGAGAACCTTTACCAAAAACGAAGCAACTAATATACTTTTAGGAAATGGGCTTATTATCCTAGTTTAAACTTGGAGCAAGATCAAAGTGAAGTATAAAAGTACAAACCTTCATTAAGATTCTTGAATCCAAGAAAGTTTCAACTAGTATAAAAGTTGGTCACTATCTTTGTACAATGAAGGCATTAGCAAAGATTGACTCAACAAACTTGAACATAGCTGAGACGACCCAATAGAAAAACTTGAGGAAAGGAAAGAAATTGACAAACAAGGGAAAAATTACTTCTATGAAATAAAACAAGCTATTTCATTGGTCAAGTAGGTCCTCTTTGGGAGTCCTATCAACTTGGTATGCCTTAGGGAAGTCAATTTTTAATTAAATTGTAGGGACAAAACCTGTCGAAAATCCAACAGAGTTTCCCTGTTTATTCGACATTTTCCAAAATTTATACTTGTAACTTGTACTTGTGAATGTCTACCACAAAATTAAAATGGGTGGGTATACCCCACATTCAACATCAAGAAGCAACATAAAAGTGAAAACACAGGCAAAAGTGGGATCCAAGAATCAAAGGGACCACAAGGTCTTCAATCATGGAATGTTATTAGGTTTTGTTGGGGTTCAAAATAACCGCAAAAAAAAAAAATTGAGCCCTTACAATATCATTGACATCTCAATTCTAAAATTCACCTATCTTCAGCCTACATCATGAATAAAATAGAATAGGTCGAGTTATTCCATTTTCACCTAAAGTCCCCTCCAATTCCTTTCTTTCCAACCCACTCGATGGATAGCCAAGATGACCAATTTGAAAGGCCCGAGCAAAAAGTTAGAGAATATAAACTAATATTCATCAAATATGAATCCTAAACCTACCCATTATTCCATTGGTTATCTTTTCTCCAACCTATTGATATAGAGGACACACGAATTCTTTTTTGAAAAGCAAAGGACACATGAGTTCTCCACTTAGGAAATAACATAATAATAATATTGTTAGATAGAACTTGTACATGAATCTTGATGACAATTTATAGAACAATGACATGATGATTGAAAGATTATCTCCCCTCTATCATGATTGAAATGCGGATTAGTACCTAACATCAAATATAATATTTAGTTGGTCAAAATTTGATTCACATAGATAAATACTAGTGTATCTACTGTATTTCTCTGGTGAAGGTGTAAGGTGGTTTTTGTCTTTTACACTGCAAGCATCACCTCGTTCTTATTCAATTTGACTCCTCAATGCTATACCCTTACAAAAGGATCAAAGGTTGTAAATGGTTGAGGAAAGGTTAGGCTACACCAAATGGCATCCTTAGTGAATATCATCTCTAAAGGTAGAATCATTAAGTTCATACTAATGACAGTATTTAAACAAACACATATAAACTATATATAAAAGAGCCTAGAAGAAAAAGATTGAGAGGTATAAGCAGAATCCTTGGTGATGCCAAAAAAAGGTTACATCTGCTATACATCCAACTGCCTTATCCTTTTCAAAAAAAAAGGAGTGATTGCATAAAGACTTACAGGATGAAAAAAGGCTAAGGCAACCACTTAGTGATTGATTATAGACTTCCATGGTTATCTTTCGGTGTTAGGTTGGTAATTGCCAATCTCTCCTTTGAATTTAGTCTAATCAAGTATCCAAAAAGTAAGCATAGAAGATGCCGCTGCAAATATAACCCATCGAGGGGCCCATTTCAAGCAAGTAACAACACCAATATAGCTAGGCTAGCATCCAATCTACAAAAAAAGAAATCAACTTAGCACCATTTTTTCAATGGAAAATCTGCACACTTGTGTGTGTGGATGCATGTATGAATGTATCATCTAAAAGCAACATCTCTTACAAAGTTGTGCCACAATGGACAAATTTATTCCCAACTATCAAGCTTATTACAAACTTTTGAAGAATGTACCTATCATAGCAAAAAGGTTGATTAGCTTGTATCATATAAAGATTTAACCAAACTTCTGAAGAAATTAAATTATATAGTACTATTAATGGAACAAAACCCTCTTATAAAGGTCTATTTAGCTGATGCCTAATGTTTTCACATGTAGCAATTTACCTTTCTTTTCTTTTTTTGAGATGGTAGTTGAAGTTGAAATAGGCACAACATAAGGACTTCCCAGTCACCCAACTTAAGACTTCCTAGTAATTTGCTTATTAGTAACCTTTTTAGAGTATGCTAATTGGGAGCTAAGACTGAATATCACACAAAAGTGGATAGAAATGAAAACGAATACTCCATGAACCTAACCCATGTTCTATAGGTAACGACTTGGTTTGGTTTGCTTTGGTAGAGGTGTAGGTGACAAACAAAACAAATACAGAAATCCAATCAGTTAATTTAATATAGCATCAACTTCAAGGAAGAACCAAGGATTGTAGACAGCAGTTGCCTAATGAGAGAGATTTCCGTGCAATAGTAGCCATATCAGATAAAAGAATATATTTAATAGATTGAATATAAAATTGGCCCAAGCAAATTAGTGGTCCAATAAAACTACCACAATTAGCCTATACTAACTAATTGAACATAGGGAATTCCTCATTCTTGGAATTGATGCTCCATGAATGTAAAGTTCCATCACCAAAACCTGCAATACATGTATTAAATTAACAACTAAAGTAAAAGTGTCATACTAGCCTTGTTAAAATCATTCACTCTTTGGACACATCCATATAAAAGACATCAAAAACAAAATTTTGATGCTTAGATCGAGTGAGGGGAGAAGGCAACAAAGAACTTAAAGAAACTAAAAAAAAAAAACTAAACCTTTCGATGACTATGGAAAAACTAAAAACTAAAAGAAACTGAAGATTTCAAAAAAGGAAAATGTACGAAGATACACCTAAACCTCTGGATGACTATGGACCTCAAGTACTCTTCCTTGCACTTTCAAAAAAAAAACAAAGAAAGAAAATCCAAACATTGATATTTGATTTGGAATCCAAAAAAGTACAATGATTCATATGGAAAGTAATGAATACATTGCAGATTACTTTATTAAGATAAAATTTGCAAAGTTACAAAAATTCCAATTATAAATCTCAAACAAAAATAACTGTACAACTTCAAGAAGATTGAGATTGACAAGCCTCCCTCTCTTGCACCAACTACTATTAGTAGAACTGTACATTGTAGAACTTTCAAATAGCCACCATAAGGAAAGATTACTACCTAATTTCCTAGCAAATCCTGTTAACAGGTAGAAAGCTAACTTCAGAGAAGAGTTTTCACTTCTTTAATTTTTTCTTTGGCTGCAAAAAGAGAAAAAATCAAGTTAGCATATGGGTTTCCAGAAACTACTAAGAAAGGGGATAGCCAGTTCTCATACTCAGGGGTTTGGACAATGGATACTTAAGGTTCATATGCGGCAGGTCCCTGCAAGCAAGGAAAGAATTAGATGATAGAACTATTTTGGTACCACAAATTTTTATTTTGACATAGGTAAATGCAACCATATCGCGGTTAGTATTGTTGGAAAAAGAAAATAGAAATAATGCTCCTCATGGGCAAGGTAAAAGAACCTAGACTGCATAACTAATAAAATGTTAAGAAAGAGGAAAATATTGATGATACCCATAAATACTCAACCAAGTTTGTTTTTAAAATAAAAATAAATAATTTAGAGCTATTATCTTATTTAACATGACATTAAATCAGTTGGTCACCCAACTTTTCCTTAATAGGAAGTGATCTAAAAAATATCATATGGATTCCAGCATGAAATTTGTCAATCACCCCTTTTTAAGGCTTCAACAAAGAACATTCTTAGGGCTTCCACAAAGAACATTCTTTAGAAGTCATCACAAAGCAACTTTTTAAAAAAGAGTATAAAGATAACCAACAATGGTTTCATCATGTAGGTTTTAAAAGAATATAAAGGTAAGTTCAATATTACCCTTATATTGAATTGAGTGATAATGATTTTTAAGCAACACCGATGGTATGCATATTGTCTTTATTACAATAAAAGAATGCATGGTCTTCGGCTAGGTTGACCCATTCATATCATGATGGGCCTAGGTTTGGACTAGTAGAAAGTATAACGGGCTTGGATCAAACCGAAGCCCATACAAACTTTTGGGCCCACACGTGAAATTTTGTTTTTCCTAAATGTTCTTAAAAACAAAAAAGAAAGGAGGAAAAACAAGCTAGAAGAAACAAATAAACCATATATATGTGTAGAAATTGAAAAAACATATATGTAGATAAAAGAAACTGAAACCCAAATTTTGTTTTACATCCAAACTGAAAACACAAATAAAAGCATATATATGTGTAGACAGGCACATGCATGTATGCAGGAAGGCAGGCATCCATTCCAAGCCAGATACTTAGTATAGTTATAATACCTCCATACTGAAATATTCTCTTCAATGCTTCATTGAGATGTTGTTCGTCTCCATAGCGATACCTTACAACATGACTATGAACCTAAACTAGAATGGTAACTTGCTCATGAGTAATTCCAAAAGTATGCAACTAAAAAACTTGTAGTTATAGACCCAGTTCTACAATCTCACACTGAGATAAAACTAGGCTAATTATAATATATTAGAAAATAAAGATTAAAATTCCTTGGTATACAGCAAAAAACTAGAAGGACATCACACCTGGACATTTTTATACATGAATGCATTACTTTCAGCATCTGGATTTCTGCAAAGTAAATATTAATCTATTCCATGAATAATCTTGTCTAAAATATAAATAGAAGTTAACTATAAGGCTGTACATTGCTATATGTGCTCGATGTACCCCTCTTAATTATTCTCCAATTACCATTGAAATTACTCTTCTTCTGACCATGTTTACATGAGTCATGTTGCCCTGTGATTGTTATGAAGAATCTAGACTACGTTCAAAAGGTGCTAATCACTTATAGTTAAGTCAACCACAATTAGCAAATTTGGTGGCACGTTTCAGTGAGAAATAAAATTAAGTTTCAGAATGAGAAACTATGCATTAGCATGCATGACATTTACTTTAAAATGAAAATATGCATGATAGTAGACTTGACAACAAAGGTCTTGCTATCAACGTGCAAAACAATCAACAAATAAAGTTGCGATGAAGAATTCAAGTCAAAAAACAATATACTTGCTTAAGAACTGGCATCGCACATTTTTCCCTTAGGAGTTGAGCATTAGTACACTACTGGAAAAATGGGATATGATGTCGGTTCCTTGCCGTCGGTTTCTAAAATCAACGTTAAAAATATTTTTACCGTCACTTATTAAAATAAGCGACGGTAAAGGCTTGTACTCGACCTACCATCAATTGGGAAAAAGTGATGGGCGCGCGGTGGTATTAATATTTACCATCGGTTGATTAAGTGACGAAAAATATATTTTTGCCATCGGTTAGTGTAAGAAGTGATGGTGAAAAGATGGTCAAAATTAGTGCCTAAAATTTGGACGTCATTAGTTGTTTAATTTTGACCTCTATTGTTGGTTAGTGGAAAAAGCGACGGCGTAAAGTAGGTTAAAATTAACGCCTAAAATTTGGGCAGCATTAGTTGTTTAACTTTGACTTCTGCCATCGATTAGTGGAATAAGCGATGGTGAAAAGTGGGTTAAAATTAGCAGTCAAAATTTGGGCGGATTGAGGAGGGATTGAAGTTATCCTTTATTGTCTATTTTTGATAGAACCGTTTGTGTAGATCGCTTCATCTATCGTGAGTAGCATCGACCTCTCATCACTGTTCATCTTCCCCAAACCTAACCCAAACCCATCCTCCCACAACACTGCCGGAGCTCTAATCATCGCCCCTCCTCCTCCTCAAGTAACTTCTCCTCCTCCTCCCTGACACCCTCCTCCTCCTCCTTCTTTGATGATCTCCTCGTTGTCCTCCTCACTATCCTCGGTAGCCTCATCGTCCTCCTTCCCTTCACGATGCCCTCCTCCAACTCATTCTCTGATGGGTTCGTCCTCCTCCTCCTCGTCGTCCTTATGCTCCTCCTCCTCGTTGTCCCTATGCTCCTCCTCCTCCCCAACACCCTCCTACCGCCCTCTTCTTCCTCCCTGACCTCCTCCTATAGCCCCCTCCTCCTCGACTCCTCCTCCCCGACCCTCTCCTCCTCCACCTCCTGCCATCCTTCTCCTCCTCCCTGACCCCTCTTGCTGCCCACCTTCTCCTTCTCGATCCCTCCTGCCGCCCCCTCCTCCTTCTCGATCCCTCCTGCCGCCCCCTCCTCCTTCCCGACTCCTCCTCCTCCTTCTCGAGCCCCTCCTATCACCCTCCTCCTCCCATCTTGGTTGTCCACCCCCCCTCTGCCTCCGCCTCGTGCCCCCTACCCTCCTCCTTCTCATCCTCTGCCTCCTCCTCATGGTCCCCTTCCCTCCCCATGAAATTGTAGGCATGTTAATGAGAATCGTGTGGGAGCTTTGTAGGTGCAGTGCTGTTTCCTTGACGTTCGTTGTCATTGTCATTGCTTGTTTTCTTGATTTTTAAAGCTAGGATTTCTTCAATCTTGACAAAGCTACTAGACTTAGGAAAAGAATCAATGAGGACCTCTGTGATATCTTTGTGCAAAAAATTCTTATTGAGCTAAATAATAATGGTAATGGCAAGGTTCCTGACTCTAATTTGAATCCAATTTTGATCTATTATGATTTATTCATATTTTATCTGGATCTTGCAAATTTGGTCCAAGCTTATACTTTGAGAGAATTTCCTATGAGATTTCTTATCCTGGTTTAGATTCAAATGTTCTGATGAAGTATGGAGCAAAGGGTCTTCTTCTTTAGATGAGAACAATTAGAGGAGCCAAAAATGACAGCATTGTCCTAAAGAGGGTCTCATTGCTTCAAATTTTAAAATCCATTCTTAATTACAATATAGGTGGAATGCATAGCAAGAAGCCCCTTAACTCTTTGTTCATATTCTATGCTAGACTAGGAATGAGTATCGTCCATGACTTCTAAACCTTCTCCCTAAGGCTATAGTGATTGATCTTAAACCGTGACACTGACTTCACAAGAGAGAATTTTCTATGAACCATTGATGCATGTTTGCCCTATGGGCATAATGGTTCAACCTTAAAGCCTAATTAGACTTTATGGTTCAACCATTGATGCATAGCATCCTCAGCACTGTTTTCTCTCCTCCTACCCTCCTCCTTGTCTCCTCCTGCCCTCCTCTTCCTATCCTCCTGCCCTCCTAACTTCGCAAAGAAGAACAAGAAGACTCCCTTCCTCCTATCATCCTCTGGTCATCCTCATACCGCCCTTCCTCCTCGTCATCGTCATCCTCCTTGTTAATATATATCTTATGTTAATATATTTGTTATTAGCATTTAAGATTATAATTTGTTTTTAATTAATTTTGCTTTTGAAATTGTAGGTTATCAGTTTTGGGTACACTCAGAGGCTTGAGTAGTTAGAGGTATATATACATTCAATATTTTTAATTTAATTGAATGATATTTTAGTTTTTTGGTGAATTTTTTTAATGTTCAAATTAGTTATTATTTAAATGCACACACTTGCTAAAGAAGATATATGCATGCGAGGCCAAACATTTGGTATTCTAACCCTTAGGGTAAAAGTCCTTCGAGTCAAATTATGTCCAAATTACTCATTCGTCAAGACGTATGATCATCTTATATGGACAATGCAGGAAGTGTATGTATACCTCACTTACGTGCAAGATGTGTTGTCTTTGTAGCATGCCATAAGATTGGATTGATTTTAGTTCGGTGAAGTATCGAACTAAAGAAGGTCCTTAAAGATGTGATCACAACTTAGTTTTACATGTAACCTTGTGCGATGAAATTTTGGTTGCTTTTTCCTGTTCTTCTCTGGTATACCAACTAATCTTATCTAGTTTCCTACGGTGCCCTTAATTGGGTGTTAAAGGAAATCTAGCTATGGTTAGTATTGAGGGGTATATTGGAGAAGTGTGGGGAGATGTTGAAATTTCACCGCACTAAGGTTACATGTAATAAGCAAACCTAAGTTGTGATCAAATCTTTGAGGATGGGCTATAAAGTGAAAATCTTAATCAAGATACACATCATCTAGTCCTTTCCTTTCTTAATAAGTGATTTGTTTACATTAAATTTTAGGCTATAATGCATAAATCTTGAATTGGATTACGGGGTTCAGATTACCCTAGATATAAGGATGGAGTAATTTCATTCCTGAATTGGGCGTTTGATGACGATAGGAAGATATTTAGGCGAGGAGGTCAACTTGATAATATCTTCTGCCTATGTAGAAGATGTTTCAATGGTTCTTTGCATGATCGTAATATTGTGCTCGAGCACTTGATTTGTAATGGGTGGTGGCAGCATTACACTACTTGGGTAGCTAATGGAGAGGAGTTAACTTAGAAAGTCATAAACAATGAGAACACTATTGACGAAGAGATTGATGAGGAAATTGCTGATAGTGGAGGTGAAGAAATACAAGAAATGTTAAATGAGATTAGAGCAGGAGAGGATATAAATACAGATGAGGAAGATCCGTTCAGTTGTGATTCATTCTATGATGCTTTAAGGTAGCTGGGGATCATATTGCTCCTGGTGTTATGAAAATGTCAAAATTATTATTTTTGTGGAAGATGTTTCAACTGAAGGTTATGAATAGAGCTAGTGCTAAATTCATGTCAGAAATACTTTAGCTTATTGCTAAGCTATTGAATAACCTTAATGGTTTTTTGATTTCATGGTATGAGGCAAGGAAATAGATTCATAAGCTTCGTTTGGACTATTAGAAGATCGATGCATGGCCGAATGACTGCATTCTTTTCACAAATGAATTCTCAAACTTGAGTAACTGTCCCAAATGTGGACTTGAGAGATATAAGGAAGGTAAAAATGAAAGTAAAAGGAAACAACCTCAGAAGCTTCTTTGTTACTTCCCACTGACACCTAGGCTTTAATGACTTTTTATATCAACTAAAACTGCACGGTGGATGACATGGTACCAGGATTGTAAATCTCAAGATGGAAGAATACGTCATCCTACTGATTCAAAGGAGTGGAAGAGATTTGATGAAAGAAATAATTCATTCACTTTAGAAGCAAGGAACGTGCGGTTGGGTCTTGCAAGCAATGGATTCAATCCATTTCAGAGTATATACCCATCGTACTCTATATAGCTAGTGGTAATGGTCACTTATAACTTACCTCCCTGTTTGTGTATGAGAACGTCATTCATAATGCTGACCCTATTAATCCCTGGTCCAAAACAACTAGGAAATGCAATGGATGTTTATCTCGAGCCATTAATCGATGAACTAAAATAGTTGTGGTACACCAGCATGAAGACATATGATGCAGAAAAGAAAGAATTTTATAATATGCCTGTAGCATTGTTGTGGGCCATAAATGACTCTCGCCGTATGCAAATTTGCCAGGTTGGAGCAGTAAAGGAAAGCTTACTTGCCCAATCTATATGGAAGACACTCATCACTTACAACTACCGAAAAGTAAGCAATTCTGTTACTTTGGACATCGCAGATTTCTACCTATTGAACATAGATGGTGAATGTCATAGTTTAGGAGTAAATTTGATGGCAGGACGTGTTAGTATTCAAAGAAAAATCCAAAGAATAACTTAGTATAGATTCTATCAGGTTGTCAGGTCAGGTTATTATGGAGAGTTTAAAAGAAATGGGTGAGATATGGTTGGGTTGGCCATTCAAACATGACCAGACAACCTTGAGGAATTCTAGATTTTGAAAGAAAAACATTTTCCTTATGGAGCTATTATACTGGAAAGATCTTACAATACATCATAATTTAGATGTTATCACATCAATAAGAATTGTGATGGATAACATCTTAGACGTATTAAATCTGACCGATGATCCAAAGGACATGGTGAAAACAAGAAAAGACATGAAGAGTTTGGGGATATGTCTAGAGCTGCATATTGATGAGGATGATGGCTACTTCCTACTTGCTATTTGCAGCTTGAATCAGGATTAGAAGAGTAGACTATTCTCCTTCTTAAAGGAAATTCGGGTGTCAAATGGGTTTTCCTCGCAGCTTTCTCATTGTGTGAAAGAAGTGCAGAAAAAGATATTTGGCTTGAAAAGACATGACTCCCATATTTATATGCAAGTATTGTTTCCACTGATGATACGGGGGATACTATCAAAGTCAGTTGTTGATTCATTCACAGAGATGAGTAGGTTTTTCAAAGCTATTTGTTCGAAGATGCTATAAAATGATATGCTGGATCATTGGGATAAACAAATAGTCATTACTCTTTGTAAGATGGAACAAATTCTTCCCCTAGCCTTCTTTGATATAATGGTTCATCTCACGCTGCATCTTGTAAATGAAGCGAGAATTGGTGGACCAATACAAATCAGATGGATGTATCTTGTGGAGTGATTTTTGACAAAGCTTAAAGATTATGTTTTGAACAAGGAAAAGCCAGAAGGATCACTTGTAGAAGGCTATCTCGTGGAGGACTGTATAAATTTTACCTCTATGTACATGAATGAAACAGACAACCACTTTAATAAACTTCAAACGAACTATAAGGGGGAATACAATGATGGTAATGAAGAATGTTTGTCAATTTTTGATATTAGAGGAAGGTTGATTCTTCATACAGAGTACAAGGCTATTTTAGAAAATGATAGACGTTGCACACATCTATATATTTTAAAATAAATTCTTGAAATTGATCCATTTTACGAGGAATTCGAACGATTATCTCTTTCAAGGACAATTGAATTTGGCTTCTTAGATTGGTTTAAAGACTAAGTTAATCAATTGAAAGAGGATAAGGACCCATGATGGGTACCAAATTTTGATGTAATTGCTGATTCACCGTTATATTATGTACATTACCACTCTGGGTATATAATAAATAGGTTCAGATTCAGGATAAATAAAATTGATGAAAGAAAGGTTACACAACAGGATAGAGTTGTTGATTTAGACCTTTCCACCAGTCCAAATGGATACTATGGTGAAATCAAAGAAATTATGAAGATCAGCTTCATATGTGATTGTAGAGTTGTCCTATTTAAATGTCATTGGTTTGATGACTTTAAAGAGGACACCGGTTTCAAAATTGATAAGAAACACAATTTCTTGAGTTTAAATCCTAATCGTCAAATTCTTTAGTTTGATGAACCATTCACATTGGCATGTCAAGCGGCATAAGTTTTCTATGTCCCCAATAATTGGCAAATGGGATGGGTTATACCAATAAAAATGGTACCATGCAATCATTTTGACACACAGTTTGAAGCATACCAAGAATTAACGGAAGAAGATCATATAGATTCAAATGCAGTAGATGTGGACATTTAAGGTTAGTAACAATTTCTTTGCTTTATTTCATTTATGTTTATATCAAATTCATATTCAAATTTAAGAAACCTAAACTTCTACTGGCATTTTCTATACATTATAAATACCAAAACTTAAACCAATCACACACACATGTTTAAAATATGTTACTCTTACTCTACTGGCATTTTAATTACTTTTGTTTTTCAAATTACAGGTTATCGGTGATGGGCATACTCGGTGATTGTTGCACTTAGAGGGATGAAATTATAGGTTTTTGCTAGATGTGGGGTGTGCCCACATATTGTTTTCTATTTCATTGAATAAATGTGGGGTGTACCCACTTGTGTTGCATGTTTTATTTGGATGGATGTGGAGTGTACCCACTTACATGTTTGCATCTTTTATTTGGATCGATATGGGGTACACCCACTTGTTTACTTTATATTTCATTAATTTGAATGGATGTGGGGTGTACCCACTTATGTGCTATGCAGGTTTATAGAAAAATTTCAGATTTTTAGGGGAAACTCTGCCAAAATTTTTTAAATGACATTGCCACATCACCTATAGGTAGAACCTAGAGACTAGAGGTAGAACCTAAAGGGGAGAACCTAACTACTAGAATGGAGGTAGAACCTAGAGGGGAGAGTGAGAGTGTACCTAGGGGGAGGTGTGCGTGGATCCCATGTTGATTGCGATCCGACAGCAGAGGGGCACACAAGACCCTTGTTATCGGTGCCCAAGGGGAGGTGTTGTAGAGAAAGGTAGAACATGGATTATGATTAGAGAAAACATCCAAAGAGTATCTTCTTTGCTATAATGTTTATGAGGGCAATATGTAAAGGGCCTAGAGATTTAAGGTTCAATATGGGCCCTGGGTTACACTATTCAACCTAATAGCAAAAGATGATAAGGCTAGATTGATGAATCAATTAAGGAATCCATCACATATATAGTTGGCCAATAACAAAATGCCCTATCCGTGGTCAAGACATCAATGGCTACCACTTTTAACCCCTTAGGAGCTCCTCTTTTCAAAGAGTTAGAAGGTATTAACCGATGTTAATTGATGGTTTTTCTTTTAAATCATTGCATTTGAAACCATTGGTTATTTAAACCATTTGAATTGTGATTTGATGAATGTTTTTTTCTTAATATATGACCCTTGGATGTGGATGAATGTTTTTGGATGTTTAATGAAGTTAGCCAACTTCTATTTGAATAACTTGCATTTACTTTGGGTTGTAAATATGCAAGTCCTTGTGGTTTGTCTTTGCACTTTTTTTTTTAATGTGGGGTGTGCCACTTTCATTTTAATATGCAGGTTTATAGAGAAACCTCCAAATTTTAGGGGAAACTCCGTCAAAATTTTTAATTTTTTTTTTTATGTTTTGCAAACTTGTTTCATTAGTGATTTATATATTAATGTTTTTCAACTGTATTAATTATTGCATTTTTTACTTGTTATAGATGAAGTTATTTAGGAGAAAATCGAAAAGAAAGGGTCCTCCTGAGACACAACCATCCACCAAGCCCGATTCATCTCCTTAGGCTCAGCCACCCCCCGGCACCAGGCACTCCCCCGTCATGTTTTGTATGACCCGAGGAAATGACACGTTTACTACATGCGGGGGCGGGGGAAGGAAAAGGGGAAGGAGATTGCTCAGACATTGCCAAAGAAAGTAGAGGATGATCTAGATTATGGAGCATCTGACGAGGAGGGGGAGGAGGCGAAGGATGAGATGGTGGGGAGTACGTCCCTAGTTCATGTGGACCCCTTAACGGCGAGCACAAGTTTTGGTAATAACTCATATCCCTTTAAGTCGTAAATTACTTGTATATTTTAAAGTTTATTATAACTTCAAAAATATATAATGAATATGATTAGTGTTTACACAGGTAAAGTAAGAAGAGGACAGGGGATGACAAAGAATCTAGACTTCCAGCGTGTCCCCGAGGGCCTGAGAATAACGATTAGACTTAGAACCACAGGGGAGGTGGAGAATTACCTAGGCTTCATCAGTCGAGTGGGCACAATTGTTATGCCCATTTGCTACTTTGACTGGAGGAAGGTGCTCGCAGAGCTTAAGAGGCAGTTCTTCTATCAGTTGAAGGTAATTTCATTTATCAAAGTTACTTCTTTTATAACTTTATTTTAAAATTATTATAAAGTGAGATTGACAAATTTTTTTTAAAAAATTAATGAAGGTAAATTACGATTGGGGTGACGACCCCATTGCCTCCCGATATATCCTTAAGCACGCCACCAAAATCCATAGAGATTGGAGGATGGAGACCAAGAGAAATGTAATAATTTTTAAATATTTACATTTTTATTATATACATAATTTCATATATTATTTCTAACAATTTATATTTGGTATTTAGTTTTTCTCGAACTGCTGTTCACCCGAGGAGACAATGGAGAATTATCCTCCTAATGTCATGCCTGACAATTGGAAGAAGGCATGCGAGCATTGGCTGGATCTAAAGACAGAGGTTAGTAAATGATTAAAAATTATTTTATTAATTTCATATATCTTAAATTCATAAAAAATATTATTGGGTATATCTACAAGAGCAAGCAAGAAAAAATAAGGCTAATAGGGCTAAAGCTCTACCATAAACCCATGTTTGGGTCGAAGGAGCATCGAGATGGTTGGGAGCCGTTATGTAAGTGTTGAAACTACTTTTCAGTTGAATATTACTTAATTTTTGGGTTATCTTAATATAACTGTATCATTTTTATAATTTCAGTTTGCTACACATGATGGGATGGAAATGAATAGGATGGATATCTACGAGGTCACCCATAGTAAGGTTGTAGCTGAGGGTGCTCGTAAGTGGATTCATGAGTCATACCAGGAGAAACAAGTAAGTTTCCTAAACTTAAAAAATTTATAACTTTGTATATATATTATAATAATATTTTTTAATACATTTAGGAGCAAATGGTACATTTAGTACATCCCCCCACTGATGAGACTTCTGACAGCGTCCACCAGCCTTTGGATCCAGAGGAGGCATTTAGGAGAGTGATGTCACCGGACCACGGTGGTTTCGTTCGTAGTACGGGGAGGGCACACTCGTTATCCACCTGGTATGAAAGGAAAGGTGTCATCTCATCTAGGGTTGTCGATTAGCTGCATCAAAAGATTGACACACTATAGAGACGAGATGAGGAGAGGGAGAAGAGAGAGGCATAGAGGGAGAAGAGAGAGGTAGTGATGAAAAATAAGATGAATGCCATGGATGATAAGCTTCAGATGCTTCTAACCCTTCTTTTGAAGAAGGGTCAGTCAGAGTATCTGTCATCATTAGATCCCAACATCTACAGACGAGATGACGACGACTCCATGGGTGGTGCAGGAGGAGCTAGTGGCATCGAGGGAGCTGCATTTTGATTTTTATCCATTTTCTTTTGTTATGTTTTTCATGTTACCTTTTTTATGTAAATACTTTATTTCCAAACTTTTTATGTACTAAACTTTATACTTATGAAATATAAACTTCTCTTCCTTTTCATTATTTGTTGTCCTATAAAAGTAAGTATTTTAAGTAGGTTTAGTAGGTAGATCCCATCATTTTGTAATTTTTTTTTAAAAAACCCATACATTTGCCATCGCTTATTTGAATAAGCGATGGCACAGATGTGACAGCAAATACAATTATCATCGATTTCAAAACGACATCGAAATATCCAATTTATCCCATGGTCAAACATTATTTTGACGTCGGATGTGCCCTCTAATTAATGGCAAAACGAAACAGCGATGATAATAATGATGTCGCTTAATGGCGTCGCTTATTTGGGTTTTCCCGTCTGTTTCCAACCATTATAAACGACAAAAGTAAAGTATATTGTAGCGGTATATGTTGTGCAAGGCACTGGCTTGAGCTCTGCATACTGTAAAACTTAGCAGTCAAAATCTAATATTTACATTTAGGCTCAAGGGAAATGTATGAATCAAAACTGCAATGTTTGATAACAATTGGCATTTTGAGTAATCTTGTAAATAATACATATAATTCCAAAAGAATTGTGAAGTGGCAACACATTACAACACTGAAGTGTTTTCTTCAAAATGAACATGTATCACAATAGATTTTAAGATGTGACCAATAGCTTGAGGATCATTTGAAGTTAGTCTATTGAACGCACGAGAATGTCATTTCATAAAAGACATAACCCTTCAAAGCAAAGACATATAGAAACAACAGATGTTTGGCCCAATGCTTCTTGCATAGAAAAGAAAAATGTGCTATTAGAAGAATCATGTTTTCCCTGCAAATCGTAGCATTTAGCGATTCAATGTCAGTGAATGCTAAAAGTCTTAGAGACCGTTGCTTACCTTCAAAGCCATGCCAATTATGGCAAGAGGAAATCCATAGGTTACCATTAACTCAACCTTCTCACAAACTCATAACTCCTTTGTCGGAATCACATAAAAGAATCAAGATTAAGGAAAATACTTAAAAAAATGATTAAGGAAAATAAGATTAGGATAAAAATGAAATTATGCTCATAAATACAAGTAAATAAGTATACCCCTAATCCAACCTCAATAATCTACAGAGTTCAAAGCTTAAGAACATGTCAAGAAACTACTTCAGATAGCAGGCACCTACAGAATGCACTTAGTGACAGCTTAGTAGTCAAACAACTAGCAAGACGCCTGGTAGTTGCCTAGTGCTTGACAAAACCACTTTGCTTCCGCATTTGCACAGACCATGTTTCCAGAAATGTCAATATGTTTGTTACAATATTTGGAAATAATAGAATTACCAAAATTGTCTTCCTATAAAAACCAAAAGAAAAGAAAGAAAGAGAAAAAATAGAAATCTACACATTATTTTTAGCGACATGTATATTTACTGTGTATTCTTTTGTGGCAACAAATTCAACCATTCCTCTACACAATTCAAGCCTTTCATCAGCATCGTAAATCTTGCAAATAGCAGCACATCAAAAAAAGATGATGGGAAATAGTATAAGCCAAGAGGAAAAGCTCATGGAGAACATGATATAGTAGTGAAATCTCATGCACTAGTTGAGGCTCTACCAGTTGCAAGACCCAAACTATAAAAAAGAAATTCAAAGAAATTGGTTCAAATAGAGGATTCAAATTTAAGAAAATGAATAGCTTCGGAGTAAAGGTAGGGCCCAGTTTGATAAAGTGGATCAAGATATAATTAATAATAGATTGTGCAAGGATCTTTTTTTTTTTTTTGAAAGGGAACAAGTATTAGCACTTGCTACTTTGGGCTGACCAACAAAAGGTGCGGCCATCTCATAAAGCCACTGATCAACACTAATCCACTGGTCAAATGCAAGGCCATGTTGCTTGGCAGGATATTCAAGAATAGTAGCATATTCGAGAGAAGCAACAACAACCTCTTCTTCTTCATGCTCCTTGGCTTCCTCAGGATCCCTATAGAAAAGCAAATCCACCTAGAAGATAAACAAAAATGCCATTATTGGGAAAGAACATCAAATAAAGACATGACGGTGATGACAAAATGACGGCAAACATTTTTAAGAAAGCATGGTAAAAATCAAGCAGCTATATTCATTTGTTAGATGGCCAAGACAACAAGATGAAACTCAAAGAAGCATTATAGACAAAAATGTGCAAATTAAAGATATGCAATGTAATTATTTAGTGATCATATGAAGCACATGCAGTTCATCATCCAATGATGATGTCCATGTATAGTTTCTTTGTCACTAAAAGCCTTGAAACCTGATAAGGGAACTAATGACAAGATAATCGAGAATGTCTCAATATAAAAAGGAAAGTAACACTACTAATCAAAAAAAGGAAAATAATGACACAAGAAGGCACGATTCATAGAGCACACAAGCTTATGAATGTTTGCTCCTAGATTATGGACAAAGCATACACTTTCAAATGCCTTCTGCAGGACCAATATAAAATGTCATGTGAGTGAGAAGGCTAATACAACATTTGGTTTATGAGGTAATATGCTACATGGACCACGTCACAATAGCATAAAGGCATGCAAACCTATAACACAAGGGTACAAGCAACTTCAATGGGATGCCTATGCTTCTCTTAGCAATCCTAATGCATGTTAGAAAACCCCCCATGAAGGGTCAAATCCATTAAAGAAATTTGCTGAATTAGGAAAATAATAGAGTAAAGGAAAACATCCAATTATAATGATGATGATATCAACAAAGTATCCCCAATAGAATGGAAATAATTCTAGGGAGGTTTTAGGTTCGATGCCTCAACTTAGCTACTATGCAATGGATAAGTACATGAGTCTTCCATGCAAAAGGAGTTGAATGAGTACATAGTGAAAGGAAAAAATGGGGAAGAATCCCATGGGCCCCTCAACCTTTAGCCTCTCCTATTTAAAAAATTGAAAGAAAGAATCGACAATAATTTATAATTGAGCAAGTGACCAAATAAGGTTGTCAAAATGACTACATGTGGGTGGTGCAAGTAGATAGAATGTGATGCTATAGAATGTCTATACATCCAAATTCAAACTAATAAATTTAGTTGACTCAAATATCAGGTAACAAACCCTTCTAAAAAAAAAAATCAGGCAATAAACCCCTCCACTGAGGAAAGAATAATATCACAAATAGAAAACTAAATTAGCAAAATGAGAACTATTCTTAGTGTGTTTTAAGCTTTAGATACCAGTAATATCCGAGAAAGTCCAAGATATGAACTGTCTACTCATTTGCTTTTGTAAAATCAATGCCTACAATCAGATTGGAAGATTCAAGACTTGCTTCAGCAAAAGCCACAATCACCTAGACATGAATAAAATATAATAGTGAAATTCAAAAATATGTAATAAGAAATAGATGATGCCACTGGAAAATTATGACAGTATTTTTTTAAAAGCTAATCCTGAGAACAAAGCATTTTCTCATGTAATAGGTTGTGAATATTTTCATCAAGTAGAATAGCACCTCTTTGCAATTGTTGCATACAAAACCACAAAACAAAGATCCCAACATTATACGCCAAGTAAACAAAGAGCCAAAACAAAGAAGTTCAAGATCCCGACAACCTCCTTCAAATAGCTAAATCACATTTCACAAAACGACCGACCAGCACATTTTACTTGCTCCACTGCTCCCTCAATGGAACATATCAAAGGGACTAAATACTTCAAAGCATTTTGTTAAATAATTGAAAGGCATTTCATCAAACACCTATCTGCATCAAGGGGAAAGATTTTGAAGCATTTCATCAAACAAGTAGAAAGCATTTCATCAAGCACCTATCCAAATCAAGGGGAACAAACACTTTGGAGCATTTCTTCAAACAAGTAGAAGGCACTTCATCAAGCACCTAACTAAGAGAATAGACCCTCTCCCTCCTCCTCCATTGATCTGTTACTTTGCACCAAAACTAGATCCCTTCATGGGACAGAAATCAATATGTATAAAGCGAGAGAGAGATCGAGTGGGAGAGATGCAATCGAGTGCAAAACTGATAAGAGGAACATTGAGAGAGATCGATAATGAGAAATCAAGTGAGGGAGATTGATTTAAGTGGGAGAGATCTGGTCAAGGGAATTCGATCAATGAAATAGAGAAAGAGATCGAGAAGGAGAGGGATTGATTTAAGTGCAAATTTGAGAGACATTAAAAGAGAAAGTATGAGAGATCAATTTGAAACCCTAAAAGATATCTCTCCACCATTGTTGATCTCCAACAAGAAAGAAGACATCAAGTGCAAGAATAGAAAGGGAGACAACTAACCTAAGTCAAGGAGAGGTTTTGGGAGTTGCGATTGATTGGGGGCGACGATGATCAAGTGAAATGGCATCGACACTGAAGTGTTGTGCTGAGATGAGGTCGACACTGAGATGTTGCACTGGGGTGAGGTCAAGGTCGACCCTGAGTGAAATGAGTCGATGCTTGAGAAATCAATTGAATGAGGATTTGCATCCAAATAGCCAGAGAAGGAGGAAGATGCATTTGCTCCCCACTCTTTTCCTTCTTTCCTAAAGTACCTGCTGGTGTAGCTTGCAACAACAACAATGTATAATATGATCTACAATGACATTTTTTTTGATGTTGGTGTAGTCCACCTTTGCTTTAGGGAAATTTTTTTGTAGTGTTTGTGCTTGTTTTGAGTTCGGATAGACTGCCAACCCTAACTTTAAAACTCATCCCAAGTTTGACCAAACTCCAAAAATTCTATAATCATACCATGAAATAGCCATAGTAATCAACTTTCATTTCCCATTGTCTTTGCTTAAAAACTTCCACTGTAGAATTTTTTAGAATTCCTACAGTGAGGGTATATCAGCATTAAAACAGAGACAAACTTGGTATGCCTTTGCAAATTTACTATAGTTTATACACTTATTCGAATCCATTAAAATTAGTGGCGTTAGAAAACTATTGCAATTCTCTATCTCTAGCAATTTTGACAAAATTTTTAGACGATCTTAGCTTGACTATTTGTCTGAATCTATTTGCAGTGGTATGTTTGCTTGTTCTAGACCCATTAGAACTGAAAAATCATTTTAAAATCTTAAAATATCTCAAAAATTCAGAAAAAATTGTTTTTGGACTCCTTATTGATAGAGGATTTAGTACCCATCATTAGGACCTCATCTAATATAGATTCAACTACCACACAAGAACACTTGTTCAATCTGATTAGAAGTTGCACAAAAATAGGGTGCTCCAACCTAAGTTTTAGTTTTTTTAGAGACCCTACACCAATTGTGTGAGCCCCTTGTGATTGAAATACTTGTAATAGACATAGGTTTGAGAAACCACCCTTGCATTGCTTGGGCCACCCTGTCTATCTATTAAAACTCATTCATTTCGTCACCTACTAGCAACAACCCTCATAGGGCCACATATAAGAATAGAGGCGTGCTAACTAAGTGGAAAAATACACACTCTCGTGTTTTCAATCCCTCAAGCTCCTTTCAAGTGATAACAAGTGCAACCCAACGAAAGCATACATAACCTCGACAAGTCCCTAAAATCCTAAGATTGGTCTCATTGACTACTGTAATTTATATTTGACCTCTTAACTTAATTTTCCTAAATCAAATCAGGTGTCTAAGATTGGGGGTAGTGCTAAACGGCTGTGATAAGAGAGTACAAAGGAACCCTGCAGTGCGGGGAAGAACCTTCTGTCTTATCCCTCCTTAATCAATCTGGCTTAATTAGTTTTGGAAAAGTAAGTTAAGATTTTAAGTCTTGTGGTAATTCATTGGAGTCCTAATCTTGAACCATTAACTCCAAGGTTAACCAGTGTTGCACTCAACACATTCTGATTCCTTAACCCTTATATGCAAGGAAGGTGGTCATTAAGGCCTTAATTATCTAGTCCCCTACAACAACATTGTAGGAGGCCCACTTCTGCTCCTCCAGTTATCTCCATTTCTTCTTCATCATCTTCCTCCTTCCCAATCATGGAGGAAGAAAATCCTTGGATCGAGAACGATCCTCTTGCTCTCATTAGAGCCCAACTCACCGCATTTGAGTGGCATCATAAGGAACAAATGGACAAAATCTTGAAAACCGTAGAGGGCATATAGAACCTGCCTCAGGATGAGCAACCAAGATGGTTGAGAGTCTTCTATAACCCAACTGCACTCCAGTTGAGACCATTAGTCAAGATGCCCGTTGAAGGGGATATTTTTGAGCTTAAGCCTAATGTCATAAGTCTAATACAGACTTATGTTCATGGTCATTCCCATGAAGATTTGTTCCAACACTTAGAAGATTTGGGGCGTATTGCTGAAATAGTTCACCCCTGGGATGTGGACCTTAATGTGGCAATGATGAGATTTTTCCCTTTTCTTTAAGGGATAAGGCTTCCTATTGGTTTGAGACCATAGGATGGCCCATTAACACATGGGAAGAGCTCCAAATGGAATTCTTGCAAAAATTCTTCCCTATTGGAAGGACTAACGCCATGAGGCATGCCATCACCACATTTGCCTAGACACCTAGCGAGAGACTGCATGATGCATGGGAAAGATTCAAGATTTGTTGAGGAAATGCCCACATCATGAAGTACCTAGATGGAACCTAGCCTAAATTTTCTACCATGGGTTGGATGACACCCATAGGTACCTTGTAGGTGCCTCAAGTGGAGGGAATTTCTTGGCTAAAGACGAAGAGAGTGCGTTCAAGCTCTTTGAATCTTTGGCAGAAAATTCAATGAACGTTGCATCCATGAGTCAATTTAACAAGTCCAACCACCCAAAAGCCACCGCTCATGAGGTTCATCTCAAATCTGTCAAAGCTAACACGAATCTCATTACTTCAAAATTGGACAAGGTGGACCTTCTTGATAAGAAGTAGGATGAATTGATTCAGACCTGGTCTACCCCATCTAGATGAGTCACACCTCTTTCGACATCTCTTCCTCTAGCCTAACCACAAAGACATATGATTTTGACTCGAGATCCCTCTAAGCATTCTCCATCAAGGGCTACATCTTTTCAGGAGCCACTTAACAATCTGGAATTAGTTCCAGTTCAGCAAAGTTATGCACACAACTCTGAGTATGATGTGTATTCTATTGACGACACTGCATCAATTGCATCTACAGCCTATGAAGATGTAAATGTTGTGCAAGGATATGGGCACAACAACCTGTACTCTGAAACATATCACCACTAGAAAAATGAGATCTACCATGTCGATTTTGTTATAAAGAGACGACGAATGGGTGGTATAAATTTGCCCCCCCTCTATTGCTAACAAAAAGGAGCAATGGCTAGTGAGCGTAGTTTTAATATTTGCTATCGTTTGTAAAAGCGACAATAAAAATAATTTTAACATCGCTTAGTTAAGAAAGTGACGACAAATGTGTTTTCTTAAGGAGGTGGGGCATTTGGGCGTGCGGCGAAAATTTTTGAAGCGACATTGCCTTTGCTTGGTAATTAAATTGATGACGTATGTTGGTTAATGTATACACGTGTAGAGCTCGATCCTCCCCATCATTGTTCATCTCCCCCCCAAACAGTCATGCTATGTCCTTAAGCCATCCTCCTCGCCATTGCATCCTCAAGCAGAGCCCCCTCCACCTTGCTGCCCCTCCTCGCCGTCCTCCTCCACCTGAGGTGACTCCTCGATCCTCCTCCTTCTCTTCCTCCTCCTCCTTGCCCCCTTTCGCCGCTGCCTCCCAACCCCTCCCCCTCCTCCTCCTGACCGTCCCCTCCTCTTCCCTGGCCCCTCCGTCAGTGCTCCCTCCTCCTCCTCCTCCATGCCCCCCTCTGTTGGTGCCCCCTCCCCCTCTTCCTTTTCCTTGTCCCCCTTTGCCGGTGCTACTTGGAGGTATAATTTTATTATGTATAATTTATTTGTATGACATTTTAGGTTTATGTTAGATGTGGGGTGTGCCCACATGTTGTTTATGTTTCAATGAATGAATGTGGGGTGTACCCACTTTGATTATATGTATTATTTTGATGTGTAGGTCATTAGAAAAACTTCAAAAGATAATACTTAGGACAAACTGAGTTAGGTATAATACTTAGGACTTTAGATGTTTTCTAGAAAAATCAGAAAGATGAAGGATTTAAAAATCAATTGAAAGTACAAATTTCCTATAAACTTAGGCTATCCTTTGAGTTATGATGAAGTCCAAGAGATGAAGAAGATCCAAAGATGAAACAAAGGGTGCCAAATTGATGGAAGAGATGATGGATGTAGTAGTGAGAAGGAGAGGTAAGGGAGAAGAGGATGACCTTGGATGGTGACTAGAAGGTTGACGTGTGTGGAATGAGAGGGGAGGATGGGGGGCGGTGTTTACTTTATGTTGCAACAAAAAATAGTACAATTAGTCAATTATTATTGAAGCCTAATATAATCCTAAATAAATAGATTCGTTAACTTATTGCTTTAGGATAATAAGGATTATGTATGGATTATGAATGAAAATGTACAGTTAAAATACTCATATCAGGGTTTAAATTGGATTCTAAGATTTTTTAGGAATGTGATACATATTGTTTTTTATTTGAATGAATAGATGTGGGGTGTGCCCACTTGTGTGATGCATTTTTAATATGAGGTGTGCCCACTTGTATTTGTTGTATTATTTTTGCTATGCAGGTTTATAGAAAAAAAAATAAATTTTAAGAGAAAACTCTGTCAAAATTTTTTGGATTTTTTTAATGTTCAAATTGGTTAGTGTTTAGATACACACACTTGCTAAAAAAAATAAATGCACGTGAGGCTAAACATTAGGTATTCTAACCCTTAGGGTAAAAGTCCTCTAAGTCAAATTGTGTCAAATTACTTGTCCATCGAGATTTATGATCATGTTATACAGACAATGCAGTCGTGTATGTATACCTCACTTACATGCACGATGTGTTGTCTTTATAGCATACCATAAGTTTTGATCGACTTTAGTTCGGTGAAGTACCAAACTAAAGAAGGTCCTTGAAGATTTGATCACAACTTAGGTTTACTTATTACATGTAACAATACGCAATGAAATTTCGGTTGCTTCTTCCTGCTCTTCTCTTGTATACCAACTAATCTTTTCTAGTTTCCTGTGGTACCCTTAACTAGGTGCTAAAGGAAATCTAGTGAAGGTTAGTATTGGAGGGTATACTGGAGAAATGTGGAGAGGTGTTGTTGGAATTTCATCGCACAAAGGTTACATGTAACAAGTAAACTTAAGTTGTGATCAAATTTTCAAGGATGAGTTATAAAGTGAAAATCTTAATCAAGATACACATGATTCACTCCTTTCCCTTCCTAATTAGTGGTTTGTTTATAATAAATTTTAGATTATTATGGACAAATCATGGATTGGATTGAGGAGTTCAAATTACACCAAAAATAAGGATGGAGTAATGTCATTCCTGGATTGGGCTTTTCATGATGATAGGAAGATATTTAGGCGAGGAGAACAACTCGATAAGATCTTTTGCCCATGCAAAAGATGGTTGAATGGTTCCTTACACAACTGTAACACTGTGTTCGAGCACATGATTTGTAATGATTGGTGGTAGCATTACACTAATTGGGTTGGTCATGGAGAGGATTTTACTGAGGAAGTCATAAACAATGAAAAGATTATTGACGAAGAAATTGCTGATAGTAGAGATGAAGAAATACAAGAAATTCTGAATGAGATGAGAGTAGGAGATGATATAAATACAGATGAGGTAGATCCATTAAGAAGTTGTGATCCGTTCTATGATGCTGTTAAGGTAGTTGAGGATCCTATTGCTCCTGGGGTAACGAGCATGTTTAAGTTGTCATTTCTAATGAGAATGTTTCAGCTTAAAGTTATGGATAGAGCAAGTGTTTGATGGTAACACCATCATGAGCCATAATTAGCTTTAATTAGTCATAATCAAGTGACAAATGCTCCTACATAATTGCCTGAGAACCATAATTCCATATAAGACCTGTTAGAGAAGAAAATATTAAATCAGTGTTAATTCTTCAATTTTAATAGAATATCATGAATGCAGAGTAACCACGGGATTTCCTAGGGGTTAATCTAAGGTCAAATGGGCATTAAAGTCTAATAAGTTGGTCTACACAGACAAAAATGAGGTTTCACACATTTTGAGAACCAGTATAGCACCCAAAACCTTAATTTCAGACCCATTTAAATTATAGAGGTTCTGGTTAGGATAAAATTCATATAAATCTCCTAAAATTCATATAAAAATATTCATTGAGGTTTGGTATCCTTGTTTTGACCATTTGAACCTATTTTGGCTTTAAATAGAGTCATAGACAGATTTCTACCCTAATTTAGATTTTTGCACAAATTTACTAGTCAAACTTGGTCAAAACTGAAATCCAACTTCACCACTATATTCCTTGGATCCATATTAGGTTTGTACCAAAATTTGATCCCAATCAGAGTCCATCTTGACCTAGTTTGCATTTTAATCCATTAAAATATCTATTTCTCTCAATCAAGCCCCTAAACTTTTGAATTAATTGTAGGAAGCCCCCCAGCTTTATCATCTTCTTCACCAAATGCCCCCTGCCACCTACATCTCTAGAGTTTCCTAATCAACCCATCACCACCAACTGAAATAAGGAAAGAACATCATGAAATCATCACCAAATTCCTTCAATTTTGGAGGGATTGGTGTTCAGACAATGGGAACACATTTGAACCAGGTTTGGAATCTGGTTTCGAAGCAAGGAAGCTCCAACAGAGCTTGATTCTTCATGTTCTAAACTTTCCTAATCCGCAAAATTTGCTCACCTTTTTCCCAATTTGAGCATGGCTAGGAGCTCTATAAAAGCTCCTAGAGCTTCAAATCGTGCTCCTTAACTCAGTTTGGCCACATCTCTTCAGTAAATCCCTCCCTCTGACCACCTCCACCAAAGCTCAAGTGACATCCCTTCCTCCAACTTCCTTGCCCACTGTCACATACCAAAGGTAGTGGGACCCTCTTCAGCTCCTACTTCTCGCGATACCAACAGAAGCTCTCCAAACCCCCTTCTTCCTCGCCACTCCATCACCGGAGGATTCTCCTTCCCCGATGCCGACCAATCACAGCTGGTGCCTCTCCTCATCCCCTTTGTCCTTTAGCTAGGTAAACTCCTTCCTTTCCCTCTCTAGATTAGGTTCAACTCCTCCCTCTCTTATTTTGATCGCTGACATGCCCTCAACGTCATTGTCTTCTTCTGTTCTAGCCAAACCTCTGGCGAGGCCTTCCTCACTCTACACCGCTCCAAATCACTCGCCATTGCTCCCAAAACCTCTGCCACATCTCCACGACTAAAACCCCTCTTCCTATTTCATGTTCCACCCACTCAAAACTTCCACTAAACAAACCCATCTCTGCACCACCTCCTCGACTCTACCAGACCTCCACATGCACTCATACGCCACAAGGACATCGCCACCACCTTCGCCATCTTCCGGCGATCCTCCTAAGTTCTTTAATTGAAGCTTTTGAGCCCATGTTCATCTTTTCAAGTGTTCACCGTCATTGCCTATCGTTGCCGTCATCTCCAGCCTTGTCCACTATACTCTAGCTGACATTGTCACTAGCATCACCATCAGCTGGAGTGGGACACCTTTACGAAGCTGTCCAGGTTCCTAATTAAAGAGAAGAGCACTAGCAGCAGCTCAATTAAGGTGAAGATCTCTAGCTGCATTCGTGCGAGGAAGATGTGGGACGTTTAGTCATAAGACGAGGAGTAGGTTGTTGGGCATAAATTGAATTTGTGATATCTGCTTACCGCCCAAGACACTGGGGGGTCAAGTCCCCCATGCACATAACCAAGCACACCTTGTCGTGATCCATGCACGTGGGTTTGGCCACTATTTAGGATTCGATTGCCCACCTTCTTACTCAAATATATACCCAGTTATTAGAGAAGAGAAAGAGGAGAGATTTATGAGAGGAGGGGGGAGGGTTTTGCTATGCGGTTAAATACCTTGGGTGCATGTTGAAGGAAGAGGTTTACACTTAGCCTTTTGAGAAGGTTGGTCCTGTGCTTGTGAATGCTTGAATAAGAGAAGCCATTGTGCTTCTTCTGTGGTGCTGTGCCCCTTCTGATATGGCATCTGATGCCTTGTTTTGTCGTCTGAAGCATTTTGGTTACTGTGACATCATTTAAGTATCTAAGTTGATGTGAATTAATTGATTGAGAATACTGTTGAGAAATTTGAGTAATTTGAATATGAGATGTGCTTAATTAGAAGGATCTAAATGGTGATCTAAATCACCACTTTTTAGGTTTCTTTATTCTTTTTGTCTCTATATTCTTTGAGATACATTGATTTACATTTGAATATCAATTTGAGCAATTTATTCATTGCATATCTTTTTATTGTGCTCAATTTACTGTGCTCATTAATTCTAAATAGAGATTAGTGCGTGAATTTCATATTTGCTCCCTGCGAACGACCTCAGACTCCAATTAGATTCTAATTTTATAAATTTAGGTGTTTTGCATTTTCGTTGACTATACTACATGTGCATTTCCTATACATCGGTGATTTTGTGTAAACAGTGTTAAATTCATGTTAGAAATACCTTAGTTTATTGCTGAGTTGTTGAATAACCCCAATGGTTTTTCAGCTTCATGGTACGAGGCAAGGAAATAGATTCACAAGCTTAGTTTGGATTGTTAGAAGATTGATGCATGTTCGAATGACTGCATTCTATTCAGAAATGAATTCGCAAACTTGAGTAACTGTCTCGGATGTAGACATGAGAGATATAAGGGAGGTAAAAATGAAAGTAAGAAGAAACAACCTTAGAAGGTTCTTTGTTACTTTTCATTGACACTTTGGCTTCAACGTCTTTCTATATCACCTAAAACTGTAAGGTGGATGACATGGCACCAGGATTTTAAATCTCAAGATGAAAGAATACAAATCCTACTAATTCAGAGTGGAAGAGATTTGACGAAAGAAATAATTCATACTCTTTAGAGGCAAGAAACGTATGGTTGGGTGCTAACGCATCGAAGTCAGGTTTAAAATACGCATCATAGTATAGTGACTAAAGCGACGAAAACATTTAAACTTATAATCTCGAATGTGAGTCCGAGGTCATCTCAGGGAGCAAATAATTCACAATTTAACCACTAATTAGAGAAATATAGAGTGAGGCACAATAATCTGATGCAAAAAGAAATATATTATGCAATGAATATCACTATCAATAGTAAGAAATAAATGAAGTTGTCAAGGCAAAAAAAATTTGGTTTTTCAACTAGGCTTAAGCGGTCTCAACACTTAGAAATATTCTCAACCAAAGAGAGCCTTCAAGCCAAAGAAAAATCTAGTTCAACTCCTCTGCACAAGTCGATTCAAAATCGACCCAACTTAGCCTAGGCACGCTTGCATGTGTGCAGGCATGCGTGCATGTGGATGTATATGGGGATCCAACCCCCTGTAATCTCGAGCAAGAGTTAAGGGGGTGGGTTCCTTGATATTTCCAATCTCCAACACCTTCTCGAATGAGGTAGGACTAATGAGCCCCCTCTGCTTCGTATTTCCTCGTCTTCTTGACTGTGGAGGTTAAGCTTGTTAATTGGTCGCCAATTGGCCGTGGATGGCTAATCAATGACCCTACTTTGTTCTTCAAGTGAATCTCCACAATGAAAAGGTAGACTTGTCGTGGATAGATCATTGGAAGAGGCCTTGTGACATTGGAGAAGAAGATGTTGTCGGTGGGTCACCTGAAACTAAGAACACAGGCCCTCGGCCCAAATTAAGTACACTAAAACCTCTGGCGCCACTCATCGAAGTAATGACTTAAGGAAATTACAAGTGACAACGAGCAGATGTGACCGGTGGTGAAGCTTCGAAGAAGCTTCGCTGGTGTCAATGATGGAAGGAGAAGATGATGATGTATGATGCAATTAACTTAGGAAAAATTTTTGTGGAGGTGTGGAGAAGCTTTTGCCTAAGTTAGGTGAGTGAAATGTGAAGGAGGTAGGTCAGTGACAATGGTAGTGATGGCGACGGCAGAGGTCAGAGGAGTTGAAGAATTGAGTTAAGAAGCTCCTTAGATCTAATTGATGAAGAGGGAAGTAAAAGCCCTAACCTAATTTAGCTAAAGGACAATAGGAGATGGGTCGCTCGTGTGGCCACCGGCGAGGACGAAGGAGGAAGAAGACTAGAGCCGAAGAGGAGGAATTAGAGGCTCAAGATTCGTGTGAAGCTTCGTGGAAGCATGGGGAAGCAAAGCCCTCTACCTATCGTATGTGGCAGAGGGAGAGGAAGGGGGGAGGAGAAGCTCTGGTGGTGCTTCAATGGCTGTTGGCATGGAGAAAGAAGAGAGGGAGAACTGGCTAATTGAGCACGAGTTTGACTTGATGAAGTGGAGACCTTTATATAGAGGAGAAGTTACAGCCAATTGAGCCAAAACGTGCAAGTTTGGCTTGTAATTTGGCTGAACTTTAGCTCATGAAATTTGAGCTCGCTAGAGAGGATTTTGGCAAAATTGGATCGCGAGATAATGCTCAGTGGATCGACTATGACTTGATTGACAATCTCACCAATTTTGGTATGATTTGGAGAAGATTTGATCAACCAAATCAAGAATCAAATCTTGACGGTAATGGATTCTCACATTGCTGCTCTTGCCGAGTTTGGAATGAGGAAGATGAAGGTGGGTCCTCTTTGCAAGAAAGATCGAAAGGTAGGTGGTTGTGTGTAATAAATAGAGATAATTGGGCTAAAGTGCAAACTAAATCAAGATGAACTCTAATTAGGCTCAACATTTAGGAGCAACCTAATTTAGACCTAAGGAATCTAGCAGTGACCTCAAATTTGTGTTTTGATGATGTTTAACTGGGTAATTTACACTGTAGCCCAAGAATGAAGTAATTTCTTGCCCAAGTTTTTTTTTTGGTCAAAAACGGTTCATTTGGTCAAAGTGAAGGTTCCAAACCTCAGAATATTTTTCAAAGATTTTTAGGAGGTTTATATTACATTTATTTCCACCAAAACCCATTCAATTGAAGTGTGGCTTGATCGGGTCGATCTTTCGCTTTTAAGTCGTTTGTAGTTTAATGTGGTGGAAAAATCGACTAATCAATTTTTAATAAGAAATAACCACTCGCAGAGGAGCGGGTCGTTTCCACAGGGAGGCAATAACGTATTAAAATTCGCGCCACTTAAAAATGTTTGTTCGGAGTCAATTTGGACAAGAACCAAGCCAAGATTGCCTTTAGATTAAGGTTTAAGCAAGAAATAATGCTGAAATGGCAATTATGATAAACTACAGGATATTTTTCGCAATGCAGAGTGAATAGAATATGAATAAAATCTGGCAATGGCAGAAAATGTAAATTTTAATCAATGCTTTACTGTAGCAAAACAGGGGAATTTTTCCCCGTTGTCTTGCGCGACGAGGAGCCGATGGCTAGGCGCGGGAAGCTCGGCGGAGGTCCCTTGGATCAAGGGCTTCGAATCGGTGGTGACGGCGAGTAGCGCGGTGGCCGGAGGTGGCCGGACGAGCTCCGGCGGAGGTGCTGCAGGCGGTTGTGCGTGGGCGCGCGGAGGGTCTGCGGAAGGCGCTGGCGCGCGGAGGCGTGGCTGCGGTGGTAGCTGCAGAGGTCGGTTGCTGGCGGTTCTGCAGGTGGCTGTGCGTGGGCGTGCGGAGGGTCTGCGGAAGGCGCTGGCGCGCGGAGGCGTGGCTGCGATGGTCTGCAGGCGGGCGCTGGCGTGTGCGGTGGAAGCTGCAGAGGGGGCGCTTGCGCGGTGGTTTGCAGATGGCTGTGCGGTGGAAGCTGCAGAGGGGCTGCGGAGGGCGCTGGCGCGCGGAGGCGTGGCGGTGGTAGCTGCAGAGGGGGCGCTTGCGCGGTGGTTTGCAGATGGCTGTGCGGTGGAAGCTGCAGAGGGGCTACGGAGGGCGCTGGCGCGCGGAGGCGTGGCGGTGGTAGCTGCAGAGGCTGTTGGAGGATGCTGCAGGCTGGTCTGCAGGCGTTGGAGGAGAGCGCGGGCTGATCTGCAGGCGTTGGAGGAGAGCGCGGGCTGATCTGCAGGCGTGCGCAGGTCAGCAGCCGGTGAGCGGTGGAGGGCGCAGGCGGTTTGGTGGCCGGTTTGAGAGTGCAGGCTGAGGAAGTGGAGGTGAGCGGGTAACTTCAGACGTCTGGGAAATTTCCCAGACGTCTTAAGTTACTGAGAGGGTGGCTGATCAGTAGCTTGCGTGGTGGTCTGCGACGACGGCAAGGAAGATGCACGCTGATGTGCTCACGGTAATGCGGGCGAGCTCCGGATGGCGGTGTGGCCTGTCACACCACACGCCCACGGTGGTGGAGACTCGCCGCCACGGTAGAGGCCGGCAGTGTGGATGGAAGAGAGAGGATCTCTCTGCACAGTGGTGAGTCGGTGGCGGAGGCCTGCTGCAGCCGGCAGCTTCCGTGCTCCTTTTATAGTGTCTTGAACAATTTTGAAATCAGCCGCCGACCAGATCCACCACATCCGCTCCCCCTTGAATGGCTTCATCACTGCAGTAGCCGGGCGTTGGAGCGGCAGCCAGCCGTTCTGAAAGAAGACGAATAAAGCAAATATTATTAAAATATTAGGGTTATTTATGTATAGACCCTCAACTTCTATGTTAATAAAAACAATATACCTAATTGGTTATCTAATTAGATGAATGCTATTCTAAGCTAATTCTAAATGCACTTAAGATATGAATGCAATGTATGGATTATGTAATTAGATTAAAACTATGAATTAATCTATTTACATCCTAATTTATACTAAATAAATGTTAGAATTAACCTAATGTGTAGGCACTTAAATACTTAAATAACCCACAACTATGGGCTAATCAAATACCCCCATGCCTAGTTTTTGCTAGTCCCTAGCAAAATTAAGCGAAACCTAGCACTCTAAGTAGACTAGTCAACTCACTTAGTCTTCCTTCAGAAGCATATTAAGTTCAGGTTCTAAACCCAAGGTTCCTAAGTAGTTGCTAAGTTACAGACTAGGTCGGCTAAAGACGAGTTGCCAGCACAAGTTTCCCTGATTTCTGACTCTACCCTAAAGTTTATTGATCCCTGAGATTAAAGCATCCGTGCTTGTGCATTGGTCCGAGTTATTTGAGTTAAAGGAAATTTTTTTTTTTTTTTTTTTTTTAATATATATACTTTTTTTTTGTTTGATTCTTCTAAGTCTAACCTCAGATCAGCTATCAACACAGTCTGTGTCGGATTCATTGTCCCCATTACCATACCTCGAAGGGTGCCTGGCTTTCGATGCTTCGAGATAGCACCGCCCATAACGACCCCAAGAACTCCTGGCAATCGACACTTCGAGATAGTATCGCCCATGGATTTCTTAAGCGAATTCAGGCCTATGGCAATCGGCACTTCGAGATAGGGCCGCCCATGGTACCTGAACCGCGCAATGCACTTACATGCCCCTAGTAGGATGGATATCCTAAGAGACAAGCGCCGAGGAGGTAATATGTTACCATCGCATCCTCAAGGTGAGTATATACTCGACCTCTCCTGCGGCGGGAACTCTTCCAATCAAAATATGTTTTCAAGCCTTTCTTAAGTCAAAACTAAGAGAACCAAATCTCTTTTCAGAAATTAAGTTAATTACCAGACCAAGTGTGAACAATTTGGATGCTTGGGTTACAAGGACCTGTAAACCAAAAGGTAGAATAAGACTCCAGGTACTACCCCACCTTTTAACTCAAACCCTAGCTTCCCTTCCTCAACGTCTTGAAGAATGGTCCGCAACTTAACTCCTACTTAAGTTTTTAAGTCCACAAAGGACCCTAAAGGTCTAAAGCTAGTAGCTTATTTAGCTTCTAAAGTTTGACCCTAGAATTAACTTAGTCTACCCTAGAGTTCTGATTTGCTTAAGACGGCAAGATCTAGCCAGTTAAGCTCAAAACCTCTTTTTTTTTTTTTTTTTTATATATATATATATTTTTTTTTTCTTTTTTTTTCTTTTTTTCTTTCTTTTTTTTTTATAAATGCATGCTATAAACAAAATGCCTCAGGTCCTCTCCCCCATGCCTGGTTCAAACAATGTCCTCATTGAAAATCAAAAATAGCTAAAGGAAGATATTACCTGAGGCGGAGAATAGTAGGAGCTAAGGCTCCTCAAGAGTGACTTCGTCAACTAGATGGCCATCTAAAGTTATGTACGGTTTTAACCGTTGACCGTTGACGATAAAGGGAGTTGCTGAAGAGGAAGGATTTTTGATCTCCACAGCTCCATGGGAGAATACTTTGGTGATTATGTAAGGCCCATCCCAACGAGATTTTAATTTCCCAGGAAAAAGCTTAAGTCTGGAATTGAAAAGCCAGACTTGTTGGTTGGGTTCAAAGGTCTTTCGAAGAATAAACTTGTCATGCAAGACCTTAGTTCTTTCTTTATAAGCTTGAGAGGTGTCATAAGCATCATTCCTCAGCTCCTCAAGCTCACTTAATTCTAGAAATCGTGCCTTACCTGCCTTCTCTAAATCCATGTTAACACTTCGAATAGCCCAAAGTGCTTTATGTTCCAACTCAACAGGTAAATGGCACGCTTTTCCATACACAATCCGAAAGGGAGAAGTACCCAAAGGGGTCTTATAGGCCGTTCGATAAGCCCACAAAGCATCATCGAGCTTTTGGGACCAATCTTTCCTATCAGGTCTAACGGTCTTTTCCAAAATATTTTTTATCTCCCTATTTGATACTTCAACCTGACCACTTGTCTGAGGGTGGTAAGGGGTAGCAACCTTGTGAGTCACTCCCAAACTCTTAATTAACCGATTGAAGTGGTGGTTTCGGAAATGAGGTCCCCCATCACTTATAATAGTCTTGGGGCAGCCGAAACGGGATATGATATTGGCCTTCACAAATTTCAAAACCACAGAGTGGTCATTTGTGCGCGTCGGAATGGCCTCTATCCATTTAGAGACATAATCAACTGCCACCAAGATATATTCAAAACCATGGGACGACGGGAAGGGGCCCATAAAGTCAATTCCCCACACATCAAAAATTTCAACAGATTGAATATGATGTTGAGGCATTTCATTCTTCTTCCCAATCGTTCCAGTCCATTGACATCTAATACAGGCCTTAACAAAATTATGAGAATCCTTAAATAAGGAAGGCCACCAAAAACCAGACTGGAGAACCTTAAAAGCAGTTTTCTTAGCACCAAAGTGTCCTCCACAATGAAGTGCATGGCAAAATGTCAGCACACTTTGTTGTTCCTCTTCAGGCACACAACGTCTCAAAACTTGGTCTTGTCCAATTCTAAATAATTCTGGCTCTTCCCAATGAAAATATCTTGCTTGAGAAATGAATCTCTTTCTTTTCTGCTTATCCCAAGAGCCAGGAGTTTGTCCAGTGACCAAGTAATTTACAATGTCTGCATACCAAGGTAAAGTTGGTGTTACCTCCATCAGAGTTTCATCGGGGAATGTCTCGCGAATGTCTTCAGAAATAGAGTCGTTAAGAGGAAGACGAGACAGGTGGTCAGCCACAACATTTTCTACTCCTTTCTTTTCACGTATTTCCAAGTCAAATTCTTGAAGGAGTAAGATCCACCTAATTAGACGTGGCTTAGAATCTTTCTTAGCAATGAGATGTTTCACTGCTGCATGATCAGTAAAAATAACCACCTTAGACCCAAGTAAATAAGACCTAAACTTCTCCAGAGCAAAAACTACAGCAAGTAATTCTTTTTCAGTGACGGTGTAGTTTTGCTGAGGTTCAGTTAAAGTCTTGCTTGCATAATGCAGCACATGAGGTCTTCCCTCAACCCTTTGTCCAAGGACTGCTCCCACTGCATAATCCGAAGCATCACACATAAGCTCAAAGGGGAGTGCCCAATCAGGAGCTTGGAGAACAGGCGCAGAGATCAAGGCCTCCTTTAGAGTTTGAAAGGCCTCGGCACACTTTGAATCAAAACTGAAGGAAGATTCCTTCGCCAATAAGTCACAAAGTGGCCTAGAAATCTTACTAAAATTTTTAATAAAGCGCCTGTAAAAGCCAGCATGGCCCAGAAAGGATCTAATCTGTTTGACATTCGTAGGCAATGGAAGTTTGGAAATAGAATCAATCTTGGCTTTATCTACTTCCAAACCTTGCTCAGATACAACATGCCCAAGTACAATTCCTTTCTGTACCATGAAGTGACTTTTCTCCCAGCTGAGGACTAAACCAGTCTCCTTACATCGTTTCAACACATTCTCCAGGTGCAGGAGACACTGGTCGAAAGACGAGCCATAAATAGAGAAGTCATCCATAAATACTTCGACACACTCGTCAATCATGTCCGAAAAGATAGACATCATACACCGCTGGAAAGTTGCAGGGGCATTACATAATCCAAATGGCATACGCCTGAATGCAAAAGTACCGTAAGGACTCGTGAATGTCGTCTTTTCCTGGTCATCAGGAAAGACTGCCACCTGATTGTACCCAGAATATCCATCGAGAAAGCAATAATACTTATTCCCTGCCAATTTTTCGAGAATTTGATCAATAAAAGGCAAAGGAAAGTGCTCCTTCTGGGTAGCGGTGTTCAGCTTGCGGTAATCAATACAGACCCTCCATCCAGTTGAGGGTCTAGTGACAACTTGTTCACCTTGGTCGTTGAGTTCCACAGTAAAGCCTGCCTTCTTTGGAACCACATGAATGGGACTGACCCATTTACTATCAGCAATGGGATATATGATCCCAGCGTCCAACCACTTCAGGATTTCCTTTTTTACAACCTCCCTCATATTAGGGTTCAGACGTCTCTGCATGTCCCTAAAAGGCTTGATGGAATCATCAGTATAAATGTGGTGCATGCAGAGTGTAGAGTCTATACCCTTAATGTCAGCAATGCTCCAAGCAATAGCTTCCTTATGCCTAGACAAGCATTCAATCAAGGCTCCCTCCTGTGCCTCAGACAGCACAGCCGAAATGATGACTGGGAGCGTATCATTGGCACCTAGGAAAACATACTTGAGAGTGTCAGGGAGGGGTTTCAACTCAAGGTTGGGGGCTTGTATGGTTGAGGGTTTCATAATAGATGTCCCCATCTCAGGTAGCAAATCTGCCTTCGGCGGAAATGATGGGGGAAGAGACTCAGCAGAAACTCCTAGCAATTCCTCTAGTTCTAGTATATCCTCTTCACATTCTTCCAAGAGATGGGAATGCTCATTTAGCATGACATGCTGAAGGGGGTCATCACATAACATTGCAGGAGTTGCCTCTTCAATCAGGTCATCTATCACCTCAACTTGAGAACAATCCTCAAGTCCAGCTTGTTTGTAAGCATCAAACACATTAAGCCGGATTTTCCTATTCCCAAAGCCCATTTTCAATGCCCCAGTATTGCAATTAATTGAAGCATGGGAAGTTGCAAGGAAGGGGCGGCCCAAAATGATGGAGGGTTTGGTTGGCTTGTTGGTAGGGTCAGTGTCCAAAACTAAGAAGTCAACGGGAAAAAAGAAATCCTCCACTCTTACGAGGACATCTTCCAAAATTCCCCGTGGTGTCTTAAGTGATCGATCAGCAACTTGAAGGACTACAGGGCTAGGCTTCAGATTGCCTCCCCCAAGTTGTTCATATACATAGCTCGGAGGGATGTTCACCCCCGCACCCAGATCAAGCAGAGCCTCATCAATTTGTAAGTCACCAATAACTACAGAGATATATGGGGCCCCTGGGTCCTTAAGTTTCGGAGGTGTGCCATGTTGAACAATTGAGCTAACAGAATCAGGCAGGACAACTTTAGACTGGACCTGTTTTCTAGATTGCCGCTTTTTCGTGCACAAGTCCTTTAAGAAGCGGGCATAAGACGGAATCTGCCTGATAGCTTCAAGCAAAGGCAGGTTAATCTGCACTTGCTTGAAAGTTTCCATAATCTCATCCGTCTTATCTTTGGCTCCAGATGAGCCAGCAGAAGTCTGCCCAGAGGTGGATAAGCGCTCTGGAAATGGCACTCTCGATCTCTGGGTGGAAGGGTTGTCATGTCGAGTAAGGGGTGGAACGGGGGCAACTTCTTCCGGTGAGGTGATTTCAAGCGGAGGAGATTTGGGCAAATCTTCTTCGGTGGGGGTGAAAGTCGGGGTGGATGTTTTTTTAGGGGGTGAGACTATAGGAGCATCGGGTTTGGAAATTTCTCTCCCACTCCTCAGAATAGTCACCGCCTGAGCATGCTCCCTAAAGACAATCCCTTTTCCTTTAGGATTTTCCTCAGCAGCACTTGGAAACTTCCCAGTCTCCCTCTGTCTAACGGCCTCAACAAGGTGTCCAATTTGTGATTTCATCTCATGTATAGCCTTGTCATGAGATTGGATGATGGCACTTTGACTTTCTTGCATAGTTTTCAATATCGCCTTCAATTCATCCATCTCAGAGGTTTTAGGTTGGGCAAAGGTCTGAGGTTGGTTCATTTGATGGTTTTGAAAGGATTGCGGTTTGTAATTCCCTGAATTTGAGACATTTCCTTGTCTCCATGAAAAGTTTGGGTGGTTCCTCCATCCCTCATTATAAGTGTTGGAGAAAGGATCATTACGAGGTCTTGGACGGAACCCTTGAGCGGCATTCAAATCTGCTTGTACAAGCTCAGGGAATTGGGAGGCTAAGTGGCAATCCACAGTGGCGTGTGTATTGCCTTGACAAATTACACATTCGGAAGCTTGGGATGTGGAGGTGTTAGGTGTGAATGAACTCGGGTTCGACATAAGCCTTTCCATGTTTTGATTCAGTAATTGAATTTGATAAGCTAAATTCTGGGTGTCCCTTGCTTCATTCGCCTCCAACTTTCTTTGCATGAGAGTGGGCTTTCTATCCATGTAGGCAGAATTCAAGTGAATAGAATTCTCACTCAAAGTATCAAATAAGTTCCAAGCTTCATCCTCAGTCTTAGATAGAAAGGTTCCTGCACAGGCACCATCCACAGTTTGCCTATGCGAATCATTAAGTCCGGTGTAGAACCTTTCAACCAGTTGCCATTTAGGCACCTGGTGATGTGGGCAAAGTCTCAGCAAATCGTTAAAGCGCTCCCACGCATCATGGAAAGCTTCCCCATCCTTTTGAGCAAAACTCATGATTTCCCTCCTAAAGTGATTTGTTTTGCTCATGGGGAAGTACTTCTTCAAAAACTCCTTTTTCAGGGCATCCCAAGTATTTAAATTATCAAGGGTGTGATACCAATACTTGGCTTTGTCCTTTAGGGAGAAGGGAAAAAGGGTCCGCATTTGAGCGTCATCAGTAACGCCGTGCAGCTTCACCGTGGAACAGACCTCGGTGAATTCCTCAATATGCCTATAAGGATCTTCCCTAGTAGTACCATAAAAGGAGGGTAGCAAGGATATGGTACTACTTTTGATCTCATATGGATTATCCCCTCCAGGTCTACGTAGTGCTGGGCCAGCTTGGTTGGTTGGGATGAAATATTCCTTAAGGCTCATTTGACCGGCCATTTCTACCCTTGGGAGGTCTTTTCTTAGGATTCTTTCTGGTTCAGGATCAAATACAAGTTGTCTCCTAAGAGAACGCCTACCAAGCATGCACTACAAACACAATTCAAACGGACTTGTTTGGTCTTTACAGATTTAGGCTTTTGAATTTAATTCAAATTATAGGTGACAAAACAAGTTACCCAATCAATTACGCGCCTATTGTCAACCTACGGCTCGCCTAAAAAGACCTAGTTGGAACTTAGGTAATCTTCCCTAAATCTCAAATGGTCAAGTAAATCCAAAGACGGAAGATCGAGGGATGCAAGTAGGCCTAAGCCTTCCTTTGAAGCTGTGCTTTCGCGGTGCTCCTCAACTACCCCCAAAAATCCGTGACAGGGTATCCCCCTCTTTGGATTTACAAAACCTTTGATCTCAAGTTCCGAACACTTCAGAATCCAACGAAAGGAGGGCTCTTGTCCTAGTATTTCCAAACCTAAGGAGTGTCTAGAAGCGTGTCGTGGTGCAAGTGAAATAAGTGTGCATACACCGTAAAAGATTTTAAACTTTGAATCGCACGCCAAGTTTGAAAATGAAATCCTTGGTTTTTAAAATGTCCTTCCTTTAATTAGTCCTTTTTCTAAAAAAAAATGTGACCACTTGTTAGATTTATTCAGTACAGATTAGGTGGTCTTTGCATTAAATCCCAAATGCAATGCGTGATCAAAAATAGGATGCAAAGTAAGAGAATGAGTACCTTGCCTCCAGCGATCTTCGATGCAAAAATGCACGCAATGCAGAAAAGCAAATCTAGAGGCTGCTCATACAGACCTAAATGGTTCGTCCTAGGGCAGGCAGCTTCTAGCAGGCAGCTCGTTTTTTTTTTTTCTTTTTCTGTTTTTTTTTTTAGAACTACTTATGCACAAGCAAATAAAAGAAATAATAAAAAAAATAAACCTAAATCTAAAGAAAAGGGAACAGGCTCCCAAAAATTACCCAACACAGGTCCAAAATAAAATCAGGGAACAAACCCTCAAAATATGCCCCAGAACAAGGGTTTCAAACTAACTGTAATGAAAAATTAAGTCTTCAGTCTTAATTCTATTCTAATTAAATTAGAGATTAAATACAATGGTGTCCGTCGCGTCCTCGTCCTTCTCCTCTTTTCAAAATTGCTTGTCCACTTCTCGTCTGGCGACGTCAAGGGTCGCCTCTCACAGTGGCTGATTCTTGCACAAAATTGCTCGCACAGAAAAGAAAATAATGAATGGTCAAATCTCTGTGCAATTGACAAATAATCAAAATAAAATTAGGCAAAATTATTGCGTCTGTTGCCTCCCCGGCAACGGCGCCATTTGATCGGGTCGATCTTTCGCTTTTAAGTCGTTTGTAGTTTAATGTGGTGGAAAAATCGACTAATCAATTTTTAATAAGAAATAACCACTCGCAGAGGAGCGGGTCGTTTCCACAGGGAGGCAATAACGTATTAAAATTCGCGCCACTTAAAAATGTTTGTTCGGAGTCAATTTGGACAAGAACCAAGCCAAGATTGCCTTTAGATTAAGGTTTAAGCAAGAAATAATGCTGAAATGGCAATTATGATAAACTACAGGATATTTTCCGCAATGCAGAGTGAATAGAATATGAATAAAATCTGGCAATGGCAGAAAATGTAAATTTTAATCAATGCTTTACTGTAGCAAAACAGGGGAATTTTTCCCCGTTGTCTTGCGCGACGAGGAGCCGATGGCTGGGCGCGGGAAGCTCGGCGGAGGTCCCTTGGATCAAGGGCTTCGAATCGGTGGTGACGGCGAGTCGCGCGGCGGTCGGAGGTGGCCGGACGAGCTCCGGCGGAGGTGCTGCAGGCGGTTGTGCGTGGGCGCGCGGAGGGTCTGCGGAAGGCGCTGGCGCGCGGAGGCGTGGCTGCGGTGGTAGCTGCAGAGGTCGGTTGCTGGCGGTTCTGCAGGTGGCTGTGCGTGGGCGCGCGGAGGGTCTGCGGAAGGCGCTGGCGCGCGGAGGCGTGGCTGCGGTGGTCTGCAGGCGGGCGCTGGCGTGTGCGGTGGAAGCTGCAGAGGGGGCGCTTGCGCGGTGGTTTGCAGATGGCTGTGCGGTGGAAGCTGCAGAGGGGCTGCGGAGGGCGCTGGTGCGCGGAGGCGTGGCGGTGGTAGCTGCAAAGGGGGCGCTTGCGCGGTGGTTTGCAGATGGCTGTGCGGTGGAAGCTGCAGAGGGGCTGCGGAGGGCGCTGGCGCGCGGAGGCGTGGCGGTGGTAGCTGCAGAGGCTGTTGGAGGATGCTGCAGGCTGGTCTGCAGGCGTTGGAGGAGAGCGCGGGCTGATCTGCAGGCGTTGGAGGAGAGCGCGGGCTGATCTGCAGGCGTGCGCAGGTCAGCAGCCGGTGAGCGGTGGAGGGCGCAGGCGGTTTGGTGGCCGGTTGGAGAGTGCAGGCTGAGGAAGTGGAGGTGAGCGGGTAACTTCAGACGTCTGGGAAATTTCCCAGACGTCTTAAGTTACTGAGAGGGTGGCTGATCAGTAGCTTGCGTGGTGGTCTGCGACGACGGCAAGGAAGATGCACGCTGATGTGCTCACGGTAATGCGGGCGAGCTCCGGATGGCAGTGTGGCCTGTCACACCACACGCCCACGGTGGTGGAGACTCGCCGCCACGGTAGAGGCCGGCAGTGTGGATGGAAGAGAGAGGATCTCTCTGCACAGTGGTGAGTCGGTGGCGGAGGCCTGCTGCAGCCGGCAGCTTCCGTGCTCCTTTTATAGTGTCTTGAACAATTTTGAAATCAGCCGCCGACCAGATCCACCACATCCGCTCCCCCTTGAATGGCTTCATCACTGCAGCAGCCGGGCGTTGGAGCGGCAGCCAGCCGTTCTGAAAGAAGACGAATAAAGCAAATATTATTAAAATATTAGGGTTATTTATGTATAGACCCTCAACTTCTATGTTAATAAAAACAATATACCTAATTGGTTATCTAATTAGATGAATGCTATTCTAAGCTAATTCTAAATGCACTTAAGATATGAATGCAATGTATGGATTATGTAATTAGATTAAAACTATGAATTAATCTATTTACATCCTAATTTATACTAAATAAATGTTAGAATTAACCTAATGTGTAGGCACTTAAATACTTAAATAACCCACAACTATGGGCTAATCATGGCTGTAAGTAGGATTTTTATTATTAAAATAATCTTTAAATATCAGAAAATTTTGATTCAGTCAGTTCAAGCCTACTTGGAAATTTAAGTTCATTTGACCTTAGATTAGGCATTGATTCACCCCTTAGTTAATCTGCAATCGTGATTATGCGTTAAAACAACAGAATTAACTCAATTTCCCATTTTCTTCTCTTATTCAGCACAAAACTGAATTATGCTCTTCTTCTATTTATTAATGAGCATTTAAGCTTGGAATCAGGCTAAATTAGGCCAGTTATGGTAGATGATGGCGTTACCATCATAGGGTCTTACAAGCGACAGATTTAATCCATTTAAGAGTATGTACCCGTCGTACTCTATATGGCCAGTGGTAATAGTCACTTATAACTTACCTCCCTGGTTATGTACAAGATGATCATTCATGATGTTGACCCTATTAATCCTGGTCCAAAACATCCAGGAAATGTAATAGATGTTTTACCTTCAACCACTGATCGATGAACTAAAACAGTTGTGGTACACCAGCATGAAGACGTATGATGCAGGAAAGAGAACTCTATAATATGCATGCAGCACTGTTGTGGACCATAAATGACTTTCTGGCATATGCAAATTTGTCAGGTTGGAGTACTAAAGGAAAGCTTGCTTGCCCAGTTTGTATGAAAGATACTCATCACTTGTGATTACTGGAAAGTAAGAAGTTTTGTTACTTAGGACATCGTAGATTTCTACCCATTGAACATAGATGACGAACGTCACAATCTAGGGGTAAATTTGATGGCAGGACATGTCGGTATTGATGTACGATTTGGAGAGCTTGTTAATTAGGGTTAGTTATCACATTGTAGTATGTAGCAATCCAGATGGATGTCATTTTATTTATATACAATTTTTACTGGTTTTATTCCAGGTAGTTCATTGCAAGGTAGTTATTGATATATATTTCTCTATTATCCAAAAATCAACTTTTTTTTCCAAAAATGTTAATTTTATATACAAATGAATGAATAATGAATGAAAGAATCAAAGAATGAACTAAGTGACAAGTCGATTGTTCGCTTTAAAGTCATTTGCAGTTTTATGTGGTGGAAAAATCGACTAATCAATATTTAAAAAGAAATAATGACTTGCAGAGGAGCAGGTCGTATCCACAGGGAGGCAATGACGTATTAAAATTCGCACCAGTTAAAAACATTTGTTTGTAGTTAGTTTGGACAAGAATCAAGCCAAAATTGACTTCAGATTAAGGTTGAAGCAAGAAACAATGCTGAAATAGCAATTTTAAGTAACTAAAGGATATTTGTCGCTATGCAGAATCAATAAAATATTATTAAAAATTGACAATGGCAGAAAATGTAATTTTTAATGGTCGGGTTACTATAGCAAAACAGGGGATTTTTTCCCCTTTGCCTTGCGCGACGAGGAGTGGACGGCCAGACGCGGGAAGCTCGGAGGAAGTTCCTTGGACCGAGGGCTTCGAAGCGGCGGTGGCGGCGTGTCGCACGGTAGCCGGAGGCGGCCGGACGAGCTCCGGTGGAGGTGGCTGCAGCCGGTGCTGCAGCTGCTTTGGCATGAGTTGTAGGCGGGTGCGGGAGCGCGCGTGGCCTATTGGCGGTGAGGACTGCCGCGCGTTGCTGCTGTGTGTTGGCTGGAGGTGTGGTCGCGCACTGCAGCCGGTGCGCGCTATGTTGACGGTGAGAGCGGGTGCGGAAGGCGCGGGGAAGGTGCTGCGGGAGTGGGAGTGATTCTGCAGGTGCGGCTGTAGCTTGCGCGTGGAGATGGCGAAGGCTGCAGGCACGGGGAAGGTGGAGTGAGTGGGCGTGAGGGCTGGAGGCTGTGCACGCCTTGCGTGCGGCTGGAGGTGAGCGGGTGGCTGCTGCGGCGTGGGTGGTGGAAGTGAAGTGGGAGGATGGAGATTGCTGCTAGTGTGGGGGGTGGACATCAGACGTCCGGGAAATTTCTCGGACGTCTTAACTGACTGAAAGGGTGATTGCACAGTAGCTGCGGCGGTGGTTGTTGGTGACAACGACGAGGGAGATGCACGCTAAGGTGCTCACGGTAATGCGGACGAGCTCCGGATGGCGGTGTGGTCTGTCACACCACACGCCCATGGTGGTGGAGACTCGCCGCCACGGTTGAGGCCGGCGGTATGGAATGGAAGAGAGGAGATCTCTCTACACAGTGGTGGTCAGTGGTGGAGGCCTCCCTCGCTCAGAATCCTCTCTCCTCCTTTTGTAGTGGCCTGCAGAAATTTGAAATTAGCTGCCCGACCAGATCCAACACATCCGCTCCTCCTTGAATGGGTTCTTCACTGCGGCAGCTGGTGGCATTGGAGCGGCAACCAGCCGTTCCTGCAAGAAGAAGAATAAAGGAAATAATGTTAAAATATTATGGTCATTTATATACAGACCCTCAACTTTTATGTTAATGAAAATAATGTACCTAATTGGTTAACTAATTAGATGAATGTCATTCTAAGCTAATTCTGAATGCACTTAAAATATGAATGCAATGCATGGATTATGTAATTAAATTAAAAATATGAATTAATATATTTACATCCTAATTTATGCTAAATAAATGTTAGAATTAACCTAATGTCTAGGCACTTAAATACTTAAATAGCCCACAACTATGGGCTAATCAAATACCCCCATGCCTAGTTTTTGCTAGTCCCTAGCAAAATTAAGCGAAACCTAGCACTCCAAGTAGACTAGTCCACTCACTTAGTCTTCCTTCAAAAGCATATTAAGTTCAGACTCTAGACCCAAGGTTCCTAAGTAGTTGCTAAGTTACAGACTAGGTCGGCTAAAGACGAGTTGCAGGCACAAGTTTCCCTGATTTCTGACTCTACCCTAAATTTTATTGATCCCTAAGATTAAAGCATCCGTGCCTGTGCATTGGTCTGAGTTATTTGAGTTAAATTTTTTTTTATATATATATATATTTTGTTTGTTTGATTCTTCTAAGTCTAACCTCAGATCAGCTATCAACACGGTCTGTGTCGGATTCATTGTCCCCATTACCATACCTCGAAGGGTGCTTGGCTTTCGATGCTTCGAGATAGCACCGCCCATAACGACCCCAAGAACTCCTGGTAATCGACACTTCGTGATAGTATCACCCATGGATTTCTTAAGCGAATTCAGGCCTATGGCAATCGGCACTTCGAGATAGGGCCGCCCATGGTACCTGAACCGGACAATGCGCTTACATGCCCCCAGTAGGATGGATATCCTAAGAGACAAGCACCGAGGAGGTAATATGTTACCATCGCATCTTCAAGGTGAGTATATACTCCACCTCTCCTACAGCGGGAACTCTTCCAATCAAAATGTGTTTTCAAGCCTTTCCTAAGTCAAAACTAAGAGAACCAAATCTCTTTTCAGAAAGAAAGAAGTTAATTACCAGACCAAGTGTGTGAAATTTGGATGCTTGGGTTACAAGGACCTGTAAACCAAAAGGTAGAATAAGACTCCAGGTACTACCCTATCTTTTAACTCAAACCCTAGCTTCCCTTCCTCAACCTCTTGAGGAATGGTCCGCAACTTAACTCCTACTTAAGTTTTTAAGTCCACAAAGGACCCTAAAGGTCTAAAGCTAGTAGCTCATTTAGCTTCTAAAGTTTGACCCTAGAATTAACTTAGTCTACCCTAGAGTTCTGATTTGCTTAAGACTGCAGAACTTAGCCAGTTAAGCTCAAAATTTTTTTTTTTCATTTTCTCTTCTTTTTTTTTTATATGCATGCAATAAACAAAATTCCTCAGGTCCTCTCCCCCATGTCTGGTTCAAACAATGTCCTCATTGAAAACAAAAATAGCTAAAGGAAGATATTACCTGAGGCTGAGAATGGTAGGAGCTAAGGCTCCTCAAGAGTGACTTCGTCAACCAGATGGCCATCTAAAGTTATGTATGGTTTTAACCGTTGATCGTTGACGATAAAGGGAGTTGCTAAAGAGGAAGGATTTTTGATCTCCACAGCTCCATGCGGAAATACTTTGGTGATTATGTAAGGCCCATCCCAACGAGATTTTAACTTCCCAGGAAAAAGCTTAAGTCTGGAATTGAAAAGCCAGACTTGTTGGTTGGGCTCAAAGGTCTTTCGAAGAATAAACTTATCATGCAAGACCTTAGTTCTTTCTTTATAAGCTTGAGAGGTGTCATAAGCATCATTCCTCAGTGTAACGAACGCGTACCCCAGACGTCTTTTAAGACGTCTGGGAGGTGGCCCAGACGTCGGACCAGACGTCTGTGATCACATCCAGACGTCTGACCAGACGTCTGGGATCATTTCCAGACGTCTGGAAATCCGTTAATTTCGACACGCGCGGGTCGTCTGCACGCCTGAGCTCGCAGACCGGATATTCGCTTATTCCCTCTTTCCCTGCGGCTGCAGACGCCTGCCACATCCTCACTCTCCTCCTCGCGCGGCCTTAAAAGGCCACGCGCTCCCTCCTGTCATCTCCACCGTCTCCTCCCCCTTCTCCTTCAGCCAGTGAGCGTGAGCGCGAGCGCGAGGGCAGCAGCGGCGGCCGCAGTGAGCGCGGAGGAGGTGCGGCGTGCGAGAGCGGAGCTCTACCGTGAGGGCGAGCTCGCCGGGGCTGCTAGGGCTGGCCAGCGGAGGGCGTAGGGGGCGCGGAGTGACGTGGAGGGGGGACTGCTGTGGTCTGAGCAGCAGGCGCGCGAGGTGCGACGTGGGCGGCGTCGCGAGCGAAGGCCGAGTGGTGCCCTGATTCTGGAAGAATTTCCAGAATCAGACGTCTGGGTTGATAGCCAGACGGCGAGGGCGACGTTTGGAAGACCTTCCAGACGTCTGAAAGGTGAGTTTTTCCGTCTTCTTCTTCCTTCCTGTCGACTGACCGTACTGAGGGAGGGAGATGGGTGTGCGCAGGCTAAGTGATTCGCCATCCAACGTGAATCAGACGTCTGACTGTTGTACCAGACGGAGGGAGCGACCTCCAGACGTCCGGGGTGACCATCGAACGTCTGGCAGCTAGGCCAGACGTCCCCTCAGACTTCTGGACGTCTGGGAAACCACGCTGAGCAGGTAATTCTCTGATCCACTTTTTAAGACGTCTGGAAGAAGTTCCAGACGTCTGATTTTGCACAGTGTCGTCATTTTCGACCCGTTTAGGGCCCGTTCAGGTTCCGTTTTCCGTGATTCGAGTTGCGTTCTTTTCAGAATTAATCCCTCTACCCGTCTACAGTAGCTATACACTGTTTTGAGACACTCCTTGTGTTTGATCCTTGTGATAGGACCTCCTTCAGTTGCAGTCTTGGGAGTTGCGGAGGCACGCGGGATTCCCGATCACGCCCCCATTACTCCCGTTGTACCTGGTAGAGTGGTTTTAAGTTATTAATAAAATCTGTTAAAGTATGGAACCATAACTAGAGCCTAGGACGTTGCATGAATCCTAGGAATGAGAAATATATGATAGCTCCTAGGTGTTGCATGAATCCTAGGGTTGGAAAACTAGATTGTATGATAGATCCTAGGATATGGCATGAATCCTAGGATGGGAAAAACTAGTGGAATGTATAATATTGCAGTCTTGGAAAATGGAAAGAGATATAAAGCTGCCTGTAATTTGAATTAACAGCTGCCTGTTGTGAATAAATAACGTGGTTGAGAACAGGGATTGTAAGAATGTGAAACTGGAAAGTGAAACCTGGATGTTTGAGTAAAAAGGATGGAACCCTACGGGGAAGTAGGAGTAGAACTCCTGGAAAGTGAATGGAATAGTATTGGGGAAGTGAGCTGGCCCTTGAGTACGGAGTACCAAGGAGAGCGACTGTCCCCCTGTTTAGTGCAGAGCGGAGCCAGCCGCCCCAGGGACCCGGGGTTAGGACTGGCCACTCTGTACGGACTTGCTGGCCCTCGCGTACGTAGTACCGAGGAGAGCTACTAGTGTAGGGAGGTACTAGCTACCCCACGGGCCCCGGAGTTCTGCTAGCCTCCCACACCGACTTGTTAGGCCCGCTGGGGCAAACCAGGGTAGTCAAGCGAGGGTGCGCGGACTGTGGAGGGGCAAGGCTGCGGTTTGGTTACTGTGGAGGGGTTGGACCCCTGTTACTAAGAGGGCTCTGCCCTGGACTGGTTCCGTGCTGTGCTTTGGGCGCACCCGTTAATGGAAACTACTGACCGCGTGCCAGTACGGGTTAGCTACCTGTGCGTTTATCGCGCGTGCTGTAGTCACCGTTACGTCTGTCAGTGACCTTGGGGTGGTTGACTGAGGGTAGGATCACCACGGGGGACTCTCCCGGCCAGGAGAGCACCACGTGCTACTTCTACTTTTTGGAAAAGACTGCAATCAAGATTGTTCCCACGAGGAACATTCGAGATCAAGAAAAAGATCTGGGGAATAAATGAAATAGTGAGACAATTGAAAGATGTGAATAAAGAAAGTAATAGAACATAACAGCTACTGTACACTCTACGGTTGTCTTTAGTTTAGCTGCCACTCTACTCAGCGTTTTGCTGACGTGTTACACTCGTTACCTTTTTCAGGACCAGGTGTTGAGCAGCCAGGGCCAGCGGCTGCAGAGGACGTTGGGCCGAGTAGGGTCCAGTAGAGTTACCACTGTCTTTTGTACCTCTTTGTTTCAGTTATAGTGAGTAGTTCTTGTTTCCGCTGTACTTTTCTTTACCTGCAGTTCATGTTATATGATAAATGTTGTTCTACTGTTGTGGTGGTATATACTGTAGTAGTTTCTTTCCTTACTGCTGTACTTTCTTACTGTTAGTTATATTCATGCTGAATGTGGTTTATTTTTACTGCTCTTTTGGTTACTTCCTCGTTGGACGACTAGGTCTTGGGATTAGTCGAGTCGGTCCGGTTCTCGTGTCTCGTAGGGACTTGGGAACCGGGTCGTTACACTCAGCTCCTCAAGCTCACTTAATTCTAGAAGTCGTGCCTTACCTGCCTTCTCTAAATCCATGTTAACACTTCGAATAGCCCAAAGTGCTTTATGTTCCAACTCAACAGGTAGATGGCACGCTTTTCCATACACCATCCGAAAGGGAGAAGTACCCAAAGGGGTCTTATAGGCCGTTCGATAAGCCCACAAAGCATCATCGAGCTTTTGGGACCATTCTTTCCTATCAGGTTTAACGGTCTTTTCCAAAATATTTTTTATGTCCCTATTTGATACTTCAACCTGGCCACTTGTCTGAGGGTGGTAAGGGGTAGCAACCTTGTGAGTCACTCCCAAACTCTTAATTAACCGATTGAAGTGGTGGTTTCGAAAATGAGGTCCCCCATCACTTATAATAGTCTTGGGGCAGCTGAAACGGGATATGATATTGGCCTTCACAAATTTCAAAACCACAGAGTGGTCATTTGTGCACGTAGGAATGGCCTCTATCCATTTAGAGACATAATCAATTGCCACCAAGATATATTCAAAACCATGGGACGACGGGAAGGGGCCCATAAAGTCAATTCCCCACAGATCAAAAATTTCAACAGATTGAATAGGATGTCGATGCATTTCATTCTTCTTCCCAATCATTCCAGTCCGTTGACATCTAATACAGGCCTTAACAAAATTATGAGAATCCTTAAATAAGGAAGGCCACCAAAAATCGGACTGGAGAACCTTAAAAGCAGTTTTCTTAGCACCAAAGTGTCCTCCACAATGAAGTTCATGGCAAAAACTCAGCATACTTTGTTGTTCCTCTTCAGGCACACAACGTCTTAATACTTGGTCTTGTCCAATTCTAAATAATTCTGGCTCTTCCCAATGAAAATATCTTGCTTGAGAAATGAATCTCTTTCTTTTCTACTCATCCCAAGAGCCAGGAGTTTGTCCAGTGACCAAGTAATTTACAGTGTCTGCATACCAAGGTAAAGTTGGTGTTACCGCCATCAGAGTTTCATCGGGAAATGTCTCGCGAATGTCTCTAGAAAGAGAGTCATTAAGAGGAAGGCGAGACAGGTGGTCAGCCACAACATTTTCTACTCCTTTCTTTTCACGTATTTCCAAGTCAAATTCTTGAAGGAGTAAGGTCCACCTAATCAGACGTGGCTTAGAATCTTTCTTAGCAATGAGATGTTTCACTGTTGCATGATCAGTAAAAATAACCACCTTAGACCCAAGTAGATAAGACCTAAACTTCTCCAGAGCAAAAACTACAGCAAGTAATTCTTTTTCAGTGACGGTGTAGTTTTGCTGAGGTTCGGTTAAAGTCTTGCTTGCATAATGCAGCACATGAGGTCTTCCCTCAACCCTTTGTCCAAGGACAGCTCCCACTGCATAATCCGAGGCATCACACATAAGCTAAAATGGGAGTGTCCAATCAGGAGCTTGGAGAATAGGCACAAAGATCAAGGCCTCCTTTAGAGTTTGAAAGGCCTCGGCACACTTTGAATCAAAATTGAAGGGAGATTCCTTCACCAACAAGTCACAAAGTGGCCTAGAAATCTTACTTAAATTTTTAATAAAGAGCCTATAAAAGCCAGCATGGCCCAGAAAGGATCTAATCTGTTTGACATTCGTAGGCAATGGAAGTTTGGAAATAGAATCAATCTTGGCTTTATCTACTTCCAAACCTTGCTCGGATACAACATGCCTAAGTACAATTCCTTTCTATATCATGAAGTGACTTTTCTCCCAGCTGAGGACTAAACTAGTCTCCTTACATCGTTTCAACACATTCTCTAGGTGCAGGAGACACTGGTTGAAAGACGAGCCATAAATACTTCGACACACTCGTCAATCATGTCGGAAAAGATAGACATCATACACCGCTGGAAAGTTGAAGGGGCATTACATAATCCAAACGGCATACGCCTGAATGCAAAAGTACCGTAAGGACTCGTGAATGTCATCTTTTCCTGGTCATCAGGAAACACTGCCACCTGATTGTACCCAGAATATCCATCGAGAAAGCAATAGTACTTATTCCCTGCCAATTTTTCGAGAATTTGATCAATAAAAGGCAAAGGAAAGTGATCCTTCTGGGTAGCGGTGTTTAGCTTGCGGTAATCAATACAGACCCTCCATCCAGTTGAGGGTTTAGTGACAACTTGTTCACCTTGGTCGTTGAGTTCCATAGTAAAGCCTGCTTTCTTTGGCACCACATGAATGGGACTGACCCATTTACTGTCAGCAATGGGATATATGATCCCGGCGTCCAACCACTTCAGGATTTCCTTTTTTACAACCTCCCTCATATTAGGGTTCAGATGTCTCTACATGTCCCTAAAAGGCTTGATGGAATCATTAGTATAAATGTGGTGCATGAAGAGTGTAGAGTCTATACCCTTAATGTCAGCAATGCTCCAAGCAATAGCTTCCTTGTGCCTAGATAGACATTCAAGCAAGGCTCCCTCCTGTGCCTCAGATAGCACAACAGAAATGATAACGGGGAGCGTATCATTGGCACCAAGGAAAACATACTTGAGAGTGTCAGGGAGGGGTTTCAACTCAAGGTCGGGGGCTTGTATGGTTGAGGGTTTCATAATAGATGTCCCCATCTCAGGTAGCAAATCTACCTTCTGCGGAAATGATGGGGGAAGAGACTCAGTAGAAACTCCTAGCAATTCCTCTAGTTCTAGTATATCCCCTTCACATTCCTCCAAGAGATGGGAATGCTCATTTAGCATGACATGCTGAAGGGGGTCATCACATAACATTGCAGGAGTTACCTCTTCAATCAGGTCATCTATTACCTCAACTTGAGAACAATCCTCAAGTCTGGCTTGTTTGTAAGCATCAAACACATTAAGCCGGATTTTCCTGTTCCCAAAGCCCATTTTCAATGCCCCAGTATTGCAATTAATTGAAGCATGAGAAGTTGCAAGGAAGGGGCGGCCCAAAAATGATGGAGGGTTTGGTTGGCTTGTTTGTAGGGTCAGTGTCCAAAACAAAGAAGTCAACGGGAAAGAAGAAATCCTCCACTCTTATGAGGACATCTTCCAAAATTCCCCGTGGTGTCTTAAGTGATCGATCAACAACTTGAAGGATTACAGGGCTAGGCTTCAGATTGCCTCCCCCAAGTTGTTCATACACGTAGCTCGGAAGGATGTTCACCCTTGCACCCAGATCAAGTAGAGCCTCATCAATTTGTAAGTCACCAATAACTACAGAGATGTATGGGGCTCTTGGGTCCTTAAGTTTCGGGGGTGTGCCATGTTGAACAATTGAGCTAACAGAATTAGGCAGGACAACTTTTGATTGGACCTGTTTTCTAGATTGCCGCTTTTTCGTGCACAGGTCCTTTAAGAAGTGGGCATAAGACGGAATCTTCCTGATAGCTTCAAGCAAAGGCAGGTTAATCTGCACTTGCTTGAAAGTTTCCATAATCTCATCCGTCTTATCTTTGGCTCCAGATGAGCCAGTAGAAGTCTGCCCAGAGGTGGATAAGTGCTCTGGAAAAGGCACTCTCGATCTCTGGGTGGAAGGGTTGTCATGTCGAGTAAGGTGTGGAACGGGGGCAACTTCTTCCGGTGAGGTGATTTCAAGTGGAGAAGATTTGGGCAAGTCTTCTCCGGTGGGGGTGAAAGTCGGGGTGGATGGTTTTTTAGGGGGTCAGACTATAGGAGCATCGGGTTTGGAAATTTCTTTCCCACTCCTCAGAATAGTCACCACCTGAGCATGGTCCCTAAAGACAATCCCTTTTCCTTTAGGATTTTCGTCAGCAGCACTAGGGAGCTTCCCAGTCTCCCTCTGTCTAACAGCCTCAACAAGGTGTCCAATTTGTGATTTCATCTCATGTATAGCCTTGTCATGAGATTGGATGATGGCACTTTGACTTTCTTGCATAGTTTTCAACATCGCCTTTAATTCATCCATCTCAGAGGTTTTAGGTTGGGCAAAGGTCTGAGGTTGGTTCATTTGATGGTTTTGAAAGGATTGTGGTTTGTAATTCCCTGAATTTGAGACATTTCCTTGTCTCCATGAAAAGTTTGGGTGGTTCCTCCATCCCTCATTATAAGTGTTGGAGAAAGGATCATTACGAGGTCTTGGACGGAACCCTTGAGCGGCATTCAAATCCGCTTGTACAAGATCAGGGAATTGGGAGGCCAAGTGGCAATCCACAGTGGCGTGTGTATTGCCTTGACAAATTACGCATTCGGAAGCTTGGGATGTGGAGGTGTTAGGTACGAATGAACTCGGGTTCGACATAAGCCTTTCCATGTTTTGATTCAATAATTGAATCTGATAGGTTAAATTCTGGGTGTCCGTTGATTCATTCTCCTCCAACTTTCTTTGCATGAGAGTGGGCTTTCTATCCATGTAGGCAGAATTCAAGTGAATAGAATTCTCACTCAAAGTATCAAATAAGTTCCAAGCTTCATCCTCAGTCTTAGATAGAAAGGTTCCTGCACAAGCACCATCCATAGTTTGCCTATGCGAATCATTAAGTTCGGTGTATAACCTTTCAACCAGTTGCCATTTAGGCACCTGGTGATGTAGGCAAAGTCTCAGCAAATCATTAAAGCGCTCCCACGCATCATGGAATGCTTCCCCATCCTTTTGAACAAAACTCATAATTTCCCTCTTAAAGTGATTTGTTTTGCTCATGGGGAAGTACTTCTTCAAAAACTCCTTCTTCAGGGCATCCCAAGTATTTATATTATCAAGGGTGTGATACCAATACTTGGCTTTGTCCTTTAGGGAGAAGGGAAAGAGGGTTCACATTTGAGCGTCATCAGTAACGCCCTGTAGCTTCACCGTGGAACAGACCTCGGTGAATTTCTCAATATGCCTGTAAGGGTCTTCCCTAGAAGTACCATAAAAGGAGGGTAGCAAGGATATGGTACTACTTTTGATCTCATACGGATTGTCCCCTCCAGGTCTACGTAGTGCTGGGCCAGCTTGATTGGTTGGGATGAAATATTCCTTAAGGCTCCTTTGACCGGCCATTTCTACCCTTGGAAGGTCTCTTCTTAGGATTCTTTCAGGTTCAGGATCAAATACAAGTTGTCTCCTCAGAGAACGCCTACCAAGCATGCACTACAAACACAATTCAAAAGGACTTGTTTGGTCTTTACAGATTTAGGCTTTTGACTTTAGTTCAAATTGTAGGTGACAAAACAAGTTGCCCAATCAATTACGCGCCTATTGTCAACCTTCGAAATGCCTAAAAAGACCTAGTTGGAGCTTAAGTATTCTTCCCTAAATCTCAAATGGTCAAGTAAATCCAAAGACGGAAGATCGAGGGATGCAAGTAGGCCTAAGCCTTCCTTTGAAGCTGTGCTTTCGTGGTGCTTCTCAACTACCCCCAAAAATCCGTGACAGGGTATCCCCCTCTTTGGATTTACAAAACCTTTGATCTCAAGTTCCGAACACTTCAGAATCCAACAGTAGGAGGGCTCTTGTCCTAGTCATTTCAAGACTTAGGAGTGTCTAAATGAATGCTGTGGTGCAACAGATATAAGTGTGCATTCACCGCAAAAGGATTTTGAATTTTGAATCGCACACCACGTTTTACAATCAAGCCCTTGATTTTTAGATGTCCCTCCTTTAATTAGTCCTTTTTTTTTTTCGAATATATGTGACTACTTGTTAAATAGCTTCAAGACAAACTTTGTGGTCTTTGAATTAAATCCCAAATGCAATGTGTGATCAAGAATAGGATGCAAAGTAAGAGAATGCGTACCTTGCTTCCAGCAATCAACAATGCAAAAATGCACGCAATGCAGAGAAATAAATCTAGAGGCTGCTCATACAGACCTAAATGGTTCCTCCTAGGGCAGGCAGCTTCTAGCAGGCAGCTCGTTTTTTTATTTTTTTTAATTTTTAAACTACTTATGCACAAGCAAATAAAAGTAATCAATAAACTAAAAACCTAAATCTAAAGAAAAGGGAACATGCTCCCAAAAATTACCCAACACAGGCCCAAAACAAAATCGGGGAACAAATCCCTCAAAATATACCCCAGAACAAGGGTTTCAAACCAATTGCAATGAAAAATTAAATCTAAGTCTTAATTCTATCAGACTAGCGACTAAATATACAATGGTGTCCATCGCGTCCTCGGCCTTCTCCTCCTTTCAAAATTGCTTGTCCAATTCTCCTCTGGCGATGTCAAGGGTTGCCTTCTCACAGTGGCTGATTCTTGCACAAATTTTCTCGCACAGAAAAGAAAATAATAAATGGTTAAATCACTGTGCAATTGACAAATAATCAAAATAAGAAATTATTGCGTCTGTTGCCTCCCCGGCAACGGCGCCATTTGGCTAGTCTATTATTCGCTTTAAAGTCGTTTGCAGTTTTATGTGGTGGAAAAATCGGCTAATCAATATTTAAAAAGAAATAACCACTCGCAGAGGAGCGGGTCATATCCACAGGGAGGCAATGATGTATTAAAATTCACACCAGTTAAAAACGTTTGTTCGTAGTTAGTTTGGACAAGAATCAAGCCAAAATTGGCTTCAGATTAAGGTTGAAGCAAGAAACAATGTTGGAATAGCAATTTTAAGTAACTAGAGGATATTTGTCGCAATGCAGAATCAATAAAATATTATTAAAAATTGACAATGGCAGAAAATGTAATTTTTAATGGCCGGGTTACGGTAGCAAAACAAGGGATTTTTTCCCCTTTGCCTTGCGCGACGAGGAGTGGACGGCCGGACACGGGAAGCTCGGAGGAAGTTCCTTGGATCGAGGGCTTCGAAGCGGTGGTGGCGGCGTGTCATACGGCTACCGGAGGTGGCCGGATGAGCTCCGGCGGAGGTGGCTACAGCCGGTGCTACAGCTGCTTTGGGGTGCGTTGCAGACGGGTGCGGGAGAGTGCACGGCCTGTTGGCGGTGAGGACTGCCGCGCGGTGCTGCTGTGTGTTTGCTGGAGGCGTGGGCGCGCACTGCAGCCGGTGCACGCTATGTTGACGGTGAGAGCGGGTGCGGCAGGCGCAGGGAATGTGCTGCGGGCGTGGGAGTGATTCTGCAGGTGCGGCTGCAGCTAGCGTGGGTGCACAGGCGGTTGCGCGAGGAGATGGCAAAGGCTGCAGGCGCGAGGAAGGTGGAGTGAGCGGGCGTGAGGGCTGGAGGCTGTGCACGGCTTGCGTGCGGCTGGAGGTGAGCAGGTGGCTGCTGCGGCGTGGGTGGTGGAAGTGAAGTGGGAGGACGGAGATTGCTGCTAGAGTGGGGGGTGGACTTCAGATGTCCGGGAAATTTCCCGGACATCTTAACTGACTGAAAGGGTGATTGCACAGTAGCTGCGGCGGTGGTTGTTGGTGACGACGACGAGGGAGATGCACGCTAAGGTGCTCACGGTAATGCGGACGAGCTCCGGATGGCGGTGTGGTCTGTCACACCACACGCCCACGGTTGTGGAGACTCGCCGCCACGGTTGAGGCCGGCAGTATGGAATGGAAAAGAGGAGATCTCTCTGCACAGTGGTGGTCAGTGGTGGAGGCCTCCCTCGCTCAGCATCCTCTCTCCTTTTGTAGTGGCCTGCAGAAATTTGAAATCAGCTGCCTGACCAGATCCAACACATCTGCTCCTCCTTGAATGGGTTCTTCACTGTGGCAGCTGGTGGCGTTGGAGCGGCAGCCAGCCGTTCCTACAAGAAGAAGAATAAAGAAAATAATGTTAAAATATTGTGGTCATTTATATACAGACCCTCAACTTTTATGTTAATGAAAACAATGTACCTAATTGGTTAACTAATTAGATGGATGTCATTCTAAGCTAATTCTAAATGCACTTAAAATATGAATGCAATGCATGGATTATGTAATTAAATTAAAAATATGAATTAATCTATTTACATCCTAATTTATGCTAAATAAATGTTAGAATTAACCTAATTTCCAGGCACTTAAATACTTAAATAGCCCACAACTATGGGCTAACCACTAAGCTAAGTCAATTATATACAAAAATGAATTAATAAGTGTTATTGACAATGCTTCAAATATATAAAATGGTAGAAAGGCATTAAAAATTAATCTAAACTAATTTAGGTTAGTTATGTATAATACTATCTAATTAATGCCTTAATATAGGCATAAAAAGACTATCTATACTAACATATATAACTAACTATACTAACATATATAACTATGTATACTAACATCTCTAAATGCCACTAAAAACCTTTTTAAAAGCACATATATACAAGGCAAAAATAGTGTATATATTATATATTTACTAATATAAACTCTTTACCTACGTATATACATTTATACTAACTAATACTTATACTATATATATACAACACACATACTTATACTACTCAACACTTGGTCTATACAACACACATATACTAACTCAACACTCAGACTTAACCATTTTTAATTTAACCCAAGTTTACCCTTCACTTAACCAAAAATTAGTGATTTGTGGGCCCAACCCTTCGTAGGATCAACAACTCATAGGGGCCAGATCGACCACTACTAATCTTGGGCCCTAGTGTTTATTAGGTTGATTTTTGCATGGTTTTGAGCCTATACAAGCCCACAAGAATGGCTCTGAGCTTATGCCCACACTAGGGCTAACGTATAACCAGGTTTACTAATTGCTATGGAATCCGACCCCTACTCTTGGGACAAGGAGCTTACGAGCGGCTTTCTTTAAATAACGCTACAAGTAGTTGAATCTTTTTGATGTGGCACCATTCTGGCATGCCAGGTTGGAGTTTATTGGTGACTTTGAGGCTTAATATAATGCTTAAATTATTAATTAATTTATAATAAATTATATACACAGGTAGCCTATAAATAGAGCTACTTATTGGTATAATTATTTTATAGTAATTAAATATATAAATATATTTAAAAAGTTGTTAAAGTTAAGCATAAATACACTTTGGTTTATTATTTAATTTCTTAATTAAAATATAAATTAATGAATTAATTGTACAATTGGCTTATAAATTAGTTAACGTATATTGTTAACTTATTATTAAAGATTTTTAATTTATTTTTATTTATTTATTTTGATTTATATACATTTAATTACACATTTTATACATATATACATATATATAGTATAAACACTATCCTATAGTATAAATAAGTTATAAATATCTTAAAAATACTTAAAACTACTGTATGCACATGTACAACATAATTTACTTTAATAATTCATTAAATTACTAATTTAAATCACATTAACTTAATAATATAACTAATTAACTTATAAACGTAATATGTACAGTATATAAATAAATACATAAATATAGGGATATATTACTGTACATTATAAGTACTTTAAATTATATCTACAATTAAAATTATAAATAGAAGTATATACATATCTATTTATAAATACTTAGGATTATGTATATATACTATAAATAAATAAGTATATAATTATATTATTAAACTACATACTGAATAGCTTAACATAATTACTCACTTAAGTAAATATAATAGATATATAAGTTATTTACATACATTATGGATATATAAGTTACTATATACAATTAACTTAATATTATATTATATACAAGTATAAATACTATATACAAGGTATTTTTATGGATTTTTGAAGCTTTTCAGATTTTTATTTTCTTTTAGTGTTTCATAGAGATAGGAGAAGAGGGAGGAAATTTGAGAAGAGAGGAGAAGAACTCTTTTTGTTGTTTTTGTGTGTTTTTCTTTTATTTCATACCAAAGAAGACTTAGACATCTACCGGTATGTTCTACTATTTATAGGACTTGAAACCTAACCTAACTTGACGCACACCTAAAGCTAACCCTATTCTTACTCAAGACACTTTTCTTTTATTTATTTACATTATTTTTGTATTTTTTTTCTATCTTTACAAGTTGGGTAAGACATGGCTTTTTAAAGGGTGTAAGACTTAAACTCAAAGCCTTAAAAACTCATCTAAAGTGCTGGAATGAAATAATAAGGTAGTATAAACATCCAGCATCTGACCAGATTGGATTTAGCCTCAAACACATGATTTATTCATTGAATTAATGATCAAAACACTTTTTTGGATAGAATTCACATTGCTCATTGTCGATAGAAATTTCTACAAGGCTTTATAATGGATTACAAATTATTTCAAAGCCATAGAAGTTATCTGAACATTTTGGGAATAAAAAATCAATTATGAGAAACTTACATATATCAATGGAAACCAGAATCACACTTATACTATGATATAAATGCATATGTCCATCATTAAAATGTGATTTATATAGTTAACAACTTTGATTGCTGACAAAGAATCTCAATTATAGATTTGCAACTCTTTGATGCAAACTAAAATTGATCATTTGTACATGAATGCTTCTTAAGTTGATCTAACATTAGAATAGCTTGGAGAATACATTTAAACTTTAAGCACTCAGTAGAATCAACTCATATCTTCAGTTTCAATTTCCAGCAGGTCCTAACTCATTGTATTGTCAAAGAGGGATTTGTGTCTAATTAAAGCCTGATCTCCTCAGTACAAATTTTCTTTTATCATCTGAAAACAAGTCTATGCATTTTTCATTCCAAATTCTCAGTGAAGCTCTCATTTAATCCTAGATCCAAAATAGACTCCTTATTGAAAATTCTCTGTTATAACTTCATTTAGATCATTTAGTACAACCTTTACTATCCAAAAACACTTTAGAACTATTTTGAAAGTCCCAAAAACTTATGCTATTACTCAAATACATTTCCTTGATAAAGAAACCATTTGTAAATCTTGTCTGATAACTCCAGAATAGTGAATGAATGCTTAGGTACTGAGTTCACATTAGACCTGGGCATCAAAACCAATAAGCTCAAAATTTCATTCAAAACATTGAAACCTCATTCTCAGGTGTTGTAAATACTTGTTAGAGGATTTGAAATCATGCAAAACTAGATCCAAATCTCAAAAGCTTCAGAAACCCTAATCAATCTCTTCTCTTATGCTATAGACACCATAAAGGAAAGGAATCAAATCAAGATTTCAAATTTCCTCAAAACAAAATTCAGAACATCATTATATCATCTTAGACTTCATTCAATTCTGAAATGTAGATTAAAACTCATTTGACCTGAGATCAGGCTATTGCCCACTTGGGTTTTTAATCTGAATCGCTAGACTAACTTGATCAGCTAGGATCTCTGCACACTATTAATTAGTGTTCAAAGATCTTATATGACCCTTATAAAATAATTAGATCATTGTAATGGCCTCAAATTTGTGCATTGGATTTTCCTCAACCATGCTTTCCAGTGATGAACATAAAATAGTATCGAAATAAAAATTATGCATAAGCTTAAGAAGCGATTAAAACTAAATCCAAATAGCTCACACCCATCGCAATCAATCCAAGTACACTGATATAAACTCAATTTGATCAATTAAACTTGATTAAAACCACATTACTCCAAAAATTCATCAATCAAGCATGGGAATCAAATTAAAATAAATCAATCAAATTAGCTCAATTCAAATCAAAGGGAGGGTCCTTGTGATCAAATGAGATGAATGGACAAACCCTCAAGTGGAATTAAGAGCACTTGAGATCTAAAAGCTAGAAAGCTTTAGATCTAAAATGGCTATGATGGAGGGCGGGTGAATTGCGATTAAAATAGTAAGCGAAGTGTATGAAAGTGATCATGAAGTGCGAGGGAAGATTTTTGATCAACTGGATGAGTGCGGATTACTCTATGATCAGGATTGATTATAGAGGTAGAATCTAAGAAGTGAAGTGCTAACTCTAATCTACTCCTATTCTAACACAATTGAACGATGAATTCTAATCTAAACTATCCAATTAAGCTAGAAAAGTATTAAATCTAACTAATAAAGTAGTAAACTACACTAGGAAAGCAATTAAATCTAGCTTAAGGATGAAGGTGACTCTATGGGATCAACAACTGATGGCTGAAGAGGACAAAAGGAGAGGAACCTCCAGCGGAAAAAGGAGGCTCTCTGGGACCAACGCCTGGTTGTTGAAGGGGAAGAACTGAGGGAGAAAGTGGCTGCTGTCACCGACCACCGAGGAAGGGGAAAATGGAGTTGGAGGGTTGGATGAAGGGATCAGCTCAAAGGGAGGGAGTTGATAGCCTCACACAAGTGGGTATGGAGGTGCTTATATTGGTGTGAGGAGTAGGGAGTGACCGGGTAGTGTAGGTGTGAGCATTTACAGATCAACGGCTAAGGAAATGGCTGAGAGTGGGAACTTTTGTGATAAAACTAGCCGTTGGATCAGATCTAGAGACCGACGTGATTAGGTGTGCACCAGCGATTGAATGTTCAATCAAGATCCATTATTGGATCAATGGTGGAGGGAATGGACGGTGGCTATTGCATGTGTTCTTTGCGCATGAACAGTATGCGAGAAGAGTTCCTAGGTGTAAAGGTGAATTTATATTGAGGCCTAAAAGAGGCGAAACAATATGACATTAGCAAGAGAGCCCATAAGTAAAGAGAACTATGACCAACGGGTCCCTGAATGATTGCAGATGAGTTCTTGGAATGTTTTAGCTTAAGAAAATGTGAAGACTTGATTGTATAAGAAGGACCTAATTAAAAAACATTAAATACAAGGTCCTAATGTTGTCAGAATGCAATGAACATTTTATGGCATATTAATGGAACACATTAGAATATAATTCAACCATTGATTTTTACTTTCAAGCTCAAATTGGTGTTCAATTGACATTCAGATCATCCAAGTATGTTTTATGTATAGAATATCTCAAAATATGACCTAATTATGCGTTTTTAAAATAGAATTACTGTTTTAGGCTATTTTCATTAATTCCCACACTTAACTTATTTATCATGTTAGTAAGATAATGTTCAACCTAGTTTCTAGCTTAGCTTGGAGATTTAGCTAGGATGAGCCACACCTCACCAGGTATTCAAAGAAAAATCCAAAGAATAAACTTAGTACATATTCTCTCAGGTTGCCGGGTTAGGTTATCATGGAGAGATTACAAGAAATGGGTGAGATACAGTTAGGTCGACCATTCAAACAAGATCAGATGACCTTGAAAATTCTGGGTTTCGAAAGCAAAACATTCTTTTTATGGAGATAGCATACTGAAAAGATGTTACAATATGCCATAATTTAGATGTTATGCACATTGAAAAGAATGTGATGGACAATATCTTAGACATATTAAATCTGACGATGATCCAAAGGGCACGGTGAAAACAAGACATGAAGAGTTTGGGGATATGTCCTGAGTTGCATATTCATGAGGAGGATGGCTACATCCCACCTGGTATTTACAATTTGAATCACAATCAGAAGAGTAGATGTTCTTCTTCTTAAAAGACATTCGGGTGCCAGATGATTTTTCGTCGTAACTTTCCCATTGTGTGAATGAAGCGTAAAAGAAGATATTTGGCTTGAAAAGTCACGACTCCCATGTTTATATGCAAGTATTGTTTCCACTGGCGATACAGGAGATACTGCCTGAGCCAGTTGTTGATTCATTCACAGAAATGAGCAGATTTTTCAAAGTTGTTTGTTCAAAGACACTACAAAATGATATGCTGGACCACTGGAATAAATAAATAGTGATTACTCTCTGTAAGATGGAACAAATTTTTCCTCCAGCCTTCTTCGATGTAATGTTTCATCTCATGTTGCATCTTGCAAATGAATTGAGAATCAGTGGACCTATACAATTCAGATGGATGTATCCTGTGGAGCATTTTTTGAGAAAGCTAAAAGATTATGTCTTGAATAAGGCCAAGATGAAAGGTTCAATTGTAGAGGGTTATCTCATGGAGGAGTATATAAATTTTACCTCTATGTACATGAATGAAACAGATAACTGCTTTAATAAACTTTAAAGGAACTATGAGGGGGAATATAATGACAAGGATGAAGAATGTCTATTGATTTTTGATATTAGAGGAAGGTCGATTCTTCATACAGAACACAAGCTAATTTCAGAAATTGATAGACATTGGGCACATCTATATATTTTAAAGCAAATTCCAGAGATTGATCTATTCTATGAGGAATTCGAATGATTATCTCATTCAAGTACATATGAATTTTACTTCTTGAATTGGTTTAACAATCTTGTTAATCAATTGAAAGAGGATAAGGACCCATAATGGATACCAGATTTTGATGTAATTGCTGATACACCATTACATTATGCACATTACCACTCTGGGTATATAATAAATGGGTTTAGATTCAGAATAAAAGAAATTGATGATAGAAAGGTTACACAACAGGTTGGAGTTGTTAATTCTGATATTACCACCGGTATAGATGGATACTACGGTGAAATCCATGAAATTGTTGAGATCAGCTACAGATATGATCACAGAGTTGTCTTATTTAAATGTCATTAGTTTGATGTTTTTAAAGAGGGCATGGTTTCAAAATTGATAAAAAATGAAATTTCTTGAGTTTAAATTGTAATCATCAAATTCTTTAGTCTTTTGAACCATTCACATTGGCATGTCAAGCAGTAGAAGTGTTTTACATCCCTGATAATTGTCAAAGAGGTTGGGTTATAACAATAAGAATAGTACTATGCAATCATTTTGATGCACAATATGAGGCATATTAAGAATTAATGGAAGAAGGTCATATAGATTCAAATGAAATAGATGTGAATATTTAAGGTTAGTAATAATTTCTTTACTTTGTTTTATTTTTATTTTACTTATGCATTTTATATTTTCGTGTTTCTGTACTTCCTTTGTGTATTTGTTTCATTATAGGTTTACTTTATGTAATTGTTTATTTTTACATTAATGCTTTATATATTATTTTCAGCTGTACTACTTTTTTATTTATTTGTTATTGCATGTGAAGGGGTTTAAGAAAAAAGTCAGTAAGAAGGCTCCATGTTGTTACAGTTTCGTCGAGTGTTAAGAAAAGTATGCGTCGTAGTATAATTGACAAAATCTTACAACGAACATTTAAATTTATAAACTCAGAATCTAAAGGGAGTCTGAGATCATTTGCAGGGAGCAAATATGGAACTCGCACAATAATCTTCATTTCAAATGGATGAGCACAATAAATTGATCACAATAATTGATATTCAATAAATGAAGCTGATCAAATTGATATTCAATGTAATCTATTGTATCTCAGATGATGAAGAGACAAAAAGAATAAAGAGAATCTAAAAAGTGGTGATTTAGATCACCAATTGGGTTCTCTAATTAAGCATGCATCTCATATTCAAGTTATTTCAAATAATAAAATAGTATCTCAATTGATTTAATCAATGTTACTTAATACTTAAATAATTCAACAGTTCTCAGAATCAAATCAAATCAGACGTTGCCTTATTTGTATCAGACGACTTAACAGAGCATAGCATAGTGCCTCACAGAAGGCACACACAAGGGCAAGGCTCTTCAGAGAGCCTTCTTCTTCCTCTTCAAAGCCTTCCCTTCCTCAGAGGTTAATTGTGGAGAGCCTCTCTCTTCAACACAGGGCATGGCAAAGGATCACATAGCAAAACCCTCCCCCCTCTTAGAAGTCTCTCCTCCTTTCTTCTGTCTCAAACCCAGGTGTAATCGGCTATACGGTTGGGTATTCGGGTTGTGAACAAGGACCAGGCCTACATTCGTAGGCAAGGTGTGCTTAAGTGGGTGAGCGAGGACTCAACCCTCGATGTCTTGGGTGGACAACTGATATCACAAAATCGTCTTATACCCAACAGTCTACTTTTCCAATTACAGGGTGGGACTATGTCCCATCCTCTTTTCCTTGTGCGTAGCAATCGTGCAGATTCTTCGATTGATGGAGCTGCAATTGTTGGGAAGGTCAATTGAAGCTCCAGATGGTGTCCTGAGGCAAGTTCGTAGCACCTGGAGTTGGAAGTAGCGGTGATAGTTGTTGGAACACTGCTAGCAGGGGCGGAGATGATGGTGGCGATGGTAAGTGATGGTGAATACCTGAAATAGGGAATAAGGCCTCACGGCCACGTCAAAACATCTCAGGAGGTTCACCTGAGGACGGCGAAGGCCATGGAGGTGGTTGCATGGTGTGTGGGTGCATATTGTGGTCGGGCGAAGTTAGGGAAAGTGTTTGGAGGTGGGTGTGTTTGGTAGACCATTTGATGAGTCAATCCCCTCAATTTCTTGAGGGGTTTTGCTGGGCAAAGGATGGCGGGGCTTTTGGGACTGGTAGCAGGGTGTTTTGGTGGTTTGTGGAGTCGGGAAGGCCTCGTTAGAGCTCGACCAGAGCGGAGGAAGAAGGTGCAATTGAGGGAAAGTTGTTGGTCGAAATAGGGAAAGAAAAGGATAGGGAGATTTAGGAGGAGAAGAGGAAGATGTTAGACCTAACTAAAGGATGAAGGGGAAGGAGATTTCCATGCTGGTGTGATGGCTGGACATGAAGAAGATGAATTCTCCGATGGAAGGGGGGAGACGATGAGGGGATCTAGGAGCTCCTACTGTGGCTGGCGAGGAGCGGAGGAAGGAGATGAAGACGTTCCCACTGCCTATGGTATGTGGTAACGGGCAAAGATGGAGGATGGAGAGGAGTCACTGGAGCTACGGTGGAGGTGGTCAGATAGGGAAATTTGGTGAAGAGTTGTGGCCAAAACTGAGCTAAGGAACATGGTTTGAGAATCTGGAGCTTTTATAGAGCTCTAAACCAAGCTCTAGATCAAGAAACAAGCCCAATTTGGCTTGTGATTGCAGCACAAGATACCCATGAATCTCATGGGTTCGCTTGGGCATTCAGATGAGATTTGGGATCTAAGATTGGTCCCAATCAATTCTTCATGGTGTGAACATCAATCCCACCAAATTTGGTGGGATTTGATGATGATTCGAGTAGGATTAGGCTTGTTCAAAGGCTGCTTGGAGGTCGGTTGACCTCTAATGGTGGTAGGGATCTACTTGCGAAGAAGATGACAAACTTATGGGGCTATTTGTAAATAAATTCAAAAGTTAAGGGCTTGTATGTGAAGAATAGAGTTTTAAGGAACTAGACTGCAAACTAGGTCAAGATGAACTTGGATTGGACCCAAATTTTATTACATACCTAATTTAGACCCAACAAATTTGATGGAGAAGTTGGATTTCAGTTTTAATCAAGTTTGACTGGATAATTTGTGTAGAAACCCAAATTAAGGTAGAACTATGTCAGTGACTCTGTTTAAGGTCAAAATGTGTTCCAAATGGTCAAATCAAGGGTACCAAACCTCAAGGAATATTTTTCTATGAATTTTAGAAGGTTTAGATGAATTTTATCCTGACCAAAACCTCAGTAATTCAGGCGAGTCTAAAATTAGGGTTTTAAGTGCTGTATCAGTTCTCGAAATGCGTGAAATCCTGTTTCTTTCTGTGTGGACCCTCTTATTAGACTTTAATGCTCATTAGACCTTAGATTAACCCCTGGCAAACCTCATGGTTACTCTGCTTTCATGATATGATGTTAAAACTGTGAATTATGACCCTCAGGCGGTTATGTAGGATCATTTGTCACTTGATTTTAATTAATTAAAGCTATTTATGGCTCATGATGATGTCATCATCACTCCCTCTCAGACACAACCATCCACCCAGCCCGAGCACCAAGCTCAGATAGCCCCCCAACACCAGACACTCTCTCAGTCATGTTTTCTATGACATGGAGACCTGGCATGATCTCGTGATGTCATATATGCAAAGGAGAAGGGAAAGGGGAAGGAGATTCCTCCTACTGAGCTAGAGTGAGCACTAGCTGATCCAGATTATTAGCTGGTGTTGTGGGCATCAAAGGAGGAGAACAAGGATGAAAACGATGAGTTGGAGGGGGATGAGGGGAAGGATGAGCAGGTTAAGAGTACTTCTCGAGTACATGTGGACCCGAGCGTGGTGGGTAGAAGCGTTGGTAAGAACTCTTGTACTTTTAAGAAGTAATTTTATTTATATTTTAAAAATTATTATATATTTGATATATATAATGAATATATTAATGTCTACACAGGTAGAGTAAGAAAAGGATGGGGGAAGACAAAAAATCTAGATTTTCGACGTATCCTCGAGGGCCTGAGAGTAACAATCAGGCTTAGAACCACGGGAGAGGTAGAGAATTACTTGGGCTTCATCAGTTGAGTGGGCATGATGGTGAAGTCTGTCGTGCCACTTTACTACTTCAATTGAAGGAGGGTGCCTGCAGAGTTAAAAAGGTAGCTTCTTCAACAGTTGGAGGTAATGCAACAAATCTTAAATATTACTTCTACAACTTCATCTTTAAATTATTTTTATGTAAGGTTGATATTTTTCTCAAAATAAATGTAGGTGACTTATGATTAGGGTGACGACCCCAATGCCTCTAGGTATATCCTTAAGCCCATCGGCAAGCTCCACAGAGATTGGAGGACGGAGACCAAGAGAAAAGTAAAATTTTTTAAACATTTACATGTTTATTATGCATATGATTTTCACATATTATTTATAACCTTTGATATTCGTTATTCAAGTTTTCTCAGATAGGTCGCCCAAGAAGGTAATGGAAAATTGCCCTCTTGATGTCATGCCTGAACACTAGAAGGTATGTGAGCATTGGCTAGATCCCAAATCAGATGTTGGTAATTGATTCTAAATGTTTATATTAATTTCACATATCTTAAATTAATAATAAAAGGTCAATTGGTTTAGTAATTTATATACATATGCTTTTATTATAGGAGCAAGCAAGGAAAAATAAGGCTAATAGGTCCAAAACTCCAGATAGACCCACTGTTTGGGTCAAAGAAGCATTCAGACGGTCAAGAGCCATTATGTAAGTTTATTATAACAACTTCTCACTTGAAAGTTAATTTACTTTAGAGATTATCTTAATAAAATTGTATCATTTTCATATTTTTAGTTCGCTTTGCATGATGGGAGGGAGATGACTAGGATGGACATTTACGAGGTCACCCATAGTAAGGTTGCAGCTGAGGGTACTCGTAAGTAGATTCATGAGTCATACCAGCAGATTCATGTAAGTTTTCTAAATTCAAAAACTTTATAACTTTGTATGTATATATTATAATAATAATTTTTAAAACATTTAGGAGAGAATGGTTCACTTAGTGCATCCCCCCAAGGATGAGACCTCCAACAGTGTCTAGTAGCCTTTCGATCTAGAGGAGGCATTTAGGAGATTGATGCCACCAGACCACGGTGGTTTCATTCGTAGTGCGAGGAGGGTGCACACCTTATCCAGTTGGTATGGAAGGAAAGAGGTCGTCTCATCTACTGTCGTCAATCAGTTGAACCAAAAGATCGATAAACTATAGAGATGAGAGGAGGAAAGGGAGAAGAGAGAGGCAGAGATGAAGAATTAGATGGATGCCATGTAGTCTCAGATGAGTAAGATGAATAATAAAATTTAGCAGCTTCTATCCCTTCTTTTGAAGAAGGGACAGTCAGAGCATCCGTCTTCATCTGATTACACCACCACAGATGAGACAACAACGACATGGGTGGGGCTGGTGGAGCTGGTGGCATCGATACAGTAGTGTTTTGATATTATCTTTTTTTCTTTATTTTTACATGTTTTCTTTTATATGTAAATATTTCATTTTGAAACTTCTATTTCATACTTTATTTTTGTGGAATATGAAACTTATTTTCATTCTCGACATTTTGTATAAAAGAGGTGTTTCTTTAGGTATAATAGTATTACGAAACTTTTTAGTTTTTAAATAATTTATATTTAGAATAGCAGATGTTTCCCATAATTTTTACAATTAAAAAAAAAATTCCTTACCTTTACCATCAATATTTCTAGTAACCAACAGTGTTAAACGGTAATTTTTTTTAACAAAGGTGTCGATTTGTTGTCGCTTTTTAAAGAAGCGACAACATAAATATTAACACCGTCACTTTATAAGCGATAGCAAATACTACTAAATGATAACTTTTAAGTTTTTATTTTTTTTAAAAATTGATATTTGTTGCCGCTTATCTAAGAAGCGACGGTAGAAATATTTATGGCATCGCTTTCTGAAGTGACAGCATGTACAAATAAACAATGGCAAAAATCCAAAAGTATCCGTTAATGCAGGAAAATGTGATATACAATCCTTGTCACTTATTTTCTAAATGATAGGAAATAAAACTGTTGTTGGTTATAAAATGACGGCAAAAGCTCTAATCCATCTACTGGGGCAAAGATAACTCGATGTTAGATTTTATTTATAACTGACGGTAAAACTAAACAACAATGCTCGTAATGCCGTTGCCTTTTAGCGTCGATTTAAACACCTTTGCCATCAGCTTCCATTGATGGAAAAAGTCTAGATCATTATAGTGTATAACCCTAGATGGGCTCAACACCCCAACTTCTCATGGGGTAGGAAAAACACCAAACCTGCCTATGTTCCTCAACCACAGTAGTAGCCCAAGTTTCATGGATCATAGGCTCCTACCTATCCCAAACAACCATATCCATAGATCTACTAGCAGCAAACTAGACCCCCCATGGTGCAAAACTACAGGGAGAACCCTCAACACCCGCCACAAAAATCTAACCTTGTGAAAAACTAACAAAAGACCTTACAGCAAATGGACAAGTATAGGGCTATCACAGAAACTCTAGCAGCACAGCTCAATCAATTATGTCAAGAGAACTAGACTCAAGGAACACTACCATCTCAACTAGTGCCAAACCCTAGAAACATTCCTTGTGGCCTGCCTAGACCTAATGGCCCCGAGGGATAGGTTCATGCTATTTTGCAGGCACCTTCATGTCCCCTTGGATTCCTTGCACCTCAAGGTACATCTGTACCTAATCCTTCTTCTCCTCCTCCACCATATGAGACATAGGCTAATGCCAATGTAGTGACTCTAGGGAGTGGAAGAACTACAAAAGAGCCTATTCTAAGAAAAGACTCAGGCTCATCATACCCATCATTAAGGGAATCTGAGCCCTTGGAGGATGAAAGGAACAAGGAAAGAAAAGAAAAGGAAGTAATGGCCGACCTGGAAGTTCGAATTTCTTTGCCCTTTCCCAAGGCTTTGAAGAAAGAAATTAAGAAAAGAAGGGCATTAAGAACATCGATGAATTAAAGGCCATGTTTAAGGATGTACACATACAAGTGCCTTTATTGGATGCCATTAATTATATTCTTACCATGGCCAGATTTTTCAAGGAATATTGTACCCCTAGGCTCCAATCCAAGAAGGCTACCAAGGCACTCTTGTCTTAATAGGCAAGTGTTGTTATACTGAGTGATTTACCACCTAAGCAAAAAGACCTAGGAGCCCTATTAATTTCCTATAAATTGCATGATGCTCCTTTCAATAGGACCCTTTTACAACTAGGTTCATCAATTAACTTGATGATGTGTACACATCTAATTGGCCTAAAATGTCTATTTATGCATGTTCCTAGGGTCATGGAAGCATCATGCATTATAAATATTACATAACATACATCATCATGCATTTAAATTAATTTGTACAAATCGTATATTAATTTTCCTCTTTTGTGGCCAAAGGATAGGGCCACATCATTTTGAGTCCTCGGCTTGAAGATCCAACTATACGGATTTAATCAGGTCAATGATCGGAGTCCAATGCCATCGAGATCACGTCGATTAGACCTCCGTAGAATCAGATACAGTCTGAGGAAGATCAGACGTCAAGGGGTAAGGTGGTGAAAATCTAAACCTCAGATAAAGAATCCAACCATACGGATGGGTTTAGATAGACGATCATAGACCAACGACACAAGAATCAGTCCAATCTGACATCCGTGGCACCAACTATGAGCATTTGAGGATGGATAGCTAGGATGGCACCATGTGGTGCCATCCCAATCGGCTAAATTGCCCAAGCACATCCGCAGTACTTCTCCTTCATTTGATCAGCTAATCTTAGCCGTTGAATCGTGATCCAACGACTGAGATTCAATCTCGGCCGTGCCTCACATCCTTTGAAGGCACGGGTCGCTTGATCCCAATTGTTGGATTGCCATCCAACGGTCGAGGTTCGTAGTGCGTAAATCATCAACTTGACACAGTAGGAGGTGTAGCGCATTGATTGTAGGAGGCGTTTGCAAGCCCGAGGTCACGGGATAGAATCCTCGTGCACCTCAAATCCGCTGCGCAGAGTGAGGCACTTAATTTAGGCCATACGATCGAGATCGGACGGCGGAGCGGTGACTGTGTGGTTGCATGGATGCTTGACATTGCACACGTGCATGATAACGTGCTTTGGAACATGTGAGGGCATGAATATGAAGAGCGATCAGTGTGTGTTGATGGCCGTCAGATGCGCATCGAACGACCTTGATGAGCCGTTGCATGGTTGCACGTGCGAACGGTTGAAGATCAGGTGCCGTGTGATGTGGTCTCCTATAGATGCTTGGATCAAAGATGGACGATCCTCCTTGCACACGCTCTTTAGCAACGTACAAACTTTAGTGACATGCACAAGCATCACTAAAGACCCTACATTTATTTTAAAAGGCCTTAAAAAGACCCTTTTTACCCCATGACTACTATAAATAGCCATCTCCCCTTCACTTTTTCTTGATCCATTCCTCTCTTCTCTCACCTTCTCCAAAGCTCTAAGAGCTGGTCCCATACTAGGATGCTCCACTAGAGCTAGAGTAAAATAAATTTTCCATCTTCTCACCCTCGTTCGTGGGCACCCGTGGTTGTCTCCTAAACCCCATTCGGGAATCAGATCCCATTGCGACGTCGCCTTACATCGTCCTTCATCCTCCAGCTTCATTCTCCCTCATCCAACATCTCATCTCCATCTTCTAGGAGCTTTGTCATCGTAGCTCATCCTCCAAGAGAACATTGAGGAAGATTTTCTCATCCTTATCTTTTTACTGCTTTCTAGTGTAGTTTTAATTCTACAAGTAGCTGTAATGGACATGGTTTGATGGTTATAAAATATTTGTTCATTCTCTCTATATTTTTCTTTTTCTTTGTATTATTCTCTCTCTTTCTTCTATTGCTTATTCTTTAAGTAGTTTTGCTCATGCAAATTAATTTCAACCAGCTATTCTGCTTTATAAACATAAATGTGGATTTTAATCAACCATAGCCTCCTTGTTTTCAACCCGAGACTCACCAGAGTAATGGTAAAATTTATTTGATAGTAGATTTTTACCCAACTATAATGATGGATTTTTAATTCAATCTTTCTCATGTCAAAATCTCGCTCATCATTTTGGCACCGTTGTAGGGGAGACAACGGATCCTGATTATTTTCTGCATTTTGCACACTTATTTGTTCTCTAACCTCTGTTCTTTCTTCTATTGACTTGCAGGTACCCCGACAAGGAATCTACGAGTGGTAAAAAGGAGTAAAGTGCGGTTGAAGATCATTGTAAGTGCTACCCCATTCTTCCCCCCTCCATGGTTTTCATTTCATCTCTAAAGAATTCAAATCCTAATTAACCTAGGTGCTCTCATAAAGCTTAGGTTAGTTTGGTTGTTTGTTTGTCACCTCCACCCACCTCACCCTCCACTTATAAAAAAATCTAAAAAAAAATATATCTGACCTGATTGTGGTATTTCATTACCATTCATATCACATATACCCATAGAGGTACATGACTTTTTCTGATTTTTCATACTCAACTGGTAAACCGATCTTTGGAATCGGTACACTCATACAAACACATAATCAAGTATAAATTAGATTACGTAACCACTTGTGTACCTATTCGGTGGTGCATTAAGGCCAATTGCTTGATTTTTTTGGGCTACATAGCTTCAATTAAAAATAACCCATCAAGTAGCTTGCTCCTTAGGGTTAACATTTAAGGTCAAGAACCAAGCACTTCACTTTATTTTGATTTTAAAGGAAAAACATTTTCAACTGTGCTTTCAAATCTTAATGTGTGATGGGAACACCATCATGGGCCTTAACTAGCTCATTTTAACCTAGAAAAGAGAACAAAAGCACCCTACGTAACCAAGTGAAGGGCTTAACTCAAGGAATAACTAGTTTGAGAGAAAAGCAAGAAACAAAGGGTAAAATTGTAATTTTACCATTGTAGTGCAACAACATGATTTCTCAGGGGCTAAACATAGGTCAAATGGTCATAATAAGATAAAAAGTGGGTTGGTTCAATCAGAAAAGTGTTAATGTGAAATCTGGGAATTAAATGACTTCTTGTAACCCTAAAATAGGCCCACTTAATTTAACAAGGTTCTGGTCATGATAAAATTCAACTAAGCCATCTAAAATTCATGGAAAAATATCCTTTAGGGTTTATAACCTTCAATTTGGCTTTTAGAACCTATTTTGACCTAAATAGGGGTCCTAGTCAAATATTTACCCTAAATTAGGTTTTTGTGTAAAATGTCAAGTCAAACATGGTCAAACCTAAAATCAAACATGACCATTGGATTCCTTAGGTCCAAATTAGGTTTATACCAAAATTTGGACATAAGGGGAGTTCACCTTGACCTACTTTGCAAAATAGTCCAACCCAATTACATTTATGCCCCTAGCTTTTGAAAACCCTTGCAAACACCCACTAGCTTCCTCGTCATTCTTTGCAATTAGGTCCCTTTGCCATTACAACGGAGGAATCCTACTCCGGTGAGGATTCAAGGGGGATATCTTCGTGATTCCTCAGAGAATCCCTCTCAAATTTGAAAGGGAGATTCTCTGAGGAATTCTCGATCATGTGAACCCAATCTCGAGCTTTGATTTCAACCCAATCTCTCATGCGAACGCATGAGAGATTTGGGTATCTCTCAACCTTCCAAGTCTGGCGAGACTGCTCATGCTTGGAAGCTTGCCTTTCAAGCATAAGGCCCTCTGCCAGAGGCTATTTAAAGGTCCCCAAATCCTCCCGTTCCTCTTCAGATTGGTTTGGCTGGAGATAATCCCCAAATTTCTTCTCTTCTCCTCCGGCCGAATAGCTAGTGAGCTCCGGCGACCTATATCTCCTCTCGTCACTCTGCCACAATACCAGTGGCAAAGTTGCCCTTGCCTCCGTCATCCACGTCGCGCCACACCTGCGCACGTGCCAACTACCCACTCGTTATGGCCGTTCCCCTTCTACTGGGATCTTCGTCTCCGACGGTGGCAGACATGAGCTGACTGCCATCTCTTCCCCCTTCATCCTTAAACTAGGTCAGATACTTCCCCCCTCTTTTCTCTTTATTTTCCCCTCATCTACTTCTATTTTCACCCCTCGACGCTCATAGACCCCCACCATCTTCTCCACCTCCGGCAGACCATCGGCGAGGTGCATCCACCACTCCACACAACTACCCACCTCGCCAGCCACCTCAAAAGCTCCGCCACATTCCACTGATCATTTTCCCCCTTTCCATTGACCGCCACACACTCCACACATTCCCCCCAAACAAACCCAACTCCACGGCCACAGGGTGACCTAGGCACGCCCACCCAGGCCACCCCGCGCCATGCCAACCACCGAGACCTCCTGCATGTTCTGATGAGGCCGCAAGACTGTGTTGCTTGAATGCAGGTTCTGACCTCCGTTACCATTGAAGCAGGAACAAAGCTTGCTTGCAAGCTTGCACCAGGCAGCCTTGCTCCAGGCTCCAGGTCCTAGGCGACGCAGATTCATCTCATGCACACCTTCAGCCAAGTGATTGGCTTTGGAGGGCTCTGTAGCTTCAGCAATTGAGTGCGGCCCCTACGGGCGCGAGTGAGAAGCAGGTGGGACATTTAGTCCCACCTCGGTAGTTTTAGAGCGAGTGAAGCGGTATAAGATGAAAAAGTGTCAGGGGCTTATTGCCTCCTGACACGGGGTGAGGTCCCACTCATCCCATGAAGCCTCGTCCACCACACACTCCCCCGCGGATCTGGCTCTGACTCGATTACTCGTGCACTCCTCGCCTACCACCCACGTCAGTGGGCCTAGTTCGCGGGCGTGCTAACCCGACCCGTTTACCTGAGAGGGCTCTGGGAGAGCGAGCCTAAGAGAGAAAAGAGAGAGAGTTCGCGGGGGAGGGTAGGGGTAGGATTTGCTCTTGCAGGGAAAGGAGGAAGAAAGAAGCTGAAGAAGAAGCTAAGGAAGGAAGAAGTAGCTAGGGAGAAGAAGTTGTAGAGGAAGCTAAGGAAAAAGGCTAAGGAAGGAGAAGGCACGGTTGAAGAGAAGGCAAAGCTGAAGAGAAGCTGAAACCAAAGAAAGAAGGAAGAAGAAGAGCTGAAGGCCAGAGCATAGAGAAGAAGACAAAAGCAAGGGCAGGAAGGAATAGAAGAAAGAAGTTGAAGGAGAAGTTAGAGAAGAAAGAAGGAAGGAGAAAAGCCAGAAAAGAAAGAAGAGAAAGCCAAGGCAGAAAGAAAGAAGAAAGAAGAGAAAGAGAAGAACGAGCCAAAGAAAGAAGCAAATGAAGAAAGAAAAATCAAACACTTTTTAAGACATTCTTCCCAATCTCTTTTATATGTTTTCTAGCTACATTTTGTTATCCATATACTCATGCTTGACATTCTGAATTATATTTTGAGTAGTTTTAAGTGTTCAAATTGCATCTATTATTGAGATAATTCCATTTGCTCCCTGTGTTCGACCTCAGACTTAAACTTCGAGTAATAAAATTTATTTGTTTTCAAAGCGATTTCAACTATATTACAACGCACTATTTTAAACCTGATTTCACCTTGTAAATAGTGTGCCTCCTGAACTTGATTGAATCAACCTTAATTTAAACCCTAAAAGCTACTTAAGCATGATTTGAACCCTAAAATTTACTCATCCAAATAATTTTTCTTGAAAACCCTTGTTGTGCACACACACACATTTCAAATCAATCGTTAAGGGCACAACACATTCTAAGGGCCCAACACATTCCAAAATCACAAACATCCCAAGCCTAATTAAAATCAAGTAGATGTTGGCCTTAAGGACTGGACTCGCTCTTTGGGCTTATATTGAGATTATTTACGATTAATCTACTTCTACTAGTTAATTTGATGTCTTGCTAGGGGAGTAGTGTCAAACGACCATAGTTGGGGAGTATCAAAGGAACTTGAGGTGCAATCCAAAGGAAGAACCTTCTGCCCAATCCCTCCCTCAACTGGTTGGATTGACCAGATAGGAGTAGATTAAATCATCTTTAATCTTAAGATGTGTTCTGGGAGTCTATAGATCTTTAGGCTACCTGCTTAAAGACAAGTTTGATTGCTTGTACTGTAGGGCTCCTTTTCTTTCTCTTTTCCCTCTCGCGTTGCTACGCATCCTTCCACATACTACATGCATTTCCACTTTTGCCCTCCTACCACTACTTATCCCCAAGATGATTATTATCCTGACTCGACCTTTAACCATCCATCCACTAGTTGGGATAACTCAAATTGGGGATATGATTCCGGACCTCTGTGTTCAGGGCCTAACCTTGGAACATCAAGACTATGATTATTATCATTCTCAGGCCTATATTGATTAAAGATTTCCACCCTTTGATGATCAACCTAATCCGATCTACAATCATGAAGGATATGATGATTACAACTCTTACCTTCCCCTGGATTACACTGCATATAGGTCACTACCCCTCTATGAAGAACCCAAAATGACCTATTATCAGGGAGGCCCTCAAGAATGTCAATCCCTTGACTCCCTTAGACTTAAACCAAACCCACCCAACCCTGAACTGAACCATTCGATTCAGGTAAACCAGGTCCAAGATACGATGTTGGCTAACTTGAGGAATACCATTCAATCTTTAGAAGCTCAGTCAATGCCTTGCATTGAAGAATTGGAGCCTCTAATTCAAATGATCGATTATCTTAACAAGTATTTATTGGATTGGCTCCAAGATGTTGAGGATAAGGACCTAGGTGAGAGTTTACTTAGAAAATTGTCAAGGTTGAGGATGAAATTTGTGATTGCTCTAGTCTAATCTTGGGATGATTTCTAGGATGTACCGTCTTTAGGATAGCCAATGTTAGAACCTGCTCAGGCACCTGTAGGGGGACACATTTTATGCGACAAGGGATGATCAGATTGGTCTAGAGCAACTAATTAAGAATGAATTGATTTCTTCACTAGAGATCCCCAAGCCAAGGTGCAAAGAAAAATATGTCTCCACAGACCAGGGAATGATAGCTGATTTTGAGACATACATAAATGAGGATCCTGAATTCTTTGATTTTGAGGGTGAAGAATCTTTATGTAAAGTCACACTTGAGTTTGAGGAAAATAATTTTAGTGAGACAAATGGGTCCGAGAGGTTTGATGAATTATTTCGTTGCCCAATAATTGAGGATTGTGATCCCACTGGGGCTAGCATGGAGGATTCAGATCCTGACTTCATGGATGATTCAATCAATAGCCCCATTCCTCAACCACACCCTAAAGAGCTAAATGATGATGTTTTTGAAATCATTGTACCCATGTCAATCCTAATTGAGCCACAATTGTTAGACTTAGATATTGCATATGGGGTTTGTAACAACCTGGAGGTCTCGAAAATGCTGATTTTGGAGGGTAGAAATTTGGAAATAAAAATTTGGGCGGTTAATTCCTAGGGAAATACAATTTTTGATCTAAGGGTTCCTATTGGCCTGAAACCAACAATCTTTTACCAGAACTCTTGTGATATTTCTGATTTTGAGGATGTGCAACCCAAGTATAGAATAATGGATTATCTTTTCAAGCCAAATGCTAAATGGACAACATCATCTATTGGTTAGAACCTACCCACTTCAACACTTTAGACTTGGGTTGCACGAGCACAAACCACAGGCCCAACCTTACAAACAAAACGATCTCTAGTTCTCGGTAATTTCATGTAGAACCTTAAAACCACTCGACCCTGGGGCATGGGTCTGCATTATAACCTGGTCCACATTTGTGGACATTCTCTGCTGGCGGGTCGCATGATTGATGAGAACCTCATCATGAGCCATAACTAGCTCATTTTGACCTAATACAAAGGATAAAAGCTCCTACATATCTCAAGGAAAGGCTTAACTCAGAGAATTCTGAGTTTGAGAAGGAAACAAGTCATAAGGGGTAAAAGTGCAATTTTACCAGTATAATCTGCATACAGGGTAATTCAGGGCCCAAACATAGGTCAAAGCAGCTTAATAAGAATAAAAGTGGGATGAGATGATCTAGCAAGGGCTACAGCACTTCCAAGAAACTAAATGATAATCTGTAACCCTAAAACAACCCACTTCAATTCACGAGGTTCGAGGCAAAGTAAAAATAGAATAAACCCTCTAAAATTCATAGAAAAATAATCTCTAGGGTTTAGAACCTTCAATTTGGCCTTTAGAACCCATTTTGACCTACATTGAGAACCATGCCCAATTAATAACTTGATTTGGGTTTTTACGCAAATTGACCGGTCAAACAAGGTTTAATATGAAAATGAAATTCACCATCAGATTCCTTAGGTCCTAATTAGTCATGTATAAAAACTTGAGCCTAAGAAGAAACCTCCTTGACCGACTTTACACTTTGGTCCTCATATATTTACTCTTTGGCCCTCAACTTTTGAACCCTCGCATTTTGGCCCCTAACTCTCCTTCGTTCTTTGCAATCAGGTCCCTCCTGCAAAACCTGCCAGCACCATGCTCCGGCGACCTTGCGCGGAGCATGGCGCCGCGCAGGGTGAGGTGGGGGACCTGGCAAGTGAACCGGGGGTGCCCTGCGTCGTCAGCCGTCGCAGGGACACCCCCCTGGTCGTTATAACCCACCATACCGGCCGTGCGAACGCACGGACGGTATGGGTTCTTGCTTCCGGCCATCCTCCGGCGAGGGAGACACGTCGTCTCCCTCCGCCTTCCTCCCTGTTTGATCCCTATAAATACCCCCCGCTGCTCCACCGACCAGGTCAGCCTGGATCTGCCGGAGAAAATCCCCAACTTTCTTCTCTTCTTCCTCCGGCAGACGCTCACCAGCTCTGGCGGTTTCCTCCCCCTCCACCTCTTCGCTCTGCCGCAATACCAGCAGCAGAGACTTCCTCCCCCGCTCTTCCCGCGCCACGCCGCACCCAGCTGGCGCCTCTCCGGCTTTCTGCTCGCCGCCGCCCCTTTCCCTGAGCATCGTCTTCTCCGGCGACAGTCGATACGACTGTCGCCCTGTTCCTCCCCTTTCGTCCCTGCAAGTAAGCTAGAGCTACTCCCCTTCTTCTCCTCTTTCTTTCCCCGCTTTCAATTTATTCACTTAAGCCCTCGACCGACCCTGACCACCTTCACCCCCTTCGTCTCCGACCACCCTCCGGCGAGCCGCTCCCATCACCTCAGCGACCCACACGGCTCGCCAACCACCGCAGGACCTCCGCCTCCTCACCCTGATCAATCTCCGCCCTACCACTTTCCCCACATCACCCTCTGCAACTCCACCGAACAGACCCATCCTCCGACCCACAGTCCGACCTAGGGCAGCCCTCGCACGCCGCCCCGCGCCTCGCCACCACCCACACGAGCTTCGCCGCACCCTGGCGAAGCTCCTGGCACTCTCTGATTAGGCCGAGAGGCCGTTTTCTTGTGGACAGGCCACCCGACCTCTGCCGCCATTGCCGTGCAGGAGGACCTGCTTCCGCCTGCAGCTACAGGCGCGCCACGCTCAGCGCCAAGCCCAGATTCACTCCCAGGCCTTGCGAGGAGTTTTGGCAAAACACCAGGTTCGCAGCTGAGGAAGAAAACTCCGCGTGACGCTGCCATCTCCTGCTGAATTCCCCGCTGCGGGCGCGCAATTGAGGTGGGTCGTTTAGTCCCACCTCGGAAACGCCTGAAGAGCCGCAGCGACATAAGATGCAAAAGTGCAGTAGCCTTACTGCCTCAGTACATGGGGTGAGGTCCCCTTCACCCGCCCGGTTACCCGGTCTCGTTCGCGCTCACGCCCCGCGGACCTGACCCGAACCGACCCGACCCGACTCGACTGACCTGCACTCCTCGCCCACCACGCACGCCGGTGGGCCTGGACCCGGGCCTGATCCGAACCCGGTTACCCGGTAGCTCTGGGAGAGCTTTCCCAAGAGTGGTTTCAGAGAGAAAGAGAGACGCGGGGGGGGGGAGGGTAGACTAGGTTTTTCCTCTGACGAAAAACTCTGAAGTGTGCAGGTGCAGGCGAAGAAGAAGACCCGCGGAAGAAGAAGGAGCTGCACTGTAGCAAATGCATAGTTAAGTCGTCGAAGCACCGGGTCAGACGACGGAAGGTCAGCAGCCAGAGCAGGAAAGAAGGCAGACTGAAGAAAGAAAGAAAAGAAGAGCAACGGCCAAAGCAGAAGAAGAAGAAAGGAAGACTTAGTAGCTGAAGGAAGAAGCTCTGCAGCCATAAGGAAGAAAAGAAGAAGAGAGACCAAGACAGAAACCAGAACGAAGAAGAAGAAGAAGGAGATCTGAAGAAAGAAAGAAGAACATCACGAGGAGAAAACAAAGAGAACAACAAATTCTTTCCCTCTCTCTTTCTTTATTTTGTAAAAGAAACATGTATATCTCTAGAATACAACTTGCTCCCTGAGTTCGACCTCGGGAACTCTTTTATTTTCCGAGTAAAAAATTTATATTTGAAATGTTGGTAATAACCGGCTTTACTACAACGTTATAACAAAACCAAAACCCGGTCATCAAATCCAAACCGACGTTTCATTTTGGCGCCGTTGCCGGGGAGCAACGGCTATTCTAGAGGAACTCAAGAAGACAAGCAACCACACGACAACCACTCCGAAGACAGGTAAATTTTTCCTCTCACTATTAACCCCTAAGCTCTAAGGAGGAAGAAAAGAAAAGAACAAGCAATATAGGGCTAACCTGTCTTCCATGCTTAGTAACCATAAAGAGTTGCATGTTTTCAACTCATCACTCCTGCACACTATTAAGGGTACTTAAGGGCTAACACATTCTTGCTTGAGCCCTAATTGCCCAACAAAGAGTTAAATGGACCAAGTAGAGCCAACATAAGGTTAAACATTAGGATTTCAGTAGAGACACACCCCTTAATCAAGAATTGAGGAAAGCCAAAAGAGGTGTGCCCAAGCCATTGATTGAAAATAATTAACAAGAAAAATCCTAAACAATTGGCTCTCTCTTTAAACACTTGAACCCTAAAAGACAAGACCTGAAAGCTCTCAAAGAAAACAAGAGGTAAAGTTGACCCCTTTGGGTCAACCAACCTTAAATTAGGTCACTCTTTGCACTTAAAAAGACTAAAGTTCAAGTGAAACCTTAAGCACCCTGATCTTAAAATTGGTAGACTTAAGAGGTCAAGATCCCCATTCTGGTCTACCTGGAACCGCAGTGACAAGAGAGGTCGGGTGGGGGAAACCCTGTAACCCGTGGGGACGCTCTACCGTGTAGGGGTCTTTGCGGGACTCTCCCTCTCTGGCTGCCCAGGTAATTCTCAGGTGGACGATCTTTCTGATCAAGGGGTCCATCTGCCCCGTACCTCTATAGTCACCCAACACATTTTTGGGTGTCTTGATTGGGTCCAGCACCTTTTAATCTCATCACATCCTTCAGTATATGCTTGGAAGGAGGTCCTTGAATCCTCCTTTAGGAATTCACTTGCCCTGAGGTTAGGCCTCAGTTCCCTTGTTTATGCAGCACCACCACATTAATCTTTCCTCTGATACTCCCTTCTTCCATCTTGGCACAACATGAGTCTACATCGAAGCCTTTAATTCCACATCTTGATTCCACCGCCTAATCCAAATATGCAGCCAAACCACCTAAGACTACCATTCAAGAAACCTGAATATCGGAGATCTATGAAAGATAAAATGATCGAGGATGCCATAAAATTCTATGAAAAAGAAGAAAAAACCTCAACACCAATAGGAAACATTCAGGTTGATGTTCCAACAACCACAGCTTTCATCATAAACTGTGCCCAAATTCTATTGACTGAAATTTCAAAAGGATCAACCCGAGATATGCTCATGACAGGATACATTGAGATGGAAAAATTACACCAATCTGAATACCTTCAATGCTTGACAAATCCTGTACTTTGGGAACAACACCAAGATGCCCTTATAAAACGGGTAGAAATGATGAAATCTGTAGAACAAATTATAAACCAGAAATACCCGTATATACCAGAAACAGAGGATGAACCATCTTGGAACAGTATTAAGGAACAATTCAGTTTCCCAGATCTCGGGATTGAGGCACAAAGTGGTTGTAAAATCCCAACCCAGATAGAAGACAATGTTGAATTAGGTTGGGATATTGCAGGAGAACACAATGCTAAGCCAACCCTAGGCCATGAATCACCAAGCTTAGAACTCCAAGACTCCTGCAATAACAAGATTAGAATTGAACCTCTGGAGGGTATAAATTCCACCCCTTGTTTTGATAAGGTGACCCTCGAAGGTTATTCGGACTTAGGTTCTAATAATTCTACCCACATCCTAAGCCTAGAACCTAGATCTGAAACTTATTGGGAAGATTATGAGGCCCTTTATGAGAAAGATCAAATTTTTACAGAATATGATTCCGGGCCTCTATTTAATGAATATCCCTCTCCAACATCCTCAGGAAATCTGATCGATTTTTCAGAAAACATGCCAATTTATGATACAGAAACTGAGGAGTTGGATGAGCAAGGTTTTAATGGGGTCTATCCTACCAGCTTAGAGCTTGAACAGAACATCTTTTTGAGCCCAGAATTGACATATAGGCTAGAACCCAGTCAGGCTGCTGATTCCACATCTGATGATTTTTGTTGTGGTGGAATTCATGATCATGAATCTCATTTTCGCCAACTCTCCGACAATTTCAAATCTGACTATAATTGCGGAGAGATTCCCCTTCCTGAACACGCCAGGCCTATCTACGACCTCAGTTCTCATGACTCTAACTCCGACTCTGAGGTCCTGATTCCCGAGATCACTGATAACACAGAATCATTCCTTTTCGATCCTCAGGAACCAAAAACAGAAAATGCCAAGAGTGATTGCAACCAAGAATCCAATTTTTTTCTCGAATCCGATTCCTTTCATCCTACAAAAACTCTTCCGGCATTTGATAGTTACCCAGAGGACTCTCTACAGAAAATCACCTATCATCTGTTTCTAGAAGAGCCCTCGTACACAATGGCCACCTCATCCGCACACACAGAACGGATCAAAACCTCTTCCAAACCCCGACTCGCAACCGGACTCAATTTCTATTCAGATTCACCTCTCACCAAGCCGATTGCATTTCCACATCGGGTTTCGAACATTGATCAGACTACATACCATGCTCTATCATTCTCTGATCACCCCTGTAGGGTTTCCGCGTCATTCATTGATTATTCTACGGATCCCTACTCTGACCAGGCTGATTCGACTCAGCCAAACCCTGTGTTTACACTTCCACATCTATCTGAGCTTCATAGTTTATGGTGGGTTCCACACTTTTTTATCCACATCTATCAACCCACCAGATTGATTGGGTTTGGGCTGCATCATCAGCCTGTTGATCTGAACAAGCACCTGGTTGGACCAACCAGGCTCTTAATCAAGGTGCTTGTCGTACAAAACTCCGCTGATTTGACCATCCCCTCTTCATCGCATTTCCCGCTTGGCTGAAGGCATCAAATTTAGCGCTCAACGGGAGGCAGCCCGTCATTCTCTTTGAAAACCTGAAACTTGTTCTGACAGCTTTTTGCACTTGAAGTTCACACTTTAGGACAGCCGACTCCACCTCAGGTGCTTGCATCTGAGATTAGAAATCGTCCGCAACAGTCACCCCGACCCATTCACTCATCAAAACAGCTATCCTAATGTATGAACTTAGTTGAATAAAAACCCCTAGGTTACAATGAGGACATTGCAAATCTTAGGCATGGGGGGGTAGGAAAGTGCAAAAACTTGTAAGAAAAGGTTTCAAACAAAAAATTCACATATGCCAAAAATATCATAAAAATTAAAATTTTTTTTTTTCGAAAAAGAATAAGAGGAAAAGAGGAGAAGGAAATTTTGTGAAGAAGAAGGAGAAAAGAAACAAAAGGAAAAAAGGAGCACAAAATTATGAGAAAAAGGTGATAGTCATTAGTAAGGAACTAAGGAATTAGCCTAAGTTCTAGACCTCATTCAAGAAAATAACTGAAAAGTGCATAATGAGATTAGTAAGAATGCAAACCTTAGGCATTCTTGAATAGACTCTTAGTACCCATTAAGATCTGGACACTCCTCAAGAGGTTGAGGAAAATGAAAAGCTGAAGTATTAGGTCTAAGGCTTAGGGAGTATTCGGCCTCGTTAACTAATTTTTGGTTTACGGGACTCAGTAACCTAAGCACCCTAATCTCACACACAGCCTGGTTCAGTAAGCGTAAAAATCAGAATCACGCAGAAGCGTCGCAAAAATCTGAAAAGAACACCTAGAATAGGAGCGGCCGATCAACACAAGTTGATTTGGACGAGTTCCCAGCGCAGAGAGGCAGGAAATCCCCTCGAAGATGCGTAACAAAATATCATCTCCTCGGTGCTTGTCTCTTAGGATATTTACATATCCTACTGGGGGCATGTAAGCACTCTGCTGGTTCAGATTCCATGGATGGCATTATCTCGAAGTGTCAATTGCCAGGGTCTGGATTCAGCCACGGAATACCATGGATGGGATTATCTCGAAATCTCAATCGCCAGGGTTCCGGGGGTTGCCATGGGTGGTGCTATCTCGAAGCATCGATCGCCAGGAACCCTTGAGGATTGATGATGGGAGCAAGGAATCTGATACAGACCGTGTTGAAAAGCCAATCCTAGGCTAGAACTAAAAAGAAAAAGGGAGAGAAAACTCTTCAAACAGAAAAACTTTCTATCTCTCTCTTACAAAACGCACTGCGAACTGAGCCAGGGCTAAAATCATTTCAAGCACGGGTGCTTTAACCACGAAGTCCAATAAACCTTAGGTTAGTTCTTGTGGGCCTTAAAAACCTTTGCTAAAAGACTGAGGCTAAGGCTAGACAGATTTGGATCTTGATTGGTACTAGAGTACCTTTTAGGCCTATGGTCAGCATTCTAACCTAATCTATGCTCAAATAAAAAAGGCACTTATCTAAAACTATTAAAAACTTCATGGTCTAGAACAAGGGTTGAAACCTTAAGTTTTTGCTAAGGGACTAGCAAAAGCTAGGCATGGGGGTATGATGAGAACCTCATCATGAGCCATAACTAGCTCATTTTGACCTAATACAAAGGATAAAAGCTCCTACATATCTCAAGGAAAGGCTTAACTCAGAGAATTTTGAGTTTGAGAAGGAAACAAGTCATAAGGGGTAAAAGTGCAATTTTACCAGTATAATCTGCATACAGGGTAATTCAGGGCCCAAACATAGGTCAAAGCAGCTTAATAAGAATAAAAGTGGGATGAGATGATCTAGCAAGGGCTACAGCACTTCCAAGAAACTAAATGATAATCTGTAACCCTAAAACAACCCACTTCAATTCACGAGGTTCGAGGCAAAGTAAAAATAGAATAAACCCTCTAAAATTCATAGAAAAATAATCTCTAGGGTTTAGAACCTTCAATTTGGCCTTTAGAACCCATTTTGACCTACATTGAGAACCATGCCCAATTAATAACTTGATTTGGGTTTTTGCGCAAATTGACCGGTCAAACAAGGTTTAATATGAAAATGAAATTCACCATCAGATTCCTTAGGTCCTAATTAGTCATGTATAAAAACTTGAGCCTAAGAAGAAACCTCCTTGACCGACTTTACACTTTGGTCCTCATATATTTACTCTTTGGCCCTCAACTTTTGAACCCTCGCATTTTGGCCCCTAACTCTCCTTCGTTCTTTGCAATCAGGTCCCTCCTGCAAAACCTGCCAGCACCATGCTCCGGCGACCTTGCGCGGAGCATGGCGCCGCGCAGGGTGAGGTGGGGGACCTGGCAAGTGAACCGGGGGTGCCCTGCGTCGTCAGCCGTCGCAGGGACACCCCCCTGGTCGTTATAACCCACCATACCGGCCGTGCGAACGCACGGACGGTATGGGTTCTTGCTTCCGGCCATCCTCCGGCGAGGGAGACAAGTCGTCTCCCTCCGCCTTCCTCCCTGTTTGATCCCTATAAATACCCCCCGCTGCTCCACCGACCAGGTCAGCCTGGATCTGCCGGAGAAAATCCCCAACTTTCTTCTCTTCTTCCTCCGGCAGACGCTCACCAGCTCCGGCGGTTTCCTCCCCCTCCACCTCTTCGCTCTGCCGCAATACCAGCAGCAGAGACTTCCTCCCCCGCTCTTCCCGCGCCACGCCGCACCCAGCTGGCGCCTCTCCGACTTTCTGCTCGCCGCCGCCCCTTTCCCTGAGCATCGTCTTCTCCGACGACAGTCGATACGACTGTCGCCCTGTTCCTCCCCTTTCGTCCCTGCAAGTAAGCTAGAGCTACTCCCCTTCTTCTCCTCTTTCTTTCCCCGCTTTCAATTTATTCACTTAAGCCCTCGACCGACCCTGACCACCTTCACCCCCTTCGTCTCCGACCACCCTCCGGCGAGCCGCTCCCATCACCTCAGCGACCCACACGGCTCGCCAACCACCGCAGGACCTCCGCCTCCTCACCCTGATCAATCTCCGCCCTACCACTTCCCCCACATCACCCTCTGCAACTCCACCGAACAGACCCATCCTCCGACCCACAGTCCGACCTAGGGCAGCCCTCGCACGCCGCCCCGCGCCTCGCCACCACCCACACGAGCTTCGCCGCACCCTGGCGAAGCTCCTGGCACTCTCTGATTAGGCCGAGAGGCCGTTTTCTTGTGGACAGGCCACCCGACCTCCGCCGCCATTGCCGTGCAGGAGGACCTGCTTCCGCCTGCAGCTACAGGCGCGCCACGCTCAGCGCCAAGCCCAGATTCACTCCCAGGCCTTGCGAGGAGTTTTGGCAAAACACCAGGTTCGCAGCTGAGGAAGAAAACTCCGCGTGACGCTGCCATCTCCTACTGAATTCCCCGCTGCGGGCGCGCAATTGAGGTGGGTCGTTTAGTCCCACCTCGGAAACTCCTGAAGAGCCGCAGCGACATAAGATGCAAAAGTGCAGTAGCCTTACTGCCTCAGTACACGGGGTGAGGTCCCCTTCACCCGCCCGGTTACCCGGTCTCGTCCGCGCTCACGCCCCGCGGACCTGACCCGAACCGACCCGACCCGACTCGACTGACCTGCACTCCTCGCCCACCACGCACGCCGGTGGGCCTGGACCCGGGCCTGATCCGAACCCGGTTACCCGGTAGCTCTGGGAGAGCTTTCCCAAGAGTGGTTTCAGAGAGAAAGAGAGACGCGGGGGGGGGAGGGTAGACTAGGTTTTGCCTCTGACGAAAAACTCTGAAGTGTGCAGGTGCAGGCGAAGAAGAAGACCCGCGGAAGAAGAAGGAGCTGCACTGTAGCAAATGCATAGTTAAGTCGTCGAAGCACCGGGTCAGACGACGGAAGGTCAGCAGCCAGAGCAGGAAAGAAGGCAGACTGAAGAAAGAAAGAAAAGAAGAGCAACGGCCAAAGCAGAAGAAGAAGAAAGGAAGACTTAGTAGCTGAAGGAAGAAGCTCTGCAGCCATAAGGAAGAAAAGAAGAAGAGAGACCAAGACAGAAACCAGAACGAAGAAGAAGAAGAAGGAGATCTGAAGAAAGAAAGAAGAACATCACGAGGAGAAAACAAAGAGAACAACAAATTCTTTCCCTCTCTCTTTCTTTATTTTGTAAAAGAAACATGTATATCTCTAGAATACAACTTGCTCCCTGAGTTCGACCTCGGGAACTCTTTTATTTTCCGAGTAAAAAATTTATATTTGAAATGTTGGTAATAACCGGCTTTACTACAACGTTATAACAAAACCAAAACCCGGTCATCAAATCCAAACCGACGTTTCAATGATTAATCTTTGTCTCCAGATCCTCACCTGCTATTTTGATTCTTGTATTTCTTCCCCTTGTTTGTATAGTGTGCCTAACTAAAAGCACTAAACTCAGCACTTATATAGTCTCTTTTCATCTCGAAGCTAACCGGTTAATCACAAAATTCAGGTACTTTCTTCTCTACACCACTCTGTTTCATGTCTTTCTAATATAGCAAGGACATTGCATTAGATAGGCACGGGGGGTGGATACTCATTTTTGAATTTTTTTTTAGCTCTACAGATTCTTTTTATTTTCTCTTTATATATAAAAAAATTAAAAAATTAAAAAAAGATAAAAATAATGAATTAGGAAAAGAGAACTTGGGCATTAGAATTTTTCAACTTTAGGAAAAGAACACAATAGGACCTGAACAATTAGACTCTTCAAGTCTTCAGGCTTAATTAGCTCGGGTATCCACTAAAATGTGGACTTGTTTCTCAAGTTCTAGCCATTCGAAACTTCATTTCTAATTGGTTAAATAAGTTGGGGTGATTAGTACATGACTTATCAACCTATCTTCTGATTTGAGGGGATTTATAGCCTAAGCATCTGCACGCTATTTGCACTGACTCATTTTTCAGTGGTTTTAGTGGAAATTGTGTTGCTAATGAACTTTCTAGGGTAGTATGGCTGGTAAGTTGTCATGGGTAATAGTCCATTAGCTGGTTGTTCAGAGCTCAGCTACATACCATTATCTTTCAACTGCTTTTAGGTAAATCTTAGATCAGGGAAGCCACCTTCTCAAAAAAAAGAAGAAAATAGAAAAGGAGAAAAAAATATATAAACCACACTTCACCGCATGAGTATGGCTGGCAAGTTGGCGTGGGTAATAGCCCATTAACCAGTTGTCCAAAACCTAGCTCATAAAATGCACAGTTAATTCCTAAAAACTTAGGAAGAAGCGAGGAAGCAGAATAAGCCAGGGACATATACATTGGGTTTGCCCTTGTGTTGACCCCGCAAAAAAATAAAGGTAGGGAGAAAGTTACCAATCAAACAGATACACCTTTAGGAAGAATTTCTTTTTAAGGTCACTTGGGGGTGTAGAACTTGAAGTCTATTTTGATTGTCGATTAGTGAGTTGTCTCTCATAGTTTCACAAAAAGATGCTTAGAACTTAGAGTTCTTTTCAAGTCTTGGGTGGGTTGGGTAGTCGTAGAAAGCTTCCTCGAAACTCTAAACTCAAAAATTCAAAAAAAAGAAAAGAAAAGAAGAAAAAGAAAAAAATGTATTTGCTTTTGAATAAGGTGAGGGCTTGGGGCGGTCTGCACTTTGATAGACACTCCGACGTTGTTGAGCCTCTGTAGTTCAAGTCTTTAGTAGAAATTTCTTATTGCTAAGAAATAACTATTGCCTAAGTAATTTGACCCTAATTTTTTTATAAATAGCCTGTACTTTTTCTAGGGACTAGCAAAAGATAGGCATGGGGGTGTGATGTGTACACATCTAATTGGCCTAAAATGTTTATTTATGTATGTTCCTAGGGTCATAGAAGCATCATGCAATATAAATATTTCATAATATGCATCATGATGCATTTAGATTAATTTCTACAAATTATATATTAATTCGCCTCTTTCTATGGCCAGAGGACAGGACAGCATCATTTCGAGGCATCAGATTGAAGATCCAACCGTACGGATTTGAATAGGGCAATGGTCAGAGTCCAATGCCTCTGAGATCACCTTGATCAGACCTCCATAGCATCAGATGCAGTCTAAGGAAGATCAGAGGTCAAAGAGCAAGGTGGTGAAAATTCAAACAAAATATGAAGAATTTGAATGCACAGATGGGCTCAGATCGACGATTGCAGACCAATGGCATGAGAATCGATCCAATCCGACATCCGTGGCACCATCTGCGAGCATTTGAAGATGGACGGCCAGGATGGGGCCACGTGGTGCCATCCCAGTTGTCTAAATTGCCCAAGCACGCCCACAGCACTTCTCCTTCATCTAATCAACTAATCTCAGCCATCGGATCCGTGATCCAATGGCTTGGTTCTTCCTCATCCAACCTCTCATCTCCATCTTTTGGGTGCTCTGTCAACATGGCTCGCCCTCTAAGCGGTCATCGAGGATGATTTTCTCATCCCTATCTTTTTACTGCTTTCTATTGTAGTTTTAATTATGCATGTAGATGTAATGAATATGGTTCGATGGTTATGAAATATTTATTCTTTCTCTCTATATGTTTTGTCTTTCTTTGTATTATTCTCTCTCTTTCTTCTATTGTTTATTCCTTAAGTAGTTTAGTTCACGTAGATTAATTTCAACCAACTATTTTGCTTTATAAAAATAAACGCGAATTTTAATCAAACGTAGCCTCCCTATGTTCGACACGGGACTCACTAGAGTTTCGGTAAAATTTATTTGATAGCAGATTTTTATGCAACTACAACAATGGATTTTTAACTCAATCTTTCTCGTGTTAAAATCTCGCTCATCACTTGACCCCACTGCAATATATGATCGATTTCAATTTAGGGAATTAAAATCAACTTCTATTACAATCCAAGTAGTTGATCAAACGGTCAAAATGCTAAGGGGAATAATAGAAAATGTGATTGTTAAGGTTAATGGATTTTGTTTCCTTGCAGACTTTTTTGTGCTAGACATGGAAGTCCTAGCTATTTTGAAGGAATATCCTATAATTCTAGGTCATTCATTCTTGCCAATTGCCACGACAAACATTGATTGTGCAACTGGATGTATGGAAAAAGCCATGGGAGATTAAAAATTAAGGATGGATATTTTTCAGGAAACCAAGAACTTTGATTGTGACAGAATAGATTATGAATTTGAGGATGATGATTAGGAATTCTGTGCCAACATTAGGATGCTTTACACTGATCCAATTGACCATTCACCTGGGATGCCTGATTTTGTCACATTAAGAGGAGTTTCAGCAGAATTTCTAGGCATATCTCATGGAGATTCTAGTGATTCTGATTAATCTCCACATGTCACCCCTAACAGTTTAAGGGACTTGGACTCAACCTCTCACATGGAATTACTAGCATTAACCTTGGAAGAAAATGGGACTGCACCATATTATGTCACAGAGGTAGATGACATGGAATCAAGTTTAGAACAAGGTTGTCTTATGAGCACAGCCTCTGTGAGACCTTTAGTACCCCTTAACCCAGTGATCCCACTTGATTTCTATGAACATCAAGACAATCCCGTACCAACCTCACACCAAGAACCATTCTCCCAACATATCACTGAACCTTCTCCACCAATGCTAGAACTCAAGCCTCTACTCGATTAATTGAAATATGTGTTCTTAGGTGAACAAGAAACCCTTCTTGTGATTGTAAACTCATCACTCACCCAATAACAAGAAAGATAGCTCATAGTAGTCTTAAAGGAACACAAAGCTGCTATCGGGTGGAGCATTTCAGACCTTAAGGGAATTAACCCCTCATATTGCACACACCATTTTTATACCGAAGAAGGGGTAAAACCTTCTAGACAACCACAAGGACAACTAAATCCTAACATGCTAGAAGTTCTCAAGAAGGAAATCATCAAGTGGTTAGATGTTGACGTCATTTACCCAATTTCTGATAGTCAATGGGTAAGCCCTATCCAAATAGTACCTAAGAAGGTAGGACTAACTGTTATTAAAACTGAAGATGGTGAATCCATCCCTATTTGCACCACCTGTAACGACCCGATTCCCGAGTCCCTACGAGACACGAGAACCGGACCGACTCGACTAATCCCAAGACCTAGTCATCCAACGAGGAAGTAACCAAAAGAGCAGTAAAATAAACCACATTCAACATGAAATATAACTAGCAGTAACAAAATACAACAGTAAGAAAAAGAACTACTACAGCATGTACCACCACAACAGTAGAACAACATTTATAACATAACAAGAACTACGAGTAAAGAAAAGTACAGAGAGTAACAAAAATTGCTCACTACAGTGTAAATAAAAGGGGTACAAAAGAGCAGTGGTAACTCTACTGGACCCTACTTGGCCCAGCATCCTCTGCAGCTGCTGACCCTGGCTGCTCAACACTTGGTCCTGAAAAGTAACGAGTGTAACACGTCAATGAAACGCTGAGTAGAGTGGCAACTAAACTAAAGAAACAGTAAAGTGTATAGTAGCTGTTTTATTTTCTTTCTTCCTTTATTTACGTCTTTCTATTGTTTCACAATTTATCTATTTCTCAGATCCTTCACTTGATCTAGAATGTTCCTCGTGGGAATGATCTTGATTGCAGTCTTTTCCGAAGAGTAGAAGTAGCACGTGGTGCTCTCCTGGCCGGGAGAGTCCCCCGTGGTGATCCTACTCTCAGTCAACCACCTCAAGGTCACGGACAGACGTAACGGTGACTACGGCACACGTGATAAACGCACAGGTAGCTAACCCGCACTGGCACGCGGTCAGTCGTTTCCGTTAACGGGTGCGCCCAAAGCACAGCATGGAACCAGTACAGGGCAGAGCCCTCTCAGTAACAGGGGTCCAACCCCTCCACAGTAACCAAACAGGGGCCTTGCCCCTCCATAGTCCGCGCACCCTCGCCTGACTACCCTGGTTTGCCCAGTGGGCCTAACAAGTCGGTGTAGGTGAGCTAGCAGAACCCCGGGGCCCGTGGGGTAGCTAGTACTCGCCCTACACTAGTAGCTCTCCTCGGTACTGCGTACACGAGGGCCAGCAAGTCAGTACAAAGTGGCCAGACCTAACCCCGGGTCCCTGGGGCGGCTGGCTCCGCTCTGCACTAAGCAGGTAACAGGTGCTTCCCCTGGTACTACGTACCCAAGAGGCAGCACACTACCACGTCTTTTTTTCTCAGTTCCATTCCTTTCTCCTTCCAGGAGATCCACTCCTAATTCCCCATAGGGTTCCAGCTCTTTTAACTCAGAACATTCAGGTTTCACCTTTCCAGTTTCACGTTCATACATCCCATATTCTCAATCATGTTCATTTATTCATAATAGGCCGCTGTTAAGCCAATTTATAGGTAGCTATTATTTCCTTTCCTCATTTTCCAAGACTGCAGTATTCATATATTCCACTAGTTTTCCCATCCTAGGATTCATGTCATACCGTAGGATCTATCATTCAATCTAGTTTTCCAGCCCTAGGATTCATGCAACACCCTAGGATCTACCATTCATTCTAGTTTCTCATTCTTAGGATTCATGCAATGTCCTAGGTTCTATTTATGGTTCCATAATTTAACAGATTATACTAATAAACTTAAAAGCCACTCTACCAGTTACAACAGGAGTACTGGGGGCGTGGTCAGGAATCCCGCGTGTCTCCGCAACCCCCGAGACTGCAATGGAACGGGGTCTTATCACAAGGATCAAACATAAGGAGTTTCTCAAAATAGTATCTAATCACTGTAGACGGGTAGTGGATCTTATTCCGAAAAGGACGGAACTCGAAACGTGGAAAACGGACTCCGAACGAGCCCTAAACGGGTCGAAAACGACGAAACAGTGCAAAATCAGACGTCTGGAACTTCTTCCAGACGTCTTAAAAGTGGAGATCAGATGGTACCTTGTCCTGTGTAGTCTCTCAGATGTCCAAAAGCCTACGGGGGCGTCTGGCCTAGTTCCCAGACGTCCGATGGTCACCCCGGACGTCTGGAAGTCCTTCTAATCGTCTGGCACCGCTGCCAGACGTCTGATTCGCGTTGGATGCGAATCTCAGAACCTACGTGTACCCATTCCTCGTGCTCAGTACGGACGGTCGAAGGAAAGGAAGAAGGTACGAAAATAACTTACCTTTCAGACTTCTGGACAGTCCTCCAGACGTCTTCCCCGTCGTCTGGTTGGAAACACAGACGTCTGATTCTGGAAAAACTTCCAGAATCAAAGCGTGACTCACCCTCCGCTCGCGACTCACGGCCGCGTCGTGCCTCGTCCGCCTGTTGCTCGAGCTGCAGCAGGCCTCTCGCGTCACCCCACATCTGCTACGCCTCCGCCGGTCGGCTCTAGCAGCCCCGGCAGGCTCGAACCCTCATGGCCGAGCGCCTCCTCCCTCGCGCAACACCTCCTCCCGCACTCGCCGCGGCTGCCACCGCCGCCGCTCGCTCGCGCTCGCACTCGCTGGAAGAAGGAGGAGGAGCGGAGGTGATGAGAGTGAGGGAGAGGGCGAGGCTTTTTAAAGCTGCGCGGGAAGAGAGAGAGAGAGCAGCGCCTGCGGAGGTGAGAGGGGAAAAGAGCATCTGCAGGTCTGCGCGCGCAGGTGCACAGACGGAAACCACCGTGCCACGGAAAATCAAATCCCAGACGTCTGGGCCAGCTCCCAGACGTCTTAAAAGATGTTTTGAAGGTACGTTCATAACAATATAACAAACTCAAAGGAAGTTTCGTCCTCGAAACTTGCGCTAACTAGGGTGTGGGAAAAATTCCATAATAAACATAACAAACTCAAAGAGGACCGAAGTCGGTCCGAAAAGACGTACCCGCGAAGAGTTCCGGGTACCTCTCCCGCATTGCCACCTCAGGCTCCTAGGTAGCCTCCTCGTAACGCTGGCTCCTCCATAAAACCTTCACCAGGGGTACTTGCTTTCGTCTCAAACTGCGGACGGCTCGGTCTAGAATCTGCACTGGTAGCTCAGGGTAGGTCAGGTTGTCGTCCAGCTCTGGCCTAGTCTGTCCTGTCACCGTCACTGCCCCACAGTACCCCCGTAACTCTAGGGGTCGCCAACTGCCCACCTCCTCCAAAAGGCTCCAACTCTATAACTGTAAACTGGCCAAGTGTGCGGGCGCCTTACGGCTCAAGGCGTCAGCCACCACATTGGCCTTTCCTGGGTGGTAGGAGATGCTGTAGTCGTAGTCCTTCAGGAGCTCCAACCAACGTCTCTGTCTCATGTTGAGCTCCTTCTGATCAAAAAGGTATCTGAGGCTCTTGTGATCTGTGAAAATCTCGAAGGTCTCACCGTACAAATAGTGCCTCCAGGTCTTCAGCACGAAGACGACAGCTGCCAACTCTAGGTCGTGGGTAGGGTAGGTTTGCTCATGGGGCTTCAGTTGCCGCGAAGCGTAAGCGACAACGTGACCCCTCTACGTGAGCACACCTCCTAACCCCTGCAAGGAGGCGTCCGTGTACACAACGAACCCGCCACTACTGTCAGGGATGGTGAGCATGGGAGCCGAGGTCAACCTCTCCTTCAGCTCTTGAAAACACGCCTCACAGGCGTCTGTCCAAGTGAAGGGCACGTCCTTCCGGGTCAACTGTGTCATAGGATGCGCGATCCATGAAAAGCCTCTGATGAAACGTCTGTAGTAGCCTGCCAGTCCCAGGAAACTGCGAATCTCAGTGACTGAACGCGGTCTCTCCCACCTGAGCACTGCCTCAACCTTGGCTGGGTCCACCGCCAAGCCGTCTCCAAAGATCACATGACCTAAGAAGGTCACCTCCCTCAACCAGAACTCGCACTTGCTATATTTGGCGTACAGCCTACGTCATCTCAGAGTGTCCAGAACCATCCGCAAGTGCTGTCCGTGCTGCATCTGATCTCTAGAATAGATGAGTACATCATCAATGAATACCACCACGAACTGGTCCAAGTACGGTCTAAACACCCGGTTCATCAGGTCCATGAAAGCAGCGGGGGCATTGGTCAGCCCAAACGGCATGACCAAAAACTCGTAGTGTCCGTACCGAGCGCGGAAAGCTGTCTTGGAGACGTCCGTCTCCCTGATCCTCAACTGGTGGTATCCAGACCTCAAGTCGATCTTGGAGAACACCATGGCACCCTGCAACTGGTCAAACAAGTCATTGATCCTTGGCAGCAGATATCTGTTCTTGATGGTGACCCTATTCAGCTGTCGATAGTCTACACAAAGGCGTAGGGTACCATCCTTCTTCACAAACAGTTCCGGGGCTCCCCAGGGAGATGCACTGGGCCTCACGAAACCCTTCTCCAAAAGGTCCTGCAACTGAGACTTGAGCTCTCGTAGCTCAAGCGGTGCCATCCTGTATGGCGCGGTGGAGATGGGGCTGGTCCCTGGTACTAGCGAGATCTCAAACTCGATCTCGCGCTCGGGCGGTAGTCCTGGTAACTTGTCTGGGAACACGTCAGAGTACCCTCTGACCACCGGGATGGTCTGGAAGTCTGCCACAGGGCTGGACTCTGCCACCACACAAGCTAGGAAGCCCTCACGCCCCTGGCTCAAAAGTCTCACCGCCCGAAGTGCCGAAATGCACCTGAAGCCTCTATCAACTGGCTGTCCGTCAAACTCGAAAGAAGGCAACTCCGGCATGGAGAAGACAATCTTCCTCTCAAAACAGTCCACCAAAGCGTGGTAAGTGGACAACAAGTCCATGCCCAGAATTATGCCAAAGTCCTCCATCTGTATTATAATCAGGTCAGCTGGCAGGCTATGTCCCCCGACGCTGACCTCGCAATCCGTGTACACCTCCTCAGCTACAAACAGCTGACCACTCGGACCTCTGATTACAAACGGATTCTCTAACAACGTATAGTCCTGGCCCAAACTAACTGCGAAACTGGCTGCGACAAACGAGTGCGTAGTGTCGGAATCGAAAAGTGTGTAAACGAGTCTGCCGGAAACTGAAACCATACCTGCCACCACCGAGCCCGAAGCTCTGGCATCCCTGTGTGTCAGGGCGTTGATACGCCCCTCAGCTCTAGGTGCGGATGAAGCAGCCACACTCTGCGTCGGACGGGCAAGTGCTGGTCGGTACCCTCCTCGTGGCTGCTGTCCTCCTCCTCGCGCCTGGGAACCGCGGCCTCCTGCACGCCCTCCAGTGCTCTGCGCGGGAAGTATCTGCTGACCTCCTGCCCTAGACGAGCAGTCCCTCCTGATGTGGCCCGGCTGGCCACACTGGTAACAGAGGGGAACTCGACTCCCGCCCTCAGTGGGTCCCTGCTGTCGGCTGGGTGGGGGTCCGGTGCTGGCGACTGGCCCCTGTCGAGGGCCCCCAAAGGCCACTGATGGCTCTGCAAAACGTGATGGCTCTCCTGCGGGCACCAAGCTCCTCCATTGAGCTCTCCCAACTCGCCTAGTGTGACGGCAGAAATCTCGTTCCACGACCAACTCCCCTGTCGTACGCTCAGAAGGGAGATGAGGGGGCTGCGAAGTGGGTGAAAGCTGAAATTCTTCTCGAACCACCTCTCGAATCAGATGGATGAGGTCCGGAGACGGTATGCTCAGGAGAAGAGGAGGGGTAGTATGTACTCCAAGCTCGACACATCTGTCCCTCGGGCCTCGACCTCGGCGACGCCCGCCGCCCACCCTCCTAGTTCCCCGACGAAGCATCTCCTGCAATGGAGACGGAAAAACATCACTACGGAACGATACCTAACGCAAACGTCTAAGAGCTCATGTCAAAAGATATGTTGTGGTGGCTACTCTAGTTATAGACATGTGAATTGGTTATTTTCCAGTCAGTTGGTTCACTTCTCGGGACGACCTTGCTCTGATACCATCTTGTAACGACCCGATTCCCGAGTCCCTAAGAGACACGAGAACCGGACAGACTCGACTAATCACAAGGCCTAGTTGTCCAAAGAGGAAGTAACCAAAAGAGCAGTAAAATAAACCACATTCAACATGAAATATAACTAGCAGTAACAAAATACAGCAGTAAGAAAAAGAACTACTACAGCATGTACCACCACAATAGTAGAACAACATTTATAACATAACAAGAACTACGAGTAAAGAAAAGTACAGAGAGTAACAAAAACTTCTCACTACAGCGGAAACAAAAGGGGTACAAAAGAGCAGTGGTAACTCTACTAGACCCTACTCGGCCCAGCGTCCTCTACAGCCGCTGACCCTGGCTGCTCAACACCTGGTCGTGAAAAGTAATGAGTGTAACACGTTAGCGAAACGCTGAGTAGAGTGGCAGCTAAACTAAAGAAACAGTAAAGTGTATAGTAGCTATTTTATTTTCTTTCTTCCTTTATTTACGTCTTTCTATTGTTTCACAATTTATCTATTTCTCAGATCCTTCACTTGATCTCGAATGTTCCTCGTGGGAACGATCTTGATTGCAGTCTTTTCCGAACAGTAGAAGTAGCACGTGGTGTTCTCCTGGCCGGGAGAGTCCCCCGTGGTGATCCTACTCTCAGTCAACCGCCCCAAGGTCATGGACAGATGTAACAGTGACTACGGCACTCGCGATAAACGCACAGGTAGCTAACCCGCACTGGCATGCGGTCTGTCGTTTCCATTAACGGGTGTGCCCAAAGCACAGCACGGAACCAGTACAGGGCAGAGCCCTCTCAGTAACAGGGGTCCAACCCCTCCACAGTAACTAAACAGGGGCCTTGCCCCTCCACAGTCCGCGCACCCTCGCCAGACTACCCTGGTTTGCCCAGTGGGCCTAACAAGTCGGTGTAGGTGAGCTAGCAGAACCCCGGGGCCCGTGGGGTAACTAGTACTCGCCCTACACTAGTAGCTTTCCTCGGTACTGCGTACACGAGGGCCAGCAAGTCGGTACAAAGTGGCCAGACCTAACCCCGGGTCCCTGGGGCGGCTGGCTCCGTTCTGCACTAAGCAGGTAACAAGTGCTTCCCCTGGTACTACGTACCCAAGAGGCAGCACACTACCACATCTTTCTTTCTCAGTTCCATTCCTTTCTCTTTCCAGGAGATCCACTCCTAATTCCCCATAGGATCCCAGCTCTTTTAACTCAAAACATTCAGGTTTCACCTTTCCAGTTTCACGTTCATACATCCCATATTCTCAATCATGTTCATTTATTCATAACAAGCAGCTGTTAAACCAATTTACAGGTAGCTATTATTTCCTTTCCACATTTTCCAAGACTGCAGTATTCATATATTCCACTAGTTTTCCCATCCTAGGATTCATGCCATACCCTAGGATCTATCATTCAATCTAGTTTTCCAGCCCTAGGATTCATGCAACACCCTAGGATCTACCATTCATTCTAGTTTCTCATTCCTAGGATTCATGCAATGTCCTAGGTTCTATTTATGGTTCCATAATTTAACAGATTATATTAATAAACTTAAAAGCCACTCTACCAGTTACAACAGGAGTACTAGGGGCATGGTCGGGAATCCCGCGTGTCTCCGCAAGCCCCGAGACTGCAATGGAATAGGGTCCTATCACAAGGATCAAACACAAGGAGTTTCTCAAAATAGTATCTAATCACTGTAGACAGGTAGTGGATCTTATTCCGAAAAGGACGCAACTCGAAATGCGGAAAACGGACTCCGAACGGGCCCTAAATGGGTCGAAAATGACGAAACAGTGCAAAATCAGACGTCTGGAACTTCTTCCAAACATCTTAAAAATGGAGATCAGATGGTACCTTGTCCTGCGTAGTCTCTCAGACGTCCAGAAGCCTGCGGAGGCGTCTGGCCTAGTTCCCAGACGTCCGATAGTCACCCCGGACGTCTGGAAGTCCCTCTAGTCGTCTGGCACCGCTGCGAGATGTCTGATTCGCGTTGGATGCGAATCTCAGAACCTGCGCGTACCCATTCCTCATGCTCATTACGGACGGTCGAAGGAAAGGAAGAAGGTACGAAAATAACTTACCTTTCAGACGTCTGGACAGTCCTCGAGACATCTTCCCCGTCGTCTGGTTGGAAACACAGACGTCTGATTCTGGAGAAACTTCCAGAATCAGAGCGCGACTCGCCCTCCGCCCACGACGCACGGCCGTGCCACGCCTCGTCCGCCTGCTGCTTGAGCTGCAGCAGGCCTCCCGCATCACCCTGCGTCTGCTGCGCCTCCGTCGGCAGGCTCTAGCAACCCCGGCAGGCTCAAACCCTCATGGCCGAGCTCCTCCTCCCTCGCGCAACACCTCCTCCCGCACTCGCCGTGGCTGCCGCCGCCGCCGCTCGCTCGCGCTCACACTCGCTGGAAGAAGAAGGAGGTGCGGAGGTGATGAGAGTGAGGGAGAGGTCGAGGCTTTTTAAAGCCACGCGGGGAGAGAGAGAGAGAGAGAGTAGCGCCTGCAGACGTGAGAGGGGAAAAGAGCATCTGCAGGTTTGCACGCGCAGGCGCGCAGACGGAAACCACCGTGAAAATCAAATCCCAAACGTCTGGAAAGGGTTCCAGACGTCTGGGCCAGCTCCCAGACATCTTAAAAGACGTTTTGAAGCTGCGTTCATAACACCACCTCTTCTTGGTGGGTGTCTATAGACTACAAGAAATTTAACTTAGCAACCAAGAAAGACCATTTCCCACAACCATTCACTGACCAAATACTTGAAAGACTTGCTGGGCAGAAGATTTTCTATTTTTTGGATTTGTACTCAGGATACAACCAAGTAGCCATCAGTTCTGAAGACCAAGATAAAACCACATTCACACACCCCTTTGGTACTTTTGCATTTAAGAGAATATCATTTGGATTGTGCAACACTCTAGGAAAATTCCAGTGTTGCATGATGGCTATCTTTTTAGATATGATAGGGGACTATATTGAGGTCATTATGGATGATTTCTCCATATTTGGAGATGATTTTTCGACCTATTTGTCACATCTAGCTAAGAGCTTGAGAAGGTGTATAGATGTGAACCTAGTACTCTCATGGGAGAAGAGCCATTTTATGGTTAAAGATGGAATAGTACTAGGCCATAAGATTTCGGAGAAGGGATTGGAGGTTGACCAAGCAAAATTAGATGTAATTTCAAAGTTACCACCACCAACCTTAGTCTGACAAATCATATCTTTTTTAGGGCACGTCGAGTTTTATAGACATTTCATACAGGATTTCTCTAAGATAGCCTGATCCCTGACCAGACTCCTTTCAAATGATGTCCCATTTGAATTTATCGAGGATTGTCTTGAATCCTATACTATCCTTAGAAATGCTATCACTAACTCTCCTATCCTTCAACCCCCATACTGGTCCCTTGATTTTGAGATAATGTGTGATGCCTCTGACTATGCAGTAGGGGTAGTTTTGGGACAAAGAAGAGACAAGTGACCCATGTTATTTATTATGCAAGCAAGACACTTAATGAAGCTCAGCGTAATTATACCATTACTGAATAGGAGCTGCTGGTTGTTGTTTTTGGGATGGAGAAGTTTAGATTGTATCTCCTAGGGTCCAAAGTGATTATCTATACTGACCATTATGTCCTCCGGCATTCATTAACCAATAAGGATGCCAATCATGTCTCAATAGATGGACCCTTCTGCTCTAAGAATTTGACATCGAAATCGGGCATAAAGCTGGAGCCCAAAACATGGTTGCTGACCACACTTCTAGACTGGACCCAAATTTCATTCCTTCTTCTCTACCAATTAATGAAAAGTTCCTTGATGAAAGTATATTGGCTATTGATTCATGTGAGCTTCCTTGGTTTGTAGACATCGTGAACTATTTAGTCTCTAGGAAAATGCCCCATAGAATGACAAAGAACCAGAAGCTCAAATTCCTCACTGAAGCCAAATATTACTTTTGGGATGACATATTGCTCTTTTGACTACGGTCAGACTAGATCATCAAAAGGTGCACCCCTGAATCTGAAACAAAAAGCATTCTATCTTTCTGCCATAGTGAAGCTTGTGGAAGCCATTTTTCAGGAAGAAAAACTGATGCAAAAGTTTTGCAGTCAGGATTCTTTTGGCCATCCTTGTTTAAGGGTGCACATAATTTTGCTCGTGCTTGCCTGTGATGCCAGACATTGGAAACCATGACTAGTAGGGACATGATGTCCCCCCAACCAATCCTGGTTGTGGAAATCTTTGATGTTTGGGAATCGATTTTATGGGCCCTTTCCCGAACTCTCATGGCTTTGAATATATTGTTTCGGTTGTAGACTATGTCTCCAAGTGGGTCGAAGCCATCCCAACAAGACATGCCAATCGCAAAACTGTGATTCATTTTTTCTGGGAAAACATCTTTGCCAGATTCGGTATTCCTTGCACTCTAATTAGCGATGGGGGAAGTCACTTTGTGCATCCCATTTCAAGTCACTTTTGAAAAAGTATGGGGTAAACCACCGCATTTCTACCTTGTACCATCTACAAACAGATGGGCAGGCGAAGGTCTCAAATAGACAAATCAAGGAAATTTTATAGAAAATAGTGAGACTCGACAGAAAAGATTGGTTTGAAAGGTTAATTGACATGCTTTGGGCATACCAGACTGCTTACAAGGATACTTTGGGGATGTCACCATATCGATTGATTTATGAGAAGCCATGTCATCTGCCAGTGGAAATAGAACATCAATCTTTTTGGGTAGTTAAAAAGTGTAATTTGGACATGGAAGGAGGTCAACATAGGAAATTGCAATTGACAGAATTGGAAGAGATTAGAAGGTAGGCTTATGAGAATACTAGGATTTATAAAGACAAATTAAAAGCCTTCCACGATAAGAACATTCGAAGAAAGTAGTTTGAGCCAAACTAGGCAGTTTGCTTATTTGATGCTAGTCTCAAACTGTTCCTAGGGAAATTGAAATCAAAATGGTTTGGACCTTATCATGTTGTGACCCCATATGGCAATGGGGATGTCCAGATCCAAGACCCCAGGACTGGGCATGTATTCATCATTAATGGGCAAAGATAGAAGCTTGTTGTCGCTTAGGAACCCTTACTTTCCGAGGAAACAATTGATCTTTTTGAGGGTTGATATTATAAATTTTTGCTCAGCTGAGGGTGTTAAATTTAGCCCTTGTTGGGAGGTAACCAACACACTTGTAAATATTCTTTCATTTATTCTCTAGATTTTGGAAGCAGTTAAAAGTACACCAAATTCAAGTGCTATCTATCCCTCTATCACTGTTTTAAAATTTGCATGAGAACATGCTCATATTTAGGCATAGGGGAGTGGGTAGAGCAAAGATTAAATATTCTACCAATATCTAGAGTTTGTCATTTCTTTCAAAATACTTGAAAAATTAAGAAAATGGGACAAAAAAATGCATATATACAAAAACAACAAAAAGAAATACATTGACTCAAGATAAGACCAATGAGTATTAAGAAATCATCGACCCTGAGAAATAATGTAATAGGGTTTTGTCTCTTAAACTCTTCAAGTCTAGTGACTTAATTAATCTAGATGTCCACTATAATGTGGATTTGTTCTTGAGTCCTTGCTATCTTGAAATAAACTTGAAAATACTAATAAATTGGGATGACAAGTACATGGCTTATCAACCCACCTTTTGCTTTAAAAGTCTAAGTGTCTACATAAAAATCGCACTGACTCATTGTTAGGAAGTTATAATGAGAGCTAAAGAGTCGTTAAACATACAAGACTAGTATGGCTGACAAATTATTGTGGGTTTGATGCTCCATTGGCCAGTTGTCCAGAGCCTAGCTACTAGATCTATCTCCTTGAACAGTGCTTGTTGGTACTTCTCAGACTAAGGAAGTCACCTACTAAAAGAAAAATTAGAAACATAAAAAAAATGATGAGATATAAAAAAAATATAGAGAAGAAAATGATAGTTGGGAAAAAAGAGAGAAAAAGCAGTAGAAAAAAAATATTATATATGAATAAGAAGAAAAAAGTAAACATAGCCATACTCGTGCATAGGCATGGATGGAAAATTATTGTGGGTTTGATGCTCTATTGTTCATTTGTCCAGAGCCCAGTCCTCACTCTCTTACCATAAATAAGGAGAAGTGGGAAGGTAGAAATAAGCACACCTACGCAAAAATGGTAGGGAGAAGTTACATGGATGAATAGATAAACCTAAAGGTAGCACCTTTCCGCTGGGTCTCTTGGAGTTTAGGGCCACTTAGAATCCATTACAACCACCTTCCAATGAGTCACACTTATACTAAATTGTCGTTTAGTACTTTTGAGTCTTTTGAATCTTGGGTGGATTGGGTAGCCGAAGAAAGTTACCTCAAAACCCTAAACAAAAACCAAAGAAAAAAATTTACTATTATGAGAGAAAAGAGAGAAAGAGGGAAAAATTATAAATAAGGCAAGGAATTGAGTGTTTGTATTATGGCAAGCACTTAGGTACTATTGAGTCTCTGAAGATGAAATCCTAGGCATCAATTCTCAAGGCTTGTGACAAGTAAATATCTTGATGTCCAATTCTTGAATCAATGTGTTTCTAAATAAAGTCCAAAAGAAAAGAAGAAAAGAAAAGAAAAAAAATAGAAAATAAGAAAAAAAAGGCCTTAATCAATCATGCATTTAATTGCCAGGGACTAGCAAGATTTAGGCATGGGGGTATGATTGCAGAGCAATTATTGGGCCTAATTTGACTAAATTAAGCTTTAACCTAGCATACATTCTGTGAATATTGCATTCATTACATGCATTGCATGCATAATTGCATTTGTATATTCCAAACCCTAATTCTACCATTTTATGGTCTCCTTTGTGACCATGCCAACTTATCTATGTATGACCATAAACTTGGAGCAACATTTGGACCTAAATGATGCAGAATAAGGTGAAGCAACCAAGAAGGAAGATGGAGATAGGAGCATGCAATTCCAGGACAAAACCTAACTGACCCAACAATCCCATGCAAACCCATGCAAACCAATTTTCACATCCAATTTCACCAACCCATGCACCTCACATATACACATACACAGGTGCATATTCACATAAATTACTATTTCATGTATACATATCACTTTTTATACACATTATATACATGAAAACTTTTGGTGCACATTTATAATACCTATATATATATTCTAGTTATTTTTATTTCCATACATGTGGACCTAGTGGTACTTAATATATTGCATTATTTACATATTTTCTCTAGGTCCACATATACACCTCACTAGCCTACCAACCTAAGCCCAACACCCCTCCTAATCACCTACACTTAACCCAACCACACCTAAACCCCACGCCACCTTAAAGCCACCACTAAACCCACCTAAATCCCCCACATAACCACCCATAGCCCATGCCAACTCCACCCCTTATCCACTTCTTTGACCACCCTTGACCTACACCCTCACCTTAACCTATACCCTAGGCTAGAATGTTCTATCCTTAGGATGCACCCTAGAGCAACTGCCTTAACCTACACCGATAGAGCACCACACCGTAGAGGGCACTCTATAAAAGAAGCCCCCCATGGGTGCCGCCCACCCTCCTTCCCCTCCCATTCTCTACACACACCACTTACTTCTCCACTATTACTCCCATGAGTCTCCACCTTGAGAGCTCCTTCTCCAAGACCAATGGCTTCCCATGTGCCTCTTTAGTCTTGGTGCTTTAGGTGAAGAGGAAGTAGGCTTCAAGCCAAGGATCTTCCTCACCTCCCAATAGGCCTAGTGCCCACATTGGAGAGGACACCTACTTCTCCATCCCATTCTCTTTTTATTTTGTTAGTAGTTTAGCTATTTCCCTTACTTGCAATTTCAATAACATGCTTTTTACTTGCTTAGTAGTATATATTTCCATTTCAATCAATTTCAATACTTGCATTTTTTGCTTTCTTTATTTTCTTTAGTAGTATTAATCACTCACACACTCTCTCACACACTCACACTCACACTCACACGCCTACAAGCTCCACATTTTCACCATTGCCACCATCACCATTCTACACACCATTCCCAACACCTTCACCACTCACACCCACCATTACATACTCTCACAAGAACTCTATCTCACTCACTCATTGACACACATTCCTTAGCACCACCACCTACGAGACCATTTCTGATTAGCATGTTTCGGTGAACGGAAAGTTGGGGTTAGGAGAAACCCATCGCTATAGTCGCAAAACACGTTATCAAATATAATTTTTTTTACTGAAACTCCAAGGGAGTCTTGGGTCCAACACAGGGAGGCGATGTTTGTTTTCATTGAAATCCGCACTTCGTGTTGTTTCTTTTTTGTATTTTAGGGTTTTATTTATTTTTTTTTGTGTTTTTGTAATAAAGAGATAAGGAAGATAACTTCACAAGTGGAAAGAACAAATTTGATATATCATAATGTGATGCAAATGTTTATTACAATATGCTAAGAAAATATAAAAGAGATAGGGGTGAGAAGAAATCTCCCGAATTGGCTGTTCAGCGAGACGACGGTGCTTGGCGGCAGCTTGGATGGAGGAGGTGATAGGCTGGACAACAGGGATGAGATGCTAGCAGACGCTAGGTAGAGGAATTCTTCACCAAGGCACAGAATGGGGATGAGGAGGTGGAGGTGATCATCTACCAGAATGGAGGTGGGAGGATGGCTCCAAGTCTCCTTATGAAGGTGGTGAGAGGGACGATGAATGTTTGGCTACGTAAGGGATTGCTACACTAGTAGGGGACCTTTGGAGCTTGGGAATGAGCTCTTGGGAGCTTTGATAGGCTTCTAGAGCTCTAGACTAGGTGGAAGTAGCAAAGGTAGAGATGCCTTGGAAGGAAGATGGTCATGGGGTTTATATAGTGGTGGAAGGGAGGTGTTTTGTGCGCATGGGTCTTCAGCGACATTTAAAACGTCGCTGAAGACCCGCTGGGGGTGTTGCTAGAGCCTTCACTCCCCTCTGCTGGCATAAGGTGGAGCACTGTAGCTGGCATAGTGCGGGGACGCTTCCAGCCCCTGGATTTTCGTTAAAGGGTGGAGAGAGAGAGTGCGGATCGCATGCTCCCAAATTACGTGCAGTGTGCCTTCGCTGGCGAGGGCAGATCTCCATCGTTCGATCTTGATCGTGCGGCTGAGGTGCACGCATGGGTTGTGCGCTCACGAGATTTGAATCACACACATCGTGCGATCGTGAGGATCGGACGATGGATAACACACCCGGTCATCTTAAATGAGGCTCCAGATGGCATGCATCTGCTTTGGCATGCGTCTGCGTGTTGTCGAGCGGCATCTCCTCGCGCGTGTGCAACACTGACCGCTCGATCAAGATCGAGCTGTTTAATTTTGATGGAGATGCTGCGGCCTCAGCGGATTAGAGCTCGAACTTATGCCTCTCCCTTGAGGAACAGGCGCACAACTAATGGGGCATGGACACCGGATGATCACGTGGCCATTTAGTGCTTGTAGTGGCCTTGACCATTTGATGAAGATCGAATGGTCGATATCAAATCTTCCTTGAGTTGCTTAAAGGAGGCCAAGTGAGGTTGGGCACTTCTCAGCCATTGGATTGAGATTTAATGGTGGGGATTATTCTTTGCGGTGAGGCTGGGGAGGTTGTGGCTCATGTAGGGTGGCTTGGATGGTGCCACGTGGCACCATCTAGGTCGTCCATCTCTTCTTCTTGTAGAGGGTGTTATGGAGCTCTGATTGGAGTGATTTTTGCGCTGACAGCTTGCGATCCTCACTCCAGATCCATCCGTATGGTCGGATTATTCATTCGAAGCCTATAAAGATGTCGCACTGGTTCTTGGCCATATAAAAAGTCAGAATTACTATACAGAATACACAAACTATCCTAAATGCAATGCAATGAATGTTATGCAATATTTATACTATGAAATGCAATGCTAGGCCTATGAACTATCATAAATAAGCATTTTATCATTAATTCATGCATGTTTATCGTACCCCCTTGCTTATCTTTTGTTAGTCCGTGGCAAAATTAACCTAATGCTTTGCATAAAAGTAGAATCAGGGTTTGATTACTTAGGCGAGATTTGTTGGTTGCTTTAGAAAATTTCAACCTAAAACCTGGTTACAAAAACTTGATAGGCCGGGTGTTTGCTAGAGTGCAGACTGCCCAAGTCCTTGCCTTATTTGAAAAGGGAAGATCCATTTTTCTGCTTTTTCTTCTTTTCTAATTTTTTTGTACTTTTGGAGTTTGAGAGTTTTGGGATAACTTTTTACAGCTACCTAATGTATGGGTTTTGGCAAAGCAAAATCAGGGTTTCGAGAACCCATCGTCATAGTTCGCAAAACTCGTTATCAAATACAATTTTGAATCGAAACTCCAAGGGAGTCCTGGGTTGAACACAGGGAGGCAATGTTATTTGTCGAGCGAGATCGAGGTTATAAATGCTGCGTTGTAGTATAGGTCAAAATCACTTGAAAACAAATAAAATTTATAACTCAAATGAAAGTCCGAGGTCGTTCGCTAGGAGCAAATAGAAATTCATGCGCTAATCTCAACAATTAATGTAAATGAGCACAATATATAAGTAAAAGCTTAATGCAGAATGATATAAGAAATCAATGATCAATGTGCAAAATGAAGATGGTAAAATGGTGATTTAAATCACCAATTACCCTTATACAGTAATAGCAAGTAGAAGCATAATATCAATCGAGTTAATTATAGCTTTAGAAACTCAAATCAGACGTCTGAAGATATGATCAGACGTCTTAAACGTCTGATGCTACAGTGCTCTTCCCTTCCTTCTTCTGATTTTTTCTTCTTTCTCTGCTTTTGCTCTTTGGTTTTCTGCATAAGATCTTCTTCCTTCTCCTCTTCTTCTTGCCTTGGCTTTCCTTCTTCACTTCTCTGTGTGCCTCTTCTGCCTTCTTTCTCTCTTTGGCTTTTGTTCTTCACGCACAGAGGGAGGCAATCCCACTAGTGGCTAAGTGTGAGCCAATACACAGGGAAGCAAAACCCCCCAACCCCCGCACTCTCTCTCCTTCTCTTTCTGGGTCAACCTCTTTCACGCCCTCCCAAGGCCATGCACATCGGGTTATTGGAGGATCCACGTACTCGGGTCTAGGGCTACGGGCGTGGGACGTAGCAGAGGTGTGAAAGTAGGCTTAGGTGGGTAATCCGGTAAGTGCTAGACCTGTTTGTAGGTGTCACGGGGGAGGAATGAGGGTGCCTGGGGACCTCACCCCCTGTGTGTTACTTGAGGTGAATAGACTGCTTCACTTTTTCCTTTTATGCGGCGTTGTAGCCTTACAGATTTTCAAGGTGGGACTAAATGTCCCACCTTCCTCTCATGCATCTATGATTATGAAGGTGTCCTCGAATTGGAGTCATAGTTGTACCTCTTCCTCCCAATTGGGGACCTGGGAGTCTGCAGGTGTTGATTCCGCACCACCTAGAAATGGCACCTGGGGTGTGGGTGGCTAGAACATGAAGTACATGTCAGCATTAATGGTGACGGCGACAAAGGGTAGCGTGTACCTGAAATCCATCAACATGGCCTCTCGACCACATTTGAATAGTCCATAAGAGTCGTCAAGGGATTGCGAGTGTAGAGAAGGTGGTTTGTTATGTGAGAGTGCGTGTGGAGGGTATACGGTGACGAAAAAGGTGGCGTGAAGGTGGGTTGTTCGAAGGTGAGTTTGGGTGAGTGAGAGGATGAAATAGGAGAGGGGTTTTATGTGGGTGGATGTTGTGAGGGTGTAGAAGGTTTCGACGAAGCAAATGGAGTTGTGTAGCGGTGGAAATGCCTCACCAGAGTGGTCGCCGGGAGTGGAGAATACGAGAGTGAGCATGTCGAGTTGGGGGTTGAATTGACGATAGAGAGAGGGAAAACTAATCTACGATGCTAATGAAACCTAACTAACTACTCTAATGGATGAAATGGGGGAGATCCACACCGATTTTGGCATGCCGGTGATGGAAAAGAATTCTCCAGAGGGGGATCTAGGAGCCCCTGAGTTGGTCATCAAAGAGCGAACGAAGGAGGGGAGGAACATAGCCCTCCCAATTTAGCCGTTGGGAGGCTGTAGAATGATGGAGGGAGGAGCTCACCGGAACTAAGTCGAATATGGCTGGGGAAGGAATTTAAAGAGGGTATTTTGGCCAAAACTTAGCTGAGAAGATGCACAAGGCCACGGAGGTTGATGGGAACACCATCATGAGCCCTAACTAGCTTATTTTGAACCATAAAAGAGAACAAAAGCTCCTGCATAACCAATTGGAGGTCCTAATTCACTGAATAACCTTTCTGAGATAAAAGCAAGAAATAAGGGGTAAAACTGCAATTTTACCATTGTAGTACAATAATGGGTTTTCTCATGAGCTAAACACAGGTCAAATGGTCTTAACAAGAGGGTTGGTTCAAATAGAAAAGGGTTCATGTGAATTCTGGGAATTAAATGACTTCTTATAACCCTAAAATAGACTCACTTGATTAAATAAGGTTCTGGTCAGGATAAAATTCAAATAAAGGGTTTAGAACATTCAATTTGGCCATTGGAACCTATTTTGACCTAGAATGGGGTTTCAGACAAATATTTACCCTAAATTAGGTTTTTGCATAAATTTCCCAGTTAAACATGGTCAAACCGAAAATCCAACGTCACCATTAGATTCCTTAGGTCCAAATTAGGTTTGTACCAAAACTTGGACCTAAGGGGAATTCATCTTGACCCACTTTGCAAATAGGTCCAGCTCAATTACATTTCTAACCCTATCTTTCAAAAACCCTTACATTTGACCCCCTAACTTCCTCATCGTTCATTGCAATTAGGTCCCTCCAACATTATAGTGGAGGGAATCCTACTCCGACGAGCTTAAAAGGGTGATTCCTCCCTGATCTCTCAGAGAATCCCCTTCAAAATTGAAAGGGAGATTCTCTAAGAAATCTCCTCCAATGTGAACCCATTTAGAAGCCCTATTTGGTACCCAATCTCTCATGCAATTGCATGAGAGATTTGGGTCTCTCTCGAGTTTCCTCTACCGGTGAACTTGCCGTGCTTGGAAGCTTGGCTTCCAAGCACAAACCCGACCTCCAGGGCCTATTTAAGAGACCCCAACTCGCCCTGCATCTCCTAAGCTTGAATTCAGCTGGAGAAACCCCTCAATTTCATCTCTCCTCCGGCTGATTTGCTCATCAAGCTCTGGTGACTTCTCCCACTCTCCCTCATCGCCTAGCCACAATACCGGTGGCAATTTCCTCTTCCTCTTGCTCATCCGCGTTGTGCAGCACCCGCCGACGCTCTTGCTTCCCCTTCGTCCTTGCCGACCTCCCTTACTGAGCATCTTTGTCTCCGACGTTGGTGATATGCACAGATGCCATCCCTGCCTCCCTCTTTGTCTCTTCACTCCCAGTTAAGTCTCTCTTACCCTCTACTCTCTTTTCCCTTCTTTATTTCCCTTGAACGACCACTACCGCACTCCACCGCCATCATCCCCTTCACCTCCAGCCACCACTCCGGCGAGCTCGCTCCACCTCCACAGACCACCTCCCTCCTTGCCAACTGGTCTACAAGCTCTTCCCCGACCCACTGAACATAAGCCCCCACTCACAACACTCTGCCACTCACCCACAAGTGCCCCCGAACACACCCACACGCACAAGTGCAGTGTGCCCTAGGTACACTACCTTAAGCGATCCCATGCCACACCAACTACCTCTGCGCATTCGCTGCACCTTGGCGAAACTCCCTGAGCCTTTTAACGTGGCTACGAGTCCGTTTGTGTGATTTCAGGTCTAGGGTGTTAACGGACTACCGCGGCGCTATTTTTGCATGTCTTTATGTTTATTATAATACAATCGTTGTAGTATAAGATAAGACAGCTACGGTTGTCGTTACCATTACAATTTTACTCAGAAATAGTTTCTCGAGGTCAAACTCAGGGAGCTAATGGAATTATAGAAGTACAATGTTTCTATATTACAAAAATAAGAGAGAGGGAGAGGGAGAAATAGATTTGTGTCTTGTGGCTTTTTCTTCTTCTCTTCTTTCTCTCTTTTCTTTCACTTTAGCTGCAGAACCTTTTCTTTTCTTTTTCTTCTTTTCTTTGTCTCCTCTGAAGCTTCATCCGTCGTCTGATATCTCAGTCAAACGACTTAAATGGCGGTCTGCTACAGTGCTTCCCCTCTCTTTTCTTCCTTTGCTGCTCTTTCTTCTTCTCTTCTTCTTCCCGCTTCTTCTTCCTTGGTCTTCTGCCTTGTTCAACTGCAAGGCCTCTTTAGAGCTTCTTCTTCTGCTCCTCTTCTTCTTCTTCTTCCTGCGGTCAAGTGTGAACCTTCTTCCCTCGCACCCTGTTCCTACACAAGGCAAAACCTAACCCTTCCCTCTACCCGTACATCTCTCTCTCTCTATAAACCGCTCATAGGAAGCTCTCCCAGAGCCGGGTTATCGGATCGGGTAGCGTACCCGTGACCAGGCGTACCGGCGTGTATGTTACGTGAGGAGTGCGCAGGTGGTGTCGGGTCGGGTCCACCGGATCCACGTGGTGAACTCGCGGACCGGGCGGGTGAGTGGGGTGCGGGACCTCACCCCGTGTTACTTGAGGCAACCAGCACAAAACACAAATTCAATTTAAGTGTTGCCACTCACCTTTGAGTTCACGAGGTGGGACTAAATGTCCCACCTATTTCTTTGCTCACGCCCGCAGGGTGTCTTCTTTGATTGCTGCTGCTGGGTTCCTTTGACAAGCCAATTGCCGAGTTGCGTACATGCGCAAGACCAACCCGCTTCACCTGGGACCCTGACACTTGGAGCGCACGGCCTAGAACGGAGCTTGCGACCTTCTTGCTCTAGTGTCAATGGCGGAAGGGGATGAAGATCTGCCAAACACAAACAGGGCTTCTCGGCCTAATCAGATCATAGGGGTACCTTCACCGTGGCACGTCGAAGGTAATGCGGGTGTGGCAGGTTGCGGGGCGGTACCTGGCGGCAGCCCTAGGTCGGACTGCAACTGAAAAGATGGGTTTGATCGGGGGAGTGTTGTGGAGGTGTGGAGTGGTAGTGGAGGGGCGGGGGGTGTCGGGTGAGGTGAGGGGGAGCTTTTGGGGTAGGTGGCAAGTTGTGTGGAGTAGTGGATTGACGGGGGCAACTCACCGGAGAGTGGCCGGAGATGGAGAAGCTGAGGGCGGTCAGGCGCGGTCTAGGGGTAATTGAGCAAATTAAATTGGGGAAAAGAAAGAGGGGAGGAAGAGAAATAATAGTAACCTACCTACAGGGACGAAGGGGGCCGGAGTAGGGTGGCAGTCGTATCGACTGTCGCCGGAGAAGAAATACCCAGAGGGGGAGGGCGGCGGCGAGGAAGAGAGCCGGAGGGCGGGCGCTGGGTACGGCGCGACGCGGGAAGAGCAGGTGAAGGTGGCTCTGCTGCTGGTATTGCAGCAGAGGGTCGAGACGGAGGAGGAGGAGCTGCCGGAGCTGGTGGGTTTCTGCCGGAGTGGGAAGAGAGGAATGGTTGGGGTTTTCTCCGTCAGGACTGAGCTACCAGAGTCGGCTGGAGACGCTGGTCCTTATAAAGGCGGTGGTGGAGGGGTGGGCGTAGGGAGGTGACGTGCCTCCCTCGCCGGAGAATGGTCGGAATTGCGACCCATACCTTCCACACATTCGCACAGAAGGTGTAGGCGAGGATAGGAGGTATGGCAGTGTCCCTGCGATAGCAGACGTCGTAGGGAACACCCGGTTCAAATTGTAGGTCGCCTCCCTCACCCTACGCGGTGCCATGCTCCGCGCAAAGTCGCCAGAGCATGGCGCTGCTCAGAGACTTGCAGGAGGGACCTATATGCAAAGAATGATGAAGAACCTAGGGGCCAAAATGCAAGGGTTTCAAAAGTTGAGGGTCAAAAAGTAATAGATGAGGACCAAATTGCAAAGTCGGTCAAGAAGGTCTCTTCTTAGGCTCAAGTTTTTATGCATGTCTAAATGGGACCTAAGGATTATAATGGTGAATTTTATTTCTAGGTCAGACCTTGTTTGACTAGCCAATTTACGTAAAAACCCAAATTAAATCATTAATTGGGCATGGTCCTCAATGTAGGTCAAAATGGGTTTCCAAGGCCAAATTGAAGGTTCTAAACCTTAGAGATTATTTTTCTATGAATTTTAGAGGGTTTAGTTGATTTTTACCCTGCCTCGAACCTCGTGAATTGAAGTGGGTTTGTTTTAGGGTTACAGAATGTCATTTAATTCCTTGGAGTTGCTGTAGCCCTTGTTGGATCAGATCATCCCACTTTCCTTCTTATTGGGTTAGTTTGACCTATGTTTGGACCTTGAGTTACCCTGTTTACTGATTGTGTTGGTGAAATTGCATTTTTACCCCTTATGACTTATTTTCTTGTTAAACTCAGAATTCTCTGAGTCAAGCCTGTCTTTGAGTTATGTAGGAGCTTTTTCTCGCATATTTAGGTTAGATTGTGCTAGTTAGGGTTCATGATGAGGTTCTCATCATAGGGGTTCGCCGCCATTGATGTAAAGTAGGAAGCTTGCTTGCAAGCTTCTCCAGGCCGTGCCCACTCCAGGATCCAGTCCCAGGCTGCGTGGGGCATTATCGCAAACATCCCCTGGTGATCAATTGAAGCCAGGAACCATCACTGCAGCTGCAATTGAACGAAGACACTCAGTTGCAGGCGCGCGTGAAAGAGGGTGAGAAGTTAGTCCCACCTCAGAAAGTTGCGGAGCGCCGCACTTGCATAAAAGAAATTTCTGCATTGGGATGGTTGCCTCTAACTTATGGGGTGAGGTCCCCTCTCACTTGACCCGACGCCTCGTCTGCTATCACACCCCGTGGACCTGGTGACTCGACCCGACCTAGCACACCTCGGCCACCACCGCGTGCCGGTGGGCCTGGTCTTGGGTGCGTATCCGACTTGATTACCCGAGAAGTGGCTCTGGGAGAGAGAACCTAAGAGAGAAAAGAGAGAAGAGAGCTTGCGTGGGTAGGGGGTAGGTTTTGCTCTGTAGGCCGAAGAAAATAAGAAGGAGAAGGCGAAGAAGGAAGCCAAAGTCAGAAGCTAAGGAATGAGAAGGGCTGTAGCAAAAGGAGCAGAAGCTAAGGCAAGGAAGCCCGTGAAGAAGAAAGAAGGAAGGAAGAAGAAGAAAGCAAAGGAAGCTAAGGGCTGCAGCAGAAGCCAAAGCCAAAGCCAAGGAGAAGGAAAAGAAGGCAAAGAAAGAAAAGGAAGAGAAAAAAGGAAGATAAAGAAGAAGTGAAAGAAAGAAGATTGGAGCCTCCAGAGAATAGAGAAGAAGAGAAAGAAATCAGACGAAGATTGAAAATAAAGGCAAAAGAAAGAAGAACATGAGAAGAATCAGAAGAAGATTGAAGACAAAGGAGAAGCACTATAGCATCAACATTTTAAAGCATCTGATTCACAAATTAGACGTCCAATTTTGTGCTTCATTCATACATTGATTCCTTTAATATTTTGTGCTTACATTTATTCCTATCATTTTACCCTATAACATTGATCTTATTGCATATTATATTCTTTCAAATTCTCAAGTTGTGATCTTGATTTCTAAACCCTAATTTGTTCCCTGTGTTCGACCTCAAACCTTAAAATTCGAGTAATAAATTGTATATGTTTTGAATATTTTTTCGACTGTACTACAACGTGACCTTTTTAAAACCCGATCAAGCGTCCCCAAACAGAGGTCCTTTTGTAGGTTGCAAGAAGTGGTTAGGGCTTGGGAAGTGACGAGTCATTTTCCTTAAGAATGATTCTCACAAAAAGAAATAATTTGTCGAAGTAGAAATTGAGTGGTGGAAAATCAATCGTCAACAATTAAAATTAACCACTCAATGAGGAGCAGGTCGTGTCCATAGGGAGGCAATGGCCTATTACAAACTCGCACAAGTCAAAAATCATTATTCATGATTAATTTCGCAAAGAAATCGAATCAAAACTGCCTTTCAATTAAGAAAACAAGACATGAATAAGCTGATATTGTGTTTTCATGAAAAATGGATGGAGTTCTCACAAAATCACTAGATTAAAATATTATTAAGTAAAAATTCCACTCTTCCATTGGCAAAGAAATTTAAATATTAATGCCACAAGAAATAGAGCATCTTTTGCTCGAGCACGTGCATGCAAGGAGTAGCTGGTGCTGACCGCTAGAAGCTCACTGGAGGTGGGCGAGGTCGACGTGCACCCGGCGGTGGTGGTGGCGAGGTGTGGCATGGCCAGAGTCGACCGGACGAAGCAGAGAGGGGTGGCGGTAGTGGGTTGGTTGTTGTTGCTATGAAGTAGCTTGATGCATGGCGCTACTGAAGGCGAGGGGGCATGGAGGCCATGCGGCCATGCAGTGGGTGGTTGCTGCTACTGGCGTGGTGAAGGTGCAGCGAGAAGGGTGCGGTGGCTGTGCGGGCATGCAGTGGGTTGGCTTTGCTGCGCATGGCAGGGGAGGCGCAGGCGGAGATGCAATGCTTTGTAGTGCGTGGGCAGAGTGATAAGATGATTTTCTCTTTCGAATAATGTTATTAAGATTATTTGTCGTTGTAGGATTAAAGTGGTGGAAAATTGCTTAACAAAATAATTAAAATTAAAATTAGACCACTTACAGGAGAGCGGGTCGTGTTCACAGGGTGGCAATGACTTATTTAAACTTGTAATTGGGTAGAAATCAAGTTCGCTGAAATATTCGTCAAATCAAACAATGCCTATGTAGCTCTGAAAGTAAACCTTAAATTTATGGAGAAGTCAAGGGGTGTTAATGTAATTTTTATGTAAGAAAATAATCCATGTGCAAGGGTATGCCATGTACTTTTCACTTGCATGCATACTAAAATGTAATTCAAAATTAAATACAATGTGCATAGATATGAATAATAAGGTTTAACAATTCTCTAGATGCATAAGCATGAAGGCATAAATTCACCACAATTAAATTAACCAAATAAATCAAAAAAATGAATGTGGCAATGGCAATTCCTATAAATAGAAATGCCAGTAGGAATAGAGGATTATACCTCTCTCCTCGCACACGAGAGAGAGGCTCATTCGAGGAGCTACTCCTACAAGAGGTTGGCTGAAGCGAGGCCTTCACAGCAGTGGCGGTGGCACGTCGTGAGATGGCTTGGGTCGGCTGGATGGAGGAGAGAAGCGGCAGGGGCGGAGGAGGTTGCTGCTGCTCTTGCACACGCAACGGCTGCTGGAGGGAGTGAGGAGGCTGCAGGTAGTGGTGTGGAGAGGTGCGGGCGCACACACGGAGGTGTGCGCGGGCTGAAGTGGGCGCGGCTACTGCAGGTGGCAGGGCTGAGGCGCATTGGCTGGAGGTGCGGGTGGCGACTGAGGTGCGGGGGGGGGGGGAGGAAGAAGCTGCACTGCGACTGGAAGTAGGCGCGTGCGCTTGTTGCGATGGAGATGCAGTGCGTGCGGGTGCATGCTGCAGGAAGTCATGCGGGCATAGGTGTAGCGTGCTTTACGTGCACGGCTAGAGGTGAGGGCCGCTGGCTGGAGTTGCTCTGCGCACGCGGGCGAGGTGGTGGAGGTGCAGCGTGCTCTGCGCATGCGGCTGGAAGGCGTGCGGGCTGAGCTGCGGGTGCGTGGTGTGTGCTGCAGGAGGTGTGTGGCGCGCGTGGGGTGGTTGTGGAGGGCTGCTGCTGGTGTTCTGGATTTGTAGCAAGGGGCACACACAGTCCTGCTGTTGTGGGAATGGCGTGGTTTTTGGGTTCTTTTTGGTGGAGTGGAGGAAAAACAGAGAATGGGGAAGAAGATGGAGGTGGTTGCGTGGCCTTCAGGCACATGCTCGCAGTGGGTTGCACAAGCCACTGATGGCACAACAGTCTGTCACCCCACCTGCCCGCAGTGGAGTGGTCTTGTGCTCACGGTGGGAGGTCGGTGGTGTGGAATGAGGAAGCTCTAAGCTCTGCACAGTGGTGGCTGGAATGGTGTTGGCCCCCCTTTGCAAGGTCGTCTCCTCCTCCCTTTGTAGCTGAATTTGAAATCCAAAGATGTGGCTCAGATGCTTTTCATGGCCAATGAATGCTTGCAGCTATGCGTGAACGGTTGCACGAGAAGTTGCCGTTTCCTGTGGAGGAAGAGAATAAGAAAATAATAAAATATTGTGATTATTTATGCATAAACCCTTAACTTCTATGTTAAATTAAAACAATGCAAGTAATTCACCTAATTGATTAACTAATCCAATGCATGCAATTCTAAGTTAATTCTAAATGCATGCAATAACTGAATTATGCAATTAAGCTAAAAATATGAATTAATTTATTTACATCCTAATGTGTGCTATCTAAATGTTAAAATTAACTTAATGTCTAGACACTTAAATACTTAAATAGCCCACAAATATGGGCTAATCACAAAGCTACTGCTGGTGATGTGTGAGGCAGGTACGTGGGTGCATGCGTGCAGCTGCACGGGGAGCTAGCGAAGGACTTGCTGCATGTGACATTTTTTTAGGGCATGAAGTGTGTTGAGTTGCTGTGAGCGCGTGGAGTGGATGGGCTGGTGGTGAGGAGGGCGGTGAGGAGGTGCGCGCGATTTGGAGGCGAGGGGCAGTGCAGTGGGTGGTGTGCGGAGGCTGTTCACGTGTTGCTGCAGTTGCAGCTGCTGCGTGAGCTGGGCGACGATGAGTGAAGTTGGGTTTGTTTTGAGGTGGAAGAGAAACAAAGGAGAAAGTGGTCGGGGATGTGGTGTTGGTGGTTAGGCGGTTGCACGGTGAGTTTGTAGTGCGGAGCTTTGCGATGGCGGTGCGGGCAGTCACCCCGCATGCCCACGGTGGTGAAGCTCCGCCACGGTTGAGGCCAGTGGTAGTGGATCAGATGAGAAACTAGGTTCTCTGCACAGTGAGGAAAGGGGTGGTGGCCTACTGAGCACCGTTGTCTCCTCCCCCCTCTTGTAGCTGTAGCCAATTCATTTGAAATCATAAGAGGTGGGAGCAGATCCTCATGAATGCTCGCAACTATTAAAAATGAATGGGTGCAGGAGGAGGAGGTAGAGTGGTTATCTGTCGAAGAGAATAATAATAATAATAAAATAATTGGGATTATTTATACATAACTCCTTAACTTCTATGTTAATTAAAATAATGTATGTAATGCACCTAATTAGTTAACTAATCAAATGCATGTAATTCTAAGTTAATTCTAAATGCATTTAGATATGAATGCCACACATGAATTATGTAATTAAGCTAAAAATATGAATTAATTTATTTACATCCTAATGTATACTATCTAAATGTTAAAATTAACTTAATGTCTAGGCACTTAAATACTTAAATAGCCCACAAATATGGGCTAACCAAATACCTCCATGCCTTATTTTTGCTAGTTCCTAGCAAATTCAAGCATGACTTAACACTCCAAGTTATCCAAGCTAACTCAATTGACCTTTCCATAGAAATTAGGTTTAACCATCTAACCCTAGATCATAAGGTACCTAAGTAGTTGTTGAGTTACAGACTAGGTCAACTAAGGATGAGTTACAGGCACAAGTTTCCTTTATTTCTAACTCTACCCTAGGGTTTATTAGTCCTAGAGATTAAAGCATCTATGCATGTGCATTGGTCTAAGTTATTTGAGGTTGGTTTGTTTGCCAACATAGAAAGAGATTTTTTTTTTTGTAATATATATATATTTTTTGTTTGATTCCTCTAAGTCTAACCTTGGATCAGCTATCAACATGGTTTGTGTCGGATTTATTTTCTCCATCACTGAACCTTGAAGGGTGCCTGGCTTTTGATGCTTCGAGATAGCACCACCCATAGCGACCCTAAGAACTCCTGGCAATCGACACTTCGAGATAGTATCGCCCATGGATTTCTTAAGCAAATTCAGTCTTGTGGCAATCGGCACTTCGAGATATGGCTGCCCATGGTACTTGAACCACACAATGCACTTACATGCCCACAGTAGGATGGACATCCTAAGAGACAAGCGTCGAGGAGGTGACATGTTATCATCGCATCCTATATATACTCCACCTCTTCTGTGGCAGGAACTCTTCCAATCAAATTGTGTTTTCAAGCTTCTCCTAAGTCAAAACTAAGAGAACCAAATTTTCTTCAAGAAATGAATTAGGGTGATCACTATTTACACAAGACCAAGTGTGTGTGAAATGTGGGTGCTTAGGTTATGAGAACCCATAAACCAAAAGGTAGAAAAAGACACCAGGTACTACCCAGCCTTTAACTCAATCCCTAGCTTTCCTTCCTCAACCTCTTGAGGAATGGTCCACAACTTAACTCCTACTTAAGTTTTTAAGTCCACAAAGGATCCTAAGGGTCTTAACCTAGTAGTTCAACCCTAACTCCTATAATTAGATACCTCGAGTCAGCTTAAGTAAACCTAAAGTCCTAGTCTTATGCTTAAAGATGCAGAACCTAGCCAATTAAGCTCAATACTAATTTTTTTTTTAATCAATATGCATGCATGAATGCAAAATGTAGACATGTTATAAACAAATGCCTCAGGTCCTATCCCCCCATGCCTGGCTCAAACAATGTCCTCATTGGAAACAAAACAGTTAAAGGAAGATATTACCTGAGGCGGAGAATGACAGGAGCTAAGGCTCCTCAAGAGTGACCTCGTCAACTAGATGGCCATCCAAAGTAATGTATGGTTTTAATCATTGGCCATTGACGGTAAAGGACATTGCTGAAGAGGAAAAGCTCTTGATCTCCACAGCCCCATGTGGAAACACTTTGGTGATTATGTATGGCCCATCCCAACGTGATTTCAATTTTCCTGGGAAAATCTTAAGTCTGGAATTGAAAGGCCAGACTTGTTGGTTGGGCTCAAAGGTCTTTCTAAGGATATACTTATCATGCAAGACCATAGTTCTCTCTTTATAAGCTTGAGAGATGTCATAAACATCATTCCTCAATTTCTCAAGCTCACTTAATTCTAGAAGTTGTGCCTTACCCACCTTTTCTAAATCCATGTTGACATTTCGGATAGCCCAAAGTGCCCTATGTTCCAACTCGACAAGTAAATGGAACGCTTTCTCATACACAATCCGGAAAAAAGATGTATCCAAAGGGGTCTTGTAGGCCGTTTGATAAGCCCATAAAGCATCATCGAGTTTTTCGGACTAGTCCTTCCTATCAGGCCTTATGGTCTTTTCTAAAATGTTCTTTATCTCCCCATTCGACACTTCAACCTGGCCACTCGTCTGGGGGTGTTATGGGGTAGCAATCTTGTGAGTGCCCCTAAACTTTTGAGTAACTAGTTGAAGTGATGATTTCGGAAGTGAGGTCCCCCATCACTAATAATGTTCTTAGGGCAGTCGAATCGGGATATGATATTGGCCTTCACAAATTTCAATACCACTGAGTGGTCATTTGTGCATGTAGGAATGGCCTTTATCCATTTAGAAACAGTCAACTGCCACTAAGATATATTCATAACCTTGGGACGAAGGGAAGGGGCCCATAAAGTCAATTCTCCAAACATCAAAAATTTCAATAGGTTAAATGGGGTGTTGAGGATCTCATTCCTCTTCCCAATCGTTCCAGTCCGTTGACATCTAATACAGGCCTTAACAAAATTATGAGAATCTTTAAATAACAAAGGCCACCAAAAACTGAACTAGAGAACCTTAAAAGTAGTTTTCTTAGCACCAAAGTGTCCTCCACAATGAAGTTCATGGCAAAAACTTAGCACACTTTGTTCCTCCTCTTCAGGCACTGGTCGGACCCGGTTAGGTTGTGTTAATATGGTGATTTTATCGTTATAATGAGTATAGTGGTTAACCTAAATCGAGCCTAACCATCTCTTTACAAAATATTTTTTTTTATCTGGTCTATTTGATTTTATATTGGTCACTTTCAGGCCCAGGGTCGAACTCAGGGAAGTGGGGTTAGAAGTCAAGTTTCTACGCCTTTCTTACAACAAATCTCTTCCGTTCGTTTATTATGTTTTTGGTGTTTTTCTATTTAAGATTTTTTTCTGATAATTCTTGTCCTTGAGGCACACCCTCAAAATTAGGTTCTTGGCTTTGAGCCAAATTAGGGTTCCAAAATTGGTCTTGCTATTCGCAAGACTGAGTACCTGCAAGTCAAGGATTATCTTTTCTCTTTTATATATTTTTTGTATCTTTTTATTGGCAGGAAAGAGAAGCAGAAATAAAGTAAATATAGTATGTATATATATATGTATATATTATATATGTATAAAGGGGTGGGGGTGGAGGTGGAGATGGAGTGTAGCACGGTGTTGAGTAGGTCGTCGTCTAGAAAGACGCAACCAACAGGACGAGGTACGCGTGGAGTGTAAGGTGGATGGTGGAAGATGTGTGCGACCACGCTTTTTGTACGTGTGTATCGGGGAATATCAGCAACTGGTGCAGATATTCCCGCGATACCACCTATGGTAAGTAATGTGAAAAAAAAAAAAATGTATATATGTAAATATATCTATATATATATATGGTTATAAATATATAGGTATATGTGTACTTATATATGTATATATGTATATGTATATATATGTATATATGTATAGGTATGTAAATATATGTATAGATAGATTTATGTATAGATGTGTATATATATATATATATATGTATGTATATGTATGTATATATAACTATATATATGTATATATATATGTATGTATATATATCTATAGTAATATATGTATATAGATATATGTAGATAGATATGTATATATAATTATAGATATATATGTATATATGTATGTATATTTGTATATATATATGTATATATATATATAAGTATATATATATGTAAATATATATGTATATAATATATATATATATGTAATAATATATATATAGATATATGTATATATATATATGTAAATATATATGTATATATATATATAAGTATATATATATATGTATGTATATAGTGTAATACATAGTTGTATAAGTACTAATATATGTATAGATATATGTATATATATATATAAATATATATAGATATAAATATATATAGATATAAATATATAGATGTATATATATATATAAAAGTATATAATAGTGTATAGGTGAGAGTGTGTGCGAGAGTGTGAGTGTGCGTGTGTATGTGTATCTGCAGAGACAGAGTGAGAGTGCTGTGAGAGAGAGAGAGAGAGAGAGAGAGAGGCTACGCTTCCTGTTGGAGTGAAGGAGCGGGTGTCGTCTGAGGCTTCACGCGCATGCGCAGGCACGTATGCGCGCAGAGAGGCACGCACTAGGAGGGAGTGAGCGCGCGGAAAGGATCGCAGCGCACAGCGCTGCGCGGAGAGGCGAAGGGAGCGGGCGAAGGCAGGCGTTGGGAGCGGGTGAAGACGCGGGTAGGAGCAGGCGCTGGCAGACTCGCGGGCGGGCGCTGGAGCAGGATGCAGGGCAGGATGCGGGCGCGAGCTGCGGCCGGTTGCGGCGCGCTGGGTGACCGGATAAGTGAGAAACTTACCAGTCACCCCACTGTAGCCACAATGTTCCGTTGAAACACGTGAACAGTGGCTACAGTGTTCAGGCGAGCCGCGCGACCGGGTGCGCTCGGTGCTGTAAGTGCGGGGAGCCGAAGCACTGGCACGCGCAAGCTGGCGCACGCGTGGAAGGGGTGCACCGGCTGGTTGCGGGCACGGAGAGGCAGGCGTACGCGAAGAAGCGGAAGGTGATGGCAGCCTGTAGGCACGCGCGGTGGCCTGCGTGCGAGCACGTTGTGGCCTGCGCTGCTGCTGCTTCCTTGCTGCTGTGAGGAGCTTAAGCTTCAAAGCTTGAAGCTCCTGCTCCAATGGCGGAAATGGCTTGGAAAGTTGAAACAGGGCAGAGAAGACCACCACGCCCACCGGCTCTTTGATGAGCTAGGCGGTGGTGGTCTCACGGTGGTGGGTGTGCACCACAGTGATGTACTCCTGCCTGCAGAGTGGCTCCTCAGAGGAGGAGAAGCTGCGTATGGAGGGAGAGGGGAGGAGGCAACTTGGAGAAGAAGAGAAGCTGCTGTATGTTTTTTTGTTTGCTGGACCAAGCTCGCTTGTAAAGAAGGAGCCACCCTGTTTTTAAAGAAGAAGAAAGCATGCACAACCATGCCCTGGTTGTGCATGGCTTGCATGCAGCTGCAGGGAGTGGCTGCAGAGCATGGCTGAGCAGGACATGGTGTAAAGAAGAAGCCATTCGCAGGAAGAATTCAAAGTCAAGTAAAAAAAATAAAAAATAAAAAATAAAAAGATGGTGAATTTTGCAAAGATGCATTTGAGGAAAAATGTTAATTGCAAGGTCATTTATTTCATTCTCCTCCCCTCTCAATTAAATTCATACATGCATGTATTTTCATAAATGCGACTATGGAAACCTAGTATGCACTGGTAATGCTAGGAAATAGCACAAGATGGCACAATTGCAGGTGTATTTTTCCGGTGCAATCAGGCACGCATCGTCTCAGTACTTGGTCTTATCCAATTCTAAATAATTCAGGCTCTTCCCAATGAAAGTATCTAGATTGGGAAATTAATCTCTTCCTTTCCTGCTCATCCCAAGAGCTAGGAGTCTCTCAAGTGACCAAGTAATTGACTGTATCAGCATACCAAGGTGAAGTTGGTGTTACTGCCATAAGGGTTTCATCAGGAAATATTTTGCAGATGTCTCCAGATGGAGAGTCATCAAGTGGAAGGCGAGACAGGTGGTCAGCCACAACATTTTCTACTCCTTTCATTCTTGTATCTCCAAGTCAAATTCTTGAAGGAATAGGATCCACCTAATCAGATGTGGCTTAGAATCCTTCTTAGCAATGAGATGTTTCACTACCGCATGATGAATGAAGATAACCACATTAGACCCAAGAAGATATGACCTAAACTTCTCTAGAGAAAAAATTGTAGTAAGTAATTCCTTTTCAGTGACAGTGTAGTTTTGCTGTGGTTCAGTTAAAGTCTTGCTGGCATAGTGCAACACATGAGGTCTTCCCTTAACCCTTTGTCTAAGGATTGCTCCTATTGCATAATCCGAAGAATCACACATCAGCTCAAATGGGAGTGTCCAATCAGGAGCTCAGAGAATAGGTGCAGAGATTAAGGCCTCCTTCAGCATTTAAAAGGCCTCAGCACACTTTGAATCAAAATTGAAGGAAGATTCCTTCGCCAACAGGTCACAAGGTAGCCTAGAAATTTTACTGAAATTTTTAATAAAGTGCCTATAAAAGCCGGCATGGCCTAGAAAGGATCTAATCTGTTTGACATTCGTGGGAAATGGAAATTTGGAAATAGAATCAACCTTGGTTTTATCTACTTCTAAGCCTCGCTCAGACACAACATGCCCAAGTACAATTCCTTTCTGTACCATGAAGTGGCTTTTCTCCCAGCTGAGGACCAAACCAATCTCCTTACATCGCTTTAGCACATTCTCTAGGTGCAGGAGACACTGGTTGAAAGACGAGCCGTAAATGGAGAAGTCATCCATAAACACTTCAACACACTCATCAATCATGTCCAAGAAAATGGACATCATACAACGCTGAAAGGTTGCTGGTGCATTACATAGTCTAAATGGCATACACCTGAAAGCAAAGATACCGTAAGGACTCGTGAAAGTCGTCTTCTCTTGGTCATCAAGGAAGACTGCAACCTGGTTGTACTCAAACTATCCATCGAGAAAGCAATAGCACTTATTCCCTGCCAATTTTTTGAGAATTTGATCAATAAAAGGCAAGGGAAAGTGATCTTTCTGGGTAGCAGTGTTCAGCTTGCAGTAATCAATACAGACCCTCCATCTAGTTGAGAGTCTAGTTACAACTTGTTCACCTTGGTCATTAAATTCTACAGTAAAGCCTGCCTTCTTTGGCACCACATGAATAGGACTTACCCATTTACTGTCCGCAATGGGATATATGATCCCAGCATCCAACCGCTTCAGAATTTCCTTTTTAACCACCTCCCTCATATTAGGGTTAAGATGACTCTGCATGTCCCTAAATGGTTTGATGGAATCATCCATATAAATGTGGTGCATGCAGAGTGTAGAGTCTATACCCTTAATGTCAGCAATGCCCCAAGCAATAGCTTCCTTGTGCCTAGACAAACATTCAATCAGGGCTCCCTCCTGTGCTTCAGATAGCACAACTGAAATGATAACGAGGTGCATATCATTGGCACCTAGGAAGATGTATGTGAGAGTGTCCGGGAGGGGTTTCAACTCAAGGTCGGGGACATGTATGGTTGAGGGTTTCATAATAGATGTCCCCATCTCAGGTAGCAGATCTACCTTGGGCAAAGATGATGGGGAAAGAGACTCAGCAGAAATGCCCAACAACTCCTCAAGTTCTAGTATATCCCCTTCACATTCCTCCAAGATATGGGAATGCTCATTTAGAATGACATGCTAAAGGGGGTCATCACATAACATTGCAGGGGTTATCTCTTCAATCAGGTCATCTATCACCTCAACTTGGGAAAAGTCCTCAAGCCCGGCTTGTTTATAAGCATCAAAAACATTAAGCCAGATTTTCCTGTTCCCAAACCCCATTTTTAATGCCCTAATATTGCAATTGATTGAAGCATGTGAAGTTGCAAGGAAGAGGCAACCCAAAATAATGGAGGGCTTGGTTGGCTTGTTGGTAGGGTCAGTGTCCAAAACTAAGAAGTCAACTGGGAAGGAGAAATCCTCCACTCTCACGAGGACATCTTCCAGAATTCCCTGCGGTGTCTTGAGTGATCAATCAACAACTTGGAGGATTACTAGGCTAGGCTTCAGATTGCCTCCCCCAAGTTGTTCATACATGTAGCTCGGAAGAATGTTCACCCCTGCACCTAGATCAAGTAGAGCCTCATCTATCTGTAAGTCACTAATGACCAACAAGATGTATGGGGCTCCTGGGTCCTTAAGTTTTGGGGGTGTGCCATGTTGAATAATTGAGCTAATAGAATCAGGCAGGACAACTTTTGATTGAACCTATTTTCTAGATTGCCGCTTTTTTGTGCATAGGTCCTTTAAGAAGTAAGCATAAGATGGAATATGCCTGATAGCCTCAAGCAAAGGCAAGTTAATCTGCACTTGCTTGAAGGTTTCCATGATCTCATCTGTCTTATCTTTGGCTCCAAATGAGCCAGTAGAAGTTTACCTAGAGGTGGATAAGCACTTTGGAAAGGGCACTCTCGGTCTCTGGGTGGAAGGTTGTCATGTCGGGTAAGGGGTGGAACGGGGGCAACTTCTTTCGGTGAGGTGATTTCAAGAGGAGGAGATTTGGGCAATTCTTCTCCGGTGGGGGCGAAAGTTGGGGTGAATGGTTTTTTAGAGGGTGAGACTATAGGAGCATCGAGTTTGGAAATTTCTTTCCTACTCAGAATAGTCACCGCCTGGGCATGCTCCCTAAAGACAATCCCTTTTCCTTTAGGATTCTCCTCAGTAACACTGGGAAGCTTCCCAGTTTCCCTCTATCTAATAGCCTCAAGAAGGTGTCCTATTTGCGATTTCATTTCATGTATAGCGTTGTCATGAGATTGGATGATGGCACTTTTGACTTTTTTGCATAGTTCTCAACATTGCCTTCAATTCATCCATCTTAGAGGTCTTAGGTTGGGCAATGGTCTGAGGTTGGTTTATTTGTTGATTTTGAAAGGGTTGTGGTTTATAATTCCCTGAATTTGAAACATTCCCTTGTCTCTAGGAAAAATTTGGGTGATTCCTCCATCCCTCATTATAAGTGTTGGAAAAAGGGTCATTACGAGGTCTAGGACGGAACCCTTGAGTGGCATTCAGGTCAGCTTGTACAAGGTCAGGGAATTGGGAAGCCAAGTGGCAATCCATAGTGGCATGTGTATTGCCTTGGCAAATGGAACATTTTGAAGCTTGGGATGTGGAGGTGCTAGATGTGAATTGGCCTGGGGTTGATATAAGCCTTTCCATATGTCGATTCAACAATTGAATCTGATAGGCTAAATTCTGGGTGTCCCTTGCCTCATTTGCCTCCAACTTTCTTTGCGTGAGAGTGAGTTTTCTATCTAAGTAGGTAGAATTCAAGTGAATAGAATTCTCACTCAAAGTATCACAAAAGTTCCAAGCTTCATCCTCAGTCTTCGATAGAAAGGTTCCTGCACAAGCACCATCCACAGTCTGCCTATGCGAATCACTAAGTCTAGTGTAGAACCTTTCAACCAGTTGCCACTTGGGCACCTGGTGATGTGGGTAAAGTTTCAATAGGTCATTAAAGTGCTCCCACGCATCATGGAAAGCTTCCCCATCCTTTTGAACAAAACTCATAATTTCCCTCCTAAAGTGAATAGTTTTGCTCATGGGGAAGTACTTTTTTAGAAACTTCTTCAAGGCATCCCAACTATTAATATCATCTAGTGTATGATACCAATACTTGGCCTTGTCCTTGAGGGAGAAAGGAAAGAGGGTCTGCATTTGAGTGTCATCAGTAACGCCCTGTAGCTTCACCATGGAACAGACCTCGGTGAATTCCTCTATATGCTTGTAAGGGTCTTCCCTAGTAGAACCATAAAAATAGGGCAGTAAGGATATGGTACTGCTTTTGATCTCATAAGGATTGTCCCCTCCAAGTCTACGTAGTGCAGGGCCAATTTGATTGGTCAGAATGAAATATTCCTTAAGGCTCCTTTGACCAGCCATTTCTTCACTTGGGTGGTCCCTTCTTAGGATTCTTTCAGGTTCAAGATCAAACACAAATTGTCTCTTAAGAGATCGCTGATAAATGCCAGTTTATCATCATTCTTATGCATTAAAACAAACCTAGCTCTTAGGATTTTTACTCTGCAAGCGGGTTTTTTGGGCTGCATTTAGGCATAAATTAGGTTAGGCATGCATTGCATTTTTTATTATCTTTTTAATATGTTTTTGTGAGTGTTAGGGATGTATAGATATATAGATCCCTAAAACTCTAGCACTCAAGAAGGCAAATGGTGAAGGAGAAGCCCAGACTAGTTGCAACTCAACTGGATCCAGCTCACCTCAGCTTGATCCAGCTCACCGCAGCTGGAACCTAGCTCACTTGAACTAGGGTTAGCTCATCCCAGCTCCATTCAGCTAATCTCAGCTGAGTGGCAGCTCAAGAGAGTTCATCTTAGCTCACCCTAGCTCAAGTCAGCTCAGATCCAGCTCAACTTAGCTGAGTCTAGCTCATCTCAGCTCCCACAAGTCCACAGGGAGCTCTAGCTAGCTCAGTTGAGTTGACAGGAGTTCACCCCAGCTCAAATCCAGCTACATCCAGCTCCACTCAACTCCAGCCAGTTGAAGAAGAACTCATCCCAGCTCAGGAAGCTCAAGTCCAGCTCCCGGGGACTCAGCTTAGCTCAACTCAGTTGAGCTAAGCTACCTTAGCTGCCTCAGCCAGCTTGACCCTCCCTGGGAGCACCAGACCTAGCTCATTATGGTAGAAGCTAGCTCACTTTAGCTTGTCTTATCAGCTAGCAAAGAACTAGCAAGCTAAGCCAGCTAGAGTAGCTCCATGCCAGCCTCTTCAGCAGCAGCCAGCTCCAGTTTCATCTCCTGACTTCTCCTCCTCAGCTCCTCCCTCCAAACCCTAGCTCCAACACCTTCTCCTCTACTCCTCCATTAGCTAAGCTAGCTTATCTTAGCTTATCTTAGCTTAGCTTAGCTTAGCTTAGCTATGCTCCAACTTCCTTGGCTTGTACCACCCCAAAAACCCACCTAACAACTCCACCCAACTAGCTCCACCTAAGCTCCACATAAGTTAATCTACTTGGCACCAACCTAGCCTACCCACCACCTCCAAAAGACACCTAAAAGTGGTGCCAAAACCACCCTAACCACCCCCTTGATGGCGCCACTTTTCCCTCCAAAATTCCCCTTCATCTCCACCACACAATTCCCCTTGAATCCATCTCCACCATCCACCTAATCGCCCTTCTAGAAGATCCTAGGTTGGTGCCAAAATGGTGGTGTCTCTCCACCACCAAAATCCACCAACACCACCCTAACCACCCCCTTTAACACCCCTTGGGTTGGCACCACACACCCTTGTCCATAGGATCACTAACCACCTCCATCCTTCCATCCTAGCCCTCCATTTCAAGGGGCACCTTAACCCCCCATCCTACCCTATAAAAAGACCACTACCCACCACCATTCAAGACATCCTTGGCTAGCAAATTCACTCTCATATTCCACCTAGAAGCCCACGTCCAAGAGAGAAGAAGAAGAAGAAGATTAAGGGGATATTCTGTCCCCTTGGTGCCTTCCCCTCTTCTCTTCTCTCTTGGGTCATGCCAGCCAAAGGAGAAGCCAAGCAAGGAAGATCTTTGGAGGAGATCTTGAAGGTGGTCCACACCACCTTGGAGGAGATTTTGAGGGTGGTGCACGCCCACCCCTTGGAGAGAGCATTGAAGGTGGAAGCTTCCAGCTCTCAAGGAAGGAGAAGGAGGCCCTCTTTTCAAGCCAAGGAGCAGCTAGGCTTGGAGCAAGAAGACTCCCTTCTTCACCATTTTTGCAAGAGGATTTGTGTTTCTTTTCTTGCTTTTAGATTTGTTTAGTTCTAGTAGAAGCATTCCTCTACTTGTCATTGAAAAGAACACTCATTCTAGTCAATTAAATTGCCTTCTTTTAGCTTTTTATTGCAATTGTTACTTTTGGTTCTAGCACTTGTTTCACCTCTCCTTCCTAATTACTCTAGGCCTCCACTTCCCTAGAGTGAGCTTAGGAAGAAGATATATCTATCTTTTAAGTTGTAGTTAAGCAATTGTAGGTGTTAGTACTTTACGTTACAATTCGCATTTTGCCCTCATCTTTTCAAAACAAAAAAAAATTACATATTTAAAATACCAAAAAGAAAGTTGAGATGTGTTTTTATAAAGAGAATTGAATTGCAATTTTTGCCTCCTTGGACGACCCTAGATACTCCCCTATTTAGGTTTATAAATTTAAAAGCATATGCGAATTCGCGTGTTACAACGACATTGAAAACCCACTTTTACAAATCACGCGTAATTCGCTATCAATCGCCTACCAAGAATGCACTACAAACACAATTCAAAAGGACCTGTTTGGTCATTACAAATTTAGGCTTTTGATTTTAATTCAAATTGTAGGTGACAAAGCAAGTTGCCCAATCAATTATGCGTCTATTGTCAACCTACGAAATGCCTAAAAGGACCTAGTTGGAGCTTAAGTACTCTTCCTTAAATCTCAAATGGTAGAGAAACTCCAAAGATGGAAGATCGAGGGATGCAAGTAGGCCTAAGCCTTCCTTTGAAGATGTGCTTTTGCCATGCTTCTTAACTACCCCAAAAAATCCGTGACAGGGTATCCCCCTCTTTGGAGTTACAAAACCTTTGATCTCAAGTTTTGAACACTTCAGAATCCAACGGTAGGAGGGCTCTTGTCCTATTAGTTCCAAGACCTAGGAGTGTCTAAATGCGTGCTTTAGAGCAAAGGGAAAACAAGTGTGCATACACTGTAAAAGATTTGAGTTTGAATTTTGAAATGCACGGCAAGTTTTCAGCTCAAGTTCTTGGTTTTTTTTAGTGTTCCTCACTTAAAGTCCTTTTTCAAGAAAATACGTGACCATTTGTTAGATTTTTTTCAATTCAATTAGGTGGTCTTACAATTAAATTCAGATGCAAATGCGTGTACAATATAGAATGCAAGGAAAAGAAAACGTACCTTGTCTCCAGCAATCTTCAATGAAATGTACGTAAATGCAAAATAAAATCTTAGAGGCTGCTCATTCACTCCTAAATGGTCATCTTAAGGTAGGCAGCTCGTGTTTTTTTTTGTTGTTTTTTTTTAGCTACTTATGCACAATCAAGAAAAATAAAATCAATCCACAAAAGAAAGTAAAAACCTAAGTCTAAATAAATGGGAACAGACTCCCGCAAAAATTACCCACGTAGGGGCCTAAAAGAAGGTCGGGGAACAAACCCCTAAAATGTACCTCAGAATAAGGGTCTTAAACCAAATGTGCAAGGAAAATTAAGTCTAAAGTCTAAATCCTACTCTAATCAAATCAAAGATTAAATGTGCAGAGATGATCGTCACGTCCTCGGCAATCTGGTTCTTGCAAAATGGATTGAACAATTTCTCCTCTGGTGATGTCAAGAGTCACCTCTGACGATGGTTGGTGTGATGGCAAGTCATAGAATGTGTGTCGCAGAATGTTGCACTCACACTAGAATAAAGATCCAGAGTTAAATATGATTCAAAATTTAAATCATTTTGAACAAATGAATGAATGCGATTTACTTAAGCCTGTTAACTCCCTGGAAATGGCGCCATTTGACGAGTCATTTTCCTTAAGAATGATTCTCGCACAAAGAAATAAGTTGTCGAAGTAGAAATTGAGCGGCGGAAAACCAATTGTCAATAATTAAAATTAACCACTCAATGAGGAGCAGGTCATGTCCACAGGGAGGCAATGGCCTATTATAAACTCACACAAGTCAAAAATCAATGTTCATGATTAATTTCACAAAGAAATTGAATTAAAATCACCTTTCAATTAAGAAAACCAGACATGAATAAGCTGATACTGTGTTTTAGTGAAAGATGGAGGGCGTTCTCACAAAATCACTAGATTAAAATATTATTAAATAAAAATTCCACTCTTCCAATGGCAAAGAAATGTAAATATTAATGCCACAAGAAACAGAGCATCTGGTGCTCGAGCACGCAAGTGCAAGGAGGAGCTGGTGTTGACTGCTAGAAGCTCACTGGAGGTGGGCGAGGTCGACGTGCACCCGGCGGTGCTGGCGGCGAGGTGTGGCATGGTCGGAGTTGGCCGGACGAAGTAGAGAGGGGTGGTGGTGGTGGGTTGGTCGCCGTTGCTGTGAAGTAGCTTGACGCACGACGCTGTTGAAGGCGAGGGGTCACGGAGGCTGTGCAGGTGTGTAGTGGGTGGCTGCTGTTGCTGACATGGCGAAGGCGCAAGGAGAGGGGAGCAGAGGTTGTGCGGGCATGCAGTAGGTTGGCTCTGCTGCGCATGGCATGACAAGCGTAGGCAGAGGTGCAACGCTCTGTAGCACACGGGCGAAGTTGCCTCTGGTGATGCGTGCAGTAGGCATGCAGGTGCATGCGTGCAGCTGCACATGGAGCCAGCGAAGGACTTGCTACACGCGACATTTCTTCAGGGTGTGAAGTGTGTTGAATTGTTGTGAGCGTATGGAGTGGATGGGCTGGTGGTGAGGAGGGCAGTGAGGAGGTGCGCGCGATCTGGAGGTGAGGGGCAGCACAATGGGTGGCGTATGGAGGCTGTGTGCATGTTGCTATAGTTGCTGCGTGGGCTGGGCGACGACGAGTGAAGTTGGGTTTGTTTTTGAGGTGGAAGAGAAATAGAGGAGAAAGTGGTGGAGGATGTGGTGTTGGTGGTCAGGCGGTTGCACGGTGAGTTTGTAGTGTGGAGCTCTACGATGGCAGTGCAAGCTGTCACCTCGCACGCCCATGATGGCGAAGCTCCGCTGCGGTTGTGGCTGGTGGTAGTGGAGCGAATGAGAAACTAGGTTCTCTTCACAGTGAGGAAAGGGGTGGTGGCCTGTTGAGCACCGTTGTCTCCTCCCCCCTCTTGTAGCTGTAGCCAATTCATTTGAAATCACAAGAGGTTGGAGCAGATCCTCGTGAATGCTGGCAGCTGTTAAAAACGAATGGGCGTAGGAGGAGGAGATGGAGGTAGAGCGGTTACCTGCTGAAGAGAATAATAATAATAATAAAATAATTAGGATTATTTATACTTAACTCCTTAACTTCTATGTTAATTAAAACAATGTATGTAATTCACCAAATTAGTTAACTAATCAAATGCATGCAATTCTAAGTTAATTCTAAATGCATTTAGATATGAATGCCACACATGAATTATGAAATTAAGCTAAAAATATGAATTAATTTATTTACATCCTAATGTATACTATCTAAATGTTAAAATTAGCTTAATGTCTAGGTAGTTAAATACTTAAATAGCCCACAAATATGGACTAATCAGGAAGCAAGCTTCCAAAGCTTGGAAGGCTGTCGGAGTTGGAAACCTATGGAATACCTAAATCTCTCATGCATTTGCATGAGAGATTGGGAAGGTTGTTGGGCTTCGGATCTGATTCATTGGAAAGAGGACCCCTCAAGGAATCTCCTTTCCATTTTTGGAAGGGATTGAGCGAGAAATCATGGAGATCTTCCCATTTGAAAGTCATCAGAGCTTTAGGATTGGGAGTTGGGGGTGGAAGGGACCTATTTGTGAAGAATACGATAAAGTTGGGAGGCTATTTGTAAGAAATTAAAATGTTAGGGGCATGAGTGTGAGATAAAAGAGTCAGAAAGGACCTAATTGCAAACTAGGTCAAGATGTTCTTAGATTGGGCCCAAATTTTGATACAAATCTAATTTGGATCCTAGGAATCCAATGGTGAAGTTAGATTTAGGTTTTGTGCAAGTTTGACTAGGAAATTTATGCAAAAACCTAAATTAGGGCAAAAGTCTGTCTGTGGCTCAAGTTTGGGTTAAGACAGGTTTTGATGGTCAAACTAAAGGTACCAAATCCTAGAGAATATTTTTATATGAATTTTAGAATGTTTAGGTGAATTTTATCCTGAACATAACCTCAGTTAATTAAGTGGGTTTTGGAAGTCATTTAATTCTCAAAACATGAGAAAACCCTTTTCTATCTGTACTAACCCACTTGTTAGATTCTTAAGATCATTTGACCCTTAATTAACCCCTGAGAAAACCTATGATTGTTCCGCATTCATGATATGATGGTAAATTATAGTTTTAACCCTGATTTCTTTTATTTCCCTCAGAATGGATTTGCAATGAATTATGGCCTTTTGATGGTTATGTAGGAGCATTTATTAATGGAAATTGACTAAATAAGGCTAGATATGGCTAATGATGATGTTATCATCAGATGTTTACTTTCATTGAAATCCGCACTTCATTTTGTTTCTTTTTATTATTTTAGGATTTTGTTATTTTTTTCTTTTGTTTTTGCAATAAAGAGGCAAGCAGAATAATTTCACAAAGTGGAGAACACAAATGGATATGTCACAATGTCATTCAAACATCAATTACAATATGCAAAAATATAAGAGATAGGGGTGAGAAGAAATATCCCAAATCGGCTATTTGGTGAGATGATGGCGCTTGGCGGCACCTTGGACGAAGAGGGTAAGGTGCTGGATGATGGGGGTGAGATGCAGGAAGATGCCGGGTAGAGGAATGCTTCACCAAGGCTCTAAAATGGGGATAAGGAGATGGAGGTAATCTTCTACTGGAATGGAGGTGGGAGGACAGCTTCGAGGCTTCCGACGAAGGTGGTGAGATGGAGGATGAATATTTGGTGGGGTATAGGAGCATTACACTAATAGGAGGCCTTTGGAGATTAGGAATAAGCTTTAAGGGAGATTTGGTAGGCTAATAGATCTTAGGAGTAGGTGGGAGTAGAGTAGGTAGAGATGGTTTGGAAGGGAAGGGGTCATGGGGTTTATATAGTGGAGGAATGGAGGTGTTTTGCATGCACGAGTCTTCAATGACATTTAAAACATTGCTAAAGACCCGCTAGGGGTGTTGCTAAACATTCAAGTGCCTTGCTAGCATGAGGAGGCATGGTTGTAGCTAGCCAGTGAATGGAGATCTCCAAACGTTGGATCTGGCGTGGATGGCTAAGATCGCGAGGAGGAAGCATGGGGAGATGTCGTTTGAATCATGCACCCATTGGCGTGTGTGAGCCCAATCGTTGGATACTGATGTAAACATGTTTACATTGCATAAGATATCTATTTATGCATGTTCTTAAGCATAGGATTGCATTACATACTATAAATATTGCATAACATGCATCATCTTGCATTTAGATTAGTTTGAATAAAATTGAGGTTAATTGTCTCCTTTGATGTTCAGGGACAAGGCAAAATTTGTATCGGGGCCTCGGATCGAAGATCCAACCATATAGATGTGATCAAGGCAACGATTGGAGTTCAATGACTCCAAGATCGCCCTAATCAGACATCTGTAGCATTAGATAGAGATCGAGGAACCCTAGAAGATCAAGGGCCAAGATGGTGTGAATCCACACTTCAAATGACAAATCCGACTGCACAGATGGATTCGAATCGATGATCACAGCTTAACAACGTGAAAATTGACTCAATCCTACAATCGTGGCACGATCTACATCAACCAGAAGATGGACAACCAAGATAACACCACGTGGTGCCATCTCGACGCCCAACCATCCGCACGCACCCACTAAAGACCTCCGCATCAACGTTTCCCCATCATTGGATCAAGATCCAATGGCTGGGATGCACCCACGCTTAAGTTAAGCGCCCGCCCATCCACATGCATAGCGTAGTGGGCGAGAGCGCTTAAGCTTAGCACAGGCGAGTGTTTGAATCGGGGCCTCGGATCGAAGATCCAGCGGCAAGCGGGCGCAATTGATCGCTCGATCGCGATTGAGCGGTCGCTCGCACGCGATAGCTCTAACGTCTCATCAGATGCCCTCGCATAACGCAGGATCAGACGTGGCGAGCACGCGATGAGAAGGCGCAGTGAGGGGCGAGTTAAGCCATCCGATCTTACGATTGGACGGCTAAGATCTGTAGAATGTGAACACGCATTTCACGTGCGGGAGGCGAGCGGGCACGCAAGCGCCGCCCACGAAGGCCACGTTCGGACCTTTAGCGACGATTTTTATTACTAAAGGTCCTGAATTAATGTTTTTCAAATTAAAAAGATCAAATTGCCCTCACTCCTTCCAACTATAAAAGGAGACCTCCTCCATACAAAATTCTCATCCCTTCTCTTCTCTCCCTCTCCAAAGCTTAAGAGAAGCTTGTCCCACACCCGGGATGCTTCTCAAGAGATAAAGTCAAATTTTCGTCCCCCTTTCGGAAGTGGATCCCGTGACGACGACGATGTGCTTCCCCATTCCCATTCTTCTCGCTTCGTCCTCCCTCGTCTTGCTCCGTTCCTCGTTTTCCAAGCGTCGTCCCGTTCGGCTCATCCTCCAAGCGATCATCGAGGAGGATATCTCTCTCCCCATTCCTTTTACTGCTTTCTAGAGTAGATTTACTGCTTTCTAGTGTAATCATTTTCCCACTTTCTAGTTGTAATGAGAAGTTTAACGAACAATCTATTTGATAATGAATTCCATGTTCATTCTACATCTCGTTTTGGTTTTTGTTTGTAATATTCTCTCTCTCCCTCTTCTATTTATTGTAAATAGATAAATAGTTTCTAATCAATTATTCCTCTTTGTGACAAATAAATTAAACGTGTGTTTTTAAATTAAACGTCTGCCTTCCTGAGTTCGACCCAGGATTTCTATTCCGGTATAAATTTTATTTGTTGAGCACGAGTTCTTCTCTTTCAAACTACAACGACAGGTTTTCAAAACCAAATTTGTTAGCATAGCAATTTGTTGCATCAACAGATCCTTCATCGCACGGCTGGGAGGCACCTGCAGATCATGCCTTCATCGATTTGAATTGCGCTCATCGCACGATCACGATGATCGAATGACAATTGCTGTGCCCGGTTGACTTAAATGAGTGCTCCAGATGGTGTGCATTTGCTTTGGCGTACGTTAGTGCATCGTCGAGCGGCATCTCCTCATGCGTGCGCAACACCAACCGCTCGATCAAGATCGAGTGGTTCAATTTCTTCGGGCGTTGAAGGGGACATGGAGGATTGAGGTTCAAACCCGCGCCTCTCATTTAAGGAGTAGGTGAGCTACCATTTGGCCAAGAAGTTTCTTGGTCATGTGGAGATGAGGTGTGGTCGCGTGCCTCGACCGTTGGATGAAGATCTAATGGTCAAGATAATATCTTCCTTGAGATGCTTAAGGCCAGGCGACGAAGAGTGCTTCTCAGCCGTTGGATTGAGATCCAACAGCAAGGATCATTCCTTGCTTGAAGCTGGGGTGGTTGCAGCTCGTGTAGGGTAGCTTGGATGGCACCACATGGTGCCATCTAGGCCTTCCATCTCCTTCTTCTTGTAGGGGATGCTATGGAGCTCTGATCGGGGTGATTTTTGCGTTGACGGACTATGATCATCGCTCTAGATCTATCCTTACGGTCGGATTCTTCATCCGAAGCCTGTAAAGATGTCGCACTGCTTCTTAGCCATATAAAATGTTGGAATTAATGTACAAAATATACAACTATCCTAAATGTAATGCAATGAATGTTATGCAATATTTATACTATGATATGCAATGCTAGGCCTAGGAACTATCATAAATAAGCATTTTATCATGAATTCATGCATGTTTATCATACTCTCATGCTTAGTTTTTGCTAGTCCTGAGTAAAATTAGCCTAAATGCTATGTATAAAAAGTAGAATCGGGGTTTGATTACTTAGGTGAGATTTGTTGGCTGCTTTAGAAAATTTTAACCCAAAACTCAGTTACAAAACTCGACAGTGCTTGGGTGTCTGCCGGAATGCAGACCACCCAAGTCCTCACCTTATTTGAAAATGGAAGATACATTTTTTTTTGTTTTTTTCCTTTTCTAATTAATTTTTTTTTCAGACTTTTGGAGTTTGAGAGTTTCGGGGTATCTTTTTACAGCTACCCAACCCACTCAAGACTCGAAAAGGACTAAGTGCTATGCATCTTGTGAAAAGAGTGAAAGACTCACTAGGTGGTTGTTAAAATGGACTTTAGGTTTCTACGATGCTAGGTGACCTTAAGAGTTTCTTCTTAAAGGTTTATCTTTCCGAACGGTAGCTTTCTCCCTACTTTTAAATTTTTTTATGGGGTCAACAAAGGGCGAACCCAGCGTATATCTCCATGATTTATTCTACTTCCTTGCTTCTTCCCTAAGTGTTTTGGGAATTATTTGTGCATTTTTGTGAGCTGGGCTCTGGATAATCGGCCAATGGGTTGTTACCCATGGCAACTTGCCAGCCATACTCGTGCGGTGAAGTATGGTTTATTTTTCTATTTTTTTCTCCTTTTCTTTTTTTTTTTAGTACCATTTTTTTTTCTAAGTAGGTGGCTTCCCTGATCTAAGATTTACCTAAAAGTAGTAGAATGAGTATGGTTAAGTAGGTGGGCTCTGGACAACAGGCCAATGGGCTGTTACCCACGACAACTTGCTAGCCATACTACCCTAGAAAGTTTATTAGCTACCTAATTTTTGAAGAAACTACCGAAGAGTGAGTCAATGCAAATAGTGTGTAGATGCTTAGACTTAAAGTTCCCTCAAATCAGAGGGCAGGTTGATAAGTCATATACTTATCACCTTAATTTATTAGCCAAATTAAAATAAAATTACTTGGTGAGGACTCGAGACTAAGTCCACATTCGTGTGGACACCCAGGCTAATTAAGCTCGAAGACTTGAAGAGTCTAAGTGTTCAGGACCTAAAGTATCAATTCCTAAAGTTCACAACTCCTAACGCATAATTTTTCTTCTCCTAATTCTAATTTTTTTATTTTTTAAAAATAAAATAACAGAAAATTACTGTTACAAGATGGCAAAATGATTATTTCATAAGATATCCACCCCCCATGCTTAGCTAATATAATGTCCTCATTGTTAAAATGAAAGTATGCAGGAGAGTAGAATTGGAAGAATAACACCTGGTTTCCATGAGATTCTGGTCAGCTTGAAACAACCTTTACATGTGTTGAGTTTAGTGCCTTCAGCTAGGCAATGTTCTCAATACAAAATAACTAACATTGAGGCTGCAATAACACAATTTTTGGGCCCCTAGATATGGGTCCCAAAGAGTGAAAATGGGCTTGTCAAAGAGATGATCAATGAAAGTGGAAAGCTGGTGGTGCAGGGAGAGCCCAAATTGTCTCCAATAGGAGTTTTGTTGATTCCGTACAGAGGAGGTGTGGGTGGATATAGAAATTATGCAATGTTTGGGTGAATAAGGGCGATGAGGGTTTTGTGATGTGTTGGGGTTTTGTGGTACTCTAGAATACCTAATGTTTCAAGAGTTTCTCCCCAAAGTTCAATTTCATCCTCACAATCAGGGTGTTTAATCCAACCATCTTGATCCTCATGATTCCTACCCAAAAGTTGAACCTCAAACTCTAAAAATTCAGGATGAGGACATTGTTGGGTTTTAACTTGATCATGTGAATCAACCAACAAATTTCCAATTTCATGAATATTTTCCTCATCCTGGGTTGACAGAGTTGGTTGTATGTCTATATTGTCCTCAATTATCCCTGCAACCATGTGATTTTCTTCCTAAGTTTTGGTTGAGTTAGCCATTGAAAGGTTGTCTAAGGTATGTATGGCCATTACCTCCTCTATTTTGCCAAGCTCCTTGGTGTCAGACCCGAATAGGTTGTTAATATGGTGATTTTATCGTTGAAGTGTATATAGTGGTTAACCTAAATCGGACCTAACCATCTCTTTACAAAATTTTTAACCTAGCCTACTTGATTTTATCTTGGTCACTTTTAGGCCCAGGGTCGAACTCAGGGAAGTGGGGTTACAAGTCAAGTTTCTACGCCTTTCCTACAACGAATCTCTTCCATTCGTTTATTGTGTTTTTGGTGTTTTTCTATTTAGATTTTTTTTCTGGTAATCTTTATCCTTGAGGCACACCCTCAAAATTAAGTTCTTGGCTTTGAGCCAAAACAGGGTTCCAAAATGGGTCTTGCTATTCGAAAGATAGGGTACCTGCAAGTCAAGGATTATCTTTTCTCTTTTATATATATATATATATTCTTTTTATGGGCATGTGAGAGAAATATAAATAAATATAGTATAGATATATATGTATAAAGGGGTGGGGGTGGAGGTGGAGATGGAGTGTAGCACGGTGTCAAGTCGGTCGTCGTCTAGAAAGACGCAACTAACAGGACGAAGTGCCGCGTGTAAGGTGTAGGATGGATGGTGGAAGATGAATGCGAACACGCTTTTTGTACCCGTGTATCGGGGAATATCAGCAACTGGTGCAGATATTCCCGCGATACCGCGTATGGTAGGTAATGTGAAAATATATAGATATGTATATATATGGTTATAAATATATAGGTATATATATGTAGTTATATATGTATATATGTATATGTATATATAAATATATATAAGTATATGTATAGATAGATATATGTATAGATATATATATATATGTGTATATATATGTATAAGTATGTATGTATAACTATATAGATGTAAATATATATATATCTATATATGGTCATATATGTATATAAATATATGTATATAGATATGTATTTATATATATATGTATATATAGTTCTAGATATATATATATATATATATGTATGTATATTTATATATATATGTATAAATATATGTATATATATGTATATATATATATATATATATATATATAAGTATATAGATGTATATATATATATGTGTGTGTGTGTATGTATATAGACTAATACATATTTATATAAGTACTAATATATGTATAGATATATGTATATTTATATATATATATATATGTCTATAAGTATATGTATATATGTAAATATATATGTATATATATATAAGTATATAGATATATGTACTACTATATGTATATATATGTGTGTGTGTGTGTGTGTGTGTGTGTGTGTGTGTATGTATATATATATGTATGTATATAAATATATGTATATATATATCAATATATATATGTATATAATAGTGTATAGGTGTGTGTGTGTGTATGGAACTGTGAGTGTATGTGTGTGTGAGAGTCGGTAAAGAGAGAGTGAGAGAGTGTTGTGAGAGAGAGTGAGAGAGAGAGAGAGAGCGGGAGAGAGAGAGTGCTGCTGGAGGGTTAAGTCGTCTGCAAGCCCAGTGTGTCGTCTGAAAGCGCATGCGTGAGCGCAGGCATGCAGGCATGCAAAGAGACACGCGCTGGAGGGTGATGGGCGCGGAGAGGAAGGAAGTTGCAGCGCACCGCGCTGCGTGAAGAGTCGGGTGTGGGTTGGCAGATGCGGGCGGGTGCGGGCGACGCGGACGCGTGGGCGGGTGCTGGAGCAGGTGCAGGGCTGAACGTGTGTGCGGGCAAACGGTGTTAGCGGCGCGCCGGGTGACCGGTAAAGTGAGAAACTCACCAGTCACCCCACTGTAGCCACAGTGTTCCGCAGACTGGCGTGAACAGTGGCTATAGTGTAAGGTCACGCCGCGTGATCGAGAGCGGGTGGTTCTTTGAGTGCGGACAGCTCGGCGCTTGCGGTGGAGTGGTTCCGGCTGCTGGCTTGCGAGCGTGACCTCGCGACAGAGCGCACGGATGGGGGTTGGGTCGTGAGCGAAGGGACGTGACAGAGTGCATGGAGGCCTATGGGTACTGCTGGGGTGCGCTGGGGTGCTTGGTCGGCCGTTGCAGAGGTGTGCAGTGGCCAGTTGCGGGTGGAAGAGAGAGCGCGACAGAGCGAAGAAGCGGGAGGCGATGGTGCTTGCAGGCATGCGCTGGAGGCGGGGGCGCCTGCAGGCACGTGCGGAAGGGGCTAGGGCTGCTGCTGCTATGTTGTTGCTGCCGCCTTGCCGCTGCTACTGCTGCTGAGCTTCGAGCTTTAGACCTTGAAGCCTGCGGCAATGGCTGAAGGTCTTCAAATGGTGAACCAAGAAAAGAGCCACCACGCCCACCGGCTCTTTGAAGAGCTAGGTGGTGGTGGTCTCACTGTGGTGGGTGTGCACCACAGTGAGGGCTCCTGTCCGCCGGGTGTCTCCGAGGAGGGCTAGTGTGTGGAGGGAGAGGGAGGAGATGGTGGCCTGGAAAGAGAAGAAGCTGTGGTATTTTTGGCTGGGGACCAAGCTGTCTTTGCAAAGGAGGAGCCGTGGCTTTTTTATAGAGGAAGAAGCCATGCACAGCCATGCCCTGGCTGTGCATGGCTCATGCATGGCCTTGGTAGGGAGAGGCAGCCGCAGGGAAGGGCTGGAGCAGGGAATGGCGCGAGGAGAAAGGTGTTGTCCCATGCAGCCGTGGGATGAGATTCAAAATCAAATAAAAATAAAAAGGTGGTGAATTTTGTGAAGCAGCCCTTGAGGAAAGATGTAATCACGAGGCCATTTTATTTCACTCTCCTCCCCTCTTAATTAAATGCATGCATGCGTGTATTTTTACAATGCAACTATAGAGACCTAATATGCATTGGTAATGCTAGGAAATAGCACAAGATGGCACAATTGTAGGCGTATTTTTACGGTGCAATCATACCCCCATGCCTATCTTTTGCTAGCCCCTAGGAAAACATTTTTTGTATTGTATTTAGAAATGATCTTTAAGCTAAATATTTTCTCCTGAGGCAACATAGGTGTGTTTATTTTTGGATATTGTGAGAACCAATTGTAGAGAAGACTACCAGTACTTTAAGTCTCATATGATATAGATCATCTCTCGACTAACCAGGACTCTTGATATTTAAACCTTAAGTACGATTTCCAGGACCCAGGAGGTTTTTGCCATACTCGAGAGCTCAAGAGGTTATGGCTTGTGTTTAGTGAAGGATCAAGACTGACCAGATGAACATTAAGATTCAAGCCTAGGGTTTCACGAATTTTTAAGTACAAGTTGGTCCCAATTTTAGCCCGTGATTTCGAATTGACCCTTAAGAAGATGACGGAAAACTCAACTCTCATTTTTTGACATTTGTGGCTCATAGGAAAGCAGGGTATTTGCGATTTGCCCTGAAGAACTTTTTAGGGTAGATATTTGCAGACATTTGCGAGATATACTGACTTATTTGCAACTTTTTTTTTTGAAACACGTGTCAGTATATCTCTTACAACATTATTTGCAGGAGCACACTTTTCTTTTTGGTGGGTGATGAGAACCTCATCATGAGCCATAACTAGCTCATTTTGACCCAATACAAAGGATAAAAGCTCCTATATATCTCAAGGAAAGGCTTAACTCAGAGAATTCTGAGTTTGAGAAGAAAACAAGTCATAAGGGGTAAAAGTGCAATTTTACCAGTATAATCTGCATACAGGGTAATTCAGGGCCCAAACATAGGTCAAAACAGCTTAATAAGAATAAAAGTGGGATGAGATGATCTAGCAAGGGCTACAGCACTTCCAAGGAACCAAATGATAATCTGTAACCCTAAAACAACCCACTTCAATTCACAAGGTTCGAGGCAAAGTAAAAATAGAATAAACCCTCTAAAATTCATAGAAAAATAATCTCTAGGGTTTAGAACCTTCAATTTGGCCTTTAGAACCCATTTTGACCTACATTGAGAACCATGCCCAATTAATAACTTAATTTGGGTTTTTGCGCAAATTGACCGGTCAAACAAGGTTTAATATGAAAATAAAATTCACCATCAGATTCCTTAGGTCCTAATTAGTCATGTATAAAAACTTGAGCCTAAGAAGAAACCTCCTTGACCGAATTTACACTTTGGTCCTCATATATTTACTCTTTGGCCCTCAACTTTTGAACCCTCGCATTTAGGCCCCTAACTCTCCTTCGTTCTTTGCAAACAGGTCCCTCCTGCAAAACCCTGCCAGCACCATGCTCCGGCGACCTTGCGCGGAGCATGGCGCCGCGCAGGGTGAGGTGGAGGACCTGGCAAGTGTACCGGGGGTGCCCTGCGTCGTCAGCCGTCGCAGGAGCACCCCCATGGTCACTGTAGCCCCCCATACCGGCCGTGCGAACGCACGGACGGTATGGGTTCGAATTCCGACCATGCTCCGGCGAGGGAGACACGTCGTCTCCCTCCGCCTTCCTCCCTGCTTCAACCCTATAAATACCCCCCGCCGCTCCACCGACCAAGGCAGCCTGGATCTGACGGAGAAAACCCCCAATTTTCCTCTCTTCTTCCTCCGGCAGACGCTCACCAGCTCCGGCGACTTCCTCCCCCTCCACCTCGTCGCTCTGCCGCACTACCAGCAGCAGAGACCTTCCCCCCTGCTCTTCCCGCGCCACGCCGCACCCAGCTGGCGCCTCTCCAGCCCTCTGCTCGCCGCCGCCCCTCTCTCTGAGCATCATCTTCTCCGGCGACAGTCGATACGACTGTCGCCCTGTTCCTCCCCCTTCGTCCCTGCAGTTAAAGTAGACTTACTCCCCTTCTCCTCCTCTTTCTTTCCCCGCTTTCGATTTAGTCAATTAAGCCCTCTACCGACCCTGTTCACCCTCGTCCTCTCCGCCTCCGACCACCCTCCGGCGAGCCGCTCCCATCACCTCAGCGACCCACACGGCTCGCCGACCACCGCAGAACCTCCGCCTCCTCACCCTGATCCTCTTCCGCCCCTCCACTTCCCACCAAACACCCTCTGCAGACCCACCGAACACACCCACTCCCTCGCTCACAGTCTGACCTAGGACGACCCGACAGCCCCATCTCGCCCCCTGCAGACCCCCTGACCACCTTCGCCGTGCCACGGCGAAGGTCCCCCGCCTGTCTGATTTGGCCGAGAGGCCGTGCCATTGGTTTCAGGTTCCAGGCCTTGACCGCCATTGGCGAGGAAGCTCGAAGCCTGCTCGAGGTTGCTCCAAGCCGAGATATCCCAGATTGAATAGCCACGGCCAGCGCGGAAGAGTCTCACGCACACACCCTGGCCCTCGATTGGAGCTGTACGCCTCAACAGCCGATGCAATTGGGAGCACCATCCCTGCTGCAGGCGTGAGAGAAACGGGTGCGCGGATAGTCCCACCTCGGAATCTTCTGAAGCCACGCACCCACATAAATTGGAAAACTGCCACCATCTGTTTGCCTCAGTTACCACGGGGTGAGGTCCCTCTCACCCGACCCGACCCGACTCGGCCTCGTCCGTGACCACGCTCCGCGGACCTGGCCCGACCCGATTAGACTGACCTGCACTCCTCGCCCACCACGCACGCCGGTGGGCCTGGACCCGGGCCTGACCCGAACCCGATTACCCGATAGCGCTCTGGGAGAGCTTCCGAAGAGTGATTTCAGAGAGAGAGATACGCGGGGGAGGGGGGTAGCATAGGTTTTTGCCTCTTGACGAATGAGCTCTGAAGTGTGCAGGCCAAAGAAGAAGAAGCAGACCCGCTGAAGAAGAAGGAGCTGCTGCACTGTAGCGAAGGCATTGTTAAGTCGTCTCAGCACCGGGGCAGACGACGGAAGGTCAGCAGCCAAAGAAGAAGAAGACCCGCTGAAGAAGAAGGAAGAGCAACGGCCATCGCCAAAGAAGAAAAAGAGAGGTCAAGGCAGGTGAAGACAAAGAAGAAGAAGGAATGAAGAGAAGCAAGAAGCAAGAAAAGAAGAAGACGATCTGACGAAAAAAAAAAGAAAGAAAGGAAACAGGGAAGATCTGAAGAAAGCAGAAGAAGAAGAAGAAGAAGAAGAAGGAGAACAGGAAGAACCAAAGACAAAGAGGAAGAAAGAAGAAAAGAAGAAGAAGCCAAATTTTCATCTCTCTCTCTCTCTCTCTTTATTTTTGTAATAAAACTTGTATATCTCTAGAATACAACTTGCTCCCTGAGTTCGACCTCGGGAACTCTTTTATTTTTCCGAGTAAAAAAATTTTTATGAAACGTTGGTAACAACCGGCTTTACTACAACGAATTAACAACGAAAACCGACGTTCCATCATTTTGGCGCCGCTGCCGGGGAGCAACGGCTATTCTAGAGGTAAACATTCCTGTAGCTTTTAATTTCTGATAATCTCCTCTCTTTTGTGCAGCTACAGGAACTCAAGAAGACAAGCAACCACACGACAACCACTCCGAAGACAGGTAAATCTTTTCTCTCACTATTAACCCCTACACTCTAAAGAGAAAGAAAAGAAAAGAACAAGCAATATAGGGCTAACCTGTCTTCCATATTTAGTAACCATAAAAGTTGCATGTTTTCAACTCATTATTTCTGCACACTATCCAGGGTATTTAAGGGCTAACACATTCTTGCTTGAGCCCTAATTACCCAACAAAGAATTAACTGGACCAAGTAGAGCCAACCTAGGATCCAACACTAGGGATTTAGAGACACACTACTTAACTCAAGAATTGAGAAAACCAAATGAAGTGTGCCCAAGCCCTTGTCTGAAAATACCTATACAAGAAAAATCCTAAACAATTGGCTCTCTCTAAACACTTGAACCCTAAAAGACAGGACCTAAAAGCTCTTAAAGAAAACAATAGGTAAAGTTGACCCCTTGGGTTAACCAACCTTAAATTAGGTCACTCTTTGCACTTAAAAAGACTAAAGTTCAAGTGAAACCTTAAGCACCCTGATCTTAAAATTGGTAGACTTAAGAGGTCAAGATCCCCATTCTGGTCTACCTGGAACCGCAGTGACAAGAGAGGTCGGGTGGGGGAAACCCTGTAACCCGTGGGGACGCTCTACCGTGTAGGGGTCTTCGCGGGACTCTCCCTCTCTGGCTGCCCAGGTAATTCTCAGGTGGACGATCTTTCTGATCAAGGGGTCCATCTGCCCCGCACCTCTATAGTCACCCAACACATTTTTGGGTGTCTTGATTGGGTCCATCACCTTCTAAACTTACCTCTCCCAACTGTGCATGTACGGAAGGAGGTCTCTAAGACCACCCTTAAGACCTCCTTTAGAAATTCACTCTCGTCAAGGCCAAGCCTCGACACCCGTGTTTGTGCAGCAACACCCTCACATTATTCTCTCTTCTGATTCAGAACCAAGTTCTTCTTCTTCCCCCATCATGGCTCAGCCAGTTGAGGAAGAAAATAATCTGGAACACCAGCTCCAGCGACTCAATGACCTCTTCCAAAACTTCGTACACCCACCACAGCGTCCTATGATGCGGGACCACTACAATCCTGCTGCGGTGGCAATTGAGCCTCGAGTTAGAATCCCGATTGGAGGACCTGATTCCGAACTAAAGCCCAACATGATTCACGCTATACCTAAATTCCATGGGCTTAATTCTGAAGATCCCTTCCAGCACATCAAACAGCTTAAGCATCTGGCCCACACTTTTGGATCAGATGCGCAAAATCGGGATATTCTTCTCATGAAGATGTTCTCCTTTTCTCTTATGGACAAGGCCGCCCATTGGTATCAAACTCAGACCCGGCCGATCAACACTTGGGAAGAACTTCAATCCGAGTTTTTGAAAAAGTTCTTTCCCGTTGGTCGGACCAACGCCTTGCGCCATCAGATTACACACTTCACTCAACAATCAGGAGAACCTCTCCATGAGGCATGGGATCGTTTTCAGGATCTCATGAGGAAGTGCCCCCATCACGGAGTTCCTAAATGGGAACAAGTCCAATCTTTTTACCAGGGACTCCGTGAGGACATCCGCCTTTTCGTCAATGCAACCTGCGGAGGAAACATCATGGGTCAACATGAAGACACCGTATGGGAGATTCTCGAAAACATGTGCGAGAACTCCATCAACAATGACTCCATGGGATTATTCGACAGGACGAATACCCGCGCAGCGACGAATCTTAAGGGAGCACATGAGACGCAGGGCCTGTCCGCATCAGTCGACCTGGAATTAATGGCCAGTCGATTGGACAAGGTCTCAATTATTGAAAAGAAGGTGGATGAGCTGACTCAGCACTTGCAGCGAGCCACCTCTGCGCGTAACTCCTTTGCACAACCTCCTTCCACACAGGAGACTGTGCAAAACATCCTACACCGATCCTCCCCTGGGATGGATCCATATCCGTCCCCATCTGATTCCTGGACTGGAAGATCATCCGATCCTTTCTTCACCAGCCGGGGGAACTCCATTCCACCTTTCCCTGATTCTCAGGAGGTTCCTCAGACCTGCGAGGACCTCAACGCCATCCAGAACGACCCATTCTCCAACACTTACAACCCTGGATGGCGAAACCATCCAAATTTTCAGTGGGCGGGAAATTCTCAAACCCAAAGACCACCTTTTCAGTCCCACCCACAGCCCTCTCATCACTACCAGCCGCCTCAGCCTCGGCCCAACCCTACTTATCCATCAGGGCCAAATCAAGATCAAATGTCCTTAATCCTTCAGACTCTGGCTGACATTCAAAAATCGAATGCGGCCATTCAAAAACAGCACAAGGACGAGCTTACTGAAGTCAAAACTCAGCTGGCCCAGTTGGCAAATTCTCGCCAGCCAGGCACACTCCCTTCCCAACCCCTTCCTAACCCAAATAACGTGCCAACCCAGAAGCGCGTTATGAATCCAAATTTAGGCCACGCTCAATGGATTTATCAGGCCCCTACTGCCCCATCTCCAGACGAGATGGAAGCCTCTACTTCTCGTACGGGATTTCAGCAGCAGCCACCCCTCCTACCAAATCCAAACCAAAATCAGGCCGGATTAAATTCTGTAACAACACGTAGTGGTAAGACAACTCAGGACCAGTATTATCCAAACCCCGCCCAGCCTGATAATCATGACCCTAGGATAGTTATCCAAGGTACCGCTGTTCCAGACCCACAACCAGGACCTATCCTAGAGGAACCAACCAAGATCCCGTTTCCCGAGGCCCTGACCAAGGGAAAGAAGACCACTAAACCCGTGGCCCCTGAGGAGGACCTGGTCAAGCTCTTTGAGCAGGTCCACATAAACATCCCCTTGATAGATGCAATCCACCACGTACCAGCTTACGCACGATTTCTAAAGAATATATGTACACCCCAGCGTAAGCCGCGAACCAAGGGAGGGAGCCCAATTGTTCTGTCAGAGCAAGCCAGCTCTGTAATCCTTAGTAGACTCCCACCCAAGGCAAAAGATCCTGGAACTCCCCTGATCTCCTGTAAGATAGGTGGTACCCAATTTGACAGAGCATTGTTAGACTTAGGTGCATCTATAAATCTGATACCCACATCCTTACTTGACCATCTGGAAGAATCTGAGCTGAAACCAACTGAGGTGACATTACAATTAGCAGATCGATCTATAAAGTCACCAAAAGGGATTCTCGAGGATGTTATCGTGAGAGTGCGGGATTTCTATTTTCCAGTGGACTTTATAGTCTTAGACATGGATGCACCTGAGAACCCTAGGGATACACCAATCATTCTAGGGAGACCTTTCTTGGCTACTGCTAGAGCCAACATCAGCTGTGAGGAGGGCCAAATAGAGCTTAAATTTGGAGATCAAACACTGAAAATTGATATATTTAAGGCCCAACAAGGAATTAATTGCGGCGTCATCGAACAAATTTGTGACATCAAGACTTTGGTTGATGAATCACACCTCCAGAATGACTTGAGTATGCCTCATCAACCACAGAAGGATCTTGACCCGCAAACAGAGGAGTCCAATCCGGATGTGAACAACCCAGTAACTCCCACCCTTGAACCTCACATCTATACTGAACCACCCGCTGCTGCTGAAAACCCCATCCTCGAACTGAAACCCCTTCCTGCTCATTTAAAATACATCTTTTTGGGTTCTAATCAGACCCTTCCTGTGATCATCAATTCCAACCTCAATCCTGAACAGGAATACCGTCTGATTGTTGTCCTCCAGCAACATCGCAGAGCCATCGGATGGACCCTCGATGATTTGACTGGAATAAGTCCCTCTTATTGTACTCATCATATCTATTCAGAAGAGGGCACACGACCTTCTCGTGAAATGCAGAGACGCTTAAACCCCAATCTGCAGGAGGTCGTGAAAAAGGAGATCATCAAGTGGTTAGATGCCGGGATCATCTACCCGATCTCCGATAGTCGTTGGGTGAGCCCGATTCAGGTCGTGCCTAAAAAGGCAGGACTCACCACTATAACGACTGAGACCGGAGAAATCATTCCTACCCGATTAGCCAACTCGTGGAGAGTCTGTATAGATTACCGTCGACTCAATTCCTCCACGAAGAAGGATCATTTCCCACTACCCTTCATTGATCAAATTCTCGAAAAACTAGCGGGAAATAGGTTCTTCTGCTTTCTTGACGGGTACTCCGGTTATAACCAGGTGGCAATCCATCCTGAGGACCAAGAAAAGACCACATTCACCTGCCCCTTCGGAACATACGCTTTCCGAAGGATGCCTTTCGGTCTTTGCAATGCACCCGCTACTTTTCAGCGATGCATGCTTGCCATATTCTCAGATATGGTAGGTGATTATCTGGAAGTCTTCATGGATGACTTTTCAGTTTTCGGAGCATCATTCGACGATTGCCTCCAGCACTTGGTCCAGATACTCAGGCGGTGCATCGACGTGAATTTGGTTCTTTCCTGGGAAAAGAGCCATTTCATGGTGCCTGAGGGAATTGTCCTGGGACACTCAATTTCGGAGAAAGGTATCCAAGTGGATCGAGCTAAGGTTAATCTGATTTCTCGCCTTCCTATGCCTAGCTCGATCAGGGACATCCGATCCTTTTTAGGGCATGTCGGTTTTTATCGACGATTTATCCCTGATTTTTCAAAAATCGCACGCCCCCTGACCACTCTTCTCTCCAAGGATGTTCCCTTCGAAATCTCCAGGGAATGCACTCAAGCATTTGAAATCCTGCGTGACCGAGTCACCCAAGCCCCGATCCTACAGTCCCCTGATTGGTCTCAACCCTTTGAGATCATGTGTGATGCATCCGACTTCGCTGTAGGAGCGGTTTTGGGGCAGAAAAATGACAAGAAACCTGTGGTCATTTACTACGCCAGCAAAACACTCGATGAGGCTCAGCGTAACTATACAGTTACTGAGAAAGAGCTGCTAGCTGTAGTATTTGCCCTAGAGAAATTCAGATCATACCTTCTGGGTTCCCATGTCATCATATACTCGGATCACACGGCTGTGAGGCATCTCCTTGCGAAGAAGGACGCGAAACCTCGATTGATCCGATGGATCTTGCTGTTGCAAGAATTTGACCTCGAGATTCGCGATAAAGCGGGAAAACAAAACGTGGTAGCTGATCACTTGTCCCGTCTTCCTTCTGAAATGATAGACCCTTCCGGACCCATCACTGAGCATTTTCCCGATGAGCACCTGCTGACTATTGGTACTAGCCTTCCATGGTTTGCTAATATTGTAAATTACTTGGCATCTCATCAGACCCCGTCCGATTGGCCGAAGGCCAAGAAAGACAAATTACGCTCCGATGCCAAGTATTACATTTGGGAAGACCCGTACCTCTTCCGCATAGGTGCCGATCAGATCATCCGGAGATGTATCCCGGAAGGGGAAGTCAACAATATCCTCTCTTTCTGCCATGACCAGGCATGCGGTGGCCATTTTGCCGGGCATAAAACCGCATCAAAAGTCCTCCAGTGCGGCTTTTACTGGCCCACACTGTTCAAAGACGCATACAGTCATTGCAAGGCATGCAGTCGTTGCCAGACTTTGGGCAACATGAGCCATCGCGACATGATGCCTATGCAACCGATGCTAGTATGCGAAATCTTTGATGTTTGGGGGATTGATTTTATGGGCCCCTTTCCTGTTTCGGATGGTTTCGAATACATTCTGTTGGCTGTGGACTACGTGTCCAAATGGATCGAAGCCATACCGACCCGAACCTGTGATCACAAAATCGTTCTCAAATTCATTCATCAACACATTTTCTCAAGGTTCGGGATTCCTCGTGCAATAATCTCTGATGGGGGGACCCATTTCACAAATGCTCAGTTTAGGTCACTGATGACCAAATACGGGGTGTCTCACCGAATCTCTACTCCTTACCACCCCCAAACTAATGGTCTAGCTGAGCTGTCGAATCGGGAGATCAAGAAAATCCTACAGGTCACTGTTCGACCTGACAGGAAGGACTGGTCGTCCCGACTTCCGGAAGCATTGTGGGCCTATAGGACCGCCCACAAGACCCAATTGGGCATGTCTCCCTTTAGATTGGTGTACGGAAAGGCATGCCACCTTCCCGTCGAACTGGAGCATAAAGCCTATTGGGCAGTACGGAACTGTAATCTAGATCTTTCTAAGGCTGGGACCCACAGAAAACTCCAAATCAGCGAGATCGATGAATTACGCACAGACGCGTACGAGAACTCGCAAATCTACAAGGAGCGGGTTAAAGCCTTCCACGACAAACACATCTCGAGAAAGATCTTTCATCCTGGTCAAAAGGTCCTACTCTTTGATGCCCGACTCAAACTCTTCCCAGGAAAACTGAGATCTAAGTGGGTCGGACCATATTTGGTCCGACAGGTTTTTGGAAATGGAGCAATCGAAATCAGTCCACTCAGCCACGATTCTGAACCTTTCATCGTGAATGGTCAAAGACTCAAGCCGTTCATTGATGTAACTTCTACTGATTTGGCTGAGGCATCTCATATCCTCCTTTCCCCTTGAGCTTATTGCGCCCAGCCGATGGCGTAAAACTCAGCGCTTAACGGGAGGCAGCCCGTCATTCTCTTTGAAAACCTGAAACTTGTTCTGACACCTTTCAGCACTCGAAGTTCACCCTGAACTGAGACCCCCTAGGTTACAATGAGGACATTGCAAATCTTAGGCATGGGGGGGTAGGAAAGTGCAAAAACTTGTAAGAAAAGGTTTCAAGCAAAAAAATTCACATATGCCAAAAATACCATAAAAATTAAAAAAATTTTTCAAAAAAGAATAAGAGGAAAAGAGGAGAAGGAAAATTTTGTGAAGGAGAAAAGAAACAAAATGAAAAAGGAGCACAAAATTATAAGAAAAGTTGATAGTCATTAGTAAGGAACTAAGGAATTAACCTAAGTTCTAGACCTCATTCAAGAAAATAACTGAAAAGTGCACAATGAGATTAGTAAGAATGCAAACCTTAGGCATTCTTGAATAGACTCTTAGTACTCATTAAGATCTGGACACTCCTCAAGAGGTTGAGGATAATGAAAAGCTGAAGTATTAGGTCTAAGGCTTAGGGAGTATTCGGCCTCGTTAACTAATTTTTGGTTTACGGGACTCAGTAACCTAAGCACCCTAATCTCACACACAGCCTGGTTCAGTAAGCATAAAAATCAGAATCACGCAGAAGCGTCGCAAAAATCTGAAAAGAACACCTAGAATAGGAATGGCCGATCAACACAAGTTGATTTGGACGAGTTCCCAGCGCGGAGAGGCGGGAAATCTCCTCGAAGATGCGTAACAAAATATCATCTCCTCGGTGCTTGTCTCTTAGGATATTTACATATCCTACGGGGGGCATGTAAGCACTCTGCTGGTTCAGATTCCATGGATGGCATTATCTCGAAATGTCAATTGCCAGGGTCTGGATTCGGCCACGGAATACCATGGATGGGATTATCTCGAAATCTCAATAGCCAGGGTTCCGGGGGTTGCCATGGGCGGTGCTATCTCGAAGCATCGATCGCCAGGAACCCTTGAGGATTGATGATGGGAGCAAGGAATCTGATACAGACCGTGTTGAAAAGCCAATCCTAGACTAGAACTAAAAAGAAAAAGAGAGAGAAAACTCTCCAAACAGAAAAAAACTTTCTATCTCTCTCTCTTACAAAACGCACTGCGAACTGAGCCAGGGCTAAAATCATTTCAAGCACGGGTGCTTTAACCACGAAGTCCAATAAACCTTAGGTTAGTTCTTGTGGGCCTTAAAAACCTTTGCTAAAAGACTGAGGCTAAGGCTAGACAGATTTGGATCTTGATTGGTACTAGAGTATCTTTTAGGCCTATGGTCAGCATTCTAACCTAATCTATGCTCAAATAAAAAAGCACTTATCTAAAACCATTGAAAACTTCATGGTCTAGAACAAGGGTTGAAACCTTAAGTTTTTTTTGCTAAGGGACTAGCAAAAGCTAGGCATGGGGGTATGATGAGAACCTCATCATGAGCCATAACTAGCTCATTTTGACCCAATACAAAGGATAAAAGCTCCTATATATCTCAAGGAAAGGCTTAACTCAGAGAATTCTGAGTTTGAGAAGAAAACAAGTCATAAGGGGTAAAAGTGCAATTTTACCAGTATAATCTGCATACAGGGTAATTCAGGGCCCAAACATAGGTCAAAACAGCTTAATAAGAATAAAAGTGGGATGAGATGATCTAGCAAGGGCTACAGCACTTCCAAGGAACCAAATGATAATCTGTAACCCTAAAACAACCCACTTCAATTCACAAGGTTCGAGGCAAAGTAAAAATAGAATAAACCCTCTAAAATTCATAGAAAAATAATCTCTAGGGTTTAGAACCTTCAATTTGGCCTTTAGAACCCATTTTGACCTACATTGAGAACCATGCCCAATTAATAACTTAATTTGGGTTTTTGCGCAAATTGACCGGTCAAACAAGGTTTAATATGAAAATAAAATTCACCATCAGATTCCTTAGGTCCTAATTAGTCATGTATAAAAACTTGAGCCTAAGAAGAAACCTCCTTGACCGAATTTACACTTTGGTCCTCATATATTTACTCTTTGGCCCTCAACTTTTGAACCCTCGCATTTAGGCCCCTAACTCTCCTTCGTTCTTTGCAAACAGGTCCCTCCTGCAAAACCCTGCCAGCACCATGCTCCGGCGACCTTGCGCGGAGCATGGCGCCGCGCAGGGTGAGGTGGAGGACCTGGCAAGTGTACCGGGGGTGCCCTGCGTCGTCAGCCGTCGCAGGAGCACCCCCATGGTCACTGTAGCCCCCCATACCGGCCGTGCGAACGCACGGACGGTATGGGTTCGAATTCCGACCATGCTCCGGCGAGGGAGACACGTCGTCTCCCTCCGCCTTCCTCCCTGCTTCAACCCTATAAATACCCCCCGCCGCTCCACCGACCAAGGCAGCCTGGATCTGACGGAGAAAACCCCCAATTTTCCTCTCTTCTTCCTCCGGCAGACGCTCACCAGCTCCGGCGACTTCCTCCCCCTCCACCTCGTCGCTCTGCCGCACTACCAGCAGCAGAGACCTTCCCCCCTGCTCTTCCCGCGCCACGCCGCACCCAGCTGGCGCCTCTCCAGCCCTCTGCTCGCCGCCGCCCCTCTCTCTGAGCATCATCTTCTCCGGCGACAGTCGATACGACTGTCGCCCTGTTCCTCCCCCTTCGTCCCTGCAGTTAAAGTAGACTTACTCCCCTTCTCCTCCTCTTTCTTTCCCCGCTTTCGATTTAGTCAATTAAGCCCTCTACCGACCCTGTTCACCCTCGTCCTCTCCGCCTCCGACCACCCTCCGGCGAGCCGCTCCCATCACCTCAGCGACCCACACGGCTCGCCGACCACCGCAGAACCTCCGCCTCCTCACCCTGATCCTCTTCCGCCCCTCCAGTTCCCACCAAACACCCTCTGCAGACCCACCGAACACACCCACTCCCTCGCTCACAGTCTGACCTAGGACGACCCGACAGCCCCATCTCGCCCCCTGCAGACCCCCTGACCACCTTCGCCGTGCCACGGCGAAGGTCCCCCGCCTGTCTGATTTGGCCGAGAGGCCGTGCCATTGGTTTCAGGTTCCAGGCCTTGACCGCCATTGGCGAGGAAGCTCGAAGCCTGCTCGAGGTTGCTCCAAGCCGAGATATCCCAGATTGAATAGCCACGGCCAGCGCGGAAGAGTCTCACGCACACACCCTGGCCCTCGATTGGAGCTGTACGCCTCAACAGCCGATGCAATTGGGAGCACCATCCCTGCTGCAGGCGTGAGAGAAACGGGTGCGCGGATAGTCCCACCTCGGAATCTTCTGAAGCCACGCACCCACATAAATTGGAAAACTGCCACCATCTGTTTGCCTCAGTTACCACGGGGTGAGGTCCCTCTCACCCGACCCGACCCGACTCGGCCTCGTCCGTGACCACGCTCCGCGGACCTGGCCCGACCCGATTAGACTGACCTGCACTCCTCGCCCACCACGCACGCCGGTGGGCCTGGACCCGGGCCTGACCCGAACCCGATTACCCGATAGCGCTCTGGGAGAGCTTCCGAAGAGTGATTTCAGAGAGAGAGATACGCGGGGGAGGGGGGTAGCATAGGTTTTTGCCTCTTGACGAATGAGCTCTGAAGTGTGCAGGCCAAAGAAGAAGAAGCAGACCCGCTGAAGAAGAAGGAGCTGCTGCACTGTAGCGAAGGCATTGTTAAGTCGTCTCAGCACCGGGGCAGACGACGGAAGGTCAGCAGCCAAAGAAGAAGAAGACCCGCTGAAGAAGAAGGAAGAGCAACGGCCATCGCCAAAGAAGAAAAAGAGAGGTCAAGGCAGGTGAAGACAAAGAAGAAGAAGGAATGAAGAGAAGCAAGAAGCAAGAAAAGAAGAAGACGATCTGACGAAAAAAAAAAGAAAGAAAGGAAACAGGGAAGATCTGAAGAAAGCAGAAGAAGAAGAAGAAGAAGAAGAAGGAGAACAGGAAGAACCAAAGACAAAGAGGAAGAAAGAAGAAAAGAAGAAGAAGCCAAATTTTCATCTCTCTCTCTCTCTCTCTTTATTTTTGTAATAAAACTTGTATATCTCTAGAATACAACTTGCTCCCTGAGTTCGACCTCGGGAACTCTTTTATTTTTCCGAGTAAAAAAATTTTTATGAAACGTTGGTAACAACCGGCTTTACTACAACGAATTAACAACGAAAACCGACGTTCCATCAGTGGGAGAGTTCTTTCTCGGTGGAAAGAGTCGCTTCTAAACACAAGACTAAAGCTTAGGATAAAAAGTCTACCTATGCGCATAGGTAAGGACTCCACCTTCCCTAAAGAACACTAGGGTTGGATCTTATGTTCACCTGGTCTTTCCTGATATGTGTAGTGTGAACCAAGTTTACTTAAGCTCTTAAGTAAAAGCAAACCAACGGATCCTGTATTGGTGTTTCAGGTACAAGAATACGTCCTTAGTTAGGAGAGATTCCGCTCTATTTTGTCAATGCTCAAGTGAATTAAGCCGAGCCTAAGCCAATCAAGCTTCTGTGGCCTAGAAAGTCTTCAAAACAGAGGTTGAATATCCATAAACACTTATTGTATTTTTGTTTCAGCCTTTAGATCATTACTAAACACCATTTTCATTTTATATATATATATATATAGAAACTACATGGTACCCTAAAATAGCCAGACAAACAAATTCTATCCTAGGGTTTATGCAAACACCTAAGTAGATTAGGTCTTGGTTATTTATGTGGCGAAAGTGAACTAGTGGGGGGGAATGTGGGGGCACTTACAAACCACTCTACTTGCACTTTACTCCGATCTACCATACTTGGATCTCCTTGCTAGGGTACCTGCAAGACAATAAATCAAAGGCAAGTGGGGTTAGTAATAAGTAAATGCAAAGAGACATAGAAAACAAGAAAGCAAATTCCGTTGCCTCCCAGCAACGGTGCCAAAATGATTAGCGTGTTTTGGCGAATGGAAATTTGGGGGTAGGAGAAATTCGCTGCTGTAGTCGCAAAACATGTTATCAAATACAATTTTTTTTATCGAAACTCCAACGGGCTATTTGTTGGTGCTAGAGCACCTCGATCGTTTGTTTTGATGATAATAAAACACGTGTCGTTTAACATTTGCACTTGGAGTCTTAGATTTCAGGTCAAATTGCAAATGGAGACGTGATTAGATGGAGTTCGAGCTCGCATCCAGGATGGATTGGAGGAGCTTGATGGAAATAGAGGAGATTCGCAAGGAGCGATAGATTGAAGATGGAAGAAAAAGAAGAATATGATAGAATTCTATTTATTTCTTTCATGTACTTTTGTCTTTATTTCCTTGCTCTTTTTGTCCTTAGAAAATCATGTTAAAGAGCCTCAAAGTACCCTAACAGTAGTCCTAGGGACACCGGCACAATCCTAGGATACTTAGGTTTTCTGTGGAGAACTTAGAAAACTAATATAGGGTTCAAATAGCTTTTTCAGAAGTCTAATTCCAAAATCAGACATCTGATAATATGTTTTAAGACATCTGACTGTTGATTCAGATGTCTGATAACAATTAGGCTGGACTTAGCTAGTTCTGTCTGATGAAATCAGACGTCCAGACCTTAGTCCAGACGTCTTAGAAGACGTCTGATGTTTTTCCCAGACGTCCAATTAGTGGATCGTTGGCTGCCTTAACGATCACTAAAGAATATGACCGTTAGAGCCTTATCAGATGTCCTTAAGCCTTTCCAGACGTCTGATAAATGACCGTTTTGCCTCGGCTGACCCGAAAATCTCTTCTTAGAGATTTTCTAGCCGTTGCAACTCTTGGAAATCCATTCCCGCAGAAAAAGTAGGTTTCCAAACGTCCAGACACAGTGCCATACGTTCTATATGTCGTCTGATGGACTTGCAGTAGAACCCTGTTTAGATCTATTTCAAGTCAGGAAGAAACGCGCATAAAATCAGACGTTTGACCATGTTTTCAAACGTCTTAAATTGGTTTCCCAGACATCTGATGCCAGGATCAGACGTCTAATTACCCTATCAGTGCAATCATTGTTCCTGATTTTGGCCTGATTCTCTTGGGCTTCGCACCCAACGGCTATGGAAGCTTTCCAAAGCCTTCCAAAGCTTTCCTAAGGCCTCTATAAATAGAGAGGAACCTCTTGCACACAAACACACACCTAGTAATACACTTTCACACCTTTTTGTGTCTCTTGATCCTAAGAAGAAAAGCTCTTGCTCTCCAAGCTCAAGTTCTTCATCTTGAGAGCATCAGGCCTTTGCGCACCCGCTCTCCCGCCGTATTTCATGAGAGCGACGTTGCGCCGTCACGTGGCTCACGCACTTGCATCATCGATTCGACGCACTCCTTGCAAAGGAGAGTTTCCTAATTCCTATAGAGGCTAGGTTCAAATCTTTGTTGGCTCTATAGGACTATATTTGTTATTTTACTTTATTATTTGGGTGGGTATTTGCTTTGCGAATTCCCGTCTCCTTCGAGGGACAAAATCCTTCTCGTGAAGAGAAGGGGTTGAGGAACGCTACCCTTGCACTTGTAGTGTGGTTATAATTGAGGTTGAATCACCCTCATTTAAGTGATTCGTTTAGTGGATTTGATCAACTTGGTTGATCAGAAAATCCTAACTCGAGAGGGTTAGGTGGTGGTTTTCACCCGGTTTGGGTTTCCACCTAAAAATAATTGTGTACCTTGTGTGATTGAATTTTGTGAGATTATTTTATATTATATTTTTCGTAATTTATTATGTCACCCCCTCCTAGTAGGGAATCAACACTATTTGGTTGGTGGAATAAAGGGGGAATTAGGGCCGAATTTCGTGTTTGCCAGCTTTTATTCCAGTGTCAGTGGATTCCGAAATTGAGGGGTGGATTTTAGAATAAACGAATTCCTCCAAAAAGGTAGAATTCGTTTATTCCGCTAGTTTATTCCGCCTCTTTCATTTGCCTCTCTCAACTTCACCACATAAAATTCATTTATTCCCCCTACCAAATACCTCAGGCGGAATAAATACTTTTAATTCTTTGATGTGACAACAAATACAACCAAACACTTAAGTGGAATAAAAATCCCTAATTCCTCCTACTCTTTTACATCCCTTTTTTATCCCTCCTAATCATTCCTCCAACCAAACAGGCCCCAGGGAGTCCCATGTTGAACACAGGGAGGTGACATTTGTTTTCGTTGAAATCTGTACTTTGTGTTGTTTCTTTTTGGTATTTTAGGGTTTTGTTTTTGTTTGTGTTTTTGTAATAAAGAGACAAGCAAGATAACTTCCCAAGTGGAAAGAGTAAATTCGATATATCATAATGTGATGCAAATGTTTATTACAATATGCTAAGAAAATATAAAAGAGATAGGGGTGAGAAGAAATCTCTCGAATCAGCTGTTCGATGAGACGACAATGCTTGGCGGTAGCTTGGAGGGAGGAGGTGAGAGGCTGGATGATGGGGATGAGATGCTGGCGGACACTAGGTAGAGGAATGCTTCACCAAGGCACAGAACGGGGATGAGGAGGTGGAGGTGATCTTCTACCGGAATGGAGGTGGGAGGATGGCTCCAAGGCTCCCTATGAAGGTGGTGAGAGGGACGAGGAATATTTGGTGGGGTAAGGAATTGCTACCCTAGTAGGGGACCTTTGGAGCTTGGGAATGAGCTGTTGAGAGCTTTGATGGGCTTCTAGAGCTCTAGACTAGCTGGGAGTAGCAAAGGTAGAGATGCCTTGGAAGGGAGAGGGTCATGGGGATTATATAGTGGTGGAAGGGAAGTGTTTTGCATGCACAGGTCTTCAACGACATTTAAAACATTGCTGAAGACTCGCTGGGGGTGTTGGTAGAGCCTTCACTCACCTTCATTGGCGTGAGGTGGAGTGCTGCAGCTGGCACAGTGCTGGGATGCTTGCAGCCGCTGGATTTTCATGAAAGGGTGTAGAGAGAGTGTGGATCGCACCCTCCCAAATTGCATGCATCTCGCCTTCACTGGCGAGGGTAGATCTCCATCATTCAATCCTGATCGTGCAACTGACGAGTGCGCATGAATCGTGCCCTCATGAGATTTGAATCGCACTCTTCGCTCGATCGTGAAGATTGAACGACGGATAACATGCCCGATCATCTTAAATGTGCGCTCCAGATGGCGCCTGTCTGCTTTGGCGTGTGTTTATGCATCGTCAAGCAATGTCTCCTCGCACGTGTGCAACGTTCACTGCTTGATCAAGTTCAAGCAGTTCAATTTGGATGGTGCAGCTGTGGCCTCAGCGGATTAGAGCTCGAACTTGCGCCTCTCCCTTGAGGAACGGGCATGCGACCAATGGGCATGGGCACCGGATGGTCATGTGCCCGTTTAGTGCCTGCAGCGGCCTCGACCATTAGATCTTCATCCAACGGTCGAGATCATATCTTCCTTGAGGTGCTTGAAGGAGGCCGGGTGAGGTTGGGTGCTTCTCAGCCGTTGGATTGAGATTTAACAGCTGGGATCATTCCTTGAGGTGAGGCTGAGGAGGCTGCAGCTCATGTAGGGTGACTTGGATGGTGCCACATGGCACCATATGGGCCGTCCATCCTCTTCTTCTTGTAGAGGGTGCTACAGAGCTCTGATTGAAGTGAGTTTTGCGTTGACGGCCTGAGATCATCGCTCCATATCCATTCGTATGGTTGGATTCTTCATCTGAAGCCTGTAAAGATGTTACACTACCTCCTGGCCACACAAAATGTCGAAATTAATATACAGAATACACAAACTATCCTAAATGCAATGCAATATTTATACTATGAAATGTAATGCTAGGCCTAGGAACTATCATAAATAAGTATTTTATCATGAATTAATGCATGTTTATGAATTTCCTAATCCCATTACCACCAGCACACCCATTAGCACCTTAGGTCCATGGCCGTCTCCTTTCCCTACCACAGAGCCCATCAAGTAGACTCCATAGGAAACACCACATTGGAACATACCCTAGTCACCCCTAAGTATAGAATCTTCATCTCCATATCCCTATCCTTCGCCATACTCATTACCACCAACATTAGGAACAACGAACACATCATTACCAATATCACCGAGCCCTTAAACCTCAACCACATTAGGGAGTTTGAGCACTTCATCCCCTATTAGATGGCCTTTTACCTAGTCCTCATTGCCCCCATCATCACCACCACCACAACCTTTGTCCCATTGATTGAATCATTTTGCCATATCAAAATTAATGTTTGCAATTAATATCGAATATGCACTAAGTCGTTGAATTGTGGCAGCGAATGATACAAAATTAGAAATAAAAAGAGAGCCACGTATAGCAGGGGGTATTTATCGTATCCAAAGAGTGGCTAAAAACGCACATCAAGATCTCATTTATTTTGCAATCAACAACTACTAAAAGGGAACAATGTTCACATCAATATGTTCTCAACAATCAACACCAAAATCACTCAAAGGAAACTAAGTTGCACGAGATGCAGGAACTCCCTCATGTACAGGAGTGCAAGTGATGGTCAAGCATGGTGGTGAAGAATAGGAGGACAAGATGGAGGTAGAGTGGTGGGTGAGGAACTCCACAAATGGCAATGTGATCTGTCACCCCGTATGTCCGCGGTGATGGAGTTCTCACCGTGGTTGGAAGATGCGGTAGCTTATAGGATCCATGGAGTATGGTTGAACCACGGAGGTGGAGGATTGGATATCGGAGGTGGAACCACCACCCACACACCCCTCGTGCTATCACCACGAGGAGGTTATTGAGGTGGTGTGCAACACGAGGAAGATGATGCAGGCATTGGCTGGTTGAATTGCTCATGCATGGTGGCTAGAGGTCGCGGTTATTTAGTGATGGAGCTGGCGGCTGCACAGTGGCTGGTAGAGGATAGTTAGTGGTGGTGGTAGTCGGTGATGGTGGTATTGAGGGAAGGATTGAGGAGAGGAGCCATTAGGGCCACCTCCTATCATGAGCGAGAGATCGAGAATGGGCATCCCTTAGGGCTTGCGTAGGGTGAAGTTATAAGGGGAGTGGGAAGGAGTTGGGTCAAGCGTTATGTTGATGAGTCGAGTTGGCGTGAGCATGCATGGGGAGCAGGTACTGTTTGTGCATTGAGTGTCTTAAAACTGAGGCGGTGAGGTGTGTGTGAGTTAGCATGGGATGGGTATTAGCGCTAGGTGTGTATGTGTGCATGCATTAGTGTTAGAATGGGATATGGGCTGGGAATTAGTGAGCATGTGTTGGGAGGTGGTGGTGCATTGGGTTGGAGAAAGCATGAAGGGGAATGAGCTGTGTAGGTGTGCATGTGTGTTGAGTGAATTGGGGAATTAATTAGAGAGGAACTAAGGGATTAAGGAATTATGTAGAGGAAAAATAATGTGGATGAGGGTCATAAAATGCATGGGAGTTTATTCTTGAAACAAATGTACGTATGATTATTTATAAACAAAACATAATATGAAATGCAATAAAACATGGGCAAATATGAATTATAATGCATGCAACTAATTTATCATTAATTGAAGATATTAATACAATCTAAAATGTAGAGACTCACAAACTTAGGCCTAACAAAAGTCCATTGAAATGACTCATCACCCATCACCTACATGGATCACAAACTTCGGCCGTAGGAAAACAAATAGAGGCATTTTAAATGGAGGGTCGACCATCCTCAGGTGTAGATCTCTCTCGCCCTGTTGGGAGGGATCTTTTTCCCTCGCCACCATCATGAACCAAGCATGCATCGTGAACCCCTGACGTACATCATGGTCAAAAGCTTACTCCACCACACTCGCCACCCTCTAGACCCGTAGGTGCACACGGTGATAGTGTGCGCACCACCACACCCTCGCCCACTGCCATCCTCTTCCTCCTTCTTCATCTACCTCCACCTTCTTCCACCGCCTCTATCCCACGGCTGCACCACATGCAACGTCCACCCAAAGTGACCCAAACCACCACACGCACCCCTCACACGCGCGCAACAGTGCAACATCCCCTCCACGCTCTGTTCTTTTTTTTCTAAGAAGAACCCATCGCTGGACTCTTGCCATCCACATGCAGCCACCTGTTTTGGCCACCATCCTCCACTCCATTGATGCCATTGAACTCGCCACACCCTCACGAGGCCACCCACGTCACGACTGTCGTCGTCGACCACCCGCACAACCACCAACCGAACCCACCTCACTGGCCAACTTCCTCTCCAACCAGTGACTTCTGCCCACCATCCTTCATGCTACCATTGCTCATGTGTTGGCCTCTCCACCGGTGACCTTCTCGTGCAACCATGCCTCTAGCCGATCCTCCATCTTCTCGTGCGAGCATAAGGGAGAACATCCCTTGTTTCTCTATAGTAAAGTGCGTATTAATATTTACATTTGGATGCCCTTGCTGAGAGTTTAATTTTGATATAAATATTTGACATATTAAGTGAAGTTGCATGTGTACCCCTCTCTTTCTCTCTATTTTGCATGCATGATTATTCAAGACTCTCTTTCTCTCATTTGATGCAACAACGACTGACAAAGTGATTTTTGCATCATTTTTGCCTCGTACAATATAGTCGAATAATGTACTAGAAACATTAGGGAATTTATTGGTTTATGCCTCCCTGTGGATACGACCTGATTTTGTGGTTCAATTTTAGTATATTCTTAGTAAATTTTTATTGGGGATTTTCCACCACTTGTTTACTGTGACGACGAATTTTTTCTGATACATTATTTTTGCAAATGAAAAACTCTAGATCAAATGGCACCGTTGCCAGGGAGGCAATAGATGCAATAGGTTCACCTGGTTTATTTTTGACTATTCTCTACTATTCTGTACGAGGTACATTCTTGAGGAGGAGGAGCATGTAGTGGAGATGATACGTTTCGTGGACCTTGACACCACCTAGAGGACAACAATAGGAGTCTGTGGGCCTTGATCCCATGATGCACCTGATGACACACGGAGAAGCATCTAGGAGGATCCTACCTCTTAGATTTTTGATTTAGAATTTTAGAATAGACTCTTTAGGATTTTTTCTAGTTATTTGTTTTCTCGCCCTTGTAATTTGGGGCCAGTTTTTGGGAGTGTGTTCCCATTTTATTTAGATTATATGTTTATTGGAATTATTTGAACTGCATGTTAGTTAGTTAGCTAGTTAAATTGGATTAGGTTTGTTTGCTTATTATTTTAAAAAAAGAAAAGGAAAAGAAGAAAAAAGTAAATTGCTTGCTAGAAGCTGCATATCTATAGGGTGACCATTTAGGATTTAATGAGTAGCAACTAGTTTATATTCTGCATTGTAGACATCTTGCATGAAGAAGGTTGGAGTAAGGTACGTCTTTTCTTGAGCATCAATTACCTGCCATGCATCCACATTGGACTTAAATCTAAGACCACTAAAGTCTTTGAATTTAATTAATTCAGTGGTCACTTTAAGAAATTGGGACTGCTAAGAGGTTGGACTTTAAAATCAGTGACTTGAAATTGCATGCGAAAGGACTTGATTGCGGGATTTAAAAACACAAAACACGTACGTGTGTTGCACACCTGAGACATTGTGCACATCACACATAAGGTCACTAGATAAATTTCTACCTCTCCTCTTTGCACCACAAGGGAAGTTAATCGAAAATCAACAAGCCTATCCACCAAGTTACTTTGGTTCCTTGTTCGTGGGCTCAATTCGAGACTTCCATCCCTTGTGAGTAGGTTGTAGGCACCAACGAAGGTTTGCCTAGGAAGTGTAACTCTTGCAAAAGTTGTTTGACCACTAATTGAACACTTAATTCTAAGACCTAGAATCCACTAAAAAAAGATCCCACTATATTTGTGTTTATTTTGATAGTGATAGAACTCTCTTGGAAGTTTTAGCTTTCATTCTGATTCTTCTAAGTCCTAAGAGAGTTAAATCTGTTTGGCATAAAGAAATGGATCACCCTTACTCCTATCATTTAGATTATCAAAGTTAATACTTCCCATCTTTTAATCAGGATCCCATGCCCCAAGCATACCCATCCTTTGATGGGTATAATGACAATTCATGGGATCAATCATATCCTATCCTGGGAGTACTGGCTTGATAACTCCCACTTTTGAGCAAAGCCTAGGAGCAGAATTTTCTAGTTTGCAAACACCCAACCCTCCCACCCTTCATGATTTTTCTCATCAAGGTTGGATCGATACCCCTAGGCAACCAGAGCCTGAGATTGAGTATCCTCCCCAATATGACAGTAGCCTCTCCTCTTTATGATAGAAATGCAAAAACAACAAAAAGAAATATGGAGTCTATGGGAGATGTTGAGGAATAGTCAACAATTGAATAAACGTTAGCATAGTTACTCTCTTACTATTGATTCTGATCCTTACCCGTACAACCATGATCATCAAAAAGATTCTGAGGAAAAAATGGATAATAGGGATCTTGTTTTGAGTAGCTATCACTTAGATTCTTCCCATGAGACATAGCCACTAGAGGAGAACTATCTTAATGATTATCCACCTGAGCTATATTGGAGTCAAAAGAAAGGGACGATGGTACCACTTGAGGAACTTGACCCCACTAACAATATTTTTCTTACCCCTGATACCCCAGGTCAAGGTCATATTGTTCATGCCACTTCCTTTATTAATCATGTGGGGGAACCCCATTCTACCCTCAGTGAGCCTAATCCCGACCCTCCACTTAGGGAACCAACACCTACCACTCATCATTATGAGGATTTACATGTGCCCAATGAAGGTGACCCTAAGGGAATGGAGGATGAATTGGATCATTTTTGGTCTTAGGGATACAAAGAGTCTCTTTTAGAGGAGGATGATGACCCAATGGAGGAACCCGGGTTTAGAGTTTGGAGTGAATCTCAGGGGGATTATGTGTTATTCGAGGACTTACCCCCTGAGGATATAAATGATCTAGTGAAATCTGGATTCCTTCCTTCTTTTGATTTTGAAAGTCATCCTCCCCAAAATTGGGAAGATATGGAGTCTAAGTTGGAGGAGGACCAGCATAAGATTGAGAAGCCTAAGAGAGACTCTCGAGGACAATATACATCAAATGAGGATTTATGCCTCGAGGAGAATAAAGAATTGAGCGATATAAGCTTACTCCATAACATTGAGACTATTGAAGCAAAGAAATCTACGCAAAAAGAGTTTGAGTTTGGAAAACCCATCGTGTGCGATTTGCGAGAAAAATCATCAACAGATAAATTTAACCGAAACTTGAAAGGAATTTCGGGTTGAACACAAGGAGGCTGATGTTTGATTAAAAATCGCCTTTGATTTATTGTCACGAAGCAAATTAGCTGGTCGAATTGAATCAAAATTATCTATCTACTATTTGTTGAGCGAAATCGAGGTTATAAAAGCTGCGTCGTAGTATAGGTCGAAATTGCTTGAAAACAAATAAAATTTATAACTTGAATGAAAGTTCGAGGTCATTCGCTGGGAGCAAATAGGAATTCACACGCTAATCTCAAATAAAATGTAATTGAGCATAAGATTCAAGCCAAGTAGTACCAAGAAATGAATAATAATTACTTAGAAATGATAATAATGTAAAACATGAGTTTAACAATAGTTATGCAGGGCAAAAAGAATCTCAAAGCAAAAACAATGGTGATTTAGATAACCAATTATTCAATTTAAGCAAATATGCATTGAGTTCAAATAATGCAACAGTGCCATCAACCGTTCAAACTTAGGTACTTAAATATATCAATAATATCAATCGCTTTTACCCAAGTCAGACATCACCTTAAGCCATTAGATGACTTAAACATGCGTTTGCTACAGTACCTTCCCCTTTGTTTCTTCTTCTCTTCTTCACACACAAAGGGGGGTTTCTTCTTCAAATGGCTAAGTGTCAAAATCTCCTTAGAGCAAAACCCTCCCCTGACCCACATGCTCTCTCTCCTTTCTCTCTCTGGGTTTCACCCTCCCAGGGCCTTGCACAGTACCAAGTAATTAGATTCAGATCTAAGCTCACCCCGGACTAGGCTCACCAGCAGTGAGTGGTGAGCGAGGAGGGAGAGGCTTAGGTGGGTAATCGGGTGAGTGCCAGATCCGCATGTAGGTGTCACGGGCGAGGCACGTGTGAGGGGACCTCACCCCAGTGTTTGGAGGCGATAAGCTTAATGCAAGAAAACAATTTATTCGCCAGGGAGGCTAGGCTCACTTCTAAGGTGGGACTAAATGTCCCACCATCTTTACACGAGCATCTGCAGCTGGGACTTCATTGAATTGCAGCGGCTGCTGAGGATGTCTCCCCCAATTGGAGACCTGGGCGCGTGCCTTGAGCAAAGCCGTAGCGCGTGGAGGGTGTGGCCTGGAGCTTCGTGCTAGAACTCGAAGAACAAAGGCAGTGACGGGCGGAGGGCGACGAAAGTTCAACATGTACCTGAAAGGAGAAGCGTGACCTTTTGACCCCGTTAAAATACTTTAGGAGCTTCGTCGGAGGACAGTGAACATAGTGGTGTGTGTGATGAGGTGAGTGCATGCGTGTAGGTGTACGGCGAAGTCGGAGATGGCGCGTGATGGTGGGTTTGTTTGGGAGAGGGTTCGGGTGGATGGGAAGGAGAATAGAGATAGGGGTTTTGTAAGTGAAGGGAGGACGATGTAAGTGGAGGGGTGTAGCGACGGGGGCACCTTGCCGGAGGTTTGGTCGAAGTCAAAGAAGACGAGAGTGAACGGTGGCATCCAGGGGTTCTTTTTGGGATTTTTGGGTATAAAACTAACCTAAGAGAACTAAGGATCTAATCTCGCCCTAATTTAATAGATGAAAGGGGGAGGACGACATTGGCGTTGGTAGGCTGGCATCGGGGAAGAAAATACTTTGGTAGAGGGGGATGGCGACGACGACGGAGAGAGAGCAACAGTGGCTGGTATTGCACGATGTGGAGGAAGGTGAGGAAGAAGAATCCGCGTCGGTATTCCAGTCAAATGACGAGGAGAGGTAGGGAGAGTCACCAGAGCTCGAGGAGCTATTCGACCTAAATAGGAGAGAGGAATTTGGGGAATTTCCAGCCAAAATTGAGTTTGGCTTGGACGGTATGCATTGGGGCTTCTTTCGTAGGACTCTGGAGGACAATTTGAGCTTGGGAAGAAAGCTTCCCAAGCTTGGAAGGTCACCAGAGATGGAAGCTTGAAAGATACTCGAATCTCTCATGTGTTCACATGAGAGATTGGGAAGGTTGTAGGGCTTCGGATCTGGTTAAAAAGGAAGGGAATTCCTTGACGAACTTCCCTTTCAAATCTGAGAGGGATTTGCCAAGGAATCAAGGAAGAAATGCCAAATCAAGATCACCAGAGTTGTAGGATTAGGATTTCATGGTGGCAAGGACCTATGTGAGGAAGGAGACAATAAAGTTGGGGACCTATTTATAAAGGATTCAAAAGTTAGGGGCATGTATGTAAGATAAAAGAGTCAGACAGGATTAAATTACAAACTAGGTCAAGATGATCTCAGATTAAGCCCAAATTTTGATACAAACCTAATTTTGACATAAGAAATCCAATGGTGAAGCTGGATTTTGGTTTTTACCTAGTTTGGCTAGGTAATTTTCATAATTACTCAAATTAGGGTAAATGTCTATCTGAGACTCTATTTTGGGTCAAGATAGGTTCTGATGGTCAAATTGAAGGTACAAAATCCTAGAGAATACTTTTATATGAATTTTAGAGGGTTTAGGAAAATTTTATTCTGACTAGAGCCTCATTTATTTAAGTGGGTCTATTTTTAGGATTTCAGAAGTCAGTTAATTCTCAAAACACGCACAAAAATCCTTTTCTGTCTGTACTAACCCACTTATTAGACTTTTAAGATCATTTGACCCTTAATTAACTCCTGAGAAAACCTGTGATTGTTTTGCATTCATGATATAATAGTAAAATTGTAGTTTTAACGCTGGTTTCTTGTATTTCCCTAAGAATGGATTTGCAATGAAGTATGACCTTCTGATGGTTATGTAGGAGCATTTATTAATGGAAATTGACTAAATAAAGCTAGATATGGTTGATGATGACATTATCATCATCTACTTAAAGAATAATGAATAGAAGAGAGAGAGAGAATATTACAAATAAAGACAAAATAGAGATAAAATAAATAGATTTTTCATAACCACAGAATGATCTTTATTACAACTAATCACTACAACTACTCATTACATTAGAAATTAGGAAATCTATGCTATAAAGTAATAAAAGAGAAGGTGGAGAGAAGTTATCCTCCTTGACGGTTGCTTGGAGGACGAGTCGTGTTGACGGAGCACCCGGAAGAATGTGGTGAGATGCAGGACGAAGGAGAACGATGATGGAGAATGGTGCAGGGTGATGTCACAACGGGTTCCATTTCCCGAATGGTGGTGAGAGGACAATCACGGGATGCTCTAAGAAAAAGGTGAGAAGGTGGAAAAATTATATTTTTAACTCTAATGGAGCATCTCGGGTTTGGGAAAGCCCGTAGAGCCTTTGAGGGGGTGAGAGAAGAGAGGAAAGGATGAAGTATGAAGGAAGTAGGGCCTTTTATAGGTGTAGATTGGAGGGGGTAATTAGGTGATTTCATTGTTAAACGTTAAATGAATAGGTCTTTAGTGATGATTTTTTTGTTACTAAAGCCTAAACGTGGCTAAAGCTCTGCGCGCTTGCCGTTTCCTCTTCTGCGCACAAATGCTTCACCCACGATCGCGTGGGCTTAAATGCACTCATAGTCGCTTCTTCAGCACCTTCGCTCGCCCACGTGCGATGGCACGTTTGATCACGCGTCATCACTCGTGTGTGTGATCCTCGCCCATCCCTCTTGCCACGTCACTCACATATGCACCGCTCATGCTTCATTTAATGGTCCAATTTCTCATGTACTCACGATTTGAGGCGCATGCAGTCAAACCCACGTCTCGACCTCTTCATAGCGCCCTTCTCCAAAGCGCTACATACGTGTTTGAGGTGTGTTTGCGAATTCTTCTTCTAGGGCTCTCCACCGTTGGATGGCGATCCAACGGTGGAGATTAATCTTACCTTTGAGAAGAAGAAGGGCTACGGTGATGTGGGCGATGATGTGGGAGGCTGGGATGGTGCCACATAGCACCATCCTGGCTATCCATCTTCTTTGAGTTGCATATGGTGCCACAGATGTCGAATTGGATCGATTTTTGTGCCATTAGGTTGTGATCGTCGATCTGAACCCATCTATGTGGTCAGATTTGTCATCTAAAGTATGGATTTACACCACCTTGGCCCTTGACCTCTGATCTTTCTCGGACTGTATCAGATGCTACGGGAGTCTGATTAGAGCGGTCTTGGAGTTGTTGAACTCTGATCGTCGGCCTGATCAGATCCATATAGTTGGATCTTTAATCCGAGGGCCCGATTAAGTGTTGCCCTGTTACCTGACCATAGAAAGGAGAAATTAACCTAAAATTTATACAACCTAACCTACATGCATGTGATGCCTGTTATGCAGTATATATAATGTATGATGCAACTATATGACTAAGAACACGCATAAAAAGACAGTTTATGTGATATAAACGTGTTTACATCACACCCCCATGACTATTTTTTGCTAGTCCCTAGCAAAACTACATGCCATTTATAAAAGAATTAGGTTAGATTTCTTAGGTAAAAGTTATTTTTCAACACTTAGGTTTCAACTTAGACTTGAATTATAGAGACACAACAATGCTCGTGTGTCTGCCAAAATGCAGTACTCCTCAAGCCCTCGCCTTATTCAAAGAAGGATCTTTTTTTTTTTTTCTTCTTTTCTAAGTTTTTTGGATTTTTGAGTTTAGGGTTTTGGAGTAGCTTTCTATGACCACTCAACCCACCCAAGACTCAATGAGAACTCTAAGTTCTAAGCATCATTTTGTGAATGTGTTAGACTTACTGATCGGCAATCAGAATGGACTTCAGGTTTCTACGCCCTTGGGTGACCTTAAAAAGAATTCTGCCTAAAGGTGTATCTATTCGACCGGTAGCTTTCTCCCTATTTTTATTTTTATGGGGTCAATACAAGGGCGAAACCAGTGTATATCTCCCCGGGTTATTCTACTTCTCCGCTTCTTCTTAAGTGTTTAGGATTAAACGTGCATTTTGGTGAGCTGGGATCTGGACAACCTACCAGTGGGCTGTTACCCACGATAACTTGCCAGCCATACTCGTGCGGTGAAGTATGGCTTATTTCTTTTTTTTCTTTTCTTTTCTACTTTTCTTTTTTTTCTTTTTGGATATTTTTCTTTTTCTTTTCTTTCTTTAAGTAGGTCGTTTCCTTGATCTATGATTTACCTAAAGGCAGCAGGAAAAGAATGGTCATGTGACTAGGTTTTAGACAATCGATCAATGGGTTGTTACCCACGATAACTTGCCAGCCATACCACCTTAGAAGGTTCATTAGCTACCCAATTTCCGTAAAAATCATTGAGAAATGAGTTAGTATGAAAAGTGTGTACATGCTTAGATTTAAAGTTCCTTCAAATCAGAGGGCGGGTTGATAGGTCGTGTACTTATCACCCCAACTTATTTAACCAATTAAAATTTGAATTTAGAAAGGCGAGGACTCGAGAAACAAGTCCACATTTTAGTGGACACCCGAGTTGATTAAGCCTGAAGACTTGAAGGGTCTTAGTGTTCAAGTCATATAGTTTTATTCTCTAAGATTGAAAATCTTCTAAAGCCCAAGTTCTCTTTCCTAATTCCATAATTTTTTTAATAATAAATGAAAAGAAAACAAAAAGAATCTATGAAGCTAACGAAATAATTTAGAGATGAATATCCACCCCCATGCTTATTTAATGCAATGTCCTCATTGTATTAAAAAGACATGAAATAGAGTGGAGTAGAGTAGAAAGCACCTGAATTGCATGAATAATAGGTCAGCTTCGAGATGAGAAGAAACTGTATATGTGCTGAATTTAGTGCCTTCAGCTAGGCACACTATACAAAGAAGAAGAAATAAAGAATTCACAGGTGCAGGTTAGAATCAGGATAAAAAGATTCACCTCAAGACCTGCCAGCATATGTCCACAAATGTGGACCAAATTGTGGTGTAGACCCATATTCCATGGTCGAGTATATCTAAGGCTCTGGATAAAAGTTTTCCAAAACCTAAGATTAGCATGCAAGCGGGGTCGGGCTTGCGATTTGTGAGGATTCAACCCAAGACCAAAAAGTCGAGTTACAAAGAAATCAAGCTCAAAAGGATAATCAATGAATGTGTGCTTGGGTTGGACATCCTCTAAATCAAAGATGTCATAAGGGTCTTGGTAGAAGGTTGGTGGTTTCAGACAAATAGGCACCCTTAGACTTGGTCTTTTGCCTCCTCTGAAATTGGCTTCCCATATCATCATTTCCCAATTCCTATCCTCCTCAATCAGGACTTTAGATTTTTGGACCTCTTGCAAGATAGTCACCCCATTTAAAATTTCCAAGTCCACGATTGATGGCTGAATCAAAATTGACTTGGGTCTAGTGATCTTAAAATCAAAATCGTCATTATGCTCGAAGGGGTGTAATTGAGGAATTGGGTATGAATTGAATCCTTCATGAAATTAGGATCTGAATCCACCATGCTAGCCCCAACAAGATCAATTTCCTCAGTTATAGGGCCATTAAAATGATTCATCGAATTCCTCAGGCTCAATCGTCTCATTGAAATCGTGTGTTGTGAACTCATGTGAGACTTCACATAATGATTCTTCACCTTCAAAATAAAGAATTCTAAATCCGCATCAACGTATGTCTCAGAATCATCAATCACTTTTTGTTCCATGGAGACATACGTTTCCTTATACCTCGGCTCAGGGATCTTAGGTGAAGAAATCAATTCATCCTTATTTGATTGCTTTAGAACAACCTGGTCAACCATGGTCTTGTAATATGTATCTCCCCTATAGGTGCTTGAGCAGATTCTAACATCGGCTCTCCTGTTAAGGGTTCATCATGGGAATCCTCCCAAGATTGGACTAGAGAATCACAAATCACATCCTCAATTTTGATAACTTCCCAAGTAAAAGCTCACCTAGGTCCTTATCCTTAACATCTTGGAGCCAAACCAACAAATATTTGTTAAGATAGTCAATCATTTTAATCAGAGGCTCCAATTCTTCAGTGCAGGGTGTTGGCTGAGCTTCTAAAGATTGAATGATATTTCTTAAGTTAGCCAACACCCTATCTTGGACCTGGTTTACCTGAACCAAATGGTTTGGTTCAGGGTTGGGTGGGTTTGGGTTCAATCTGGGGGAGTCAAGGAATTGAGGTTCTTGGTACCCTCCCTGATAATAGGTCATTTTAGGTTGTCTATAAAGAGGTGATGACCGATATGCAATGTAATCTGGGGAAGGGTAAGGATCAGCATATCCTTCTTGATTGTAGATCATATTAGGTTGTCCAAATGAGGGCGATGATCTATAATTGATGTAGCTCAAAGAAGGATAAGAATCAAGATCATGGTGTCTAGGGTTATACCCTGAACACAGAGGTCCAGAACTATATTCCCAATCAGGATTATCCCAACTAAAAGATGACTGAGAATAAGTCTGGTTGGAATAATAATCATTTTGAGAATAAGTAGTGGTAGGAGGGTAGGAGTGGAAGTGCGAATAGGATGTGGAAGGATCCATGATAGAATGGGAGGAAGAAAGGTGCCCTGCAATACAAACAATCAAACCTGTCCTTAAGTGGGCTAGCTTGATGACCTACAAACTCCCAAAACCCATCTTGAGATGACGAAACAATTTGATCTACTTCTTTTCGGTCAATCTAACCAGTTAGAGGGAGGGGCTAGGGAGAAGGTTCTTCCTTTGGCTTGTGCCTCCGATTCCTAGTATACCCCCCAACCGCGATCGTTTGATTCTGCTCCCCTAGCTAGACATCAGATTGAATGGTAGAAACTGACTAATCGAAAATAATCTTGATCTGGGCTTCGAAGAGTGAGTCCAATCCTTAAGGCCAACGTCTACTCTGTTTTAATTAGGGTTAGGTTTGAATGTGCTTTGGAATGTGATGGGACCTTTATCTAGGTTCTACCCTTAATGATTGATTGATATGTGTGTGAGTACACAACCAGTGGTTTTCGAGCAAGATTATTTTGGATGTGGTGAATTTTAGGGTTTAAATCTTGCTCAGTAGCTTTTAGGATTCAACTTTAGGTGTATTCAATCAAGTTCAGATGGCATACCAGGTTTTGAAAGCCCAGGTGTAGTTGTTTTTCGTTAAAACTTAAAAGAATGTGGAGTGCTTGGTAAATCCCTAAAAGTTGAACCTATTTGGCAGCTACTTGATGAGTTGATTTTAATTGAAGTGGTGCGTACCAAACAACTCAAACAATTGGCCTGATGTATCACTTAATTAGGTACACAAGTGATTGCCTAATCTAATTTCTACTCAATTTTGTGTTGATGAGTGTATCGGTCCCAAAGATCGGGTTACCAGTTGAGCATGAAGAATCAGAAAAAGTTGTGTACCTCTGTGAGATTTTTTAAAAAGATTTTTCTTTATATGCGGAGGGTGAGGCGGGTGGAAGTGACAAACAAATAATCAAAACTACCCTTATAGTTGATGCAAGCTCCTAGGTTAATTAGGATTTGTGTTATTAGGTGATGGAATGAAAACTAGTTGGTGGGCAGGTGGGGGTAAACTTACTGACCCTTCAACAACACTTTACTCCAATCTACCGCTTTTGCCCATCTCGAGAGAGTACTTGCAATCATAATAAGAAAATAGAGAAGTGAGGTAAAAGATAAGTAAGGTGGGAAAATGAGAAAAACCAAAGAGCATCGCTTCCCCGGCAAAGGTGCCAAAATGTTGGATCGGAAATTCCTCGGCAACGGTGCCAAATGTTGAAGCAGAGAAATTTGTGCAAAAAGAGTTTGAGTTTGGAAAACCCATTGTTGTAGTGCGATTTGCGAGAAAAATTGTCAACAGATAAATTTAACCAAAACTCGAAAGGAATTCTAGGTTGAACACAGGGAGGTAGACATTTGATTAAAAATTGCATTTGATTTATTATCACGAAGCAGATTAGCTGCTCGAATTGAATCAAAACTAGCTATCTACTTAAAGAATAATGAAAAGAAGAGAGAGAGAGAATATTATAAATAAGGACAAAATAGAGATAGAATAAACATATATTTTATGACCACATAATGATGTCTATTACAACTAATCACTACAACTACTTGTTACACTAGAAAGCAGGAAATCTATGCTAGAAAGCAATAAAAGAGAAGGTGGAGAGAAGTTATCCTCCTTGACGGCTACTTAGAGGATGAGCTGCGTTGATGGAGCGCCCGAAAGAACGTGGTGAGATGCAGGACAAAGGAGAACGACGTCGGACGATGGAGAACGGGGAAGGGAGACATCACAGCGGGATTCGCTTCCCAAATGGCAGTAAGAGGACAACCACGGGATGTTCCACGAAGGAGGTGAGAAGGTGGAAAAATTGTATTTTTAACTCTAATGGAGTATCTGGGTTTGGGTCAAGCTCGTAGAGCCTTTGAGGGGGTAAGAAAGGAGAGGAAAGGATGAAGAGAGTATGGGGGTCGTAGGGACTTTTATAAGTGTAGATTGGAGGGGGCAATTAGGTCATTTCATTGTTAAACATTAAATGAATAAGTCTTTAGTGACGAATTTATTAGTCACTAAAGCCTAAACGTGGCTAAAGCTCACACGCGCACCCGCCACTTCCTCTTCTGTGCATAAATGCCTTACACACGATCACGTGATCTCAGCCGTCCGATCGCGAGATCGGACGACTTAAACACGCATCGTCGCGTCTTCTTCAGCGCCTTCGCCCACCCGCATGCAATGGCATGTTGGATCACGCGTCATTGTGTGCGTGCGCGATCCTTGCCCATCCCTCGTGCCACATTGCTTGCATCTACCCCGCTCATGCTTCATCCAATGGTCCAATTTTGTGTGTGCCCGCAATTTGAGGAGCACAGAATCGAACTCGCGTCTCGACCTCTTCATAGTGCCCTTCACCAACGCACTACACACATGTTTGAGGTGCGTTTGCAAATTCTTCCTCCAACGCTTTCCACCATTGGATGGGGATCCAATGGTGGAGATTAAGAAGGGCTATGGTAATGTGGGTGGTGATGTGGGTGGCTGGGATGGTGCCACATGGCACCATCCTGTTTGTCCATCTTCTTTGAGTTGTAGATGGTGCCATGGATGTCGGATTAGATCGATTTTTGCGTCATTAGGCTACGATCATCGATCCAAACTCATCCGTGCAATCGGATTTGTCATCTGAAGTATGGATTTACACCATCTTGGCCCTTGACCTCTAAACTTTCTCGGACCATATTAGATGCTACAGGAGTTCAATCAGGGCAGTCTTGGAGTTATTGAACTCCGATCGTCGCCCTGATCAGATCCGTACTGTTGGATCTTCAATCGGAGGCCCCGATTAAGTGTTGCCCTATTACCTGACCATAAAAAGGTGAAATTAACCTAAAATTTATACAACCTAACCTACATGCATGATGATGCATGTTATGCAGTATTTACAATGTATGATGCAACTATATGCCTAAGAACGTGCATAAATAGATGGTTTATGTGATATAAATGTGTTTACATCAGAGACTGATCCTCCAGAAATAATTGCGGATACTGAAGCATGTCCTCCCTTTACTAGTGAATCACATATACACCCTGATAAAAATTTAAGTGAATCAAAAGAATCCGGGGATGAAATTGATGATAGTGATTCAGTTGCTTTAACCCTCCCATCAAATAAATGTGATTTGGAGTCCACTATTGATTCACATATACTGAAAAGTAAAAATATGACTCTGATTCTTGAGGAAATCATTAATAATAGGCAAGGTGACGTGAATTTTTCTGCAACAACTATTAGGGAGAATAATACAGAATCTAAATTATTGTTGGAGCTGGACATAACATGGACTAACCCTCCTTAAACTTAATCATTACCTCCCAACACCATAAACAACCTTTACACTCCCAAACCAATCCTTGGCTCAGGTCTCTGCTCACATACATCCTTTCTAGGGGACATATCAGGCCAGTACATCCTTGGGTGGAATGGCAAGTTTGGATTGATGCTTGTACTTTTACTCTCGCCATTCAAGGGTTTGATGTACTTATGATTATATCGTTTAAAACCCTTCTTGCTTTAGAGGATCCTTGTTATCCTCTAGTCCTATTTTGGGAGGTCCCTTTTCATGTTCCTTTTGTTATTCCTAGACCTCCCCAGGAAGCCTACGAAGTACTCTATTTTCATGTCTTCTAGCGAACATTTGGAATCACTCTGCATCATCAGCTCGCCAGCATTTGTGGTTACCTGTTTTCTAGGCCCGCGTTGTTACACACATTTTTAGGGCCTAGTTCTTTCTGTTTGGAACCAGACTTATAGGCTCCCTATAAGTCTGGCTATCGATAGAAAATGCAGCACTTGTTGGGAGGCAACCCAATGTTCTGAATAACGCCTTCATCAGTTGATTTCCTTCCTTTCTCCCCCTATTTTAATTTTACAATGAAGATATTGTAGGATTTAGGCACGGGGGGTGCATTTTACATTTTTAGGCAGTATTCATGCATTTAGGTTAGGTGCATTAAAAAAAAATCTCTTTTGTTTTCTTGAGTTGAATTGGTTAGCCCTAGCAAAACATCTTTATTAAGGAGGTTTCATTGATGATTTTCTTAAATTATTTCTAAGTTTAGAATCTAGTACATTTACTTCACTTGCATGTAACTAGGTAATGGATCTTTGTAGAAAATCAATAAGCATTTTTAGTTTGCTGAATCCTTGGACAGTTTAAAGGGCGTCAGGCATACTATCTTCTATTATATTCACCTAATATTTATGAAGAAAAGGTAGAGAGACTACTGGTGCACTAAGTTTAGTGTAAGGACTCTTATGTTCTGGATAATTAGACGATGATTCCTCATAGTTAAGCATAGTTTTCGCTCTCTGTTCCTGTATGAAAACATTGTTTGAATTCTTGAGAGTCACTAAATAAGGCAGATACATAGAGATTGAGTCCCAATAAAACTATTACTATGGTGGATGGTTATGATTGTCCTTCATAGAATCTTTAGCTGAAGGAGGGTAGCAATGTTAAAGGTCAGAAATACGCTTGTCCTATCCATTCCTTCTCAGTGTCGAGAATAGGCACTTCCACCAAATAAGCCATACAATATCCTCTTGACCATCATCATCCCAGATAATGCCTCATAAATAAAAGTCTGCATCATGTTGTGTTGGAGTTATAAAAAGAGAGAGAGAGAAAGAAGAAGAAAAGAAATATATAGATATACATAGAAAGAAAAGGAAATGGCAAAAAAAAGAGAAAAAATATATATATGCACAAAAAAAAAGGAAGAGAAAAAAAATCAGGTTATAGCTATCTTATGTGTCTATTTTATTAGGTGTCCATAACATTGAGGCAACAAAAACACCCATTGCGATCCACCAAATATGACCATACCTACTTTTCAATATTTCTGATCACCTGAATACTGGCTGAGGATTTCTAACTTAGTTGTAGGGTTATTAGAACTTTAATTGAAGTGTGAATGCCATGTGAGGCCACCAAACATTGAGTAGATTTTGAGATTTGTGATCTCAGAAAGAAAAGAAGGAAAAGAGTGAGCGCAAAGAAATGCAAAGAGAGCATAGTTTTTAGCCTCTCTCTGGGTTGACTCGTTGATAGTCTTGAGATTTAGAGTCTACAGTACTAGACTACATGTAGCACCAAATGAGTGTGAGCCACCAAATATAAATTCATTCAACCCAGTATCTCCTACCTAAGCCAAAAAGTTGGGGTCAAATTATAGATCATTTTCTGCTTTATCCCTGAGGGAAGTAGTTGCCTATCCTGGTAGAATTTTATCAAGGGTTAAGTACGAACCTCAAATGCAAGTTGACTTTTCACTTGGGTCCATTACCTAGGCTAATATCACTTCACATTTGTCTAGATCTCTAAATTTTTGGAATAAGAAAAGAAGAAATCTTTTGGTTACCTTCGTTGTTTTTCACTTTTTGTAGGGACTAGCAAAACTTAGGTATAGGGACATTTGATAAGTCCACTTTAGTGGACCATTATTTGGCCTAAGTACCTTCTAATTATCTATTCATAGTTTCTAATTGATTAGGAGTTATATGGTGTTGATGCGATAAATTGGTGTTTGAAAAAGTCATTACGCTATAGTATAGCCAATAAATCACGAAAACATATATAATTTATACTTGAAAGAAATCCGAGGTCGAACACGGGGAGCAAGTATTGCAATAAATCTCAAGATCACCATTTGAATCAAAGATATGAATAATTTCAACCAAAACTTAATCCAAAATGATGTATCAAGAATTCAAGTACCAATGTGCAAAAATAATAGGGTAAAATGGTGATTTGAATCACCAAAATTACCCTTATACAATAATAGCAAATATTCAAATAATATCAACTATTCAAGCAAAGTGCACAGTGCACTCCCTATCAAGCAAATCAGACGTCAGAATCTTTCAACCAGACGGCTTAAGTGCTCAGAAGCTACAGTGCTAAGAGGGCACTCTTCTTCCTCTTTTCTTCTTTCTCTGCCCTTGCTCTTCTTCTCGTTCTGTCTCCTTTCTTCTTCTCACGACTAAGTGTTGCACAAGTGCTTGTGAGAGCAAAACCCCCTGACCTCGTGCTCTCCCTCTCTTCCCCTTCTCTTTCTCAATGTTCGGTCATATGCTTGGGTAATTGGGTGTCAAAGATCTGCATACTCGGGACCAGGGCTATTGGCGTGGGTAGTAGCCGAGGTGTGATGGCGGGTTAGGTGAGTTAGTTGTGAGTACGGGTAAGGAGGACCTCACCCTCGTGTTAGGAAGCGAAGAGGCTGTGTGACAAAATCATAATAAGGCACTCCAGTGATTCCTGTGTTTTCGAGGTGGGACTAAGTGTCCCACCTTTCTTTTGGGAGCAGCAGCAGGTGAAAACGTCTCAAATTCAAGCAGCTGCTGCGGTTTACGCTCTCAATCAAGGACCTGGGTGTATTCTTGGACTAATTCCGCATCACCTGGAGTAATGACTTGGGGCTTTTGGCTGGGAAGAAAGCTTCAAATCTTGCTTGGAGCTCTTTGGTAATGGCGACTACACAATAGGTACCTGAAATCCAAAGAATGGTGTTTCGACCCTGTTAAACCAGTTCAGTAGTGTCGTCAGATGACGACAAGCGTGATGGTGGTCGTGCGGTAGCGTTTGGTGGAGTGAGGAGGTTGTATGACCTCGGAAAGTGAGTGCGGTGATGGAGGTGTTCGGTAGGTGGTTGGGAGGGGCAATAAACCTAACTAAGTTATAGCTTTTGTTCTGGGATCGAGGCAGAGGTGTAGGGATAAGCGGTGGCCAATCTGGTGGAGCGTGGTGGCCGTGCAAACTTGCTGGAGGTACGTTGGCGAGGTGGAAGACGGAGGGCATGCGAGTGAGTCGGTGGTCGAAACAGAGTGTGGTTGATGTGTGTGTGAAGTAGAGGACTTAAGGAAATTATCTAGATGGTTAGCAAATGACGAGGAGTAGAGGCAACGTCGGTTGTGGTGTGGTCAACGTTGGGGAAGAAGGTGCTCCGGTGAGTAGGAAATGACGAGGAAGATGGAGGGAGAGGCGTCGGCTGGTATGGCACGACATGGAAGAAGAGGAGGAAGATGAATCTGCCATCGGTATTATGAGCGAATGAATGATGGAGTCGGAGGAGATCGTCATACGTCGAGGTGCTATTTGGCCAGAGAGGAAGAAGGAATTGAATATAATTTCGGTCGAATTTGAGCATGGAAGGGTCAGGCAGGCCCTAGGAGTCTTTATATATGTATTAGGGGGTCGATTGGAGCTTGGAAGCCAAGCTTGCAAGCTTGGAAGGTCATCGGAGTTGGAAACCCAAATTTCTCATGCATTCGCATGAGAGATTGGGAAAGAGTTGAAGTACAAGAATTAGTCTGATTGAAAGATGATTTCAAGAGGAATCAACGGTTCAATTTTTAGGTTTCATCAATCAATCAAGGAGAAATCCTTGATTGATTGTCGCCAGAGTTGTAGGATTAGGAGTTCTATGCGGTAGGGACCTTTTTGAATAAGAAGATGATAAAGTAGGGGGGTTTTGTGTAAGGAATTTGAAAGTTGAGGGGTCATTTGAGATAAAGAAAATCAGACTTGGACCAAAATGCAAACTAGGTCTAAATAATCTCAGATTGGGTCCAAGTTTTGATATAACCCTAATTTGGATCTAAGGAATCCAATGGTGAAGTTGGATTTTGGTTTTGACCTTGTTTAATTAGGTAATTTATGCAAAAACCTAAATTATGGTAATGGTATGTTTGTGGCTCTGTTTTGGGTCAAGATGGGTTCTGATGGTCAAATTGAAGGTACTTGTTCAACTTGTAATTCATGTTTTAAAAGTTAATTAGTTGTATTATAGCATGAAAACACATCAACAAATAAATTTATTAAACTCCGATGAGTACTGGGTCGTTCGTAGGGAGGCAATCTCTATTTTAACAGAAGCTTTTCAATAAAGCTTGTTCTAACAGTGGTGTAGAAACTTTTCTCTATAGTTTTATTATTTCGTCGTAGTATAGTATAGAGAGGTGATTACCAGTTTAATACAATTTGTTACTCGAAAATAAAAGAGTTCCCGAGGTCGAACTCAGGGAGCAAGTTGTATTCTAGAGATATACATGTTCTATTACAAAAAATAAAGAGAGAGAGAGAGAGGGAGAGAGATGAAAGTTTGGGTTCTTCTTCTTTTCTTCTTTCTTTCTCTTTGTCTTTCACCTCTTTAGCTTTTGTTCTTCCTGTTCTTCTTTTGTGTTTATCTCCTTGTGGTCCTCTTCTTCACCTGTGTTGTTCTTCCTTGTTCTTTCCTCTTCTTCTTCTGCTGTTCTTCCTTGTTCTTTTGTTCTTCAGATCTTCTTCTTTCTTCTTTTCTTTTACCTGTCAGGACGTCGTCTCTCCTTCTTTCTTCTTTTCCCTTCAGGACGTCTTCTGATTTTCCAATCAGACGACTTAAACCGCTTGTTGCTACAGTGTCTCCCTTAGCTTTCTTCTTCTTCCACGGTCCTTCTTCTTCACCTGTGCCTGCACACTTCAGAGTTTACGTCAGAGGGCAAAACCTACTCTACCCTCCCCCCCCGTCTCTCTCTCACAGAATCCGCTCATAGGATAGCTCTCCGAGAGCTGCCGGGTAGCCGGGTACGGGTCGCGCCCGGGTCCAGGCCCACCGGCGTGCGTGGTGGGCGAGGAGTGCAGGTCAGTCTAAGTCGGGTCGGGTCAGGTCCGCGGGGCGTGAGCGTGGACGAGGCCGGGTAACCGGGCGGGTGAAGGGGACCTCACCCCGTGAACTGAGGCGAACAGCTTAAGGCACTTTTTGCCTTTAAGCGCCCGTTCGCCTCAGTGGCTTTCCGAGGTGGGACTAAATGTCCCACCCTAATTGAGCGCCCGCAGCGGAGAAAGCAGCGGGCAATCGCGGCTTCACGCGAGGCCTTCGCCCCAGCTGCGAGCCTGGGACTCTTCGCGGAGGCACTCCGCGCAGCCTGGGAGTCAGGCCTGGGCGAAGCGCACCTGGAGCTGCAGGTTGAAGGTGCTCCTTCCACGCAGCAATGGCGACGGCGGTCGAGACACCTGTACACAGAGGAACGGCCTCTCAGCCTAATCAGATACGCGGAGAACCTTCGCCGTGGCACGGCGAAGGTGGTGGGGGGTCTGGCAGGCGGCGGGGCGGAGCGTGAGGGTCGCCCTAGGTCAAACTGCGGGTGGAGAAGTGGGTTTGTTCGGGGGGTCTGCAGAGGGCGAGTGGCGGGACGTGAAAGGGCGGAGGTTGATCAAGGTGAGGAGGCGGAGATTCTGTGAGGGTCGGCGAGGCGTGTGGGGCTGTGGAGTGATGGGGGGGTCTCGCCGGAGTTTGGCCGGAGACGAAGGGGGTGACGGTGGACAGGAGCGGTCGAGGGTTTAATCAAATAAAAGACAGTGAGGAAAGAAAGAGGGGGAGATGGGGAGAAGTTCTGACCTAGCTACGGAGACGAAAGGGGCCGGAGCAGGGCGACAGTCGTATCGACTGTCGCCGGAGAAGAAGATGCCCAGGGGAAGGGGCGGCGGCGAGCAGAGGGCCGGAGAGGCGCCAGCTGGGTGCGGCGTGGCGCGGGAAGAGCGAGGGAGGGCAACCCTGCTGCTGGTAGTGCGGCAGAGCGAAGAGGAGGAGGAGGAAGAACCGCCGGAGCTGGTGGGCGTCTGCCGGAGTGAGAAGAGAGGAAAGTTCGGGGTTTTCTCCGTCAGATCCCAGCTGCTCAGAACGGCGGAGCGACGGGGGTATTTATAGAGGCGGAATCAGAGAGGAGGGCGGAGGGAGACGACGTGTCTCCCTCGCCGGAGGACGCTGGAGATGGAAACCCATACCGTCCGTGCGTTCGCACGGCCGTTATGGTGGGTTGCAGCGACCAGGGGGGTGTTCCTGCGACGGCTGACGACGCAGGGCACCCCCGGTTGACTTGCCAGCCCCTCCCCCTCACCCTGCGTGGCGCCATGCTCCGCGCAAGGTCGCCGGAGCATGGTGCTGGCAGGTTTTAAAGGAGGGACCTGAACGCAAAGAACGAAGGAGAGTTAGGGGCCAAAATGCGAGGGTTCAAAAGTTGAGGGCCAAAAAGTAAATAGATGAGGACCAAAATGTAAAGTTGGTCAAGAAGGTTTCTTCTTAGGCTCAAGTTTTTATACATGACTAATTAGGGCCTAAGGAATCTGATGGTGAATTTCATTTCTATATTAAACCTTGTTTGACTGGTCAATTTATGCGAAAACCCAAATTAAGTTATTAATTGGGCATGGTTCTCAATGTAGGTCAAAATGGGTTCTGAAGGCCAAATTGAAGGTTCTAAACCCTGCAGATTATACTGGTAAAATTGCATTTTTACCCCTTATGACTTGTTTTCTCCTTAAACTTAGAATTCTCTGAGTTAAGCCTTTCCTTGAGTTATGTAGGAGCTTTTATCCTTTGTATTGGGTCAAAATGAGCTAGTTATGGCTCATGATGAGGTTCTCATCATACCCCCATGCCTAGCTTTTGCTAGTCCCTTAGCAAAAACTTAAGGTTTCAACCCTTGTTCTAGACCATGAAGTTTTTAATAGCTTTAGATAAGTGCTTTTTTATTTGAGCTCAGATTAGGTTAGAATGCTGACCATAGGCCTAAAAGGTACTCTAGTACCAATCAAGATCCAAATCTGTCTAGCCTTAGCCTCAGTCTTTAGCAAAGGTTTTTAAGGCCCACAAGAACTAACCTAAGGTTTATTGGACTTTGTGGTTAAAGCACCCGTGCTTGAAATGATTTTAGCCCTGGCTCAGTTCGCAGTGCATTTTGTAAGAGAGAGATAGAAAGTTTTTCTGTTTGGAGAGTTTTCTCTCTCTTTTTCTTTTTAGTTCTAGCCTAGGATTGGCTTTTCAACACGGTCTGTATCAGATTCCTTGCTCCCATCATCAATCCTCAAGGGTTCCTGGCGATCGATGCTTCGAGATAGCACCGCCCATGGCAACCCCCGGAACCCTGGCTATTGAGATTTCGAGATAATCCCATCCATGGTGTTCCATGGCCGAATCCAGACCCTGGCAATTGACACTTCGAGATAATGCCATCCATGGAATCTGAACCAGCAGAGTGCTTACATGCCCCCAGTAGGATATGTAAATATCCTAAGAGACAGGCACCGAGGAGATGATATTTTGTTACGCATCTTCGAGGGGATTTCCCGCTTCTCCGCGCTGGGAACTCGTCCAAATCAACTTGTGTTGATCGGCCGCTCCTATTCTAGGTGTTCTTTTCAGAATTTTGCGACGCTTCTGCGTGATTCTGATTTTTACGCTTACTGAACCAGGCTGTGTGTGAGGTTAGGGTGCTTAGGTTACTGAGTCCCGTAAACCAAAAATTAGTTAACGAGGCCAAATACTTCCTAAGCCTTAGACCTAATACTTCAGCTTTTCATTTTCCTCAACCTCTTGAGGAGTGTCCAGATCTTAATGGGTACTAAGAGTCTATTCAAGAATGCCTAAGGTTTGCATTCTTACTAATCTCATTGTGCACTTTTCAGTTATTTTCTTGAATGAGGTCTAGAACTTAGGTTAATTCCTTAGTTCCTTACTAATGACTATCACTTTTTCTCATAATTTTGTGCTCCTTTTTCATTTTGTTTCTTTTCTCCTTCTCCTTCACAAAATTTCCTTCTCCTCTTTTCCTCTTATTCTTTTTCGAATTTTTTTTTTAATTTTTATGGTATTTTTGGCATATGTGAATTTTTTGTTTGAAACCTTTTCTTACAAGTTTTTGCACTTTCATACCCCCCCATGCCTAAGATTTGCAATGTCCTCATTGTAACCTAGGTGTTTTTATTCAACTAAGTTCATACATTAGGATAGCTGTTTTGATGAGTGAATGGGTCGGGGTGACTGTTGCGGACGATTTCTAATCTCAGATGCAAGCACCTGAGGTGCAGTCGGTTGTCCTAAAGTGTGAACTTCAAGTGCAAAAAGCTGTCAGAACAAGTTTCAGGTTTTCAAAGAGAATGACGGGCTGCCTCCCGTTGAGCGCTAAATTTGATGCCTTCAGCCAAGCGGGAAATGCGATGGAGAGGGGATGGTCAAATCAGCGGAGTTTTGTAAGACAAGCACCTTGATTAAGAGCCTGGTTGGTCCAACCAGGTGCTTGTTCAGATCAACAGGCTGATGATGCAGCCCAAACCCAATCAATCTGGTGGGTTGATAGATGTGGATAAAAAGGTGTGGAACCCACCATATACTATGAAGCTCAGATAGATGTGGAAGTGTAAACGCAGGGTTTGGCTGAGTCGAATCAGCCTGGTCAAAGTAGGGACTCGTAGAATAATCAGTGGTTGATGCAGGAACCCTACAGGGGTGATCAGAGAATGATAGAGCATGGTATGTAGTCTGATCAATGTTCGAAACCCGATGTGGAAATGCAATTGGCTCGGTGAGAGGTGAATCTGAATAGAAATTGAGTCCGGTTGCGGGTCGGGGTTTGGGAGAGGTTTTGATCCGTTCTGTGTGTGCAGACGAGGTGGCCATTGTGTACGAGGGCTCTTCTAGAAACAGATGATTGGTGGTTTTCTGTAGAGAGTCCTCTGGGTAACTATCAAATGCCGGAAGAGTGTCTGTAGGATGAAAGGAATCGGATTCGAGAAAAAATTTGGATTCTTGGTTGTAATCACTCTTGGCATTTTCTGTTTTTGGTTCCTGAGGATCGAAAAGGAATGATTCTGTGTTACCAGTGATCTCGGGAATCAGGACCTCAGAGTCGGAGTCAGAGTCATGTGAACTGAGGTCGTAGATAGGCCTGGCGTGTTCAGGAAGGGGAATCTATCCGTAATTATAGTCAGATCTGAAATTGTCGGAGAGTTGGCGAAAATGAGATTCATGATCATGAATTCCACCACAGCAAAAATCATCAGATGTGGAATCAGCAGCCTGACTGGGTTCTAGCCTATATGTCAATTCTGGGCTCAAAAAGATGTTCTGTTCAAGCTCTAAGCTGGTAGGATAGACCCCATTAAAACCTTGCTCATCCAACTCCTCAGTTTCTGTATCATAAATTGGCATGTTTTCTGAAAAATCGATCAGATTTCTTGAGGATGTTGGAGAGGGATATTCATCAAATAGAGGCCCGGAATCATATTCTGTAAAAATTTGATCTTTCTCATAAGGGGCCTCATAATCTTCCCAATAAGTTTCAGATCTAGGTTTTAGGCTTAGGATGTGGGTAGAATTATTAGAACCTAAGTCCGAATAACCTTCGAGGGTCACCTTATCAAAATAAGGGGCGGAATTTATACCCTCAGAAGGTTCAGTTCTGATCTCATTATTGAAGGAGTTTTGAAATTCTAGGCTTGACAATTCATGGTCTAAGTTTGGCTCATCATTGTGTTCTCCTGCAATATCCCAACCTAATTCAACATTGTCTTCTATCTGGGTTGGGATTTTACAACCACTTTGTGCCTCAATCCCGAGATCTGGGAAACTGGATTGTTCCTTAATACTGTTCCAAGATGGTTCATCCTCTGTTTCTGGTATATACGGGTATTTCTGGTTGATAATTTGTTCTACTGATTTCATCATTTCTACCCGTTTCATAAGGGCATCTTGGTGTTGTTCCCAAAGTACAGGATTTGTCAAGCATTGAAGGTATTCAGATTGGTGTAATTTTTCCATCTCAATGTATCCTGTCATGAGCATATCTCGGGTTGATCCTTTTGAAATTTCAGTCAATAGAATTTGGGCACAGTTTATGATGAAAGCTGTGGTTGTTGGAACATCAACCTGAATGTTTCCTATTGGTGTTGAGGGTTTATATTTGATTTCATAGATTTCAAGGGCATCCTCATTCATTTTATCTTTCATGGATCTCAGATATTCAGGTTTTTTACATTGTAGTCTTGCTAGGTAATTAGGCTGCATCTTCGAATCAGGTGGTGGAATCAAGATAGAATTAGAAGTTTGAATTAATGGAAGAAGGGGACTTTGTTCAGAATCAGAGGAAAGAGGGGCTATGTGAATGATTTCTGCAAAAACAAGGGAGCCGAGGCTTAGCCTCGGGGAGAGTGAATTTCTATAGGAAGTTTCAAGGACCTCCTGCAAAGTACTGAAGGGCTGGATGAGATAAGCAGGTGTTGGACCCAATCAAGACACCCAAAAATTGTTGGGTGACTATAGAGGTTCGGGGCAGATGGACCCCTTGATAAGAAAGATCGTTCACCTGAGAATTACCTGGGCAGCCAGAGAGGGAGAGTCCCGCGAAGACCCCTACACGGTAGAGCATCCTCACGGGTTACAGGGTTTCCCCCACCTGACCTCTCTTGTCACTGTGGTTCCAGGTAGACTAGAATGGGGATCTTGACCTCTTAAGTCTACCAATTTTAAGATCAGGGTGCTTAAGGTTTTCACTTGAACTTTAGTCTTTTAGGTGCAAAGAGTGACCTAATTTAAGGTTGGTTGACCCAAGGGGTCAACTTTACCTCTTGTTTTCTTTGAGAGCTTTTAGGTCCTGTCTTTTAGGGTTCAAGTGTTTAGAGAGCCAATTGTTTTAGGTTTTCTTTGAATAGGTATTTTCAGACAAGGGCTTGGGCACACTTCATTTGGTTTTCTCAATTCTTGATTTAAGTAGTGTGTCTCTAAAACCCTAATGTTGAATCTTATGTTGGCTCTACTTGGTCCAGTTAGTTCTTTGTTGGGTAATTAGGGCTCAAGCAAGAATGTGTTAGCCCTTAAATACCCTTAATAGTGTGCAGGACTAATGAGTTGAAAACATACAACTCTTTATGGTTACTAAGTATAGAAGACAGGTTAGCCCTATATTGCTTTTTCTTTTCTTTTCTTTCTCTTTAGAGTTTAGGGGTTAATAGAGAGAGGAAAAATTTACCTGTCCTCGGAGTGGTTGTCGTGCGGTTGCTTGTCTTCTTGATTTCCTGTAGCTGCACAAAAGAGAGGAGATTATCAGAAATTAAAAAGAAACATGAATGTTTACCTCTAGAATAGCCGTTGCTCCCCGGCAACGGCGCCAAAAACTGGTGTAGAAACTTTTCTCTATAGTTTTATTATTTCGTCGTAGTATAGTATAGAGAGGTGATTACCAGTTTAATACAATTTGTTACTCGGAAATAAAAGAGTTCCCGAGGTCGAACTCAGGGAGCAAGTTGTATTCTAGAGATATACATGTTCTATTACAAAAAATAAAGAGAGAGAGAGAGAGGGAGAGAGATGAAAGTTTGAGTTCTTCTTCTTTTCTTCTTTCTTTCTCTTTGTCTTTCTCCTCTTTAGCTTTTGTTCTTCCTGTTCTTCTTTTGTGTTTATCTCCTTGTGGTCCTCTTCTTCACCTGTGTTGTTCTTCCTTGTTCTTTCCTCTTCTTCTTCTTCTGCTGTTCTTCCTTGTTCTTTTGTTCTTCAGATCTTCTTCTTTCTTCTTTTCTTTTACCTGTCAGGACGTCGTCTCTCCTTCTTTCTTCTTTTCCCTTCAGGACGTCGTCTGATTTTCCAATCAGACGACTTAAACCGCTTGTTGCTACAGTGTCTCCCTTAGCTTTCTTCTTCTTCCGCGGTCCTTCTTCTTCACCTGTGCCTGCACACTTCAGAGTTTACGTCAGAGGGCAAAACCTACTCTACCCTCCCCCCCCCGTCTCTCTCTCACAGAATCCGCTCATAGGATAGCTCTCCCAGAGCTGCCGGGTAGCCGGGTATGGGTCGCGCCCGGGTCCAGGCCCACCGGCGTGCGTGGTGGGCGAGGAGTGCAGGTCAGTCTAAGTCGGGTCGGGTCAGGTCCGCGGGGCGTGAGCGCGGACGAGGCCGGGTAACCGGGCGGGTGAAGGGGACCTCACCTCGTGAACTGAGGCGAACAGCTTAAGGCACTTTTTGCCTTTAAGCGCCCGTTCGCCTCAGTGGCTTTCCGAGGTGGGACTAAATGTCCCACCCTAATTGAGCGCCCGCAGCGGAGAAAGCAGCGGGCAATCGCAGCTTCACGCGAGGCCTTCGCCCCAGCTGCGAGCCTGGGACTCTTCGCGGAGGCACTCTGCGCAGCCTGGGAGTTAGGCCTGGGCGAAGCGCACCTGGAGCTGCAGGTTGAAGGTGCTCCTTCCACGCAGCAATGGCGACGGCGGTCGAGACACCTGTACACAGAGGAACGGCCTCTCGGCCTAATCAGATACGCGGAGAACCTTCGCCGTGGCACGGCGAAGGTGGTGGGGGGTCTGGCAGGCGGCGGGGCGGAGCGTGAGGGTCGCCCTAGGTCAAACTACGGGTGGAGAAGTGGGTTTGTTCGGGGGGTCTGCAGAGGGCGAGTGGCGGGACGTGAAAGGGCGGAGGTTGATCAGGGTGAGGAGGCGGAGATTCTGTGAGGGTCGGCGAGGCGTGTGGGGCTGTGGAGTGATGGGGGGGTCTCGCCGGAGTTTGGCCGGAGACGAAGGGGGTGACGGTGGACAGGAGCGGTCGAGGGTTTAATCAAATAAAAGACAGTGAGGAAAGAAAGAGGGGGAGATGGGGAGAAGTTCTGACCTAGCTACGGAGACGAAAGGGGCCGGAGCAGGGCGACAGTCGTATCGACTGTCGCCGGAGAAGAAGATGCCCAGTGGAAGGGGCGGCGGCGAGCAGAGGGCCGGAGAGGCGCCAGCTGGGTGCGGCGTGGCGCGGGAAGAGCGAGGGAGGGCAACCCTGCTGCTAGTAGTGCGGCAGAGTGAAGAGGAGGAGGAGGAAGAACCGCCGGAGCTGGTGGGCGTCTGCCGGAGTGAGAAGAGAGGAAAGTTCAGGGTTTTCTCCGTCAGATCCCAGCTGCTCAGAACGGCGGAGCGACGGGGGTATTTATAGAGGCGGAATCAGAGAGGAGGGCGGAGGGAGACGACGTGTCTCCCTCGCCGGAGGACGCCGGAGATGGAAACCCATACCGTCCGTGCGTTCGCACGGCCGGTATGGTGGGTTGCAGCGACCAGGGGGGTGTTCCTGCGACGGCTGACGACGCAGGGCACCCCCGGTTGACTTGCCAGCCCCTCCCCCTCACCCTGCGCGGCGCCATGCTCCGCGCAAGGTCGCCGGAGCATGGTGCTGGCAGGTTTTGCAGGAGGGACCTGAACGCAAAGAACGAAGGAGAGTTAGGGGCCAAAATGCGAGGGTTCAAAAGTTGAGGGCCAAAAAGTAAATAGATGAGGACCAAAATGTAAAGTTGGTCAAGAAGGTTTCTTCTTAGGCTCAAGTTTTTATACATGACTAATTAGGGCCTAAGGAATCTGATGGTGAATTTCATTTCTATATTAAACCTTGTTTGACCGATCAATTTATGCGAAAACCCAAATTAAGTTATTAATTGGGCATGGTTCTCAATGTAGGTCAAAATGGGTTCTGAAGGCCAAATTGAAGGTTCTAAACCCTGCAGATTATACTGGTAAAATTGCATTTTTACCCCTTATGACTTGTTTTCTCCTTAAACTCAGAATTCTCTGAGTTAAGCCTTTCCTTGAGTTATGTAAGAGCTTTTATCCTTTGTATTGGGTCAAAATGAGCTAGTTATGGCTCATGATGAGGTTCTCATCAAACAGGTATGTATATATGTATATATGTATAAAGAGACGTCAGATATTCATAATATCAAATTTCATTACATTGATAAAGAGTTTTTCTCAGTAGAATTACTATGTTAAATAGAAACAGATAGATGGAAGGAGAGAAAGAGAGAGAGAGAGAAGAAAGTGGCAGAGAAATGACACCACTTGTGGGATGCTTGTGTGAGATGCGGTAGCACCTCAGATCTAGAGACGGAGAGTTGCAGAGAAGGTGGAAGATGTTTGGAGTTGATGGAAGAAAGAGATATATCTCAACTAGGGTGCCTTGGGCCTTCTTTTGTAGCTTTTGTGGAGGGAAAAAAGGGTATTTTAGCCCTTAATCTCGTGTAATAGCTCCTGTTTAATCAAATTCGTTGATCGGGAGATCAAAAGATCAGATTTGGCCTCAAAAAAACTTTAAATTCACCTAATCACGTGAATTTAATCCCTGGCTGACATGTGGCGCCTACTGCACCCTTGGATCATGATCTCATGGCCCTGTTTCCTCCTTACTATAACAACCTCACTTTACGTGAGCACCCGCAAGGCCCTTTTCAGTGCTTGATCCTTAACCATTCGATCATGAGATCGAATGGCTTGAGTGCGCTTGCCTCGCCTTCCTGATCTTGCAAAGTGCGTGGGATCGCACGTCTGCTCCCGACGCACTCTGATCGCACCATGTAGTTGCGCCTCCACCCTTTAATTGTACAATTGTGCCTGCTCCCACACCCAGCATCGCTTCAATTTCACGCAGTACATGGCTCGAACGCGCGTCTAGCACTTCCGTGCGTGCGTGTGAGCCAACTCGCTGTGCGAACCTTCTGTTAGATATGCTTGTTTGTTTCTATTTATGCTTATTCGGTCTGGGCAGGTGACATGGCGTGCTTGTCGCTGTTGGATGAAGATCTAATGGCCCATAGCGTGCAGTGCAGCCTTCCTAGATGGGGCGGTGGTGAGGGAGCGGTTGTGATGGCACTACGTGACGCCATCATGGTCGTTCATCTTTTCCGTGTATCTGGTTATGTAGACCTCCAATCGAGTTGATTTTTGCACCATTGAACTACGATCGTCGATCTTGATTCATCCATACGGTTAGATTCTTCATCTGAGGCTCGGATATTTGTCCTTTGGCTTTATGATCTCCATTCTTTTATGGACTACACAAGGTGCCTTGGTTGTCTGATAGGGACGATTTTGGAAGCATTGGACAGGAAGCATTAGACTCCCGTCATCGTTCCGATCAGATCTGTTCGATCAGATCTGACATCTGCGGCTTCAAATCATCTGCGATTAAAATCATTTCTTTTAGGTCATAAAATGGCGATATTATCTATATGACTAATAAACTAGCTATTATGCAAATTACAATGCCTATGAATGCACTAATCCTAAGTTATGCTAGGATATAGCTTAATTCAAGTGATTTAGATTGCATGATTGTTGTGCAATCAGTACCAAACCCTAGAAAATATTTTTCTATGATTTTTAGAGGGTTTAAGTGAATTTTATCCTAACCAGAACCTCAGTGATTAAGCGGGTCTATTTTTAGGATTTCAGATGTCATTTAATTCCTGAAATGTATGAAAATCCATTTCTGTCTGCGTGGACCCCCTTATTAACCATTAATGAGTATATGACCCTTAATGAACCCTTGGAATACCCCATGGTTATTTTGTATTTATGAATTACTAGTAAAATTGCAAAAATAACCTAGTCTTCTTTTCTTCTCAAAACAATTCTACCTGCCCAAGAGACCTTATAACTGATATGTAGGAGCTTTTATTGACTTTATCAAATCAAATTGAGCTAGTTATGGCTCATGATGGTGTTCCCATCATACCCCCATGCCTAGCTTTCGCTAGTCCCTTAGCAAAATTTTATGAATCGAACCAGTTATCTAGGTTGGATGTAACTATCAGGATGCCCTACTAAGCCACATCTTTAGGAATCTGATCTTAATACCAACAATAGGCCTAAAGGTACTCAAGCACTAGCCCAGATCTAGACCTGACTAGCTTTCACCTCAGTCTACCGTGAAGGTTTCTAAGGTTCGCAGGAACAAACCTAAGGTTTGTTGAACCTAGTGGTTAAAGCACCCATGCTTGAAACATGGTTAGTCCAGGTTCAGTTTGCCAGTGCATTTTGAGAGAGACATAGAAGGAGAATTTGATTTGTGGAGAGCTTTCTCTCTTTTCTTTTCCTTATATTTTCCATTAGATCCATCCTTGGATTGGCCCTAAACACGATCTGTATCGAATTCCTTGTCCCCACCATCAATCCTCGTAGGGTCCTTGGCAATCGATGCTTCGAGATAGCATTGCCCATGGCAACCCCCAGAACCCTGGCTTTCGAGATTTTGAGATAATCCCACCCATGGCGTTCTGTAGCTAAATCTAGACCCTAGCGATTAACATTTCGTGATAATGCCACCCATGGCATTTGAACCAGCACAAGGTATTTACATGCCCTCGGTAGGATATTTAGATATCCTAGGAGACAAGTACTGAGGAGACGATATGTTATTGTGCATCTTTAAGGGGAATTTCCTGCCTCTCCACGTCGGGAACTCATCCAAATTAGCTTGTATTTTTGAGCCGCTCTTAATCTAGATCTTAGGATCTTTTTTAGAATAGATTAAATGCCCTTTGGCATGATTTCATCTTTTAATGTGCACTGAACTAGACTATGTGTGATTTAGAGTGCTTAAATTACCAAGTCCCACAAACTAGAGGTCAGTTAACAGGATCGAATACTTCCTAAGCCTTAGACCTAATACATAAGCTTTGCATTTTCCCTAACCTCTTGAGGATTAATCCAGATCTTGATAAGTACGTGAATGTTTAAATTCCAATATAGATCCAAGAGGCCTAAGGTCGGTATTCGCCACTAATCTCTTAAGTTTTAGCTTTCCAGGTCTTAATTCATCATTCGATCCAACCTAGAAGTTAGGTAAGTTCCATATATTATTTTGAAGGGACTTAATTTCTTTCTTTATCTTTTTGACTCCTTTCTTTTCTTTTAAATTTTCTTCCCTCCTTTTAAAAAATGGCACTCCTTTTTCTTCAACCTTTTTTTTTTTTGGTGAAACCCTTATTGTGAATTGATTCTCACAGTGTTTTGCACTTTAATACCCCCCCATGACTACGATTTGCAATGTCATTGTAAATTAGGTGGGTTCGAGTTTAGCTCAGATCGTACATTAGAACAAGGTCAAAGGTTGGGTGGATGGGTCGGGATGCCTGTTGCGGATGATTTCAAGCTCTGGTACGAGTACTAGAGGTGGAGTCGGCTGTTCTAATGGACGAACCCTAAAGTGCAATATGAGTCAGCAAAGAGATGTGTCAAAAATGGTTTTGGGTTTTTCAAGAAAATGATGCATTGGCTCCTATTAAGCGCTGAATTTAATGCCATCTGTCGGGCGCAATAGGCTCAAGGAGAATGGAGATCAAAAGATACCTCAGCCAAGTTTGTATTAGTGAGTTCAATGAACGGCCTGAGTCGCTGGCCATTCATAATAAAAGGTTCAGAATCAAGGCTGGGTTGATTGATTTCGATGGCTCCATTTCTGAAAATATGTCGGACAAGGTATGGTCCAATCCATTTCGATCTGAGTTTGCCTGGGAATAATTTCAACTTGGCATCAAAGAGTAGGACCTTTGACCAGGATGAAAGATCTTTCTGGATATGTGTTTGTCATGGTAGACTTTTACCCATTTTTTGTAAATTCGTGAGTTCTCGTACGCGTCATTGCATAATTCCTCGATCTCATTCATTTGAAGCAGTTGGGGGGTTCCAGCCTTGGAAAGATCTAGATTGCACTTCTGTACTGCCCAATAGGCTTTATGCTCCATCTCGATGGGGAGGCGACATGCCTTCCTATACACCAATCTGAACGAAGACATACCTAGTTGGGTCTTGTAGGTGGTCTTATAGGCCCACAAAACTTCTTGAAGTCGGGACGACTAGTCTTTCTATCAGGCTGAACAAAGACCTGAAAGATTTTCTTGATCTCCCGATTTGATATCTCAGCTAGTCCGTTGGTGTGGGGGTGATAAGGAGTCGAGATTCGGTGGGACACCCCATACTTGGTCATCAGAGATCTGAACTGAGCATTCGTGAAATGGGTCCCTCCATCAGAGATAATAGCACGTGGGACGCCGAACCATGAAAAGATGTTCTGATGAATGAATCTAATTACTACCTTATGATCGTTGGTTCGGGTCGGGATGGCTTCGATCCATTTGGACACGTAGTGTACTGCGAGAAGAATGTATTTGAAGCCGTCTGACTTAGGGAAGGGTCCCATAAAATCAATCCCCCATATATCGAAGATTTCTCATAGGAGAATCGGCTGTAGTGGCATCATATTGAGGTGTTTCATGTTGCCCAAGGTCTGGTAACAAGTGCATGCCTTACAATAGTTGTATGCATCCTTGAAGATCGTGTGCCAATAAAAGCTGCACTGGAGAACTTTAGCTGTGGTTTTATGTCTGGAAAAGTGTCCGCCACAGGCTTGGTCATGGAAGATGGACAGAATGTACGAACTTTCCGCTTCCGGGATGCATCGTCTGATGATCTGATCAGCACCAATGCGAAAGAGGTATGGATCTTCCTAGAAGTAGCACTTGGCATCAGAAAGCAACTTGTCCTTCTTGGCCTTCGGTCAATCAGACGGGATCTGGTGTGATGCCAAGTAATTAATCAAATTAATGTACCATGGAAGTCCTGCACTGATAGTTAGGAGGTGCTCATCAGGAGACTGTTCTTTAATAGGTTCGGAAGGGTCAATAATGTCAGAAGGGAGGCGAGATAAGTGATTAGCTACCATGTTCTGCTTTCTTGCCTTGTCATGAATCTAGAGGTTGAATTCTCGCAACAGCAAGATCCAGCGGATTAGTCGAGGCTTCGCGTCCTTCTTCGCAAGGAGGTGCCTTACTGCAGTGTGATCCAAGTATATGATAACACGGGAACCCAAAAGATCTAAATTTTTCAAGGACAAATACTACAGCTAGCATCTCTTTCTCAGTAACTGTGTAGTTACGCTGAGCCTCGTCAAGTGTCTTGCTAGCGTAATAGATGACCACAGGTTTCCCGTTGACTTTCTACCCAAGCACCGCACCCACTGCATAGATAGATGCATCGCACATAATCTCAAAGGGTAGAGACCAGTCAGGGGATTACAGATTGGTGCTTGAGTAACTCGATCACATAGGCTCTCAAATGCATGCGTGCACTCCTCGGTGATCTCGAAGGGTACATCCTTAGAAAGCAGATTAGTCAGGGGGCACGTGATTTTCAAGAAATCAGGAATGAAACAATGGTAAAAATCGACATGCCCCAGAAACGATCGGATGTCCTTAATCGAGCTAGGCATAGAGAGTTTAGAAATCAAATTCACCTTGGCTCGATCAACCTGGATGCCCTTTTCAGAGATGAGATGTCCCAGGACAATTCCCTTTGGAACCATAAAATGGCTCTTTTCCCAGGAAAGAAGTAGATTCATGTCGATACAACTCCTGAGGATTTGGACCAAGTGCAGGAGGCAATCATCAAAAGATTCTCTAAATACTGAGAAGTCATCCATGAAGACTTCAACGTATTCACCTACCATATCTGAGAATATGGCATGCATACGCCACTGAAAAGTAGCAAGTGCATTGCAGAGACCGAACAGCATCCAGCGAAACGCGTACGTTTTGAAGGGGCAAGTGAAGGTGGTCTTCTCTTAGTCCTCAAGATGAATTGGTACCTGATTATAACCGGAGTACCCATTCAAGAAGCAAAAGAATCGATTTCCCAACAATTTCTTGAGTATCTGATCAATAAATGGCAAGGGGAAATGATCTTTTTTCTTGGAGGCATTTCATCTTTGGTAATCAATACAGACTTTCCATGAGTTATCTATATGGGTTGGTATAGTCTCTCCGATTTCAATCGTAATCATGGTGAGTCCTGCCTTTTTGGGCACAACCTGGATTGGGCTCACCCAACGATTGTCGGAGATTGGGTAGATGATACCGACATCTAACCACTTAATGATCTCCTTTTTCACAATATCCTACGGGTTTGGATTCAGGTGTCTCTATATTTTACGGGATGGTCATGAGCCCTCTTCGGTATAGATGTGATGTGTGCAATATAAGGGGTTGATGCCAGTCATATCATCGAGAGTCCATCAATGTCTCTTTGATGCTGCTGGAGGATAGTAATCAAGTGTGTTTCCTGATCAAATGTGAGTCGGGAATTGATAATCACAGGAAATGTCTGTTTAGAACCCAAAAAGATATATTTGAGATGGTTAGGGAGGGGTTTGAATTCCATAACTGGATTATCAGCAGCAGCAGGTGGTTCAGGGTGGGATTCAGGGGAAAAGGGAAGAGCTATAGATGTGTCTAGGTCTAGTCTAGGCTCCTCTAACTATGGGGTTTGATCCTTTCGTGGTTGAGTATCAGGGATAAGCGAGTTTTCCTCAACAATGGGCTCTTCAGCCACAGACTCAATATCGCTGATCTGCTCGATAACCCCACAATTAATTTCTTTTTGGGCCTTGAAGATGTCGATCTTTAGTGCCTTGTTCCCAAATTTTAAGTCAATTTGGTCCTCTTAGCAGTTGATATTGGCCCTAGTTGTGTCCAGAAAAGGTCTCCCTAAAATAATCGATGTATTCTTCAAGTTCTTAGGAGCATCCATGTCTATGACTATGAAATCCACAAGAAAGTAAAAATTACGTACCCTAACTATGACATCCTCAAGTACTCCTTTTGGTGACTTAATAGATCGATCAACTAACTGCAAAGTCATCTTTGTCAGTTTAAGTTCAGATTCCTCAAAGTGGTCTAGTAAGGATGTGGGTATCAAATTTATGGAAGCTCCTAGGTCCAATAAGGCTCTATCAAATTGTATATCATCGATAGCACAAGAAATTAGAGGGGTACTTGGGTCTTTTTCCTTAGGACGGAGCTTGCTCAAGATGATGGAGTTGGCTTGCTCCGACAGTATAATCGGGTTCCCGCCTTTGGTTCGTGGCTTATGCTTTGGTGTACAAACATCTTTCAGGAATCGTGCATGAGTCGATACGTGGCGTATCGCATCCATCAAGGGGATGTTTATTTGGACCTGCTCAAAGAGCTTGACCAGGTCCTCCTCGAGTGCCACGAGTTTGGCTTTCTTCTTTCCCTTGGTCAAGGCCTCGGGAAATGGAACCTGAGATGGTTCCTCTAGAATTGGCTCAAGCTCTTTATCAGGGGTGGGCGTGTCCTGGATAACTAATCTAGGGTTAGGGTCTATAGTTTTAGGCGAGTTGTGGCTAGGAGAAGGTGGGTCCTGTGTTGTTTTGCCACTACGGGTGGTGACGGAATTTAATGCTGCCTGATTTTGGTTTAGGTTGGGCAAAATAGGTGTCAGCTGCTGAAATCTAGAGTATGAAGTTGAAACATCCATCCTGTCAGGTGATGGAGCAGAAGGGGCCTGATAAACAAAGTGAGCTTGGCCCTGATTTGGGTTCATAACGTGCCTCTGGTTCGGCACGTGATAGCGAAATGCGCGTGATTTGTAAAAGCAGTTTTTTAACGTCGTTGTAACACGCGAATCCGCTTTCGCTTTTAAAATTTATATCCTAGATAGGGGAGTATCTAGGGTCGTCCAAGGAGGCAAAAATTGCAATAATGATTCTCTTGCTTGGAATACAATCTCAACTTTCTTTTTAATATTTTTCAATATGTAATTTTTTTGTATTTTGAAAAGACGAGGGCAAACGGCAGATTGTAGCGAAAAGAACTAACACCTACAAATGATTAAAATTCTAAAAGATAGAAATATCTTCTTCCTAAGCTCACTCTAGGCAAGTGTAGGCCTAGGGTAATTAGGAAGAAGAGGTGAAATAAGTGCTAGAACCAAAACAAGCAACTGCAATAAAAAGCTTAAAAGAAGGCAATTTTTGATTGAGTAGAATGAGTGTTCTTTTCAAGGACAAGTAGAGGAAAGCTTCTACTAGAATTGAACAATTTAAAAGCAAGAAAAGAAACACAAATCCTCTTGTAACAATGGTGAAGAAGGTTGTCTTCTTGCTCCAAGCCTAGCTGCTCCTTGGCTTGAAAAGAGGGCCTCCTTCTTCTACTTCCTTGAGAGCTCCTCCAAGGTGGAAGCTACCACCTTTAATGCTCTCTCCAAAGGGGTGGGCGTGCACCACCCTTAAAACTCCTCCAAGGTGGCGTGACCACCTTCAAGATCTTCTCCAAGATCTTCCTTGCCTGGCTTCTCCTTTGGCTGGCGTGACCCAAGAGAGAAGGGAAGAGGGGAAGGCACCAAGGGGACAGAATATCCCCTTAATCTTCTTCTTCTTCTTCTCTCTTGGACGTGGGATTCTTGGTGGAATATGAGAGTGAAATGGCTAGCCAAGGATGGCTTGAATGGTGGTGGGTAGTGGTCTTTTTGTAGGGTAGGATGGGGGGTTAAGGTGCCCCTTGAAATGGAGGGCTAGGATGGAAGAATGGAGGTGGTTGGTGATCCTATGGCTAAGGAGAGTTGGCGCCAACCCAAGAGGTGTTAAAGGGGGTAGTTATGGTGGTGTTGGTGTCTTTTGGTGGTGGAGAGACACCACCATATTGGCGCCAACATGGGGTCTTCTAGAAGGGGGGTTAGGTGGATGGTGGAGATGGGTTCAAGGGAGATTGTGTGGTGGAGATGAGGGGAGATTTTGGAGGGAAAAGTGGCGCCAATATAGAGGTGGTTAGGGGTGGTTTTTGGCGCCAACTTGAAGTGTCTTTTGGTGGAGATAATGGGGTGAAGGGATGGCTAGGAGGTGGCGCCAACTTGAGTAGAGTAGCTAGCTTAGGTAGGCTTGAGTTGGTGGAGCTAGCTAGGGTTGATTTTGGAGGTAATGAAGGGCCAAGGAGCTGGTTGTTAGCTATGCTAAGCTAAGCTAAGATAAGCTAAGCTAGCTTAGCTAAAGGTGGAGTGGAGGAGAAGGTGTTGGAGCTAGGGTTTGGAGGAGGGAGCTGAGGAGAAGAAGTCTGGAGCTGGAGCTGGAGCTGGCTGCTGCTGAAGAGGCTGGCATGGGGCTACTCTAGCTGGCTTAGCTTGCTAGTTCTTTGCTAGTTGCTAAGCCAAGCTAAAGTGAGCTAGCTTCTACCAAAATGAGCTAAGGTGAGCTAGGTTTGGTGCTATCGGGGAGAATCAAGCTGGTTGAGGCAGCTAAGGTAGCTTAGCTCAACTAAGATGAGCTAAGCTGAATCCCCGAGAGCTGGACTTGAGCTTCCTGAGCTGAGATGAATTCTTCTTCAGCTGGCTGGAGTTGAGGGGAGCTGGATGTAGCTGGATCTGAGCTGGGGTGAACTCCTGTCAACTCAGCTGAGCTAGCTAGAGCTCCCTGTGAACTAGTGGGAGCTGAGGTGAGCTAGACTCAGCTAAGTTGAGCTGGATCTGAGCTGACTTGAGCTAGGGTGAGCTAAGGTGAACTCTCTGGAGCTGCCATCCAGCCGAGATTAGCTGAATGGAGCTGGGATGAGCTAACCCTAGTTCAAGTAAGCTAGGTTCCAGCTATGGTGAGCTGGATCAAGCTGGGTTCCAACTAGTCTGGGCTTCTCCTTCACCAATTGCCTTCTTGAGTGCTAGGGTTTTAGGGATCTGTGAATCTGTACATCCCTAACACTCACAAAAACACATTAAAACAATAATAAAAAATGCAATGCATGACTATCCTAATTTATGCCTAAATGCAGCCCAAAAACCCGTTTGCGGAGTAAAATCCTAAGAGCTAGGTTAGTTTTAAAGCATAAAAATGATGATAAACTGGTGTTTATCAGCACGCTATTCAGGTTTGGAAGAGGCTTAGAATGAAGTGCACCAGGCTAGCGAGCACTTGCCAGCTGGGCCAATTGATTTTGTAGTTCGGAGATGTCTTCTTTGTGTTATTTTTGCATATCAACCAAGGTCTGGAGAATCAAAGATATCTAATCTTCCTTAGGTGGTCCAGATTAGAAATTTTGATTGGGCCTTGGTTGAGTGGGTTGATATGGTTGCTGGTTTTGTGGTCGAGGTTGGAATTGGGATCTTGGATTCGGGTTATTTTCCAACCACAAAAAGTTAGGATGATTATGCCATCCATGGTTGTAGGTGTTGGAGAAGGGATTATTCTGGATGACATGGAGATCCTGATACGTCTGAGAAGCTTCGAGATAATCATGGTACGGGGGTTCAAAGTTCCCCTAACTGTGGTGGGCTGACCTAGAGTTGCCTTCGAAGCATAATTAGACGGGGGTGGGTATGCATCCATCCCTGGGGAGTGGTAGATGTTGTGCGCAACCTCCTTTCCCATGGGCGGGTGCATGTATGTGCTTTGAGATGCAGAGGGGGATTTGTGTAGATGACGAGCGATGTCGTCCACCTTCTTTTCGATGATGGAGACCTTATCCAATTGACTGGCTACCAACTCCAGATCAACGGATGCAGAATGGCCTTAGGATTCGTGTACCCCCCGATTGTTTGTCAATGCGTGGGTGGATGTCTGATCGTACACACCCAGTGACTCATTATTCAGGGAGTTCTCACACATGTTTTCAAGAATCTCCCAGATCGTGTCCTCATTTTGACCCGTGATGCTACCACCACAGGGTGCATTAACAAATAGCTTAATGTCATCATGGAGCTCGTGGTAAAAGGATTGGAATTGTTCCCACTTCAGAACTCCGTGATGAGGGCACTTACGAATGAGATCCAGAAAGCGATCCCATGCCTCGTGTAGAGATTCTCCTGCTCCTTGGGAGAAGTGTGTGATTTGGTGCCGCATAGTGTTTGTATGACCAATGGGGTAGAATTTTTGCAGGAAGGCGGTTTGAAGTTCTCCCCATGTGTTATTGTGTGTGGTTGAGTTTGAAACCAGTGGGCGGCTTTGTCAGCCAGAGAGAAGAAGAGTTTTAAGAGTAGTCTGTCATGATTTTGCACATCTGCTCTGAAAGTGTGGGCCAGATGCTTTAAGTTCTTAATGTGCTGGAAAGGATCCTCGAAGTTCAAGCCATGAAACTTTGGAGTCATGTGAAGCATATTAGGCTTGAGCTCCACCTTGGATCCTCCTGCGGGAATGTTGATTCGGGGTTCAATCTCCACTGCCATGGGATTATAGTGATCTCGCATTTGAGGATGCGGCGGTGGGTTGATGATGGCATTGATTTGGTCTTTGAAATCAAAGAATAGTTGTGGTTCAAATTCAGGTCATTCTGGATGATCCATGGTTGATGGGGGAGAGGTAGGCTTAGAATCAGAGGAGATGTCAATCTGATCGGGTTGTTGCACAAACATGGAGGTTGAGGTTTGGCCTCGAAGGGGAGTGAATAACTAATGGAGGTTTCAAGGATGGTCTTAAAAACCTCCTCCCAAATATGCATCGATGGAGAAGATGAGATATAGAATATCAAATGAACCCAATCGAGACACCCAAAGAATTTTGGATGACTATAGAGGTTCGGGGCAGATGATACCTTTGGATTAGAAAGTTGTCCACCTACGAATTACTTGGGCAGCTAGGAAGGGAGAGTCCTGCAAAGACCCCTACATGGTAGAGCGTCCCCACAAGTTATAGGGTTTTCCCCACCCGACCTTTCTTGTCACTGAGGGTCCAGGTAGACCAGAATGGTGACTTGACCTCTTAAGTCTACAAATTTTAATTTAAGAGCAAGGTGCTTATGATTCCACTAGAACTTTAGGATACTTTTGTGCAAGGTGACCTAATTTGAAGATTGGTTGACCCCACAAGGTGGGTCATCCTCACCTATTTGTCCTTTGAGAACATTAGGTCCCGCTTTTAGGATTCAAGTGAGATTTAGAGCCTGATTTTAGGGTTTGCTTAGGTAGATTCAATCAAGGCTTAGGCACTAGTAACGGGTTTTTCAACCGTGGCTAATCTTTGTTCGTTTTAGTGCTTATTATAGTAATGTCGTTATAGTGTAAAATAAGACAGCTACGGTTGTCGTTACTATCAAAATTTACTCGGAAATAGTTTGGTTTCCCGAGGTCGAACTCAGGGAGCTACTAGAATTCTAGAAGTACAGAATTTTCTTTATTACAAAAATAAGAGAGAGAGAGGGAGAGATAGATTTTGGTTTTTGGCTTCTTCTTCTTCTCTTCTTTCTCTCATTGCTTGTCTTCTTCTTCTCTTCTTTGGCTTTTCTTCAGCTGCAGTGTCTCTACGGGTCTTCTTCTTCTTCTGCTTGTCTTCTATTTCTTTTTTTCTTCAGTTCTTCTTCTTTCTCTTTTCCTGCGCGAAGTCTTCTTCTGCTTCTTTCTTCCTTCTTCTCTTTTCTTTCTCTTCCGTTGCGGAGCCTTCTCTTTTCTTCTTCTTCCTCTCTACTTTATCTCCTCTGAAGCTTCATCCATTGTCTGATACCGCAGTCAGACGACTTAAACGGCAGTCTACTACAGTGCTTCCTTTTCTTCCTTCACTGCTTCTTCTTCTTCTTCTCTTCTTTGGCGAGCCTTCTTCTTCCTCTGCTTCTTTTCTTCTTTGGTCTCCTGCCTTGCTCAGCTGCAAGGCTTCTTCAGGGTTTCTTCTTCTTCTGCTCCTCTTCTTCTCCTTCCTGCGACTAAGTGTTGAGTCTGCCTCCTTCGCGCCCTATTCCTGCACAGGGCATAGCAAAACCTAGCCCTTCCCTCTACCCGCACGTCTCTCTCTCTCTGTAAACCGCTCACAGGAAGCTCTCCCAGAGCTGGGTTAACGGGTCGGGTTGCGTAACCGGGACCAGGCGCACTGGCGTGGGTGGTGCGCGAGGAGTGTAGGGTAGTGTCGGGTCGGATCCACCAAGTCCGCAAGATGAATCCGCGGACGAGGCGGGTGATGGGCAAGGGACCTCACCCCAGGTGCGTTCGGAGGCAACCAGCCGTATACACAAAAATAATTTAAAGTGGTGCGGCGATTTGAAGACTCATGATGTGGGACTAAACTTTGTCCCTTCTCGCGCACGCCTGCAGGAAGGATGCGACCTCGCCTCAGCAGCAGCGTCCTCGTTTCCCTTCGCAAACCAGCTACCTGCCTTCACCCGAGTCTTCCCAATTCGCCTTAGCTAGAGTCCTGGCGCTTCGAGGCCTGGAGCTCACTTGGAAGCTCCTTGCGTCGTTGCCAATGGCGGTGAGAGCTGAAAGTCTGTCTAACACAAATAGGGCCTTTCGGCCTAATCAGACCATAGGGGAACCTTCGCTTTGGCACGGCGAAGGTAGTGCGGGGTGCAGCAGGTCACGGGGCGGTGTATGGCGGTGGCCCTAGGTCGGACTGCAACCGGAAAAGTGAGTTTGATCGAGGGTGTGCTGTGGAGGTGTGGAGTGGCAGTGGAGGGGCGGAGGGTGTTTGGTGAAGTGAGGCGGAGCTTTTGGGACAGTTGGCGAGTCGTATGGGGTTGTGGGATGATGGGGATGACTCGCCGGAGAGTGACCGAAGGTGGGGAAGATGAGGGTGGTCAGGCGTGGTCGTAGGGTGATCAAGCAAATTAAGTTGGGGAAAAGAAAGAGGGGAGGAAGGGAAGTAACTGTAACATACCTACGGGGATGAAGGGGGGCCGGAGCGGCGGGCAGCCGAATCGACTGTCACTGGAGAAGAAACACCCAGAGGGAGAGAGCGGCGGTGAGGAAGAGGGCAGGGAGGCGCGCGCTTGGTGCGGCGCGACGTGGGGAGATCAGGCGAAGGTGGCTCTACTGCTGGTATTGCAGCAGAGCGACGAGAAGGAGGAGGAGCCGCCAGAGCTGGTGGGTTCCTGTCAGAGTGGAGAGAGAGGAAGGGTTGAGGGATTCTCCGTCAAGACAGAGCTGGGAGAAACGGCTGGCGATGCTGGTCTTTCTAAAGGCGGTGGCGGAGGGGCGAACGTAGGGAGGCGACGTGCGTCCCTCACCGGAGTATGGTCAGAGACGAGACCCATACCTTCTGCGCATTCGCACGGAAGGTGTGGGCGTCGTCAGGTGGCATGGCCGAGTCCCTGCGATAGCAGACATCGCAGGGAACTCCGCATTCTCTTTGTAGGACTCCCCCCTCAACCTGTGCGGCGCCATGCTCCGCGCAAAGTCGCTGGAGCATGGTGCTGCGCAGAGACTTGCAGGAGCGACCAAAATGCAAAGAATGAAGAGGAAATTAGGGGCCAAAATGCAAGGGTTTCGAAAGTTGAGGGTCAAAAAGTAAATGATGAGGACCAAATTGCAAAGTCGATCAAGGAGGTCTCTTCTTAGGCTCAAGTTTTTATACATGACTAAGTTTGACTTAAGGATTTTAATGGTGAATTTTGTTTCTAGGTCAGACCATGTTTGACAGACCAATTTACGTAAAAATCCAAATTAAATCATTAATTGGGCATGGTTCTCAATGTAGGTCAAAATGGGTTTCTAAGGTCAAATTGAAGGTTCTAAACCCTAGATATTATTTTTCTATGAATTTTAGAGGGTTTAGTCGATTTTTACCTTACCTCGAACCTCGTGAATTGAAGTGGGTTTGTTTTAGGGTTATAGAATGTCATTTAATTCCCTGGAGTTGCTGTAGCCCTTGTTGGATCAGATCTTCCCACTTTCCTTATTATTAGGTTAGTTTGACCTGTGCTTGGACCCTGAGTTACCCTGTTTGCAGATTGTGTTGGTGAAATTGCATTTTTACCCCTTATGACTTGTTTTCTTCTTAAACTCAGAATTCTCTGAGTTAAGCCTTTCTTTGAGTTATGTAGGAGCTTTTTCTTGCATACCTAGGTTAGATTGTGCTAGTTAGGGTTTATGATGAGGTTCTCATCAAGCACACATTGTTTTGAGAGGTTGATTCTTCTTTTTAAGCAAATGTGTCTCTAAAACCTTGAGATGGAAACCCTGGTTAGCTTTAATTGGTCCAATTAATTGATTCCAAATGTGGTACCTAAGGTTCAATCAAGAAGGTGATAGCCCTAGTTACCTTAAACCCTAAGTAGGTGTAGAAATCTGGGTTAGGGCTTATTCACAAAAGAATTAGATTAGGCAACTTATGAGAATTGATTCTAAGAACGAAAAGCAAGTTGTCCCTAATTGATTTTCTTCGTTTAGCTTTACAGAATCAGGGGTTTAAAAAGGATGGAAAATGAGATTACCTTCCCCTAAAGTGGTTGTTGGGCGGTTGATCTTACTCCTTGGCTAAATTCCCCTTGCACAGATCACAGCAAAATAGATAGAGCAAGTTAGTATCAAATCAGATATTGCAATCAAGAGATTAGATTGCGCATTGCTCCCTGGCAACGGTGCCAAAATGTTGACGCGATAAATCGATGTTTGAAAAAGTCGTTGCACTATAGTATAGGCAATAAATCGCAAAAATCAATATAATATATACTTGAAAGAAATCTGAGGTCGAACACGGGGAGCAAGTATTGCAATAAATCTCAAGATCACAATTTGAATCAAAGATATGAATAATTTCTACCAAAACATAATCCAGAATGATGTATCAAGAATTCAAGTACCAATGTGAAAAAATAATAGGGTAAAATGGTGATTTAAATCATCAATTACCCTTACACAATAATAGTAAATATTCAAATAATATCAAGTATTCAAACCAAGTGCATAGTGCACTCCCTGTCAAGCAAATCAGACGTTAGAATCTTTCAACCAAATGGCTTAAGTGCGCAAGAGCTACAGTGCCAAGAGGGCACTCTTCTTCCTCTGCTCTTCTTTCTCTGCCCTTGCTCTTCTTCTCACTCTATCTCCTTTCTTCTTGTGACTAAGTGTCGCACAAGTGCCTGCGAGAGCAAAACCCCCTGACCCATGCTCTCTCTCTCTTCCCCTTCTCTTTCTCAATGTCCAGTCATATGCTCGGGCAATCGGGTGTCAGGGATGTGTACCCGGGACCAGGGCTACCGGCGTGGGTAGTAGCTGAGGTGTGAAGGTAGGTTAGTCGTGACTGCGGGTAAGGAGGACCTCACCCTTGTGTTAGGAGGCAAAGAGGCTGTGTGACAAAATCATAATAAGTCACTCCAGTGATTCCTGTGTTTCCGAGGTGGGAGTAAGTGTCCCACCTTTCTTCCACAAGCAGTAGCAGGTGAAAACATCTCCAATTGAAATAGTTGCTAGGTGATTGCACAGCAAAAATACACCAATAAAAATGCCATCTTGTGTTATTTCCTAGCATTGCCATTGCATATTAGGTAGCCATAGTTGCATTTGTAAAAATTAACACATGCATGCATTTAGTTGAGAGTGGAGGAAAGTGAATAATTGGCCTTGTAATTAACGTCTTCATCAAGGGTTGCATCGCAATTTCACCATCTTCATTTTTTTATTTTGCTTTGAAATCTTCTTCTGCACGGCTGCAGGGCATGGCTTCTTCTTCTTCGCGCCATTCTCTGCCATAGCATGCTCTGCCAGCCGCATGCTTAGCCATGCATGCAGCCTAGGGCATGGCTGTGCATGACTCATTCTTCTTTAAAAAGGCACAGCCATCTTCCTTGCACAGCAGCCTGGTCTAGATACACAAAGCAGCTGCTTCCTCCAGGCCATCTCCTCCCTTTCTCCCCTCCATGCATAGCACCTATTCCACTGAAGAGATACGCTGTGAGCAGGAGTAGGCTCACAGTGGTCCACGACCACCATTGCGAGCTCCACCATCGCCCAGCTCATCCAAGAGCAGGTGGGAGTGGTGGGTTCTTTCTCTGTTTCCACAACTCAAAGCCTTCACGCCATTGCCGCAGACTTGAGCTCTGAAGCTCAACTGCAGCAGCAGCACGGCATTGGTAGCTCCACGCAGCGCGCAAGCCCCAGCGCGAACGCCAGCAGCCAGCACCATCTCCTTCCGCGAGCGTAGGCTCGCTCCACAGCGCCTGCGCACGCAGAACCGGCTACAGCCGGTTGTCCGAGCCACGTGCTCACTGTAGCTACTGTTCACGCGTTTCTGCGGAACACTATAGCTACAGTGAGGTGACAGGAAAGTTTCTCACTTATCCGGTCACCGCGCGCTTTCTCTCCGCACCGTAACCACCTCCAGCCCACACCCCCTCCAGCGCCTGCACTCGCGTCTGCACCCGCCCGCGCCTGCATCCACGTCTTCGCCTGCGTCCACTCCAGCCTGTAGCGCGGTGCGCTGCGCTACACAGCACGCTGCGCTGTGCTCTCCCTCACACCTGCAGCCTCTAGTGCACACTCTTCCTTGCACGTCTGCGCCTGCACGTGCATGCCCCTGCGCACACCACCAGACATCGGCTGCAGCCTGTGGACGACTTAAACACTAGCACCCTCTCTCCAGCAGCCACTCTCTCACACATACACACACCACACTTGTACACACTCATGTGTACACACACACACTCACTTCTACACACCTATATATATACTTATATATATATATACATATATATTTATATACATGCATATATATATATATACATATATACATATTATCACCTGTATAACTAAATATACATACATATATACATATATATATAAACATATATTTATACATATATATATACACATATATACATACATGCATCTATAGATATAAATACACATATACATATATTTCTAGTTATATATATATATATACATATATATATACATATAAATATATACGTACATATCACCTACCATGCGTTATATCGCGGGAATATCCGCACCAGTTGCTGATATTCCCCGATACCTGCGTACAGAAAGCGTCTCCGCACACACCTTCCTCCCATCCATCCTACACTCCACGCAGCACTTCGTCCTGTTGGTTGCGTCTTTCTAGATGACGATCAACTCGACACCGTGCTACACACCATTTCCACCTCCACCCCCACCCCTATATATAATATATATATATCTATATTTACCTTCTTTCTATTTTCTCTTTTGTTTCCTACTATTGAAAAGATTAAAGAGAAATAGTAAAAGAGAAAAGATAATCCTTGTCTTGCAGGTACTTGGTCTTGCGAATAGCAAGACCAGTTTTGGAACCCTAATTTGGCTCAAAGCCAAGAACAATTTGGCTCTAAGCCATGGACCTGATTTTGAGGGTGTACCTCAAGGACAAAATTATCAGAAAAAATCTTAAACAGAAAAACACCAAAAACATAATAAACGAACGGAAGAGATTCGTTGTAGGAAAGGCGTAGAAACTTATTCACCTCTAATCCCGCCTCCCTGAGTTCAACCCTGGGCCTAAAAGTGACCAAGATAAAATCAAGTAGGCTAGGTTAAAAAAATTTTTTTGTAAAAAGATGGTTAGGCTCGATTTAGGTTAACCACTATACTCACTTCAACGCTAATTTTGCCATATTAACACAACCTATCCAGGTCCTGACCATACTTTTGCTGGTGCTGTTGCTGGGGAAGTGCGCATTGAGGTAAAGTTTCTACTCCATTCCTTTGGTTTTCTCTTCTCATACCCTTCTCTTCACGGGTGTTTTTGTTTGCTGGTGTGCAGGTGAACCAGTTGCAAGGAGGCAAGCAGAGGAAGTTGAAAACGTGGGTAGATCCAAGGTGGGAGCGAGAGCGAGAAGTCGCCGACACAGCACTGGAGCTTCGCCCACGTTGCTGAACAGGTAAGTCTCTCTCTTAGCAACGTAGTCACCTTAAAAAAAAAAAAACTTCTTGGGATTTCTTGGGGTAAGTGGACTAAAAATCACTTACTTGATTGTTTGCCATCACTCCCACCGCCCTGGGAATTCCCGCCAAACTTCGCATAGCGAAGATCCAAGAATCTTGATTCTTGAATCTTTCGCCGTGTGAGGTATTTTGTGAGGCAAGAATAAAAAGATTAACTGCCTCCCCTCCTTGCCTCATTCATTCACAATTCGGGATCACACTTTTGGTGTGGAGACTTGGAATTGAGTTGATTCCAACCCCACCACGACCTTTCACGTGCCTAAGATTTGATCCCGAATACTTCAACCCCAACAATTTGATTTTCTTTATCTTGTGGTTGAGCCTTGTGTGTGGAAGATCATTTTGGTGATTGGGAGCACTTGAATTGAAGTGCTTTGGCTCCCTTTCACACTAATCTAAAATTAACTCATGCATCCACACATAGAAATCTCCATCTAGGGAAGTCCATTGCATTTTAGCATGCATTAACCAACTGACATTGAGGAAGGGTTTGTTGGGCTTAGAAGAACTTGTATTCTCTCAAAACCCGGAGATTGGTTGAATTGGTAATTCAGAGAAATCCTAAAATCCATACTACTTAAGGCTAAAACTCTAAAAATCATTCACCAATTAAAACTTCAATTCGGAGAGATTTTCCCATTGCATGCTTGGTTTATACACTCTCTAAAAAAAACCACTTGGGCATTACTCGTAAATAATGCCCTTCACATTCCAGCAGCAGTTGATCCTAAGCCTCTAACTAAAACTGGTAGCAACTTGACCCTTATTAACGATTGGAGGTCTAACTACCTGCGTGTAGCGCCTACGTGTTGGTGAGGGTTCCCACGTGCTATCGGGTGTCTAAGATTGGGGCCAACAGCCTTTCAATCTGGCCCGGTGGTTCCGTGGTGCTCGCATTTGGTTCCGTAGGTCGTGATAGTAGGTAACTTAGATCTTTAGGTCTAAGGGCACTCTGTAGAGGTTAGGAATTTGATTATCTTGATTTGTCATCAAGCGTACCTTTGCGGCGTCATTTCTCTCATCTCTTTTTCCCTTTTTATCCCCCCAATTCTTCCTGGGGTAGTGCATGTTTGGGAGGAGGTCATAGAACCCTGAATTATTTGAATTGTCTGATAATTTTCGAAAAAAGGTCGAATCGTCATCCTTCTCCACAAACATGGCTGCACGCCCACCCCAAAATCTCGAGGGAGGTAACCGCCCTCAAAACCCACCAGGTGGTGGAGTCTTGGACCCCATAACCTGCCTCCAAGCCCAAATGGAAATGTATAATGAACAAATTGAAGCATTAGGGAAACATTGGAGGAAATGCAGAACCCTCCCAAACAGGAGGAGCCTAGGTCTCTTAGCTCCTATCAGAATCTCGCTGCTACAGAGACCATAGGACAAATTCAGGTCCCCATGGGTGGGGACGATTTTGAACTGAAACCAAATATAATTGGCCTGATAAATTTTCACTTCCATGGTATTGCAAGTGAAGATCCTTTTCTCCATTTGGAAGACCTAACCAGATTGGCTGAAGCAGTTAAACCAAGAAACATCGGGTTATCTATTGTCATGAAAATGGTCCCATTTTCGTTGCGGGATAAAGCGTTGCAATGATTACGCACCCTTGGGAGAACCATCCATTCTTGGGAAGAGATGTGAACAACATTTCTCAAGAAGTTCTTCCCAATTGGGTGAACCAATGCGCTTCGCCGTGCTATCACTTCCTTTACGCAACAAAATGGCGAACAGTTTCATGAGGCATGGGAGAGATATAATGACCTCCTCAGGAAGCGTCCGCACCACGGTTTGCCTTAGTGGCATATAGCCCAGATTTTCTATTATGGGCTAAGTGAGACCTTGAAGCAGATTGCAGATGCTTCCTGTGAAGGGAATTTCATGAATAAAGATGAGAATGGAGCATTTGAATTATTTGAAAATATGAGCGAAAACTCAATGAACAATGCTTCCATTGTCGTTTTTAATCGTACCAGCCTGCCCTGTAATGTTCACAAAGTTGACATGGGACCCTCCCATTCATCCACTGATCTTAGCCTTATCACACAGAAATTGGATGAAGTCTCCATCATGCACAAGAAGCTGGACAAGCTTCTGGCCAATCCCACCCGTTCTATGGCAAACACCCCCACCTCACCACTTCGTCACAATACCAATTCTTCCAACACCAGGTTTATCTCCAGAAACCCCATGATATCTTCCTTACCGAGTGTCACACCAAGCGATTTGGTAAGTCATGTGGATCTGGCTTCTGCAAGCCAGTATTTTGACACGGAGGACCAAGCCTCCGTGTGCTTGGATGAGTATTTACATGCGGACTCGTCTTCTGGCTTAGAAGATGCTTGTGCCCTGGGGAACAACCCCTTCTCTGTCACTTATAACTCAAGGTGGAGAAATCATCCGAACTTCTCATGGTCCAGCAACCCGCAGCGCCAAAACCCCGCGGGTAGACCAATGCGACTGTCCGCACCCGTCATCCCAAGGACCCAGTCTAATCCTATGGCAAACATGCCATCGGGTCCTTGCGTACCGCAAATAGAACACGCATCAAGTCCTCTTCAAAAATTGGTGCGAATGATGACGGAAATGTCAAAGTGCCATGAAGAGAACATAACCTCTCTTCAGCACCAATTGGAGTAGTAGAATGCTGAGATTAGTCAACTACACATGGCGACTCGATCTCAGGGCACTCTTCCAGCCCAACCTATCCCCAATCCATGAAATTTCGTACCCTGTGGTCCTCAACCACAGGTACGACCTTCTCGAGAGCAGGTTCATCAGATTCTGCAGGCTCTGAGCATTCCACCAGTATTTCAGGCTAATCCCGCTACAGCACCTCACTCTTATGTCCCTATTGCAAACCCTCCTCCACCTTATGATTCCACTAGACCCGCATCGTCTAATGCGATTACTACAAGGAGCGGTAAGCAAACCGTCGATCAGCCTCGACCTGATCCTGGCCTGTCTTCTTATCGCCCTCTCATTCAGGATGCGCACCGCATTCGCGAAAGGATGATATACCCAAATTGGTGCCAGAATCAGTTCCATTCCTTGAGGCTCTATTGAGGGAGGCAAAAGGCAAGAAAAAGGATATGCAGGCCTTTGATAACCTGTGTAATTTATTTAGGGATGTTGAAATCAAGGTACCCCTGTTAGAGGCTATCGACCACATACCTACTATCGTCTAATTTTTCAAAGACTACACTACCCCTAGGCGACAGTCAAAGAAAATGAAGAATTCGGTGGTTCTCTCGCTGCATGCGATTTATGCTATACTGTGAAATCTACCACCGAAGTAGAAAGATCCGAGCACACCGCTTATTTCCTGTAGCATTCAGGGCTGCAATTTTAACCGTGCCCTGCTTGATCTAGGATCTTCCATCAATCTTATACCAACCATCATGATCAAAAAATTTTCCTTGGGAAATCTGAAACCCACCCCTGTCATGTTACAGTTGGCAGATTTTTCTATCAAAATTCCAAAGGGTGTGGTGGAAGACGTGGTGGTTAGGGTCAACAGTCTCTGTTTTCCTGTTGACTTTCTTGTTTTAGATATGGAAGTTCCTAGCTCACTTTCTGATTGTCCGATCATCCTTGGTCAACCTTTCTTGGCCACAGCCCGTGCCCATATCGACTGCGAGTCGGGCTGTATTGAGATTGCCGTTGGATCTGAGAAGCTCAAGTTAACATCTTCAAGGCAGTCAAGAACTTTGATTGCGATTGCATCGGGGATGACACGTCTGACGAGGACATGGCCATCAGTGCATGTATCGTACTAATTGGGACCTATTCTGACTGCTGCAGATTGCCTTTAAACACTGACGATTGCCTGACCGACACATATTGTGACCTTCCCCATCCCTCCCTATTCCTGTACCTTCTCCTGACCAGACTTCTGATGAGGTTTTCTCCGCTTCCCATACCTCATGGTCTGAGTCAGATCTGGGCTACTCACCGTCGGTCCACACTCTTGAAGACCAGACTGCCCTTTCTTTCTCGCCAAATCAGGCAGATTTGCAACTCCACACTGGGACCTTGAGCCCACATACTACTCACTGGGGCTATTCCTTTTCGGATCCTTCTATCCAAGAGGCCCCTCTTTTTGGCCAATCTGAGGGCCAACTTCTTCCTGCTAACTTGTTTTCCGATTCGCTTGGGATACTCTCGTCCCAAGAAATGCCAGATCTATCACCATCCACTCCCGAGCTGAAAGAGCTGCCTAGTACACTTAAGTTTGTTTTCTTGGGACCAAATGAAACGCTTCCCATAATCATTAGTTCAAAACTGACCAAGGAGCAAGAGTGAAAACTAACAAAAGTCCTTATGGAACATAAGACAGCCATTGGATGGTCTTTATTAGACTTAACCAGCATTAGCCCCTCCTACTGCACTCACCGTATATATACGGAGGAGGAGGCTCGACCTTCCCGCGAGATGCAGCGACGTCTGATAGCGATTTCACACGGTTTGTTAAAATACGTCGTTGTAACGCGCGAATCCGCTTATGCTTTTAAAATTTATATCCTAGATAGGGGAGTATCTAGGGTCGTCCAAGGAGGCAAAAATTGCAATAATGATTCTCTTGCTTGGAATATAATCTCAACTTTCTTTTTAATATTTTTCAATATGTAAAATTTTTTTTGTATTTTGAAAAGATGAGGGCAAACTGCAGATTGTAGCGAAGAGAACTAACACCTACAAATGATTAACTAAAATCTAAAAGATAGAAATATCTTCTTCCTAAGCTCACTCTAGGCAAGTGGAGGCCTAGAGTAATTAGGAAGAAGAGGTGAAACAAGTGCTAGAACCAAAACAAACAACTGCAATAAAAAAAACTAAAAGAAGGCAATTTTGATTGAGTAGAATGAGTGTTCTTTTCAAGGACAAGTAGAGGAATGCTTCTACTAGAATTAAACAATCTAAAAGCAGGAAAAGAAACACAAATCCTCTTGTAACAATGGTGAAGAAGGTTGTCGTCTTGCTCCAAGCCTAGCTGCTCCTTGGCTTGAAAAGAGGGCCTCCTTCTTCTCCTTCCTTGAGATCTCCTCCAAGGTGGAAGCTACCACCTTTAATGCTCTCTCCAAGGGGTGGGCGTGCACCACCCTCAAAAACTCCTTCAAGGTGGCGTGACCACCTTCAAGATCTCCTCCAAGATCTTCCTTGCCTGGCTTCTCCTTTGGCTGGCGTGACCCAAGAGAGAAGGGAAGAGGGGAAGGCACCAAAGGGACAGAATATCCCCTTAATCTTCTTCTTCTTCTTCTCTCTTGGACGTGGGATTCTTGGTGGAATATGAGAGTGAAATGGCTAGCCAAGGATGGCTTGAATGGTGGTGGGTAGTGGTCTTTTTATAGGGTAGGATGGGGGGTTAAGGTGCCCCTTGAAATGGAGGGCTAGGATGGAAGGATGAGGGTGGTTGGTGATCCTATGGCTAGGGTGAGTTGGTGCCACCCCAAGGGGTGTTAAAGGGGCTGGTTATGGTGGTGTTGGTGTATTTTGGTGGTGGAGAGACACCCCCATGTTGGTGTTGGTGTCTTTTGGTGGTGGAGAGACACCCCCATGTTGGCGCCAACATGGGGTTTTCTAGAAGGGGGGTTAGGTGGATGGTGGAGATGGATTCAAGGAGGATTGTGTGGTGGAGATGAGGGGGGATTTTGGAGGGAAAAGTGGCGCCATTAAGGGGTGGTTATGGGTAGTTTTTGGCGCCACTTTTAGGTGTCTTTTGGAGGTGGTGGGTAGGTTAGGTTGGTGCCAAGTAGGTTAGCTTATGTGGAGCTTAGGTTGAGCTAGTTGGGTGGAGTTGGTAGGTGGGTTTTTGGGGTGGTACAAGCCAAGGAAGTTGGAGCATAGCTAAGCTAAGCTAAGCTAAGCTAGATTAGCTAATGGAGGAGTAGAGGAGAAAGTGTTGGAGCTAGGGTTTGGAGGAGGGAGCTGAGGAGAAGAAGTCTGGAGCTGGAGCTGGAGCTGGCTGCTGCTGAAGAGGCTGGCATGGGGCTACTCTAGCTGGCTTAGCTTGCTAGTTCTTTGCTAGTTGCTAAGCCAAGCTAAAGTGAGCTAGCTTCTACCAAGATGAGCTAAGGTGAGCTAGGTCTAGTGCTCCCGGGGAGAATCAAGCTGGTTGAGGTAGCTAAGGTAGCTTAGCTCAACTGAGATGAGCTAAGCTGAATCCCCGGGAGCTAGACTTGAGCTTCCTGAGCTGAGATGAATTCTTCTTCAGCTGGCTGGAGTTGAGTGGAGCTGGATGTAGCTGGATTTGAGCTGGGGTGAACTCCTGTCAACTCAGCTGAGCTAGCTAGAGCTCCCGGTGAACTAGTGGGAGCTGAGATGAGCTAGACTCAGCTAAGTTGAGCTGGATCTGAGCTGACTTGAGCTAGGGTGAGCTAAGGTGAACTCTCTTGAACTGCCATCCAGCTGAGATTAGCTGAATGGAGCTGGGATGAGCTAACCCTAGTTCAAGTAAGCTAGGTTCCAGCTATGGTGAGCTGGATCAAGCTGGGTTCCAACTAGTCTGGGCTTCTCCTTCACCATTTGCCTTCTTGAGTGCTAGGGTTTTAGGGATCTGTGCATCTGCATATCCCTAACACTCACAAAAATACATTAAAACGACAATAAAAAAATGCAATGCATGCCTATCCTAATTTATGCCTAAATGCAACCCAAAAACCTGTTTACGGAGTAAAATCCTAAGAGCTAGGTTAGTTTTAAAGCATAAAGATGACGATAAGCTGGCGTTTATCACACCCCCATGCTTATCTTTTGCTAGTCTCTTAGCAAAACATTAATTCTTTTTGGAAAATTAAATTTTTTGGAAATCTAATTTTTTTGACTTTTGAGGAGAAAAAGAGATTAAGGGGCCTTGGTAGATTAAAACACAGGAGGTACAGGATTTGTTGAAGATAAACATCAGGATTTATTTTTGGATCCAACCATTGGATAGAACGGGATCAATATATCCTCCAGAAAATTCACAAATTAACCCCTCGTTAATTCAGATGACTTGAAATGTTTGTTTTTAGGATTTTTCTGGCTCATGAATCTGATTCGAAACTTGCAAAATCCTTTGAAACCTTGTGTCTGTGCCTGTGAAAAGCCAACATTTATAAGGGCGTGTTAATTAATTTATATATATATATATATTTTTTTTTCCCCCATGCTTATTTTTATCTTAGTCTTACAACAGATGTGTCGGGATCATCATTCCCGTTACCATTCCTCGAGGGGGCTCTGGCGCCAGTACTTCGAGATAGCACTGTCCAAGACACCACCCAGGAGCTCACAACCCCAAAACACGATGCGGTGAAAAGGGGCGCTCCAAACAAACTCAAGCTCTTGCTCCGACACTATAGGTAGAGCACCGTCCAAGACACTTGAGCTGCTAAAATGTGCTTTAATGCTCCGTCTAAAGATATGAAATATAGATATGGAGCAACGCCGAGGCGGTAACATGTTGACATCGCGTCCTTAAAGGAGGCATTTTCCTCCTTCTCGGCGGTGGGAACTCAAACCAATGATCTGCTTCAGACTTTCACTAAGTCCAAACAAGGGAGTTTTTCAAATTTTTAGTTATTTTTAAGTGTTGGCTTGTGTGTGAAGAGTGACACAAGAAGTTTCTCAAAACATGCAAGTTTTTGAATCAGAAGCTAAGTCAAATAATTTCCATATTGCAAAATAGGATCAAGTCACCTGAACTATCATGAGTTCAGGTGGAATTTTATAGAAGGATATCTGATCTTGTCTAAAATAGACCCTGGAATTCTAATGATCAGATCCATATCCTCATCCTTAGTTTGCTAAAGATTAAATCCCATTGTACCAAAAGTGAATTTTTCGACCTTAGTCCCGATTTCAAAATTTTTCCTCAAAAAGTTTTAAACATTTTTATTTTTTTGGGTATGCAAGCAGGAAATAAATTAAAGAAAATTGCATGTTTTTAGGTTTTGAACATCCTGAATCGATCGTAAAAATTTTAAAAACGCCCCCATGCTTAAGATATGCCATGTCCTCATGCATTAGGAGGGAAAAGGAATCACCTTAGTGATGACGGTTAGGTTTAGGATGAACAAAACCTAGAAAAAGAAGAAAAAAGGAAAGCAATAAAATGATGGGTTACCTCCCATCCAGTGCTATCTTTTACGTCATTCAGCCGGGCGTGATGTGCACTAGTGATCAAGGGTGGCTGGCTCAGTAAAATTAAAAGATTCAGATGGAATTTTTGGCGTATGGTCAAAATAGGGCTTTAAACGCTGGCCATTGACTTGAAATATCAAATTAGTTTTTGGATCAAAAAGGTCAACAGCGTCGTATGGATATGTTTTATGGACAATAAAGGGGCCGGTCCATTTAGATTTTAATTTGCCAGGAAAAAGACGTAATCTCGCATCAAAAAGCCAAACACGTTGATTAACGTCAAAGTGTTTCCGAACAATATATTTATCGTGAAATTTCTTTGTTCGGTCTTTATAAATCCTCGCATTTTCATAGGAAAAATTACGTAATTCTTCCAATTCAGTTAATTGTAATTTTCTATGTTTACCGGCATCAGATAAATCCATATTAAGTTGTTTTATTGCCCAAAAAGCCCTATGTTCTAATTCTACCGGGAGATGGCATGCCTTCCCGAAAATCAGATGGAAGGGAGACATGCCAAGCGGAGTTTTAAAAGCGGTACGGTAGGCCCATAAAGCGTCGTCCAATTTGGTGGACCAATCTTTACGGTCGGGCCTAACCGTCTTTTGTAGAATATTTTTAATTTCCCGGTTAGAAACTTCAGCCTGGCCATTAGTTTGGGGGTGATATGGTGTGGAAATTTTATGATTAACCCCGTATTTAGAAAGGAGGTGATGGAATTGTGAGTGGGTGAAATGTGAGCCTCCGTCACTGATAATGGCTTTTGTATGCCGAATCTTGAGAAAATATTTTTCTTAAGAAATTCGACAACCACACGGTGATCACTTGTGCGGGTGGGTATTGCTTCTATCCATTTAGAAACATAGTCTACTGCGACTAATATATACAAATACCCACCAGAGTTGATGAACAGTCCCATGAAGTCGATGCCCCAAACATCAAAAATTTCAACCTCTAAAATAGGATTAAGGGGCATCATATCCTTTTGAGTCATGTTGCCGATGCTCTGGCAATGCACACAGGACCAAACGAAGTCATGAGCATCTTTGTGCAAGCTGGGCCAATAAAATCCTGCATTAAGGATTTTAGCTGCAGTTTTCTTGCCCGAAAAATGTCCGCCACAGGCCATTGAGTGACAATGTGTTAAGATATCATGGATTTCAGAATCGGGGACACATCGTCGAATGACCTGATCGGCACAAATGCGGAAAAGGTCGGGCTCCTCCCAAAAATAATATTTAATATCAGCAAAGAACTTATCCCATTTTGTTTTTGGCCAATCAGCGGGGATTTGTTCTGTTGCTAAGTAGTTTGCGATGGGTGCAAACCAAGGGAGGGTTGTAGCAGCTAAAATACTTTCATCAGGGAACTGATCTGGCGGGGTCATTATGTCATTCGTCATAAGACAAGAGAGATGGTCGGCCACTACATTGTGCAATCCCGCCTTATCCTTGATTTCCAGGTCAAATTCCTGGAGCAGCAGAATCCAACGGATAAGGCGGGGTTTCGCATCTTTCTTTGTCAGCAAATATTTAATTGCTGAGTGGTCTGTATAAACTGTGACATGTGACCCCAACAGATAAGATCTAAATTTTTCCAAGGCAAATACAATGGCAAGAAGTTCCTTTTCAGTAACCGTGTAATTCCGTTGTGCATCATCAAGGGTTTTGCTAGCATAATAGATCACAACGGGCTTCTTGCCAATTCTTTTCCCTAGAATGGCCCCTACAGCAAAATCTGAGGCATCTGTCATTAATTCAAAGGGACTATTCCAGTCAGGTCCCTGCAATATTGGCGCCTCAGTAACTTCTTTCTTCAACCTCAAAAAACTCTCCAAGCACTTATTATTAAAATCAAATGGCTGGTCTTTAGTAAGAAGCTGACTTAAAGGCTTGGAGATTTGGGAAAAGTTTTGTATGAATTGACGATAGAAACCCACATGACCCAAAAAGGATCTGATTTGTTTGACAGTAGTGGGCGGTGGGAGCTTAGATATAGCATCTATTTTTGCTTTATCTACCGCGATTCCTTGTTTAGAAATAACATGGCCTAAGACAATACCTTCTTGGACCATGAAATGACTTTTTTCCCAGCTGAGGACCAGATTAACTTTTATGCACTTTTGGAGGGTTCTTTCAAGATTTTTGAGGCAATGGTCAAAAGAATCTCCAAAAACAGAGAAGTCATCCATAAAAACTTCTAAACATTCACCTACCAGGTCTAAAAAAATTTCAAGCATGCACCTTTGAAAAGTCGCAGGTGCGTTGCAAAGACCGAAGGGCATTCTTCGGAAAGCAAAGGTTCCGAAGGGGCAGGTGAAAGTTGTTTTGTCCTGGTCCTCAGGATGAACTGCTACTTGATTATAGCCGGAATAACCGTCCAAAAAATAGTAAAATTCCCGTCCGGCTAACCGCTCCAAGATTTGATCAATAAAAGGGAGCGGGAAATGATCCTTCTTGGTGGCGGTGTTTAATTTTCGGTAATCTATACACACGCGCCAAGAAGAAGCGGTTCGAGTGGCTATATTTTCCCCATTTTCATTGGTGACAACTGTTAGTCTAGCCTTTTTGGGGACAACTTGAGTTGGACTAACCCAAGAGCTGTCAGAAATGGGGTAGATGATATCAGCATCCAGCCACTTAATAATCTCCTTTTTTACCACCTCCTGCATACTAGGATTCAAGCGCCTTTGTGGTTGGCGGGAGGGGCGAGAATCGTCCTCTAAATATATACGATGCGTACAATAGGACGGATGAATGCCTTTAAGATCAGAAAGGGTCCAGCCAATAGCTTTTCGATATTTACTCAAAACCTGGAGAAGTTTGTGCTCTTGTGCCCCGGTGAGTCCAGAATTTATAATCAGTGGCAGGGTCTAATTTGGACCTAGGAAAACATATTTAAGTGAATCGGGCAAAGGTTTTAAGTCCAATTGTAGGCCCGGTTCTGAAAGAGTTTCTGCTTTGTGGGTTAGAGGTGAGGTGAGAGTGAAAGGGTCAGCGGGAATGTTAGCTGGTCGTGTGGTTGAGGTGGAAGGGTGAGAAAAAATAGATTGTTCAGGAATCGTATTTACAGCAAAACAGGAACCTAATTGGGAAATCTGCAATGTTTCCTCCACAATGTTTTCTATTTCTGAATCTGAATCATCAAAGAAATCTGGTTCCTGGAATCGCCTAGAGGCTTGAAAAATGTCTAGGGTTACAGATTCACCGCCACACATGATCTTCATCTTTCCAGAATCATAATCAATATTGGCGCGGGCGGTGGCTAAGAATGGTCTTCCAAGAATAATGGGGGCAAACTTAAGTGCTTCAGGTACCTCTATGTCCAGGACTAAAAAGTCTACTGTGAATAGACAATCTTTGACCCGGACAAGAACATCTTCAACAATTCCCCTTGGTTTAATCGTAGATCGGTCGGCTAATTGGAGAGTAACCTCAACAGGTTTCAATTCACCGATCTTAAATTCCTCAAAAATAACTGTGAGGATAAGATTAATTGAGGCACCAAGATCCAACAGAGCACGATCAAATGAGGTATCATTAATGATAACTTGGATTAGGGGGCACCGGGATCTTTTCTCTTAAGAGGCAGTCGGCTCTGCACAACTGAGCTGACTGTCTCTGGGAGAATCACCTTTCCTAAATTCTTGGGCTGCCTTTTTGGAGTACATAAATCTTTTAAGAATTTTGCATAGGCAGGGATATACTTAATGGCATCTAGGATAGGGATATTAATTTCTACTTGCCCAAATAAATCCATTAATTCCTTCTCAGTGGGCTCAGATTTTGTTTTTTTCTTTTTTGAAGAGTGGAGGGCTTGTGGAAATGGGGCAGGGTTGCCCTGTTTTGCGTGAATTGGTTCCTAAACAATAGGAGGGGAAGAGTTAATCTGTGTGTCATTAGAGCGGGTTTCTTTAACAGGCAGGGTATTTTGAGTGGTTTTTCCATTCCTCAAGGTAACTGCATTTGCAGTCTGGTTGTTTCTAGGATGAGGACGGGGGGCCTGGCTGTTATTGAAACCTGGCGGATGCTGAGGTGCTGGCTGAATAGGTTGACTGTGATATCCACCTTGGAATTGATTCCTTTGATTGTTTGGGTTGGGCATGGGTTGGGATGGTAAATTCCCAATAGGTCGATGATCAGGAGTAACCTTAACTTGTTGTTGTAAATTGGTAACCATGCGGGTTACTTCTGTCATTTGAGTCTGCATTCCTTGCAGAGTTTTCATGACCTGATTATTAATATCATCCTGGGATGGTCCAGGTTGATACAAAGGTTGCCCATAATTCCCAAAATAGTTTTGTTTGGGAAAAGGAATCGGATTCGGGTTTTTCCAGGAGTGATTCGTGTTAGTCCTCCAATTTTGATTGGAAATGTTGGAGGGGTTTCTAAATTGCTCCTGGAGAGCATAAATATTTTCCGAGGTGGAATAAAAAATATTTTGGTCAAAATTCCCGGTTAAATCTTGCAGGAAATCAGCCGGAAATTGCTGGTCAGCAGATGTGGCATCGATATTGTGTAGATTCTCTCTTCGGAGAATGTGTGGGGGATTAGTGTGTGGAGAGTGGATGTGTGGAGCTTGTTTGTTTGTGAGCTTTTCTTCTATTTTCTTTTGGTGAATTTGCATCTGGTCCAGTCGTTGAGCTAACATATATAAATCATCTTGTGTGACTGGAACAGAGGTGGTTTTGGAGTCAATTTCATGGACTCCGTGTCTGGGGTTTTGTGATCTGCCAAAAGTGTCCATTGAAGTCATGTTAAATGAGTTTTCACTCATTTCTTCAAAGAGAAGATAGGCACTTTCGGCATCTTTGTTAAGAAAATTGCCCCCACATGAGGCATCCACAAATCGTTTTAATTGATCTTCTAATCCGTGATAGAAGATCTGCACTAGCTGCCATTGTGGAATTTCATGGTGGGGACAACTTCTTAGAAGTTCCTGAAATCTTTCCCAGGCTTCATGGAGGGGTTCACCAATTTTTTGTTGAAAGGTTGTTATAGATCTTCTTAATGCATTTGTTCGACCGATCGGAAATTTTTTTTTAAGAAAAGCACTTTTTAATTGGGGCCAGGTGGTAATAGGATGCCCAACTGTTCTAAACCAATGTGATGCTTTGTCTTTGAGAGAGAGAGGAAAGAGTCTCATTAACCACATGTCTTCCTGCACATTACGGGAACGAGTGGTTTGAGCGAGGACAGTTAATTCCTCGAGATGACAAAAAGGGTCCTCTCTTGGAAGACCATGAAAATGCTTGATAAGGTTTAGAATAGCGGGTTTGATTTTGAAATCCCCTTATGGTATGACCACCCCTGGTCTTTCCTCATAATTGGAAGGATCATAGAAATCCTTAAGAGGAACGACAGGCTGTTGGCGAGGTGGTGGATTTTGTCCTTGATTAGTTAGGTTCGTGACAGTCCTAGCTAGATCTTCTTGATTTTGTTGTAGTCGAGCCAAATGGTCGACCATTAATGCAGAGGGATTTGTATTATGGGTTATAATTGGAGGGCCACCTGGCCGTGCTGGTATTTCTGGTTGCTCCAAGTTAGGAAGGTAAGGGAGGGTGGAGTCAGCTTGTGGGTCGGCTGACGGGTTAGAAGTGGAAGCAGAATTTTTTTGACGGCTTCCTGGGTTTTCCATTTTTTTAGAAGACGAGGGGGAAGAAAACAATGATTTCTTGCTGCGGGGGGCGAAATCAGATGATCCCTCGAGGTGTGGCTTTTGGGACCGTCGCCTGTGCATGCACTACTTGGAAGAAATGGAGGAGAAGAGATGAGATGGAGATGAGAGAAAGTGTGCAACTCAAACAAACAAACTAGACCTAACTTAAATGTGATTCCCTAATAATAACCTAAGACTTGGTCTATATAGGAAATAAGTAGTCAATAGTGAATACCCGTTCTATCAACAAATCTAGCCAACTTGCTTAAGGGGAGGTTTGGGCCCAAACGTTTCCCAGGGAAAAGCCCAGGTGCTTGTACAAACCCGCGCCTGGTCGTTTGACACGGCCCCTCAGCCTGAACACCAGATACAGATGATAGAATTGGTATCAACTAAAGAAAACTTAAGACCTAAATAGCAAGCCTGAGTTGATAAAGCCCCAGGGGTCAAGTTGCTACAAATTTTAATTAGGTCTAGGATGCTATAGTGCACACGGAATGTGGAGGGCGTTTATTGGGTTGTTGCCCTGTTATTTGATTTTTTTTTGTGTGTGCAGGAATTGGAGAGTGGCTCCAATGAAAATCAAGTTGTCATACAATTTTTTTTGTATTTTTGTCTTTTAGGATTTGATTTAATTGAATGTATTTTAGGGTTTCTTTAATTAAATTTTCAAACAAGTTTGAAAATCCACAATCAAAGGAAAACAAGTTGTATGGGTGATTGTATATTTCCTTTGAATTAAGTCTCAAAAGAGAAAGAAAGAAACCCTAAGCCAATTATCCCTAAGACAGAAATTTAACTACCAATGAGTTATTTTTTATGCTTTCAGAATTAAGTAGTGGTCCAAACAAGTCATACAACACCACTAATTTGAATAAAATCAAACAAGGATTCCAGAAAAGATTTTTGTAAGATTTTAGGAATTCTTTTGATAATTGTTTTGAATTTTTAATTATACTGGTGTCAAAGTCCAGAAATAATACCTGTGGGTATTATGGACTTTTTAGTATTACCACCGCCTCAGAAAATTCTTGTGATTTTATGTGATGTGTAAAATTTCACAAGGATTCTAGGAAGATAAATTTCAAAAAAATTGGATGAGTATAAAAATTCTAAAAATTCGCGGACAATAACCAAACAGGAAGATTAGAGGGTGTGACCCCTCTGCAGTCCACGAATTTTTAAAAATTAAACACAAATCCAATTGTTCTGAAATTTGGAACAGATGTTCCTAACTTAATTAGGAATACCTCTATGAAATTTTATGATTTTATGAGGCCTGTGGTTTTAGGAATCGATTTTTCAAGTCCAGACAGAAATCTGGACCCGAAAAATAGAACACCAATACTTGCAATGGAATGGTGCTAAAGAAGCATACAAGCAAACAATGGATTTTATAATGCACCACTCCACTTAATTAAAGTGTTTAGGGTCCTGAAAGCCAAGTTTAGTGTATTTTGGTAGTTTTTTTCTTTTTAACCTAAATGTGACAAGAAAGGGGAACCAACCTGAATTTCATGGGAAGAAAAGGATCTTTGAGCTCTCGCATCCAGATTCCCGCCTTCCCGCTATAGTCCTGTACACACAAAAGAAAGAAAGAGAAGGGGATGAGATCCACTTCAAGCAAGAGAAAATTAATTAATGCAAAGCCGTGCCTCCCCGGCAACGGCGCCAAAAAGTAATAGCGATTTCACGCGGTTTGTTAAAATACGTCGTTGTAACGCGCGAATCCGCTTACGCTTTTAAAATTTATATCCTAGATAGGGGAGTATCTAGGGTCGTCCAAGGAGGCAAAAATTGCAATAATGATTCTCTTGCTTGGAATATAATCTCAACTTTCTTTTTAATATTTTTCAATATGTAAAATTTTTTTTGTATTTTGAAAAGACGAGGGCAAACTGCAGATTGTAGCGAAGAGAACTAACACCTACAAATGATTAACTAAAATCCAAAAGATAGAAATATCTTCTTCCTAAGCTCACTCTAGGCAAGTGGAGGCCTAGAGTAATTAGGAAGAAGAGGTGAAACAAGTGCTAGAACCAAAACAAACAACTGCAATAAAAAAAACTAAAAGAAGGCAATTTTGATTGAGTAGAATGAGTGTTCTTTTCAAGGACAAGTAGAGGAATGCTTCTACTAGAATTAAACAATATAAAAGAAAGAAAATAAACACAAATCCTCTTGTAACAATGGTTAAGAAGGTTGTCGTCTTGCTCCAAGCCTAGCTGCTCCTTGGCTTGAAAAGAGGGCCTCCTTCTTCTCCTTCCTTGAGAGCTCCTCCAAGGTGGAAGCTACCACCTTTAATGCTCTCTCCAAGGGGTGGGCGTGCACCACCCTCAAAAACTCCTTCAAGGTGGCATGACCACCTTCAAGATCTCCTCCAAGATCTTCCTTGCCTGGCTTCTCCTTTGGCTGGCGTGACCCAAGAGAGAAGGGAAGAGGGGAAGGCACCAAGGGGACAGAATATCCCCTTAATCTTCTTCTTCTTCTTCTTCTCTCTTGGACGTGGGATTCTTGGTGGAATATGAGAGTGAAATGGCTAGCCAAGGATGGCTTGAATGGTGGTGGGTAGTGGTCTTTTTATAGGGTAGGATGGGCGGTTAAGGTGCCCCTTGAAATGGAGGGCTAGGATGGAAGGATGAGGGTGGTTGGTGATCCTATGGCTAGGGTGAGTTGGTGCCACCCCAAGGGGTGTTAAAGGGGGTGGTTATGGTGGTGTTGGTGTCTTTTGGTGGTGGAGAGACACCCCCATGTTGGCGCCAACATGGGGTTTTCTAGAAGGGGGGTTAGGTGGATGGTGGAGATGGATTCAAGGAGGATTGTGTGGTGGAGATGAGGGGGGATTTTGGAGGGAAAAGTGGCGCCATTAAGGGGTGGTTATGGGTAGTTTTTGGTGCCACTTTTAGGTGTCTTTTGGAGGTGGTGGGTAGGTTAGGTTGGTGCCAAGTAGGTTAGCTTATGTGGAGCTTAGGTTGAGCTAGTTGGGTGGAGTTGGTAGGTGGGTTTTTGGGGTTGTACAAGCCAAGGAAGTTGGAGCATAGCTAAGCTAAGCTAAGCTAAGATAAGCTAAGCTAGCTTAGCTAATGGAGGAGTAGAGGAGAAGGTGTTGGAGCTAGGGTTTGGAGGAGGGAGCTGAGGAGAAGAAGTCTGGAGCTGGAGCTGGAGCTGGCTGCTGCTGAAGAGGTTGGCATGGGGCTACTCTAGCTGGCTTAGCTTGCTAGTTCTTTGCTAGTTGCTAAGCCAAGCTAAAGTGAGCTAGCTTCTACCAAGATGAGCTAAGGTGAGCTAGGTCTGGTGCTCCCGGGGAGAATCAAGCTGGTTGAGGCAGCTAAGGTAGCTTAGCTCAACTGAGATGAGCTAAGCTGAATCCCTGGGAGCTAGACTTGAGCTTCCTGAGCTGAGATGAATTCTTCTTCAGCTGGCTGGAGTTGAGTGGAGCTGGATGTAGCTGGATTTGAGCTGGGGTGAGCTCCTGTCAACTCAGCTGAGCTAGCTAGAGCTCCCGGTGAACTAGTGGGAGCTGAGATGAGCTAGACTCAGCTAAGTTGAGTTGGATCTGAGCTGACTTGAGCTAGGGTGAGCTAAGGTGAACTCTCTTGAACTGCCATCCAGCTGAGATTAGCTGAATGGAGCTGGGATGAGCTAACCCTAGTTCAAGTAAGCTAGGTTCCAGCTATGGTGAGCTGGATCAAGCTGGGTTCCAACTAGTCTGGGCTTCTCCTTCACCATTTGCCTTCTTGAGTGCTAGGGTTTTAGGGATCTGTGCATCTGTATATCCCTAACACTCAAAAAAATACATTAAAACGATAATAAAAAAATGCAATGCATGCCTATCCTAATTTATGCCTAAATGCAACCCAAAAACCCATTTACGGAGTAAAATCCTAAGAGCTAGGTTAGTTTTAAAGCATAAAGATGACGATAAACTGGCGTTTATCAACGTCTCAACCCTAACATGCGGGAGGTCATTAAAAAGGAAATTATTAAGTGGCTGGATGTGGGTATAATCTACTCGATCAACGATAGCCCCTGGGTGAGTCTGATTCACGTCGTGCCCAAAAAGGCGGGACTCACCATCCATGTCAATGACAGGGGCGAATCCATCCCTACACGCACTCCTACATCTTGGAGAGTGTGTGTGGATTATAGGAAGCTCAATGCTGCAACTAAGAAAGATCACTTTCCGCTACCTTTCATTGACCAAATCCTGGAGCGGTTAGCGGGAAATAAATTTTTCTGTTTCCTGGATGGATTCTCAGGATATAACCAGGTGGCAATTGACCCTCGGGACCAAGAGAAAACCACCTTTACCTGCCCCTTCGGCGCCTTTGCATTTAGAAGGATGCCGTTCAGACTTTGTAATGCGCCATCAACTTTCCAGAGATTTATGCTGGCGATATTCCATGACATGGTGGGTGACTTTCTCGAGGTCTTCATGGATGACTTTTCGATCTTTGGACCCTCTTTTGATGACTGTCTTGCCAACCTGACCCGTATCCTTAGGAGATGTATTGATGTGAACCTCGTGCTTTCCTGGAGAAAAAGTCATTTTATGGTACACGAGGGAATTGTTCTCTGGCATATCATCTCCGACAGGGGTATCGAGGTTGACAGAGCTAAGCTTTATGTGATTGCTGATTTACCTATGCCTAGCTTTGTCAAACAAATCCGCTCCTTCCTGGGTCACGTCGATTTCTATAGGAGATTCATCAAAGACTTCTCCAAGATTTCTCGACCTTTAACTCATCTCCTATCGACCGACGTGCCCTTCGATATGGGCCCCGACTGCATACGAGCATTCACGCAGTGCGTGATGCTGTCTCCAAGGCCCCCATTCTCCAGCCACCTGATTGGTCCCTCAATTTTGAACTCATGTGTGACACTTCCGACCTTGCAGTCGAAGCCATCCTGGGACAAAGACGCGATAGACACCCCTTCGTGGTGTACTACGCCAGTAAGATGTTGGACGAGGCCCAGCATAATTATACTACCACTGAGAAAGAACTACTGGCGGTCGTCTTTGGGCTGGAGAAATTCCTCTCTTACCTTCTGGGCTCACATGTTATTGTTTTCACTGATCACGCGGCCATTCGCCATCTCATGCACAAGAAGGATGCCAAGCCTAGACTGATTCGTTGGATCCTTCTGCTCCAAGAATTTGACATTGAGATCCGTGATAAGGTTGGAGCCTAGAATGTTGTGGCTGATCATCTTTCTAGATTGGACCCTGACCATATTGGACTTACTCTGCCGATTAATGGGATTTTTCCCGATGAGCACCTATTGACAATTGATGTGGCAAGTGGACCTTGGTATGCCGACATTGCCAATTACCTTGCTTTTGGATCCCTTCTACGTGGCTGGCCTAAAAACCAGCGCGAGCATCTCATGGCAGAAGCAAAGTACTATTTCTGGGATAATCCACCCCTTTTTCGAATAGGTGCTGATCAAATCATCCGTTGCTGTATTCCTGACAGCGAATTCCCCAGTGTACTATCCTTCTACCATGATTAGGCTTGCGAAGGCCATTCCTCTGGGAGGAAAACTGCAGCCAAGGTGTTGCAGTGCGGTTTCTTCTAGCCCTCCCTTCACCAGGATGCACACAATTATGCCAAACATTACACTAGGTGCCAGTCGTTAGGGTTAATGTCACGTCGTGACATGATGCCCTTGCAACCCATCCTAGCTACTGAAATTTTTGACATTTGGGGAATTGATTTCATGGGTCCCTTTCCTCCTTCCAACGGCTTCGAATATATCCTTGTGGCTGTTGATTTTGTTTCGAAATGGATCGAGGCTATTCCCACACGCCATGCTGACCATGTTATAACCGCTCGATTTGCCAAAGACCACATTTTTGCACGCTTTGGGATCCCTCGAGCCATTATCTCGGATGGAGGAAGCAACTTTACCCACGCCTCTTTTCGGGCACTTTTGAGGAAATATGGAGTCCACCATCGTATCGCATCTCCATATCATCCTCAGACGAACGGCCAGGCAGAAGTGTCGAATCGACAAATCAAGCAGATTCTCCAGAAAATAGTTCGGCCTAACCGTAAGGATTGGTTCGACAAGCTGATTGACGAACTTTGGGCGCATCGGACAGCCTTCAAGTCTCCCCATGGTATGTCTCCTTATAGAATCATTTATGGGAAGCCTTGTCATTTGCCCGTGGAGTTGGAGCACCGTGCTTATTGGGTGGTTTGCCATTGTAATCTTGACCCAGACCTGTGTGGTCGAGAAAGGAAACTCCAACTCCAAGAGCTGGAAGAGCTCCGTCGTGAAGCCTATGATTCTGCCTTAACTTTCAAGCAGTATACTAAGGCTTTTCACGACAGCCGTATTCGGCGGAAGGAATTTGAGCCATCTCAGCAAGTTTGGCTCTACAACGCCCGGCTAAAATTCTTTCCTGGGAAATTGAAGTCCAAATGGATTGGTCCTTTCCTGGTCTCGAGACCATTTCCCAACGGGGCCGTTGAAATTGAAGATCCCAAATCTGGGCATAAATTTACGATCAACGAGCAGCGTTTGAAACCTTATCTTACTCATGAACCTGCCCCCGTTGGAGAAATTGTTGCCCTGCTGGAGGGTAACTAATGTCGTTCCTTATTTTGAGTCTAGCTGGGGACGTTAAATTCAGTGCTCGTTGGGAGGCACCCCAACAACACTCCACACTGCCACATACACTTCACTTCACACCTTATCACTTCACCACCCACCATCCACCCACCCTACCACCCTGCTGTATACCCTGCACCTCAGCTCTTGTTCCCCGATCTTTGGTCCTTCCTCTACCCTACCCTGCATGCATATGAGGACATAGCATCATTTAGCAAGGGGGGGTGGATAGGCATCCATAGGATCTAGGTATTTTATGGTATCATGTAGTCTCCATCTATCTCAAAAAAAAAAAAAAAAAAAGGTGTTTAGTAATGATCTAAAGGCTAAAATAAAAAAATACAATAAGTGTTTATGAATATTCAACCACTGTTTTGAAGACTTTCCAGGCCACAAAAGCTTGATTCACTCAGGCTCGACTTAATCCACTTGAGCATTGACAAGATAGATCGGAATCACTCCTAACTAAGGACGTATTCTTGTACCTGAGACACCAATACAAGAACCGTTGGTTTGCTTCTACTCAAGAGCCTAAATAATCTTGGTTCACACTACACATATCAAGAAAGACCAGGTGAACATAAGATCCAACCCTAGTGTTCATTAGGGAAGGTGGAGTCCTTACCTGTGTGAGCAGGTAGACTTTTTATCCCAGGCTTTAGTCTTGTGTTTTGGAGACTCTTTCCACCAAAAAGGAACTCTCCTACCCAAAGAAAAGTGTGCTCCTCCAAATAAAGTTGTAATAGATATACTAACAAGTGTTTCAAAAAAATAAAAAAAATAAAAAAAGGTGCAAATAAGTCAGTATATCTCACAAATGTCTCCTACAAAAATTCTTTAGGGCAAGTTACAAATACCCTATTTTCTTTGATCCACAAATGTAATAAAATGAGAGTTGAGTTTTCCGTCATCTTTTTAAGGGTCAATCCAAAGACATAAGCTAAAACTGGGACCAACCTGCACTTAAAAATTCATGAAACCCTGGGCTTGAATCTTAATGTTCATCTGGTCAGTCTTGATCCTTCACGAAGCACAAGCTATAATCTCTTGAGCTCTCGAGTATTGCAAAAACCTCCTGAGTCGTGGAAATCGTACTTAAGGTTTAAATATCAAGAATCCTGGTTAGTTGAGAGATGGTCTATGTCACATAAGACTTAAAGTATTGGTAGTCTTCTCTGCAATTGGTTCTCACAATATCCAACAAATAAACACACCTATGTCGCATTAGAAGAAAATCTTCAGCTTAAGGTCATTTCTAAATACAATACAAAATGTTTTGCTAGGGACTACCAAAAGATAGGCATGGGGGTATGATTGCACAGCAAAAATACACCAATAAAAATGTCATCTTGTGTTATTTCCTAGCATTGCCATTGCATATTAGGTAGCCATAGTTGCATTTCTAAAAATTAACACATGAATGCATTTAATTGAGAGGGGAGGAAAGTGAATAATTGGCCTTGTAATTAACGTCTTCATCAAGGGTTGCATCGTAATTTCACCATCTTCATTTTTTTTATTTTGCATTGAAATCTTCTTTCGCGCGGCTGCAGGGCATGGCTTCTTCTTCTTTGCGCCATTCTCTGCCACAGCCTGCTCTGCCAGCCACATGTTTAGCCATGCATGCAGCCCAGGGCATGGGTGTGCATGACTCATTCTTCTTTAAAAAGGCACAGCCATCTTCCTTGCGCAGCAACCTGGTTCAGATACACACAACAGCCCTTCCTCCAAGCCATCTCCTCCCTTTCTCCCCTCCATGCGCAGCACCTCTTCCACTTAAGAGATACGCTGTGAGCAGGAGTAGTCACACAGTGGTCCACGACCACCACTGCAAGCTCCACCACCGCCTAGCTCATCCAAGAGTAGGTGAGCGTGGTGGGTTCTTTCTCTGCTTCCACCACTCAAAGCCTTCATGCCATTGCCGCAGACTTAAGCTCTGAAGATCAACCGCAGCAATAGCACGTCACCGGCAGCTCCACACAGCACGCAAGCCCCTGCGTACACTCCAGCAGCCGGTGCCATCTCCTTCCTTCCGCGCGCAGGCTCGCTCCACAACGCCCGTGCACGCAGAACCGACCGCAGCCGGTTGTCCAAGCCACGCGCGCACTGTAGCTACTATTCACGCATTTCTGCGGAACCCTATAGCTACAGTGAGGTGATCGGAAAGTTTCTCACTTATCCGGTCACCGCTCGATCTCTCTCTGTGCCGTAACCGCCTCCAGCCCACGCCCGCGTCAGCGCTCGCGCCTGCTCCAGCACCTGTGCTCGTGTCTACACCCGCCCGTGCCCGCATCCGCGTCTTCGCTCGCGTCAACTCCAGCCTACAGCGTGCTACGCTGCGCTCTCCGTCACACCGCAGCCTCCAGTGCACGCTCTTCCTTGCGTGCCACCAGACGTCAGCTGCAGCCTTCGGACGACTTAAATGCCAGCGCCCTCTCTCCAACAGCCACTCTCTCACACATACACACACCACACTTGTACACACTCACGTGTACACACACACATACTCACTTGTACACTCCTATATATATACTTATATATATATACATATATATTTATATCTATATATATTTATATACATACATATATATATATACATATATTTATACATATATATATATACATATATACATACATACATCTATAGATATAAATACATATATACATATATATACATATGTATATATATACTTATATATATCTATCTACATATATCTATATACATAGATACTTATACTAATATATCTATATACATATATTACTATATATATATATATACAAATATATATACAAACATCTATCTATATATTTACAAATCTATATATATATACATATATAGATATATATAACTACATATAAACCTATATAATTATAACCCTATCTATATATATACATATAAATATATACTTACATATCACCTACCACGCGTTATATCACGAGAATATCCGCACCAGTTGCTGATATTCCCCGATACCCGCGTACAGAAAGTGTCTCCGCACACACCTTCCACCCATCCATCCTACACTCCACACGGCACTTCATCCTGTTGGTTGCGTCTTTCTAGACGATGATCAACTCGACACCGTGCTACACACCATTTGCACCTCCATCCCCACCCCTATATATAATATATATATACCTATATTTACCTTGTTTCTACTTTCTCTTTTGTTTCCTGCTATTAAAAAGATAAAAAAGAAATAGTAAAAGAGAAAAGATAATCCTTGTCTTGCAGGTACTCGGTCTTGCGAATAGCAAGACCAGTTTTGGAACCCTAATTTGGCTCAAAGCCAAGAACAATTTGGCTCTAAGCCAAGGACCTGATTTTGAGGGTGTACCTTAAGGACAAAATTATCAGAAAAAAATCTTAAATAGAAAAACACCAAAAACATAATAAACGAACGGAAGAGATTCGTTGTAGGAAAGGCGTAGAAACTTATTCACCTCAAATCCTTCCTCCTTGAGTTTGACCCTAGGCCTAAAAGTGACCAAGATAAAATCAAGTAGGCTAGGTTAAAAGAAAATTTTTGTAAATAGATGGTTAGGCTTGATTTAGGTTAACCACTATACTCACTTCAATGCTAATTTCGCCATATTAACACAACCTATCCGCTTCCCAACCACTGGGGTTTATGCTCTCAATCAAGAACCTAGGCGTATTCTTGGACTGATTCTGCACCACATGGAGTAATGACCTGGGGCTTTTGGTTGGGAAGCAAACTTCAAGGCTTGCTTGAAGCTCTTCGGTAATGGCAACTTCACCCTTGGTACCTGAAATCCAAAGAACGGCCTTTCGACCCTTTTAAACTAGTTTAGTATTGTCATCGGATGATGACAAGCATGATGGTGGTCGTGCGGTGGCGTTTGGTGGAGTGAGGATGTCCTACATCTTTGGAAAGTGAGTGTAGTGATGGAGGTGTTTGGTAAGTGTTAGGAGGGGCAATTAACCTAACTAAGTTAGGGCTTTTGCTCCTGGGATTGAGGCAGAGATGTAGGGATAAGTGGCAGCCAATTTGGTGGAGTGTGGTGGCTGTGCAAACTCGCTGGAGGTATGCCGGCGAGGTGGAAGACGGAGGGCGTGAGAGTGAGTCAGCGGTCGAAACAGAGTGTGGCTGATGTGTGTGGGGAGTAGAGGAGTTAGGGAACTTATCTAGGTGGTTAGCAGACAACGGGAAGTAGAGGCATCGCCGGTTGTAGTGTGGTCGGCGTCGGGGAAGAAGGTGCTCCGGTGAGTATGAAACGGTGAGGAAGACGGAGGGAGAGGCATCAGTTGGTACAGCATAATGCGAAAGAATATGAGGAAGATGAATCCACCACCAGTATTGTGAGCGGACGAAGGATGGAGTCGGAAGAGATCATTGGACATCGAGGAGCTATTCGGCCAGAGAGGAAGGAGGAATTGAGGGTAATTCCTATCGAATTCAAGTGTGGAAGGATCGGGCAGGCCCTGGGAGTCTTTACATAGGTATTAGGGGGTCGATTGGAGCTTGGAAGCCAAGCTTTCAAGCTTGGAAGGTTGTCGGAGTTGGAAACCCAAATTTCTCATGCGTTCGCATGAGAGATTGGGAAAGAGTTGAAGCACAAGAATTGGTCTGATCGAAAGAGGATTTCGAAAGGAATCTATGGTTCAATTTTGAAGAGGTTTCATTAATCAATCAAGGAGAAATCCTTGGTTGATTATGGCCAGAGTTTTAGGATTAGGAGTTCTGTGCGATGGGGAGCTTTTTGAAGAAGATGATAAAGTTGGGGGGTTTTGTGTGAGGAATTTGAAATCTGCGGGGTCATTTGAGATAAAGAAAATCAGACTTGGTCCAAAATGCAAACTAGGTCTAAATAATCTCATATTGGGCCCAAGTTTTGATACAACCCTAATTTGGACCTAAGGAGTCCAATGGTGAAGATGGATTTTGGTTTTGACCTAGTTTGACTAGGTAATTTATGCAAAAATCCAAATTAGGGTAATAGTCTGTCTGTGGCTCTGTTTTGGGTCAAGATGGGCTTTGATGGTGAAATTGAATGTACCAAACCCTAGAGAATATTTTTCTGTGATTTTTAGAGCGCTTAGGTGAATTTTATCTTGACCAAAACTTAGTAGATTAAGTGGGCCTGTTTCTAGGGTTTCAAATGTCATTTAATTCCTGAATTGTGTGAAAACCCATTTTTGTCTTCATGGACCCCCTTATTGACCATTAATGACTATATGACCCTTAATGAACCCCTGGAATACCCCATGGTTATTTTGTATTTATGAATTACTGGTAAAATTATAGAAATAACCCAATGTTCTTTTCTTCTCAAAATAATTCAACCTGCCCAATAGACCTTCTGACTGATATGTAAGAGCTTTTATTGACTTGATCAAATCAAATTGAGCTAGTTATGGCTCATGATGGTGTTCCTATCATACAGTAATTCAACTTAGTCTGCATATAACTTTGTGCGTCAATTTTACATTTAATAACATATGATATAATAACATATTCTATATGGTTGGATACAGGCTAGGTATAAGAATCAAATGTTCATTCTGCGTCTATAAGACGTCTAGAGATAAGGATGGATCTCTGGGAACTGGAAGCACAAGCTCCTTGATTTTTACACTTTTTAAGATGTATGGTGGTAAGTTCAGATGTCTAATAAAGACCAGCCAGTGTTTATCTCACCATTCCAACCACTCACAATCTTCGCCGAGTGGTTGGAGAATCTTTCGACTGAAGGAAAACAAACAGAGGCATTTTAAATGGAGAGTTGGCCATCCTCAGGTGGAGATCTCTCTGGCCCTACTGGCAGGGATCTTTTCCCTCACCACCATCATGAACCAAGTGTGCATTGTGAACCCCTGATGTACACTGTTGTCGAAAGCTTACTCCACCGCACTTGCCACCCTCCAGACCCATAGGTGCACACGATGACAGCGTGCGCACCACCACACCCTCACCCACTGCCATCCTCTTCCTCCTTCTTCAGCTACCTCCACCTTCTTCTACCACGTCTATCCCACACCAGCACCACATGCAACGTCCACCCAAAGTAATCCAAACCACCACACTCACCCCTCAAGCGCACATAGTAGCGCAACCTCCCCTCCACGCACTGTTCTTCTTCTCCAAGAAGAACCCATCGTCGGTCTCTTGCCATCCATGTGTAGCCACCTCGTTTGGCCACCATCCTCCGCTCCATCAATGCCATTGAACTCGTCGAGCCCTCAAGAGGCCACCCACGTCCACGACTGCTACCATTGACCACCCGCATGATCGCTGGCCGAACCTACCTCATCGACTAACCTCTTCTCCGATTGGTGACTTTCGGACACCATCTTCATGCTACCACCGCTCACGCGTCTGCCTCTCCACCGGAGACCTTTTCGTGCAACCACGCCTCCAGCTGATCCTTCATCTCCTCCTGTGAGCATAGGGGAGAACATCCCCTGTTTCTCTACAGTAAAGGGCGTATTAGTATTTATATTTGGATGCCCTTGCCGAGAGTTTAATTTTGATATTAATATTTGATATATTATGTGAAGTTGCATGTGTGCCCCTCTCTTTCTCTCTATTTCGCATGCATGCTTATTCAAGATTCTCTTCCTCTCATTTGATGCAACAACGTACTGACAAAGATATTTTTGCATCATTTTTGGCAAGTACAATATAGTCAAATAATGTATTAGAAACATTAGTGAATTTATTAGTTTATGCCTCCCTATGGATACAACCTGATTTTGTGGTTCAATTTCAGTATATTCTTAGTAATTTTTGATCGAGGATTTTCCGCCACTTGTTTACTGTGACGAAGAATTTTTTCTGATACATTATTTCTGCAAGCGAAAAGCTCTAGATCACCTTCTCAATTGAAGGGTGTAGGTAGCAGGTCCAACCATGTTTTTCTTCATGTTTTTCCCCTACAGTTTGAACCTCAAACTCTAGCAATTCAGGATAAGGGTTTTGTTAGATTTTTTATCGTCAGGTAAATCCTCCAATAAACTTTTTGGTTCATGAATATCTTTCTTGCCAGTAGAATCCTCATCCTAATTTTTCAAAGTTGGTTGCAAATTGTTTTTATCCTCAATCATGCTTGCAACCTTGTGATTATCTTCCTGAGTTTGCGTTGAATTAACCATTAGGGGGTTTTCTATGGTGTGTATGGCCATAACCTCCTCTTTCCTACCTAGCTCTTCAACCAAACCACACTTAATTTTGTTTCTCTTTGATGCCTCAAAGATATTAAAATTAGTTGTCTGATTTCTAGAGGCAATCTCTATATCTCCCGATTCACAATTAATCTTTGCCTTAGCAGTGGCCAGGAACGGTCTTCCTAAAATGATCGAGGTGTGGTTGAGTTGTCTTGATGCTTCTATGTCAAGGACCATAAAATCCAAAAGGTAATGAAAATGATTGATCTTGACCAAAACATCTCCCAGAAGAACCCTAAGTGTTGTAATAGATTAGTTGGCCAACTGTAAGTTTATGTCAGTGGGTTTCAGGTGGCCTAGACTATGCTTCATATAAAGTGTAGTAGGGATCACATTAATGTACGCACCGAAGTCCAGGACGGCTTGGCTAGAAGTAATGTTACCTATTGTACAAGAAATAAGCAAGGCTCCCGGGTCCTACGTTTTGGGAGGTAGCTTGTTTAAAATCAAATAACTGGTTTTGTTTGACAAAAATACCTTCCTAATGTTTTTAGATTCTACCTTACCCTTTTTCTTATATGAATTTAGTAAAGATCTAACGTAGGTGGGAATGGATCCAATAGTCGCGAGGAGTAGGATGATTATTAATTTAAATCCTTGTATCAAAGATACTATTTCCTTGAATTTCTCCTCCGGCTTTTTCTGTTTTCCCATGCAACAACATCTTACTATCGAATTAGATCTAAACTCAAGTTTTCTGTCGATCACATTCCTGGTCGAGAGTTTGGATTGCTTATTTTGGGTCCTAGGGTTATTAACTTAGGGTTGGGTGGGACCCTTGGGTTTAGTACCACTCCTCAAGGTGATGATGTTTGTTGTGGCATAGTGCTGTTGGTTTGTTCCTTGAGGATGGTTGGGCAAAACAGGTGACTCCTAGTTAATCAAGATAGGTATTTGGTTAGCTTCGAGAGGGGTTGCGGTAGCTTGATAGATTGCATGAGCTTGAGCTTGCGGCTCCCTACTATTACCAAACCCTTGAATCCCAATGTCTTAGTTCTGTACATTCCTTATGCTTGCTATAGGTTAGGATGGTAGAGATATATGCTGCCGGTTGTTTGCACTAAGTTTAGATTGCAAGGTGTCCAATGAAGTTTTCATTTGCTACATGAGTTGGAGCATTGAACCTTGCATTTCTACCCTCTTAAGGTTCAAATCAGCCTCCCTGTGAGTTGTGGGCCATTCTGCATGGGCTGATTGACCTAATTCGGGGGCAGTTGAGTACATATGTTATCCTAACCCATGGGTTTTTGCGATACATAGTTGTCGAGTCGAGTTTGGGTCTTTGCCCCTGGTTTTTTCAGAAGTTAGAGTGATTTCTCAAACCAAGATTATAGGTATTTGAGTATGGGTTGGACCTAACATTCTCTTATATGGCATGAACATCCTCGTAGGGTTCCAAGAAGAGTCAGCGCAAAGGTTGAGCCGACTCGAGTTTGTTTACAAACTTCCATCCCATAGGAGTTTGCAAAGAATGGAATACCGAATTGTGGGATTGAGTGGATCTAAAAGTGTTTCTAGAATTGCTAGCCATCCACTCCATTCTCTTGGCAACCAGATCCACTTTATCTAATCTATTACAGATCAATTCCGTATCATATTTGTAAGAATCGATTTGAACTTTAGAGGTGTTTGATCGGGGTTGTTGTTGGGATTGGTTAAAAGTGTCCATGGAGACGTGATTGATAGAATTCTCTCTCATTTCCTTAAATAATTCATATGTTTTTGTTGAGGAAATTGCCTTTGTAGGAAGCATCCACATGTTTACAAAGTTGATTCGTTAACCCATGATAGAAAATCTGCACGAGTTGCCATTTAGGCACCTCCTGGTGTGGACACTTCCGTAACAGATCCTGGAATAGCTCCCAGGCACCATGAAGCAGTTCTCCTGGCTACTGGGCAAAAGTAGTGATCGCCTATCGCAGAGCAATGGTCCGTGCAACTGGGAAGAATTTCTTCAAGAAGGACGATTTTAATTCTATCCCTGTAGCTATCGGTCTTCCTATAGTATGGTACTAATGTGTGGCCTTATCCCTGAGTGAGTGGAGGAAAAGTCTCTGATCATCTGATCCTCGTCTACATTCCTGGCTTTGGTCGTCTGAACCAAAGTGGCTAGATACTCTAAGTGTTAGAAAGGGTCCTCGGAGCCAAGATCATGAAAATGTTTGATCAGGCTTAAACCTGGAGCTTGATTTTGACAGCTCTCACGAGAATCATTATGCAGAGACGATCCCTGATTGCGCAGCAATCATAGGTCCTAATCAACCTAAATAATGTTTGAACCTATCTTAATTTGTAAATATTGCATTCATATCATGCATATCATGCACTACATCATTTTATAGGGAATAAAATGAGATATCTTATTATTTAATGTTTTCATTGTTATTTACAGGCAAAAAAGTGATTTAGGATGCGAGATAGTGTGGAATAATGTAATAAAGAGAGAAGAAAAGATTGATCCAGACATGAGGAGTGAGGAGGATAGCCTTATCCCTACCCTTAGAAACCCTAGGATAGCCTTCCCAAGCCCAAAACCACTTCCATTAGAACATCTTAGCCTTAGAACCCAAAGCATGTATAGCACTATCCATGTTCTTATCCACCTAATCCCTCTCCCAAACACTTAAGAACCAAAACCTACCTTAGAAAACCCAAAACCCACTCTCCAGCACATTTCTGGACGTCCAGATATTAGGCTGGACATTTGATTTCTGTAGAAAATCAATCCAAGAAGCCAAAACTCACACTGACACAAAATTAGACGTCCAACTTTAGAGTATAATATGTCTGATCATTTGTCTGGATGTCTGGAGGTCTTCTTTGGTTCCTGTCTTTGGTGATTAAAGCCTGAGCTTGCCTCATTTGACCTAGAAACCTCACCAAACACCTTAGGAAACCTAATTAGAGACCTCCTAAGCCTATCCCACTATCCATACCCTTAGTTATCCTATTCCTAACCCAATTGAACTAGCCCATACCTAATTGGGTGCATCTACAGTTGAATGGGTGCACCTAAACCTAGTTAGATCCACCTAGGATCTAATTGACTCCTACCTACCCATACAAGTCTAATTAAGCTAAGTAGAACCTAATTAGACTTGACCTAGACCGAATTAGGTTCATTCCTCTCCAATTAGACTCACCTAAGCCTAATTAGGTTCATATCCACCTAATCTAGGTTGATCCAACCTTGATTTACCAAAACCCACACACTTCACTCTATGAAATTTAAACACACACACACACACACAATTTCCTAAACACACACCTTCCTAATCTACCCACTAGTTGCCGCCAACCTTAACCAAGAACCCACACACACCCATTCTAGGAAAGGCCTACAAACCTTGCATCAAACCTAAATCCTAAATAGGTGATGATTCCTATTTTTGGAGGGCCAACTTGCACTACCTATTTTGGGAGCCACCAAAAGTGGGACCAAAAGAACCCACTTCCCATATAAGCCCAACCAAAAAGGTGTCGCATGATTCTCTTCTCCTCCACTTCAACTTGCGACCACCAACACCCTCGCCTCCACCCTCCAAAGGCCGTCCACTCTCCTCCTCCATGGATGGCTAGAAGAAGCTTCATGATGCTCCTCCTCATCCAAAGTATCAAGGATGGCTAGAAGAGAAAGGGTCACCACCCTCTTCTCTCCATTTTCTTCTTTGGCGTGTCTTCTTCCTCATTGGGAGAAGGCACATGCATTCTCTTCTTCCTTCTTTTTGGATGGCCACAAGGTCCTTCATACTTTGGTTGGCTATCCTATCTTCTTAGTAGGCATGTAGATGGGTTTGCAATGCAAGGTCTAGCCTACACCTTAACACAAAAGCCGATGGCTCTAGTGGCACATTCCGGCATGAGGGATTTTCTCTATTTATGTGCTTTCTAGTATAGACTTTATTTGACATTTTTTATTATTCTATGCATGCATAATATTGTGTGGTTGATGCTAGAACTAGATTCTCTTATGTGCATATCTTCATTTTGTTTCCCTTTTCACCGGTGTATATACACGCCACTCATTCGTCCTGGTCCTTTTGGGTCGTCCACCTAGGTTAGCCATATTGTGCACGACCACTATGGCCTCACCGAGATGCACATAGGTTTTATGGCTTCACTTAGGTAGTTCTTGTATTTAAGTTAATTTTCCAAAAATCGAAAACGTAAAAAAATCACAAAACTAAAAAGACCAAATGATTTAGGTTAGAAAAGTGGATCCGATTCTAATACTCGCATTAAATGCGTCCTAGAAACAAATGTTCTCTCGCGACACGTGTTAAAAATTTATTTTATCATTGTAGTGCGAATCACGATGAAACAAATAATATTTATAAAGATTTTGGTGAATACTGAGTTGTTTGTAGGGAGGTAAACACGATTTCTATGCAAAAACTTTTCAGAAAGTCATTCTTAAATATTTATATATGTGTAGACAAGCATCAAATATCAGAATTTCATTATCACTTTTAAACAATCTTTCAACTATGAATATAAATAACTATGCTAGAGAGAGAGAGCAGAAGCAAATGTAAGGTGACGCTGCTTATGGGATTCTTGTATGAAGTACGGCAACACTTCAGATCCAGAGTGTCGGGATGAAGTCCAGAGAAGAGTTGCAGAGAGGGAGAGAGGCTCGAGTTGTATCTGGTGGGAGTTGCCTTCAACTGGGGGACCCTGGAGCTTTTTTTATAGCTTTAATGAGGGGAAAATTGGGCCTTTTAGCCCTCTAACTCATGCAACAACCTTGGTTTGATTAGATCCGTCGATCGGGAGATCAACGGCTCTGATTTGGCCTTAAAATAACTCCATATGCACCTTATACAATCGGATTCATTCTGTAACTGACACATGCCAGCTTCAGAGCTGCCCGATCACAATCACACACCCCTCGCTACTCACCTCGAACCTTCCTCACATGTGCTCAATTCAAATCGCACACCTTCGCTCTCAGTCATCCGATCTTGCGATTGCACGGCTTAACTCATGCATTGCACCACCTTCATTTGGGCACGTGGATTGGAGCGTTAGTGCGTGCGTCGGATCACATGTTACCATTGGTTGGTTGTCGCACCACACGCCCACATCCACTCCCTTTGCTCATCATCCAATGGTTCAATTGAGTCTAAGCACATCGCCTTCCTGATTTGGTGTGCGGCGAGGCTCGATCCCGCACCCTCCCTTTGGTTGAAGTGTGCTAACTGCTACGCTATAAGCACAGATGGTCGCAGTTATGAATTAGGCAGGTTCGCTTGTCAGCCGTTGGATGGAGATCCAACGGCTGATCTTGATCTTCCTTGATGAGCCGCGGTCGAGGAGCGATCGACGTGGCATGCTTGTACCACAAGGCATGGGAAGAGTGCATCAGTGATTGGGGTGCGGTGAGGGGCGGCTGTGATGGCACCACATGGCACCATCATGGTCGTCCATCTTCCTTGCTTTGTAGAAGGTGCTGTAGGCCTCTGATTGGGATAATTTTTATGTCATTGGCTTGTGATCGCTAATTCGAATCCATCAATGTGGTCGGATTTTACATTTAAGGCTTGGATTTCTATCATCTTGCTTCTTGGCCTCCGTTCTTCTATGGATTGCACGTGATGCTACGGTTGTCTGATCATGATGATTTTGGAAGTGTTGGACTCTCGTCGTCGTCCTGATCAAATCTGTAAGGTCAGATTTATCAATTGCGGCCTTGGATCATCTATAATCAATTTTGTCTCTCTTTTAAAGCATAAATTGGAAATATTATCTATAAGGCTATTAAACTAACTAATATGCAAATTATGATGCTTATAGATGCATTGTTCCTAAGTTATGCTAGAATCTAACTTAATTAAGGTAGATTAGGTCATATGATTGCTGTGCAATCAATGAACGACCTTGACTCAAAGTATAAAAGAAAAATATCTACGTGAGTTTCGTTAAAACAAATATTTTTGATCGAGAGTTTAGCACAACTATACTACAAATTTGACGAATTTCAAAACACATGCTGAAAGCACTTGTCAAATGGCACCATTGCCGAGGAAGCAACGAGCGAGCTTTTAGATTTGGATTTGCTTAACATCTTTGTGTTTTGATTGTAGGGTCAAGACGAGGATCTATGTACACATCGACCTGTGGTGAAGACCACAGGTATTTGTTCTTCATCATCTATTTTGCTGCTTTCTTTGGTTAAATATATATAAATCAAATTCAAATTTTTGGATTTGAATTTACAAAAAAAATCTCTCTTTGTTTGGTGTATGTTTGGCTTGGAAATTACTTAAAATACACCAACTCTATATTTGGAAACTTGGCCTAAAATTGATTGTGATTTTCAAAAAGTAATTGCCGTCAAATTAGGAATCCAAAAATCTCGGGATTTGGTTTGACATTAGGGTTTCAAACTAGCTTTCCATTGCCACCTTTTATGAAGAAGAACAGTTTGCACATTGATTTTATCTAACTTTAGACATTGATTCTGACCTCTATGTAAATTAGATTGATTTGAAATTTATGGCATTAGAAAGCCATTGAAACCTAGTTTTTTCTGTAAGTTTTAAAGAATTTTGGATTTATTTTTTACTATTTCAAATTGAATTAATCGTAGGGGTTCCATCTAGCCTGTTTGACCCCCTGCACCTAAAAGTTCATAATAAATTGTTTGAAATAGTAAAAATTTCAAAAAAATACTCCTTGGAATCCCAACTAAAATAGGAATCAGTGTGTCAAATTTCAAACCATTCTAACAGTGATCTTATCTTATGGAGTGTCTTAAAATCTGATCTAGGTTTGCAAGTGTTAATTTCATATAAATAAAACATCAAACCCTGATTATAGTGTTTGGTTAGATCAAAAATCCGATTTTCAAAAATTTGTGTAGCATTATTTACACATCCTGAAATCACAAAATTTTTATTGTACATAGCCTTTCTAATTGGCTTTCATTTGGTATCTGTCTAAAGCCCTAATTCTCAATATATTTTCTACATTAATTCATTTAGTAAAGGTGGGTTAGAACTATCCAGAGTGACTGATCAATCAACTTTGGAGAATTCTTCCGCCTCTACACAACTCAGATTAATATGAAATTAGTGGCATTTAAAATCTTATTAAATCTACTATCTACAGTAAGATTTCCAGAAATTTTGGATATTGTTTGATTGGCTCTCTATCTACTTGTTTGAGATACAGTCAATTTGCCCTAATTGATCACTAGTCACTATTAAACCTATATAAAATTAGGGAAATCATTAAAAATAAGGAAAAAATATTTTGGTCAACCTGACCTGGTGTGTGAATAGTGATTAGCCCATAGTTGTGGGCTATTTAAGTATTTAAGTGCCTACACATTAGGTTAATTCTAACATTTGTTTAGTATAAATTAGGATTTAAATAGATTAATTCATAGTTTTAATCTAATTACATAATCCATACATTGCATTCATATCTTAAGTGCATTTAGAATTAGCTTAAAATAGCATTCATCTAATTAGATAACCAATTAGGTATATTATTTTTATTAACATAGAAGTTGAGGGTCTATACATAAATAACCCTAATATTTTAATAATATTTTCTTTATTCGTCTTCTTTCAGAACGGCTGGCTGCCGCTCCAACGCCCGGGTGATGTAGTGAAGGAGCCATTCAAGGGGGAGCAGATACGGTGGATCTGGTCGGCAGCTGATTTCAAATTTGTTCAGGCCACTACAAAAGGAGCACGGAGGCAGCCGAGCTCAGAAGGCCTCCGCCACCGACCCACCACTGTGCGGAGAGAACCTCTCTCTTCCACTCCATACTGCCGGCCTCTACCGTGGCGGCGAGTCTCCACCACCGTGGGCGTGTGGTGTGACAGGCCACACCGCCATCCGGAGCTCGCCTGCATTACCGTGAGCACATTAGCGTGCAACTCCCTCGCCGTCGTCGCAGACCACCACCACCGAGCTACTGATCAGCCACCCTCTCAGTAACTTAAGACGTCTGGGAATTTTCCCAGACGTCTGAAGTTACCCGCTCACCTCCACTTCCTCAGCCTGCACTCTCCAACCGGCCACCAGACCGCCTGCACCCTCCACTGCTCACCGGCTGCAGACCTGCGCACGCCTGCAGATCAGCCCGCGCTCTCCTCCAACGCCTGCAGACCAGCCTGCAGCATCCTCCAACAGCCGCCTGCAGCTTCCACCGCACACTCCAACCGCTTGCAGCTTCCACCGCGCCAGCGCCCTCCGCAGACCCTCCGCCCACGCCAGCTTCCACCGCACACGCCAACCGCCTGCAGACCACCGCGCAAGCACCCTCCTGCAGACCATCGCCCACGCACAAACGCACGCCCTCCGCAGACCCTCCGCGCGCCCATGCACAACCGCCTGCAGACCGCCCAACCGACCACCGCGCACGCCAGCCGCACACGCCAGCCGCAGCAGTGCCCACGGCAGCGGCAGTAGCCACCCCCGCAGCAGCAGCAGGCGGCGGACTTCACGCCAACAGGCTGCGCAAGCTGCCGGCTGGAGCACCTCCGCCGGAGCTCGTCCGGCCACCTCCGACCGCTGCGCGACTCGCCGCCACCACCGATTCGAAGCCCTTGATCCAAGGGACCTCCTCCGAGCTTCCCGCGCCCGGCCATCGGCTCCTCGTCGCGCAAGACAACGGGGAAAAATTCCTCTGTTTTGCTACAGTAAAACATTAATTAAAATTTACATTTTCTGCCATTGCCACATTTTAATCATATTCTATTGACTCTGCATTGCGGAAAATATCCTGTAGTTTCTCATAATTGCCATTTCAGCATTGTTTCTTGCTTAAACCTTAATCTAAAGGCAATCTTGGCTTGGTTCTTGTCCAAATTGACTACAAACAAACATTTTTAAGTGGCGCGAATTTTAATACGTTATTGCCTCCCTGTGGATATGACCCGCTCCTCTGCGAGTGGTTATTTCTTGTTAAAAATTGATTAGTCGATTTTTCCACCACATTAAACTACAAACGACTTAAAAGCGAAAGATCGACCGGTGAAATGGCGCCGTTGCCGGGGAGGCAACAGACGCAATAATTTCGCCTAATTTTATTTTCATTATTTGTCAATTGCACAGAGATTTGACCATCTATTATTTTCTTTTCTGTGCGAGAAATTTTGTGCAAGAATCAGCCACTGTGAGAGGTGACCCTTGACGTCGCCAGACGAGAAGTGGACAAGCAATTTTGAAAGGAGGAGAAGGACGAGGACGCGACGGACACCATTGTATTTAATCGCTAATTTAATTAGAATAGAATTAAGACTGAAGACTTAATTTTTCATTACAGTTAGTTTGAAACCCTTGTTCTGGGGTAAATTTTGAGGGGTTTGTTCCCCGATTTTGTTTTGGACCCGTGTTGGGTAATTTTTGGGAGCCTGTTCCCTTTTCTTTAGATTTAGGTTTTTTTTTTTATTATTTCTTTTATTTGCTTGTGCATAAGTAGTTCTAAAAAAAATAGAAAAAGAAAAAAAATGAGCTGCCTGCTAGAAGATGCCTGCCCTAGGACGAACCATTTAGGTCTGTATGAGCAGCCTCTAGATTTGCTTTTCTGCATTGCGTGCATTTTTGCATCGAAGATCGCTGGAGGCAAGGTACGCATTCTCTTACTTTGCATCCTATTTTTGATCACGCATTGCATTTGGGATTTAATGCGAAGACCACCTAATCTGTACTGAATAAATCTAACAAGTGGTCACATATTTTCTTTAGAAAAAGGACTAATTAAAGGAAGGACATTTTAAAAACTAAGGATTTCATTTTCAAACTTGGCGTGCGATTCAAAGTTCAAAATCTTTTACGGTGTATGCACACTTATTTCACTTGCACCACGGCACGCTTCTAGACACTCCTTAGGTTTGGAAATACTAGGACAAGAGCCCTCCTTTCGTTGGATTCTGAAGTGTTCGGAACTTGAGATCAAAGGTTTTGTAAATCCAAAGAGGGGGATACCCTGTCACGGATTTTTGGGGGTAGTTGAGGAGCACTGCGAAAGCACAGCTTCAAAGGAAGGCTTAGGCCTACTTGCATCCCTCGATCTTCCGTCTTTGGATTTACTTGACCATTTGAGATTTAGGGAAGAACACCTAAGCTCCAACTAGGTCTTTTTAGGCGAGCCGTAGGTCGACAATAGGCGCGTAAATTGATTGAACAAATTGTATTGTCACCTGCAATCTGACTTAAAATCAAAAGCCTAAATTGGGAAAGACCTAAAAGGTCCTTTTTGAATTGTGTCTTGCTTGGGGAATTCTGATTGAAGTGTGAGTTAGAATGGACCACATTGATTTTCATCCTTTCACATCTTGCCCACACCCTCACCCCCACTCTGCATCCTTCGATCCCAGACGCCGAGATGGTCCATTCCTTGATGGACATAATGACAATCATTGGGATCCGTTTTACTCCTATTATAGGAGTATTGGCCTAGTTAAGCCCCAAATTAGTGAGCAGAACTCAGGAGCGGGATTTGCTTTGCCCAATATCTCACATACCAAAGAAATACCCAACCCACCCTCCCTGAAAACTTATAATGGTTGGACAAACACTCCTGGGTACTATAAGCCTGAGCCTGACTTCTCTTATGATAGAAATGACCTCTCCTCTTTGAAGATGGAAATACAGAAAATGCAAAATGAAATGAGTGAATTGTTAGGAGAATCTTTGAGAGCAGGCCAACAAGAAAGAGATGAAATTAGCCACCCAATCTGCCCCATTGACGATGACGTACACCCCTCTACAATAGATGCATCTCCCGTGGGAAAGCTACACTTTAAGTTGAAGGGAAATTCTGGGGAGAATAGCTACTTTTCGAGGATCGATTTTGAAACCTCCCCATTAGATGACACTTCCTTGAGAGATCTACACTTTAGGTGGGAGGAAAAAACACATGAAAGTAGCTATGCATTGGATGAAGAATGGTGGCAACCCGAGGAAGATGATGATAAGGTTGAGTATCCACCTGAATTATATTGGAGTCAAAAGAAGGGAATGATGGTACCATTGGAAGACCTCGACCCAGATGATAGTATTTTCGTGACATTTGATGAAGTGGGTCAAAGTCAAGTTGTTAATCCTACCCTCCCTTCTGATCACGATATGGAACTCAAACCCACCCTTAGGGAACCTAACCCTAAAGAAATTGACCTATCTGAGGAGTCTGATGTAACCAATGTAAATAATTTACCTCAGATAGAGCACCCTAGGGGATCTGCTGAGATATTAAATGATTCTAGACCTCGGGTACATGATGAATTGTGTGATGAGGAGGAAGACGAATTATATGAGGAACCTACATTCAAGATTTGGAGTGACACTAAGGGTGATTATGTCTTATTTGAAGAGTTAGCCCCTGAGGATGTCACAAATTTGATCAAATTAGGTTTCCTTGGCACACCCATTGATGATATTTCTCCTCATGATAAAATGATGGAAAATTTGGAAGCAATTTCTAAGATTTATGTGGATTCACATATAGACTCCGGGGAAGATTTGAGTAAAGAACAAAAACCTGGGGATGACATTGATAGGATAATCCCTAGATCTGTTGCTTCCAACCTGCCTTCATTCACTTCGAAGTCACCCTCTGATTCACTTATATCTGAAAGCGAAATTGTGACTCCTGATGAAGAGCAGGAAGATCCACGTGATGGTGCAAGGAATGCTAGGGATGAAATTGAGGATTTAGAAAGAGTGTTTGGGATGGACACCAAGCTGATTAAACCCAACCTAGATCTTATGGCCATCCCACAACCTCGTAACTTGGACACCCTAGACGATCCTTGCCTTAGAGAATTGCTCATTTTTGTTCTGACTAGGGGGCTTAACAGACCAATATTTTCTGTAATGGAGTATCGGGTATGGATTGATGATTTCTTTAGTCAGTCCATTACCCTGGGGGTTTATCTCTATACCATTCCTTCCCCATTCTTTTTGGAGGATCCTTGTCATCCTACCCCTACCCCTTTGGAGGTTATTTTAACTGTTTATCCTTTAGAACCTCTTCTGGTGACCTAGGAAGATTTCATTCCCATTTTAGTTGGGCGAGCATTTGCTATCGGGATTCATCATCAGCTCGCCAACATCCTAGGTTACCTATTTTCTAGGCCAACTTTGCTTTGCTCATTTTTAGGGCCTATTTCTGCAATTCTTGAACCTGATTTGCAGGTTCTTCGGCTATTCAGCCCAGCTTTGACCCAGGTAATATCCTTCTATGCAATGAGGACATTGCAGATTTTAGGCATGGGGGGGTGTACTTGGGGATATACATAGCATAATTGCATACAGTTGTACATATAAAAAAAAAAAAAAGTTTTGAGCTTAACTGGCTAAGTCCTGCATTCTTAAGCAAATCAGAACTCTAGCGTAGACTAAATTAATTCTAGGGTCAAACTTTAGAAGCTAAATAAGCTACTAGCTTTAGACCTTTAGGGTCCTTTGTGGACTTAAAAACTTAAGTAGGAGTTAAGTTGCGGACCATTCTTCAAGAGGTTGAGGAAGGGAAGCTAGGGTTTGAGTTAAAAGGTGGGGTAGTACCTGGAGTCTTATTCTACCTTTTGGTTTACGGGTCCTTGTAACCCAAGCATCCAAATTTTTCACACTTGGTCTGGTAATTAACCTAATTTCTGAAAAGAGATTTGGTTCTCTTAGTTTTGGCTTAAGAGAGGCTTGAAAACACATTTTGATTGGAAGAGTTCCCGCCGCAGGAGAGGTCGAGTATATACTCACCTTGAGGATGCGATGATAACATATTACCTCCTCGGCGCTTGTCTCTTAGGATATCCATCCTACTGGGGGCATGTAAGCGCATTGCGCGGTTCAGGTACCATGGGCGGCTCTATCTCGAAGTGCCGATTGCCATAGGCCTGAATTCGCTTAAGAAATCCATGGGCGATACTATCCCGAAGTGTCGATTGCCAGGAGTTCTTGGGGTCGTTATGGGCGGTGCTATCTTGAAGCATCGAAAGCCAGGCACCCTTCGAGGTATGGTAATGGGGACAATGAATTCGACACAGACCGTGTTGATAGCTGATCTGAGGTTAGACTTAGAAGAATCAAACAAACAAAAAAAAAAAAAAGAGGGTGTATATATAAAAAAAATTTTCCTTTAACTCAAATAACTCGGACCAATGCACAAGCACGGATGCTTTAATCTCAGGGATCAATAAACTTTAGGGTAGAGTCGGAAATCAGGGAAACTTGTGCTTGCAACTTGTCTTTAGCCGACCTAGTCTGTAACTTAGCAACTACTTAGGAACCTTGGGTTTAGAACCTGAACTTAATATGCTTCTGAAGGAAGACTAAGTGAGTTGACTAGTCTACTTAGAGTGCTAGGTTTCGCTTAATTTTGCTAGGGATTAGCAAAAACTAGGCATGGGGGTATTTGATTAGCCCATAGTTGTGGGCTATTTAAGTATTTAAGTGCCTACACATTAGGTTAATTCTAACATTTATTTAGTATAAATTAGGATGTAAATAGATTAATTCATAGTTTTAATCTAATTACATAATCCATACATTGCATTCATATCTTAAGTGCATTTAGAATTAGCTTAAAATAGCATTCATCTAATTAGATAACCAATTAGGTATATTATTTTTATTAACATAGAAGTTGAGGGTCTATACATAAATAACCCTAATATTTTAATAATATTTTCTTTATTCGTCTTCTTTCAGAACGGCTGGCTGCCGCTCCAACGCCCGGGTGATGTAGTGAAGGAGCCATTCAAGGGGGAGCGGATACGGTGGATCTGGTCGGCAGCTGATTTCAAATTTGTTCAGGCCACTACAAAAGGAGCACGGAGGCAGCCGAGCTCAGAAGGCCTCCGCCACCGACCCACCACTGTGCGGAGAGAACCTCTCTCTTCCACTCCATACTACCGGCCTCTACCGTGGCGGCGAGTCTCCACCACCGTGGGCGTGTGGTGTGACAGGCCACACTGCCATCCGGAGCTCGCCTGCATTACCGTGAGCACCTTAGCGTGCAACTCCCTCGCCGTCGTCGCAGACCACCACCACCGAGCTACTGATCAGCCACCCTCTCAGTAACTTAAGACGTCCGGGAATTTTCCCAGACGTCTGAAGTTACCCGCTCACCTCCACTTCCTCAGCCTGCACTCTCCAACCGGCCACCAGACCGCCTGCACCCTCCACCGCTCACCGGCTGCAGACCTGCGCACGCCTGCAGATCAGCCCGCGCTCTCCTCCAACGCCTGCAGACCAGCCTGCAGCATCCTCCAACAGCCGCCTGCAGCTTCCACCGCACACGCCAACCGCCTGCAGCTTCCACTGCGCCAGCGCCCTCCGCAGACCCTCCACCCACGCCAGCTTCCACCGCACACGCCAACCGCCTGCAGACCACCGCGCAAGCACCCTCCTGCAGACCACCGCCCACGTACAACCGCACGCCCTCCGCAGACCCTCCACGCGCCCACGCACAACCGCCCGCAGACCCTCCACACGCCAGCCGCAGCAGTGCCCACGGCAGCGGCAGTAGCCACCCCCGCAGCAGCAGCAGGCGGCGGACTTCACGCCAACAGGCTGCGCAAGCTGCCTGCTGCAGCACCTCCGCCGGAGCTCGTCCGGCCACCTCCGACCGCCGCGCGACTCGCCGCCACCACCGATTTGAAGCCCTTGATCCAAGGGACCTCCTCCGAGCTTCCCGCACCCGGCCATCGGCTCCTCGTCGCGCAAGACAACGGGGAAAAATTCCCCTATTTTGCTACAGTAAAACATTAATTAAAATTTACATTTTCTGCCATTGCCACATTTTAATCATATTCTATTGACTCTGCATTGCGGAAAATATCCTGTAGTTTCTCATAATTGCCATTTCAGCATTGTTTCTTGCTTAAACCTTAATCAAAAGGCAATCTTGGCTTGGTTCTTGTCCAAATTGACTACGAACAAACATTTTTAAGTGGCGCGAATTTTAATACGTTATTGCCTCCCTGTGGATACGTCCCGCTCCTCTGCGAGTGGTTATTTCTTGTTAAAAATTGATTAGTCGATTTTTCCACCACATTAAACTACAAACGACTTAAAAGCGAAAGATCGACCGGTCAAATAGTACCCAAAAATTGGGATCATTTTGATACTGTTTGCATACCTTTCAAACTGAACCTTATTGACAGTGGGTGAATTTTCACAACTAGAAAAAGCATAAACCCTAGGTGTTTCACATTAGGGTTTAATTTTAGAAACACAAAACAAACTTGTTTGAGCCTAATTTTGGTGTGGTTGCAAAATAAGTGGGGATTTTCTTTGATTGGTTGTCTACCCTCTCACCTACTTGAATTGAAACTGAGTATATTTCAACTTAGGCAACCACTTAGGTCTATTTCACTTAGTAGTGGTGCATTAGGACCATTGTTTTCTTTGGTTGGGTCACACCACTTCTACCTTGTTGGCCTTAAAATCATCATCTAGACCTATCTGATATTAGAGTTTCCACATCAAGGTAAAGCACATTTGCATTCCATACTTAAAGGAAATTCATAAAACAAATTGGGACTTGCAAAACCTGTTGTGTGCTTCACTACAACCATGTTTGAATTGACTTAAACAAGGAAACCCTAAAAGAAATTAATACAAGCACTTGAACCATAAAATCCACTACACCAATTAAAGCTTGTATTGCAAATCCTTTGTTTATGCACTTCATACTGCTGAATCTAATTTTAAGGGAAACAGCCCCATAACGCCCAATCACATTCCAAGAGCACTTCAAGCCCAAGCCTAAAACTAAGTAAGTGTGCCCTAGATAGGTCTAACTTACTTGGTAACCGAAGTTTAATTGGGTGAAAATCAAGGCCTTATCTATTTGGAATAACTGGTGACAAGAAAGGTCGGTGAGGTAATCGCGTTAACCTCTAGTGGTGTCTCGCCATGCAGGTGTTCTAGGGGGTCCCACCCTTCTGGACAACCAAGTAATTCAAGGGTTAGTTTAACCCAAGTCCATTTCATGGTGCCAGGTTTAGGTCCATTTAGGGTATACAATTTAGGGCTAGCTTGTTTGCTTGATTTGGGGCTTTCTCTCATTCTAGGCCTTTGCCTTATTTTCACTAGCCCCTTGTAGCTAGTTGTGTCCTCTTGAGGAAGACCTTCTCTTATCTCTATTCTCTTCTTTTCTCGAATATCCATGAACCCATATCATCCTTTTACCCTCAGGGTTCTCCCTCTCCCAACCCAGCCATGATTCCGACTCCTCCTAGTTGGGAGACTCATCCTTAGCAGCTAGGATATGATTATTCTCATGCTCCGTATCCCCCAGCTCATTTAGAACCTGACCTCATGAATCCAACCCTTATTTAGATTGGAACCAAGTGAAGGCCATAGTTGCTGAATTCTGGGAGTGTAATAGGAATTATATAGATCAATGTGCCCCTCCTGGAGCAAATTAAGAAATGCTAGGCACAATCTCAATCTTATCACTCCTCCCAGGAATAAGAGACCTGGATTACCCAGCTTAGTGGATCTGGTGACACATATTTTGGATCAACTAGCTACTCTACTGACTCTTGCTACCCTGGTGAGGCATCTTGGACTCCGCCAACCCAGAAGGCACCCTTGGACCTACTTCATGATTTGGGTAGATCACTTGGGGAATGCACCATTTCTGATACACCTATGCTAGATGATATATCACTTAAGAATTGGAACAATGGATCACAAGTACAAGACCACACATCAGGTTCTCAATCAACTCCCTCTATAGTCAGTCCCACTCAGGGTGATACACCCTTTGATTCATATCCTGATTCATATGACCCTGGGTGGAGAGACAATCTTGATCTTTCATGGCCACCACAAAGATCGACTCAGACTGAATATCAATCTAGGCCAGCCCAGTACTCCACTCAATCCACTTTAGGGCAACCATCTAGTCCAACCCAACCCACAACCACCCTTGAGGATATCATGAACCTTGCTTTAGACTTTGACAAGAAAAATGAAGAAGGGCTGATTAATTTGGAAAATCAAGTGAAATCTCAAGGGGTCCAAATCAGGAGACTTCAAGAATCATTTTATCCTTGTATGCATACTCCTCTTCACTCTTATTCTCCACCTATTCTTCCAACCCGTCCTCCAATTTATCATATGTGCCATTGTGTAGGTGCCAATTCTTTGCCTTCTAAAAGAAAGGGGAAAGCTAAGAGCCCACCTAAATGATCTGATTCGGGCTCAACCAAAAATCTTAAGACCAAACTTACATCCAGCTCTGACTCAGACTCTAGGGACAAAAAGAATAAAAAGGCTTCCGAAGTTGATTTGACCTATTTACCTTTTCCTAGGACCTTAAAAGAAGAGCCACAAGAAAAGAAAAAGACTTGCACACCTAAAGAAGTGGTTCTATCTGCTAACTGGTTGGGCATGTTTCGCATGTTAGAAATCAGGGTTACAAGTAACTCGTTATCCTAGTTGCAAAACACGTCGATCAGATAAAATTTATACTAAAACTCCACGGGAGTCCCAAGTCAAACACAGGGAGGTGATGTTTACTTTAACTGAAAACCACTCCTCGATTTGTTTCTTTTTGGTATTTTAGGGTTTTGTTATTTTTTTGTATTTTTGTGAGAAGAAAACAAGCAATCTAATCATAAGATAGAGATGGAATGAAAATGGTATAGATATCACCTCAATGTCTATTACAATCAACTATGAAAGCTTAAAAAGAGAGGGGGGTGAGAGGAAATCTCCCTAATCGGCTGTTCGGCAAGATGATGGTGCCTGGTGGAAGCTAGGATGAAGGAGGTGAGGAGCGGGATGATGGAGGTGAGATGCAGGAGGATGTCGGTTAGAGGAAAGCTTCGGCATGGCTCCAGAATGGAGGTGAGAAGATGAAGGTGATCTGCTACCAGAATGGAGGTGGGAGGACGGCTTTAAGGCAACCTATGAATGGGGATGCGAAGATGGATGAATATTTGGTGAAGCAGAGGCTTGCTACACTAATAGGAGCCTTGGGAGCTTGAGAACGAGCTCTAATGGAACGTTGGTGGGTTTGCTAAAGCTTAGTAGTATGTGGGAGTAGAGTAGGTAGAGATGGCTTGGAAGGGAGGGGGTGTAGGTCCTTTTATAGTGGAGGAGAAGAGGCAAAAATAGGTATGGGACCATTAGTGACATCCAGGCCGTTGCTGGAAGCATCGTTGTAGGTAGCTCATCCCGCTCTTGCCCGCTCATGCCCACAGCTGGCTTTGCTGGCATGCGAAGAATTAGCGATGGTTGTAAGCATCACTGTAGGTAGCTCATGCATCGTTGGCATGTGTTATCCTCGCCTTTGCCGCGTGCGCATACACTCACGTGTTGGTGCTGTGCTATGCGCATGCATGCCTCGACGCGTGCGTGCGTCTACGCTGTTGCGTGCGTGCGATGGCACATACATGCACTAGGAATCCTGGGCTACGCCACGTGGCGCAATCTGGGCCATCCATCTTCTTTTCGTTGTAGGGGCTACTACAGAGGTCGGATTGGGTAGATTTTTGCACCGCTAGGCTGTGATTGTCAACTCGAATCCATCAGCGTGGTCAGATTTGTCATTTGAGGCTCCGAATTATGTCATCTCGTCCCTTGGCTGTTGATCTTCCTCGGACTATGTATGATGCTACGGGACTCCGATCAAGGCGATTTCGGAGGTGTTGGACTCCAATCATCGTCTTGATCAGATCCGTATGGTCAGATCATCAATTCAAGGCTCTGAAATAAATATCCTTCTCTCCTAACCACAAAAAGGTCGCAATTAACCTAAATTATATACAACTACTCTAAATGCATAATGATGCATGCTATGCAATATTTATAACATGAAATGCAAATCTAAGCATAGGAACATGCATGAATAGGCATTTTACCCTCATAAATATGTTTACATCATACCCCCTTGCCTATCTTTTGTTAGCCCTAGTAAAATTAAACTATATACTATGTATAAAAGCAGAATTAGGATTATATCGCTTAGGCCTAAGTGGTTTATTAACAATAGAAAATTTCAACTAAGGTCCTAAACCACGAAAACTCAATAGTACCCAGGTGCCTGCCAAAATGTAGACCGCCCAAGTCCTCACCTTATTTGAAAAGGGAAGATACATTTTCTTATTGTTTTTCTTCTTTTCTAATTTTTTTGTACTTTTGGAGTTTGAGAGTTCCGGGATAACCTTTTATGGCTACCCGACCTGCCTAAGACTCGAAAAGGATTCTAAGTGCTAAGCATCTTGTGAAAATAGTGAAAGACTCACTAGGCAGCCGTTAAAACGGACTTCGAGTTTCTACAACCCTAGGTGACCTTGCTTAGAGGTTTATCTTTTCGAATGGAGCTTTCTCCCTATTTCTTTTATTTATGGGGTTAGCACAATGGCAAACCCAGTGTATATCCCTCCGGTTTATTCTACTCTCCCGCTTCTTCCCTAAGTGTTTTAGGAATTATTGTGCATTTTTTTTGTGAGTTGGGTTCTGGATAACCGACCGATGAGCTATTACTACCGACAACTTGCTAGCCATACTCGTGCAATGAAGTGTGGTTTTATTTATTTTTTTATTTTCTCCTTTTTCTATTTTTTTCTCTATATTTTCTTTTCTTTTCTTTCTTTTTTTTTCTTTTCTTTTTTTTATTTTAAGTAGGTGGCTTTCCTGATCCAAGATTTACCTAAAGGCAGTATAATGAAAATGGTCTTGTGACTGGGCTCTAGACAACAGGCCGATGAGCTATTATCACCGACAACTTGCCAGTCATACCACCCTAGATAGTTCATTAGTTACCCAATTTTCGAAGAAATCGTCGAAAAGTGAGTGCAGAAAAATGTGTGTAGTTGCTTAAGCTTAAAGTCCCCCCAAATCAAAGGGCGAGTTCATAAGTCGCATACTTATCATCCCAATTTATTAGCCAAATTTAAAATGAATTTGAATTGACAAGGACTCGAGACTAAGTCCACATTTGAGTGGACACCTGGGCTAATTAAGCCTGAAGACCTGAAGAGTCAAAGTGTTTAGGTCCTCTCGTATCATTTCCTAAAGTTAATAACTACCAAATGCCTAAGTTTTCTTTTCCTAATTTCTTTCTTTTCATATCTTTTTCAAATCTTCAGTTTTTTTTATAACAATCAAATAACAAGAAATTACTGTTATAGTTTACAAAAAGGTTATAAAATATGTCCACCCCCCCATGCTTAGCTATAGCAATGTCCTCATTGTAAAAAATGAAAGCATGTAGAAGTGGAAGAATAGCACCTGGTTTCCGTGAGCCTCTGGTCAGCTTGGAACAGTCTTTACATGTGTTGAGTTTAGTGCCTTCAGCTAGGCGAGGTCCTAAATAAAAGAATAACTAAACATTGAGGCCACAACAACACAGTTTTCGAGCCCCAAGGTATAGGTCCTGGAGAGTGAAAATGGGCTTGCCAAAGAGATGAACAATGAAAGTGGCAAGCTGGTGGTGCAGGGAGAGCCCAAATGGTCTCCAATAGGAGTTTTGTTGATTTATTACAGAGGAAGTGTGGTTGGGTATAAAATTTGTGCAATGGTTGGGTGAAAAAGGACGATGAGGGTTTTGTGATGTGCTGGGGATTTGTGGGTACTCTAGAATACCTAATGTTTGAAGAGTTCTTCCCTAATGTTCAATTTCATCCTCACACTCTAGGTTCTTAAACCAACCATCTTGATCCTCAAAATTCCAACCCACAATTTGGACCTCAAACTCTAAGCATTCAGGACAAGGATGTTGTTGGGTTTTATCTTGATCATGTGAATCATCCAACAAATTTTTGATTTCATGTATATCTTCCTCATCCTGCGTTGCTACAATTGGTCGCATTTTTGTTTTGTCCTTAATTATTTCTGCAACCGTGTGATCTTCTTCTCGAGTTTGGGTTGAGTTGGCCATTAAAAAGTTGTCTAATGTATGTATGGCCATTACTTCCTCTATTCTACCAAGCTCCTCCATCGAACCACACTTAATTTTATTCTTCTTTGAGACCTCAAAAATATTGAATCGATTTATCTTATCCCCTAAGGCAATTTGTATATTTCCCAATTCACAATCAATCCTCACCTTGGCAGTAGCCAGGAAAGGTCTTCCCAAAATAATCAGGGTGTGGTTGAGCTGTTTTGGGGTTTCCATGTCCAAGACCATGAAATCAGCAAGGTAATGCAAATCATTAACCTTGACTAAAACATCCTTCAAAATACCCCTTGGCTTTGTAATGGATCTATCGGCTAACTGCAAGGTTATGTTAGTGTGTTTCTGGTAGCCTAGACCCAATTCCATGTGCAGTGAGGTGGGGATCACGTTAATGGAAACACCCAAGTCGAGGAGGGCCTGGTCAGAATTAATGCTTCCTATTGTGCAGGAAATTAGCTGGGTTCCCAAGTCTTGCTTCTTAAGAGGTAGCTCATTTAGGATTGGTGTGCTTGTGTTATCAAACAAAACTACTCTCCTATTGATTTCAGATTTCGCTCTACACCTTTCTTTATATGCATTCAGTAAACCTATGGTGTAGGCGGGGATTGATCTGATAGCTGCGAGGAGTAAAATGATTGTCAATTTGAAAGCCTGAAATAAGGACATCATTTCCTCCAATTTCTCCTCTGACTTTTTTTGTTTGCCATACAACAACAGCATACTCCTGAATCAGACTCTGATGTTTTGTTGATCACATTCTTAGTTGGGAGTTTGGAATTCTTGTTACGGGGCCTAATGGGGTTGACATGGGGTTGGGTAGGTCCCTTGTGTCTACTACCACTCCTCAAGGTGATGGTGTTTGCCGTGGCAAAAATGCTGTTGGTTAGTGCCTTGGGGAGGGTTGGGCAAAACTGGAGGCTTTCAATTGATTATGGTGGGAACTTAGTTTTCTCTAGGCGGGGCTGAGGTAGCTTGATAGATAGCATGAGCTTGAGCATGCGACTCCCCATCATTACCAAACCCTTGAGGCCCAGCGCCTCGATTCTGAACATTCCTTGCGTTTGGTATAGATTGTGATGGTAGAGATCGGGGTTGTCGGTTATTTGTACTAAGTTCGGATTGCAAGGTGTCTAGCGAAGTTTTCATCTGTTGCATGAGCTGGAGCATTGACCCTTGCATTTCTACCATTTTTAGGTTTAAGTCAGCCTACTCGACGGGTTGTTGAGCATTCCACATTGGCTAATTAACCTGATTCAGGGGCAATTGAGTATATACATGACCTTGACCCATTGGTTTTTGTGGTACATAGTTGGGTCGATATTGGGTCTGCTGCCCTTGATCTTTCCAAGAGAAGTTAGGATGATCTTTCCAAACAGAATTGTAAAAATTCGAATAAGGGTTGGACCTAACATTCTCTTACACAACATGAACATCCTCATAAGATGAGGATGAAGAAGGATCAGAAAGACTGGGATCAAAGGCCACAGTTTGGAACCCATAAGGTTCAAAGAAGAGTTGGCTCGAAGGTCGAGCTGGCTCTAGTTGGTTCACAAACTCTCGTCCCGTAGGAGCTTGTGAGGAATGGAATTCCAATCCCTGGGATTGAGTGGATCTAGAAAAATTGGAGTTTCCGGACATCCACTCTTATCTAATCTATTGAAGATCAATTTCATATCAGATGTATGAGACTCTTAGACCTCATTGGCATTTGATCTAATTTGTTGGGATCGGTTGAATGTTTCCATGGAGGCGTGGTTTAAAGAATTTTCGCTCATTTCCTCAAACAAATCATACATGCTATCTGCGTCCTTGTTGAGGAAATTTCCTCTACAAGAAGCATCCACATGATTACGGAGTTGATCATTTAACCAGTGATAAAAAACCTGCATAAGTTGCCATTTAGTCACCTCATGGTGTGGATACTTCCGCAATAGATCCTGGAATCTCTCCCATGCCTCATGAAATGGTTCCCCCTACCGCTGGGCAAAAGTGGTAATTGCCCATCGCAATGCATTGGTTTGCCCAATTGGGAAGAATTTCTTCAGGAAGGCCGATTTCAAAGCTATCCAGGTAGCAATCGGTCTCCCAATGGTACGATACCAATGTGCGGCCTTATCCCTGAGTGAATGGGGGAAAATCCTCATGAGCATCTATTCTTCATCCACATTCCGCGATTTGGTGGTCTAAACCAGAGTGATCAAGTCTTCCAAATGTTGGAATGGGTCCTCTGAGCCAAGCCCGTGAAAGTGTTTAATTAGACTCAAAACCTAGGGCTTGATCTCAACATCTCCGGTGGGAATCACAACGTCGGGACGATCCTCATAATTTGAAGGATCATAAAAATCCTTCAAGGGTCGAGCACTCTGACCATTCATTCGTTGGAACCATTACTGCATCTACTGCAATTCTTCCAACTACCTCTGAATCAGCTCTTGCTGGTTCGAGAGTGAGGGAGGTGGTTGTTGATCAGCCATGGGATCTGCTTGGCTAAAGCTCAACCTCCGCCTCTAGGAATGGTCTAAAGGTCCTTCCAATCTAGGGTTCAATGACCTCCTTCCAAGCATACACTGGAAGGAAGTTAGAAGGATGGGGAGAAGGGACCCTACAGCACAAAAATACAAGCCTATCCTTAGGTTGGGTAGCCTAAAGGTCTATAGACTCTCAGAATTCATCCTAAGACTATGGACGATTTACTCTACTTATGTCTAGGCAATCCAACTTGTTAGAAGGAGGGACTGGGGAGAAGGTTCTTCCTTTGGCTTGTGCCTTCGGTTCGTAGTGTACCCCCCAGCCGCAGTCGTTTGACGCTACTCCCCTAGCTAGACATCAGATTGACTAGTAGATGTAGGTTAATCATGAATAATCTCAGTCTGGATCCCGTAGAGCGAACCAGTCTTTAAGGCCAACGTCTACTAAATTTTAGTTAGGCTTGGGACAATGGTGCTTCTGGAATGTGATGGGGCCTTAATGGGTTGTGCCCTTAATGATTTGTTTGAGAATGTGTGAATGTGCACAACCAAGGGGTTTTCAAGCAAGATTATTAATGATGAGGTAAGTTTTAGGGTTCAAATCTTGCTTAGTAGCTTTTAGGATTCAAATTTAGGTGTTTTCAACCAAGTTTTGTGAGGCAAACGAAGTTTGTTTTTGAAAGCACGTGTTCAAGCATTTTCCTTTAGAAATCAAGAAAAATATGGAGTGCCTAGCTTGACCTAAGTATTGAATCCTATGGGACAGCTACAAAATGAATCTCTTTTAGATTAGGTGGTGTGGCCTAAACAATTCAATCAATCGGCTCAAATTCACCATCGATTAAGGCACACAGAAAAAGTGATTAACCTAATATGATTTCTACTCTTTTATGTGTTGAATTCATGTACCGAGTCCATAGGTCGGAATCCCGGTTGAGTAGATGAAAATCAAGTCAAGTTATGTCCCTTTGATGTGGGTGTATAAAGCATGTAAATTGATTCGTCCCACAGAAAATATCTTTTTATTTTTTTTTATAAGATGTAGGTGAGACAGGTGAAGGTGGAAAACAAGACAAACAAAGTCTATCCTAGGGTTTATGCAAACACCTAAGTAGATTAGGTCTTGGTTATGATTGTGGCGAAATGAACTAGTGGGGGGGGGAATGTGGGGAACACTTACAAAACACTCTACCTGCACTTTACTCCGATCTACTGCACTTGGATCTCCATGCTGGGATACCTGCAAGATAGTAGATCAAAGACAAGCAAGGTTACTGCTATGTAAATGCAAAGAAACGCAGAAAACAATAAAGTAAATTCCGTGGCCTCCTCGGCAACGACGCCAAAATGGTCACACGTGTGTTTCGCATGTTAGAAATCGGGGTTACAAGTAACTCGTCGTCGTAGTTGCAAAACATGTCGATCAGATAAAATTTATACAGAAACTCCAAGGGAGTCTCGGGTTGAACACAGGGGGAAACATTTACTTTAACTGAAAACCGCGCTTAGATTTGTTTCTTTTTGGTATTTTAGAGTTTTGTTATTTTTTTGTATTTTTGTAAGAAGAAAACAAGCAAATGAATCACAAGATAGAGATGGAACAAAAATGGTATACATATCACTTCAACGTCTATTACAATCAACTATGAAAGCATAAAAAGAGAGGGGGGTGAGAGGAAATCTCCCTAATCGGTTGTTCGGCGAGACGATGGTGCCTGGTGGAAGCTTGGATGAAGGAGGTGAGGAGTGGGACAATGGAGGTGAGATGCAGAAGGACGTCGGTTAGAGGAAAGCTTCGGCATGGCTCCAGAATGGAGGTGAGAAGACGAAGGCGATCTGCTACCAAAATGGAGGTGGGAGGATAGCTCCAAGGCGACCTATGAATGGGGATGCGAAGATGGACCAATATTTGGTGAGGCAGAGGCTTGCTACACTAATAGGAGCCTTGGGAGCTTGAGAACAAGCTCTAATGGAACGGTGGTAGGTTTGCTAAAGCTTAGTAGTAGGTGGGAGTAGAGTAGGTAGAGATGGCTTGGAAGGGAGGGGGTGTAGGTCCTTTTATAGTGGAGGAGAAGAGGCAAAAATAGGTATGGGACCATTAGTGACATCCAGGCCGTCGCTGGAAACGTCGTTGTAGGCAGCTCATGCTCGCTCATGCCCGCTCACACCCACAAATGGCTTTGCTAGCACGCGAAGAATTAGCGACGGCTGTAAGCGTCGCTGTAGGTAGCACATGCGTCGCTGTAGGCTAGCTCATGTGTCACTGGCATGCGTTGTCCCTGCCTTTGCTATGCAGCTGCACGCGTGGAGGCACGCATGCGCCCCGTGCTACTGCATGCGTGCAGTGGCGTGTGCATGTGCTGGGTGGCCTGGGCTGTGCCATGTGGCACAATCTGGGCCATCCATCCTCTTTTCATTGTAGGGGCTGCTACAGAGGTCGGATTGAGTTGATATTTGCACCGTTAGGCTGCAATCGTCGACCTGAATCCATCCGCGCTATCGAATTTGTCATTTGAAGCTCCAAATTATGTCACCTAGTGCCTTAGCCATTGATCTTCCTCGGACTGCATATGATGCTACGGGACTTCGATCGAGGCGATTTTGGAGGCGTTGGACTCCGATCGTCGTCTTAATCAGATCCGTATGGTCGGATCATCAATCCGAGGCTCTGAAATAAATACCTTTCTCTCATGACCACAAAATGGACATAATTAACCTAAATTATATAGAACTACTCTAAATGCTGAATGATGCATGCTATGCAATATTTGTAACATGAAATGCAAATCTAAGCCTAGGAACAAGCATGAATAGGCATTTTACCCTCAATAAATGTGTTTACATCACTAACATAAGTGCATTTATTTCTGGTACTCTACCACCCAAAAAAGGCCGACCTTAGAAACCATTCATATCTTATGCCATCAAAGGATTCACCTTCAATAGAGCCCTTGTCGATCTAGGGTCTTCCATCAGCTTGATCCCTATCGCCATTTTTGACTGCACCAGACTTGGAGATCTGAACCACACCCCTACCACCATTAAAATGGCAGATGGCTCCATCAACACACCTAAGGGGGTAGTTCATGATGTGATCATTAAGGTGCAAGGTCTTAGCTTTCCAGTTGATTTTATTGTTTTGGACATGGATATGCCGGAGAAGCTAAGTGATTCACCCATTATTCTGGGTCACCCTTTCTTGGCTTCGACCAATGCATGGATTGACTGTTACTCGGGATGTATGGAAATAAGTAGAGGCAATGAGGAGATTCACTTTGATATTTATGTAGCTGCTAAGAAAACAAAGTCATGGTATTTTTTGGATGATATGAAAAGTGATTCGGAGGGTAATTTGGAAGAAACCATGGCAATTGACACTTGGGTAGGACCACATGACCCGAATCAAGAATCCTCTAAATCACAAGAGTCACCCTCAATACAGGATCAAATATTTGATAGCATGGTTGACTATCTTGACCAACCTAGCCCAATTCAAACCCCTACCCCTTGCAATGAATCCCAGATTACTCAATTGATTAAAATGGTTCATGAAATAAAAGAAGCTAGTGCGAGAGAATATGATGATATAAGAAAAGAGCTTCATAGAATCCGGGACGAGCAACCAAAATCAGAAACATTTGAATTTGGGTTGGGTGTGCCACGACATATTTTTGATTCTAAGGTTGTCATTGTGGATTTTGTAGATCATCCACCCAAGATGGAGGATATTGATGTCCCTATTGAAGTTGAGGAAGGAGATTCATTTGAGGATCTTGAACTTGATTTAGGACTTGAATATTAATCATTTCATTTCGAGGAGCCAAGTATTAATGGACCTGAATATGTCTTTGTTGTATTTGAGGATACCCATGGAGACATTAATGAATTGATTTAGATGATCACATATCCTAAACAACAAATCAAAAAGACCTTAACGACTCAATCAATGATTCAGCCCATTCCACTATCATGGACGGACTCACTACCGAATCTAATGCCCAATTTCATCTAAGTGAGAAGGTGGAAATATCCCTCATGACAAAGATATTCAAGAGATTGAAAGACTATTAGGGATTACATATGAAGAGTTATCTGAGGAAGCTAAAAAGTTTGCTAAATCATGTGATAATTGGGAATTGGAATTGAATTATTTGGAAAAAGAAGAGGATGATACTCAGGAAGAAACATCTTTGGTAGAGATAGAGACTAATCACTGTACCTTGACCTCCAGATCTGACCACATCACTTGGGTTATGCCTTCCATTTATCACCATTATCAGGACCCATATGATTTTACCCCACATGACTCATACCCCAACCACTGACATTCTCCATCACCTCTTCGAGATGCCTTCATCTTCATTTCTTCCAGGCATCCATATTTATCTTTCTTTCTTATGTAGCATATGGCAATAGATTTTCCCAAGCCCCATTATAATATTTTCCAACTCTTTGGGCTTGGACTTCATGGACAGCTAATCTGCATTTGCAGCCCATTGTTGGCGAACGAGATTAAAATTCTTATCATTTTACTCACCATTCTTAATACAGTATTGACATATCCTTTTGAGTTTACGCCTAGCTAGAGGCATTAATCTCAGCACTTATATATAGCATATTTTATTTAGCATATTTTCCTACATATTTATTTTACTTCTTAGGTGTTGAAATAAGCAGAACGAAAAATTCAGGAGCTATTCCAGGTGATTTCTACCCATTTACCCCTTGTCTTAATTTATTTTTCATTATATTCATGCATGAGAACATGCAAGAAAGTAGGCATGGGGGGGTAGTATATTAAACTGAAAATTTTCCTGCCAACACCTAGGAAAAACCTTTCATACGTCATGCTAATTGCACTTTAGGGCCCTTAAATTAAGACCAACCAACTCTACCACGCATTGGAGCTAGAAATCATTCGCAACAACCACTTCTGACTCATCCACTTTACCTTTTTGTTTTAAATTTAGGGTCGAGCTGAATGTATCCTGAATTAGGGAAATCTTCAAAGTGCAACTTTGAAAGGTTATACATAGCATTTATATATATTCATGCATTAATTTTTATCAAGGAAGTTTTATTAGGGATTTTATTCTTGAGTTGATTCTAAATCTAGAATCTAGTACAATGTTTACACTTGCACGTAGATTTTCCAATGGATTCATTGTGAAAATCGATAAACATCTTTAGTTTGTCGAGAAGAAGTATTGTTTCTTTTCCTGAACCCTTGGGTAGTGGCTAGTGAGTCGGGTGATTGCACAGCAAAAATGCACCAACAATTGTGCCATCTTGTGCTATTTCCAAGCATTTCCAGTGTATATTAGGAAGCCATAGTCACATTTGTAAAAATAAACGCATGCATGCATTTATTTGAGAGGGGAGGAGAGTGAATAAAATGGCCTTGAAATTAACGTATTCCTCAAGTGCTGCCTCGCAAATTCACCATCTTTATTTTTATTTTATTTGACTTTGAATTTCTTCTTCGCGGCTGCAAGGCATGGCTTGATCTTCTTCACGCCATTCTCTGCAGCAAGCTTGCCCTGCCAGCCGCATGCAGAGCCATGCACAGCCCAGGGCATGGTTGTGCTTGCCTCCTTCCTCTTTAAAAAGGGCATAGCCATCTTCCTTGCAGCTGACCCTGGTCCACACAATGAACATAGACAGCATCTTCTTCTTCCAGGCCATCTCCTCCCCTTTCCCCTCCATACGCAGACTCTCTTCCTCCTGAAGAGCTACATTGTGGGTAGGAGCAGCTCACAGTGGTACACAACCACCATTGTGAGTCCCACCACCGCCCAGCTCATCAAAGAGCCGGTGGGCGTGGTGGTTCTCCTCTTTGTTTCGTCATTCCAGCCCATCGCCGCCATTGATAGGAGCTTCATGCTTTGAAGCTCAAGCACAGCAGCAACACAGCATCGGCCTCTCCTACGCACGCCAGCCACAGTGCGCCCCTACAGCGGCCGACGCAGCTCTTTCCGCCCGCGTAGGCGCTCTCCGCAACGCCTGCACACACAGAACAGGCCACAGCCGGTCGTGCGAGCCGAGCAACACTGTAGCTACTGTTCACGCTAGAGAGCGCGACACTGTAGCTACAGTGCGGTGACCGAAAAGTTTCTCACTTATCCGGTCACCGCGCGCTCTCTCTCCGTGCCGCTACCGTCGCCATCCTGTCCATGCACGCCCACGCCTGCGTCTCTCCCCGCACCCGCTCTCGTGTCAGCACCCGCCTGCTTCTTCGCCTGCACCCGCCTCAGCACGCAGCGCGGTGCGCTGTGGTCCCTCCCTCGCGCTCACTCCCTCTTGCGTGCGCACGCCTCTTCGCACGCCTACGTGCCTGCACCTGCGCATGGCCATCAGACGATTGCTGAGGCATCTAGATGACTTAACTCGCCACACCTTCTTCACTCCAGCAGACGCTCTCTCTCCCTCTCTCACAGCACTCTCTCACTCCCTCCTGCAGATAGATACACATTCACACACTCTCGTACACACACCCACTCACTTGTACATTACTATATACTTATATATATATACATATATATATTTATATATATATATTTATATACATATATATATATATACATATATCTATACATATATTAGTACCTATACAACTAAGTATAAGTATATATACATATATATATACACATATATTTATACATATATATATATACAAATATACATACATATATACATATATCTATAACTATAAATACATATATATATATGTATATATATATATATAGATAGTTATATATACATACATATATATCTAATTATATATATATATATATATATGTATATATACATATACATATACATACATCTATCTATACATATATTTACATATCTACATATACATATATATATATACATATATAACTACATATACACCTATATAATTATAACCATATCTATATATATACATATAGATATATATTTACATATATACATATATATATTTTCATATCACCTACCACACGTTGTATCGCGGGAATATCTGCACCAGTTACTGATATTCCCCGATACACGCATATAGAAAGCATCTTCGCACACATCTTCCACCCATCCATCCTACACTCCACGTGGCACTTCATCCTGTTGGTTGCGTCTTCCTAGACGATCAACTCGACACCATGCTACATGCCATTTCCACCTCCACCCCCACCCCTATATACATATATAATATATACATATATATATACTATATTTACTTTATTTCTGTTTCTCTTTCCTTCCATTAAAAAGATAAAAAAAATATATACAAAAGAGAAAAGATAATCCTTGACTTGCAGGTACTCAGTCTTGCGAATAGCAAGACCAGTTTTGGGAACCCTAATTTGACTCAAAGCCAAGAACCTGATTTTGAGGGTGTACCTCAAGGTCAAAAATTATCAGAAAAAAATCTTAAATAGAAAAACACCAAAAACATCATAAATGAACGGAAGAGATTCGTTATAGGAAGGGCATAGAAACTTATTCACCTCTAATCCCGCTTCCCTGAGTTTGACCTTGGGCCTAAAAGTGACTAAGATAAAATCAAGTAGGCCAGGTTAAAAATTTTTGCAAAAAGATGGTTGGCTCGATTTAGGTTAACCACTATACGTATTTCAAATGATTAAATCACCATATTAACACCACCTATCCGGGTCTACACCACACTTTTTCTGGCACCGTTGCCAGGGAAGTGCGCATTCAAGTAAGTTTCTACTCCATTCCTTTAATTTTTCTCTTCTCACACCCTTCTCCTCATAGGTGTTTCTATTTGTTGGTGTGTAGGTGAACCAGTTGCAAGGAGAAGGCAGGTAGAAGAAGTCAGAGACGTGGGCAAATCCAAGGCAAGAACGAGAGCGTGAAGATGCTGGCACCGCATTGGAGCTTCACACACATTGCTGAACAGGTAGGTCTTTCTTTCTTAGCAACTTAGGTCAACTTGTCACCTTAATAAAAAAAAAACTAAAAACACTTCTTTGGATCTCTTGGGGCAAGTGGATTAAAAATCACTTGTTTGATTGTTTTTCATCACTCCCACCGCCCCGGGATTTCCCGCCAAACTTTGCATAGCGAAGATCCTAGAATCTTGATTCTTGAATCTTTCGTCGTGTGAAGTATTCTTTGAGGCAAAGATAAATAGATTTATTGCCATCCCTCTTTTCCTCATTTATCTGTAATTAGGAATCACCTTTTTGGTGGGGAGACTTGGAATTGAGTTGATTCCAACCCCGCCACGACCTTTCACATGCCTAAGATTCGATCCCGAATACTTCAACCTCAACAATTTGATTTTGTTTATCTTATGGTTGAGCCTTGTGTGTGGAAATCATTTTGGTGATTGGGAGCACTTGAATTAAAGTGCTTTGGCTCCCTTTTACACTAATCTAAAATTGATTCGTGCATCGACACATAGAAATCTCCATCTAGGGAAGCCCATTGCATTTTAGCATGCATTAACCAACTGACATTGAAGAAGGGTTTGTTGGGCTTAGAAGAAAAACTGTATTCTCTCAAAACCTGGAGATTGGTTGAATTGGTAATTCAGTGAAATCCTAAAATCCATACTACTTAAGGCTGAATTCTAAAAACCATTCACCAATTAAAACTTCAATTCGGGGAGATTTCCCCATTGCATGCTTGGTTTACACACTCTACAAAATCAATCACTTGGGAATTACCCGTAAATAACACCCTTCATATTCCATAAGCACTTGATCCTAAGCCTCTAACTAAAATTGGTAGCAACTTTACCCTTATTAAGGATTGGAGGTCGAACTACCTACGTGTAGCTCCTACATGCTGGTGAGGGTTCCCGCGTGCTATCGAGTGTCTAAGACTGGGGCAAACGGCCTTTCAATCTGGCCTGGTGGTTCCACGGTGCTCGCATTCGGTTTCGTAGGTCGTGATAGTAGGTAACTTAAATCTTTAGGTCTAAGGGCACACTGTAGAGGTTATGAATTTGATTGTATTGATTTATCATCAAGTGTACCTTTGCGACGTCATTTCTCTCATCTCTTTTCCCTTCGTATCCCCCCAATTCTTCCTGCGGTAGTGCATGTTTGGGAGGAGGTCACGAAACCCCGAATTGTGTGAATTGCCTGATAATTTTAGAAAAGAAGTCGAATTGTCCTCCTCCCCCACAAACATGGCTGCACGCCCACCCCCAAATCCCGAGGGAGGAAACCACCCTCAAAATCCACCTGGTGGTGGAGCCTTGGATCCCATAACCCGCCTCCAAGCCCAAATGAAAATGTATAATATACAAATTGAGGCCATTATGGAAACATTGGAGGAAATGTAGAACCCTCCCGAACTGGAGGAGCCTAGGTCTCTTAGCTCCTATCAGAATCCCACTACTACAGAGACCATAGGACAAATTTAGGTCCCCACGGGCGAGGATGACTTTGAACTGAAACCTAACATAATTGGCATAATAAATTTTCACTTCCATGGTCTTGCAAGTGAAGATCCTTTTCTCCACTTGGAAGACCAAACCCGATTGGCTGAAACTGTTAAACCAAGAAATATCGGGTTACCTATAGTCCTCATGAAAATGTTCCTATTTTCATTACGGGATAAAGCGTCGCAGTGGTTACGCACCCTTGGGAGAACCATCCACTCTTGGGAAGAGATGCGCACAGCATTTCTCAAGAAGTTCTTCCCAATCAGGCGAACCAATGCGCTTCGCCGTGCTATCACTTCATTTACGCAACAAAATGTCGAACAGTTTCATGAGCCATGAGAGAGATATAATGACCTCCTCAAGAAGTGTCCGTACCACGGTCTGCCTAAGTGGCATATAGCCCAGATTTTCTACTATGGCTAAATGAGACTTTCAAGTAGATTGCAGACGCTTCCTGCGGAGGGAATTTCATGAATAAATACGAGAATGGAGCATTCGAATTATTTGAAAATATGAGCGAAACTCAATGAACAATGCCTCCATTGTCGCCTTTAATTGTACCAGCCTGCCCCGTAATGTCCACGAAGTTGACACGGGACCCTCCCATTCATCCACTGATCTCAACCTTATCGCACAGAAATTGGATAAAGTCTCTGTCGTGCACAAGAAGCTGGACGAGCTTCTGGCCAACCCTGCCCGTTCTATGGCAAACACCCCCACCTCACCACTTCGTCACAATCCCAATTCTTCCAACACCAGGCTTATCCCGAGAAACCCCGTAAGACCTTCCTTACCGAGTGTCGTGCCAAGCAATTCGGTAAGTCATGTGGATTTGGCTTCTGCAAGCCAGTATTTTGACACGGAGGACCAAGCCTCCGTGAGCTCAGATGCATATTTACATGCGGACCCGTCTTCTGGCATAGAAGATGCTTACGCCTTGGGGAACAACCCATTCTCTGTCACTTATAACCCAAGGTGGAGAAATCATCCGAACTTCGCATGGTCCAACAACCCGCAGTGCCAAAACCACGCGGGTGGACCAATGCGATCGTCCGCACCCGTCATCCCAAGGGTCCAGTCTAATCCTATGGCAAATCCGCCATCGGGTCCTTGCGTACCGCAAACAGAACACGCATCAAGTCCTCTTGATAAATTGATGCGAATGATGACGGAAATATCAAAGCGCCATGAAGAGAACATGACCTCTCTTCAGCACCAATTGGCGCAGCAGAATGTTGAGATCAGTCAACTACGCATGGCGACTCATCTCAAGGCACTCTCCCTGCCCAACCTGTTCCCAACCCGTGAAATTTCATACCTCGTGGTCCTCAACCATAGGTACGACCTTCTCAGGGGCAGGTTCATCAGATTCTGCAGGCTCCGAGCATTCCACCAGGATTTCAGGCTAATCCCGCTGCAGCACCTCACTCTTATGTCCCTATTGCGAACCCTCCTTTGCCTTATGATCCCACTGGACCCGCATTGTCCAATGCGATCACTAGGAGGAGTGGTAAGCTGACCGTCGATCCGCCTCGACCTGATCCCGACCCGTCTTCTTCATCGCCCTCTCATTCAGGATGCGTGCCGCATTCGCGAGAGGATGATACACCCAAATTGGTGCCAGAATCAGTCCTATTCCCTGAGGTTCTACTGAGGGAGCCAAAAGGCAAAAAGAAAGATACACAGGCCTTTGATAACCTGCGTAATTTGTTCAGGGATGTTGAAATCAAGGTACCCCTGCTCGAGGCTATCGACCACATACCTACTATCACCCGATTTCTCAAAGACTACACAACACCCTGGCGACAGTCAAAGAAAACTAAGAATCCGGTGGTTCTCTCGCCCCATGCGAGTTGTGCTATACTATCAAATCTACCACCGAAGCAGAAAGATCCGAGCACACCACTTATTTCCTGTAGCATCTAAGGTTGCAATTTTAACCGTGCCATGCTTGATCTAGGATCTTCCATCAATCTTATACAAACCATCATGCTCGAAAAATTTTCCTTGGGAAATCTGAAACCCACCCCAATCACGTTACAGTTGGCAGATCGTTCTGTCAAAATTCCAAAAGGTGTGGTGGAAGACGTGGTGGTTAGGGTCAACAGTCTCTATTTTCCTGTTGAGTTTCTTGTTTTAGATATGGAAGTTCCTAGCTCACTTTCTGATTGTTCGATCATCCTTGGTCGACCTTTCTTGGCTACAGCCCGCACCCATTTCGACTGCGAGTCGGGCTGTATTGAGATTGCCGTTGGATCTGAGAAGCTCAAGCTTAACATCTTCAAGGCAACTAAGAACTTTGATTGCGATTGCATCGAGGATGACACGTCTGACGAGGACATGGCCGTCAGCGCGTGTATCGGACTAATTGGGACCTATTCTGACTGCTGCGGACTGCCTTTAAACACTGACAATTGCCTGACAAACACATATTGTTACATTCCCCCATCCCTCCCATGTCCCATACCTTCTCCTGACCAGACTTCTGACGAGGTTTTCTTCACTTCCCATACCTCATGGTTTGAGTCATATCCAGGCTACTCACCGCTGGTCCACACCCTTGAAGACCGGATTGCCCTTTCTTTCCCGCCAAATTAGGCGGAGTTGCAACTCCACACTGGGACCTTGAGCCCACATACTACACACTGGGGCTATTCCTTTTTGGATCCATCTATCCAAGAAGCCCCACTTGGCCAATCTGAGGGCCAACTTCTTCCTCCTGACTTGTTTTCCCATCAGCCTGGGACACTCTCGTCCCAAGAAATGCTAGACCTTTCACCATCCACTCCCGAGCTGAAAGAGCTGCCTAGTACACTTAAGTATGTTTTCCTGAGACCAAATGAAACACTCCCCGTAATCATTAGTTCAAAATTGACCAGTGAGTAAGAGTGCAAACTAACTGAGGTCCTTATGGAACACAAGGCAGCCATTGGATGGTCTTTATCAGACTTATCTGGCATTAGCCCCTCCTACAGCACTCACCGTATATATACGGAGGAGGAGGCTCGACCTTCCCGCAAGATGCAGCGACGTCTCAACCCTAACATGCGGGAGGTCGTTAAGAGGGAAATTATTAAGTGGCTGGATGCAGGTATAATCTACCCGATCAGCGATAGCCCCTGGGTGAGTCCGATTCACATCGTGCCCAAAAAGGTGGGACTCACCATCCGTGTCAATGACAGGGGCGAATCCATCCCTACACGCACTCCTACATCCTGGAGAGTGTGTGTAGATTATAGGAAACTCAATGCTGCAACTAAGAAAGATCACTTTCCGCTACCTTTCATTGACCAAATCCTGGAGCGGTTAGCAGGAAATAAATTTTTCCCTTTCTTGGATGGATTCTTAGGATAGAACCAGGTGGCAATTGACCCCCGGGACCAAGAGAAAACCACCCTTACCTTCCCCTTCAGCACCTTTGCATTTAGAAGGATGTCGTTCGAACTTTGTAACGCGCCAGCAACTTTCCAGAGATGTATGTTGGCGATATTCCATGACATGGTGGGTGACTTTCTTGAGGTTTTCATGGATGACTTTTTGATCTTTGGACCATCTTTTGATGACTGTCTTGCCAACCTGACCCGTATCCCTAGGAGATGTATTGATGTAAACCTCGTGCTTGCTTGGGAAAAAAGTCATTTCATGGTACACGAGGGAATTATTCTCGGGCATATCATCTCCGATAGGGGTATCGAGGTTTACAGAGCTAAGCTTGATGTAATTGCTGATTTACCTGTGCCTGGCTCTGTCAAACAAATCCGCTCCTTCCTGGGACACATCGATTTCTATAGAAGATTCATCAAAGATTTCTCCAAGATTTCTCGACCTTTAACTCATCTCCTATCAACCGACGTACCCTTCGATATGGGCCCCGACTGCATACGAGCATTCACGCAGCTGCGTAATGCTGTCACCAAGGCCCTGTTCTCCAGCCACCTGATTGGTTCCTCGACTTTGAACTCATGTGTGACGCTTCCGACCTTGCAGTCAGAGCCATCCTGGGACAAAGACGCGATAGACACCCCTTCGTGGTGCACTACGCCAGTAAGACGTTGGACGAGGCCCAGCGTAATTATACTACCACTGAGAAAGAACTACTGGCGGTCGTCTTTGGGCTGGAGAAATTCCTCTCTTACCTTCTGGGCTCACATGTTATTGTTTTCACTGATCACATGGCCATTCGCCATCTCATGCACAATAAGGATGCCAAGCCTAGACTGATTCGTTGGATCCTTCTTCTCCAAGAATTTGACATTGAGATCCGCGGTAAGGCCGGAGACTAGAATGTTGTGGCTGATCATCTTTCTAGACTGGACCCTAACCATATTCGACTTACTCTGCCGATTAATGAGATTTTTCCTGATGAGCACCTATTGGCAATTAATGTGGCAAGTGGACCTTGGTATGCCGACATTGCCAATTACCTTGCTTCTGGATCCCTTCCACGTGGCTGGCCTAAAAACCAGCGCGAGTGTCTCATGGTAGAAGCAAAGTATTATTCCTGGGATAATCCACTTCTTTTTTGAATAAGTGCTGATCAAATCATCCATCGCTGTGTTCCTGACAACAAATTCCCCAGTGTGCTATCCTTTTGCCACGATCAGGCCTACGGAGGCCATTTCTCTGGGAGGAAAACTGCAGCCAAGGTGTTGCAGTGTAGTTTCATTTGGCCCTCCCTTCACCAGGATGCACACAATTATGCCAAACATTGCACTAGGTGCCAGTCGTTAGGGTCAATGTCACGTCATGACATGATGCCCTTACAACCCATCCTAGCTGCAGAAATCTTCGACATTTGGGGAATTGATTTCATGGGTCCCTTTCCACCTTCCAACGGCTTCGAATTCATTCTCATGGCTGTTGACTATGTTTCGAAATGGATCGAGGCTATTCCCACGCGCCGTGCTGACCATGTTATATCCACTCGATTTGTCAAAGACTACATCTTTGTGCGCTTTGGGATCCCTTGAGCTATTATCTGAGATGGAGGAAGCCACTTTACCCATGCATCTTTTCAGGCACTTCTGAGGAAATACGGAATCCACCATCGTATCGTATCCCCGTATCATCCTCAGACGAACGGCAAGGCAGAGGTGTCGAATTGGCAAATCAAGCAAATTCTCCAGAAAATGGTTTGGCCTGACCGTAAGGATTGGTCTGATAAGCTGATTGATGCACTTTGGGCATATCGGACCGCCTTTAAGGCTCCCCTTGGTATGTCTCCTTATAGAATAGTTTACGGGAAGCCTTGTCATTTGCCCGTGGAGTTGGAACACCGCGCTTATTGGGCGGTTCGCCAATGTAACCACGACCTAGACCTGTGTGGTCGAGAAAGGAAACTCCAATTGCAGGAGCTGGAAGAGCTCCGTCGTGAAGCCTATGACTCTACCCTAACTTTCAAGCAACACACTAAGGCTTTTCACGACAGTGGTATTCGGCAGAAGGAATTTGAGCCATCTCAGCAAGTTTGGCTCTACAATACCCAGCTCAAATTCTTTCCTGGGAAATTGAAGTCCAAATGGACTGGTCCTTTCCTGGTCTCAAGACCATTTCCCAATGGGGCTATTGAGATTGAAGATCCCAAATCTAGGCATAAATTTACGATCAATGGATAGCATTTGAAACCCTATCTTACCATGAACTTTCCCCCGTTGGAGAAACTGTTGCCCTGCTGGAGGGTAACTAATGTTGTGCCTCATTCTGAGTCCAGCTGGGGACATTAAATTCAGTGCTCGTTGGGAGGCACCCCAACAACACTCCGTCACTGTCACGCTCACTTTACTTTTCACTTCACCACCCACCATCCACCCACCCTACCACCCTGCTGTATACCCTGCACCTCAGCTCTCATTACCCAATCTTTCGTCCTTCCTCTACCCTACCAAGCATGCATATGAGGACATAGCATCGTTTGGCATGGGGGGTGGATAGGAATCCATAGGATCTGGGTACTTTAGGGTATCATGCAATCTCCATCTATCTATAAATATGTAAAAAAAAAATAAAAATAAAAATAAAAAAAGGTGTTTAGTAATAATCTGAAGGCTGAAACAAAAATACAATAAGTGTTTATGGATATTCAACCACTATTTTGAAGACTTTCTAGGCCATAGAAGCTTAATTTGCTCAGGCTCGGCTTAATTCACTTGAGCATTGACAAGATAGATCGGAATCTCTCCTAACTAAGGACGTATTCTTGTACCTGAGACACCAATACAGGATTTGTTGGTTTGCTTCTACTCGAGAGCCTAAGTAATCTTGGTTCATACTACACATATCAAGAAAAACCAGGTGAACATAAGATCCAACCCTAGTGTTCATTAGGGAAGGTGGAGTCCTTACCTGTGCGTGCAGGTAGACTTTTTATCCCAGGCTTTAGTCTTGTGTTTAGGAGAGACCCTTTCCACCAAAAAGGAACTCTCCCTCCAATAGAAAAGTGTGCTCCTCCAAATAATGTTGTAAGGGATATACTGACACGTGTTTAAAAAAAAAATGCAAATAAGTCAGTATATCTCACAAATGTCTGTAAAGTCTTCCCCCTACAAAAGTTCTTCAGGGCAAGTTACAGATACCCTGCTTTCTTTGAGCCACAAATGTCATAAAATGGGAGTTGAGTTTTCCATCATCTTTTTAAGGGTCAATCCGAAGACATGAGTTGAAACTGGGACCAACCTACACTTAAAAATTCATGAAACCATGGGCTTGAGTCTCAATGTTCATCTAGTCAGTCTTGATCCTTCACTATGCACAAGCCATAATCTCTTGAGCTCTCAAGTACGGCAAAAACCTTCTGGGTCCTGGAAATCGTACTTAAGGTTTAAATATCAAGAGTCCTGGATAGTCGAGAGATGGTCTATGTCACATAAGACTTAAAGTACTGGTAGTCTTCTCTGCAATTGGTTCTCACAATATCCAACAATAAACACACCTATGTCACCTTAGAAGAAAATCTTCAGCTTAAGATCATTTCTAAATACAATACAAAAATGTTTTGCTAGGGACTAGCAAAAGATAGGCATGGGGGTATGATTGCACAGCAAAAATGCACCAACAATTGTGCCATCTTGTGCTATTTCCAAGCATTGCCAGCGTATATTAGGTAGCCATAGTCGCATTTGTAAAAATAAATGCATGCATGCATTTATTTGAGAGGGGAGGAGAGTGAATAAAATGGCCTTGAAATTAATGTATTCCTCAAGTGTTGCCTCGCAAATTCACCATCTTTATTTTTATTTTTATTTGACTTTGAATTTCTTCTCCATGACTTCAAGGCATGGTTTGATCTTCTTCACACCATTCTCTGTAGTAAGCTTGCCCTGCCAGTCGCATGTAGAGCCATGCACAGCCTAGGGCATGGCTGTGCTTGCCTCCTTCCTCTTTAAAAAGGGCACAGCCATCTTCCTTGCAGCTAACCCTGGTCCACACAATGAACACAGACAGCGTCTTCTTCTTCCAGGCCGTCTCCTCCCCTCTCCCCTCCATACGCAGCCTCTCTTCCTCCTGAAGAGCTACGCTGCGGGCAGGAGTAGCTCACAGTGGTACACAACCACCACTGTGAGTCCCACCACCGCCCAGCTCATCAAAGAGCTGGTGGGCATGGTGGTTCTCCTCTCTGTTTCGTCGTTCCAGCCCATCGCCGCCATTGACAGGAGCTTCAAGCTTTGAAGCTCAAGCGCAGCAGCAGCACAGCACCGGCCTCTCCTTCCATGCGCGCTAGCCACCGCGTGCCCCTGCAGCAGTCGGTGCAGCTCTTTCCGCACGTGCAAGCGCGCTCCGCAGTGCCCACACACGCAGAACAAGCCACAGCCGGTCGTGCGAGCCGAGCGTGCACTGTAGCTACTGTTCACGCTAGAGAGAGTGACACTGTAGCTACAGTGCGGTGATCGGATTGATCTAAATAGGCATATACGGGGCAATGGCATTACTACCTAGCAAAAAATGAAAAGAGAAAAGAGAGTGATATAGAAAAATAATTAAAAAAGGCACATTTAAAGACTGGTTTCCCAAATTTAAGAAGTGGTTCCATCGTTCTTTGACTCCTATAGACTCAGATCCTATTCTCCGGACAAAGAAGTTTGATGGTTTAGCATCTAGATTGCCAATACTTCATGCTACTTTCCCTATCTTCTTTGCAACTTGTTACTAGTCAGATTGGAGCACAATTTTAAGTACAAAATTAATTCTATGCAACACAACTGTTATATTGCATGTGCACAAACTGGATTGATGGTAATGCCATCAAGGCGGGCAAGATGATGGGATATACACATAGAGATGCATGCATAAATATGTTTCCCTGCTTCCTTTACATTATGTATGTGTGTAGTGTACAAGCATCTTTGCATGTAATGTATGTTTACTATGGATGTGAATGTAGGGATGTTATAGAGCCAATTCTCATTTGAGTATTTTCAACTGATAAATAGGTAATATAACAATACCAAATATGTACATTTATATGGTTAGACCTACCACTAGAACAAAAATAATTATCCACATGACTGCATTAGGAAAAATATTTGGCTCCTTAAAGAATGGAAGAATCAAATCTTTGAAGCATTGCAAAGCTTAACACCTTCCAGAAATCAAACAAGCAAGAAGTCCTACACTGGTAAAATGTTGATTTACTTTGCAGAAAGTAAATTTACATTACTGCAAGGCAAAACAATGTGCAAATTTTTACATAATGGCCACATACCACGCTGAGAATAAATAACAGTTGAAACTAGGGTAGCCAGTTTTCCTATGTATGGCATGTAACAGATACAACCCAACCCTTCGAGAAATCCCTAGAGTCCAACACTTCCCTCCATCAACATAGTTCCCTCCACAAATTTTTGACAATTATTTTCACATTACCCTAAGCTTCTATATATCCACATCTCCCATGGGACTTTACAATAGCCAGTGGTCATGGACACTTCAAATTGAGTAAAGAAATCGAATTAGCTATTGGTGATAACCTTAGTTGAGAAGTTTAGGAAGAATGTGGCATCAAGAAATCAAATTAGCTACTGCAGTAGTTGTACGTACTAGAGTTATAACTTTTTTCTTTTTCCAAGAATATTAAATTGTACTTCTATCTATTTGGTGGAAGCATGCTAAAAATCCTTTTTCTTGTCAAACACATGAAGGTTTCATTTGTGTGTAATGTAATAAATCGAGCTTGTAATCACATTAGAGAAGTAGATGCATCTATACAAATATTAGATCTTGATTCCCATGTCTCCCTGATAACCATTAATAATTATGTTAATTCTAGTTTCTACTTGCAGTATGCTCTTTGTGATCTTGGCTTATGATTAATTGCCATGGTATATTTTTAGGATTAAGTTTTTTCTTGTTGCAATCCTTAGGACCTCATGAAGAAGCATTGAGTGAAGCTAGTTGTTCAACTTCTGAAGTAGTTACTTCTTGGCAAGGGGATGCTTACTTGAAGGTGAAGGGAGAGGAGAAGAAAGATAGAGTTCATTGTTTGGAAGTAGTTGCTCCTTCCAAAAGCTTCAAGACCACAACATCCCCTCAATCTAATATCCATGAGACTTTGAATGGACTTTTCGGGATTATTTCGGGGATGGTTCATATGATGAAAGAACAATTTCCCAATGCCAACATGGATGATATTATGGAACATACAAGCAATTGGCTATGCAGGTATGATTTGATACATTTACGTGACATGGATGATATTCGTGAATTTTAATATGATTTGAATGTTTGTTTTATACAGATAGGTAGAGGCAGGACAAGCAGAGGTATTCCATTATTTTATTTGTATAAAAGACAGACCTTTTGTTATGTAATTATGTAATTTGAACATGTTTGGTAATTATCTATTACTCACAGGTTTCTCATGTTAGAACTGTACCTAGCAACTCTCATGGAGAAAAAGGGTCTTCATCATCTATCTACCAACCATAAGGTATATGATTCAAATTACATATTCTACTTGTCCACTAGTTCCTCCACTACACAAGATTTATTTTAGCTCCCTTTACTTCACATCAAGATTAAAAAACCTAATTGGGAGGTGAATTACATGGATATGCATATGGATGTTCTTATCTAGTTATCTTTAATTTATCTAAAATGTTTAACAAGTAGTGGAATTAAGCCACAACAAGTGGAAAGAAAAAGTGTGTGATAAATTAACTCAAGTGATATCCAGAGAAATAGAATTCACATCAAGTGGTGGTTAATTTTATTGTTGATAAGGGGCCTTATATTTTCAATATAGAATAAATAAATGTTGCTACTCTTCTAATCAGATATTAACTCTTAAAAGTTTAGTTTATGTTATATCATGAAAAAAATGTGCCTCTTACATGTGCACAATCAAAACATATGCTAAGTGTCTAAACAGAAAGAACTTTTGGCATTTTAATCTAAAATATCCAGTAAACTAGATGTGGGACAAGAGAAAGGGCATTTGTCATATTTTTCATTTCATAAGAAATACTTTCTAGAGGAAAGACAATAAGGTAGAGGTAGCAGCAACTCTAGGGGGTTTCCAAAAAGCCCAGCTTGAGTAATTTGACTTATGTTGCCTCATTTTGAGCTTATGAGCAAAGTTTTTGAAAAGGATGAGGTGTGTCAATTAACTTTTAAGAAGAAGAAGAAGATTGTATGCTTTTGGGGTGAGGGGTAAGCCTCAACTTGACACAGTTGAGGCATAAGCCTTGTACCCACTATGCTTGTGATATATATAAGATGGTAAAATGTATGAATATGGATGCTACAACATGCATGTAATTTATTTATTAGTTGACAATATTGTATGTATGTTTGTATGCATGTATGTAATTTTTATCTAAATAGGTTACATACTTGGCTATGTACCCAATCATCTCACATGCTTTCTGAGGTGGCACCTTAACTGCCCCATGTCAGCAAGGTGCATGGCTTAATTGGTTGACTCCAAGGTAATCACCTTGAGGCTCATTTGCCCCAAAAAGATCCAACTATGGCTCAGACAACTGGATTGGACCTCTTCAAAACCATGCTCGTGAGCACCAATCAACAAACCAAGTAGGAGGCTAGATCTTGAGTTGGTTTCCTTAACAAGCCAAGCCCAAGCAAATTGTTGATTGGTACAATAACCCTCCTTCTTTTAAAAATATATATTAATAAAAAAAGAAATAGAGATGTTGGAAGTTTATTAATAATGAGAAAGCATGCAGTGCTACTTCAACTAAAAAATTCTACTTATGCACCTCAAGTTTGTATTTTTCCCCAATTGTCTTTGGTTACACCACAGGCAACTCAAAAAGTCTTCAAATTGCCCATGCTGTAAGATGCCATTGTGCTGTAAAATACCATTGGATGCAAAAAGAAGGTAGAAGATATTAATTAATTTCTCATGGTAATTTCTCATGGCCAGAATCCAATATGGGTGAGATGGGTGGCGAAGAGCAAGATCCACAAGGTTGGCATGGCACCTCACATGATAGAAATGGATCTTCTAAGAGTATAGCAGCACAAGGTCTATTAGAAACGCAAGATAGACACTTGATGAATTACTTTGTTAAGGGATTGGTTACATTGCCAAGTGCAGTAGGCTTCTACCCCTAAATTTCCAGAAAAATTAGATAACTAATTAATACAAATTTTATTATTTTCCACGTAAAGAAACTAACTAATTACTTATGAGGAACATTGTGGACTTACAGAGATAACCCCCTTGTAAATCTGAATAGAAGTTTACATTCGTTGTATGGTTGACTTTAACTATGTAGGATTGGTAGACTTTGCATGATGAACATTGTGGCCTTAATTTTCAGAAGTTACATTTCAGGTCCCTATGTAGGATTGGTGGACTTTGATTGTGTAGGTATTTTAATCCTTGAAGGATTTGCCTTACCCAACTCTTGATTGCTCTCATGTTGACATTTTTATGCTTCATCTAGTACCTACATACTTAGAACATTCAGTAATAAAAAAAAAAGTTAAGGAAATGCATTCAATGTTGTATATATAAATAGATAATTGATTAACGTACTTGCTTAGGTTTCCAGATGCGAATAGCTTTGTTATTATGTTTTTGCAAATAGTATGGTCGGTGCCTCTCATGCATTCACAGAAATCAGAAACTTGTTGAACAACTTCCATGGCATAATCAACCTAGAAAATGGTAGTTGATATTGAATATGCTTGCCCTGCCAAAAGGAATTTCCTGGTAGTTGATATTGAGTATGCTTGTGATAATACATTAATATTCCATCCTTTGTAATTTGCATGTCATTCTCTTTCATCATATGCCATTGTCTCAATAATTTCAACTATTAATTAACAAGCAAATCCCCATGGTAATTTCCTTTTTTTATCTTTGCTTTGCATTTTTTATTGGGGTATGCATCCATCACTATGTTTTCCTTTGGCTTATCATTGACTTAAGATATATTGCATCAATCATTGATAGTTGGGGAAAGATATATCATCTTTCCTAATGAAGGGCTTAATCTACTATTTGCTAGTAGAGTAGGTTACTCATCTTTTTTTTATCTTAATGAATAGGTTAATGATGATTTTATTTGTGTATAGGTAAATTATAATATCTTTTTTTTCAAGATTTATAACATCATGTTTAATGATTTGCAGTTGTGCATCATCTCGAGTTTGAGAACCTTTTTGAACTGCTCAAGATCTCATAATTCAAGCATGTGGCAACCAATGAACCATTAGGGCAATTGGAGGAAGACCTAAGAGGGCTTACATTTTGATGAAAAGCTTTTAAGATAGGAGCTATTCGTACCATCTAGTCTTATGTTGTAATGTTGTTTAGTAGTTTAAGAGTGTATAAAGTGTGATCGATAGATATTTGAAGCTTATGCCGCTTATAATATTTGTAGATACACAATTTTCTTTTAGAATCATATAGAAAAACTGTTTCATTAGATGTGAATGTGAATAATTCAATTTGTTATTTCAAGAGTCATTATCTTGTATATTTTGCTTTAATCTTACTTGAATGAAGGTAAATAATGTTGTCGATGGTAAGGTTCAATATTAAATCTATTAAGATATTGCAAGATCATAAAATTGAATAGGATTTAATAATGAAAACCTCCATATTTATTTTGATAGATCTACTGATAGATAGTCCTGTTGGTATTTGTGAAAAATAAAGTTGGAGTTATTACCTATAGTGATAGTTTTACCAACATTTTTTTTGCTACACCGATGGATAAAGCTGTCGTTGTTGTTACTATCACAGTTTTAAAAATGTGACTGTCACTGTAGCTTTAGGTACAGCACTGATAGTTTTTACCGTTGGTGTTGCCTATAGCGATGCCTCTTAGGAGAACGACTACAAAGACCATCGGAATAGGACTTTGTACCTACAGCGATGGTTGTTTTTTCCTATACTAACAGTTACTGATCGTCGGTGTAGGTGCAAACTATTGTTGTGAACCCACGTAATGTCCCCATGAACAAATCCCATATGCCACTCACAGCCTCCACCAAATCCCAATCCAACACCCACCGAACTCCCCACACTTATCCCCTACGTAACCATAAAACCCATTCAACAAATCCCATCCAATCTCTCCATCACTTATTTATTCTCCCAACCAAAAAAAAAGATAAGAAAAAAATAGTAAAAAACTCTCATTCGACTACATCCCTCAACCTATTTATCCTCCTCTGTTTAGTTATTTAATTCACAATATCCCTATCATTTAATCCTAGCCATCCATTACCCAACCTATTAAACCTAGACCTTTGATTTATTCCCAACAAAAATCTAACCTATCCTATCACTTAGCCTTTAATCCTAATCCTTGATCCTTATCCTATTAATCCTAGCCATCCAACTTAGAGATCCTAGGTAACCTAAACCAACCAATAGGAAGCCTACCTATTTCCTATAAATACACCTAGCCACCCCCTTGGAGCCATATCTCTACTTAAATTTCCTACCTCCATATAGTCTCTACTACTGTGCTAGTCAACACCATCTTTGGTGATTCTGGTGGATTCGTCTTTGCATCCGCATCTACGTCGACGTTCTGGACTTCGCCTTCGAAGCCCATAATTTCTGCATTTCTTTAGTCTAGTTCTAGTTGTAGTAATCTAGTTCTAGTTATAATTTTCCAAGCATTCCTCTAATTGCAATACTACTTCTATTTATGCTAAACTCTTATCTTATTCAATAAAGTTCTAGTTATTTTTCAACTTGTCTTCAAGTTGTATGCTTTCTAGTATTAGTATATTATAGTTCTAGTAGTTGCATGCTATTAGATTTAGTATTAGTTATAATAATCATCCTACTTAATACTTAATTCTAGTTCTAATTAGGAATGCGATTGTGATCTATTTGTCTCCCTATGAACGACTTGGACTCCCATAGTTTTATTCAAAAATTCTTATGGGTTTGATTTCACTTACAAATTCAAGAGTTTCATGCGCATTTACTACAACGAACATGCTTTCTTTTTTACCTATTCCACATGCAGAACACACAATTAGAGAAGAAATTTTTTTTTTGTGTTTTTTTTTAAATTGATGGGTGAAGTGAGTGGAGGTGACACACAAACAACCAAGTCTATCCTAGGATTTATGCAAGCTCCTAGGTTGATTTGGGTTTAAATTATTAAGGTGACGAAATGAAATCTAATGGATGGGAAGGGGGTAGACTTACAAAACCTTCAACTACATTTTATTTCAATCTACATCTCTGGCCTGCCTTAGAGGAGTACCTGCAATCATAGTAAAATTGGGAAGAAGTGAGGTAGGAGTTAAATAAGTGCGGGAAGAATGCAGAAAATCAAAGTCCATTGCCTCCCCGGCAATGGCGCCAAAATGATAGACGAAAAATTCGATGAAGAAAATAGTTAGGGTTTCGAGAGACAGAAACTCGCGTTGTAGTACTCTCAAATATTACTACGAAATAAATTTACTGAGACATGAATCTCGGATCAAACTTGGGGAGGAGACGTTTGATTTCAAATTCGCATTTAGAGTTTATTTGTTTTTTCCTTTTTTAGCTATATGTATTTTTTTTGTAATTTTCTATAGGTAGAATATTTGGTCGAAATTGAACTAAGCTAAGCAACACTAATCTAGGTGGCAGAATAATTAAAGAGAGAAAGAGAGAGAGAACAAAATATGTATATAATCAAAGCGAAATAATGTTTGATATAAATAATAATTGTGAAAAATAAATCTATTCTACGAAAGTGATAAAAAAGAGATAAAGAGAGAATCCCCCTTGATGGCTGCTTGGGGATGAATGACACTCGGATGAAGGAGGATGAAGATGGAAGGAGGATGAATCTAGATGAAGAAGACAGGTGACGTTAGGTTGATCAGCTTCCTTGAATGAGGGTGAGAGGATGACAGATGAGAACTCCACGAATGGGGTAAGAAGCAGGAATTACAAAAATTATTGTTTTAATCTAGTGGAGCTTCCCGAGGCTTGGGAACACTAGAATTAAAGCTTGAGAAGGGATTTTAAGCTCTAAAGGAGGGTAGTAGGGAGTAGGAAGGGATGAGGAGAAAGGGGGGGAATGGTAGGCTATTTATAGTGGAGAGAAAGGGCCAAAATCGGCAATTGGCTATGCATGGGCAGCACACTACCCAGCCATTGCATGCATAAGGCCAGCTCTTCACACAAGGCACGTACGTGTGCAGCAACTCACAGCGCAGCACAACGTGCGCTACACTGCAGGTGAGGCACGACGGAATGAGGGTTATTCGATCATCATCGCTTGGTTCAGAGCGCTCAAAATGAAGAACGTCGGTTTCAGTTATATCGTTGTAGTAAAGCTGGTTGTTACCAACGTTTCATATAAAATTTTTTACTCGGAAAAATAAAAGAGTTCCCGAGGTCGAACTCAGGGAGCAAGTTGTATTCTAGAGATATACAAGTTCTATTACAAAAATAAAGAGAGAGAGAGAGAGATGAAAAATTGGCTTCTTCTTCTTTTCTTCTTTCTTCCTCTTTGTCTTTGGTTCTTCCTGTTCTTCTTCTTCTTCTTCTTCTTCTTTTTCTTCTGCTTTCTTCAGATTTTCCCCTCGTGCTCTTCTTCTTCTGTTCTTCCTTGTTTCCTTTCTTTCTTTTTCGTCAGATCGTCTTCTTTTCTTGCTTCTTGCTTCTCTTCATTCCTTCTTCTTCTTTGTCTTCACCTGCCTTGACCTCTCTTTTTCTTCTTTCGCGATGGCCGTTGCTCTTCCTTCTTCTTTAGCGGGTCTTCTTCTTCTTTGGCTGCTGACCTTCCGTCGTCTGCCCCGGTGCTGAGACGACTTAACAATGCCTTCGCTACAGTGCAGCAGCTCCTTCTTCTTCAGCGGGTCTGCTTCTTCTTCTTTGGCCTGCACACTTCAGAGTTTATTCGTCAAGAGGCAAAAACCTACTCTACCCCCCTCCCCTGCGTATCTCTCTCTCTGAAATCACTCTTCGGAAGCTCTCCCAGAGCGCTACCGGGTAATCGGGTTCGGGTCAGGCCCGGGTCCAGGCCCACCGGCGTGCGTGGTGGGCGAGGAGTGCAGGTCAGTCTAATCGGGTCGGGCCAGGTCCGCGGAGCGTGGTCACGGACGAGGCCGAGTCGGGTCGGGTCGGGTGAGAGGGACCTCACCCCGTGGTAACTGAGGCAAACAGCATAAGGCAGTTTTTCAATTTATGTGGGTGTGTGGCTTCAGAAGGTTCCGAGGTGGGACTATCCGCGCACCCGTTTCTCTCACGCCTGCAGCAGGGATGGCGCTTCCAATTGCAACAGCTGTTGAGGCGCGCAACTCCAATTGAGGGCCGGGGTGTGTGCGCAAGACTCTTCCGCGCTGGCCGTGGCTCTTCAACCTGGGATATCTAGGCTTGGAGCAACCTCGAGCAAGCTTCGAGCTTCCTCGCCAATGGCGGTCAAGGCCTGGAACCTGAAATCAATAGCACGGCCTCTCGGCCAAATCAGACAGGCGGGGGACCTTCGCCGTGGCACGGCGAAGGTGGTCAGGGGGTTTGCAGGGGGCGAGATGGAGCTAATAGGTCGTCCTAGGTCAAACTGTGAGCGAGGGAGTGGGTGTGTTCGGTGGATCTGCAGAGGGTGTTTGGTGGGAAGTGGAGGGGCGGAAGAGGATCAGGGTGAGGAGGCGGAGGTTCTGCGGTGGTCGGCGAGCCGTGTGGGTCGCTGAGGTGATGGGAGCGGCTCGCCGGAGGGTGGTCGGAGGCGGAGAGGATGAGGGTGAACAGGGTCGGTAGAGGGCTTAATTGACTAAATCGAAAGCGGGGAAAGAAAGAGGAGGAGAAGGGGAGTAAGTCTAACTTAACTGCAGGGACGAAGGGGGGAGGAACAGGGCGACAGTCGTATCGACTGTCGCCGGAGAAGACGATGCCCAGTGGGGGGAGGACGGCGGTGACGACGGGGCAGAGGCAGCGCGCGCCGGTATTGCGCGACGCGGAAAGAGCAGGGGAAGAAATCTCTGCTGCTGGTATTGCGGCAGAGCGAAGAGGAGGAGGAGGAAGAACCGCCGGAGCTGGTGGGCGTCTGCCGGAGTGAGAAGAGAGGAAAATTGGGGGTTTTCTCCGTCAGATCCAGGCTGCTTTGGTCGGTGGAGCGGCGGGGGGTATTTATAGGGTTGAAGCAGGGAGGAAGGCGGAGGGAGACGACGTGTCTCCCTCGCCGGAGCATGGTCGGAATACGAACCCATACCGTCCGTGCGTTCGCACGGCCGGTATGGGGGGCTGCAATGACCATGGGGGTGCTCCTGCGACGGCTGACGACGCAGGGCACCCCCGGTACACATGCCAGGTCCTCCACCTCACCCTGCGCGGCGCCATGCTCCGCGCAAGGTCGCCGGAGCATGGTGCTGGCAGGGTTTTGCAGGAGGGACCTGTTTGCAAAGAACGAAGGAGAGTTAGGGGCCTAAATGCGAGGGTTCAAAAGTTGAGGGCCAAAGAGTAAATATATGAGGACCAAAGTGTGAAGTCGGTCAAGGAGGTTTCTTCTTAGGCTCAAGTTTTTATACATGACTAATTAGGACCTAAGGAATCTGATGGTGAATTTTATTTTCATATTAAACCTTGTTTGACCGGTCAATTTGCGCAAAAACCCAAATTAAGTTATTAATTGGGCATGGTTCTCAATGTAGGTCAAAATGGGTTCTAAAGGCCAAATTGATGGTTCTAAACCCCAGAGATTATTTTTCTATGAATTTTAGAGGGTTTATTCTATTTTTAATTTGCCTCGAACCTTGTGAATTGAAGTGGGTCGTTTTAGGGTTACAGGTTATCATTTGGTTCCTTGGAAGTGCTGTAGCCCTTGCTAGATCATCTCATCCCACTTTTATTCTTATTAAGCTGTTTTGACCTGTGTTTGGGCCCTGAATTACCCTGTATGCAGATTATACTGGTAAAATTGCACTTTTACCCCTTATGACTGGTTTTCTTCTCAAACTCAGAATTCTCTGAGTTAAGCCTTTCCTTGAGATATGTAGGAGCTTTTATCCTTTGTATTGGGTCAAAATGAGCTAGTTATGGCTCATGATGAGGTTCTCATCAGCTATGCATGGGCAGCACACTACCCAGCCATTGCATGCATAAGGCCAGCTCTTCACACAAGGCACGTACGTGTGTAGCAACTCACAGCGCAGCACAACGTGCGCTACACTGCAGGTGAGGCACGACGGAATGAGGGTTATTCGATCATCATCGCTTGGTTCAGAGCGCTTGCCACTCGCACCTCACAGATCTGCTAGCCTCGTGAAGGAAAAAGGAGAGCCATTTGATGCTTGATGAACAACCACAATCACGCAAAATAGCAGGTTCCAATTGTGCCTAATGCGTGTCGAATAGTGCCTATCGCATTCTCGTCACCCACGCTACCACGTGGTGGTATCCTTGCCTCTTGATCTTGATCCTGTGGCTAGAAACGTGCAGAAATCATGTGCCTCAATTTTCGAAGACGCGCTGTGGGCAACATGGTCTCATCCCTACCATCCGCTCGTAATCGAGCGGCCTTAATTGAAATCACTTCATGCTGAGGGGGAGGCGTTGAGGGGATTTGAACGTGCATCTTTGCGTTGAGAACACACATCCCGCTCTGCTATGTTAAGGTTGGAGGGATGCTTGCTCGACCATTGGATCTCGATCCAACGGTTAAGATGGCTCAGAGATGTGCCCCTTTAGCCTCTAAAGTGTAGGTAAGGGTGAGGCATGGATTGGATGATGTGGTTCAATCTGATTTGTTGATGCATGATCATGCAGCTTGAATTTTTTCAAGCACACCCATTTTAAGAATGGGCACGATGTGGATGAGGCTTTGTGGCATAGTGTGGAGCATTGGATAGGAATCCAATGGCTCAGATCGTGTGTCAGGCATGCTTTGGAGTGGGGTAGAGGCTGTGATGAGCTCTAATGGCACCACGTGGTGCCACCTGGGCTATTGATCTTCATTGGCTTGTAGAGGATGCTATGGAGGTCTGATCGGGATGATTTATGAGGCATTGGACTCTGATCATCACCTTGATTGCGTATGTATGGTTAGATTTTCCATATGAGACCCACTTTTGTGTCACCTCGTACCCTGGCGATTAAAATGGATGAATTAATATACACATTACAGAATATACGTTAAATGCACAATGATGAATGTTATGCAATACTTTCAATGCTAAATGTAGTAAACTAGCTTAGGAACCCACATAATAGGCATTTACCATGAAATACTGTATATCTAGCAATGCCCTGTTTAATGAAATCACATATGACATATTAGATGGCGATCACAAAGATTGGATGTTGAGTGACTATAATGAGAGTACAAGTGTTATCAAAATATCTATGGAAGACTTGAAATCAGTATCCCAAGCACTTCGTGAAGGGTCAGATCTGATACCTAAAGACATTAATCGCTAGGGGTATGGAGACAAGGTTATAGAAAGGTAAAATGGCATGTGTTGATTGGCGATTGTAGTCTCACCATTCAAAGGACAGACCTGACTAAAATACCAATTGCTGGTGAGGATCCTTAATATCCTCAATATCCTAATTCTCAAGAGGTTGAGTTTAATTCTTTACTTATTAAACCTCTTAGGGTATCCCATGAACATTGCATTAATCTTTACTAGCGAGCATTTGGTTTAACTCCGCATCGTCAACTCTCTATATTCTTGGCCACCTTTTCTGTAAGCCTAATCTTTTATGCTCATTTATATGGCTTATTCCTGTATTCATGGAATATGATTGCCAAGATAGGACATGTCTGGGTGTCAACATAAATGCAATGCTTGTTGGGAGGCAACCTAACATAGGCCAATAACATAGTAGTAACCCAGGTGCTTTCTTTCCTTACTCCCTTTTGCTTTTTTTTACAATGAGGACATTGCAACATTTAGGCAATGGGGGGAGGGGGGGGAGGAATCATTTTTTGCATATCATTAATTGCATTATGTTCTGTGTTGTGTGCAATAAGGTTGAGTTGAAAGGAATTGAGCCCTTGTCTATTTGGACCCATTAGCAATGAGATAGAACGGTATGGTAACCACGTTAACCTTTAGGGAGAATTGCTATGTAGATTTTCCTAAGGGATCCCCTTTATCTAGCTGGCCAAGTAATTAAAGGGTTGAGGAAATATAATCTAGCCTTACTTGCACACAGATAGCCTTTATATGGTAAAAAAACCCAAAGTTGTAGGATTTGGGGATGATGAGTTTATGGTATTATGAGCCATTGACTTCGGGAATTATGTGAGATCTTATACTTAGACTTTTCAAGTCGGTCGACTTAATCAACTAGAGTATTTACTAAGATTTGAACTTGCTTTTGATATGTAAAAGAGAGTGATTAGGCTAAGGTATTAAGTTAATGGTATGGAAAGTACTTGGCTTTTTCTCTACCCTAAGGAATCAATGGACTTTTGAAGTCTAACTTTCTCACTTTTGTACTTGCACTTTGAGATGGATTGAGGCATCCAAAAGAATGTAAGTCTTGAGCCTCCATGTTCTTCTATTAAGAAAAGCTTGAAAATTAATAGAGAGGATTCCCATATTCAATGGAAAATTCATGCTTTAATATGAAATACATGGATATCTAAATATCCATTGTAGCCTTTTGGGAGTGTGGATATCTAAATATCCACTATAGATGGGTTAGGTGCCTTTTACAACATCATCACGAGGTGTTGGAGTGTAGGGCTTGGCTTGGAGGGTATCTCTCTTATGGCGTCATCTTGGGGAGTCAGAGTGTAGTGCCCTCAATATATCTATATGTATTAAAGAAAAAGAAAGAAATATCAATATATTTATATGTATAAAAGAAAAAGAAAGAAATAAAAAGGGGAAAATGAGTCTTGTACTTAATAAAGCAATCTAAGTGGGAGACATGGAGTGATGGATACATGTTAAGGAAAATGCCACTTATCAAATCAGCTTTACACACACAAGTACTTAGTTCTTTTTGAGACATTTGAAATCGGTGGGTGGATTTTTAAGCCTTAGAACTTTGTGCTTGAGACCCAAGTTCGAAGCTTGTTAGAATCTAATGGGACAAGGTGATTTTTATCTTGGTCGATATTTTAGTGTTGTTAGTCTTTGTGGTAAGATTCGTACATGTTTCTTGGGTTTTTGATGACCAGTACCCCTGGACTAAGAAATTCAAACTTGAATTCCACTACTTTTCCTTGCTACATTTTGCTCAAAACTAAAAAAAGTTATGGGGGTGTGATGAACATGTATTTATTTATCTAAATCATGCTTAAATATTGTTAGTTTCATAGTAGTAAGGGCATAAATGCATTAGGTTAGCTCATATTCTACATATATGCATCTAGGTTAGATTGCCTTCATTGCAGGTTATTTATGTGTTAATGAGCCTATTTTTGGTTTAGAGTAGTAATTCATGCTTATTCTATTGGTTGAGTTTGAATGGAAAGCAAAAATGGGAGTCAGAATCAATCGGGAGAAATATTGGAGTTAGAAATGGAGTCAAAACCAGCAAAACCCTGAAATTAATGCAAATCCTAACCCAAGCCTCCACCATTTAATATCCATGTCCAAGATGGTCCTCCAGCAAGGAAATCCACAAGCAATATTGTATAATATTATTTGTAACTCAAATCAATCAAGTTTTTAATCAATTTAATCAAATACTTGATTGATTCTTGCCTTCCTACACTCTCTATGTGAACGTGCCTCCATTTCACCCTTGTGTGTTCACACCTTTGCGACACCTTCAAAAGACCTCAATCTCCACGCAATTAGACACCAACATCAAGCGTTGGTTGTCCACCTTGGATTCTAGAAAGTCCACATTCTTAATTTTATAATCCAACATTCAAAATAAATGTAATCCTATTCCTTTTTTTTTTTTTTTTGAAGAGGAAAGAGGACTATTACTGATGACAGTAGTAATCCAAATTTTATTCAAGCATAGGGATGATTAGATGATGTTCAGCCACCGTCTCACCCAAGAGGTTACATCATTACAAATATTATCCACCCACATATGCGCCCCATTAAAAAGAACATCATTCCTCTCTCTCCACACTCCTCATAACACAGCACCCATAGACACTTGTGGCATGGAAGGGTCTAAGAGATCCCTCCATAGCCCATCCCAGGTTGGGAAATCCAAGGAGCAACACCTATGCCAAACCTCACAAGTAACCATACAAGAGTTGAAGAGATGCTTTATGTCATCGCCATCAAAATTGCAGAGTGGACAAGTAGTAGGGGGTGTTGCCATTAATAGTTGTGTCAGTGCCTCGGTCACCAAGCCATCATGCCGAGCCCGCCAAAGAAAAACCTAGACCTTTAGAGGAACCCTAATCTTCCATAGGGAGGAGCATGTTTTCATATGGTTATCATCTTCAATCGGCAGCATGCACTGACAAGCCTTCTTTGGTACATAGAGTCCCCCACTCCAGGAGAACTTGTCAACCTCCTCACTGGGTTTGAAGGCTTGTAATGTCTCCTACATGCGTTGATACTCCTCCAAGGAACAACTCTCATAAGAGCCCTAGGGCGGGGGCAAGACCAATGTCCGTCATTTGGTAGCCAATAATCAGCCACCTTAGCTAATTTATCTGGGGTAGTATTATAAGAATGTGGCTATAAAGCATCAAAAGAGCCTAAGCCAAACCAATTGTCTTTCAAGAAGCTAAAGTTTTCACCATTCCCTAGTCTTAGCATGAACCTCTCCCATCTATCCACCATAGCTCTGACCATAGAAGTCCAAAAGGGGACACTTGTGAGGGGTGGAGCCGATTTAAGGGAGAGCTTGAATCACCATATGAGTCCCTGATCACATCCTACTACAACCCATTATTGCCCCTCAAAATAATGATAACCCACTTTAACAACAAGGAATCACCAAACTCTCTCAGTGACCGCACCCCCATTCCTCCCTTCTTCTTTCGAAGACACACTGAGCTCCACTTGATAGGCTGAAGAAAGGGACCTTCATGTGAAGCACCCTTCCAAAAGAACCTCTTCCTCATCACATCCAACCCTTCGAGAATAGTACCAAAGGGCCTAAACGTGGACAAATAGAACATTGGTATGGCTGAGATGGCTGAGTTTAGAAGGATAAGTCGACCACCTTTAGAGAGGAATTTGCTACACCATCCTGCCAGGCGTACAGATATCTTCTCGTACAAATCGACCCAGTCACTTTTCTTCATTCTTTTTCCATGAAGAGGAAGCCCCAGAAAGAGGATAGGAAGACTACCAAGCAGAGTGTGCAGAATATCTAAGATGGATGACTTTACCTGATTTGTCAACCCAAAACATGTTAAAGAAGACTTCTCTCCATTAATCTTCAAGCCAGAAACACTGCCAAAAATATCAACAACATGCCTTACATATCCTACTGCATGACAACCACACTTAATAAAAGATAATATCATTTGCATACTGGAGAATGGGAGTTAGAGCATGCTGTGAGGAAAGTGAATATCCATGAAAGAGGCTCCTTGCGCAGTCCTCGAAAGAAAAATGTGCAAGCGTATCAACTGCCAAAATAAAAATGAGCCGGGCAACTAGGAACCCCTATCTCACACCTTCTGTGTCTATATCCACATACCCGTTGGCCTGCCATTTACAAGAGAAAAGGAAGAAGTGGTAATACACTTCTTCTTCCATTGTAACCAGTGTTGGTGCAAAGGCACCTCGATCGATTAATTTTGATGATAACAAAACACGTGTAATTTGATATTTACATTTTAGTGATTAAGTTTCAGGATTAATGCAAATGGAAGCAAGCTTGATGAGCTTGCTCTTGGATAAAAGCATCAAGGAGCATGGAGAAGATAGAGCTTCGCTTGGAACAAGAGCTTGAAGAAGCATGGAGAAGAAGAATAGGATAGAAATAAAAAGTGTATTCTGTACTTTTTTTAGTCATTATTTCTTCCTCTTTAAAATCTCGTTAAAGAGCCCAAAGTATATTACCTTACTCCTAGGAACACCCATCCATCACTAGGACACTTAGGTAAACTTAGAAAACTAAAATAGGCTTTAGACAGACTGATCAGACGTCCAACTTGATCATCAGACATTTGATTTGTGATTTTAAGTCATCTGATATTATTCTCAGCCATCTAAATACCTAGGCAAGAAAACCATAGTCTGTGGCTTTCCAGTTAGTCATCCTGACCAAAGTCTAAACATCCAATCAGACATCTCAGAAAATTGCCAAACATCCTGAAAGAGGGACGTTGGCTTTTCTTAGCGAGACAAGCTAGCGTAGCCCAACATTATTTCTAGACATCCTTAAAGCCACCTAGATTCTGATAAAAAGACATTAGACCATAATCCAATGTCGTCAGACCAAATCTAACCGTTGCGTCTCAAAAATCAATTCCCATAGCTTTCAAATGTCCAATAGTTAGTCTCGACATCCAGTCCATCGTCTGACCTTGCTACATTAGAACCCTGTTTGTATCTAGACATTTCCAGGAATAAACTTGTTTAGAATTAGATGCCCACTTTTCTACCCAAACGGCCTAAAATAGCTTTCCAGACATCAAACCTAGATCCTGTTTCCGTTCGACAGAATCAGGAACTTTGATCCTTTATATCAAACGTCCAAACTTGTCATCAGTCGTCTGACTAGATGTCTGACCATAAAATTAGACGTCTGATTCAGCTGTCAAAATCATATGACCCTGATTTCTGCCCGATTTGCCTTGGATTTTTTCCCAATGGCTAGGAGCCTTCTCCCAAGCCTTCTTAAAGGTTCCTAAGGCCTCTATAAATAGACCCCTCCTTGGCTAAACATACCAAAGAAACAATACTTTCAACCATTTTAGTGTTTAAAAGATAGAGATCATCTAGAAGAGAAGTTCTTGCTCTCAAAGCTTACATCCGAGAGCATCGAAACTCTGTTGCAATCCATACCTCCTCTCTTCCAATTCAGGGAAGCACATTCACACCTATAGTAGCTAGTTAACCCATTAACTATTTGGGCTCTATAGGTTGATGTACTTTTCATTTTATTTTGTGGTTGGGTACTTGCATGGCGAATTCCCGTCTCCTTCACAAGACAAAATACTTTTTGTGGAGAAGAGGGTTTTGAGGTACTCTACCCTAAGCATAAAGTAGAGTGGTTGTACTTGAGGTTGTGTCACCCTCATTCAAGTGACACGTAGTGGATTTGGTTGACTTGGTCAACTGAAAAATCCTAAGTCGAGAGCCTTAAGTGATGGTTTTTATCCTTGGGGTTTACACCTAAAAATTTGTTGTTTCTTGTGGTGAATGTTTTGTGGGATTGAATTTTTATTCTGAATGTTTTTATGTCTCACTATTCACCGCCCCTCTAGTGCAATTTCACCTAGATCTCAAGAAATCCCCTCTGTCAAAAAATTTCCCAAGGGTATGACTAAACAACCAAATCATATGCTTTTAAGAAATTAACACATGAAAGCCTTTGTCCTTTTTATAATCTAGCTCGAGTCCATTTCTTGCACTAAGATAAAGGATTCCCCTAATTATCTTCCCCTCAGGAAATCAGACTGTACAGGGCTAATTAGCTTCTGCATGACAACTCTAAGGTAGCTAGCAAGAATCTTTCAAATTATCAAATAAATAGAATTAGACAATGCAATGGATCTAAATTTTGATAGAGTTTTAGCACCTACCTTTTTTGGCAGATGAAAAAGGAGAGATGTATTCAATCTTTTGAACCCAAAGTTCCCTCGTTGAAACTCATCAATCACCTTCAACACGTCCTCCCTACAATAGGCCAAAACTCTCTATAGAATAAAATTTGGAAGCCATCTGGACCTAGCAAACCCTTTGCTTTAAGGCCACTCAAGGCTAGTAAAACCTCATCCTCTTCTATCAGCCTTGTCAAAGACCGATCTTCAACCTCTTCTAGTTGTGGCATGTTAGAAGAGGCTATGTGGCACTCTCCTCTAGTTCCTTCACGTGTCATATGTTGAAAATAATTATTTGTCTCATAAAGGATTTGTAAAGGTGTAGTGAGTAGAGTCACCAATCTGTAGAGAGGAAATAAGGTTTAATCTCCTTTATTGAACTTGCTATTACGTGAAAGAACAGAGAGGAAATAAGGTTTAATCTCCTTTATTGAACTTACTATTACGTGAAAGAAGTTAGTATTGGCGTCTCTCTCCTTGAGTCACAACTACCGTGATCGTTCCCTCCAATCAATCTTTCTTTGGAGGTCTTCATTGGCAATGATGGCTTGTCACTCCTTCCTTATTTGCATCTCCCTCTCAGAAAGTGGGCCCACTTCCTCCTTAACGTACAACTTGTGAACAGTATCAATAGATTCCTTCCTTCTTTGCAACTTGTTAATATTGAGGGACTTTCTATACTCCATGAGCATTTGTCGCAGCTCCTTTTATTTGGAGGCTAAAGATTAAGTTGTAGGCCCAACCTCTTGCCTAGATTGCTGATGCACTAAGGACGCATTTGTTTAAGAGTGTCATTGTAGCTCATGTTTGCTGCATTGGTTTTAAATATAGAAATGGATTTGAGTCTGAGTGTCGTACACAGGGAGGCATGAAATCGGGTTTTTCTGTCACTTAGTTGTCACGGAAATGGTGGGTTTTTGCTTGCGCAAGAAAATGTGGAAGGAAAGCAAGTAAGAGAGAGAAAAAGAGAGAGAGTAGGGTTAGAGTTCTTTCAAGTTATGGCATTTACTTAGGTCAAGATGAAAATAACATTAATACTATATTTAACATGCAACTCAAGTTTTACAATTACAACACTAGATAAATGCTTAAGCACAAGTAAAGCTAAGCTAGAGTGAGAGAGGGAAAGAGAAAGGAGATGGAGAGGCGGCCACAGCAGTGGCGGAGGGCTCCGTCGGCGGCTCGTTGACTCTGGTGATTACAAAAGTGTGCTAATGGTGGCTAGGAGTGGGGTAGAGCACCTGCAAGTGTATTGAATGCCTTACATGTGTGGTTGGAAGGGGTTTATATAGGAGGAAGGGCTTTCTAAATGAAGAAGGGGCTTTAGTGACGTCCGGGACGTCACTAAAACCCTTCCCAAAACGTTGGTGAAGCCCATCTGCCCGCCGGTTCCTCACGCGTGCTGTGCTTCCTTTCGTGATGATTTGCGTGCGATCGCTGAGGATCATCCGATTGCAGATTGGACGATTGAGATTGCTCATGGGTCACGCCTTTGGATCGCGCCTGCGGAGCACTGCACGCATGTCATCATGCACGTTTGGCATGAGCATCCCTAATTGCACCGCGTGTCTTCATCCGTGCCCCCGCACATGGATCAACGGTTGAATTTCATCTACTCGCGCCTCTGCTGCCGAATTACATTCTTCTGTGATTCGAACACACACGTCCTACGCGTGTAGCGGGGGTACTACCACCGCGCTGTCCTCCACGGATAGTTGCGTTTCTTCGTCAATCGTCAGCCGTCCGATTTGGGATCGGATGGTCACAATGAAGTAGTGTGGATGCTGTGCTGCGATGGAGTTGGCTTCTAAGGCATCCGATCGAAGATCAGACAGCTTAGATCATCTTGCAGCTAATGATGGAAGCTGGGCGAGATCTGGATGCGTCGATCGGGTGACACATGGCACGCTATGGGTCATTGATCATCAGATCAACGGCCAGAAATTCTTAGGTCAATTGCAGTAGCTTCGGATGTTGGATTTAGTTGATTTTGAGTCCGTTGGACTCTGTTCATCACTCTGAATCCATCAATGCAGTTCGATTACTCATCTAAGGCTTATTTTGGTATGAACTTATACAAATGGCCATCAATACTATTTTATAAGCAATCTCAATTGCGATGCATGTCATGCTCCCATGCCCATTTATGATGTCTTATTCGTGCATGTTACCCTTAAGATAAGCCCTATTTGGTAGAATTATCGTCGTAAAATATAGTATTATCATACCCCCATGCTTACTCCTTACTAGTCCCTAGCAAGGTTCATTCTAGCCATTATTCTCAGTCAGAATTCAGGATGTGATTACTTAAACATTTTGTTACTTGTCAGCAGGAGGAAATATACTAAGATCCTAATCTACAGAGACTAAACAGTGCTCGGATGTCTACCAAAATGTGAATCACCCGAATCCCTGCTTTAACGTATATATATATTTTTTTTTCATCTTTTCTCTTTTTCTTTGGCCTTTTCGAGTTGAGAGTGTATTGGTAACTTTTACGGCTACCCAACCCACCCATAACTCGAAAAAGACTCTTAGTGCTAAGCATCTTGGTGTGAAGATTGTGATAGACTCACTCAACAGTAATTCAGACAGACTTTGGGTTTCTACGCCCCTAGGTGACCAGGAAAGGAAGTGTTTTGCCTGAAGGTGTATCTGTCCGATCGGTAGCTTTCTCCCTACAAGGATTTTTCAAGTGTATATCTCCCGGATTGCTCTACTTCCCTACATCTTCCTTAAGTGTTTTGGATCTCTTTGTGCATTTAGTGAGCTGGGCTCTGGACAACTAGCCAATGGGCTGTTACCCACGACCACTTGCCAGCCATACTCGTGCGGTAAAGTGTGGCTTATTTTGTTCTCTTTTTTTTTCTTCTTTTCTTTTACTATTACTTTCTTTTTCTCTTTCTTTTTTTCTTTTGTTATTTAGTAGGTGGCTTCCCTGATCTCAAATTTACCTAAAGGCAATAAGAAGAAAGTTGTCCTATGACTGACCTCTGGACAACTGGCCAATGTGTTGTCACCCACGACAACTTACCAGCCATACCACCCTACAAGGTTCATTTACTACTTAATTTCTGTCAGAATCTCTGAGAAGTGTCAGTGCAAAAATGTGTGCAGATGCTTAGACTAAAAGTCCTTCCAAGTCAGAGGGCAAGTTGATAAGTCGTATACTTATCACCTTAATTTATTGGTGGATTAAAATAAGTTAAGGTTGCAAGGATTTGGAGCTAAATCTATATTTTAATGGACACCCGGGTAAATTAGGCCTAAAGGCCTGAAAAGTCTAAGTGTTTAGGTTCTTTTCGTATTATTTTCCACTGTTGACAAGTTCCTAATGCCTAAGTTTTTCTTCTTAAATTCATCTTTTTATTTAAAATTAATTTTCTTTTATTCAGACTAATTAAAATGAACTCAGAATATGCAAATTACCACCCCCCCATGCTTAAGTTGGACAATGTCCTCATTGATAATTAAATTGATGCAACAAGGGTTCAGAAAGAAATCACCTGAGCGAAGCAGTATATCTGATCAGTTCGAATCTTCTGGGTTGCCTCCTAGGAAGCGCTAAGTTTAACGCCTTCGGCTGGGCGATGCCTCGTGTCAACCCTTAATGAGGGTGACAGCCTCCTTTGGGGGAACCTGGGCAAGGAAGTGCTTTAGTCTCTGACCATTTACCGTGAATGTGTGCCCAGTGTTCAGATCTGTGATTTCAACCGCCCCATTGGAATAGGGTTTGACCACCCTATACGATCTTGTCCACTTGGATCTGAGCTTCTCTGGAAAGAGTTTGAGTCGGGCATCAAAAAGCCAGACTTACTAATTGGGCTCGAAGGTCTTCCTGTGGATGAGTCGGTCGTGGACAGCTTTCATCTTCTCCTTGTAAAGCCGACTATTCAAAGGCGTCCCGACGAATTTCCTCTAGCTTAGAGAGTTGGAGCGTCCTTTGTGCACCGGCTAATTGGGAATCCATGTTGCATTGGTTAACGGCCCAATAAGCCTGGTGTTCCAACTCAACAGGAAGGTGGCAATCTTTGCCAAAGACCAGGCGATAAGGCGACATGCCTATCGGGGTCTTGAATGCGGTCTAGTATGCCCATAGGGCATCATCCAGTCGTGTGGACCAGTCCTTCCTGTCATGTCTCACGGTCTTCTATAGAATGTTCTTGATTTGTCTGTCTGAGACCTCGGCTTGCCCATTAGTTTGCGGATGATACGGGGTGGCAATGTAGTGGGTAACCCCATATTTTCTGAGTAGGGCATGGAATTAGGTGTGGATAAAATGACTTCCACCATCACTGATCATGGCCTTCGGTATTCCAAATCGAAAAAATATGTTTTGCTTAACAAAGTCCATGATAGCCTTATGATCGCAACAACAGGTGGCGACGGCTTCAATCCATTTGGAGACATAGTCTACAGAGACTAAGATGTACTCAAAGCCGTTGGATGGTGGAAAGGGGGCCATAAAATCAACACCCCAAATGTCGAAGATCTCGACAATCAAAATGGGCTGGAGGGGCATCATGTCATTCTTGGTCATGGTCCCTAGAGTCTAGCAGTGAGAGCAATTCTTAGCAAAGTTGTGTGCATCCTTGAATAAGGAAGGCTGGTAAAATCCAGACTGCAAAACCTTTGCAGCCGTTTTCTTTCCTGAAAAGTGGCCACCACAAGCTTGGTCGTGACAAAAGGATAGCACACTTTGAACTTCATCCTTCGGAATACACCTCCTGATGATCTGGTCGGCATAAAGGTGAAACATCATGGGATCATCCCAGAAATAGTGCTTGGCTTTAGCCAATAACTTATCCTATTGCTGTCTGGACTAGCTGTGCTTGGTCTGTCTTACTACCAGGTAGTTGACGAAGTCAGCATACCAAGGTAGTTTTTTGTCTTACATAGCCAGAATTTGCTCATCAGGAAAGGTGTCAGATAAGGGCAAGGAGGGCCCAATGTGGTCCGGGTGGAGTTTGGACAGGTGATCAGCCACAACATTCTTTGACCCGACTTTGTCATGAATTTCCAAGTCAAATTCCTACAAGAGCAGGATCCATCTAATGAGCCTGGGTTTAGCATCTTTCTTGACCAACAAATGCCGGATGGCTGAGTGGTCTGTATAGATGGTCACGTGGGATCCCAGAAGGTAAGATTGGAACTTTTCGAGTCCAAAAACTAAAGCGAGTAGTTCTTTCTCTGTGACAGTACAATTCCGTTGGGCCTCGTCCAACGTCTTGCTCGTGTAGTAGATCACCATGGGTTTCTTGTCTTGTCTCTATCCCAGGATTGCGCCGATGGCAAAGTCTGATGCATCACACATGATCTCAAAATCCTTGGACCAGTCTGGGTGTTGTAACATAGGTGCAGTGGAGACTAAGTCCCTAAGAGTGTGGCATGCCTGGATGCAATCAGATGGCATGCTGAATAGGGCATCATTGGCTAGAAGGTCAGTCAAGGGTTTGGAGTGCTTGGAGAAGTCTTTAATGAACCTTCTATAGAAGCCAACATGTCCAAGGAATGAGTGGATTTGCCAGATAGAGCTAGGTGGGGGAAGTTTGGAAATCAAATCATCTTTAGCTCGATCTACCTCAATGCCCCTATATAATACGACGTGACCGAGGATAATTCCTTCTTGAACCATGAAATGGCTCTTTTCCCAACTTAACACCGAGTTAACCTCGATACATCGCTTGAGGATTTTCTCCAAGTTGCTCAAACAATGGTCGAATGAGTTCCCAAATACTAAGAAATCATCCATAAATACCTCCAGGTATTCACCCACCATTTCTGAAAAGATGGCTGGCATGCAACGATGAAAGGTAGCAGGTGCATTACATAACCCGAATGGCATACGGTGGAATGCGAACGTGCCACACGAGCAAGGGAATGTGGTCTTCTCTTGATCTTCAGGAGCAATTGCAACTTGGTTATATCCTGAATATCCATCTAGGAAGCAAAAATATTTTTGCCCTACCAATCGCTCGAGAATTTGATCAATGAATGGCAAGGGGAAATGATCTTTCTTGGTCGCCTCATTGAGCTTCCTGTAATCAATACATACCCGCTAAGCAGTGGTGGTGCAGGTGGGGATGGATTCGCCATGCTCATTGGTGACAACAGTGAGCCCGACTTTCTTGGGAACCACTTGAGTGGGGTTCACCCAGGGGTTATCGGAGATTGGGTAAATGATCTCAGCGTCAAGCAACTTGATGATCTCCTTCTTGATGACCTCCTGCATATTCGAGTTTAATCGTCTCTGCATCTGACGAGAAGGTCGGGCCCCATCTTCCAGGTAAATCTTGTGGGTGCAATAGGTGGGGCTAATTCCTCTTAAGTCTGAAATAGTACAGCCAATGGTGGCCCTATGTTCTGATAGGGTTGCAGTCAACCTAAGTTTCTGATCCTTGGTTAGGTTGGTGTTGATAATCATTGGGAATGTCTGGTCAGGTCCAAGGAAGATGTATTTGAGATTCTTAGGTAGCGGCTTCAACTCGGGTGTGGGTGGGACAACAGTCGATGGAATGGGGAAAGGCAGGAGTTGATCAACATCAATCTCCTCGAATGGTGGTGGCTGATGGTAATCGGCTTTACAAAAGTTAGTGTGCACAAATGGTGACGGGTCAAAACAATCGTCACAGGGTTGGGTTTGATGGTCTGGAACAGAACTAAGGGTAAGACATTCCTCAACTAGAGGCTTCACAGGATCGTGTTCCTCAACCTAGTCACAATCGAAAGACTTGGTTCCCCTAAAGATATCCAACTGCATCATTTTGTCTTCGAAGGTGATTTCCATGCATCCCATGTCACAATCGATGTTCACCTTAGCCGTAGCTAAGAAAGGTCTACCTAGGATGATGGGTGCGTTCTGTAGTTGTTCGAGGACTTCCATGTCGAGCACCAAGAAGTCGATCGGGAAATAGAAGTCCTTGACCCGAACAATCACTTCCTTGACAACGCCCTTCAGGGTCTTCACGGATCTATCAGCCAACTGGATGGTCACAGGTGTAGGCATCAACTCTCCAAATCCAAATTGTTGATACAGAGTTGTCGGGATCAGATTGATTGAAGCACCTAAGTCTAGGAGCGCTCTATCAAATGTCATGTCCCCGATATTACAAGATATCAGGGGTGCTCCTGGGTCAGTTCGTTTGAGTGAAGGTTGCTCAATATTACAGAACTCGCTTGCTCTGAGAGCACAACCCTCCTAGGTGCTTGGGGTCGTGGCTTACGCTTTGGCGTACAGGCATCCTTTAGAAACTTAGTGTAAGCTGGAATGTGCTTGATTGCCTCGAGGAGCGGGATATTAATCTGAACCTGCTTAAAAATCTCCAGAAGCTCATTCTCCACAATAATTTTCTTTTTCTTCATCTTTTCCAAGGCCTCGGGATATGGTGTCTGAACGTGAATAGGGTCTATTTTCGGGTCCTTGGGTTTTTCATACACCTCTTCAGAGTCTTGTATCTTAGGGGGTGAAGTCATGGGAGGGTTCTGCCACTTGGGATCTTGGGTCTAGGTGCTGCTTCTCAAGGTCACCGCATTCATAAAGGCATTGGGACCATGGGATGATCCTTGAGAAGAAGAGGAAGAAGAAGCATCGAACCTAGGGGGTGTTTGTTGGGCTGGCTGGACCATGTGGGCCTACCTGGGAATGCCTTGGAACCCTTGGGGCCTCCGTTGATTACATTTTGTGGGTTCGGCTATGGTTGAGAAGGAAGGGATCCCTGCTGTTTACAATCTAATAGCTGGGCTAACTGTCCCTTCATCAAGGCCATTTCTTCCTGGTGTTTTTGGTTCATGTCAGCCATCCTCTTTATCAGGGTGTCCATTTGGTTTTGTGGGGGAGGGGCCGCCCTATTCGGATTATAGAGGGGTCTAACCTGGTGACCTTGCTGATAGGAGGGTGGGTATGGCTGTTGGTTTGTCCTAGGCTGGTTCTGAAATTGAGGCGATTTCTGGTTCGTCCAAGCAAAGTTTGGGTGATTATGCCAGCTGGCATTGTAGGTGTCGGAGAAGGGATCAGGTTTGAAATAACCTTGGATAGCCTGGAGATTTTCAAAGATAGAAGTTGTCGAGGGGGAGGGAAGAGAATAATCAAGGGTTGAGGGAGCAAAGGTCCCTCCCTGAAACATGGTTAGGGGTTGTTCCAAGTGCATTTGTTTTAGTGGCTGGACCTGGTCTACGTTGTGTGCTCCCTTTGCTAGGGAGAGGGTCTGTAACGGGTTCCTGGTTTGGTTCAATAGTTCGTCTATTTTCTTGTCTACCAATTCCACTTGATCCAATTCTTAGCAATGATATCCATGTCAACCATTCTAGAATTTGCTTGTACCTCATAGATCCCACCACGGGATTGACTGGATCGACTAAACTGGGTCATGGAGGCATTGTTGAGCAAATTCTCGCTCATAGACTCGAAGAGCTCAAACGCGCTCTCCTCGTCTTTGTTCAGGAAGTTTCCCCCGCATGAGGCATCAACGAATTCCGAAGGTTGCTGTCCAAACCATGGTAGAAGATCTGGGCCAATTGCCACCTCGGTACTTCGTGGTGTGGGCATTTCCTCAATAGTTTATTAAATCCCTCCCATGCCTCATGGAACTATTCCCCACCCTGGAGTGTAAAGGTGGTAATGCTCTTCTAAGAGCATTGGTCTTTCCTATCGAGAAGAATTTCTTTAGAAATGCATGCCTCAGTTCTTCCCAAGTGGAGATAGGTCTTCCTAAAGTCCTAAGCCAGTGAGACACTTTGTCTCTCAACGAGAAGGGGAACATCTAGATAAAAACAATGTCTAGGCTAATGTTCCTGGGTTTTACAGTCCAGGCAATCCAGTCAAGGTCCTCTAGGTATTGGAAGGGGTCCTCACTTGAACTCCCATGGAGGTGGCTCTGAATCAGGCTTAGGACATTTGGTTTTAGCTCAAAATCTTCTCCCCCCTTGGGGACCCTAAGGTGCTGTTCGATTCGAATCGTAGAAGGATTGTAGAAGTCGCAGAGGGGCCTAGGTTGGCCTTGGAATGGTGGTAGATCAAGTGGTGGTTGCCCTTGCAAGTCCAGCAAAGGTGGTGGTGGTTGCCCTTGCAAGTCCAGCAAAGGTGGTGGTGGTTGCCCCTGTGGGTTCTGCAACCAGTGTATGGCTTGCATGATAGTGCGGATCTGTTGCTGCTGAAGCTGGTGGTTTGCATTGAACTGGGCTTGGATGATGGCCATCGTATCTGGTGGAGGTTGGTCCTTAACCTCATCTACTCTAGGTTCGGCCATATCTCTAGCAAGATTAAGTCTCCTGGTTTCCCATTCCAAAACAAATAGCTCAGGATGAAGTGATCATCTCCCGTGCATACACTAGAGAAGAACGGGGGGGATGCAAAGAGAGATGGATGCGAGAAGTGTGTGTGCACAACCAAGTAGACAAGCCTAGTCCTTATAGTGTATTCCGTAGGGGACCTTGAAATCTCCAAAGGAACGATCAAGTCTGTTGGCAAGGGACCGCCCTTCCCAAAGTTAATTTGGCCAGGTTGATTACGAGGGGATTGTGGGGAAGGTTCTTCCTTTGGCTTGCACCATCGGTTCTGTAGACCCCACAACCACAGTCATTTGACACTTCCCCGCAACCTACTCACCAGATTCTACTAAGGGAATGAATGCCAACTGCCTAGCAAACAAAACCATGCCTCTTGAGACTTAACCCAGTCCTGCCTAGGGCACATCTACTCTGTTTTAATGGGGTTAGGGCAATGCTTGTGCTTAGGTTATGTGATGAGGCGTTGATTGGGGTGGTGCCTCTTAGTTATCCAATTCAAGTGCATGTGCTCGTAACAAGACATGGTTTTCAAGCAAGGATTTAAGATGTGGTGTCTTTTAATGTGTGTCCTTACTTTCGTGTCTTTTAGGGTTGACGTGTCTTAATATTTTTAGGCAAGTTTCAAGTGGGCATGCCAAATTTTGCACAAAATCGGCGAGAGTGGATTTCCTTTAATGTGATGAGGCTCTAAAACCCTAGTGTGCTCATCCTAATGTTCATGCAATTTCTATTAGATGAGTCAATTTTAGGGGAGAGTGGTGTGGCCAAAGTCAAACCACGGTGGCTTCACAAACACCACTCAAAGAAAAAGAACACTAAAAAGGATGAGGTCTTTGAGAATGTTAGAGTGTATATATTTTTTGTTAGGTGATGAGTTACAGATGAGGATCAGGCAATCATTCACCACACCAATTTTTTTTTTATTTTAAATTTTTTTAGATTTTTTTAGGCAAGCAAACAACCACGGGTAGAGAACTACTCATAACCGGTCCTTGCTACGCTTATTCCATCTCCACCATCACGAGTTACGCTCCTTCGCCTCCAAGAGTCGAGCTCCTACAGCCATCAAGTAGAGGGAGAAAATGCATTAGATGATGTGAGCATGGATGCAAAATGGAAGTGACAAAATGAATTCGTTGCCTCCCCGGCATCGGCGCCAAAAACTGACGCATTAAGGATGCATTTGTCTTAGAGAGTCGTTGTAGCTCGCGTTCGCTGCGTCGATTTTAAATATAGAAATGGATTTGAGTTTGAGTGTCATAGACAGGGAGGCATGAAATTGGCTTTTTCTATCACTTAGTTGTCACGGAAATGGCGAGTTCTTGCTTGCCTGAGAAAATGTGGGAGAAAAGCGAGTAAGAGAGAGAAAAAGAGAGAGAGAGTAGGGTTAGAGTTCTTTTAAGTTATGGCATTTACTTAGATCAAGATGAAAACAACATCAATACAATATTTAACATGCAACTCAAGTTTATAATTACAACACTTGATAAATGCTTAAGCACAAGTAAAGTAAAGCTAAGCTAGAGAGAGGGAAAAGGAAAGGAGACGGTAAGGCAGCCACGGCGGTGGCAGAGGGCTCCGTCATTGGTTCGTCAACTCCAGTGATTACAAAAGTGTGCTAATGGTGGCTAAGAGTGGGGTAGAGCACTTGCAAGTGTATTGAATGCCTTACATGGGTGGTTGGAAGGGGTTTATATAGGAAGAAGGGGTTTATAAATGAAGAAGGGGCTATAGCGATGTCTAGGACGTCGCTAAAACCCTTCCAAAAACATTAGTGAAGGCCTTCTGCCCACCGGTTCCTCGTGTGCACTGTGCTTTGTTTCCTGGTGATCCGCGTACGGCAGCTGAGGACCGTCCGATCACAGATCAGACAGTCGAGATCGCTCATGGGCCGCGCCTTTGGATCACACCTGTTGAGCGCTGTGCGCGAGTCATCACGCGCATCTGGCATGAGCGTCCCTAATTGCGCCGCATGTCTTCATCCGTGCCTCCCACACGTGGATCGATGGTTGAATTTCGTCTGCTCATGCCTCCACTGCTGAATTTCGCTCTTTTGCGATTCGAACACACGCCTCATGCACGTGTAGCGGGGGTACTACCACCAAAATGTCCTCCACGGATAGTCACATTTCTTTGTCAATTGTCAGCCGTCCGATGTGGGATCGGACAGTCACGATGACGCGGTGCGGATGCTGTTTTGCGATGGAGATGGCTTCTCAGCCGTTCGATCGAAGATCGATGGCTCAGATCATCTTGTGGCTGATGGAGGAAGCTGGGTGAGACCTGGATGCGTCGATCGGGTGCCACGTAACGCGTTGTGGGGCGTTGATCATTAGATCAATGGCCAAAACTTCTTAGGTCAATTGCGGGAGATCCGAATGTCAGATTTGGTTGATTTTGTGTCCGTTGGACTCCATTTGTCATTCTGAATCCATTCGTGTGGTCTGATTGCTCATCTGAGGCCTCTTTTTGCATGAACTTATACAAATGCCATCAATACTATTTTATAAGAAATCTCAATGTGCGATGCATGTCATGCTCCCATGCCCATTTATGATGTGTTATTTGTGCATGTTACCCTTAAGATCCCGTTTGGTAGAATTATCATCGTAAAATGTAGCATTATCAATTCCCACCATGAGGAAACCATATCTCTAAAGCCAAACTCATTTAACCATGATGTTTGAAACTTGAGGTAAGAACCAATGATGACCTGATAGCGAAAATATGCGTTTTGTAAAAGTGAGTTTTAATGTTATTGAGATGCATAAAATTGCAATCATTTTTAATATTTGTAAACCTAGATAGGGTGACTATTTAGGATAGTCCAAGGAGGAAAAATTATTGATTGATAACTTGATTCTCTCTCTTGCTCTCTCAAATTAACACTTATATTTTTGTATTTTTGATTTTGTTGCTTTTAGGGTTTTTGGAGTAATCAGGATATATGAAGATGCGAAAACAAAAATCGAAACTACGCCTAAGTGACAAATTGTAATCCACTTCTCTATGCTCACCCTAGGAAGGTGGTAATTAGAGGATTGGAGTGAAGTGAAGTTAACTAGACTAAAAAAGCAATCATGTTAATTGAAAACGTAGAAAATAAAGAAAGGCAACTATATTGATATGGGAGAGACTTGTTTTTACAAAATACTTGTAGCGGAATGCTTCTACTACAAAATACTAAAAGTAAAAGAATAGAAAATCTCCTAAATGATGAAGAAGAAGAAGGAAGTCTTTGCTCCAAGCTTAGCTAGTCCTGGACTTAGAAAAGCTTCTTCTTCTCCTTCCTTGAAGTGCTCCTCCCTGAGATGATGATGAAGTCCTTCACTCCTTAGGGTGGACATCCACCCTAACCTCTCCTCCTCTACCTGCTGATGAGTCCATTTTATTGGATTATTGTTACACCTAAGTTAACTTTATTCTTACATTTTATATTTGTTAATAACTACATTAGGTCATAGAATGATTGCGTGCATAATTACTTAAGTTTACATCTATTCTATTGCATTCTATAACTTACTATGTATATAAATAATTATTTTATATTTCATTATTGTAGGAATAAATTATATTATATTTCAATGTGCCACTCTCTCATGCAGGTCACGCACACAGCGCACCCTATCCATCTCCTCCACTTGATCCACTCCATCAGGCAAATTTAAAAGTTAACAAGTAACCGGGAAAATGAGAGAGGAGGAGGAATAATTTTGCAAAGAAGCTAGGGTCTTTTGAAAAGAATTACCCCCCACCCCATGGGGACCTCTCAACAGTTGGCCGGCCTCAACAAATTGACCTCTCAACTCGACGGCCAATTTTAGTAAGGGATTTAAAATCCCTTGACTTGCGTCGGGGAAGAAGAATAGATGGGGAGGAGATAAAAGTTGCATGGGTTAATTAATTTGGGGGTGCTCTTGGCGAGGGAGACTGGGGGAACGCACCACTGTGGACCCTGAACGCACCGTGAGGAGAACCTGCACTGTGGCCCTTTCAACCCTCTACAACCACGCTTGCGTGCTATCAATCTCCCCTCCACGCAGCAACCCTTATGTGCGCAACCGCACCCTTGTGCGTGCAACCGTGCCCTTGTGCCTCTCCGTCTTCTTCTTCCTTTGCTTCTTTGCAAGACAAAAAAAAGCGCACGCATGGCTAGCAGGCGTGTGCAACAGCAGCAGTGCGCGCCTCCATCTCCCCTCCACGCATGACCAGCAGGCGCGTGCAATAGCAGCAACACGCACCTCCATCCTGCCCATCTTCTCTACGTGCGACGCACCTCCTCGTGCGACAAGTAGTCGGTCTGCCGCGACGCCTAGCCGCACGCGCATGCAATAGCAGCGGCCCGCATCCTCTCCTGCAGCCAGCTCCGCCGGCGTCAAGCTCTCTGACTGACCACCACTGACCACCTCCGGCCGTGCCTCCACCGCCGTTGCAACCATCTCTCTCCCATGCACCGCCGCCGGGCTTCAGTCGGCCGGCCGCCACGCCTCCACGCGCGCAAAGAGGAGAGAGGAAGTTTCCTCTGTTTTTGGTGACATTGAAAATGACCAAACATGCCATTGCCAAGAACACTATTTCAATATTTGATTGATTAATATATTTGAGTGAAATTGCATGCATGCCCTTAAGTGTTATATTATTTCTTTCATGCACTTAACTCTTATATGTTGAGTTTGATAAATGCATAAAATCTCATCAAGACACTCACATGACCTAAAAGAGATAGCTCCATGTCTTAAAATACAATTATGTTACATGCCATTGCAAGTTATTTCATGAAAGGAAAATTACATTCATACCCCTACATTTCTAAATTATTACATGTTCCTTCTTTCGCCTAGTTTCGCATCAGATTTGAACACGGATTGTGCACTTGATTGAATAAATTACAAAGGAAAAATATTTTGTGAACTTATTAATCTGTTCTTCCCTGTGGATACGACATCCTTTTCGTGGTTTAAATTGATATCTATTTTAATCTTTGATTGAGAGATTTCCACCACATAAATTACAACGACATATCATTCTATTGCTATTTTAATTAAGTGAAACTCTCTCTACCAAATGGCGCCATTGTCAGGGAGCCAATAGACGCAATAGACTCACTTTATTATTTCTGAGTATTCTAAGTTGCACAATTATCTAATCATTCTTTATCTTTTTGTGCAAGGAATCTGATGGGGCGATAGGCGCAACAGAGTGGCGACATCAACCTTGAGCTAAGCCACTATGAGGAGAAGACGCAGAAGACCTGGATCCCACTTTCACAGAGGATTCTCCTTCGTCACAAATTTTATTTCTGTCTTCTCGCCCTTGTAGTAATCGGGGCTGAAATTTTGGGGGTTTGTCCCCACATTCTTTAGCTACTAGGGTTTACATTTTTTTACGTGCATGATTCCATTTTCTGATTACTTTCCTTTAAACAAACAAAAGAAAATATCGAGCTGCCTGTTTAGGAGTTGCATGCCCTTAGGTGCACACATTTAGGGGTAATTGAGCAGCACATTAGATCTCATTGTTGCATTGCAAGCATATTGGCACGAAGATTGCTGGAGATAGGTACACCTTTTTAACTTTTGCATCTAGCTCCTATTCACGCATTTGCATTCAGATTAAAATTCAAGACCACCAAGTTGATTGAATTTACTAATTCGGTGGTCGCCTAACTGAAAGTGGGACTAATAATCAGATTCGACCTTAAAATCAATTCACATTTGATCTGATTCAAAGGGACTTGTCTGCATTTTCAAAAAAAATAAAAAAAAGATTTGTGGTGTGATGCACACTTCTGACACTAAGCACGCACATTAGGCACCGCACTAAGGCTTGATCCCTTAAGGCTATAGGCACCGATCTCTTTATCGGTGTAGACCCTCCTATCGTGCTTTGTGGTGGTGGTACTATCATTTGACAAAGTGTTTTGATACTTCACGGAGGGGGACACCCCTTAAAGGAACAAAAGGGTAGTTAAGAGGCACCGCATACGCATCGCCTCAAAGGAAGGGTTCACCCTACTTGCATCCCCTTTGTTTGTCCTTGGAGTAACTTCTCACTTGATCACCTGGGAGTATCATCTAAGCAAAGTATAGGTCCTAGGGCACTAGAAGGTTGAACTAGGTTGCATAATTGTAGTGAATAACTTGTTTGGCTATCTATATCAACCAATTCTACCTCCTCAACAAAGATGGTTAAGATTTCAAGTCATCACCCCTCTTATACCACTTACGTGGGAACAGAGGGATAAGCCTTGACTTTTTGACCTATCTTTGGAGTGGAGGTTTCACTTACTCAATCAATAAGAACTTGAATTGTCATTGATATTGTATGCTTTGTAGACGCTCTCTTGAGGGTAGTCTAGTGTTTGATCCTGAGCCTGAGAGAATTCTTAGGAGAGCTCACCTAGGAGAGAAAAGAGAAGGCATGGCTAATCAAAGAGCAGATCAACAACGGACCCTGAGGGACTATTTTATTCCAACCAACCAACCTGCACAAGCACTGAGACGACCAGTAGGGGATAATCCATATGAGATCAAGAGTAGTACCATATCTTTGTTGCCCTCCTTTTATGGTACTACTAGGGAGGACCCCTACCAGCATTTGGAGGAATTCACCGAGGTCTGTTCCACGGTGAAGCTCTAGGGCTTTATTAATGAAGCCCTAGTGAGGACTCTATTTCCATTCTCTCTAAAGGATAAGGCCAAGCACTGGTATCATACCCTCGATGAAAGGGTAAATGATTGGGCCACCCTTAAGGGAGAATTTTTGAAAAGGTATTTTCCTATGCGTAAGACCAACCATTATAGAAGTGAGATTATGGGTTTTACTCAACAAGAAGGGGAGCAATTTCATAAGACTTGGGAACGCTTTAATGACCTTCTTAGGTTATGCCCCCACCATCAGGTGCCAAGAGGCAATTGGTCGAAAGGTTCTATAACGGATTATCTGAAAGGCATAGGCAAACCACCGATGCAACCTGTGCAGGAACCTTCATGACCAGAACTGAGGATGAAGCCTGGGCATTATTTGAAACATTAAGAAACAACTCCATACATTTGTCCTCTGCCTATCAAGAAAGAAAACCATCAATCTTGCAGAGGAAGATAAAGGCCCATAAAGCTGGGGCTTCTCAAGATTTGGCTTATTAGATTCAATTATTGAATAAAAACTTTGATAGGCTTTTAGCGAACCCCGGCATGAACCTGCAAGCAGCCTCTATCTTTCAGGCTTCAAGAGAATGCTCCATTTGCCAACACACAGCGCACGCCACTGCGGAGTGCCACCAGGCAAATCAATTCCTTGAGTTGATTCAGGCTGACTTGAACGCAGCCCAAGGTTTCCGCCCAACTCCTCGAATAACCCTTATTCCAATACCTATAATCCTAGGTGGCGGAACCATCCAAACTTCTCTTGGAAGCAAGGTGATGCTTCTAACTCAGGGAATACAAGACCCTTACCTCCCCAACCAATATACCAACCATCTTATGAAAACCCTCCTCAGAATAAGCCCTCTGAGATGGATGAACTTAAAGCCATGATGAAAGCGATGCCAGAGCAATAGAATATGGTCATCCAATCTCAGAATAAGATGATTACTGATATGCAATCCCAAATTGGTCATCTTACTAAGGTAGTTAGGCAACATGATCCAGAGAAGCTGCGTAGCTCTTCTAAGGAGAACCCTAAGGGCAAGGGGGTCATATTCAGGGAGCACGCCCAAGCTATGACCATGCTAAGGAGTGGACAGAAGATTGACAAGCCTAATAACACTCCTACGGTTACATCTCAGAATTCCCCTTCTACATTCGAACCGACTTCCATATCCATTGAGGAAAAGGCACATTGCTCTCCCTCGCTTGAAATCACCCACAATGAGGATGTCGTCCTTCCACCACCCCTCTCCCGCCATGATGACCCCTCTACCCAGAAGCTGAGGGTGCCCTATCCAGAGCACCTATCTGCTCCTGGGGAATCTTCTGTTGGCTCGCCTGAAGGCAAGGATAGGATGGAGGAGATTATGGACACTTTTAGGCAAGTCCAGATCAACTTGCCTCTATTGGAAGCTATCAAACAGATTCTGTCCTATGCCAAGTTTCTGAAGGACCTGTTCACCCAAAAGTGCCAATCTAGGAAACAGGTCCAAACCAAGGTCATCCTACCTAAACATGTTAGCTCAGTTCTCCAACATGGAATACCCCCCAAAATGAGAGACCCAGGGGCCCTGTATATTTTAGTGGTTATAGGTAACCAACACATTGACGAGTCTCTGCTTGATCTGGGTGCGGGGGTGAACATTTTACCAAGCTCTGTCTACGACCTTTTGGGAGGAGGCAAGTTAAAGCCTAGTCCAGTCATCCTCTAGGTCACAGACAGATCACTTAAGACACCATAGGGATTGCTGGAAGACATCCTTGTAAGAGTGGAGGACTTCTTCCCTGTTGACTTTATGGTGCTAGATACTGACCCATCTAATAACCTGATGCATACTCAAATAGGCTTTATTAAAATAGTGATATTAATGTCGAAGTGAGTATAGTGAGTTAACCTAAATCGAGTCTACACCAGTTTCACAAAAAATTTTTTTACCTGGCCTACTTGATTTTAGCTTGATCACTTTTAAGCCCAGGGTCGATCTCAGGGAGGTGGGGATTAGAAGAATTGCAAGTTTCTATGCCTTTCCTAAAACGTATCTCTTCCTTGCGCTTATTATACTTTTGGTTTTCTTGATTTTTAGATTTTTTTCTGATAATCGTGTTCTTGAGGCACACCCTCAAATAGGTCCTTGGCTATATGCCAAAATACAACGAGTCCTGTCTCACCACAAGCCAGACCGTGTGCCTGCAAATCAAGACTTATCTTTTCTATTTTATATTTTTTTAGTCTTTATTTTTTTAGTAGTAGGAAGAAAAGAAAAATTGAAGTATAATGCAGTGAAAAGAAATACTTAGCTTAGTATATCTCTATGTATATATAGTAGATATAGAATATGTATATTTATATAGATATTACATAGATAGGGGTGAAGATGGAAATGTTAATGGGATGTAGCATGGTGTCAAGTTGGTCCACATCTAATAAGATGCAACAAACAATACTAAGTGCCGCGTGAAGTGTGGAATGGATGTATGGGAGTGAGGGTGGAGGCGCTTGCTTTACGCAGATATTGGGGAATATTAGCAACTGGTGCGAATAATCTCGCGATATGATGCGCGGTGGAGGGGCGAGTGCACAGGAATATGGGTGGTGTTTGTGAGGTGTATAGATGGATATGGTAAGTGGATGTATATATAAGTATATATATGTATATATATATATATATCTATAACTATATATGTATATATAGATGTATATGTATATATATATGTATATAAATATGTATATATATTTATGTATATGTAAATATACATAAGGGTGGGAGTATGTGAATATGTATGTATAGATATGTATGTATGCGTGACTGTAACGACCCGGTTCCCGAGTCCCTACGAGACACGAGAACCGGACCGACTCGACTAATCCCAAGACCTAGTCGTCCAACGAGGAAGTACCCAAAAGATAGTAAAATAAACCACATTCAGCATGAATATAACTAACAGTAAGAAAGTACAGCAATAAGGAAAGAAACTACTACAGTAGGTACCACCACAACAGTAGAACAACATTTATCATATAACAAGAACTGCAGGTAAAGAAGGTATAGCGGAAACAAAAACTACTCACTAGAATAGAAACAAAAGAGGTACAAAAGACTGTGGTAACTCTACTGGACCCTACTCGGCCCAGCGTCCTCTGCAGCCGCCGACCCTGGCTGCTCAACACCTGGTCCTGAAAAAAATAACGAGTGTAACACGTCAGCAAAACGCTGAGTAGAGTGGCAAACTAACTAAAGGCAACAGTAGAGTGTACAGTAGCTGTTATGTTCTATTACTTCCTTTATTCACATCGTTCAATTTTCTCACTATTTCATTTATTTCTCAGATCCTTTACTTGATCTCGAATGTCCTCGTGGGAACGATCTTGATTGCAGTCTTTTCCAAAAGTAGAAGTAGCACGTGGTGCTCTCCTGGCCGGGAGAGTCCCCCGTGGTGATCCTACCCTCAGTCAACCACCCCAAGGTCACTGACAGACGTAATGGTGACTACGGCACGCGTGATAAACGCACAGGTAGCTAGCCCGCACTGGCACGCGGTCAGTCGTTTCCGTTAACGGGTGCGCCCAAAGCACAGCACGGAACCAGGGCAGAGCCCTCTCAGTAACAGGGGTCCAACCCCTCCACAGTAACCAAACCGGGGCCTTGCCCCTCCACAGTCTGCGCACCCTCGCCTGACTACCCTGGTTTGCCCTAGTGGGCCTAACAAGTCGGTGAAGGAGGCTAGCAAAACCCCAGGGCCCGTGGGGTAGCTAGTACTCTCCTAACACTAGTAGCTCTCCTCGGTACTACGTACACGAGGGCCAACAAGTCGGTACAGAGCGGCCAATCCTAACCCCCGGGTCCCTGGGGTGGCTGGCCCCACTCTGCACTAAACAGGTATAGGTACTTCCCTTGGTACTGCATACCCAAGAGACAGTACAAACTACATCTCAGTTCCATTCCTTTTTCTTTCCAGGAGTTCCATTCCTAATTCCCCGTAGGGTTCCAGCTCTTTATCTCAGAACATCATATGTTTCACCTTCCAGTTTCACGTTCTCACAATCCATGATCTCAATCATGTTTCTTTATTCATAAGAGGCAGCTGTTAATTTAATTTACAGGCAGCTTTATATTCCTTTCCATTTTTCCAAGACTGCAATATTATACATTCCACTAGTTTTTCCATCCTAGGGTTCATGTCACATCCTAGGATCTAGCATACAACTAGTTTCCAGCCCTAGGATTCATGCATCACCTAGGAGCTATCATTCCATACATTTCTCATTCCTAGGATTCATGCAATGTCCTAGATTCTAGTTATGGTTCCATACTTTAACAGATTTTAAAAATAAACTTAAGCCACTCTACCAGGTACAACGGGAGTAATGGGGGCGTGATCGGGAATCCCGCGTGCCTCTGCGACTCCCAAGACTGCAACTGAACGAGATCCTATCACAAGGATCAAACACAGGGAGTGTCTCAAAACAGTGTATAGCTACTGTAAACGGGTAGAGGAATTAATTCTGAAAAGAACGCAACTCGAATCATGGAAAACGGAGCCCGAACGGGCCCTAAACGGGTCGAAAAAGACGGTACTGTGCAAAATCAGACGTCTAGAACTTCTTCCAGACATCTTAAACAGTGGATCAGAGAATTACCTGTTCAGTGTGGTTTCCCAGACGTCCAGAAGTCTACGGGGACGTCTGTCCTAGCTCCCAGACGTCCGATGGTCACCCCGGACGTCTGGAGGTCACTCCCGCCGTCTGGTACAACTTCCAGACGTCTGATTCACAAAGGATGGCGAATCAGCGAACCTGCGCACAGCCAACTCCCTCCCTTAGTACGGTCGGTCGACAGGAAGGAAGAAGAAAGCGGAATACACACCTTTCAGACGTCGGTATGAGCTACCAGACGTCGTCCTCGCCGTCTGCCTATCAACCCAGACGTCTGATTCTGGAAATTTTTCCAGAATCAGGGCGCGAACCGGACTCTGCTCGCGACGTCGCCCACGTCGCACCTCGCGCTCCTGCTGGTCAGACTGCAGCAGGTCCCTCTCCGCGTCGTTCCGCGCCCCCTGCGCCCTTCGTCGGCCGGCCAAGCCGCTCCGGCGAGCTCGCCCTCACGGCAGAGCTCCGCCCTCGCACGCTGCGCCTCCTCCGAGCTCGCTGCGGCCGCCGCTGCAGCCCTCGCGCTCGCTCGCTCTCGTGCACAGGAAGGAGAAGAAGATGGAGATGGCGGAGACGGGAGGGGAGGCGTGGCCCTTTTAAGGCCGCGCGGAGAGGAGAGAGAGAAGCCGCGGCAGTCGTCTGCAGCTGCAGAAGAAAAAGAGGGAATAACGAATATGCGGTCTGCACGCGCAGGCGAGCAGACGACTCGCGGGTGTGGACGAATAACGGTTTTTCAGACGTCTGTAAACCATCCCAGACGTCTGGTCAGACGTCTGGGCCACCTCCTAGACGTCTTAAAATACATCCGGGGCACGCGTTCGTAACAATATAACAAACTCAAAGGAAGTTTCGTCCCCGAAACTTGCGCCAACTAGGGTCCGGGAAAAGACATCCAAATAACCATAACAAACTCAAAGAGGACCGAACCCGGTCCAAAAAGACGTACCCGCGAAAAGCTCTGGGTACCGCTCCCGCATTGCCGCCTCAGGCTCCTAGGTAGCCTCCTCGTACCGCTGGCTCCTCCACAAAACCTTTACTAGGGGTTCTTTCTTTCGTCTCAAACTGCGGACGGCTCGGTCTAGGATCTGCACTGGCCGCTCGGGGTAGGTCAGGTCGTCGCTCACCTCGACGCTCTTGTAACTCAGTACGTGGCTGGGATCGGCTACGTACTTCCTGAGGTTGGACACGTGGAACACGTCGTGCACACCAGAAAACTGCGGGGGGAGGGCAAGTCGGTAAGCAACGGGTCCAACCCGCTCCAGGACCTCAAAGGGCCCCACGAACCTCGGCGCGAGCTTCCCTCTCACCCCAAACTGCTGTAAGCCCTTCATGGGCGAAACACGAAGGAAGACGTGGTCCCCAACCTCGAACTGCACCTCTGCGTCTGCGATCCGCGTAGCTTTTCTGTCTGCTCCTGACAGTGCGGAGTCGTCTGTGGATCTGCTCAACTACCTCCTGACTCTGCCGGATCAACCTGGGGCCAACCTCCCACTTGGTCCCCACCTCAACCCAACTCAAGGGTGCCGTACACCTCCGTCCGTACAAAGCCTCGTAGGGAGCCATGCCGATGCTCGAGTGATAACTGTTGTTGTATGCAAACTCCGCCAAGGGCAGGTGCTCCTCCCAAGAGCCCTTCCAGTCCAGTACACAGGCACGCAACAGGTCCTCAAGTGTCTGTATCGTGCGCTCAGACTGTCCGTCCGTCTGGGGGTGGTAAGCCGTGCTAAACCTCAACCTCGTCCCCAAGGCCTGCTGAAACTCAGCCCAAAACTGGGACGTAAAGCGGGTATCCCGGTCGGATACGATCTCCCGCGGAACTCCGTGTAGTCGCACCACATCACGGATATACCTCTCTGCCAACTGTGCTGGTCCCAAAGTGACTCGGATCGGCAAGAATCGCGCCGTCTTCGTCAATCTATCCACTATTACCCAGACTGCGTCGTGTCCCTGCTGGGTAACAGGTAAGCCCACCACCAAGTCCATGGTGATGCTCTCCCACTTCCACTCTGGCACTGGAAGCTGCTGAACCGGCCCTGCAGGCCTCTGATGCTCGGCTTTCACCTGCTGGCACACTAAGCACTGCTGCACGAACTCACCCACATCCCGCTTCATCCCTCTCCACCAAAACTCGCGTCTCAAGTCATGGTACATTTTCGTGTTTCCGGGATGTATGGTGAATCTGGAACCGTGTGCCTCAGTCAGGAGCTCTCTCAATAGCTCCTCGTCTCTGGGAACGCACAACCGTCCCCTCAAGCGTAACACCTGGTCTATGAAAGAGAAGTCCCCTGGGTCCCCTGATAGTACTCTGTCACGCAAAGTCTGCAAGTACGGATCAGCCATCTGTCCTGTGATGATACGGTCTATCAGCTCTGGCCTGGTCTGCCGTGTCACCGTCACTGCCCCACAGTATCCTCGTAACTCTAGAGGTCGCCAACTGCCCACCTCCTCCAAAAGGCTCCAACTCTGTAACTGTAGACTGGCCAAGCGTGCGGGCGCCTTACGGCTCAAGGCGTCAGCCACCACATTGGCCTTTCCCGGGTGGTAGGAGATGCTGCAATCGTAGTCCTTCGAGAGCTCCAACCAACGTCTCTGTCTCATGTTGAGCTCCTTCTGGTCAAAAAGATATCTGAGGCTCTTGTGATCTGTAAAAATCTCGAAGGTCTCACCGTACAAGTAGTGCCTCCAGGTCTTCAGCGCGAAGACAACAGCTGCCAACTCTAGGTCGTGGGTAGGGTAGGTATGCTCATGGGGCTTCAGTTGCCGCGAAGCGTAAGCGACAACATGACCCCTCTGCATGAGCACACCTCCTAACCCCTGCAAGGAAGCGTCTGTGTACACAACGAACCTGCCACTACTGTCAGGGATGGTAAGCACGGGAGCCGAGGTCAACCTCTCCTTCAGTTCCAGAAAACACGCCTCACAGGCATCTGTCCAAGCGAAAGGCACATCCTTCCGGGTCAACTGTGTCATAGGACGTGCAATCTGTGAAAATCCCCTGATGAACCGTCTGTAGTAACCTGCCAGTCCCAAGAAACTGCGAATCTCAGTGACTGAACACGGTCTCTCCCACCTGAGCACTGCCACGACCTTGGCGGGGTCCACCGCCAGGCCGTCACCAGATATCACATGACCCAAGAAGGTCACCTCCCTCAACCAGAACTCGCACTTGCTGTATTTGGCGTACAGCCTGCGTCATCTCAGAGTGTCCAGAACCATCCGCAAGTGTTGTCCGTGCTGCGTTCGATCTCTAGAATAGATGAGCACATCATCTATGAAAACCACCACGAACTGATCCAAGTACGATCTAAACACCCTGTTCATCAGGTCCATGAAAGCAGCGGGGGCATTGGTCAGCCCAAACGGCATGACCAAAAACTCGTAGTGTCCGTACCGGGTGCGGAAAGCTGTCTTGGAGACGTCGGTCTCCCTGATCCTCAACTGGTGGTATCCAGACCTCAAGTCTATCTTGGAAAACACCGTGGCACCCCGCAACTGGTCAAACAAAACGTCGATCCTCGGCAGCGGATATCTGTTCTTGATGGTGACCCTATTCAGCTGTCGGTAGTCCACACAAAGGCGTAGGGTCCCATCCTTCTTCTTCACAAACAGTACCGGGGCTCCCCAGGGAGACGCACTGGGCCTCACGAAACCTTTCTCCAAAAGGTCCTGCAACTGGGACTTGAGCTCTCGCAGCTCAAGCGGTGCCATCCTATATGGCGCGGTGGAGATGGGGCTGGTCCCTGGTACTAGTGAGATCTCAAACTCGGTCTCACGCTCGGGCGGTAGTCTTGGTAACTCGTCTGGAAACACGTCGGGGAACTCTCTGACCACCGGGATGCTCTGGAAGTCTGCCACAGGGCTGGGCTCTGCCACCACACAGGCTAGGAAGCCCTCACACCCCTAGCTCAAAAGTCTCGCCGCCCGAAGTGCCGAAATGCACCTGAAACCTCCGTCCATTGGCTGCCTGTGAAACTCGAAAGAAGGCAACTCCAGAATGGAGAAGACAATCTTCCTCTCAAAACAGTCTACCAAGGCGTGGTAAGCGGACAGCCAATCCATCCCCAGAATCACTCCAAAGTCCTCCATCTGTAACATAATCAGGTCAGCTGGCAGGCTATGTCCCCCGATGCTGACCTCGCAACCCGTGTACACCTCCTCAGCTACAAACAGCTGACCACTCGGACCTCTGATTACGAACGGATTCTCTAACAGTGTATAATCCTGGTCCAAACTAACTGCGAAACTGGCTGCGACAAACGAGTGCGTAGCGTCGGAATTGAAAAGCGTGTAAACGAGTCTGCCAGAAACTGAAACCATACCTGCTACCACGGATCCCGATGCTCTGGTGTCCCTGTGTGTTAGGGCGTTGATACGCCCCTTTGCTCTAGGTGCGGACGAAGCAGCCACACTCTGCGTCGGACGGGTAGGTGCTGGCCGGTACCCTCCTCGCGACTGCTGTCCTCCTCCTTGTGCCTGGGAACCGCGGCCTCCTGCGCGCCCTCCAGTGCTCTGCACGGGAAGTATCCGTTGACCTCCTGCCCTAGATGGGCAGTCCCTCCTGACGTGGCTCGGCTGGCCACACTGGTAGTAGAGGGGAACCCGACTCCCGCCCTCAGTGAGTCCCTACTGTCGGCTAGGCGGGGGTCCGGTGCTAGCGACTGGCCCCTGTCGAGGGCCCCCAAAGGCCACTGATGGCCCTGCACAACGTGACGGCTCTCCTGCGGACGCCACGTGTCTCCGTTCTCGCCGGCCCTGTGAGAAGTCTGGCTGAAAGGGCCTCTTCCGCCCGCCGTCAGTCTCTCGCGTGGACGGGTTGGTCTCCTCGTAAGTCATAGCTGCCTCTACCACCCTCGAAAACGTCGGCAGCTTCAGGGGTTTGACATATCCCCGAATCGCAGGCCGGAGCCCCTCGGTGAACCTCCAAAGGCGCTCCTCCTCAGTGGCTACCGCTGTCGCTGCAAAGCGGGACAGCTCCAAGAAATGCGTGCGGTACGCGCTCACAGTCATCGTCCCTTGGCGGAGAGTGTGGAACTCCTGCCTCCTCTGGTCCTGCCATGTCTAGGGAAAGTACTGCTCGCAGAAGAGGGTGACGAACTGGTCCCATGTCGGCTCGTCCCTCTCCTATCCCCGGACCGCCCTCCACCACTGGTGTGCCGCACTCTCCAGCTGGTACGTGGCAAAGGCCACGCGGCACTCCACCGGGGGGCGAAGGGTGTCGAAGATCTTCTCCAGCTGCTCAAGCCAGTCCTCTGCCTCGGTTGGGTCCTCATCCCCCTTGAAGGAGGGGGGCTTCAGCTTCCGGAACTGTCCGAAAAGCTCGAAGTGGCACTGTAGGGGAGGTGCTGGTGCACCTCCAGGCGAAGGTGCCTCGTGTACAGAAGTGTCGGAGGAAGGTGGGGGTAGCAGGGGCCCATCCCCTCCCTCGTGTCCAGCGCCGCGTCCGTCGCGTGGTCCCACAAAGGACTCCCCCTCTGCAACCCCAGGAGGAGGTGCTCGGGGCGGTGGGTGGAGCTCCTCTCATACAATATCCCGTATCAATCTGGCGAGGTCCTGGGCCTGGATGCCAGGGAGTGGTGGCTGGTCCACCGAGACGTCAACGACAGCACGTCCACCTCGCCGACCTCGCCCTCGGCCGCACCCGCGGCCAGTCTCGCCAGTCCCACGACGAGGCATCTCCTGCAAGGAGACGCGAAACAAAACGGAAACGTCAAAACAGGCAGTACCTAACAAAACTTCTAAGAGCTCATGTCAAGAGATATGTTGTGGTGGCTACTCTACCTATAAACATGTGAATTGGTTATTTTCCAGTCAGTTGATTCACTTCTCGGGACGACCTTGCTCTGATACCATCTTGTAACGACCTGGTTCCCGAGTCCCTACGAGACACGAGAACCGGACCGACTCGACTAATCCCAAGACCTAGTCGTCCAACGAGGAAGTAACCAAAAGATTGTAAAATAAACCACATTCAGCATGAATATAACTAACAGTAAGAAAGTACAGCAGTAAGGAAAGAAACTACTACAGTAGGTACCACCACAACAGTAGAACAACATTTATCATATAACAAGAACTGCAGGTAAAGAAGGTATAGCGGAAACAAAAAATACTCACTAGAACAGAAAAAAAAGAGGTACAAAAGACTGTGGTAACTCTACTGGACCCTACTCGGCCCAGCGTCCTCTGCAGCCGCCGACCCTGGCTGCTCAACACCTGGTCCTGAAAAAAATAACGAGTGTAACACGTCAGCAAAACGCTGAGTAGAGTGGCAAACTAACTAAAGGCAACAGTAGAGTGTACAGTAGCTGTTATGTTCTATTACTTCCTTTATTCACATCTTTCAATTTTCTCACTATTTCATTTATTTCTCAGATCCTTTACTTGATCTCGAATGTCCTCGTGGGAACGATCTTGATTGTAGTCTTTTCCAAAAGTAGAAGTAGCACGTGGTGCTCTCCTGGCCGGGAGAGTTCCCCGTGGTGATCCTACCCTTAGTCAACCACCCCAAGGTCACTGACAGACGTAACGGTGACTACGGCACGCGTGATAAACGCACAGGTAGCTAGCCAGCACTGGCACGCGGTCAGTCGTTTCCGTTAACGGGTGCGCCCAAAGCACAGCACGGAACCAGGGCAGAGCCCTCTCAATAACAGGGGTCCAACCCCTCCACAGTAACCAAACCGGGGCCTTGCCCCTCCACAATCCGCGCACCCTCGCCTGACTACCCTGGTTTGCCCTAGTGGGCCTAATGGTGGCGACCTTCCTCTATAGTTTTATTATTTCGTCGTAGTATAGTATAGAGAGAGGTGATTACCAGTTTAATACAATTTGTTACTCGGAAAAGAAAAGAGTTCCCGAGGTCGAACTCAGGGAGCAAGTTGTATTCTAGGGGTACAAGTTTCTTTTACAAAAATAAAGAAAGAGAGAGAGAGAATTTGTTGGCTTTTCTTCTTTTCTCTTTGCTTCTCCTCTTCTTCCTTCTCAGATCTTCTGCTCTCTTCCTTTGTTCTTCTTCTTTATCTGCAGTGGTGATGTTCTTCTTCTTCTTTCAGCTGTTTCTGTCTCTTCCTTTCTCTTCTGCAGAGCGGTCCTATTCTTCTTCTTCTTCTTTCTTTCTTCTTCCAGTTCTTCCCTTGGCCTCTCTGTGTTCTCCTCTGCCTCGCCTTCCTTCTCCTTCTTTGTCGTCTGATTTTCCAATAAGACGACTTAAACCGCCGCTGCTACAGTGCCGCTCGGTGCTCCTCCTTCCTTCAGCCTTCGTCTTCTTCCACGGTTCTTCTTCACCTGTGCCTGCACACTTACACAGCTTGATCAGAGGGGCAAAACCTAACTCTACCCTCCCCCGCATCTCTCTCTCACAGAAGCCGCTCTTAGGAAAGCTCTCCCAGAGCTGCCGGGTTGCCGGGTACGGGTCGCGCCCGGGTCCAGGCCCACCGGCGTGCGTGGTGGGCGAGGAGTGTAGGTCAGTCTAAGTCAGGTCGGGCCAGGTCCGCGGGGCGTGGTCGCGGACGAGGCCGGGTCGAGCGAGTGAGTGAGAGTGACCTCACCCCGTGCTCAGGAGGCAACGAGCATAAGGCACTTTTTGCCTTTATGCGGGCGCGCTCCTCTGAAAGGTTACGAGGTGGGACTAAATGTCCCACCCCAATTTGGGTGCCTGCGCGGAGGAAGCAGCGGCAGTCGAGGCGAAGCGCGGGGGCTTCGCGCAAGAGCTTCGACTCGACTGCAGCCTGGTACTTCGCGAAGACGCCTCGCACTGTCTGGGAGCGTGACCTGGGCGTGGCGCACCTGGGGCAGCAGGTGAAGAAGCTGCTTCGCTTCAACAATGGCGGCGACGAGCGCAGGTACCTGCCCACAGAGAAAACGCCTCTCGGCCCAATCAGAAACGCGGAGGACCTTCGCCGTGGCACGGCGAAGGTGGTCGGGGGGTGTGCAGGCGGCGGGGCGGAGCCTAAGGGCTGCCCTAGGTCGGACTGTGGGTCGGGAGATGGGTTTGTTCGGTGGAGTTGCAGAGGGTGATTTGGGGGAAGTGGAAGGGCGGAGGTTGATCAGGGTGAGGAGGCGGAGGTTCTGCGGTGGTCGGCGAGCCGAGTGGGTTGCTGGAGTGATGGGAGAGGCTCGCCGGAGGATGGCCGGAGGCGGAGAAGGTGAGGGTGATTAGGCGCAGTCGAGGGGTAATTAGATAAAAATAGCAGGGGGAAAAGAGAGAGAGAATAGAGGGAAGTAGTTCTAACCTAACTAAAGTGACGAAGGGGGCGAGGAGGCGGACGGCTGTACCTGTTGTCGCCGGAGAAGAAGGTGCCCAGTGGGGGAGGACGGCGGTGACGACGGGGCAGAGGCTGCGCGCGCCGGTATTGCGCGACGCGGGAAGAGCAGGGGAAGAAGTCTCTGCTGCTGGTATTGCGGCAGAGCGAAGAGGAGGAGGAGGAAGAACCGCCGGAGCTGGTGGGCGTCTGCCGGAGTGAGAAGAGAGGAAAGTTGGGGGTTTTCTCCGTCAGATTTGAGCTGGGAAGAACGGTGGAGCGACGGGGGTATTTATAGGGGCCGAATCAGAGAGGAAAGCGGAGGGAGACGACGTGTCTCCCTCGCCGGAGGACGCCGGAGATGGAAACCCATACCGTCCGTGGGTTCGCACGGCCGGTATGGTGGGTTGCAGCGACCAGGGGGTGTTCCTGCGACGGCTGACGACGTAGGGCACCTCCGGTTGACTTGCCAGACCCTCCCCCTCACCCTGCGCGGCGCCATGCTCTGCGCAAGGTCGCCGGATCATGGTGCTGGCAGGTTTTGCAGGGAGGACCTGAACGCAAAGAACGAAGGAAAGTTAGGGGCCAAACTGCGAGGGTTCAAAAGTTGAGGGCCAAAAAGTAAATATATGAGGACCAAAGTGTAAAGTTGGTCAAGAAGGTTTCTTCTTAGGCTCAAGTTTTTATACATGACTAATTAGAACCTAAGGAATCTGATGGTGAATTTTATTTCTAGATTAAACCTTGTTTGACCGATCAATTTATGTAAAAACCCAAATTAAGTTATTAATTGGGCATGGTTCTCAATGTAGGTCAAAATGGGTTCTGAAGGCCAAATTGAAGGTTCTAAACCCTAGAGATTATTTTTCTATGAATTTTAGAGGGTTTATTCTATTTTTACTTTGCCTCGAACCTCGTGAATTGAAGTGGGTTTGTTTTAAGGTTACAGATTATCATTTAGTTCCTTGGAATTGCTGTAGGCCTTGTCAGATCATCCCACTTTCCTTCTTATTCGGTTTGTTTGACCTATGTTTGGACCCTGAATTACCCTGCATGCAGATTATACTGGTAAAATTGCATTTTTACCCCTTATGACTTGTTTTCTCCTTAAACTCAGAATTCCCTGAGTTAAGCCTTTCCTTGAGTTATGCAGGAGCTTTTATCCTTTGTATTAGGTCAAAATGAGCTAGTTATGGCTCATGATGAGGTTCTCATCATACCCCCATGCCTAGCTTTTGCTAGTCCCTTAGCAGAAACTTAAGGTTTCAACCCTTATTCTAGACCATGAAGTTCTTAATAGCTTTAGATAAGTGCTTTTTCATTTGAGCTCAGATTAGGTTAGAATGCTGACCATAGGCCTAAAAGGTACTCTAGTACCAATCAAGATCCAAATCTGTCTAGCCTTAGCCTCAGTCCTTAGCAAAGGTTTTTAAGGCCCACAAGAACTAACCTAAGGTTTATTGGACTTTGTGGTTAAAGCACCCGTGCTTGAAATGATTTTAGCCCTGGCTCAGTTCGCAGTGCGTTTTGTAAGAGAGAGATAGAAAATTATTCTGTTTGGAGAGTTTTCTCTCTCTTTTTCTTTTTAGTTCTAGCCTAGGATTGGCTTTTCAACACGGTCTGTATCAGATTCCTTGCTCCCATCATCAATCCTCAAGGGTTCCTGGCGATCGATGCTTCAAGATAGCACCGCCCATGGCAACCCCCGGAACCCTGGCTATTGAGATTTCGAGATAATCCCATCCATGGTGTTCCGTGGCCGAATCCAGACCCTGGCAATTGACACTTCGAGATAATGCCATCCATGGGATCTGAACCAGCAGAGTGCTTACATGCCCCCAGTAGGATATGTAAATATCCTAAGAGACAAGCACCGAGGAGATGATATTTTGTTACGCATCTTCGAGGGGATTTACCGCCTCTCCGCGCTGGGAACTCGTCCAAATCAACTTGTGTTGATCGGCCGCTCCTATTCTAGGTGTTCTTTTCAGAATTTTGCGACGCTTCTGCGTGATTTTGATTTTTACGCTTACTGAACCAGGCTGTGTGTGAGGTTAGGGTGCTTAGGTTACTAAGTCCCGTAAACCAAAAATTAGTTAACGAGGCCAAATACTTCCTAAGCCTTAGACCTAATACTTCAGCTTTTCATTTTCCTCAACCTCTTGAGGAGTGTCCAGATCTTAATGGGTACTAAGAGTCTATTCAAGAATGCCTAAGGTTTGCGTTCTTACTAATCTCATTATGCACTTTTCAGTTATTTTCTTGAATGAGGTCTAGAACTTAGGTTAATTCCTTAGTTCCTTACTAATGACTATCACCTTTTCTCATAATTTTGTGCTCCTTTTTCATTTTGTTTCTTTTCTCCTTCTCCTTCACAAAATTTCCTTCTCTTTTCCTTTTATTCTTTTTCGAAAATTTTTAATTTTTATGGTGTTTTTGGCATATGTGAATTTTTTGTTTGAAACCTTTTCTTACAAGTTTTGCACTTTCATACCCCCCCATGCATAAGATTTGCAATGTCCTCATTGTAACCTAGGGGTTTTTATTCAACTTAGTTCATACACTAGGACAGATGTTTTGATGAGTGAATGGGTCGCGGTGGCTGTTGTGAACGATTTCTAATCTCAGATGCAAGCACCTGAGGTGGAGTTGGCTGTCCTAAAGTGTGAACTTCAAGTGCAAAAAGGTGTCAGAATAAGTTTCAGGTTTTCAAAGAGAATGACGGGCTGCCTCCCGTTGAGCGCTAAATTTGATGCCTTCAGCCAAGCGAGAAATGCGATGGAGAGGGGATGGTGAAATCAGCGGAGTTTTGTAAGACAAGCACCTTGATTAAGATCCTGGTTGGTCCAACCAGGTGCTTGTTCAGATCGACAGGCTGATGATGTAGCCCAAACCCAATCAATCTGGTGGGTTGATAAATGTGGATAAAAAGGTGTGGAACCCACCATATACTATGAAGCTCAGATGGATGAGGAAGTGTAAACGCAGGGTTTGGCTGAGTCGAATCAGCCTGGTCAGAGTAGGGACCCGTAGAATAATCAGTGATTGATGCAGGAACCCTACAGGGGTGATCAGAGAATGATAGAGCATGGTATGTAGTCTGATCAATGTTCGAAACCCGATGTGGAAATGCAATCGGCTCGGTGAGAGGTGAATCTGAATAGAAATTGAGTCCGGTTGTGGGTCGGGGTTTGGAAGAGGTTTTGATCCATTCTGTGTGTGCGGATGAGGTGGCCATTGTGTACGAGGGCTCTTCTAGAAACGGATGATAGGTGGTTTTCTGTAGAGAGTCCTCTGGGTAACTATCAAATGCCGGAAGAGTGTCTGTAGGATGAAAGGAATCGGATTCGAGAAAAAATTTGGATTCTTGGTTGTAATCACTCTTGGCATTTTCTGTTTTTGGTTCCTGAGGATCGAAAAGGAATGATTCTGTGTTATCAGTGATCTCGGGAATCAGGACCTCAGAGTCGGAGTTAGAGTGATGAGAACTGAGGTCGTAGATAGGCCTGGCGTGTTCAGGAAGGGGGATCTCTCCGCAATTATAGTCAGATTTGAAATTGTTGGAGAGTTGGCGAAAATGAGATTCATGATCATGAATTCCACCACAACAAAAATCCTCAGATGTGGAATCAGCAGCCTGATTGGGGTCTAGCCTATATGTCAATTCTGGGCTCGAAAAGGTATTCTGTCTAGGCTCAAGCTCCAAGCTGGTAGGGTAGACCCAATTAAAATCCAACTCGTCCAACTCCTCAGTCTCTGTATCATAAATTGGCATGTTCTCTGGAAAATCGATCAGATTTTCTGAAGATGTTGGAGAGGGATATTCATCAAATAGAGGCCCGGAATCATATTCTGTAAAAATTTGATCTTTCTCATAAGGGGCCTCGTAATCTTCCCAATAAGTTTCAGATCTAGGTTCTAGGCTTAGGATGTGGGTAGAATTATTAGAACCTAAGTCTGAATAACCTTTGAGGGCCACCTTATCAAAATAAGGGGCGGAATTTATACCCTCAGAAGGTTTAGTTCTGATCTCATTATTGCAGGAGTTTTGAAATTCTAGGCTTGGCAATTCATGGTCTAAGTTTGGCTCATCATTGTGTTCTCCTGCAATATCCCAACCTAATTCAACATTGTCTTCTATCTGGGTTGGGATTCCACAACCACTTTGTGCCTCAGTCCCGAGATCTGGGAAACTGGATTGTTCCTTAATATTGTTCCAAGATGGTTCATCCTCTATTTCTGGTATATACGGGTATTTCTGGTTGATAATTTGTTCTACTGATTTCATCATTTCTACCCGTTTCATAAGGGCATCTTGGTGTTGTTCCCAAAGTACAGGATTTGTCAAGCATTGAAGGTATTCAGATTGGTGTAATTTTTCTATCTCAATGTATCTTGTCATGAGCATATCTCGGGTTGATCCTTTTGTAACTTCTGTCAATAGAATCTGGGCACAGTTTATGATGAAAGCTGTGGTTGTTGGGACATCAACCTGAATGTTTTCTATTGGTGTTGAGGGTTTATATTTGATTTCATAGAATTCAAAGGCATCCTCAATCATCTTATCTTTTATGGATCTCAGATATTCAGGTTTTTTACATGGTAGTCTTGCTAGGTAATTAGGCTGCATCTTCGAATCAGGTGGTGGAATCAAGATAGAATCAGGAGTTTGAATTAATGGAAGAAGGGGACTTTATTCAGAATCAGAGGAAAGAGGGGCTATGTGAATGATTTCTGCAAAAACTAGGGAGCCGAGGCTTAGCTTTGGGGAGAGTGAATTTCTATAGGAGGTTTCAAGGACCTCCTGCAAAATACTGAAGGACTGGATGAGATAAGCAGGTGCTGGACCCAATCAAGACACCCAAAAATGTTGGGTGACTATAGAGGTTCGGGGCAGATGGACCCCTTGATCAGAAAGATCATCCACCTGAGAATTACCTGGGCAGCCAGAGAGGGAGAGTCCCGCGAAGACCCCTACACGGTAGAGCATCCCCACGGGTTACAGGGTTTCCCCCACCCGACCTCTCTTGTCACTGTGGTTCCAGGTAGACCAGAATGGGGATCTTGACCTCTTAAGTCTAGCAATTTTTATTTTAAGATCAGGGTGCTTAAGGTTTCACTTGAACTTTAGTCTTTTAAGTGCAAAGAGTGACCTAATTTAAGGTTGGTTGACCCAAGGGGTCAACTTTACCTCTTGTTTCCTTTGAGAGCTTTTAGGTCTTGTCTTTTAGGGTTCAAGTGTTTAGAGAGCCAATTGTTTTAGGTTTTCTTTGAATAGGTATTTTCAGACAAGGGCTTGGGCACACTTCATTTGGTTTTCTCAATTCTTTGCTTAAGGAGTGTGTCTCTAAATCCCTAGTGTTGGATCCTAGGTTGGCTCTACTTGGTCCAGTTAGCTTTTTGTTGGGTAATTAGGGCTCAAGCAAGAATGTGTTAGCCCTTAAATACCCTTAATAGTGTGCAGGAGTAATGGGTTGAAAACATGCAACTTTTTATGGTTAATAAGTATGGAAGACAGGTTAGCCCTATATTGCTTGTTCTTTTCTTTTCTTCCTCTTTAGAGTTTAGGGGTTAATAGCGAGAGGAAAAAATTTACCTGTCCTCGGAGTGGTTGTCGTGCGGTTGCTTGTCTTCTTGATTTCCTGTAGCTACACAAAAGAGAGGAGATTTTCAGAAACTAAAAAGAAACAGGAGTGTTTACCTCTAGAATAGCCGTTGCTCCCCGGCAACGGCGCCAAAAACTGGTGGCGACCTTCCCCTATAGTTTTATTATTTTGTGGTAGTATAGTATAGAGAGAGGTGATTACCAGTTTAATACAATTTGTTACTCGGAAAATAAAAGAGTTCCCGAGGTCGAACTCAGGGAGCAAGTTGTATTCTAGGGGTACAAGTTTCTTTTAAATAATAAAGAAAGAGAGAGAGAATTTGTTGGCTTTTCTTCTTTTCTCTTTGCTTCTCCTCTTCTTCCTTCTCAGATCTTCTGCTCTCTTCCTTTGTTCTTCTTCTTTATCTGCAGTGGTGATGTTCTTCTTCTTCTTTCAGCTGTTTCTGTCTCTTCCTTTTTCTTCTGCAGAGCGGTCCTATTCTTCTTCTTCTTCTTTCTTTCCTCTTCCAGTTCCTCCCTTGGCCTCTCTATGTTCTCCTCTGCCTCGCCTTCCTTCTCCTTCTTTGTCGTCTGATTTTCCAATCAGACGACTTAAACCGCCGCTGCTACAGTGCCGCTCGGTGCTCCTCCTTCCTTCAGCCTTCGTCTTCTTCCACGGTTCTTCTTCACCTGTGCCTGCACACTTACACAGCTTGATCAGAGGGGCAAAACCTAACTCTACCCTCCCCCGCGTCTCTCTCTCACAGAAGCCGCTCTTAGGAAAGCTCTCCCAGAGCTGCCGGGTTGCCGGGTACGGGTCGCACCCGGGTCCAGGCCCACCGGCGTGCGTGGTGGGCGAGGAGTGCAGGTCAGTCTAAGTCGGGTCGGGCCAGGTCCGCGGGGCGTGGTCGCGGACGAGGCCGGGTCGAGCGAGTAAGTGAGAGGGACCTCACCCCGTGGTCAGGAGGCAACGAGCATAAGGCACTTTTTGCCTTTATGCGGGCGCGCTCCTCTGAAAGGTTACGAGGTGGGACTAAATGTCCCACCCCAATTTGGGTGCCTGCGCGGAGGAAGCAGCGGCAGTCGAGGCGAAGCGTGGGGGCTTTGCGCGAGAGCTTCGACTCGACTGCAGCCTGGTACTTCGCGAAGACGCCTCTCACTGTCTGGGAGCGTGACCTGGGCGTGGCGCACCTGGGGCAGCAGGTGAAGAAGCTGCTTCGCTTCAACAATGGCGGCGACGAGCGCAGGTACCTGCCCACAGAGAAACGGCCTCTCGGCCCAATCAGAAACGCGGAGGACCTTCGCCGTGGCATGGCGAAGGTGGTCGGGGGGTGTGCAGGCGGCGGGGCGGAGCCTAAGCGCTGCCCTAGGTCAGACTGTGGGTCGGGAGATGGGTTTGTTCGGTGGAGTTGCAGAGGGTGATTTGGGGGAAGTGGAAGGGCGGAGGTTGATCAGGGTGAGGAGGCGGAGGTTCTGCGGTGGTCGGCGAGCCGTGTGGGTTGCTGGAGTGATGGGAGTGGCTCGCCGGAGGATGGCCGGAGGCGGAGAAGGTGAGGGTGATTAGGCGCGGTCGAGGGGTAATTAGATAAAAATAGCAGGGGGAAAAGAGAGAGAGAATAGAGGGAAATAGTTCTAACCTAACTAAAGTGACGAAGGGGGCGAGGAGGCGGACGGCTGTACCTGCTGTCGCCGGAGAAGAAGGTGCCCAGTGGGGGAGGATGGCGGTGATGACGGGGCAGAGGCAGCGCGCGCCGGTATTGCGCGACGCGGGAAGAGCAGGGGAAGAAGTCTCTGCTGCTGGTATTGCGGCAGAGCGAAGAGGAGGAGGAGGAAGAACCGCCGGAGCTGGTGGGCGTCTGCCGGAGTGAGAAGAGAGGAAAGTTGGGGGTTTTCTCCGTCAGATTTGAGCTGGGAAGAACGGTGGAGCGACGGGGGTATTTATAGGGGCCGAATCAGAGAGGAAAGCGGAGGGAGACGACGTGTCTCCCTCGCTGGAGGACACCGGAGATGGAAACCCATACCGTCCGTGCGTTCGCACGGCCGGTATGGTGGGTTGCAGCGACCAGGGGGGTGTTCCTGCGACGGCTGACGACGCAGGGCACCTCCGGTTGACTTGCCAGACCCTCCCCCTCACCCTGCGCGGCGCCATGCTCCGCGCAAGGTCGCCGGAGCATGGTGCTGGCAGGTTTTGCAGGGAGGACCTGAACGCAAAGAACGAAGGAAAGTTAGGGGCCAAACTGCGAGGGTTCAAAAGTTGAGGGCCAAAAAGTAAATATATGAGGACCAAAGTGTAAAGTTAGTCAAGAAGGTTTCTTCTTAGGCTCAAGTTTTTATACATGACTAATTAGAACCTAAGGAATCTGATGGTGAATTTTATTTCTAGATTAAACCTTGTTTGACCGGTCAATTTATGTAAAAACCCAAATTAAGTTATTAATTGGGCATGGTTCTCAATGTAGGTCAAAATGGGTTCTGAAGGCCAAATTGAAGGTTCTAAACCCTAGAGATTATTTTTCTATGAATTTTAGAGGGTTTATTCTATTTTTACTTTGCCTCGAACCTCGTGAATTGAAGTGGGTTTGTTTTAAGGTTACAGATTATCATTTAGTTCCTTGGAATTGCTGTAGCCCTTGTCAGATCATCCCACTTTCCTTCTTATTTGGTTTGTTTGACCTATGTTTGGACCCTGAATTACCCTGTATGCAGATTATACTGGTAAAATTGCATTTTTATCCCTTATGACTTGTTTTCTCCTTAAACTCAGAATTCCCTGAGTTAACCCTTTCCTTGAGTTATGCAGGAGCTTTTATCCTTTGTATTAGGTCAAAATGAGCTAGTTATGGCTCATGATGAGATTCTCATCACCTAACAAGTCGGTGAAGGAGGCTAGCAGAACCCCGGGGCCCGTGGGGTAGCTAGTACTCTCCTAACACTAGTAGCTCTCCTCGGTACTATGTACACGAGGGCCAACAAGTCGGTACAGAGCGGCCAATCCTAACCCCCGGGTCCCTGGGGTGGTTGGCTCCACTCTGCACTAAACAGGTATAGGTACTTCCCTTGGTACTGCGTACCCAAGAGACAGTACAAACTACATCTCAGTTCCATTCCTTTTTCTTTCGAGGAGTTCCACTCCTAATTCCCCGTAGGGTTCCAGCTCTTTATCTCAGAACATCATATGTTTCACCTTCCAGTTTCACGTTCTCACAATCCATGATCTCAATCACGTTTCTTTATTCATAACAGGCAGCTGTTAATTCAATTTACAGGCAGCTTTATATTCCTTTCCATTTTTCCAAGACTGCAATATTATACATTCCACTAGTTTTTCCATCCTAGGGTTCATGTCACATCCTAGGATCTAGCATACAACTAGTTTCCAGCCCTAGGATTCATGCATCACCTAGGAGCTATCATTCCATACATTTCTCATTCCTAGGATTCATGCAATGTCCTAGATTCTAGTTATGGTTCCATACTTTAACAGATTTTAAAAATAAACTTAAGCCACTCTACCAGGTACAACGGGAGTAATGGGGGCGTGATCGGGAATCCCGCGTGCCTCCGCGACTCCTAAGACTGCAACTGAACGAGGTCCTATCACAAGGATCAAACACATGGAGTGTCTCAAAACAGTGTATAGCTACTGTAGACGGGTAGAGGAATTAATTCTGAAAAGAACGCAACTCGAATCACGGAAAACGGAGCCCGAACGGGCCCTAAACGGGTCGAAAACGACGGTACTGTGCAAAATCAGACGTCTGGAACTTCTTCCAGACATCTTAAACAGTGGATCAGAGAATTACCTGTTCAGTGTGGTTTCCCAGATGTCCAGAAGTCTGCGGGGACGTCTGTCCTAGCTCCCAGACGTCCGATGGTCACCCCGGACGTCTGGAGGTCACTCCCGCCGTCTGGTACAACTTCCAGATGTCTGATTCGCAATGGATGGCGAATCAGCGAACCTGCGCACAGCCAACTCCCTCCCTTAGTACGGTCGGTCGACAGGAAGGAAGAAGAAAGCGGAATACACACCTTTCAGACGTCGGTATGAGCTACCAGACGTCGTCCTCGCCGTCTGCCTATCAACCCAGACGTCTGATTCTGGAAATTTTTCCAGAATCAGGGCGCGAACCGGACTCTGCTCGCGACGCCGCCCGCGTCGCACCTCGCGCTCCTGCTGCTCAGACTGCAGCAGGTCCCTCTCCGCGTCATTCCGCGCCCCCTGCGCCCTCCGCCGGCCGGCCAAGCCGCTCCGACGAGCTCGCCCTTACGGCAGAGCTCCACCCTCGCACGCCGCGCCTCCTCCGCGCTCGCTGCGGCCGCCGCTGCAGCCCTCGCGCTCGCTCGCTCTCGTGCACAGGAAGGAGAAGAAGAAGGAGATGGTGGAGACGGGAGGGGAGGCGTGGCCCTTTTAAGGCCGTGCGGAGAGGAGAGAGAGAAGCCGCGGCAGTCGTCTGCAGCCGCAGAAGAAAAAGAGGGAATAACGAATATGCGGTCTGCGCGCGTAGGCACGCAGACGACTCGGGGGTGTGGACGAATAACGGTTTTTCAGATGTCTGTAAACCATCCCAGACATCTTAAAATATGTCCGGGGCACGCGTTCGTAACAGTGACAGTGTGAGTGTATGTGTGTAAGTGTCAAGGTGTGTGTGTGTGTACGCTGGAGGAGGAGGGGGTGCAGCAGATAAGTCGTCTGCCGCACTAACCCTACGTCTGAAGGTGCAGAGGTGCGCGGGCGCTAGAGTCATGCGCGTGCGCATGGCCGAGTGAAGCTCAGCGCACTTCTGCATGTGCTGGTGAGGTGCAGCACGCTGCGGAGTGTAGCGCACAGCGCTGCAGGTGAGGGTACGATGACCGGCTGGCATGGGTTGCGGGTGAGAAGAGAGAGCGACATGCCACCGGCTAAGTGAGAAACTTGCCGGTGGCTACAGTGTCGCACAGACTGCGCGCTACAGTGCACTGCAATGTGAGCGCGGTCTGCGACTGGCTGGAGTAGGTTTTCCGTGCGTGAGCGCGCTGTGGAGCACTTGCATGCGTGGGAAATGGTCTTGCATGGTCTGTTGGCATGCACGCGGTGACCGGTTGGAGCTACAGGAAGGCGTGCGGTGAGCTGGAGCTTCAGAGCTTGAGAGCTTGAATCTCTGTACTAATGGTGGAGGAGACAAAATAACGCGAAACAAAATGAGAAGCCACCATGCCCACCTGCTCACAAATGAGCTGGGCGGTTGCAGAACTCACAGTGGTGGTCTAAGGCCACTGTGGGTTTTCTCCTACGCACGGTGTGCCTCTTCTCAACTTGTGAGAAGAGGAACTGTGTATGGAGAGGGAGAGGGGAGGAGGTTTGCCAACGGCTGACTGAGGGTGTGGGTGATCTCAAGGTGGATGCCACAGCGAGGGGGAGTGCAAGGTGTTTTAAAGGTGAGAGGGCACGCCTCATGCCATGCTGCTGGCAAGAGGAGAGGCGCGAAGAGGCACGTACACCATGCCCTACAGCCTTACAAGGAAAAGGGAAATACAAAATAAAAAATGAAAAATGGTGAAATTGCAATGCCACACTTAAGGAAAATGTTAATTAATAGAAGTGGATTGGATGGCCAATTATTCTCACTCTCCTCCCCTCTTTATAAATGCATGCAGGTGTATATTTACAAATGCAATTAGGGCTACATAAGGTGCAATGGCAGTGCTAGGAAATAACACAAGATGGCATATTTACTGGTGTATTTTTGCTGTGCAAACTTACCCCCATGCCTATCTTTTGCTAGTCCCTAGCAAAACATTTTGTATGGTGTTTAGAAATGATCTTAAGCTGAAGATTTTTTCTGAAGCGACTTGAATGTGTTTATCTGTTGGATATTGTGAGAACCAATTACAGATAAGATACCAGCACATCAAGTCTTATATGATATAGAACATCTCTCGACTAACCAGGACTCTTGATATTTAAGCCTTAAGTATGATTTCCAGGACTCCGAGGGTTTTGCCGTACTCGAGGGCTAAGAGATTATGGTTTGTGTATACTGAAGGATCAAGACCGACTATATGAATATTAAGGCTCAAGCCCAGGGTTTCACAAATTTTTAAGTACAGGTTGGTCCTAGCTTCAACTCATGTTTTCAGATTAACCCTCAATAAGATGATGGAATAACTTGACCCTACTGTTACTATTTTGTGGCTCAAAGAATTTATGGTAGAACATGGAATTTGTAACGTGTCCTGAGAACTTTTGGAGAATATACTGACTTATTCTTTTTTTTAAAAAAAAACAAGTGTCAGTATATCTCTTACAACTTTATTTGGAGGAGCTCACTTATTTGGTGGGTAAGTATTTTTTTTGGTGGAAAGGGTTTCTCCTAAACACAAGGCTAAAGACTGGGATAAAAAGTCTACTTGCGCGCATAGGTAAGGATTCCACCTTCCCTAATGAACACTAGGGTTGAATCTTATGTTCACCTAGTCTTTCTTGATATGTGTAGTGTGAACCAAGATTACTTATGCTCTCAAGTAGAGGTAGACCAACAAATCCTGTACTGGTGACTTAGGAGTAAGAATACATCCTTGATTAGGAGAGATTTTGATCCATCTTATCAATGCTTAAGTAAATTAAGCCAAGCTTGAGCGAATCAAGCTTCTGTGGCCTGGAAAGTCTTCAAAATAGCGGTTGAATATCCATAAACACTTATTGTATTTTTGTTTCTGCTTTTAGATCATTGCTAAATACCCTTTTTTTTTTTTCGAATTAGGCTATGTAGATATTTATAGATGGATATGTATAATGGATGTAGAAGCTGTATGATACTCATATAATACCCAGATCCTATGGATACCTATTCACCCCCCTATGCCAAATGCTGCTATATCCTCATATGCATGCAGGGTAAAGCAAGGTCAAAGGATCATATACAGTAGGGTGGTAGGGTGGGTGGATGGTGGGTGGTCAAGTAGTGAGGCACGAAGTTAATTACCCTCCATCATGGTAACAGTTTCACCAACGAGGGTAGGTTCATGAGTAAGATAGGGTTTTAACCGCTGCCCATTGACCGTAAATTTATGTCTAGATTTGGGATCTTCAATTTCAACGGCCCCATTGGGAAATGGTCTCGAGACCAAGTAGGGACCAGTCCATTTGGACTTCAATTTCCCTGGAAAGAATTTGAGCTGGGCATTGTAAAGCCAAACTTGCTGAGATGGCTCAAATTCCTTCCACCGAATTCAACTGTCATGAAAGGCCTTAGTGCATTGTTTGAAAGTTAAGGCAGAATCATAGGCTTCACGACGGAGTTCTTCCAGCTCCTGGAGTTTGAGTTTCCTTTCTCGACCACACAGGTCTGGGTTGAGGTGACATTGGCGAATCACCCAATAAGTGCGGTGCTCCAACTCAATAGGCAAATGATAAGGCTTCCCGTAAACAATTCTATAAGGAGACATGCCAAGGGGAGCCTTGAAGGTGGTCCGATACTCCTAAAGTGCGTCAATCAGCTTGTCGGACCAATCCTTATGGGTAGGCCAAACCATTTTCTGGAGAATTTGCTTGATTTGCCAGTTCGACACCTCAGCCTGGCCGTTCGTCTGAGGATGATACGGAGATGCGATACGATGGTGAACTCCACATTTCCTTACAAGTGCTTGGAAAGAAGCATGGGTAAAATGACTTCCTCCATCAGAGATAATGGCTCAAGGGATCCTAAAGCTTGCAAAAATTTGGTCTTTGACAAATCGAGTAGATATGACATGGTCAGCATGGCACGTTGGAATAGTCTCGATCCATTTCGAAACATAATCAACAACAAGGAGGATGTACTCAAAGCCATTGGAAGGAGGAAAGGGACCCATGAAATCAATTCCACAAATGTCAAAGATTTTAGCAGTTAGGATGGGTTGCAAGGGCATCATGTCACGACGTGACATTGACCCTAATGATTGGCACCTAGTGTAATGTTTAGCATAATTCTGTGCATCCTAGTGAAGGGAGGGCCAAAAGAAACCGCACTGCAACACCTTGGCTACAGTTTTCCGCCTAGAGAAATGGCCTCCGTAGGCCTGATCGTGATAGAAGGATAGCACACTGGGGAATTCGCTATCAGGAATATAGTGGTGGATGATCTGGTCAGCACCTACTAGAAAAAGTAGTGGATTATCCCAGAAATAATACTTTACTTCTGCGATGAGATGCTCACGTTGGTTCTTGGGCCAGCCAAGTGGAAGAGAGCCAGAAGCAAGGTAATTGGCAATGTCATCATACCAAGGTTCACTTGACACATTAATTGCCAGTGGTTCTCATCGGAAAAAACCTCATTAATCAGTCGGATAAGTCCAATGTGGTCTTGGTCCAGTCTCGAGAGATGATCAGCAACCACATTCTGGGCTCCGATCTTATCACGGATCTCAAGGTCAAATTCTTGGAGTAAAAGGATCCAACGTATCAGTCTAGGCTTGGCATCCTTTTCGTGCATGAGATGACGAATGGCCGCATGATCAGTGAATACAATAACATGAGAGCCTAGAAGGTAAGAGCGGAATTTCTCCAGCCCAAAGACGACCGCCAGTAGTTCTTTCTCAGTGGTTGTATAATTACGCTGGGCCTTGTCCAACGTCTTACTGGCATAGTACACCATGAAGGGGTGTCTATCGCGTCTTTGTCCCAGGATGGCTCCAACTGCAAGGTCGGAAGCGTTACATATGAGTTCAAAGTCAAGGGACCAATCAGGTGACTGGAGGATCGGGGCCTTGGTGACAACCTCACGTAGTTGCATGAATGCTCCCATACAGTCAGGGCCCATATCAAAGGGTACGTCAGTCGATAGCAGATGAGTTAAAGGTCTCGAAATTTTAGAGAAGTCTTTGATGAATCTCCTATAGAAATCGACGTGTCCTAAGAAGGAGCGGATTTGTTTAACAGAGCTAGGCACAGGTAAGTCAGCAATCACATCAAGCTTAGCTCTATCAACCTCAATACCCCTATCAAAGATGATATGACCGAGAACAATTCCCTCGTGTACCATAAAATGACTTTTATACCAAGAAAGCACAAGGTTCACATCAATACATCTCCGAAGGATACGGGTCAAGTTGGCAAGATAATCATCAAATGAAGGTCCGAAGATCAAAAAGTCATCCATGAAGACCTCAAGAAAGTCACCCACCGTATCATGGAATATCGCCAGCATACATCTCTGGAAAGTTGCTGGCGTGTTACAAAGTCCAAATGGCATTCTTCTAAATGCGAAGGTGCCAAAGGGGCAGGTGAAGGTGGTCTTTTCTTAGTCTCGAGGGTCAATAGCCACCTGGTTATATCCAGAGAATCCATCCAGGAAACAGAAAAATTTATTTCCCGCTAACCGCTCCAAGATTTGGTCAATAAAAGATAGCGGAAAGTGATCTTTCTTTGTTGCAGCATTCAGTTTCCTATACTCTACACACTCTCCAAGATGTAGGAGTGCGTGTAGGGATAGATTCGCCCCTGTCATTGACATGGATGGTGAGTCCCACCATTTTGGGCACGACATGAATCGGGCTCACCCAGGGACTATCGCTGATCGGGTAGATATACCCGCATCAAGCCACTTATTGATTTCCTTTTTAACAACCTCCCGCATGTTAGGGTTGAGACGTCACTGCATCTTACGGGAAGGTCGAGCTTCCTCGCTCATATATATATGGTGAGTACAGTAGGAGGGACTAATGCCAGTTAAGTTAGATAAGGACCATCCGATGGCTACCTTCTGTTCCATAAGGACCTTTGTTAGTTTGCACTCTTGCTCCCTGGTCAATTTTGAACTAATAATTACGGGGAGCATTTCATTTGGTCCCAAGAAAACATATTTAAGCATGTCAGGTAGATCTTTTAGCTCGGGAGTGGATGGCGAAAGATCTGGCATTTCTTGGGTCAAGAGTGTCCCAAGCGGATCAGAAGAAAGAAGGGTAGGAGGCAGGAGTTGGCCCTTAGATTGGCCAAGAAGAGGGTCATGTTGGATCGATGGATCCAAAAAGGGATAACCCCAGTAATCAGTATGTGGGCTCAAGGTCCCAATGTGGAGTCACATGTCCGCTTGATTTGGCGAGAAAGAAGGGCAATCCGGTTTTCAAGGGGGTGGATCGGAGGTGAGCAGCCTGAATATGACTCAGACCACGAGGTGTGGGAAGTAGAGAAAACCTCGTCAGAAGTCTGGTCAGGAGAAGGTAATGGTAAGGGGAAGGATGGGGAAACATCATAGTACATGTTCGGCAGGAAATGGTCTGTGTTTAGGGGTAACCACAGCAGTCAGAATCGGTCCCTATTAGTCCGATACATGCGCTGACGGCCGTGTCCTCGTCAGACATGTCATCCTCGATGCAATTGCAATCAAAATTCTTGGCAGCCTTGAAGATGTTTTGCTTGAGCTTCTCAGAGCCAATGGTGATCTTAATGCAACTCGACTCACAGTTGATATAGGCACGGGCTGTGGCCAAGAAAGGTCGACCAAGGATGATTGGACAATCAAAAAGTAAGCTAAGAACTTCCATATCCAAAATAAGAAAGTCAATAGGAAAATAGAGACTGTTGACCCTAACCACCATGTCTTCCACCACACCCTTCGGTATTTTGATAGAACGATCTACCAACTACAACGTGACAGGGGTGGGTTTCAGATTTCCTAAGGCAAATTTCTCGAGCATGATGGTTGGTATAAGATTGATGGAAGATCCTAGATCAAGCAGAGCACGATTAAAATTGTAGCCTTGGATGCTACATGAAATAAATGGTGTGCCTGGGTCTTTCTGCTTTGGTGGTAGATTTGATAGTACAACACAACTCGTATGAGGTGAGAGGATCACCAGATTCTTTGTTTTCTTTGACTGTCGCCTAGGTGTAGTGTAGTCTTTGAAAAATCTGGCGACAGTTGGTATATGGTCGATAGCCTCCAATAGGGGTACTTTGATTTCAACATCCCTGAATAAATTACGCAGGTTATTAAAGGCCTGTATATCCTTTTTCTTCCCTTTTGGCTCCCTCAGTAGAGCCTCAGGGAATGGGATCAATTCTGGCACCAATTTGGGTGTATCGCCCTCACGAGAATGTAGGGCACATTTCAAATGAGAGGGCGATGAGGAAGATGGGCCAGGATCGGGTCAAGGCGGATCGACGGTTTGCTTACCACTCCTTGTAGTAATTGCATTGGACGTCGTGGGTCCAGTGGGATCATACGGCAGAGGAGGGTTTGCAATAGGGACATAAGGGTGATGTGTTGCTGCGGGATTAGCCTAGAATCCTGGTGGAATGCTCGGAGCTTGCAGAATCTGATGAACCTACCCCTGAGAAGGTCGTACCTATGGTTGCGAACCACAGGGTACAAAATTTCGTGGGTTAGGGATAGGTTGGGCTGGAAGAGTGCCCTGAGATCGAGTTATCATGCATAGTTGACTGATCTCAGCATTCTGCTGCACCAATTGGTGCAGAAGGGAGGTCATGTTTTCTTCATGGTGCTTGGACATTTCCGTCATCATTTGCATCAGTTTATCAAGAGGACTTGATGCGTGTTCTGTTTGAGGTATGCAAGGACCTGATGGTGGATTTGCCACAGGATTAGATTGGGCCCTTGGGATGACGGGTGCAGACGGTCGCATTGGCCCACTCGTGGGGTTTTGGCGCTGCGGATTATTGGACCATGTGAAGTTAGGATGATTTTGCCACCCTGGGTTATAAATAGCAAAGAATAGGTTGTTCCCCAGGGCACAAACATCTTCTAAGCCAGAAGACGAGTCCGCATGCATATATGCATCTGAGAACATGGAGGCTTGGTTCTCTGTGTCAAAATATTGGCTTGCAGAAGCCAGGTCCACATTACTTACCGAATCGCTTGGCACGATACTCGGTAAGGATGGTCTCACAAGATTCTTGGAAATCAGCCCGATATTTGATAGATTAAGGTTGTGATGGAGTGATGGGGTGGAGGTGTTTGCCATAGAGCACGCGGGATTAGCCAGAAGCTCGTCCAACTTCCTGTGCATGACGGAGACTTCATCCAGTTTTTGTGTAATTAAGTTAAGATCTATGGATGAATGGGAGGGTCCTGTGTCAACTTCGTGAACATTGCAGGGTAGGCTGGTACGATTAAAGGTGATAATGGAGGCATTGTTCATTGAGTTTTCACTCACGTTCTCAAATAATTCAAATGCTTCATTCTCGTCTTTATTCATAAAATTCTCTCCACAGGAAGCATCTGCAATCTGCTTCAAAGTTTCATTTAGCCCATAATAGAAGATCTGGGCTACATGCCACTTAGGCAGACCATGGTGTGGGCATTTTCGGAGGAGGTCATTATACCTTTCCCGTGCCTCATGAAACTGCTTGCCGTTTTGTTGCATGAAAGAAGTTATAGCCCAGCGAAGCGCATTGGTTCGCCCGATTGGGAAGAATTTCTTGAGAAATGTTATTTGCATCACTTCCAAAGAATGGATGGTTCTCCCAAGGGTGCGCAACCATTGTGACAGTTTATCCTGCAACGAAAATGGGAACATTTTCATGAGGACAATTGGTAACCCGATGTTTCTTGGTTTAATAGTTTTAGCTAATCGGGTTAAGTCTTCCAAATGGAGAAAGGTATTTTCACTTGCAAGACCATGGAAGTGAAAGTTAATCAGGCCAATGACATTAGGTTTTAATTTAAAATCATCCCCGCCCATGGGGACCCGAATTTGCCCAATGATCTCCGTAGCAGTGGGATTTTGATAAGAGCTAAGAGACCTAGGCTCTTCCCGTTCGAGAGGGCTCTGCATTTCCTCCAAAGTTTCCCTAATGGCTTCAATCTACTCATTATACAATTCCATTTGGGCTTGGAGGCAGGTTATGGGGTCTACGGCTTCACCACCACCTGGTGGGATTTGAGGGGGGCGATTTCCTCCCTCGGGATTTGGGGGTGGGCGTGCAGCCATATTTGTGGAGGAGGATGACGATTCAGTTTCTATCCTTCTAGAATTATCAGACAATTCAAATAATTCAGGGTTTTGTGACCTCCTCCCAAACATGTACCACCGCAGGAAGAATTGGGGAGATAAGAAGGGAAAAGGGGATGAGAGAAATGTTGTAAGGATACACTTGATGACAAATTAAAGCAATCAATTTCCTAACCTCTACAATGTGCCTTTAGACCTAAAGATCTAAGTTACCTACTATCATTACCTACGAAACCAAATGAGAGCACCGCGGAACCACCGGGCCAGATTGAAAGGCCGTTTGCCCCAGTCTTAGACACCCGATAGCACGCGGGAACCCACATTAGCACGTAGGTGCTACACATAGGTAGTTAGACCTCCAATCCTTAATAGTTGCTGCCAGTTTTAATTTAGAGGCTTAGGATCAAGTGCTCCAGGAATGTGAAGGGTGTTGTATACGGGTAATGCCCAAGTGCGTTGATTTTAAAAGTGTGTAAATCAAGCATGCAACGGGGAAATCTCCCCGAATTGGAGTTTTAGATGGTTAATGGTTTTTAGAATTTCAGCCTTAAGTAGTGTGGATTTTAGGATTCCACTGATTGCCAATTCAACCAATCCCCGGGTTTCGAGAAAACACAAGTTCTTTATGCCCAACAAACCCTTCTTCAATGTGAATTAGTTAATGCATGCTAAAATGCACTGAGCTTCCCTTGATGGAAATTTCTAAGTGTGGATGCACGAGTCTAATTTAATTCAATGTGAAAGGGAGAAAAAACACTTTCATTCAAGTGCTCCCAATCACCAAAATGATAATCCACACAATGCTCAACCACCAAATGATGTAAAAAATGAAAATGTTGGGGTTGATAGATTCGAGATCAAATCTGAGGCAAATGAAGAGTTGTGGTGGGGTTGGAATCAACTCAATTCCAAGTCTCCCCACCAAAAATGTTATCCCGGAATGCAAATAAATGAGGCAAAAAAGGATGGCAATCAATCAATTTTTATCTTGCCTCAAAGAGAACTTCACACAATGAAAGATCCAAGAATCCAGATTCTTGGATTTTCGCTATGCAAAGTTTGCAGGAAAACAAGGGGTGGTCGGGGTGATAGCAAACAATCAACAAGTGGTTTTAGTCCACTTGCCCCAAGAAATTCCCAAGAAGTGTTTTTAAGTTTCTTTTTTTTTAGGGTGACAAGATGACCTAAGTCACTAAGAGGGCAACACCTACCTCCTCAGCAATGTGGGCGAAGCTCCAATGCGGCGCTAGTGACTTCACGTTCTCACGCCCGCATTGGATTTGCCCACGTCTCTGACCTCCTCTACGTGTTTCCTCCTTGCAACAGGTACACCTGCACAAAAATAAACAAAAACACCCGTGAAGAGAAGGGTGGAAGAAGAGAAAATCAAAGGAAGAGAGTAGAGACTTACTCCAAATGGCGCATCCCTGGTAACGATGCCAGAAAAGCGTGATGCATACTCGAATAGGCTTTATTAAAATGGTGATATTAATGTTGAAGTAAGTATAGTGAGTTAACCTAAATTGAGTCTACACTAGTTTCACAAAAAATCTTTTTACCTGGCCTACTTGATTTTAGCTTGATCACTTTTAGGCCTAGGGTCGATCTCAGGGAGGTGGGGATTAAGAGAATTGCAAAGTTTCTACGCCTTTCTTAAAATGTATCTCTTCCTTGCGCTTATCATTGTTTTGGTTTTCTAGATTTTTAGATCTTTTCTGATAATCTTGTTCTTGAGTCACACCATCAAATAGGTCCTTAGCTATATGCCAAAATACAACGAGTCCTGTCTCGCCATAGGCAAGACCGTGTGCCTGCAAATCAAGATTTATCTTTTCTATTTTATATTTTTTTTAGTCTTTTTTTTCTTAGTAGCAGGAAGAAAAAACAAATTGAAGTATAATGCAGTGTAAAGAAATACTTAGCTTAGTATATCTCTATGTATATATAGTAGATATAGAATATGTATATTTATATAGATACTACATAGATAGGGGTGAAGATGGAAATGTTAATGGGATGTAGCATGGTGTCAAGTTGGTCCACGTCTAGTAAGACGCAACCAACAAGACTAAGTGCTACGTGAAGTGTGGAATGGATGTGTGGGAGTGAGGGTGGAGGCGCTTGCTTTGTGCGGATATCGGGGAATATCAGCAACTGGTGCGAATATTCCCGCAATATGATGCGTGGTGGAGGGGTGAGTGAAGGGAATATGGGTTGTGTTTGTGAGCTGTATAGATGGATATGGTAAGATGTATATATAAGCATATATATATATATATCTATAACTATATATGTATATATAGATGTATATGTATATATATATGTATATATATTTATGTATATGTAAATATATGTAAGGGTGGGAGTATGTGAATATGTATGTATAGATATGTATGTATGCGTGAGTGTGTGAGTGTATGTGTGTAAGTGTCAGGGTGTGTGTGTGTGTATGCTGGAGGAGGAGGGGGCGCAACAGATAATTCATTTGCCGCGCTGACCCTACGTCTAAAGGCGTAGAGGTGCGCAGGCGCTGGAGTCGTGCGTGCGAGCATGGTCGAGTGAAGCGCAGCGCACTGCTGCACGGGCAGGTGAGGCGTAGGGCGCTATGGAGTGCAACGCACAGTGCTGCGGGCGAGGGTGCGGTGACCAGCCGACGCAGGTTGCGGGCGAGGAGAGAGAGCGCCGTGCCACCAGCTAAGTGACAAACTTGCCGGTGGCTACATTGTCATGCAGACCGCCCGCTACAGTGCGCTACAGTGAGTGCGCAGTTTGCGACAGGCTGGAGCAAGTTTTGCGTGCGTCAACGTGCTGTGGAGCACTTGTGCACATTGGAAATGGTCCTGCGCGGTCTGCTGGCGTGTGCGTGGTGACCAGCTGGAGCTGCAGGCAGGCGCACGGCGAACTAGAGCTTGAGAGCTTGAAGCTCTGTACTAATGGAGGAGGAGACTAAATAACTCAAAACAAAATGAGAAGCCACCACACCCACCTGCTCAGGAAAGAGCTGGGCGGTGGCGGAACTCATAGTGGTGGTCTGAGGCCACTGTGGGTTTTCCCCTGGGCACGGTGTGCCTCTTCTCAACTTGTGAGAAGAGGAACTGTGTATGGAGAGGGAGAGGGGAGGAGGTTGGCGAATGGCTGACTGAGGGTGTGGGTGATCTAAAGGTGGATGCCGCAGCGAGGGGGAGTGCAAGGTATTTTAAAGGAGAATGGGCATGCCTCATGCCATGCTACTAGCAAGAGGAGAGGAGTAGAGAGGCATGCACACCATGCCCTGCAGCCACACGAGAAAAAGGAAAATACGAAATAAAAAATGAAAAATGGTGAAATTGTAATGCCACACTTAAGGAAAATGTTAATTAATAGAAGTGGATTGGATGGCCAATTATTCTCTCTCCTCCCCTCTTTATAAATGCATGTAGGTGTATATTTACAAATGCAATTACGGCTACATAAGATGCAATGGCAGTGCTAGGAAATAACACAAGATGGCATATTTACTGGTGTATTTTTGCTGTGCAAACATAAGCCCACAAAGCCATCCATTATTCTGGGATGCCCCTTCTTGGCCATAGCCAATGCCTCTATCAATTGTAGATTAGGGGCACTTAAAATGGACTTTGGGAACAAGACGATCTAGTTGAATGTTTTTGATACTTACAAGCAATTCGAATTTGAAGATTGTTCTCAGATTGAGGTCATTGATGAAATAATTGAAGAGACTACTCCAGCACTCCTATGTAGTGATCCCCTTCGAAAGGTCATATCTAAGGACCATCCTCCAATTATTAAAGAAATTGAAAGGGAAATGCCTGAATTAGAAGAGTTGCTAGGGATACATAGAGTCTCTGTCCCCACCCTGGATCGTGAAGGTAGATCCGCTACTTGAGGCAGGGATATCTCAACTTAAACCCTCAATCCAAATGGCTCATGAGTTGGAGTTGAAACCCCTCCCGAGCACATTGAAATATGCTTTCCTTGGCCCTAATGACATGCTCCCCGTTATTATCTCGTCTACATTATCTGAATCACAGGAGGGAGCTCTGCTTGAGTGTTTACAAAGGCACAAGGAAGCAATTGCCTTGTCAATTGCTGATATTAAGGGTGTTGATCCCTCCCTTTGCATACATCATATATACACGGATGAGTCCGTGAAACCTTTCCGAGACATGCAGAGAAGGCTCAACCCAAATATGTAGGAGGTTCTTAAAAAGGAGATTCTTAAATGGCTGGATGCAGGGATTATCTATCCCATTTCAGATAGTAAATGGGCCAGTCCTATACATGTAGTACCCAAAAAGGCAGGAATCACTGTGGAAGAGAATGACCAAGGAGAGCTAGTGACCACTAGACCCTTAACTAGTTGGAGGGTCTGCACTGATTACCACTGTTTGAACACAGCTACCTAGAAATACCATTTCCCCTTACCGTTTATCGATCAAATTTTGGAATGATTGGCGAGGAACAAGTACTTCTGTTTTCTTGATGGGTACTCTAGGTATAATCAGATAGTTGTTTTTCCTGACGATCAGGAGCATACCACCTTCACGAGTCCGTATGGCACATTTGCGTTTCGCTGAATGCCATTCAGGTTATGTAATGCTCCTGCCACTTTCCAATGTTGTATGATGGCTATCTTTTCTGATATGACCGATGAGTTCGTTGAAATTTTCATGGATGACTTTTCCATTTATGGCTCGTCGTTTGACCTATGCCTTTCGCACCTTGATAAAGTCTTTACCCGTTGCGAAGAGGCAAAGCTGGTACTTAGCTGGGAGAAAAGCCACTTTATGGTCCAGCAGGGCATTGTGTTAGGGCATATAGTTTCCAAGAGAGGATTAGAGGTGGACACCGCAAAAATTGATTCCATCTCTAAGCTTCCATTGCCTGCCAACGTTCATCAAGTTAGATCTTTCCTTGGCCATGCTGGATTTTATAGGCGCTTCATTAGAAGTTTCAGTAAAATCTCTAAGCCACTCTGTGACCTATTAGCGAAGGATGTCTCCTTCGATTTTGATGATAGATGTGGCGAGGCTTTTCGAGTCTTAAAGAAAGCCCTTATTACCGCACTGATTCTCCAAGCACTAGATTGGACCCTCCCGTTTGAGCTAATGTGAGATGCTTCTGATTTTGCAATGGGAGCGGTCTTAGGTCAAAGGGTTAATGGCAAAGCTCATGCACTGCATTATGCCAGCAAGACCCTTACGAATCCTCAGCAAAACTACATGATCACTGAAAAGGAACTTCTTGCTGTAGTATTTGCTTTGGAAAAGTTTCGATCATATCTTTTGGGATCCAAGGTTGTGGTGTTCACTGATCATTCTACCTTAAAGCATCTTCTTGCTAAAAAGGACACCAAACCTCTTCTAATTCGTTGGATTCTGCTACTCCAAGAGTTTGACCTAGAAATTAAAGATAAGAAAGGAGTTGAGAATGTGGTAGCAGATCAACTGTCTAGGATCCCTATTGAGGCATCAAACCCTGCTGGTGCTATTCAAGAGACTTTCCCTGATGAGTCTTTGATGGTTGTGGAGGCTAAAACTCCTTGGGTTGCTGACATAGTGAACTATCTGGTCACGGGCATTACCCCCAATACTTGGGTCGAGCAGAAGCGAGACAGGTTTCTTACTAATGCTAAATTTTATCACTAGGAGGAACCCGAGCTTTTTAAAGTAGGCCCTGACTAGCTTTCTCGCCGTTGCGTCCCTGATGAAGAACAAAGAAGTGTTCTGAGTTTCTGCCATGATCTCCATAGTGGGGGAAATTTTAGTGGGAAAAAGACTACCCATAAAGTTCTTCAGATTGGCTTTTGGTGGCCCACATTATTCCGAGATGCACATACATATGTGGGTGCATGTCTATGTTGCCAGTAGATGGGAACCATTGGAAAAAGGGATGAGATGCCCCAGCAACCGATCCTCCCTGTTGAGATCTTTGATATTTGGGACATCGATTTCATGGGTCCCTTTCCTGTGTCCTTCAGATATGAGTATATCCTTGTGGCTATGGACTATGTATCGAAATGGATAGAAGCCATACCCACGTGAACCAATGACCATTTTGTGGTCTTGGGATTTGTTAAGGGTAATATCATTTCTCGGTACGGGTGCCCAAGGACGATCATAAGTGATGGAGGACATCACTTTAAGAACGTACACTTCACAAGAGTACTTCAAAATTTGGGAGTCAACCATATGATAGCCACACCTTACCATCCCTAACCGAGTTGACAAGTTGAAGTGTCTAATAGGGAGATTAAGCGAATTTTAGGAAAAACTGTCAGGCTCGATCGTAAGGATTGATCTAAAAAATTAAATGATGCTCTTTGGGCCTACAGAACCGCGTATAAGACTCCCTCAGGCATGTCTCCTTTCTGACTTGTCTACGGAAAGGCGTGCCATCTTCCCATTGAAATCCAACATAAAGCCTATTGGGCTATTAAAAATGTTAACTTGAACTGTTTCAAAAAAAAAAAATGTTAACTTAAATCTGGATAAAGCAAGAAAGGCACATATGTTAGAGTTAAGTGAGCTTGAGGAGCTTTGTAATGAAGCCTATGAAACTTCTCAAGCTTACAAGCAACGTATAAAGGTCTTCTATATAAGTACATCATCAGAAAGACTTTTGAGCCCAACCAGTGGGTCAGGCTTTTCAATTCCAAACTTAAATTATTTCCAAGAAAGCTCAAGTCCCGCTGGGATGGGCCATATGTTGTTATCAATACATTCCCTCATGGAACTATAGAAATTCGGAACCCTACATCTAGTGCAAGCTTCAAGGTAAATGGCCAGCGACTTAAACCTTATATTACTCTTTTAGATGGCCAGGTTTTGGATGCACTTTGGCTTGAGGAGCCTTAACTCCTCCCACTCTCCTCTTTAGGTGATATTCTTCTATGTCCGTTTTTTTCCAATGAGGACATTGTCAATCTTAGGCATGGAGGGATATAACCTAAGAATGTCTATAGCATTTATAAATATTTGCATAAATTTAGGATATATATATATATATGAAAAAAAACTCTTATTTTCTTGAGCTGAATTGGTTAGTCCCTAGCAAAACATCTTTGTCATGGAGGTGTCATTAAAGATTTTTCTTCTTAAATTGTTTCTTAAGCTTAGAATCTAGTACATTTACTTCACTTGCACGTACACTGGGTAATGGATCTTTGAAGAGAATTAATAAGCATTTTTAGTCTACTGAACCGTTGGATAGTTAATAGGGAGTCAGGCATACTATCTTCTTGTAGACCCACCTCATATTTGCGTAAAGAAAGAAGAGAGATTACTGGTGCGCGAAGTCTAGTGCAAGGACTCTTAAGTTTTGGACAATTAGATGATGATACTTCAGAGTTAGGCATAATTTTCTCTCTATATTCCTGTGTGCGTACATTGTGTGAATTCTTGAGAGTCACCAAATAAGGTAGATACACAGAGATTGAGTCTTAATAAAACTATGACTGTGGTGGATGGTTACGACTATCCTTCATAGAGTTCTCAGCTGAAGGAGGGTAATAGTGTCAAAGGTCAGAAATACATCTGTCCTATCCATTCCTTCCCAATGCCGAGAATAGGCACTTCCACCAAATAAGCCACACAATATCCTTTTGACCATCATCATCCTTAATAATGCCTCATAAATAAAAGTTGGTGTCGTGTTATGTTGATTTATAAAGAAAGAAAAAGAAAAAGAAAAAAAATAAATAATTATATTGAAAATAAAAAAAAGAGAAAAAAAAAGAAAAGAGAGAGAAAAGAAAAAGAAAAGAGTCCGAGTTTATAATTTTATCTTCGTGACATTGTTTCTGAGGCAACAAAAACACCTATTACGATCTACCAAATATGACCCATACCTACCTTTCAATATTTCTGATCGCTTGAATACTGGCTGAGGACTCTAACTTAGTTGTAGAGTTATTAGGACTTTAGTTAAAGTGTGAATGCCATGTGAGGCTACCAAACAGTGAGTACGCTTACTACATCTAGCGAGATTTGTGATCTCAGAAAGAAAGAAAGAAAAGAGTGAGCGCCAAGGAGCATCAAGAGAGCACAATTGTTTAGCCTCTCTCCGAGTTGACTTGTTTCGTAGTCTAGAGATCTAGAGTCTGTAGTACTAGATTACATGTAGCACCAGATGAGTGTGTGCCACCAAATACAAATCCATTCAACTCGATATCTCCTGCCTAAGCTAAAAGCTGGGGTCAAATTACATATTATCTTCTGCTTTATCCCCGAAGGAAGTAGTTGCCTATCCCAATAGAAATATTTACCAAGGGTGAAGTACAAACTCCCAATGCGAATTGGCTTTTCACTTGGATCTATTGTTTAGGCTATTATCACTTCACAGTTATATGGATCTCTAAATGTTTGAAATAAGGAAAGAATAAATCTTCTGATTACTTCTATTATTTTTCATTTTTGCTAGGGACTAGCAAATCATAGGCATGAGGGTATTTGATGAGTCAATTTTAATGGACTATTGTTACACCTAAGTTAACTTTATTCTTACATTTTATGTTTGTTAATAACTACATTAGGTCATAGAATGATTGCATGCATCATTACTTAAGTTTACATCTATTCTATTGCATCCTATAACTTATTATGTATATAAATAATTACTTTATATTTCATTATTGTAGGAATAACTTATATTATATTTCAGCATGCCACTTCTCATGCAGGTCACGCACACAGCACAACCTATCCATCTCCACTTGATCCACTCCATCAGGCTAATTTAAAGTAACCGGGAAAATGAGAGGAGGAGGAATAATTTTGCAAAGAAACCAGGGTCTTTTGGAAAGAATTCCCCCCCCCCCCTCCTCCACAAGGACCTCTGAACAGTCGGCCGGCCTCAACAAATTCACCTCTCAACTCAGCAGCCAATTTTAGTAAGGGATTTAAAATCTCCTGACTTGCGTCGGGGAAGAACGGACGGGGAGGAGATAAAAGTTGCATGGGTTAATTAATTTGGGGGTGCTCTTGGCGAGGGAGATCGGGGGAACGCACCACTGTGGACCCTGAGCGCACCGTGAGGAGAACCTGCACTGTGGCCCTTTCAATCCTCTGCAACTACGCCCGTGCACTATCGATCTCCCCTCCACACAGCAGCCCTTGTGTGCACAATCACGCCCTTGTGCGTGCAACCGCACCCTTGTGCCTCTCCGTCTTCTTTTTCCTTTGCTTCTCTGCATGACAACCAACAGCGCACACATGGCCAGCAAATGCATGCAACAGCAACAACACGTGCCTCCATCTCCCCTCCATGCACGGCCAGCAGGTGTGTGCAACAGCAGCAGCGTCAGCCTCCATCTCCCCTCCACGCACAGCCAGCAGGCAAGTACAATAGCAGCAACGCGCACCTCCATCTTGCCCATCTTCTATACGTGCGGCACACCTCCTCGCGCGACCAGCAGTCGGTCAGCCGCAACGCCTAGCCGCACGTGCATGCAATAGCAGCAGCCCACGTCCTCTCCTGTAGCCAGCTCCACCGGCGTCAAGCTCTCCGACTGACTGCCACCGGCCACCTCCGGTTGTGCCTCCACCGCTGTCGCAACCATCTCTCTCCCAAGCACCGCCGCTGGGCTTCAGTCAACCGGTTGCCATGCCTCCACGTGCGCAAAGAGGAGAGAGGAAGTTTCCTCTGTTTTGGTGACATTGAAAATGACCAAACGTGCCATTGCCAAAAACACTATTTCAATATTTGATTGATTAATATATTTGAGTGAAATTGCATGCACGCCCTTAAGTGTTATATTATTTCTTTCATGCACTTAACTTTTATATGTTGAGTTTGATAAATGCATAAAATCTCATTAAGATACTCACATGACCTAAAAGAGAAAGCTTCATGTCCTAAAATACAATTATGTTACATGCCATTGCAAGTTATTTCATGAAAGGAAAATTACATTCATACCCCTGCATTTCTAAATTATTACGTATTCCTTCTTTCGCCTGATTTTGCATCAGATTTGAACACAGATTGCGCATTTGGTTGAACAAATACAAAGGAAAAATATTTTGTGAACTTATTAATCTGTTCCTCCTTGTGGATACGACACCCTTTTCGTGATTTAAATTGATATCTATTTTAATCTTTGATTGAGAGATTTCCACCACATAAATTACGACATATCATTCTATTGCTATTTTAATTAAGTGAAACTCTCTCTACCACTCGCCGTCCTTCTTAAAGTGTTCCCAAGCTTGTGACACAAAGAAGAAGGGAAGGAGAAGAAGGCACCAAGGAGGCAAGGATAGCCTCCTTAATCTTGTTATTCTTTCCATCTCTTTGGCCGAAATTTTGGTGGATGTAGGTAGGATTAATGTAAATTTAGGATGGTCCTTTTTGGTGGTAGAAATGGGGTTTTTATTGGAAGGGAAAGGGGCGTTGGCGTGGAGTTTAATGGAGGGCTAGGATTAGGTTTTGGAGGGTGGTTGGTGGATGTAGGGCTAGGATGGTTTAGCGTCATGTGTAAGGTTGCCTAGGTGGGGGTTTAAGGGTTGGAGGAGCACCATAGGTGGTGCCAACCATGGAGGGTTTCCATGGTTTTGGCGCCAACCTTAGGTTTCTAGAAGGTGGATTTTTTTGGAGGGAAAATGGAAGGTTGTGATGGCTTAGGAGGGTTATGTGTAGGGTGGAGCTACATGGGTTTTTTGGAGGGAAAAAGTGGCTCCAAAAGGGGGTGGTTGATCTCGTCGAAATTGTGAAGATAAAAACACATTTGTTGTAGTGCGATTTTTTGAGATAGAAATAAAATAATCGAGACTTTGGTGAGTTCCATGTCAAATACGGGAATGCGTAGGATTGTTCTAACCTAGATACAAGAAAATACGAAATGAAATGCTAACTTTTTTTTTTGATATTTTTGAATAAGAAGATAAAGATGAGGAAATGGAAACCAATCCTAATATATATAATGACAAAGAGGAGAGAAGATAGAAAATCAATTGCAATAAATAATTAGAAGAGAGGTGAGAATCACAAATTACAAATAAAATAATTTAAAATAAAATTTTATTACTAAAAGTTAGAGTTCATACATTACAACTATTTAAAAGAACTATAATAAAAATAAAAATAAAGAGGATGATGGTGAGTCGGAGCGTGATCGAGTTCTGACGTGGATGAGAGAACCGGAGATGATATGAGATCAACGTGAGATGGGTATGGCACTTGGCTGGAAAAAGAAATCGGAAGGAGAGAGAACGTGGGTGGGGAGAGTTGAGAACCGAATATAGAACGTGGGTGGATGGAAAAAGAAATCGGAAGTTGGAGGAGGGATTTAATAAATAGGAAAAGAAAATTTGGGAGGGGAGAGGATAGGTTACGTAGAGTGGGATTCGTTTCGTGGGATGGGAAAGTGTTCGGTGGGTTTCGGTGGGGGGATAGGTTTGGGATATTCGGTGGTGCATGGGAATTTCGGAGGGAGTTGACGTGGTGGAGGTTGTGTTGTGTTTCGGAATTAATTGCGTGGGGGATGGGTTTGCATGGAACGGACTTCCGTTACCTGGGAATTGGACCGTGTTTTCAGTGGGTGATGATATTAAATAGGAGGGTGTTTGCATGGGATTGATGTGGGAAATGTTTGCTGGATGGGAGGAGAGGATGTTACCTTAGTGGGTATGGGAATTGGATTTCTAAATAGGTTAAAGCTAAGGTCTAATTGGGTTAAGGTGTAGGTAAGTAAGTGGCTCAACCTCTCTGTATGTAATTTAACTCAATCCAGGTTTCCTCCCTGTTATGCTTCAATCGGATTTATACTTGCACCTGCACATGTATGAACAATGGCATCAAGGTATCAGACATAAGTAGTAATAATATTATAACTAAACCCTTAAAATTGCAATATTTATAAAATGATGTCAAGTGATTATTCTAACCTAATATGATGTAATGTGTCCTAATTTACCGTAAACTAACAATAGTTAGGCATAAATTATGTAAATAAATATGGATATATAGTGGTTATAGGGGGTTTTGACACCATATTTATGGTGGCTTTTGGTGGTGGTGATGGGGTGAAGGGGTGTCTCAATGGTGGCACAAAAAGGGAGGGGGTTGAGGTAGCTTAAGTGGACTTGAGTGGAGAGCTAGGGTGAAGGCTTATGTAGGTGGTATTAGGGTTAGGGTTGGCCATGGTAGGGGAGTAGGAGCTAAGCTAGCTTAGCTAGTAGGGTAATGGAGGAACGAGTAGAGAAGCTAGGGTTTTGGTTTGAGGAGCTAAGAGGGAGCTGCATTGGAACTTTCTAGAGCTAACTACTGTTGAAGAGAGCTAAAGTTGAGCTCAATAGCCATTTTAGCTAGCTAGTTCTTTGTTAGCTGCTAAACCAAGCTAGGTTGAGCTATTTTCCTCTGATCTGAGCTAAGGTGAGCTGGAGTTGGTCTTCCCGAAGACTACTTAGTTGGCTAAGGTAGCTAGCTTAGATCAAGTAGCTCAATTCAACTAAGTTGAGCTGAGTTGAGTCTTCGAGAGCTGGAGTTGAGCTGATCTGAGCTATTTGAGAACTTCTTCAGTTGACTAGGCTTAAGTAGTTAATGGCAGTAGCTAATCCTAGTTAGGTAGAGCTTCCAAGAGTTGGATGGAGCTAGGTGGAGCTAGATGGAGTTGGGATCAGCTGAGTTAAATTGGTCTGAGCTGCCATTCAGCAGAGGTGAGCTGAATGGAGAAGAGATGAGCTAACCTGAGCTATTATCCAGCTGAGGTAAGCTGAATGGAGCTAAGATAAGCTAATCCAAATGAGGTTGAGCTAGAGTCCAATTGAGATGAGCTAGATTCAGTTGGGATCCAGCTGAATTCGGCTTCTTCATCTTTTGCGTTTCATGGTGCCAAGGTTTGTCGGTTCTGACTTTCTGTTTATCCTTGACACGCAAATAAAGATGTCAAAAATAACAAAACAATATATGCATGCCTATCCTAAGAAAATGCCTAAATGAAAACCAAAACCTGATTGTGGAGCTAAAATCCTAAGAGTTAGGTGTATTTTAAGACATAAGAATGATGATAAATTGACGTTTATCACACCCCCGTGCTTATTTTTTGCTAGTCTCTTAGCAAAACTATTTTCATTAAATTGATTTGTTTGAAAAGACTAATTTTTCTTTTACTTCTGAGGAAAATAATACCACGAGACTTTGGTTGATTGAAAACAAGGAAGGTACAAGATTTGTTAAAGATAAAATATTGGGATTCATCTTTGGATGCAAGGGTTAGATAAATTGGGATCAATGTATCCTTCAAAAATTTACTAATTAACTCCTTTCTAATTCAAATGACCCAAAATCTTTTCCGTGGTTAGGATTTCCTTGGCTCAAATCTGATTCGCAACTTGCATCCCTATTAAGAATCAGGTGTCAGTGCTTATGATATGCCAACATTATTAGGATATTTGTAAGGTTATATTATTGAAACTTTTTTTTTTGACTCCATCATGCTTAGCCTTAGATCAATCCTATTATAGATGTCCTGTTACCAATCCTTGAGGGGGCTTTGGCACTAATACTTAGGGATAGTGCTCGTGGTGTAAATCATGTTTTTAAATGATTTCGTCGTAATATAGCACGAAATACGTCTCGACAAATAAATTTTAACGGAACAGGTGAGTCCCAGTCGAACTCAAGGAGGCAGAAAACGTTTCCGATTTCATAATTGAACTAAAATGCTAACTAGAAAATATGCTACTAATTGCAAACTAATATATATATATAATACTAATCACAATATGTTTATCACATAGATGGTTTGATCATGAATTGCAAAAATAGAATTATGACTAGAACAAATACTTGCTATCTCTCTATAATTAGAGCATGAATGAAAAACTACTATCTAGCAGAATAAGGGTACCATGGGTGGTCCGTGGTGGCTTTTTGGAGAGGTTGGGGCGAGTAACGGCTGTCCTCCAAGGTGGCTTGGTGGGCACTTCAGGAGGATAGTTAGAGATGGAGAGAGGCGGAGAAGAAGCTTCGAAGAGTTGGACAGGGTTTGGAGGAGTTCTGAGGATTTAGGAAGAGTTGGCTTTACCTGGGGAGCTTGACCCTTCTTTCATAACTTTTATAAGGGGCAAGATGGGCATTTGTGCCCTAAAAATTATGCAACAATCCTCTGGTAATCAGATCTGTCAATCGGGAGATTGACGGATTAGATCGCACCTCAATAGGCCTTCCCAAACGTTCTCTACATGCAGATGCAACGTCTAGCTGACACGTCACACTCTAGTGGCCTTCAATCCAAGATCGTGCATGTATCGACCCGATTCCCGAGTCCCTACGAGACATGAGAACCGGAAAGACTCGACTAATCCCAAGACCTAGTCGTCCAATGAGGAAGTAACCAAAAGAGCAGTAAAATAAACCACATTCAACATGAAATATAACTAGCAGTAACAAAATACAGCAGTAAGGAAAAGAACTACTACAGCATGTACCACAACAACAGTAGAACAACATTTATAACATAACAAGAACTGCGAGTAAAGAAAAGTGCAGAGAGTAACAAAAACTACTCACTACAATGAAACAAGAGGGCACAAAAGAACAGTGGTAACTCTACTGGACCCTACTCGGCCCAGCATCCTCTGCAACTGCTGACCCAGGCTGCTCAACACCTGGTCCCGAAAAGTAACCAGTGTAACACGTCAGCGAAACGCTGAGTAGAGTGGCAGCTAAACTAAAGAAGCAGTAAAGGGTACAGTAGCTATTTTATTTTCTTTCTTCCTTTATTTACGTCTTTCTATTGTTTCAGAATTTATCTATTTCTCATATCCTTCACTTGATCTCGAATGTTCCTCGTGGGAACGATCTTGATTGCAGTCTTTTCCGAACAGTAGAAGTAACACGTGGTGCTCTCCTGGCTGGGAGAGTCCCCTGTGGTGATCCTACACTCAGTCAACCACCCCAAGGTCACTGACAGACGTAACGGTGACTACGGCACGTGCGGTAAACGCACAGGTAGCTAACCCGCACTAGCACGCGGTCAGTCATTTCTGTTAACGGGTGCGCCCAAAGCACAGCACGGAACCAGTATAGGGCAGAGCCCTCTCAGTAACAGGGGTCCAATGATGAGTGGCTACTCATCATAGCTAAAAGGCCGAAATTAAGCTAGATACTAAGCAAAATAATATCAAATTAACACATAAAAAGGGTTAAGTGTGGGAATTAAAGAAAAGACCTAAAACTTTTAACGTGTGTTAAAACTTCATAATTAGGTCACAAAAATGAGATATTCTGAAAACTAAAGAACAAATGATGATCCATGCATCAATTGAACACATAAAAAAGTTTGAAAAGATAAATCAGAAGTAAAATCAATGTCTTAAATGTTCAATTAAGCACATGTAAAAATTTGAAAGCAATTGGACATCATTTAGGCTTGGAAATAAATAGATTACAATTAGGTCCTTCATGCATTACATTTCTACCTTTCAAAACTCCTTCTTGGACCTTTTTGCAAGCCGCAGGGACCCTTTTGTAAGACTGCAGGGCCCTTCCAGCTGCTATTCTTCTCGCTTATGGGCCTGCATGCAAATGTTCTACCCCTTCTTCTAAGGGTCCGTCTGCAAATTTCCCCTTTATTTCAACGAGAAGCTGAGTTCTTCACGCGCACTGTAGCGCGCGAAGAACACAGCCATTCTCGACCGTCCATCGCACTTTTGATCTCGATCTGCGGCTGGATTCAAATGGAACCTTCGCGCGATTTGGTGCGTGCGTTCACCTCTCTTCCCAGATCTCATCTGACGGTCAGATTTCTCTCTTGACTCGCCGCGTGCTCTACCCATCTCATCCTCACCGCCGGCCTGATTCTGATTAACCTCACCCTTGCGGTGATTCCAGTCACTGAGCTGCTATTTAAGCACCTCAGTGGTGTCGCGCGCAGGGGATCGCTCCCTCCTACATCTCTTAGCGATCAATTCTTCCACTCCAGTCTCTCCTCCTCACCTAGACCCTGATTTCACAGCCACCGGCTGTGGAATCATCGCCTGCTCTCGACCCTCCTCGTCGCTAAGGACCTCGTAGCACCTGAGGACGACCCTGGAGTCTCACTAGCAGACTCTTCCCTCCGCTGGAGTCACCCTCCTCCTTTCTTCCTCCTTAGCCGCCGGCTAAGGACCCATAAGTCCCATTCTTCCTTTTAGTTTAGTTTTTAATTCTGCACAAGTAGTGTTAGATTTAGTTTGCAGTAGTTTAGAATAGATTTAGTTTTAATCGTTAGCGTTTAATGTTAGCTGTAGTTAGATTAGTCTTAGGAGTAGAATTAGTATTAGATCCCCTCCCTCACCTCCTCTGATCAGTCCAGATCAGAGGGGAAGAATCATCTGTTCACTATTCAATTTATCTCCCTCTTCATGTTTTGTTTTTCCCATCATCCAGATTCTGATTATTGTTTTTTTTCCTTTTAACGACGAATTTTTCACCAATCACCCACACATCCGGACCCAATTCCAGATCTGATGGTGTACTGCCTCAGATCTGAAATTGGCGTCACAAGCACCATTTGGGGCTTCTCACTCACCCCATTTGTGTTCACAAAAGCCCCGTTTATTTTAGATTGATTGCCTCAGTTTGTCAGATTCACTTTAACATGGGTTTTGAAGAGATTTTGCTTTCTGAAATGTCTTGACAGATCTGACAAATTGAAGGGATTTTGGTTTTCCTTGAGGGCAAGGATTCTGAGAAGTTCTCTGGTGACAGAGAACAAATCAGAAGAGCCTTTCATGAATTTGCTTCTGCCTTGATCTGAATGCATTCGCTAGCTTTTATAAATTCCTTTAATGCATTCTTTTTCTGATTTGTCATTTCAGAACTGCCATACACCACCTGTTTGATAATTATTTTTGTATGGTGATTCTCTAACCTAAGGAGTTTTCCATACTCCTTAAGGTTGCAAGAAACTGGGATTGTATGTTTTTGGTTTTAATTGATTGAGTTAAGTCTTCCTTCATGCTGTCTATGGCATTAGGAAGACTAACTCAATGCCATTTGTGTTTTGATCTGGAATGATGCTTTTGATAAGGGCTTTTCCTTGTGGGTATTTGAACTGAATTCTTATGTGATTTTCGTGAGATTTATACCCTTATCAGATTTGGATTTCAACTCTTTAATTTTTAGTTTGTTCTGAATTTTCTCTTATTCCCAGTTATACAGTAAAATGCTGCAAACTGCAGCAACATTCCCCTCTTCTCTAAATTCTCCTCTTCTCTGTGAATACTTTCCCCCTCTTCAAATGGACTAACTGCAGCAGCAGTTAGCCCATTTGACAGTGGCTTAAGCCACTGACACTGCTAAAACACCCTGAACAGCACATTCTCTTCCCTCTCCATCTTCTCTGACAGTAGCTTAGCTGCTATTTAAAATGAAATAAAAACTTAATTAACCCTCATTCCCTAAATTCCTACTAAAACCTAATTATACATACTTAATTTCACACTGTAAATATACATATCCATACTATTATAACTATAATATACAGCCTGATTATGTACGTAGACATACATAGATATACTGTAAATACTGTATAAACTTGTACATAAATCTATATACATATGTAATCTATGTAAATATATGTATAAATACTGAACTATTATGTATGTATTTACTGATATATGTATATGTATATATACAGATTCATATTTACATATTTAGTAGCTATATTATAGAATAAATTAGCTAAATTAATAATTTAGAGCTATAATTAAGTAAATAAATCTATAGACTTAGGTTAACATATATAGTAAGTAATTTAAGTTAGTTAAAGTACAATTATACCTAGTATAGCTTACTGTAACTTAGTTTTATTTAAAACACTCAGAACAGCTAGTTTAACTTAAATAAAATAGAAATAAATTCGTAAATATACAATAAAAATATGTATAAAATACTTAAGTATGTAAATTGAATCTGTATAAGGTCAATTAGACCATTTACTAACTATTTTATAAGTAATTAACTATTTAATCACCTAAATCAACCTGTACAATCAGCCTAGTTTAGCGAATTTATTTGTATAGTAAACATATTTAAAATTCAAAATTAATTAATCAATTATGTAGTATTATGTAAATACTTTATTAACCATATTTTATTTTATTTTATTTAATAATTTATGGCCCCCAAATCAAGGGCCAAAAGCACGAACAGGCGCAGCTGCGCCTGATTTCCAGCGCACGATGTGGCGCTGGAATAGCACCACATCGTGTGCTGCAAGTCAAGCGCAGCCACATAAAAGTAATTTGTGTTTCTTATACGCCAGTCGTCACGGGCGCCGGGCGCCCGAAACACTGCCTCTGAACATCTGACCCGATTACCCGTTGAGCTCTGGTCTGAGTACTCTGTCTGATTTGCGATAAATATGTGACGTGTGTGTGTGGCCGGGGGCCCGAGCGTGTGCGAGCATATGGCGTTGGGCTGAGGCCTGGCGCTGAGATTAAAGACATAATTAAGCCACCTAATCTGAGATTAGGGCGCGCTTAGTAGAGGTCTGGTCCCACCCTTAGGGTGCTGTGTATCCCTCGAAAAGCGTGCCCGCAAACTAAACACGTTTTAAACTAATGATATTAGCCTAATCCCCTCCCCACCGCAGCCTCTGAAATATGCTAAGACAGAAGAGTTAACAAAGAGAAGAACAAAGAGTTAACACGAGAGAAAAAAAAAAAAAAAGAAAAGAGTACATGAACAACAGAGAAAAGAACCAGAGTAATAAAAAGAGAAAGAAGAAGATGAATACTTAGAAGAAAACAGAAATATGAACACAAGAAGAACAGGAGTTAAGAATACAAAGAACAGAGACTTAATGAAGAAAGGAAGAGAAACAAAGAAAAAGAATAAGTAGTATACATACGTATAAGTAAATCTATATAATTACTAACAGAATAAAGTGACACTATAAACGTCGCTAAAGATCTCAGTTTTGCCTCTTTAGGTTGTATATAGTGTTTTCTGAGATTTAGCGACGCTTATATCTGTCACTGAAACTGCTGTATATGTTACTATACATAACAGACTAATAAGTTAAATTTCTACACCATTGCATTCTAATGTATTATATACTATTATGATAGTACTAATAGGATAACTTGTAAATACATAGTTTAGAGTATAATAATAGATTGTTTGATGCTTGTTCATAGTTAGTATTTTTGCAAGCATTTCTTAGTAATTAGGTAAATAAAACACACATTCATTCATTCTTTAATAAAATGTAAAGTTTCTTTTTTTTGAATAAGAAGACAATTTTGAGATAATTAAAGAGTGACCGAATTAAATTCAATAAATTGCCTCCCAGTGAACGACCTGGAACAAAACCAGTAAAAATTAGATAAATAAGCAAATGATAATAATGGTTGTAATGACTGGAACTCACCCATACTCACCACTATACGACATCCTTAATGTTATATTATACACCCTATACTACAACGACATAATCAACAATTATTACCAACAAACATTTCAACCATCATCATCATTGTTTTGGCGCCGTTGCCGGGGAGGCAACGCTCTTTGCACCAAAATTTTCTTTTCATTCTTTTGTATATAGAAATTCTTCATTCATTCATTATAATTGCTTTTATTTTCCATTGAATTAATTGTGTATACATTCCTTTATTCTTTTACTAATCATTTGTTTTTTTCCACAGCACTTGAGGAGGAGTGTCGTCTTCCTGGTGGAGTCGCTGCGCTCCAGATCCGTCTTCCTGGTGGAGTTTTGCCTCGAAGTCGCTGTAGGATTTTAGTATTAGTTTTAGTATAGATAGTTTTAGGTTTATTGATTAGGAGCAATTGTTAGTCATAAGTTGTGAGAGCTTGTTCTCACACAATTTTTGTAATAATTCTGGACTATCTGGACTTTATTTCTTTCTCTTCTTAATTTCTTTCCTTACTTTTGAATTGCATATAAAATTTTTCAAAAAGAAAGAAAAAAAATCAAAAAGACCTCATACTTATCTAGCAGCAGCATAACCTCAGGCATCCATTTTTAGGATTGCATTTCATTCCTGCTAGATTTTAATTCAAGTCAAATCTGCATTAGAAGATTGCTGGAGTCAGGTACGCATTTCTTACCTAACTTTAACTCCTGCCATATTTGCATTTGACTTAAAATTAAAGAAGACCACTACTTGTTCTGAATTTAGTAAAAAGTGAAACAAGCAGCATAGAAAACATATTTTAATCACTTCAATTAAATCAAAAAGGAGATAGCAAAATTGGGTGAAACCATGTTTGAGATTTTAATCGCCTTGTGTTGAATGTTATCGTGCACGCAGCACGATCACTTAAGGCCACAATACACGGGTTTCTACCTCATCTTTCTGCAACCACAGGATCTGGATCCGCACGCTCAGTCTTATCCAGATTCCCAGTGGATTTTAGAGGTCTGCACGTCGCTAGGTTTATCTTAGGATACGTACAATTGCTTGAAACAATTGTTTGCGTATAACATACTTTGCGTAGCAGCCTCTAGGAAAAATTTTTCTCCGATTCATTTCGTTTGATTGGTCTTCTTGAATTGAGATTTTTTTTGGGATTCTTCTGTTTTATTGTGAACGTTAAAAATTTTTTTCCACTGAGTTGGATCGAATTAGAGTAAACGGGATTTCAAAAAATCAACTCAATGGAAGGTAGGAGATCCGAAAACCCAGAACTTGTACTCCCCTTGGGTACTGCTACCCAAGCTACTGCATCATCTTCTTTGCCTTCCACTTCTAATCCCTTACCTCCTGAGTCTCAAAATACTTTCCACAATCCCCCTCGCCAAGAGGATGATCTTGATTCTTCACACTTTGAGGATTTTGAAGAACTTCCTCCAGACTTAGTTGCACATCCTCTACCACAGCAACCACCTATCCCTAGGTTCCAACCTCCACCTTATCCTAATCATCCTAATCCACCCCCGGAGAGAGGACCTATGCCTCATCTTCAGCACCTTTTCGATACACAACTACAAATGAATACCTTAACCCAACAGGTGCAACAGCTTGCTCAAGCTGTAAATCTATTAGCTAACCCCCAACCACAACCACTTCAACCTAGAAATCCTCAGGCACCACCCCAACCCCGTAGACCTCAACTACGAGATTATTATAATCCCGCAGTTGCCCAACCAATGCCTGTGGTACGTTATCCCAATGGGGGTCGTGCTGCTGAACTGAAGCCGAACATTATAGCACTCATTCCTCACTTCCATGGACTTGCTTCTGAGGACCCTTTTCAGCATTTAGAGGAGCTGAAGAATCTTGCCCAAACTTTGGGTTTGCAAGGACATGATCAGCACACGCTTTTGATGAAAATGTTCTCCTTTTCATTAAAAGATAAGGCAGCCTTTTGGTTTAGAACACTTGCACGGACTACACCTATAGATTCCTGGGCTTCTTTAGAACATGAGTTCTTAAAGAAGTACTTTCCTGTAGGCCGCACTAATGCCTTAAGGCGTGCCATCACCACCTTCACCCAGAATTTAGGAGAACCTATGCACGAGGCTTGGGAGAGATTCCATGAGCTTTTGAGAAAATGTCCCCACCATGGTGTCCCACGCTGGCAACAGGTCCAGATCTTCTACCATGGGCTCCATGATGACACACGGAATTTTGTAGATGCCGCTTGTGGAGGCAATTTCCTGTGTCGGGATGAGGACTCAGCCTTTGAGCTCTTTGAAGGCATGGCCGAAAACTCTATTAACAATGCTTCAATGAGCGTGTTTAATAGAAAGTCCTCACATTCCCACTCACACACGGGGGTACATGAAGCCCAATCCAGTAGCAAAGACTTAGAGATAGTGGCTAGTCAACTGGATAAAGTGGGCTTAATCGAGAAGAAAGTAGATGAAGTATGGAAATTTCTCTCAAAACACCCATCTTCTTCTTCTCAGTCACTAGCACAAAACACTTCTTCTCAGTTTCCCACAGGGAGGGAAACTGTGAATAACCTTTCTGTGACACAAACTGCATTACCGGATTTTCCATTTCCATATCCTTCACCGGTTGGAGGAACTTTGTTCCTCCCTTCACTGACTTCCCTGCACCTTCTGGAGCTTCGGAGGAGCTTCATGCCATTCACAATGATCCTTTCACACAAACCTATAACCCTGGATGGCGTAATCATCCAAATTTCTCGTGGTCGGGAAATTCACAAAGACCTCCTTTTCAACAACCTTCTGCACCACCATTGCACAACCCGATCCGAGCACCACCTCCACAATCACACGGATATCCACCGCGTACCTACCAGCAACCCCAACCCAGGCCCACCCAATACTCTCAATCTGGGCCTACACGAGATGACCAGTTGGGGTCTATCATGAATGCTCTTGCTGATATGCAACAACAGAATATTGCTATGCAGCAGAGACAGGACGCGGCCTTAGCTGAGATGAGATCCCAGCTATCACACTTGACGGAGTCCCGTCAACCACATTCACTCCCATCCCAAGCACAACCCAACCCTAGGAACATACCTGCTCAAAGGTATGTCCAACCTAGACCAGCACTACAAGACCAAACACATGACATTTCACAACCAGTGCATAACACTGAATCAACATGATCTTGAGATTATTTGATAATGGAGCCGTTGAGATCACTGAACTTGACAAATCTGAACCCTTTATTGTTAATGGACAAAGACTGAAACCTTTCATTGAGCCGCATGATCTCAGACTTGTCAATTCCACCATTTCGCTCCTACATTTTGAATTACCATGTAAGTTTTCGCCTAGCTGAAGGCGTTAAACTTAGCAAACACCTACCCTTGTATATAGCTGTTTTACACCTTTCTTACTCTTGCCTTTATTTGCATATAGTGTCTACCCTTGCATTCTGAGCATACATTCATTGACACACATGTCATGCATTTCACTTCCTAGCCCGACTATTCACTCTGATCCTAGATCAGACTTAAAATCGTCCGCACAGAGATTTTATCTCCTCATTCCGACTTCCTTCCATCACCCAGCCTAGGATAGTGAAAAGCAGAGCATGCATTTGCATCCACCCTTTCATTCAATGAGGACATTGAAACATTTAAGCATGGGGGGGTGTAAATGGTAAACCATTTAAACCAAAATGCAATTGTAGACACAACTATAGTACATATAGTATTATCAAAAAAAAATTATATACTTCAAAAAAAAAAAAAATTGAAAAATTTTGAAAAAAATTTTTTTGAAAAAAATTTACAAAGCTAAAAATACAAAAAAATAACAAATCAGAAAAATTCCAAAAATACAATAAGGGACATGTACTTCATCGTCAAAGGAGGATATTCATTTCAAGAGAGGAGGGAGAAAAAGAAAAAAGAAAAGATAAGTGATCTTATAGCTGAAAACAAAAAAAAATAGAATAAGTGTCTATGGACATTCAACCGTTACTGGTTTGACCTGCCGGGCCATAGGAGCTTGAAACAAGCTTAGGCTTAATACACTTTGAGCCTTGACAAGATAGACCACAGTCTCTCCTAACTTTAGGACAATTCTTGTACCTGAGACACCAGTACAGGATTCGTTGGTTTGCTTTGACTTAGGAGTCTAAGTAACCTTGGCTTACACTACACAATGTCAGGAAAGACCACTTGAACCTAAACCTCAACCCTTGTGTTCATTAGGGAAGGTGGAGTCCTTACCTATGCGTGCAGGTAGACTCTTTGTCCTAATCTTTAGTCTTGTGTCTAGGAGAAGCTCTTTCCACAAAAATTTCACCCACCAAATACAGTGCGCTCTACCAAATAAGTTTTGGAGACATACTGTTCAAAAAAAAAAAAAAAAAAAAAAAAGTCAAGTATGTTCTCAAAAAAAAAAAAAAAAAGTCTGAAAAACAACTCTTCCACCAAAAATGTTTTCAGGGTTCAAAATAAATACCCTATTTTTTCCACCAAAAAATTCTTCTCTGAGCCACAAATACAATAAGGGTTGGGTTTGAATACCATCAATTTTTTAGAGTCATCCGAAAACATGAGCTGAAGTTAGGACCAACCTGGACTTAAAAAGAAGTGAAACCCCGGGATTGAGCCTTAGAATTCACCTGGTTAGTCCTGACTTATCACAAAGCACAGCCATAACTTCATAGCATTCTGAGTCTCTGTAAAAACCCCCTGAGTCCTGGAATTCGACTTAAGGTTTAAATGTCAAGAGTCCTTGTTGGTTGAGAGATGGTCTATGTCATTTAAGCCTCGAGTTCTGGTAGGTTATCCTCAGTAACCAGGTTCTCACAATGTCCAAAAACACAGTTGGTATTGGAAAATGTTTCAGCTTAAAGATCATCATCATAAACACTTAAAAATTTTTGAAAGAAGAAAAATATATCTCTACACACTTACCTTGTTGATACTTAAATTGCCTTACACTTCAACAGATTGTTTGCTAAGGGACTAGCAAAACGTAAGCATGGGGGTATGATGAGTGGCTACTCATCATAGCTAAAAGGCCGAAATTAAGCTAGATACTAAGCAAAACAATATCAAATTAACACATAAAAAGGGTTAAGTGTGGGAATTAAAGAAAAGACCTAAAACTTTTAACGTGTGTTAAAACTTCATAATTAGGTCACAAAAATGAGATATTCTGAAAACTAAAGAACAAATGATGATCCATGCATCAATTGAACACATAAAAAAGTTTGAAAAGACAAATCAGAAGTAAAATCAATGTCTTAAATGTTCAATTAAGCACATGTAAAAATTTGAAAGCAATTGGACATCATTTAGGCTTGGAAATAAATAGATTACAATTAGGTCCTTCATGCATTACATTTCTACCTTTCAAAACTCCTTCTTGGACCTTTTTGCAAGCCGCAGGGACCCTTTTGTAAGACTGCAGGGCCCTTCCAGCTGCTATTCTTCTCGCTTATGGGCCTGCATGCAAATGTTCTACCCCTTCTTCTAAGGGTCCGTCTGCAAATTTCCCCTTTATTTCAACGAGAAGCTGAGTTCTTCACGCGCACTGTAGCGCGCGAAGAACACAACCATTCTCGACCGTCCATCGCACTTTTGATCTCGATCTGCGGCTGGATTCAAATGGAACCTTCGCGCGATTTGGTGCGTGCGTTCACCTCTCTTCCCAGATCTCATCTGACGGTCTGATTTCTCTCTTGACTCGCCGCGCGCTCTACCCATCTCATCCTCACCGCCGGCCTGATTCTGATTAACCTCACCCTTGCGGTGATTCCAGTCACTGAGCTGCTATTTAAGCACCTCAGTGGTGTCGCGCGCAGGGGATCGCTCCCTCCTACATCTCTTAGCGATCAATTCTTCCACTCCAGTCTCTCCTCCTCACCTAGACCCTGATTTCACAGCCACCGGCTGTGGAATCATCGCCTGCTCTCGACCCTCCTCGTCGCTAAGGACCTCGTAGCACCTGAGGACGACCCTGGAGTCTCACTAGCAGACTCTTCCCTCCGCTGGAGTCACCCTCCTCCTTTCTTCCTCCTTAGCCGCCGGCTAAGGACCCATAGGTCCCATTCTTCCTTTTAGTTTAGTTTTTAATTCTGCACAAGTAGTGTTAGATTTAGTTTGCAGTAGTTTAGAATAGATTTAGTTTTAATCGTTAGCGTTTAATGTTAGCTGTAGTTAGATTAGTCTTAGGAGTAGAATTAGTATTAGATCCCCTCCCTCACCTCCTCTGATCAGTCCAGATCAGAGGGGAAGAATCATCTGTTCACTATTCAATTTATCTCCCTCTTCATGTTTTGTTTTTCCCATCATCCAGATTCTGATTATTGTTTTTTTTCCTTTTAACGACGAATTTTTCACCAATCACCCACACATCCGGACCCAATTCCAGATCTGATGGTGTACTGCCTCAGATCTGAAATTGGCGTCACAAGCACCATTTGGGGCTTCTCACTCACCCCATTTGTGTTCACAAAAGCCCCGTTTATTTTAGATTGATTGCCTCAGTTTGTCAGATTCACTTTAACATGGGTTTTGAAGAGATTTTTCTTTCTGAAATGTCTTGACAGATCTGACAAATTGAAGGGATTTTGGTTTTCCTTGAGGGCAAGGATTCTGAGAAGTTCTCTGGTGACAGAGAACAAATCAGAAGAGCCTTTCATGAATTTGCTTCTGCCTTGATCTGAATGCATTCGCTAGCTTTTATAAATTCCTTTAATGCATTCTTTTTCTGATTTGTCATTTCAGAACTGCCATACACCACCTGTTTGATAATTATTTTTGTATGGTGATTCTCTAACCTAAGGAGTTTTCCATACTCCTTAAGGTTGCAAGAAACTGGGATTGTATGTTTTTGGTTTTAATTGATTGAGTTAAGTCTTCCTTCATGCTGTCTATGGCATTAGGAAGACTAACTCAATGCCATTTGTGTTTTGATCTGGAATGATGCTTTTGATAAGGGCTTTTCCTTGTGGGTATTTGAACTGAATTCTTATGTGATTTTCGTGAGATTTATACCCTTATCAGATTTGGATTTCAACTCTTTAATTTTTAGTTTGTTCTGAATTTTCTCTTATTCCCAGTTATACAGTAAAATGCTGCAAACTGCAGCAACATTCCCCTCTTCTCTAAATTCTCCTCTTCTCTGTGAATACTTTCCCCCTCTTCAAATGGACTAACTGCAGCAGCAGTTAGCCCATTTGACAGTGGCTTAAGCCACTGACACTGCTAAAACACCCTGAACAGCACATTCTCTTCCCTCTCCATCTTCTCTGACAGTAGCTTAGCTGCTATTTAAAATGAAATAAAAACTTAATTAACCCTCATTCCCTAAATTCCTACTAAAACCTAATTATACATACTTAATTTCACACTGTAAATATACATATCCATACTATTATAACTATAATATACAGCCTGATTATGTACGTAGACATACATAGATATACTGTAAATACTGTATAAACTTGTACATAAATCTATATACATATGTAATCTATGTAAATATATGTATAAATACTGAACTATTATGTATGTATTTACTGATATATGTATATGTATATATACAGATTCATATTTACATATTTAGTAGCTATATTATAGAATAAATTAGCTAAATTAATAATTTAGAGCTATAATTAAGTAAATAAATCTATAGACTTAGGTTAACATATATAGTAAGTAATTTAAGTTAGTTAAAGTACAATTATACCTAGTATAGCTTACTGTAACTTAGTTTTATTTAAAACACTCAGAACAGCTAGTTTAACTTAAATAAAATAGAAATAAATTCGTAAATATACAATAAAAATATGTATAAAATACTTAAGTATGTAAATTGAATCTGTATAAGGTCAATTAGACCATTTACTAACTATTTTATAAGTAATTAACTATTTAATCACCTAAATCAACCTGTACAATCAGCCTAGTTTAGCGAATTTATTTGTATAGTAAACATATTTAAAATTCAAAATTAATTAATCAATTATGTAGTATTATGTAAATACTTTATTAACCATATTTTATTTTATTTTATTTAATAATTTATGGCCCCCAAATCAAGGGCCAAAAGCACGAACAGGCGCAGCTGCGCCTGATTTCCAGCGCACGATGTGGCGCTGGAATAGCACCACATCGTGTGCTGCAAGTCAAGCGCAGCCACATAAAAGTAATTTGTGTTTCTTATACGCCAGTCGTCACGGGCGCCGGGCGCCCGAAACACTGCCTCTGAACATCTGACCCGATTACCCGTTGAGCTCTGGTCTGAGTACTCTGTCTGATTTGCGATAAATATGTGACGTGTGTGTGTGGCCGGGGGCCCGAGCGTGTGCGAGCATATGGCGTTGGGCTGAGGCCTGGCGCTGAGATTAAAGACATAATTAAGCCACCTAATCTGAGATTAGGGCGCGCTTAGTAGAGGTCTGGTCCCACCCTTAGGGTGCTGTGTATCCCTCGAAAAGCGTGCCCGCAAACTAAACACGTTTTAAACTAATGATATTAGCCTAATCCCCTCCCCACCGCAGCCTCTGAAATATGCTAAGACAGAAGAGTTAACAAAGAGAAGAACAAAGAGTTAACACGAGAGAAAAAAAAAAAAAAAGAAAAGAGTACATGAACAACAGAGAAAAGAACCAGAGTAATAAAAAGAGAAAGAAGAAGATGAATACTTAGAAGAAAACAGAAATATGAACACAAGAAGAACAGGAGTTAAGAATACAAAGAACAGAGACTTAATGAAGAAAGGAAGAGAAACAAAGAAAAAGAATAAGTAGTATACATACGTATAAGTAAATCTATATAATTACTAACAGAATAAAGTGACACTATAAACGTCGCTAAAGATCTCAGTTTTGCCTCTTTAGGTTGTATATAGTGTTTTCTGAGATTTAGCGACGCTTATATCTGTCACTGAAACTGCTGTATATGTTACTATACATAACAGACTAATAAGTTAAATTTCTACACCATTGCATTCTAATGTATTATATACTATTATGATAGTACTAATAGGATAACTTGTAAATACATAGTTTAGAGTATAATAATAGATTGTTTGATGCTTGTTCATAGTTAGTATTTTTGCAAGCATTTCTTAGTAATTAGGTAAATAAAACACACATTCATTCATTCTTTAATAAAATGTAAAGTTTCTTTTTTTTGAATAAGAAGACAATTTTGAGATAATCAAAGAGTGACCGAATTAAATTCAACAAATTGCCTCCCAGTGAACGACCTGGAACAAAACCAGTAAAAATTAGATAAATAAGCAAATGATAATAATGGTTGTAATGACTGGAACTCACCCATACTCACCACTATACGACATCCTTAATGTTATATTATACACCCTATACTACAACGACATAATCAACAATTATTACCAACAAACATTTCAACCATCACCATCATCCAACCCCTCCACAGTAACCAAACAGGGGCCTTGCCCCTCCACAGTCCGCGCACCCTCGCCTGACTACCCTGGTTTTCCCAGTGGGCCTAACAAGTTGGTGTAGGTGAGCTAGCAGAAACCCGGGGCCTGTGGGGTAGCTAGTACTCACCCTACACTAGTAGCTCTCCTCGGTACTGCGTACACGAGGGCCAGCAAGTCGGTACAAAGTGGATAGACCTAACCCCGGGTCCCTGGGACGGTTAGCTCCGCTCTGCACTAAATAGGGGGACAGTTGCTCTCCTTGGTACTCCGTACTCAAGGGCCAACTCACTTCCCCAATTCTATTCCATTCACTTTCCAGGAGTTCTACTCCTAATTCCCCGTAGGGTTCCAACACTTTTAACACAGCACATTCCGGTTTCACCCCTTTCAGTTTCACGTTCGTACAACCCATATTCTCAGTCATGTTCATTTATTCATAACAGGCAGCTGTTAAACCAATTTACAGACAGCTATTATTTCCTTTCCACGTTTCCCAAGACTGCAATATCTATAATCATATCACTAGTTTTCCAGTCCTAGGATTCATGCCGTACCCTAGGATCTATCATTCAATCTAGTTTTCCAGCCCTAGGATTCATGCAATACCCTAGGATCTATCATTCAATCTGGTTTCTCATTCCTAGGATTCATGCAATGCCCTAGGTTCTATCATTCAATCTGGTATCTCATTCCTAGGATTTATGCAATGCCCTAGGTTCTATTAATCATTTCATAATTGTAATAAATTATGTTAATAACTTTAAAGCCACTCTACCAGCTACAACGGAAGTACTGGGGGCGTGGTCCGAAATCCCGTGCGCCTCCGCAACCCCCAAGACTGTAATGGAACGGGGTCCTAACACAAGGATCAAACACAAGGAGTTTCTCAGAACAGTATATAATTACTGTAGATGGGTAGAGGATTTTATTTCGAAAAGAACGCAACTTGAAACGCGGAAAACAGACTCCGAACGGGCCCTAAACGGGTCAAAAACGACGAAACAGTCCATAATCAGACGTCTGGAACCTCTTCCAGACGTCTTAAAAAGTGGGTCAGATGGTATCTTTGTTTTGCGTAGTCTCTCAGACGTCCAGAAGCTTGCGGGGGCATCTAGCCTAGTTCCTAGACGTCCGATGGTCACCTCGGACGTCAGGAAGTCCTTCCAATCGTCTGGCACTCCAGCCAGACGTCTGATTCGCGTTGGATGCGAATCTCAAAACCTGCACGTACCCACTCCTCGTGCTCAGTACGGATGGTCGCAGAAAAGGACGAAGGACGAAAAATAACTTACCAGACGTCTGGACAGTCCTCCAGACATCTTCACCGTCGTCTGGTTGGAATCCCAGACGTCTGATTCTGGAAAAATTTCCAGAATCAGAGCTCGACTCGCCCTCCGCCCGCGACGCACGGCTGTGCCGTGCCTCGTCCGCCTGCTGCTCGAGCTGCAGCAGCCCTCCAGCGACGCTCCACGCCCGCGGCTCCCCCGTTGGCTGGCTCTAGCTGCCCCGGCGAGCTCGAGCCCTCACGGCCGAGCGTCTCCTCCCTCGCGCGACACCTCCTCCCGCAACTCCCCGCGGCTGCCGCCACTCGCTCGCGCTAACTCGCACTCCGACTGGAAGAGGGAGAAAAAGGGAGCAGAGGAGATGAGAGTGAGGGAGAGGGTGATGGCTCTTTTTAGTGCCGCACGGGGAGAGAGAGAGCAGTGCCTGCGCCCGCAGGAGGAGAGGGAAAAAGAAGCATCCGCAGGTCTGCGCGCGTAGGCATGCAGACGAAATCCACTGTGCTGTGAAAATTAAATCCTAGACGTCTGGAAGGGGTTCCAGACGTCTAGTCAGACGTCTAGGCCACCTCCCAGACGTCTTAAAAGATGTCTTGAAGCCACGTTCGTAACAATATTACAAACTCAAAGGAAGTTTCATCCCTGAAACTTGCGCTAACTAGGGTGCGGGAAAAGACGTCATATGGAAACATAACAAACTCAAAGAGGACCGAAGCCGATCCGAAAGACGTACCCGCGAAGAGCTCCGGGTACCGCTCCTGCATTGCCGCCTCAGGCTCCCAGGTAGCCTCCTCGTACCGCTGGCTCCTCCACAAAACCTTCACCAGGGGTACTTGCTTTCGTCTCAAACTGTGGACGACTCGGTCAAGAATCTGCACTGGCCGCTCGGGGTAGGTTAGGTCATCGCTCACCTCGACGCTCTCGTGACTCAGTACGTGACTGGGATCGGCTACGTACTTCCGGAGGTTGGACACGTGGAACACGTCGTGCACACTAGAAAGCTGGGGAGGAAGGGCAAGCCTGTAAGCAACGGGTCCAACCCACTCTAGGACCTCAAAGGGCCCCACAAACCTCGGCGCGAGATTCCCTCTCACCCCAAACTGCTGCAGGCCCTTCATGGGCGAAACACGAAGAAAGATGTGGTCCCCAACCTCGAACTGCACCTCTCTACGTTTTCGATCCGCGTAGCACTTCTGTCTACTGCTGACAGTGAGGAGTCGCCTGTGGATCTGCTCGACTACCTCCTAACTCTGTCGGATCAACCTGGGGCCAACCTCCCACTTGGTCCCCACCTCAACCCAACTCAAGGGTGCCGTACACCTCCATCCGTACAGAGCCTCGTAGGGAGCCATGCCGATGCTCGAGTGATAGCTGTTGTTGTATGCAAACTCCGCCAAGGGCAGGTGCTCCTCCCAAGAGCCCCTCCAGTCCAGTACACATGCACGCAAAAGGTCCTCAAGTGTCTGTATCGTGCGCTCAGACTGTCCATCTGTCTGGGGGTGATAATCTGTACTAAACCTCAACCGCGTCCCCAGGGCCTGCTGAAACTCAGCCTAAAACTGGGACGTAAAGCGGGTATCCCGATCAGATATGATTTCCCACGGAACTCCGTGTAGTCGTACCACGTTGCAAATATACCTCTCTGCCAACTGTGCTGGTCCCAAAGTGACTCGGATCGGAAAGAATCGTGCCGTCTTCGTCAGTCTATCCACAATTACCCAGACTACATCATGTCCTCACTGGGTAACAGGTAAACCCACCACCAAGTCCATGGTGATGCTCTCCCACTTCCACTCTGGCACTGGAAGCCGCTGTAGTGGCCCTGTAGGCCTCTGATGCTCGGCTTTCACCTGCTAACACACTAAGCACTACTGCACGAATTCACCCACATCCCACTTCATCCCCCTCCACCAAAACTCGCATCTCAAGTCATGGTACATCATCGTGTTTCCGGGATGTATGGTGAATCTGGAACCGTGTGCCTCAGTCAGGAGCTCTCTTAACAGCTCCTCGTCCCTGGGAACGCACAACCGTCCCCTCAGGCATAGCACCTGGTCTGTGAAAGAGAAGTCCCCTGGGTCTCCTGACAATACTCTGTCGCGCAAGGACTGCAAGTATGGATCGGCCATCTGTCCTGTGATGATGCAGTCTATCAGCTCTGGCCTAGTCTGTTGTGTCACAGTCACTGCCCCACAGTGCCCCCGTAACTCCAGGGGTCGCCAACTGCCCACCTCCTCCAAGAGGCTCCAACTCTGTAACTGTAAACTGGCCAAGTGTGCGGGCGCCTTCCGGCTCAAGGCGTCTGCCACCACATTGGCCTTTCCCGGGTGGTAGGAGATGCTGTAGTCGTAGTCCTTCAGGAGCTCCAACCAACGTCTCTGTCTCATGTTGAGCTCCTTCTGATCAAAAAGGTATCTGAGGCTCTTGTGATCTGTGAAAATCTCGAAGGTCTCACCATACAAGTAGTGCCTCCAGGTCTTCAGGGCGAAGACGACAGCTGCCAACTCCAGGTTGTGGGTAGGGTAGGTATGCTCATGGGGCTTCAGTTGCCGCGAAGCGTAAGCGACAACGTGACCCCTCTGCATAAGCACACCTCCTAACCTCTGCAAGGAGGCGTCCGTGTACACAACGAACTCGCCACTACTGTCAGGGATGGTGAGCACGGGAGCCGAGGTCAACCTCTCCTTCAGCTCCTGAAAATACGCCTCACAGGCATCTGTTCAAGTGAAGGGCACGTCCTTTCGGGTCAACTGTGTCATAAGACACGCAATCTGCGAAAAACCTCTGATGAATCGTCTGTAGTAGCCTGCCAGTCCCAAGAAACTGCGAATCTTAGTGACCGAACGCGGTCTCTCTCACCTGAGCACTGCCTCAACCTTGGCTGGGTCCACCGCCAAGCCGTCTCCAAAGATCACATACCTAAGAAGGTCACCTCCCTCAACCAGAACTCGCACTTGTTGTATTTGGCATACAGCCTACGTCGTCTCAGTGTGTCCAGAACCATCTGCAAGTGTTGTCCGTGCTGCATCCAATCTCGAGAATAGATGAGTACATCATCAATGAATACCACCACGAACTGGGCCAAGTACGGTCTAAACACCCGGTTCATCAGGTCCATGAAAGCAGAGGGGGCATTGGTCAACCCAAACAGCATGACCAAAAACTCGTAGTGTCCGTACCAAGTGTGGAAAGCTGTCTTGGAGACATCTGCCACCCTGATCCTCAACTGGTGGTATCCAGACCTCAAGTCGATCTTGGAGAACACCGTGGCACCCCGCAACTGGTTAAACAAGTAGTCGATCCTCGGCAGCGGATATCTGTTCTTGATGGTGACCCTATTCAGCTGTCAGTAGTCCACACAAAGGCGTAGGGTACCATCCTTCTTCACAAACAGTACCGGGGCTCCCCAGGGAGACGCACTGGGCCTCACGAAACCCTTCTCCAAAAGGTCCGGCAACTGGGACTTGAGCTCTCGTAGCTCAAGTGGTGCCATCCTGTATGGTGCGATGGAGATGGGGTTGGTCCCTGGTACTAGTGAGATCTCAAACTAAATCTCACGCTCGGGCGATAGTCCTGGTAACTCGTCTGGCAACACGTCAGGGTACTCTCTGACCACCGGGATGCTCTGGAAGTCTGCCACAGGGTTGGGCTCTGCCACCACACAAGCTAGGAAGCCCTCACACTCCTGACTCAAAAGTCTCGCCACCCGAAGTGCCAAAATGCAACTGAAGCCTCTGTCCACCGGCTGTCCGTGAAACTCGAAAGAAGGCAACTCCGGTATGGAGAAGACAATCTTCCTCTCAAAATAGTCCACCAAAGCGTGGTAAGCGGATAGCCAGTCCATCTCCAGAATTACGCCAAAGTCCTCCATCTGTATCATAATTAGGTCAGCTGGCAGGCTATGTCCCCCGACACTAACCTCGCAATCCGTGTACACCTCCTCAGCTACAAACAGCTGACCACTCGGACCTCTGATTATGAACGGATTCTCTAACAGCAAATAATCCTGGCCCAAACTAACTGCGAAACTGGCTGCGACAAATGAGTGCGTAGCGCCAGAATCGAAAAGTGTGTAAGCGAGTCTGCCAGAAACTGAAACCATACCTGCCACCACCGAGCCCGAAGCTCTGGCATGCCTGTGTGTCAGGGCGTTGATACGCCCCTCAGCTCTAGGTGTGGATGAAGCAGCCACACTCTGCGTCGGATGGGCAGGTGCTGGCCAGTACCCTCCTTATGACTGTTGTCCTCCTCCTCGTGCCTGGGAATCGCGGCCTCTTGCGTGCCATCCAGTGCTCTGCGTGGGAAGTATCTGCTGACCTCCTGCCCTAGACGGGCAGTCCCTCCTGATGTGGCCCGGATGGCCACACTGGTAACAGAGGGGAACCCGACTCCCGCCCTCAGTGGGTCCCTGCTGCCGACTGGGCGGGGGTCCGGTGCTGGTGACTGCCCCCTGTCGAGGGCCCCCAAAGGCCACTGATGGCCCTGCAAAACGTGACGGCTCTCCTGCGGACGCCACGTGTCTCCTCTCTCGCTAGCCCTGTGAAAAGTCTAGCTAAAAGAGCCTCTTCCGCCCACCGTCAGTGTCTCGCGTGGACGGGTTGGTCTCCTCGTAAGTCATGGCTGCCTCCACCACCCTCGAAAACGTAGGCAGCTTCAGGGGTTTGACATTCCCCCGAATCGCAGGCCGGAGCCCCTCGGTGAACCTCCAAAGGCGCTCCTCAGTGGCTACCGCTGTCACTGCAAAGCGGGACAGCTCCAGGAAACGCGTGCGGTACGCACTCATGGTCATCGTCCCTTGGCGGAGAGTGTGGAACTCCAGCCTCCTCTGGTCCTGCCATGTCTGGGGAAAGTACTGCTCGCAGAAGAAGGCGACGAACCGATCCCAGGTCGGCTCATCCCTCTCCTGTCCCCGGACCACCCTCCACCACCTGTGTGCCGTACTCTCCAGCTGGTATGTGGCAAAGGCCACGTGGCACTCCACCGGGGGGCGAAGGGTGTCAAAAATCTTCTCCAGCTGCTCGAGCCAGTCCTCTGGCTCGGTCGGGTCCTCATCCCCCTTGGAGGGGGGCTTCAGCTTCCGGAACTGTCCGAAGAGCTCGGAGTGGCGTTGCAGTGGGAATGCTGGTGCACCTCCAGGGAAAGGTGCCTCATGCACAGAAGTGTTGGAGGAAGGTGGGGGCGGCGACTGCCCATCCCCTCCCCTGTGTCCAGCGCCGCGTCCGTCGGCTGGTCCCACAGAGGACTCCCCCTCCGCAGCCCCAGGGGGAGGCGCTCGGGGTGGTGGGTGGAGCTCCTCTCGCACAATATCCCATATTAGCTGGGCGAGGTCCTGGGCCTGGACGCTCAGGAGTAGTGGCTGGTCCACTAAGGCATCGGCAACGGCACGCCCACCTCGCCGATCTCATCCTTGGTCGCACTCGCAGCCCGCCTCACCAGTCCCGCGACGAGGCATCTCCTGCAAGGAGACGCGAAACAAAATGGAACACGTCAATATGGAATGATACCTAACGGAAACGTCTAAGAGCTCATGTCAAAAGATATGTTGTGGTGGCTACTCTAGTTATAGACATGTGAATTGGTTATTTTCCAATCAGTTGATTCACTTCTCGGGACGACCTTGCTTTGATACCATCTTGTAACGACCCGATTCCTGAGTCCCTACGAGACACGAGAACCGGACCGACTCGACTAATCCCAAGACCTAGTCGTCCAACGAGGAAGCAACCAAAAGAGCAGTAAAATAAACCACATTCAACATGAAATATAACTAGCAGTAACAAAATACACCAGTAAGGAAAAGAACTACTACAGCATGTACCACCACAACAGTAGAACAACATTTATAACTTAACAAGAACTGCGAGTAAAGAAAAGTACAGAGAGTAACAAAAACTACTCACTACAGTGGAACAAGAGGGCACAAAAGAACAGTGGTAACTCTATTGGACCCTACTCGGCCCAGCATCCTCTACAGCCACTGACCCTGGCTGCTCAACACTTGGTCCTGAAAAGTAACGAGTGTAACACGTCAGCGAAATGCTGAATAGAGTGGCAGCTAAACTAAAGAAGCAGTAAAGTGTACAGTAGCTGTTTTATTTTCTTTTTTCCTTTATTTACGTCTTTCTATTGTTTCACAATTTATCTATTTCTCAGATCCTTCACTTGATCTCGATTGTTCCTCGTGGGAACGATCTTGATTACAGTCTTTTCAGAACAGTAGAAGTAACACGTGGTGCTCTCCTGGCCGGGAGAGTCCCCCGTGGTGATCCTACTCTCAGTCAACCACCCCAAGGTCACTGACAGACGTAACGGTGACTACGGCACGCGCGGTAAACGTACAGGTAGCTAACCCGCACTGGCACGCGGTCAGTCGTTTCCGTTAACGGGTGCGCCCAAAGCACGGCACGGAACTAGTATAGGGCAGAGCCCTCTCAGTAACAGGGGTCCAACCCCTCCACAGTAACCAAACAAGGGCCTTGCCCCTCCACAGTCCGCGCACCCTCGCCTGACTACCCTGGTTTGCCCAGTGGGCCTAACAAGTCAGTGTAGGTGAGCTAGCAGAACCCCGAGGCCCGTAGGGTAGCTAGTACTCGCCCTACACTAGTAGCTCTCCTCGGTACTACGTACATGAGGGCCAGTAAGTCGGTACAAAGTGGCCAGACCTAACCCCGGGTCCCTGGGGCAGCTAGCTCCGCTCTGCACTAAGCAGGGGGACAATCGCTCTCCTTGGTACTCCGTACTCAAGGGCCAGCTCACTTCCCCAATTCTATTCTATTCACTTTCCAGGAGTTCTACTCCTAATTCCCCGTAGGGTTCCAGCTCTTTTAACTCAGCACATTCCGATTTCACCCCTTTCAGTTTCACGTTCGTATAACCCATATTCTCAGTCATGTTCATTTATTCATAATAGGCGGCTGTTAAACCAATTTACAGGCAGCTATTATTTCCTTTCCACGTTTCCCAAGACTGCAATATCTATAATCATATCACTAGTTTTCCAGTCCTAGGATTCATGCCATTCCCTAGAATCTATCATTCAATCTAGTTTTCCAGCCCTAGGATTCATGCAATACCCTAGGATCTATCATTCAATCTGGTTTCTCATTCCTAGGATTCATGCAATGCCCTAGGTTCTATTAATCGTTTCATAATTGTAACAAATTATGTTAATAACTTTAAAGCCACTATACCAGCTACAACGGAAGTACTGCGGGCGTGGTCGGAAATCTCGCGTGCCTCCGCAACCCCCGAGACTGCAATGGAACGGGGTCCTAACACAAGGATCAAACACAAGGAGTTTCTCAGAACATTATATAATTACTGTAGATGGGTAGAGGATTTTATTCCGAAAAGAACGCAACTTGAAACGTGGAAAACGGACTCCGAACGGGCCCTAAACGGGTCGAAAACGACGAAACAATCCATAATCAGACGTCTGGAACCTCTTCCAGATGTCTTAAAAAGTCGGTCAGATGGTACCTTTGTTCTGCGTAGTCTCTCAGACATCCAGAAGCCTGCGGGGGCATCTGGCCTAGTTCCCAGACGTCCGATGGTCACCCCGGACGTCTGGAAGTCCTTCCAGTCGTCTAGCACTGCAGCCAGACGTCTGATTCGCGTTGGATGCGAATCTCAGAACCTGCACATACCCACTCCTTGTGCTCAGTACGGACGGTCGCAGAAAAGGACGAAGGACGAAAAATAACTTACTTACCAGACGTCTGGACAGTCCTCCAGACGTCTTCACCATCGTCTGGTTGGAATCCCAGACGTCTGATTCTGGAAAAATTTCCAGAATCAGAGCTCGACTCGCCCTCCGCCCGTAACGCACGGCCTCGCTGTGCCTTGTCCGCCTATTGCTCGAGCTGCAGCAGCCCTCCGGCGACTCTCCACGCTCGCGGCTCCCCCGCCGGCCAGCTCTAGCTGCCCCAGCGAGCTCGAGCCCTCATGGCTGAGAGTCTCCTCCCTCGCGCGACACCTCCTCCCGCAACTGGCCACGGCTGCCGCTGCTCGCTCGCGCTCGCACTCGCACTCCGGTTGGAAGAGGAAGAAGAAGGGAGCGTAGGAGATGAGAGTGAGGGAGAGGGCGAGGGCTCCTTTTAAAGCCGCACAGGGAAAGAGAGAGAGAGAGAGAGCAGCGCCTGCGCCCGCAGGAGGAGAGGGAAAAAGAAGCATCCGCAGGTCTGCGCGCGCAGGCGCGCAGACGAAATCCACTGTGCCGCGAAAATTAAATCCCAGACGTCTGGAAGGGGTTCCAGATGTATGGTCAAACGTCTGGGCCACCTCCTAGACGTCTTAAAAGACGTCTTGAAGCCGCATTCGTAACAGTGCAGTCCTGTGCTTGCCTCGCACCCACTCTTCAACTGTAGCACCTCTAATCACGCATTCACATGCGCACCAATCCTCAGCCATCCGATCTTGCGATCGGACGGTTTAAACAAGCCGTAGCCACCGCCTTCAAAATTTCAAATGTGCGAGCGAGCATTTGGTTTCGTGTGAAAGCACGTGTTGTTGCCCAAGGCTTCTCCATGCACCATGTGGTCACCTCTATATCGCTCGATGGCCATCCAACGGATGGATTTCATCTGTGCCAGTGCCTTCGCCAATTTCTCGCTTCAAGCGATTCAAACACTCGCCTTTCAATCTTGCACCAGTGCGTGAGCCAACGTGCTATGCAAGCGCTTTGTCGCGTTTGTTATCTCATGTGCAGCCGCCATCAGTTGTTGGATGGAGATCCAACGCCTGAGGTTTGATCGTCTTTGATAAAGTGTGAGGGAGCAGGTGACGTGGGTAGCTCATGGCTATTGGATGGCAATCCAACGGCCTAAGACGCACAGGGAGACATCATCAGGAGTTGGGGCTAGTGTGAGGGGTGGCTACATTGGTGCCATGCGGAACCATCGTAGCTGTCCATCTTCTCACTTTTGTAAATGATGATGTAGACCTCCTATTGAGATGATTCTTCTGCTGTTGGACTGCGATCGCTAATCTAGATCCATCCGTGCAGTTAGATTTATCATCTGAGGTCTGAATTTTCACTTGTTTGCCACTTGGACCTTGCTCTTCTACAGACTCCATTGGATGCTACGGGAGTTTGATTGATGTGATCTTGGAAGTGTTGGGCTCTCGTCGTCATTCTGAGTAGATCCATATGGTTGGATCAGTCATTCACAACCTCGAATTACCTACGATTGTTAATGCCTCTCAATTAGCACATAATATGACATTATTATTTAAAAAACAAATAAATCAGCTATGATGCAAAGTATGATGTGAATGCATGCAGAATGCCTAAGTTAAGCTAGGTTCTAACTTAATTCAGGTGGATTAGGGCCTATGGTTGCTGTGCAATCATACACCCATACCTAAATCTTGCTAGTCCCTAGCAATTGCAAGACTAATGCATTTTATCAAGAGTTTGACCAGAGATTTATTTGTCTCTATTTCATCCAAAAATTTAGAATCAAGAAAATCGTGAACGTGTAGTGTCGTAGCTTCTGCAATGGATCCAAGCAAAAAGTCAACATACATCTAAAGCTCGTACTTGACCCTTAGTAAAATTCTGTTGGGATAAGAAAACCACTTCTCTCGGGGATATAAAATATCCTCTGGTTTTAGCCCCGGCTTTTTGGCTTAGGTAGAAGATGTCTGAGTTAGACAGATTTGTATTTGGTGGCTCACTTTCTTCAGGTGCCACATAGAGATTAGTATTTCAAAATCTAGATTTCAAGATTATTAAATCAATCAACTTAGAGAGAGGCTGGAAAACTGTGCTCTCTTATGTCTTTTGTACGTTTTCTTCTCTCTCTCTTTTTCTTCTTTCTTCTTTTTTTTCTCTTTTTCTTCTTTTTCTTCTTGAGCTCACATCTCACCAGATTTGTAAATATATTTGGTTGTCTCATGGCATTACACTTCAATTAGGTTCCGATAACCCTATGACTAAGTCAAAAGGCCTTGATGAGAGCCTCATCATGAGCCATAACTAGCTCATTTTGACCTAATAAATAAGATAAAAGCTCCAACATAACCTAGAAGAAGGCCTAACTGAAGGAACAAGTGCTCTGAGAAGAAAACATGAAATAAAGGTTAAAATTGCAATTTTACCATTGCAGTACATAAACGGGATTTCTCAGAGGCAAAACATAGGTCAAATGGTCTAAATGAGATAAAAAGAGGGTTGAGTCAATCAGAAATGGGTTCATGTGCAATCTAGGAATTAAATGACACCTAGTAACCCTAAAATAGACCCGCTTTAATTAACAAGGTTTTGGTCAGAACAAAAAGCAATTAAACCCTCTAAAAATCATGGAAAAACATTCTCTAGGGTTTAGAACACTTAATTTGGCCTTTGGAACCTAGTCTGACCTAGATCAGGGTCCTAGCTCCTCAATTAACCTAATTTAGGTTTTTACGCAAAATGTCCAGTCAAACGAGGTCAAACATAAAATCCAACTTCACTATTGGATTCCTTAGGTCCAAATTAGGTTTGTACCAAAATTTAGACCTAAGGAGAGGTCATCTTGACCTACTTTGCAATTTAGTACACCCAAATCACAAATTGGTCCCTATCTTTTGAATACCTTTGCAGAGAGCCCCCTAGGTTCTTCGCCTCCTTTGCAAACCGGTCCTGCCGCCATTGCTAGGGCAGAACCATGCTCCGGCGAAGTTTCGAGAGAGATTGCTCTCTAATTCCTCGTTGATTCTCTCCCAGAAATGGAAGGGGGATTCTCTGAGGAATTCCCTTCCTTCTAAAGCCAATTACAATCGCTGGTGTGAACCCAATCTCTCGTGCGAACGCACGAGAGATTTGGGTATCCACCTTCCTTCCATCTCCGACGAGCCGGCAGCGTTGATTGCGCGGTCTCCATGCACTGGTAGGTGCGGCCAGCACCTATAAAAGACACCCCAGACCCTGCCGCAGAAGGCGAGCTTGATTTGGCCGAGTGTCCACCCCCAATTCGTCTCCTCCTACCCGGCCAAAAGTCCCAGCAAGCTCCGGTGAGCCCCCCTCCCCTCCCTCTTCGCTCTGCCACAAAACCAGTGGCAGAGTTAGCTTCCTGACTTCCCTCCGCGTCGTGCAATACCCGCGCACGCCGCCTCAGCCCCGTCGTCGCCACCGATCTCCCCCACTGGGCATCATCTTCTCCGGCGACAGCAGGTACTGCTTTCCGCCTTCCGTCCCCTTTCGTCCTTACAATTAGGTTAGAACTCCTCTCCATCCTCTCCTCTCTCATCTGACCACCCTCATCTTCCACATCACCGACCGACCTCCGGCGAGCCGCTTCCACCATTCCAGCCCCCCACACGGCTCGCCAACCACCTCGAGAGCTCCGCCTCACCACCAGGAACTCGCTCCACCCTACAACTGCCACTCCAGACCTCCATAATCACCCCTCGATCAACCCACCATCTCCGGCCACAGGTTGACCTAGGCACGCACGCCTAGGCCGACCTGCGACTTGCAGCGTCGTCCACCGCCTTCGCTGTGCCACGGCGAAGGTCTCTAGCTGATCTGATTGGGCCGAGAGGCTCGTTTTGTGCATGACAGTGTTTGAGCTCCTGCCGACATGGACGACCTCTGATGAAGCTCCAACGAAGCTCCAGGCACTCGGTCTCCCAGGCGACAGGTGCTGCATACTCGCGCGAGTGTTGTGAGGTGAGTGAGTCCAACAAGGAGCGCCAGCAGAGTCAACAGCTTGGGCAATCGAGCGACAAAACTCTGCGGGCGCGCGTGAAGGCGAGACCAGATAGTCCCACATCGTGGGATTGCAACACTCAGGTACCATATAAGTTGTTTTTGTGTTTTACTCTCATTGCCTCCGTGAGCATAGGGGTGAGGTCCCTCACTGACCCCACACCCGCCTCGTCCACGGCTTGACCACGCGGATCTGGCGGATCCGACCCGACCTAGACCTACGCACTCCTCGCGCATCATCACCTGCAGGTGCGCCTGGTCACGGGTACGATCCGACCCGATTATGGCTGTGGCTCTGGGAGAGCGTCCCTGAGTGAATTGCTTGAGAGAGAGAGACGCGCGGGTAGAGGGAGAAAGGATAGGTTTTGTTCTGTGTAGGCACAGGCTGAACGTTGAGGAAGAAGGACTCGGTCGCGAGAAGGAAAAGAAGAAGGAAGAAGGAAAGGCAGGAAGAACAGAGAGACCAAAGAAGAAAGAAAGAAAGAAAGAAGCCTTCGCAGGAGAAGAAGAAGGAGCAAGACAGGAAAGCAAACACAGCAGCAGAACAAGAAGAAACAGAGAGATTGCTGAGGAAGAAGAATAATCAAGAAGAAAAGGGAACATACTTTTAAGATTTCATTTCTTTTTGTCCTAACTACTTTTAATCGCATACATTCATAGTTGAATTGATATTTTGAGTAAATTAGAGTGTTCAATTATATTTTGACTAGTAGTAAATTCCATTTGCTCCCTGTGATCGACCTCGGATACTCCGGTTTTCGAGTAATAAAATTCTTTATATATGTTTAAACGTTTTGTCTGTTGTACTACAACGTGACATCCTTTAAACCCGCACAAAACTTTGACAACAGGCCTCAACCCATATTTAGGCAGTCCAAAATACAGGGAAAGTGGGTCAAGGCTATATTTGGTGGCTTGTGAGAGTAGCAGGTGTTGTTGCCTCAATATACTTGACTCAATTTAAACATAACTCATGCTTTTCAACATGGCATTTTTTTTCTTTTTTTTCTAAGAAAACAAATTTTTCTATATGCTTTTTTTTTTCACATCCATATCTACTAACATAATGCCATATCTACCAACACAATACAACGTAACATAGGTACTTTTATTCATGAGGCATTACTTGGAATTGGGGATGTTCAAGAAGATATCGGGTGGCTTATTTGGTGGAAGTGCCTATTCTTGGCACTGGGAAGGGAATGGATAGGATAGCGTATTTTTGACCTTGACATCAGTACCCTCCTTTAGCCGAGGATTTCGTAAAGGATAGTCATGACTATCCACATTAGCCTTAGTTTTATCAGAACCTGCAATTTGTGTATTTGCCTTATTTGGTGGCTCTCACAAGGATTCTCTCAAAGAATTCATATGCAAGAATTGAAAATGAAAACTGTGCCTAACTCCAAGCATCATTATCCAATTATCCAGAATTTAAGATTCCTTACACTAGTCTTAGAGCACCAGTAGACTCACTACTCTCACCTCACACATGTTTGTGGTGGATCTACTAGAAGATGGTTCACCTGACTCCCTGATTATTGTCCAAGAATTCAGGAGAAGAAGCAATGCTTCTTCTTGACAAACTAGAGATGTCTATCGATCTTTGCATTGGATCCATTGTAAATTTGACATGCAAGTGTGAAATTGTACTAGATTCTAAGTTCAGGAATCTACTAAAGAATAAATCCCGAATAAATCCTCTTGTTAAAACGATCTATTCTCCCCAGGTGTTGGTAGAAAATTTTCAATTTATATGTACTACCTCCCCATGCCTAAGTTTTTACATGTCCTCATGCATCAATAAAAGAAATTAAAATAAGGCAGGGTGCAAGTGGATAGAAATCACTTGGAACTGCTCTTGACTTGTCATTCAGCTCATGCTAACACTACAATGGTAATCACAATATGCGGAATACTATGCCAAAATGAAATATGCTATGTATAACAAATATCTATATATGTATAAGTCTAAATGTGATGCCTAAATGATGCCTGAATGCTAAGTCTAAATGCTATGCCTAACTACTATGCTGAGTTTAACACCTCCAGCTGGGCGAAACTCCATCAGATGGATCAATGAGTGCAAAGGAGTTGGTTAAGATCAAAAGGCAGATGTGGTTGTATGCTCCGAGAATCAGTGGTCCGCACATGCAGACCAGCTGATGGTGCAATCCTATCCCAAAAAATCTCTCAATGGTATTGTGTGGAGCAGGGACAAAGAAAGGAGGGAGGTTGGAATGAAGGTCAAAATGCCAATCCCACTTAATGATTTCATTCCAAAAGTTTATGAGCATTTGCTAAGGAAGTGGGTTGATATGAAACTCTAAATGCCAGTCAGCATTAGAGTCTGGATCAAAAGGGTCTTCGTAATGGTGATTAACATCGAAAATCAAGTTCCCCACAGGCCCTGTGTAGTATGTAGGTATTGGAAGTTCTGTAAAATCCTCATCAGAAATCATTTCATCCTCGTCGGTACTAATCTCAGATTCCTCAGAATTTCTCTCAGTCTCTGAGTCGAGCCATCCATTAGATTGACTTGGATTATAAGTAAGTCCCCAATTCCTTGAACTCAGTATTTTAGCTTCATTCATGTCAGGTTGCTCAAAATTTTGTGCTTTCGGAGGCCCTTCCGTTTCCTTTGATAAATCATCAGGAGTACCCCCCAATAATTGAAAATCAGAATCAGGAGTAGAAAATGCAAACTCTGAATTTCCTTCATCACCTTGGTCAACGGATGGGGAAAGATGCGAATCATAAGATGTCGAAGTGAAAATAGATTTGTTTCTATGGGTAGTTAAGTCAACTCCCGATTCATCAAGGTGCATGTGATTGTCAGAATCCCTAGGCAAAACTGCATTACCTAGGTGTGCTTGACCAGTGGTGTTCGAGGCTATAATCCCTTGATTTTCATTGAATCCACCCTAACTTTGCTTTAATTCCCCTAGATTGTTTAAGACATCCAAATCTAAATCATCCTATGAATCTTCACCTTGGGGATCCTTGAACATATAGGAGTCGTATTCCGATTCACAACTAACTGATCCCTCAAATTGAAAGGTTTGCATCTTAGGGCTTTCACCAAGATCTAGGTCCATAGGTTGATTTTCTTCCTTGATTCCACCAAATGTCTCCCACAAGTGTAGATGAATGTTAGGGGTACCGCCGCTTTTTTCCTCACTTTCCTAAATGGGGCTCTCAGATGAGCTGATTTGGATTATTCTAGGCTCATGTCTCTTGATCTCCTCAGATATCTCTTCTTTCATTTCAACATCACCTATTGAGACATCAACATCATCTACTTCGGGAGTGTGACTCGAAGGATCCCTAAAAGCATTCTCAAGTTCCCTAAAATCCTCTAGTCTAGTCTAAAGTTGGTACTACAAAAGGAGTATATCTTGAAGTGTGCGAATTTGTTGATTCATACTAGCCATGGATTCTAGTTCTTTAAGGGCTTCCATCAGAGATTCTTCGGTTGCAATAAAAGTCTATCTCTACCCTAGATCAGTAGTGATCTGAATTTGATGTAGATATCTTGTAATTGTGTCCTTGCACTTTGCTACCATTTGTTGCAGTCTGAGAAGTAGTTGCGAGTCCATTGGTGGTTTCCCAATGGTGATCTGTGTGGATATGGCCTCAGATGCGAGTCTCAAGGAAGATGGAGGGCTATAATAGATTTGGTCTGGAGAATCATAAGGGTGGTGGGTGGGCTCAGTGTAGTCAGAGGTTGTGATTGAATCCTCAACTTTGAGTGGCTCACTATCCACCTGTGGTGCATTCTCACTAAATTTAGGGCCCTTAGAGGTTATGTCTTGGGTAATTTGTCTTTCATCCTAAATTGCTTTTCTCAAGTCCTCAAATTCCCTTTTTCTGACCTCCTTTGGTCCCTGGATTATTTGGATCAGTTCAGTGTTCTGGGAGCTTTAGTGAGGGGTAGGAGTGCACCTTTGGTGGGACCAGTCAAGATACTCAGTCATCATGTTGAAATTCCTATCCCACATGGACAATGTCCCTAAGGGTTGTGATGTCTGTGTGGATGTCCAAGAGGGTGAGGTGGGTATATCCCAGGCCTGAGGAGCATGCGTATATGAATAATGAGGAGCAATCTCCCACCCATAAGAAGTTGGGATCATAGTTGGGTTGGGAGGAGAGCCCTGATGATGGTAGGATGAGAAAGAGTATGGGTCCATGATCAAGATGGTCAAAAGACACTAGAAGGGTCTTAGTGACCTTACACTAGTTACAAGGACTGGTGGGAAAATAAGGCAAAGGCCTTGCAATCAAATTGATCCTTAAGATCAGTTGACTAGATGTTTCGTTTTAAGTTCAAATTACTGAAGAAATTCGTCGAGAAATCTACTGAAGATAATCCCCACCTCAAACTAACCCGACCAGTCTGTGTACAAGGGGACTAAGAGGAAGGTTCTTCCTTCAGCTTTTGCCTCTGGTTCCTTTGTACCCCTTAGCCATGGTCGTTTGACACTACCTTGCAGACTTAGTCACCAGGTTTGGTAAGAGAGTTTGAAATCACCCAGTAGTATCAAGACAAATGCAGGTTATTTGATATGTTTTTGTGAATTTTTTAACCTTTTTCTTCAATTTAGTAGGTGGTGAGCGGTCCACAAGGTGACCAAGCTCACCAGCTAGCCACTAGACCTGATTTAGTCTAGGTTAGTCCAAATGTGTGGTCTCTAGAAATTTTGACCCTAAAGGTGTAACATAGAGGTCATGTAGTTCTAGGGTTTCAGTAGGCCAACAGAAATAAAACAATTCTCTGATATGTAAATGGAATCCAAATAATTTAAAATTTGACAGCAATATTCCTTTTTCAATTATCTTTAAAAGAATATTTTTTTTGTAATTTTTACTATTTTAGCCAAATAAGTAAGAATTTTTAAAAGTTAGGGGGTCAGATCTAGAATTTTGACCCTTAGTCGATTTTCTACTTCGAAACAGCATCAAATAAACTTTGAAAATTTGGTAAAAGTATGGAAATGAAAGCTAATTAGATCAGCTTTCAAACCCCACTATTTTTTATCAGATCAGATTTGCGGATTATTCGAAATTGCTACTTGAAATTTGAAAATTTTCAAATCTCAGTCAGTTTGTAATTTGTGAATTTTTAAAAATTACATAATCTAAATTTTCTCAGATAAATGGTGTCTTTTAAAAGACGATTTGAAAATGAAGCTCACACCCAAATTTCATAATTTTGCACTCAATATATTTTTGGCAAATGAATTTTTAAATTGCTCCTTCAAATTAGGCCGAAAATCCAGGATGTGGTGGAAAGAATTTCAAACCTTCCCACCCAAATGATTTAAAAATTTGTTTTTTTTAACTTTTCAAAATTTCTTTTCAAACAAACTAATTCTAACCTAACATTCACAAGAAATCCTAATCTAACTACATAAATTTTTTTTTCACGAAAATAAGCAGATTTTTTTTTTAGAAAGCAAAATCTAACTAAGACCTACCTAGGGTTCATGAAAAAAAACCTAAGACTAAGATTGAGAAGATGTGCACCTGATTTTTAAAATTCGTGCTTGATGTGTGCATAGATCCCTGGTTCATCCTACACAAAAAAAATTAAATCAGCTATGAAATCAAAAATCATCGTGCCTCCTCGACAACGGTGCCAATTTATTCATGGCGTAAATCATGTTTTTAAATGATTCCATCATAGTATAGCACAAAATACGTCTCGAGAAATAAATTTTAATAGAACAGGTAAGTCCTGGTCGAACTCAGGGAGGCAGAAAACGTTTCTAATTTCATAATTAAATTGAAATGCTAACTAGAGAATATGCTACTAATTGCAAACTAATATATATATAATACTAATCACAATATGTATATCACGTAGATAGCTTGATCATGAATTGCAGAAATAGAATTATGACCAGAACATATACTTGCTATCTATCTATAACTAGAGCATGAATGAAAAACTACTATCTAGCATAATAAGGGAACCACGGATGGTTCGTGGTGGCTTTTTGGAGAGGCTGGGGAGAGCAACGGCGATCTGCCAAGGTGTCATGGTAGGCGCTTCAAGAGGATAGTCGGAGACGAAGAGAGATGGAGTAGAAGCTCTGAAGAGTTGGAGAGGGTCTGGATGAGTTTTGAGGAGTTAGGAAGAGTTGGCATTAACTGGGAGGCCTTGGGCCTTCTTTTATAGATTTTATGAGGGGTAAGATGGGCATTTGTGCCCTCAAAATCGAGCAACAACCCTCTGGTGATCAGATCCGTCGATCGGGAGATCAACGGATCAGATCACACCTTAATAGGTCTTCCCAAACGTTCTCTACGTGTGGATGCAATGTCTAGCTGACACGTGGCACTTTGGTGGCCTTCCATCCAAGATCGTGCTATCCTGTGCTCACCTCGCACTCGCTCTTCAACTGCAGCGCCTCTAATCATGCATTCATGCGTGCACCAATCCTCAGCAGTTTGATCTCACGATCGGACGGCTAAAACAAGTCATAGTCACCACCTTCAACACACGTGCATGTTTGGTTTCACGTGAAAGCACACATTGTAATTAGAGGCTTCTCCATGCACCCTGTGGTCACCTCTGCACCACTCGATGGCCATCTAATGAATGGATTTCATCTGCTCCAGTGTCTTTGCTGATTTCTCACTTCAAGCGGTTCGAACGCTCACCCTTCGATCTCACACCAGTGCATGAGCCAACATTCTATGCTAGTGCTTTGTCGCGTTTTCCGTCTCGTGTACAACTGTCATCAGCCATTGGATGAAGATCCAATGGCTGAGGTTTGATCTTATTTGATAAAGCGTGAGGGAGCGGGTGACGTGGCTGGCTCATGGCCACTGGATGGCGATCCAACGGCCCAAGATGCACTGGGAGACATCTTTAGGAGTTGGGGCTGGTGTGAGGGGTGGTTGCAATGGCGCCATCATGGCTATCCATTTTCTCTCTATTGTAAATGATGATGTAGACCTCTGATTGAGATGATTCTTGTGCCATTGGATTGCGATTGCTGATCCAGATCCATCCATGTGGTTAGATTTACCATTTGAGGTCTGGATTTTTACCTATTTACCTCTTGGCCCTTGCTCTTCTACGGACTCCATAGGATGAGACAGGAGCTTGATCGATGTGACCTTGGAAGCATTGGGCTCCCATCGTTGTTCTGAGTAGATCCATATGGTTGGATCGGTCATCCGTAGCCCTGAATTACCTTCGATTGTTAATGCCTCTGAATTAGCACATAATATGACATTATTATTTACAAAACTAATAAATCAGTTATGATGCAAAGTATGATGCGAATGCATGTAGAATGCTTAAGTTAAGCTAGGTTCTAACTTAATTCAGGTGGATTAGGGCCTATGATTGTTGTGCAATCAGATAGCATCGTCCATGACACTTCCCAAGAGCTTACAACCCCAAAACACAAAGCGGTGTATAGGGGCGCTCCAAGTAAACTCAACCTCTTGCTTCAACACTATGGGTAGAACATCGTTCAGCTATAGTTGGCGTGAATGACTAGAAATTACGTAAGGATGTGGATGATTGATTAAGGAATAATCCCACCAATTTTGGTAGGATTTCATCTTGCGGATTAAGAGATATGAATCTCCAAAGATGGCATCAGGTGCACATCCCCCACAAGGAATTGTTGGAGGTTGAAGGTGATGCTTATGTCATCATGACATCAGTGAGGGACCAAAAAGATAAGATTTTGGACCTAAATGAAAGAGATTCAAAAAGTAAGGGCCATTATGGAAAGTAGGTTAAGATGAAGTCTAATTGCTCTCAAATCTTTAGGGTAACCAAATTTGGACCTAAGAAATCTAGTGTTGACTTCAATTTTGTGTTTCGATGAAGATTGTTTAGTCAACTTACGCTTTAACCCAAAATGTATTAAATATTTGCCTAGGTCTCTGTTTAGGTCAAAATAGATTCATTTTGTAAAATTTAATGTTCTAAACCTAATAGAATATTTTTAAATGATTTTTAGAATATTTATATTGCATTTTTTTTATCATAACCCTTTTAAATTAAAGTGAACCTGAAATAAGGATTTTATTTATTGTAAATTTGACTTTTATTTTAGAGAAACCCTAAATTAATCAGTGTGAGCTCCCTTGTTGCAAATTTAACCTTAGTTGACCTTCAATTAAGTATAAGTTTACCCTTGGGTTAATCTGCACTTGGATTGGCTTGTTAAAACAACAGAGTTAACTTATTTTATAACAATTCTTCTTCATTTAGCCCAAATTAAATTATACCCTTTTGATATAATAATTAAGTGAAATTAACCTTAGAACTTAGGCAAATTGAACTAGATATAGAGGATGATAGTGTTATTGTTATCACGCTTTCTTCAAGTTTTAAAACACGCATCGAAGTATATCGAAGAAAGCGACGAAAACACTTAAATTTATACTGCTCGAAAACGTGAGCTATCAGGTCATCTTAGGGAGCAAAATAGTCACAATATAAATGACTAATCAAGTAATAGAAATGAATATCAAATCACACAAGGAGAAGGATATAAAAAGAATGAATGCTCAATTTATTGCAATATCAAACTCCAAAATAGAAACCAAGTGTTTGAGTAACAAAAATATACTATAATTAACTCAACTCAACAGTGAAAAACTTAGATTAGACGTCTATAACTAACGTCAAACTACTTAAAGTTCGTAATTAGATCCAAGGTCAAATGTCTAATTGCAACCTAGAGAAAAACCCCCTATTTTTCCCTTGGTTCAACCTCTTTACTTCTCTCTCTAATCAGATCCTTCTCAAACTCGATTCAGCCCAGACTTGCCTGGGCATGTGTGGGTGGGTGAGGGCACGTGTGTACATGTGTATGGGTAGGGGTTAGGGGACCCGACCCGCTGTGATCATGGGCAGCCGGGTAACCGGTGTGATTTGTTATGAAGGCATTTCAATTTTAAAAGTTCCCAATGTGGGATTAAAAGTGGCCTTCTTCTTCGTTACATCGTGAGGAGGAGGTGGTGTCAATTGCTATTGTTGTTGTTGGTTTGTTTCCAAATTGGAGGCCCAGATCAGTTCCTAGTACTGGTCCATACATGAAGAGGCTGATGGTGAGGAGCGTAACAGCCGGACGGTGGCGAACGTCATCGGAGAAGACGACTGGTGACAGTAGAGACCTAAAACAAGAATACGGCCGATGAGGCCCAATTAAAATGTTCAATAACTTTGCCAAAGTGCGATGAATGTGGTGGTGGTCATAATGTGGTATTTGGTCCAATGTGGCGATTGATTGGAGCAAGGGTGTGTAGCTTCGGTGGCCGTGGTCAGAGAAGGAGGAGAGAACGTCTGGAGCTCTAAAGCTCTAGAACCCTAATTGGGAGGATGAGGAGTAAAAGCCCCATGGTTATTGAAGGAAAGGAGAAAGAGAGTGGCTTGCTGGAATTCGATCAGAGATGAAGAAGAAGACAAGTTGCTAGAGGATTGAAGGGGAGATAGAGGTCGAAGCTCTGCATGGAGCTTCGTGGAGGCATAGGGAAGACAACCCCTTAACCTATGGTATGTGGTAGAGGGGGATGGAGGTTTGAGGTACTCTGGTGGTTGGTCGTTAACATTCTCAACACAGTTAATTAAGTTAATTATGCTTAATTATGTGCAAAAGAAAGTAACTTAGGTCAACTTGAATTCATGTGGATTGAGTAGTATAGAGTCAAGTTAACCTAACATTTTAGATTTTAGTTCTTTTTAACTAGTTGAGTCCAGGTCACTCACTAGGAGGCATAACTTAGTTTGAATTCACCACTAAATTCTAAGCTACTTATGAGAATTATAATTAAATTTACTTTAAGAATATGAATCTTGCTTAAGGATTTCCAATTGAAAAACATGCAAAATTCCATAAGGAAAACATATTTACACATATGATTTGCTATTATAAACAAGTAAACATGTTTATTTCTATAATTTCTTCTTATTTACAAGAGATTAAGGCAAGAAAAGAGGAATTCAAATGAATATATGCCTTATTACATCATTTAAGCTCAAAAAGAAATTGTATTTAAGTAAAAATTACAAAAAGAAATTCCATTCTTTCTTCTTAATCTTCAGCCTCAATCCTTCTTCTCTTCTTTTTCTTCTCTCTCTCTCTCTCTCTTTTACCTTTCTCTTAATCTTTCTATCTCGAGCTCTTCTCTTAACATCTCTTCTTCTCTTTCTTTTTATCATTTTCATTTCTTCTGTTTACCTTTCCTTTGCTTTTCAACCCAACGAGCTCTCCTCTTCTCCTTTTCTCTTGCAACCCTTCTTTCTTTGCAACAGAGCTGAACCGAACCAATTTGAATTCAAGGTCTGAACCAAAAATCTGGTTTTATGGTTGGAGGCTTGGACTGGTTGGGGATACACAGCACCCCTGTCAGGGTGGGACCAGACCCTACAGGGTCGAAGCATAGTTTTTTTTCAGTTTGGTTTATTTCCTGTTCAGCACAATTTCCAGCCTCTCCAACCCATGGCCTCCCAAGCCCACATGCACACGCCCTCACGGGCCCACGCTCGCATGCCCACAGGCGAACACACACCTAGGCACACGCATCGCACGCACCCACACACAAACACATAATGCTTATTTGTGCACCCAACACTGACGACCGAACAACCCTATACCCATTTTAATTTTATCCTAAGACGGGCACTTCTCCTTTACCGATGTGGGACTATCTCTTCCCCTTCCAGTCCAAGAATTAATCGAAAGCTCCAGCTGCATCAGAGCTCCAAATCGAGCAAATAAAGGCTTGCTGGAAAGCTCTAAGGACACTCTACACAATTCCAATATCAATTTGATACTCAGGGAAGGTCTTGCTCTTCAATTTGAAGGGCAAAAAGTCTTGATTACCATGACCATTCTGGCCTGCAGAGCAGTGCTTCAGCTCTAAGGTCCTACAGGGTGACCCTTTGACCTCAAACGAGGTGCTGAATCATTTTAGTAGGTGTTTCCACACCTACTGAAGCAGAGAAAAGACTCTTAAGAGCTTCAGGAAGGAAAAGCAGCTCAAAATATTCACTAAGGAACTTCAAAGCTCCATTTCTTAGTCGTTTAGTCCAACAGATAGCTAAAGATCTCCATCACCTCAAACAACCTCTAAAGGTTGTTACGGATCTATCTGCCCAAATTTTTCATTTGAAATTCACCAAAAACACGCTGTCGTCAGCTTGGGTTCAAAAATAACCTAAACTGAGCAGCAATCGAATTCATGTGAAATCCTAACCTAAACTCATCCAAATCAAATTTAAATCATTTAAAATCATTCTACAAGTCATTTCCACCCATCAATTCCCCTAATTGGTGACTGAATCATCAATTTTGACCTGAGTTTGACCTTTAGTCCTTGAAACCTAACTTTCTTCATTAGGTTATCTCATATGAAATTAATGCCTTAATTCACTTCTATTTCACCTCAGGACAAGATGGGCCATGATTGAATAGGATTGTAGCTTGAGAAACTTGGTGAATTAACTTATTATTTACTTGGTGAAACTTGGGCCATGATTGCCTCATTATTTACTTGGTGAATAATGCCTTAATTCACTTCAACCCTAAAACAGGATTGTAGCTTCATCTAGACGGATGGATGAAAAGAGGATGGTGAGCACAAGCTCCAGGAGCTTAGGAAGGGAGGAAGGACGTCGGATTCGTGGTGATCGGTGGGTGTATGCACCTCTTGTCGTCAGCCGTTGAGGAGGCTGAAGAAGGAAAGAAGAAGAAGAAGAAGTTTTCAAGGACTTACCTCCAATGAAAATTGAGGACCTAGGTGAAGAATAAGGACTCGATTGAAATAAAACATAAGGACTAAAATGTAAACTAAGGTTTTCAAGGTTTATTTTAATTTCAATCTTTTTCAACTTTTTATAAATGATTATAAATAAGACAACTATTATATTTAAACCTTGTATTTACATTTTTGACCTTTTTAGCTTAATTTATTTAATTAAGTAAGGTTACTTAAGTTATTACATACTTAGATATAAATTATATTTAAGTTAGTTAACACATTAATTAGATAAATTACTAATGATATTTCGAGTCCACTTATTAATTAAATTATTAATAATATTAATTGGATAATAATATAGCATTTTTAACTTATTTTAAGGTCCTTTACTATTTTATCCCTTATTTAATAATTAACCCATATATTTACATATTCCTACCTAATTAACTAGGAAGACTAGTTAATTAGGGGTAATTAGAGACCATGATGAGCTTCTCATTAGTGGTGCATTCCTTTCATTAGCGAGGAGGAAGAATTGAGGGATACTGGTCAAAATTAAGCAAAAAGTCAATTGCCTGGGTCAAGGGCTTCTTATAGGAGAAGGTTCCTCTCCACATTGAGCCAATTTAAATAAGTTTTGACTTATTTCTATGTCGATTTTGGAGCTTGAGAAACTTGGGTTCGTCGGCAACATTTTTGGCCATGATTGAGATCTAGGTAGGGCTTGATCGATCAGCCATGATCTGAGGAATGAATTCACCAAATTTGGTGAACTTTGATTGAAGTTTCTTCAATTAACTTATTGATTAAATGTCGACAACTTGGGTTTCCTAAAGGCCTCTATAGCTGCTTTTGGAAGGTTGAAGACGATTGCGACAGGGGGCCATTCGCAAGGATGACAAGAGATGGGGACCTATTTGTAAGGAAAATACAAAAGATGAGGGCCTAGGTTTAATAAATAGAGATTTGTGGGATAAAATGCAAAATTGGTCAAGATGGACTCTGATTGGGCTAAAATTTTGGGTTGAACGTAATTTTGACCCAAGGAATCTATTGGTCACTCTAAATTTGGGTTTTGACCATGTTTGACTCAAAAAATTACAAAGAAGCCCAAAATAGAATAACTTCCCATTGAATTCTCTGTTTTTGGTCAAGACGGATTCTGTTGGTCAAAGCGAAGGTTCCAAACCCCCTAGAATATTTTTCAATGATTTTTAGGAGGTTTAGATTACATTTATTTCCATCAAAACCTATTTAATGGAAGTGAGGCTGTAATTAGGATTTTTATTAATAAAATTAATCCTTAGAACTCAGAAAACCCTGATTCAGTCAGTGTAGGTCTACTTGGGAAATTAAGCTCATTTGCCATTGGATTAAGCCCCGATTAACCCCTTAGTTAATCTGTATTTGTTATTAGGTGTTTAAACAATAGAATTAACATGTTTTCTCTTCTCAGATTCAATTCAAAATGGAATTATGACCCTCAAATGAACATTAAAGAGCATTTATTACTGTAGTTAGGCTAAATTAGATTTATTAACACCAATGATGGGCTACCATCAGTTACCATTATCCATAATGATGAATGACCAATTGTAATTCAATCCAAGAATAATGAGAGATAGGAGAGTTATAGAACTCATCTTAATTAAGCCAAGCAAATCAATGGTTGAGATAGAAATATATCCAAGCTAGTTGGTTATAAAGGCAATTATGAGTTTAAATGCTTAGAGGGATATGGAAATGTTCCTATTCTTGAATAGAAAGTTCTCAAGAAGTGTTCATCTTGTGGAATATTGGATTTCATGAAGATCAATAGTCAGAGTGAGAATTGAACCATAGAGGAAACAAGGAATCTTTTAAGGTTATTGTAACCTATTCAAGATCCCAAATCAAATATGAAGGAAATCAATACACTGTTTGAAAATGTTTCGAGATAGTAAAGCCCATTTATGATTAGAACAAGCACCTAGAATTGAATAATTCATAAAGTGTTGTGGATGTATTCAATGATGCCTAAGCTTATGAGAAATAATTAGGACATAATACTATTGGAACCATGTTCCACATCTTGTTTTGGTGTTAACAAAATTGTTTTAGATTAACATTTGCAGTTGAGTGTTATTTCAAATTTTAGACTTTAATAGAGATTACAACTATCAAGACAAAGGAAGGTTGATAAGAAAGATGACGATGGGGAGATCATCTCCAAGATTTATCCAATATTTTGAGTCGCCAATTAAAATAGAATAGTTATCTTTTTACCTTAGAATGTATGCCTCTCAACAAAGAAACAAGAATTAGATCACAAAAATCATATAGAGATAAATTAGGATAAAACATTATGATCATTCGATTTCTTTCAAAGATCATATTGTTCAAAAGATCATTTTTTAATGTTCAAATTATTTACAAAAGTATACTAATAATCAAATTGAATTCATGTTTAAAAAGGTACTTGTTAACCCACAAGTACCAATACTAAAGTTTAGTATTGGTACATGTAAGTTACAAGTTTGGTTTTTTTCAAAGAAATATATCTGTACCCCACGAATAATAGTACTCATGATCAGTACTGGTACTGGAGGTAACGAGTACCGATACTCATGATTAGTATCAGTACCAATGGGTTACAGATTTGTGTTAAGTGTTTAAAACCCAAATCTAGAAGCAACGAGTACTGGTACTCATGTTTATTACCGGTACCTTATAGGTTTTGTCTATGACAAGTTAGTTTAAAACATAAAATAGTAAATCACTAGTATCAATGCCCATACTTTAGTACCAGTACCAGCTATCCATTGGGCCAAATTTGAATCGTTGAAAAATTGAATTTGATAATATAAACATTGGGATTTAAACTCAAATGACTAGTACTCAATTTTCCTTGATCTTAACTCTATAAATAGGCGCATGGACCCTTAGTTTGCACATAAGAAAAACAAGAGAGAACAATTGTACTTAGAGAGTTGAGACTTTACACCATTTCTCTACCAAAAAATAAACTTGTCTCTACGATTTCTTTGTTCTCATTCTTTGCTTAGATAATTAAGCTCTCTAAAGTACTTGGATTCACTCTCAATTCATCCCACACACACATTCATAGGTTCTCTATTCGGTAATATATTTTTAATACTATTGTTGGGAGATTTAGGAATCTTTGTTGTAGGATTTTATATTTCTTACACTAGTGCTTACATTGTATTGAGCTTGTTGGTCATTATTTGAGTTGCAATAACCTGTTTGTTGTAATTGCATTGAGGTAACCTGTTAATTACCTCTGTTAGTAAATTGGTTCCCTCAGGGTTGAGAAAATCGGGCTAATCCTAAGTTGGAGGCTTAAGCAGTGGAGTACCCAAGTGAGTGGGGAACCACTATATGTTTTGTGTTCATTCTTGTGGTTTGATTTTTGTGCAAATATTATTTTATTCCACATTACTTATATCTTGCATCTAGTGTGTTGTGCATGTAGCATGGTATTTTAAGATCCTACAAATACCACATGTAGATAACTGGTGTACTCATATAATGAGACAACAATATCCAGAAATGGTATATGGGAGTTTAGAACAAAAAGTTATTTCCCAAGACAAACTTAAAGATCATTAGAACATAAGATGCTTGTCTATTTTTTATATGATGAAAAGTCCATGCAAGTGTTTTCTAATGTCATCTTATGAAGATGTCAACTCAAAGGGTTGAGAGAGAGAAAACATGTTGTGCATTTGTGATACATAAACCAAGCATAGTTTCGAATAGAGATGCTAAAGATAATGGGAGCATAAATTGTTATCATCCTGTAGGACACTCTGGACTAATTGTAAAGTTATCCCTGATGTTCCTTGAAGAGGGAATGTGATGATGAAAAGGTTATCTCAGGAGAGTTGATATGCACTAATTCAATTAAGCTCATTGAGTTCAGATATGACATCTACAGTCTAATATGTGGATAGTTCATGATAAAGTGTGGATTATCATAGTTAACATGCTCAAGTTAAGCTGAAAACTAGGTTAAACACTACATAATTAACACAAGAAATGGGTTAAGTGTAAGAAATAACATAAATAACCTAAAATAGCAAATCGGTGTTAAAAATGCATAATTAGGTCACAAAATGAGATATTCTATTTAAAAATGTAAAATGATGATCCAATTGCAAATTGAACACATGTTTGAGTTCAAAAGTATAAATCAAAGGTTGAATTAACTTCCTAAATGTTCAATTGTTCTTTAATAAAAACTTGGTTGCATTTGGACATCAATAGGACCTTACATTCGTGAAATTACAAATAAGTCAGTCATCCTTAACATTTATCTGCGCATAAAGCCCTCAAGGACTTGTTTGAAAATACGTAGGGACTTATGTGTGAGCTTGTTGGACTACGCTGCTTTACTTCTTACCATTAATGGGTCTCCTCATAATTTTTATACTGCTTTGCACTAAAGGGTCTCCATGCAAAATTCCCAAATACACTTGTAGCTGCGGTCCATTGTTCATTGCAATGAACTCGTGACATCTAGGTCGTTGTTCCCATGCACTCTCGTTTCTACGGCCAACCCCAATATGATCTTCCTACGCCTTTGCGTGGAGGACCATTGCTTCACAGAGATCCAAACCTACGGTGGGATTCATCTCAAACCGTTCCCGAACCTCTCTCAAGCCCATCTCACCATTTAGCCTAGATATGCTTACTCTCACCCTCACGGTGACCACAGTCATTGAAACACCTACTTAAGCTTGTCCTCGGGGTCGTGCGCACATTATCGACTCCCCTCCTACTTTCCTGAGAAATCTATTCATCCTCTCCAACTCCCTCTCCCCATATGACCCCTATTCCACCACCTACGCAACAGAATTCCACTTCCTATGACCTCTCCTCATTGCTAAGGACTCTATAGCACCTGAGGGCGACCCAAAACTCCACTAGTGAGTTTTCCTTCCACTGGAGAACCTTCCTCCATTTCCTTCTTCTTAGTCACTAGCTTTGGATCCACAGGTCCCATTCGTCCACTTAAATTAGGTTTTCATGCTTTCTAGAGTAGTTGTTAGTGTAATTTGGATGTAGTAGAGTAGAATTAGTGATATAGTTCATGGATTCAGTGGTTAATTAGAGGTAGATTAGGTTAATGGACCCACACCTCTTCTGATCAATTCTGATCAAAGGAGATGAACTCATTGGCCTCCACTTGATCATAGAGCTCCCTAACCATTCCATGACCACATTCATTGATTTCCCTTGAAGTTTTAATCACAATTCACCCACTCATTGAAGCATCAATCAGATTTGATGCTCCATAGCATCTAGATCTAATTGAGCGCTAATTTCACCTGTGGGGTCTCCCACACATTCCGTAAATCAACAAAGACCCCCCTATCTAATTTGAATTGAATCAATTTGAGCATTTACATCAGATTCATTGGTTTTGCTGATTTGGGAATTTTTGATTGAATTCAAGGCCAATCTGATTTGAATGATTGAATTGAACCCTATTATGTTCCATTGAGTTGATTGAGATGGGTTTAAGTGATTTAGATTGGATTTTAATTGTTGAATATGCTTATGCCCAAATTTCAACTTGACTCATTATTTTTTGTGAAATATTTGAGGTAGCAGGAGCTAGGTTTTGATCCATGGTTTTGAAACTCCTACAGTGACCTGAATGGATTTGAAACACCGCCTAAGATACCTGAACACCAATCAATGGTGTGTAGGTATCTTTAATGGGCAACTCATCCTGGTGAGCTCACATTAAGAGCCTACTTGGGCGATAAGCTATTTTTGGCATTCGTATGTTCTGATCTGTATGTGAAGAACTAAGTTAGGTTGGATATGCTTTAATGAAGTTCTGGACATTGTTTTCAATGATTTGGACCTCTAAATTGATCTTAGACTTATACACTGTCTATAGTGGAAGGTTTGAGATCTATTAGGGTTCCTTGAGTAAAAAGAGCCTTAATCTCATTTATTTTGAGTTCCAGACTTTTCATTGGTTGATTGGGAGAAAAGGAATTTGGATTTCAAGGCCTTACATCAGGTCTGAAAGAGATTTCAAAGTAACAGTGGTTGTTCTAATGACTCGAACTTTCTTTGATTTCATTGGATTTTTGGATGAAAGGAATTTTTGATGTTGGGTCTGAATAAATTTTGCTCAATTAGGACCTATTAGGTCTGATAATCATGGTGGCACAGTTGCAGGGCAGCTGGAATACCAACTGCAGCACAACAGCAGCAGTAGCTGTTGTTTTCACAAATGTAAATAAAAATATGAAAATCATCAAAAATAAGAAAATACCTTATACATTGTGTATATACTTGTAAATATAATTTAAAACCTAAGCAATATGTATATATTATACAATATGTAAATAACATACATATATAACTTATATATGTATCCTATGTATTAAATTAAATATTTAGAATGATTTAATGTATATATAACTTTATTGCATAATTATATATTAATTTATATTAATTAAATGTATATTAACCTAAGTAATTATGCAAACCTATGTATATGTACATAATTATATCTCATTCTGTACATATATATCTAACTATGTATTATATATTGAATAATACTTGAAAATTGATTTAATTAAGTAATTATAGTAGGTAATTAAGTTATTAAGTTAATTAATTTATTTATTAACTTAAAATAAAATAAATTAGTAATTTAAGTTAGTACTAAAGTAAATTATCATGTATACTTATATAGTATTATGTTAAGTATTTCCAACCTATTTATACTATATTTATAACGTATTATAGTATTTATAAATTATTTATGTACATAACTATATAAAATGTGCATTTAAATGTAAATAAATTAAAATAAAATCTCCAAAATACATTAAAATTGTATAATAAATACTTTAATATGTAAATTAACTCTGTATAAAATCAATTTTGTAATTAAGTCACCAATTTGTACTTTAATTAGTGAATTAACCTTGAATTTAACATTTAGAAATCACTAACTTTAACTAATTTTTATATATAATTAACTAGGTTATAATTCTAAATTAATTGTACCATTATGTAGCCATATATAAGTGCTTTGTAACAATATAATTTATTTATAATTTAGACTAAATTATGGCCCTCAAATCGAGGGCCAAATCCTCATATTTTGCAAAATTCCAAACTCTACACTGCATCAATTAAACACGCAAGTTAACGCCACATCATTTATGGTGAAACATTTTACACCGTATAAGATGTTCAGCATTGGCGACCCCCTCGGTCATTACTGCTAGGTGCACAAATGAGCATACATACTAAGTCTAGGGGCACGTGCTTGCGGACATGCGTGGGTATGTACGTGAGTGAATGTAGGCGTGTGGGCTTGATGAGCCTATTGGGCCTGAAATGCATGAAAATATACCTAAATGAAACTAGGGATGGCCCATTAGTAGTGCCCTAGTCCTACCTTTCGAGATGTTGTGTATCCCATGTAAATGGGTTGGCCCACCCATTAAAAACCCAATTTTTAGGTTGAGGAACAATGTTTGTGTGAGAATGTCCTAAAATTTCTAAGTGTTTAGAATGATGGTGAAAAAAAGAGAGAAGAGAAATGATTAAGTGTGTACCTGTGGTGTGTGCTTGTGTGTGTGTGTATGCGTATATCTATATATGTATAATAATATACGTATATACATAATGTGAGTAATTATATGTAATTAAAGAATATAGACGTACAGTATAGACATATATAAGTAGAATAGATACTTGTTTTAGCCTTATATGTATATAAATAACCTTAGGCTTTAGTGACAAATATATCCATCTATGTATATCTGTAAATATGTTAGTATAGATAGTCATGTTTGCCTTATGTATGTAAATATTTTACTAAGGCTATAATGATGAATAATATGTTTCTGTATATAGAATATATGTTACTAAAGATATTAGTATGTTAATTTAACTTATTATAATACATATTAGTAACTATTTTTATACCTATATTAGGTATTACTTAGACTAGTTATATATAATTATCGTAGTGTAGTTTCTAAATGATTTTTGATGCCTGTTAGTTGTGCATATGTTTAAGGCATTGTAGGTAGAAATAATTGATTCTTTTGTATATGATTAACCAATTCTTTGGTTAAATGATTCATTGATTCATTTGGTAAATAAAATTAACATTTTTGGAATAAAAGAACATTTTTGGACTTAGAGAGTGATGCATATCAATAACTATCTCCCAGTGAATGACCTGAAAACTAACCAGTAAAAATTATAATTAAATAAAATGACGTGACATCTGTTTGTATTGTGACAATTATACTACAACAATGACAACCTAAACATTTTTATTGTAGACAGATAGTCGACGATCAGTTCACATATGATCCACTTGAATGGTATGGTATTTTCTTTAGAAGCATATATGCTACCATAGGAATGCTGAAGTAAGTGTAGCTTATGAAGTTACAACTTGAATGATGTGGATATGTAAGCCCTTAAGAAGGACTTGATGTAATTTCCTCTACTAAACTCCTATTGTTGTGATGACAACAAGAACAACGCTCTTGTTGAGAAATAATTTCTCAAAATAAAAGTGCATTTGCAGAGAGAAAAGTCCCCATCATAAAATCGATGCCACGTATGATAAAGTAGTTATCAATTGCAATGCTTAAGCCAATGGTTTGACACTTCTGTCAATCAAGACATTATGGTAAAGTTCTTGAGTGTTGAGTTGGCATCATGGGTGAAAGAGGCAATTTAGGGTTAGCTCTTAGGGCAAGTGGGAGTTTGTTTGAGATATGTGCCTAAAGAAAACCAACTTGAGTCAGATCACTAGATTGGTGATTTGGATTTGAGTATCAGATCATGTGGACACACAAATGTATAATCAAGATAATGCACTATGCCATGTTGGATATACCAATGACAAGTATCAAAGTATCCAAATGGTTTGGATTGAGGATTTTGATAAGTCATCAAGAACCATCATGATATCCAACTATTGTCTCTAGTTTGAGGTGAGTGGTAATCTTCTCTAGAGAATGTTGCCTGACCAATGCCCTTAATGCACATCCTTTGCATTGGAATAGAGATTTGGGTTCGTCACGCAAGTTTATCCAAGGAATTGACTTGATGAGATGTAGATGTGTGAATCCTTCTCTTATTACTATCACAAAGAAGGTATATCCTTTGACTTGAGATAGGTATGTGAAAACTCTATGTCTAAGTATGCACATTTGGTGGATCGATAGGGAATACAACTAGCATGGTGTTGAAACTGGAAGGCTGGTGTGCATATGAGGGCACATAAGACACATGATCTCTTGAAGGTATCACACAGATTTGCTGTTGTAGGTTTACACAATAAATCCAGAGACTCAAGCTCACTCCATGTATATTAGGAAGTACAAAATTCCATGCATGGTCATATGAGTCCTGATAAGACCCATACATGAAGAGGAGAAAGCAATTCTTTGAGAAAGGATCTGGTCTTTGTTGTCGTCCCAATAGTATAAAGAGAATGTGAAAAGTATGTAACCAATGATGGGATGGACAGTAAATCTAGGATTCAATCCTGAGGGTTACATATGCCTTTCAGTATGAAGGATTCACGAGTACTCAAAATACTTGAGGGAGACATAGCGCTATAATTCTTCTAATCCTAAGTGCCTGATTATTGGTGTGATAGAATCAATAATAATTTTGGCGTGTTCCTATTTGATTACAATAATTGAATCAATTTACAGAGTTAAATTGGATTCAATTTAGCAATTAATTGTACCTAAGATTCAAGGGTTGAATTATAATTGATTAATTTTTAGGTACTTGATTTAAACACCCCATAAAAGTTATGGGTTAACATGCAAAATCATGTAGGAATTAATCCCAACACTCTGTTGGAGATCCAAGGGTTCACACTAAATTAGGATTTGTTTGGAATCCCAACAAATATCTCCCATGCCAAAAAGGGAAATCCTAATTTGATTCCAATTAGAATCAATCAATTAGTTGATTGATTATGCCTTAGATTTCTTTGATTCCTAATCAAATCAATTTGTTAGTTTGATTAAGTGGCTTAATCACCAAGTAAGGGACCTTATATAAGGAGAAGAAGAGTGGTCGTCCAACCTCCTTGGTATTTCTTCTTATTCTTCAATTCTCCTTCTTGTCATGAGAAGGAAAGGAGATCCAATAAAAAGTAGGTCGACTAGGACTAACTCTAGCTCATGCCTCCTTCATAAGGGCGTCAACCAGTACTTTAGTCAGCTAACCAACTAGTACCATTTTGGGAGGGAGTTGCTCTTGAGGCCTCCTCTCCCTATTACTGCTCCCCTTGTGTAGCAAGTCAACCAATGCATTGAGTAGGTAGACTTGCTACTACTAGGTGAGAGGATTTGATCCTCCTGGCCCCTCTTTTGGTGATTTTTTAGGTGAGGGTCACCTCCCTACCCGTGAAGGAGTTCATGGGATGCAAAGAGTTCGAGAGGCATATGCTAGAGTCAACCATCATTGGTGCGAAGGGCTTCATTTGCCTGCTGAGATGAAGGGAGTCCCTGAGGTGGGACTTGTTTGTGGAGGCACAACAGGTGGGGTTTTGTGCTCGCAACCCATAGGTACACCTTTAACTCGTGGGGATCCTGGAATAGAGAGATGCTAGATCTCTCCATGTGGTTCTAGTTACATAGGCTTATTTCTCGATTTCTTTATTTGTGTTTTTATGGGCATCAACCCAAGTTTCAATTTGACAAAAGTTTTTGAAACTTATGTTTTCATACTTTCACAATGCCACGAGAAATGAGGATCAAATTGTTTGATTTCCAAGTCCTTAATTGTTGAGCGGAGTTCTCACAGGGACCCAGAATATCCCAACATTTATTTATGGCATTCATGACTCCCATTAGGTTTCTCAAGTAATTGATAACAATCATTCAATTATAGGGAGATTGCAGAAATCAAAATAATCAATTAAAGTTGATTCATGATTTATTAGAGACCATGAGTTTATATTAATAGAATCATGAGATCTGAATTTAATAGTGTTAGTTGCCACTATTAATATGCTTGAATACCATGGATCCTAATCATGAGCAATTAGGATCTATGGTATTCGAGCATATTAATAGTGTTAGTTTCCAACATTAGTTTGATTAATGCTCAATCACAAGCCACTGAGAGGAGGAGATTGCAATCATCATTAATTTATGTTCAACTATCCAAGCAACAACAAAAATAACCAATTGAGGACTCTAAACTCAACAAGAGGAACGAACACATGCGAAATGGTGTTACACACGAAGAAAGCCACGTAATGAAGCAAAATACAGAAAGGAGATTGACTACTCTACCTAATGTTGCCTGGGGGTCACAGTGACTCCAAAACATGAGAAGGAGACCTAGGAATACAGTCTCGGGCACCCTTATACTTTGCACACTTCTCGAGGTGGAGAACCTATGTCAGATAACCCAAGAACCGAGTCTCATACATGTTAGAAGACATTCTTGAATTTTAACATATGAAATAGTATTCAAAAAGGATTTTATGACTCATCAACTCATAGTGATCGTTGAGACAATTCCAACGATACCTTATTTGTGAAAAGCAGAGTTTGTTTAGGCCTTGAATTGATCAAAACAAACTAAGAATTTTGAATTGGATCGGTTCAAATGAACTAACGGGCAAAATTGCACCCCAAACATGTGTCAAGCCTAGATTGGTCCACCTTCTTTCATGCGGTAAGGATGGCACCACATGTCACGCACATGTACCTCCATCTTCGTCATGCATCACTCAATTTGCAAGTGTGCTATGCGCATTACATGCATGACCTACACTACACGCTACCCCCACGTGTACTACATGCATTTCCCATGCTATGCACTCCCCCAGCACTACGTGTTCCCTTGCACAACCACTTATGCTTCACCCCACATGCATGCACTTGCATGCCTACCTTCCCTTTTGCACGCAAGTGCCCTTTCTCTCTCCTCCATCTTCTTCTCTTCCTTTCCCCTTCATTCTTCTTCTCTCTTCCTTTCTTTGAAATGTGTGCAGTTTTAAGGAGAAAAATAATGATAAAAAACTCTAATTTAGGTCATAAATAGTATACTAACTGGATTGAGATTAGGAAACCCCAAGTTTTGACAAAAATACCACCCAGGTAGTTTAATCATGACTAGAACCCATTCATCTTATTTTTTGCATAACTTGATCACACACCTTAGATTCCTGCAAAGCACGAACCGTTGGAAATCTTGCAATGAGAGAAATTTAATGATACAAAATATGACCCTTTTTGTAAAGCTTGATAGAGGGTTAACTAAAAACATGCAAATTTTCACATTTTACGAGGTGTTTTGACTTGATTCAACCCTAGTAGGTGCCAATGGGTTCGAAATGATGCAATCATCTCGAAAATGACCCAAAATCTAAATTTTAGAGCATTACATCTACCTTGGTTGTCCCCTCTGAAGAAAAAGAAGAGGGCATACCCCCTCTTCCTCCTCTCTGGCCTTGCTTCTTGGCAATCAAGGCAATGCTTGCGTGAAGAAGGTCTTCCTCGTGTGACTCTGTTGCTCTTGCTCATTAATGAACTTGGAGGAGTTGCGCCTCATGTTGGGGACTTCAAGTAGGTGTGCGGATATACATTCACACACTTCCTCATTCCTGTAATAGCCAATAATGGAGTTATGATCTTTAACTCATGCGATTGGTAGGAAAAGGTTTGCGATGTTTTGATTCAATTTGATCAATTTTGGGATAATATTTTTGAGTTTTGAAAAGTTTTAAATGATCCCTTCTACTTTTGTGATGTGCCACTTTTTCATCGGCAACTTGGAATGAGATAACATGCACTTCAATCTCTCCATAATGGTGCAGTCAATTTTCTCTGAAACACCATTATGCTGTGGGGTACCTAAAATTATGAGCATGTAGTGAATACCTTGCTTTTGCAATATCTCTCAAACTCTCCCATGTATTCTCCACCCTTATCTGCCCTAATGCACCCTGTTTCCCACTCAACCATACCGTGAAACTCCTTGAAGACATCTACGACTTCATTTTTGCTCTTCAAACTATAGGCCCAAACTTTTTTGGAGTGGTCATTAATGAAGGTGACAAAGAATAAAGCACCACAGAAGGATTTGACTTCTAGAAGTCCACCATCAGTTCTTGTCTTCATAAGGCCACAAACATTAGAGTAAGCTCTTAGTAGAACAGCAAATTTTCTCTGTGGGGCTTCTCTCATGAAGGAAACTTTGTGTTGTTTACCAGCTAAATAATAAACACATGGATCTAAGTGTGTACCTTTCATGTTTGGAAGTAAGTTCACATTGGTAAGAACTCTTAGGATCTTCTCTTGTGCCATAGTCCATAGACAAATCTTAAGTAGTATTCAATTGCTCATTGTACACCTTGCTTGTTGCCTTGTATAGGGTACAACAATCTAACCTTTGGCCCAAATGAGTTATTACATAGTAATCATAGGCTTTAAAATGTCTGAATTAGGCTAAAACCTAGCTTGCATTGTAAATAGGGTATACATTTTATGCATTCACAATTTTTGTACATACATAGAATAGTTTCGTTGTTTTATGGGCATGTTATTGACGACAGTATTTCACGGATGCAGGTTCATAGTAGAAGAGTTGGAGTTCAGATGACACACATATGTGAGAAGACCCACAACAAAGTCATCATGAGCTTCCTGCAACTAGCAGAGAGGGAGACAGAGCCATTAATGTCCAAACACCTTTGACCCGCACATAAAACCACCAGAACATCAGCTTCATTGACCTACACCCTCACCCAACTAAGCAATCCTAAGCACCTACACCTTAAATGAGATAAGCCCTATCAATTGTGCAACAAATAACCGACATGTCACCGCACATGTGGTGCCACTTCACCACTCTCCTACATGTGGAGCCACCTCACATGACACATCACCATATGGACTAGAAGGTTCCCTACCCTACTTCAACAACTAAGGCTTAATTTGTACCCACATTAACTATGCTTAGGCTATTCCTTAGTTGCACCATACCCAACCTCAAACTCTATAAAAGGACCACATGTTGGCTGGCACCCCCTCTCTCGTTCTCTCATCTCCACTCTACTCTTCACCTCCACTCTCTACTCTCATCCTCTCATGGTGCCACTCCTTCTCTAGGTGGTTAATGACCAATAAGTGGCCCCACCAACCACCACCTAAGTGTGGTGCGAGTGGCCACCTTGGCCAAGTGCTCACCAACTTACCCACACAAAGCCAATGGCTATCATAGTCCCCTTGACGTGGGATTCTTCTCCACTCTCTTCTTTTTTCTTATTCTTGGTAGTGTAGTTGCTATTTCAATTCCATAATCTAGTTCTTTCTTTCAAGTTCTTATTTTCTTTCAAGTAATCTAGTTTCCTTTCCATTCTATTTGCTTAGTTCTATCATGTTCTTATTTTGCCCTTATAGTTCTTGTTTGTTCATCACACACACACTTACACCCACATGCACACTCACCCCATCCCACATACACTCATGCCACCACCATCATCCACACCTTCTTCATCCAACCCCATTCCCATGGCTCAACCATCCACCATCACTCCATCACCATTAGCACCATAAAACCACATTCCATTCACCATAAAACCCTACGGCCAACAGCTATCCTTCACCATCTCCAGCATTTGACCATCCTTCTCCACCTCCCAAACACCACCACACACTGCCAACATCTCTATCATAATCTCCACCACCTATTCCATCCACTCACCATCATTTAACCACCTTCTTATCCATGACAATACCCTCTTATCTCCTATCTACCTCATGGCCAGCCACTATATTCATCATCTCCTCCACCACCTAATCACCTCCACTTACAGCCCAACCACCCACCACCTTTCCAATCTCTTAGCCATGCATATCCACCATTAATTCACTTCCCATACACCTCCCATATCCACCTCTATCCATCATCAATCACCACCAAAACTCACAACTACCTTCTCCTTATTCACTACTTCGAGGCTGACCACCATTACCCATTCTATACCTCCACCACCTCTAAGGTCTCTCTATCCACTCCACTATCCACATTAGCTATGCTTCTATCCATTACTCAGCATCCCCATATCCACTAATCTCCATCTCCATTAGTCCATTGTCCATCCTATTAACCCTAACACCCTCATATCCATGATCCTATTGTCTTGATCCCAACCAACAACCACCTTAACCCATTGTCTTGAGCCTGACCAACCATTGTCTTAACCATCACCTAATCATTCCATTACAACCATTATCTTAAACCTGACAACCTTGTCCTAATCATTTCACTATCCTTGTCCTAATATGACCACTGCGTTCACTTAGATAACCTTGTCCTAAGCATTGACCCTTATCCCATTATAGCTCCCATTACCTTGCCTAAACCCGACCACATTGTCATAACCCAACCATTATCACCCTTGCTCTAATCATTCCACTACCCTTTTAACTACCATTCAATTGTCCTAATCTACACTCAACACACACACACACCCACTTGTTCGCATAAATTCCCACGCACTAAACATTAAGCCATGGCCGTACCTACCCCTTTCCATATTCCACACAACCTTGATTCATTCGAGATCCATTCCCAAGATATCATTATCACTACTCCCTATCACACTACCCACATATACACCACACTAACCACCATGCCATCATCACTACATTCCATGACTCGAACACCTCTATCATGACCACCATCACCATAGATCTTGAGGTGTTCCCAACCCTAATCCACTTCCAATCACCACTCCTACACATTCACCTAACTCATTTCCACTTCCATGGTTGATTTCATCATCATCATCATCACTCCTATCATCACCACAACCACAAGTTTCACCCTGACATCATTCCCTATTCTGCAACTCCATAGAGCCATGCACCATAGAACCCATCGCATCACCTACATCATCACTGTCATTCCTATCTTCACCTATAGTGGTTAGTCTAGTTTTTGTTTTTTGTTTGCCGAGCTATATAGCTTGGGAGACCAACAATTTAGTTGTAACAGCAATTTCCAATTTCAAATGTCTTTGCTTTTGAGTAGTATAACTTTGTAATTAGAATCAATAAAAGATTGAGTTTTTACTTAGCATTGTTCTTATATAATTTGCTTCCTTCCTTATGAAGAAATGACCAAAAAACATATAATGAAGAAAAACCCCAAAATAGAATAAACGTGTTAAAGCAAGGTTCAAGCAAAAGAGCCATTTATACGCCTTCTTGAGGAATTGACCAGGACTCACCTAAACTTCAACTTAAAAGCAATTCGTAGTTCTGTTATCATTACTTGATTTTGTGATTGGATGCGAACTCTGAACTACAATGATAACTTAACGATTTTAACTTTACATTTTCGATCACTTATTAATGGGCGAACCCCTTGCCAACTTCTACTTCACCTAATGTGTTTGATATCCTTCTCATCATCATCCAGCTTGTTAACTGACATAAGGTTCAATCTAAGATCTTCTATGTGCCTTACCTTCTTGAGTACTAAATGATAGCCTGTATTGGTCTCAAGATGGACATTGCCCATCCTTATAATCCTTGATGTTGCAAAGTAAGCCATCTTGACTTTGCTAAAGTCACATATCATATAATATGTCAAGAACTCCTTATGGGAAGTTGCATGCTATGATGCTCCATAATCAACCACTTAATCTATTTCTTGGCACACACAGAGGCATAACTTGAGATCTGATGTCGTCAAAATCACCATTTTACCTTCTAATATGACCACATCTTCCTTGCCATCTACTTTCTTTTTTTATGCCTTCTCTGTCTCCTTCTTGCACTCTTTAGCTTCTTACACTAGTTCTTATAATGTCCTTTCCTACTACTGTTGTAGCAATTCATGTTCTTGACAAGCTAAACTTACCCCTTTCTTTAATTTGGTTCTTATCTTTAAACTTGGATCTTCCTATTTCTTCAGCAATAAGCACACTAAATCCAAATACACCTGCACTCTTGTGTCTTAATTCTTCATTCAGCAAGCTGCTAGTCACCTTACTTATGGAGACTTTTCCTTCTGGTGCCAAATTGCTTACAAAAATTGCTGATGTCTCCCAACTGTCTCGTAAAGAATTGAGAAGAAGTTCTTGCAACTCATCATCAATTGTTATCTTCATAGAAGATAGTTGGTTGATAATATTCTTCATATTATTCAGGTGCTCAGGAATAGAACCATCCTGGTATTAGAATTCATGAGCTTTCATATCAAGAAAGCCTTGTTCCCTATGGCTTTTCTCTCATAAAGATCCTCCAACTTCTTCCATAGAGCTTGTGCCAGCTCCTCTATGGAAACATGATTATATACGCTATCATCTAACTATTGCAAGATAAAGCTGAGAACTCTCCAGTCGAGTGGCTTCCATTCATCTACACTCATCTTCTCCATCTTTACCTTGTTGCATTCTAGAGGTCCATGCAACTCCTTAAAGTATAACAGATCATCCATCTTGGTGTTCGATATAGTACAGTTGCTCTCACCGAGAGATGCTATTGTCATAGTTGATACCATAGAAGATTAATAGCACCAATCGATGCATTGATACCAATTGTTAGGGAAAGGGGTTGCATCGATGTGCTAGAATATATAAATAAATATTACAATGGATAATAATAATAATGGAATCAAATCAAGTAAATCATAAGCACACGACAACTTATGTGGAAAATTCCTTGAAGGGAGAAAGGGTAAAAAAACCATGGGAAACCATAGAGAATTCACTATATAAGATATATATAAGAGTATAATGCTTCTATACTGATAAGTCCACTTTCGTGGACCATTATTTGTCTTAAGTACTCGTTAATTAGTCATTCTTAGTTGATATTTGATTAGGAATTAAGTGGGAATTCAACATAGTCTGCGTATCAAGTTTTATAACATATGATATGTTATGATAATCATTTGGTGGATGTAGGCTAGCACGTGACACTTGAAGGCATGAGGCAGACAGCCAAAATCACTCTACGAGACATCTGAAGTTTAATTTAGATGTCTGAGAATCTCCATTGAGAACCACTACTATCGACACATTTTAAGATGTTCGAAACAACAATCAGATGTTTGATAAAGAGCAGCTGTCCCTTTTCTACCGTTCCAACCACTCACATTCTTTGTAGGTGGTTAGAGAAGCTTTCGGTGGAAGTAATAGACTGCAGGTGTTCTAATAAAAAGAAGAGCAGCTAGAGGATGAGAGATCATATCCTTCCCCTTGCAAGGATCTCCTCCTTCCTCCATCACTGTGGAACAAACGCACCCTATGAACCAAGCACGGACCGTGGCCCCAGCTTGCTCCAACATTGCTACTCATCTTCGACAAAGTGGTGCATAGTGACAGCATGCACCACACCCTTTCCAGCTCTTCCCTGACAGATGCACCACCAACATTAGCCGCTCCATCCACCATCACCACCTTCATCTTCTCCACCAAAAAAAAAAACTCCCCCACTGCAGAGCACTTCCCGCGGGCCGCCACACCCACCACGCACCACCGTTCCCTTGCGCACCCTTGCACGCATGCCTTCGCGCCACCATCCTCGTGCGCACGCAACGCCACCACAGCCACCATCACCCCTTAGCCAAAACCCACCCCCACCCCTACTTCTTCTTCCTCTTCTTCCATTCTACGCACCCGCTACAACTTCCAGAAAATGAACCCATCACCGGTGCCGCTCCCCTCCACGCAGCCGCCACTCCCAATGATGAAACTTCATTCCATCAACGCCATCGACCTTACCTCACCCTCAAGAGGCCATCCACACCTCTAGCAGCCCTTCCCACAACCTCCACTGTTCGCCGCACCTTCTCCTCACTGTCGACCTTTCCTCCTCCATCCGGCTACCGTCGGCCACCTCCGGTTGTGCCGCTACCACCGGCACAAAGGTCACAACCCTACGCACCGCCATTGAGCTCCAATTGGCCGACGCCCCCTCCTTTCCATGCGCAAGCAAGAGAGAGAGAGTAAATGCTCTATTTTGATTCGTATTAAAATTTACAACATATGCCATTGCAGGATACATTATTCGTTTATTTTCCTGATTTAATATATAGCAGCAAATTGCATGGACATCCCTCTGTTTGATTAAAATTATGCATAGTTGAGTTCTTCAAAACTATGACTTAATGGTTAAAATGAACAAACTCTTTGTTGTTTGAGATTCAGATTCACAGTGTTTATCAGTATCAAGATAATGATTCAAGTATTTACATGGTATTATATTCTGGTCATTTTGCATGTGAACACCTATATTCTTGATTAATTACATAAAATGATGACTTATGTTGTAAAAGAATAACACGAATTAGCATGCACACTCGTTGAGTTTCTCAAATAAACGAGACACCATTCACTAGTTTAATAGGCTAATTCCTCCCTGTGGAGACAACCTAAATATTTTCATGGTTAGATTTTCAATATTAAATGTTTTGAAAAGTGATTTTCTAATCGGTGGCTTCCACTCAACTCAGTAATTAAGTTAATTTTCCTTAATTAAGAATAGAAAAAGTCACTTAGGTTAAATCGAAATTGTGTTGGTTGTGTAGTATAGGGTCGAATTAACCTAACATTTTAAAAATTTTTACTGGTTGAGTCCAGGTCGTTCACTAGGAGGTATAATTTTTTCTAAATTCACCAATTTTCTTTATTTTCTTTTTAAGTTTAGGAGGTATATTAAAGTTAAATATAAGAACATGAATTTTGCCAAAATATTAATTAAAATGAAGTAATATGCAAAATTCCATATGAAGAACATATTTACTCAAAGTGATCTACTTTATTAATCAAGTAAACATGTTAGTTTTCCAATTTTATTTCAAAAGAAATTAAGGCAATAAGAGTTCTTTTATCAAAACATGCCTTATTACAACATTTAAGAACAAAGAGAAATTTAAAATAATGCAAGTAAAATAATTTCCTTTTAGTCTTCAGCCTCTCTCTTCTTTCTTTCTTTCTCTTCTTTTCCTTTATTTTTATTCTCTCTCGAGCTCTTTTCTTACCTAGTTTCTTATGTTCTATTCCTACTGTCTCCCTCTCTTCCTGCCTCTTATTCTCTTCCCCTTAGCTTTCTTCTTCTTTCTTAGTTCCCTTAGTAGTGCCTGTTCTCCATTCTTTCCTTAGCCTTCATCTCAACACTTAATCTTAGCCTTCAGCACTTAGCCATCAGCTTCTCTACTTCTTTTTTCTTTTCCTTTAATCCTTCAGTTGAAATGGGTTTTTTCCTTTTTAACCGAAAATTATTTTATTTGCGGTGAGGTCCTTTTGAGGATACACAGCACCCTGAGACCAGGGTGGGACCAGACCCTACTCGCTCCTCGCCTGATTTAGGTTACGTTTGATTTCGATTTATTTTTCGATTCATACATTCGAGCCAATCCGACTCAACCCACCTCCCAAGCCTCACCCTCCCAGGGCCACACACTTGCTCACGCCCACTCAAGCGCACACCCGCAGGCACACATGCCCGCACACACACACAGATATGCTCAAATAGATTCAGAATGCTCAGATGCTTAGTTCGGTAACCGATGAATCGAGCGCTGACGACTGGGAAGCCTATGTAACAAATTGCTTTTATTCCAAGGCGCCCGCTCAGAAACTGCCGATGTGTGACTATCTTAACCCCTTCTAGACCCAACTTCAACCGATCATAAATCCCTACTCAGAGCTCAAAATCAAGTGATTTAAAGTTTACTGGAAAGCTCTAAGGTTAATCTATAGGATTGCAGGGTCAATCTAAGGTTTAGAAGATGTTCTCCTCTTCAATTTGAAGAGTAAAATAAAGGGGTTCCTACGGGTTATTTATTGCTTGGAAATGGAAATTAATGTCAGAGTCCTCAGATGGACTTTTCTCTCTCATTTAAAGGTCTGAATAGGTTCTACAGGTTATTTCGCATCTGCTGGAGTGAGTCTTAAGCTCACAAGACCTTTAGGAACAGCAGAGAATCTTAAAACTTCTCTGAAAGCTTTAGAGTTCAGATTTTCAGACTTAAAATAGATAGATAGACATAGAGAAACATTACTGATCGATTTAAACAAGTTCTAAGGGTTATAACAGATTGATCTGGGCAGGATTCAAAATTAAAACTCAACAAAATGATACTGCTGTTAATTTGGGTTCAAAAATAACCTAAATTGACATAATTCAAATTTTTACTAAACATCAAGTCTGAGCTCACTTAATTCATTCTAATATAATTCATCAAGATCCTAGAAACAATTTAATCTCATCAATTCTTCAGATTGAGCTCAGAACTCCATAATCAAACTCAGTTTGACTGTGAAGGCACAAAAATTTGACTTTCTATTCAAAACCTCTCCACAGGTAATTAAAACCTAAAATCAAGTTCTTTCAACACCAGGAATTTGCTCAGCCTCTCAGATAGATGTTCTAACTAATATTTCTAGAGTTACAAGCTTGCCGCCTGAGCTCCAAAAAGTGCTTGTTCATTAGAGGATTCTAAGAGTTGTGACAATGATTGAAAGACAGAAATGAATCTAGGGATCAACAATGATGCTTCCAGACTTCTTAAACAGGACTAAAACCTATCTGTCACTCATCTCCAACTCCACCGAAGTTGGAGAAGATGAAGATCTATCTGCAGCACCAGTGGCTAAATCCTTAATTAAACATCTACAAATTAATCAATGATAGTTAAATCATTGATCTAGAGCTTTTTACTAAATTCTATAGGCTGAAGCACAGATTTGGCTCGTCGGAGCTCCGGTGGGTCCAAAAAATTTGTAAACTTTGTACAGATTGTTTAAACTTGCCATTTTTAATCTAAAAAAGGATCCTGAGGTTGCAAGGAACCTCAGAGTCACATTTAATTCCTTATTATCTCTTTATATGTAAGATTTGACAGTGAATTTATTTTGAATGAAAATTGAATTGGCTGAGGCATGGAACTTGATCTCTCACTTAATTGAGTGGTTGAGACAAGTCAACAGATGTCTGTGATAATAAATATATATTTAATTAATGATTTGAACTACTCCTAAGTCGTCACTGACAACGAGCTCAGGAGCTTAATTAAAATTGGGCGTTTAGTTTATAGATGATAATTCTATGTATTATAGTGTCAATTAGGGTTCTAAATTGGTGAATAGATGATGAAAGACCCTATGAAGGTGAAATTAACTCGACTACTGTCCCCATGGACAGTGACAGTAGCCGGTGGAGGTGGAAGTTGTTTTAGGCGAATCAGTGATTAATTAAGAAATTAAGTGGATTAGAAATGGCCATGGAAGATAAAGAAAGGTGGACAACGATTTCAAAAGATGAAATTATGTCTCTGGCGAGCTCAAGGAGTTCGCTGGAGTCGGAGAAGATGAACACTAAAATTCAAAAATTACTCTAATCTAACTACCTAAACTAACTAACTAAGCTGACCTACTCCTACTCCTAATCAACTGTTACCTGGACGAAGGGATCAATAGGGTTCCTCCGAAGTCTCATGGTGGACAACGAAATCAGAGGGTGAAAGAAAGATCTCCGGCAGGCGAATTTGAGGTGGAGCAAAGGATTCCTTGTGTCGGGACCTGTGTCAGAGATGTGGCTGACCACGACGGATCTCCTCGACTAATCAAGATGGATGGAGGAAGCTGGAAAGTGTGATGGAAAGTCATCGAAGTTTTGGACGAATAGCCTATCGAAATCGGCTACAGTGTTAGAAGAGGGAAGGGAGCCAACTTGAATTAAATCGGAGGGGTGAGGGGGTATTTATAGTAGTTGGCGATGAAGAAAGTGGTGGGGTTTGGTTGAAGAAGGAGCTTGAGGAGCTTAACCTCCGATGTCGTCTCCGACGACGGTGAGGTTATCTCCCAATGGAAATTAGGATTTTCGATTAATCCAGACTGGTGGATGAAGAGGAGGTGGTGAGCACAAGCTGCAAGAGCTTGGACAAAGAAGAATGATGTCGGTAGGGCAGTGATCATGCGGTGGCGTGACTCTTCGTCGCCAGCCGTTCATTCAGCTGAAGAACAAGAAGGAAAGGGACTTAAATGTAATAAAACTTAAGGACCTGTGTGAGAAATAAGGACCCAAATGCAATGAGTTTTAAGGACCAAAATGTAAATTCAGGTTTTGAAGGTTTATTTTAGCTTAGATCTTTTTCAACTTTTTATATATGTTAGTAAATATGGTAAATATTATGTTTTCACCTTGAATTTACATTTTTGACCTTTTTAGGTTAATTTATTAGATTAAGTAAAATTACCTAAGTTATTATATACTTTGGTTTACATTAAGTTTAAGTTACTTATCTTATTAATTATGGGAATGATTAATAGGATTTGGAGTCCAATTGTTATCTAGATTATTAATAATGTTAATTGAATGATAAAATTCCATTTTAAACTTATTTTAAGGTCCTTTACTAAATATCCCTTATTCTATAATTAACCCTTATATGTTCATAACCTTAGCTAATTAACTAGGAAGACTAGTTAATTAGGGGTAATTAGAGATCATGATGAGTGTCTCATCATACCCCTAAGCCAAAGTTTTGTTTGTCCCTAGCAAAATTAACTAAGACTATGATGATTTAAAGCACCTGGGTTTAAATTATAATAAATAGTAACTATGTAGAGGAAAGCTTAGGTTAGAAATTTTTAAGTTTAATATATATGACTAATGTATAGAGCATTTGTGAAAATTTTCTTACTTAGACTTATACTTATAACATTTTCAAAACACACTTAAAATAATTTGTAAACAAGAATTTTATTTAGAAGTAAAATTCTTCAAAAATCTCTTTAATCTTTGTAACTATTCTTAACTCAAATTAGAATACAAAGTGTTTTAAGGAAACAAAACTTAAGAATTGAGAATTAAATTTCAACTCAAAAACTCAAATAGATTTAAGTCAATCCTTTGTTATGATATTTGACTTTTATCAATATAAGTTTAAGAAAATTAACTAGATACTCATTATTAATCAAACTTAGTGTAGTAAAACTTTAATTTACTAGCCTACAACACTAAAGAATAACTTCTAGACCTAGGATTCTGTTAATTCTTCTCCTTTGGGTTTCAACTTAAAATCTTCAAAACCCAATTTCTTAGGCTTCACTACCCAATACCAAGGTTCAGTAGCTATGATTTTAAAACATCTATGCTTAGTGAAGAGAATTGTCCTAAAGGCATCCAAAGTTGCAAAAATCCAGATCTTAAGACATCATTTTCCAATCCCAATTATTCCAATTCAAGCCTTTGGCTTGGCCTTACTCAGGTTTGGTTGCTTTCTCCTCACCACTTTTCTATCCCGAGGTCAACACTTTTTGTGTATATCTCCCCAGTGGACCACTGGGTCCCTTATTCCTAATATTTTTATCTCCATATTTTTTTCTCTTTTTTCGATAGGTTAGAACACCTATTTGTAGCGAGGTGTTCTTTTTATTTGATGGAAGGAAGGGTAGCATCCATTTGTAATCAGATGCTTTATTTATTAATGGAAAAATTGCATAAGTACCCTTTTGTAATAAGGCACATAACTGCAGGGTGTTTTATTTATTATTTTTTCTTTTCTTTTCCCCCTTCTCATTTCTCTTACTAACTTTATTCTCCAAATCCTTTTTCTAGGTGAGTGGCACATCCTTCACCCTTTCAAGAACTGCCCCATAGAAATTCTTGGACTAAAGAAGATTCAGAACTAATCTCCTAACCTCTATGTTTTCGCGGTCTCAGATGCCAATAAGACAATTCTATGTGTGTGAATTTAAATGTTTAGGTTACTTAGCTCTCAAACCAGAGCTTGGACAACAAAGCCCTTCACTCTCAGGTTCTTCAAATTCTTAGTTTCCTCTTATAGGATCCGTTAAGACAAAATTTACCAAGTCTAATTATTTATCTTTAGCTTGTAAGTTTTGTAAACTAAAATTCTACCAACTCTCTATTTAATTAACTCTGAATATCTGGCCTTTTACTTAACTTTATGATAAAATCAAATTTTCAAAAAGTAAAAGGATTACTTAATCTAATTGATTAAAAAGTTATAATTTAATTCCAAAACTTAAGTTTAAATCTTAACACACTTAGTTTCTTAATTCAAGATAAGAATAGAAAAATAAATCTTTAAAAGATTTAAAAGATTCCTAATTCAAATAAATCTTATTTTAAAAATTTTAAACACAAAAGTGTGTTTTTACAAAATGTTTAAGTAAAATTTAATTAAAAATTGAATGCTCTTAAATATTCTATATATATTCTATATACATTTTAATTTCTGACCTAAAAGAAAATTAAGCTCTTAATTATAATATATATATACTTCTTTTCTTCTTTAAAAAAAATGAATCTACCCCTCTTATTATTTTTATGAATTTTCTTTTTCAAATTTTTTTGTATTTATATATTTTTATTTTTATGTATATAAGATTTTTCCAATTTTTATGAATTTTTTTCAAAAATTTTTCAAATTTTTATGAAATTTTTGATTTTTTAAAAATTTCGTGGATTCTTAATTTTTATGTGTTTTTATCTTTTAACCCACACTTAAAGTGAAGTTGAGGATGCCTTTAATGATAAATGTTGGATAATAGCAATGCAAGAAGAGTCGAATTAATTCGAAAGACATGACGTTTGATAGCTTGTTCCCAAACCTGAATTTCAATTAGTTATTGGAACTAAATGGTTGTTTCACAACAAGATTAATGAATTAGGATAGGTTAGGAATAAAATCAAACTTGTTTCCCATTGGCACAATCAAGGAGTTGACTTTGATAAGAGATATGCACCCATGGCTTGATTAGAATCCATTTGGATGTGATGGAAAAACCATCACAGGCCCTAACTGGCCACTTTTAGTCAAGTTTAAAAGATAAATGCTCCTACATAGCCATCTGAGGGTTATAACTCCACTTCAGGCTATTTTGAGAAGAGAATAGGAAACTAGGGTTAATTATGTAATTTTAACAGCATATCATGAACATAGAATAACCAAGGGGTTTGATAGGGATGAAATGAATGCCTAAAGAGCATTAAAGATCAATAAGTGACTCCATGCAGATAAAAATGGGGTTTCACGTATTTCGAGAACCAGTATAGCACCAAAAACCCTAATTTCAGACTCGCTTAAATTACAGGGGTTATATTCTAGATAAAATTCATCTAAATATCCTAAAATTCATATAAAAATATTTTGTGAGGTTTGGTAACCTTGATTTGACCTTTGGAACCTATTTTAACCTTAAATAGAGTCATAAACAAAATTCCACCCTAATTTGGGTTTCTACGCAAATTTCCTAGTCAAACTTGGTCAAAAATAAAATTTGACTTCACCATCCAATTCCTTGGGTCCAAATTAGGTATTTACCAAAATTTGGCCCCAATCAGAGTTCATCTTGACCTAGTTTGCACTTTAGTCCGTTTAAACTCTATTTTTCACACTTAAGCCTCTAGCTTTCGAAATCTTTGCATTTAGCCCCCTAACTTCTCATCATTTTCTTCAAAAAGTCCCTACCACCATTAATAGTGTGAATCCATCAGCACTGACCTTCTCAATCAATTCCTTCCAAAATTGGAAGCAATGAACTTGAGAGAATCCCCAATCACCTAAACCTTGTCTTGGACCCCAATTCTTGTTGAGGAGCTCGTGCAAACACCTCAAGTTCAGGGATCTCTTTCCCTGGAAAGCCAAGCTCTTCAAGCTTATTTCCAAGCATGGAAGCTTGCCTGAGGTCCTTAAAAGGACCTCCATTGCATTGCCTAGCTCCTTAACGAGATTTAGGCCCAGAAATCCTCCTCCTCTACCTCCAACTTGCTCGAAGACTCGCTCCGATGAACTTCTCCCTCTAGTCTCCTTGCCTACTGCCACATAATATAGGCAGCAGGTCTACCTTCCTCAACTTCGTCTGCGTCTCACCATACCCGTGAGAAGCCCCTTCCCCCTTCAGGCATTACCGCTCTTCCTCTTGGAGCACTCCTTTGTCTCTAGTGCTAGCCAATCATAGCCGATGCCATCTCCACATCTCCTTTATCCGCAACCACTCTAGTTTGACTCCTCACCTTCCCCTTACCAAACTCACACACTCAAGCTCCACATTTGCACACTCTCATGACCCTGCCACCATCGTCATCCACGTCTCCGGCACACCTCCGGTGACCTTGCGCAACTGCCACACCGCACCAAATCGCTCACCATCGGTTCCAAAACCTCTACCATATCCTCACGACCAAAACTCTTCAAGTAATTGAGGGGATTGGACTCTCAAACTCTCCACCCGACACCACCCTCACTGCACCACCTTCTCGAGGTTGCTAAACCTCCACACACATCTGCACGCAATGCCATGACCACCATCATGTTTGCCACACTCAGGTGAACCTCTTGAGCATTTCTGATGTGGCCGAGAGGCCATATTCTTCTTTTCAAGTATACGTCGAACACCGTCGTTGCTACCACCTTCTCTGGCTCCTTCTACAGTTCTCCGACCAAGTTCACTCTCGCTGCTACCTCCAGGCATTGCAGAATTCTCCCATGAGCAGATCCAGGTCCTCAATTACAGCTGTAGGCGTCAGCTTCAACTCCAATCAGAAGCAACATCTGTCTATAGTTCACACGACAAATAGCCAATCCTTTAGTCCCACATCAGGGACTTTGAAGCATCGTGTAGCAAATAAAAGTAATTTGTGTTTGTTGTTGTTCGCATCAATACACAGGGTGAGGTCCCACTCACCGTACGTGCACTCCTCACCTACTACACCTCACAAGCGGGTCTGGTCCCCTACTATGATCTGATAACCTGAACTGAACTCGATTATGCCCAGGTCTGAAAAAAGCTGGGAGGAGAAATTTGTGAGAGAGAGGGGGTGGGTTTTGCTCTACTGAGACCTTGGAGCCTGCTCTCTTTCGATACTTAGAAAAAAATGTGAAGAGGCCCTTGAGCCTCGATTGCTGCTGCTGTGTTCGTGAAGGGGTGAGGACCTTGTGCCTCTTCTGTTAAGGCATCTAGATGCCTTGCCCATCGTCTGAGGCCTTCTGCTAGTTACTGTGGATACTTAACTAACGTGGAAAACTTGATTGTGGTTACTGTGCATTTATTTGAATATTTGTGAGCTTAGCTTTGAGGGGTTAAGTTGGTCATTCAAATTACCATTTTAACCCAATCTTTTTGTACTATCATTTTGATTCTTATTGAGATATCATTTTGAATATCAATGATTTCAGTTGCTTATATTTCTTGTGATTCATGAATTAAATTTCATCTTTGCCCCTGTGAATGATCTCGGACTCTATTTTCTGAATGAGTTTATAAATTTAAATGATTTGAGCGATTTTGTCCTATACTACGATGCAATTCCTAAATAGTGACAATTTCGCCCGAACAGGATGCTTCTTGCCTTTACTTCCATATGGGGTACAAGTTATTGCAAATGGACATCAAAAGTGCATTCTTGAATGGATTTATTAACGAAGTCTATGTGCAACAACCTCCTGGTTTTGAAAACCTAAACTTTCATGATCATGTTTTTAAACTTAAGAAAGCTTTATATGGACTCAAACAAGTTGCTAGGGCTTGGTATTAGTGCCTTAGAGACTATCTTTTAAGCAAGAACTTTCAAATAGGAAGAATTGACCCATCTCTATTCATAAAAGAAACCAAAATGATCTTCTTTTAATGAGAATCTACGTTGATGACATCATCTTCAATGCTACTAATGATTTGTTATGCTAAGAGTTCGCAAAGCTAATGTAGGAATAGTTTGAGATGAGTATGATGGGGGAATTGTCATTCTTCCTTCGTCTACAAATTGATCAACTAGAGCATGATATATTCATCTATCAACAAAAGTACACAAAGTAAATTCTAAATAATTTCTCAATGGAGAATACTAAAGGAAAAGATACCCTCTTGGCAACAGCAACACAATTAAAGATGGATTGCATGGGTAAGCTTGTTGACAAAAAATTATATCGTAGCATGGTTGGATATTTATTATACTTACTAATGAGCACATATTTATCTATCTAAATAATGCCTAACTAATGCTAGTTTCATGGTAGTATAATTGCATTTAGATAGCTCATATTCTGCATGACTGCATTTAGGTAAAATTGCATGCATTGTGGGTTATTTTTATGTTAATGAGCCTATTTTTGGATTAATATGGTAATTTATGATTTTCATGCAGGTTGAGTCAAAATTGTAGAGAGAAATGGAAATTAAGAGCAAGTTGAAGTAGGAAATGGGTCATAAATGGACAAAAAGGGTTAGAAATGGCAACATAACTCGTAGAAGCCCTGAGCAGAATGAAAACCCCAAATCCTAATCCTTAATCCTAAACTCTAACTTGCTGTATTGAGCTCCCTAAACCCTATCTTTGACCCTAGACCTCATCCCAAACCTATTGCTAAAAATTCAGCTCACACTCCTAGTGACACTACCTTAATCCTATTCCTAATCCAATCTTCTACAAGCCTCTACCTTATTCACTTGCCACGTAATATTTCATACACCCAAAAATGCAACAAATATTCTTTGTAATCATCTAATGAAATGTGGCAATCAATCAATTTAATTAAGCTTCAATCACATCCCATGATTTTAGCCAATCAAGATCCTAATCCCAAAATTTGTGACAACTTGACACATCTTTAGTATTTTGACCATAAATTTTTTATTTTACATCCAAATTTAGTAATTCAAGTTGCATTTGAAATAGGATTTCAAGGGCTACAACACTTATTTTATATGTAATTTGAAATTTGAAACATATAAAGGCCTAAAATTGAAGACAATTTAGGGAAACCTTAAAAGGTTGTTGCAACACCCTTTATGAATACCCCCTTCCTCAACTTCCACCACCAAATTCCTTCTGCCATGCATGGCCATCCACTACCCTCTTCGTAAACCCTTGGACATCCACCCTCATCTCTACTACCTTCTCTATCCTCCACGCCAACAAGAAACGGAACATCTACTTGCAAGGAGGAGCAACTTCACAGAGGACTTGTGAGAAGTTTTGTAGGATGTGAAGCACCACAATGAGATGGTAGCATGATTTTACATTATAAATTAGCGATGTCATTGCATGAAAAATCATGATCAAATTTGAAATCCTATCTCTCTACTAAATGAAGAACAAAGGATAGCAAGAGTAGGGTCGATCTAATAGGGAGGCAACATCATTATAATCATGCTATTTAAAATGAAAATTGAACATGCTAAGGGGTGGTTTAGGCAAGGTTTGGCTTGGCTAGATTGTGAATCTAAAATCTAAATGGATGTAGGTCTAACAAGCTTAATGAAGTTATTTATGCATGGGCATGGTAGGGTCTAATGAACTATTTTAGGGCCTAAATAGGATTAGAATTCAGATTTGAAATTGAGGATTGGGTCCTAAATGAGGTACCTAATTGGGTATCTACTAAGGGTGAACCTACGTGTAACAATCTAATGGAAGATCTGAATGTGAGTTTTAGGAGGGTGTTTATGGTCCTAATGGGTGGCCTAATGGGTAGGTTAGCTAAAGGATTTGGTTAGCTAGATAGGCGACTAAGTAGTGGTGGTGGTAAGGGGTGTTGAGGCCATGAATTAGGTGATGGAAGGGTGATCTAATGAGATGATTGGCATGTAAGGATAGAAGAAAAGAAACATTCACATCAACAAATCACGAAATCATCATCATGCAAACATATTAGCATCAATCTTCATTCTAAATGGCCCAAAACCACAATATAATCAAAAGAAAAAAAAAGAGTTCCAACAAAAATGTCTATCTAATAAAGCATTAAAGCAAAAGAGAGAAAGAGAAGGGAAGGGAAAAGAAATTCTTAGAATCAGAGGAGTATCCACTCCTGCCCAGGAGTGCTTGGGTAGCCACGGTTGTATTTGGAGATGGAGAAGAACCTTGGCCATCCACCTTGAAAAAGGAGGTTGAAGGTCACGCCAATGGAGGTCTTCATGCCTTGGAAGTTATTCACAGGCTGCTTGCTTCATGTTGAAGGAGGAAGGCACTTTGCGGATGAGGAGGAGGTCATGGAGGAAGAAGTAGAGAGGCAAGGGGCTATGCATTGGGTGGCTTTTGGGTGTATGTGTTCATGAGAAAGAGTAGAAGAAAGGGGTCATGAGAAGTGGGAGGTAGGTGTTTGTGAGTTCGGTGGCTTTTCTGTGTGCATGCGTGAGTCATTATGGGAGGGGGGTGGGTGTAATGATGGTGAGATGCACAATTTGTGCATCTAATTAAATGGGTGATAAAAAAGCTTATTAAGGCAAGGTGTGGTAGGCCTTAGGTTCACCCTAAGAGTAGGTTCATGAGGGAACAACCTAAGGGTAGATGGGGGTTTAGGATAAGGGTGAACCCAATTGACATTAGGTGGGTCTAATTGGGCATGGGTGCACCTAATTGAGAACCACTTAATCTCAATTAAAAGCCACTTAGCCTAATTGAAATTTGAATGTTAAATTGAAGGTGTAAGAGGCTAATTGGTTAAGGCCTTAGTACTAGGAACTTAACTAAATGGTGAGGGGATGCAGGTTGAACCTAATTATGGCTAGGTGCACCCAACTGGCTTAGTAGGAGTCCAATCAAGGGTTACTTAGCTTAATTGAGATCCAAAAGTGGAATTAAAGGTGGGAACAGACAATTGTCCTAGGAATTTGGTAATGAGGACTAGGTAAAGAGTATTTGGTTCTGGCTCAGAGGTTCAGGCTTAGGTTGGCTTGGGTTTTAGGTTCATAAATGGGGAAATTGGATTCTTTTCCTCCTCTCCTCTTCTTTTCTTTGCATTTCAATTCCTCCTCTTTCTTTCTTTTTTTTGCCAAGATTTCATTTGGTCCTCATTGCAACATTTAGATTCTTCCTGCATCCACCTTTTCCATTCTAGTCCTCCATTTATTACTTGTGGACCTACATGCACAAGATAAAGGTATTATATCAAAATTGGGTCCACAAAAGCATTATTATGCGCAAAACTATATAATGAGATGCAAATGCATGAAATGCATAATATGAATGCAATATATATACAATGTTAACTAGGTTCCTACCCCAATTTAGGCATTTTAGGACCCATGATTGCTCTGTAATTATTACCCCATGCCTAAGTTTTGCTAATCCCTAGCAAATGAAGATGTAAAAGTCGTAACTCACTTTCGTAGGTATAGCGACTGTATTTACCCCATGTATCAAGGCTTTGAACACTTGAGTTCCCCAGTGGAAAAGTTAGTCTCTTGAGGGTTTCCAGTCGACACACCCACAAAGTCGAAAAGTTGAGCTTAAATATTTGTATTAATTCTAAAGAAAGGGAAAAATACAATTTGACAAATTCAACTCTTAGACTCAACAGCTCTAAGGTGTCACCCTAAATATGAGCCTCCCCATCTCTTTTAGTTTTCAACCAACCTTAATTGTGAACCTCAAGAATTGGTTCTATGGTTCTATTATCCACCCAGAGTTTTGTTAGATACTAATAGTCTAATGCATTTGTGTTAGTGGAAGTGACTTAGGCAACTAGACAATGGAAGGGAAATCTTGATTATCTCAGAATCTTAGGCTATCCTGATTTTTCCCGATCTAAAGTCGGGCTTTGCCTTACTCTAGCTTGGTAGCTTTCTCCTTGCCTTTTTCATGTACACTCTCTCACTCAGCCCTGAGGTCAACACCAAGCATTGGAAAGAATTTATATGACTTCATTGATTTTGACTTTTTTTTTCTTTTCTTTTCCTTTTGTACTTGATTGCCAATGTATATTCCTCAGGCGTGCCGTCTAAGGTACGTTTCACACACCTCACACTTTTTTTCTTTTCTTCCTTTTTCTTTTTCATTTTCTCACTCTTCCAAGAGTCAACACAAGGATGAATCCAGCGTATATCTCCCTGGGTGCACCTGCTATAGTATGTCACCCTTCCCTAACTACATTATTCCTTACTTTTACTCTTTTTTTATCTCCATTTTTATCACTCATTTTTTATTCTAGGCAAGTGGCATATCCTTAAGCTGCTTCATGAATGCCCCCCCAAGTCAGACATTTGGATAAACCAGGATAGATCTAAGTCTCTTAAGATAACCAACCTTTCCAAGTCATTGCTTGGAAACTAAATCAAGTGAAAGTGCAAGTAATGCAGAGATTTCTTAGTGACTACCAATCCAACAGACTGAAAAAAATCCACATACTTCTTTCCTCGATCCTTAACATTGGCTAGTAGGTTACCTCTAGATCCCAAGAACAAGCTTGCATTTAAAGGAATACCATAGCTGATTAAGCTGACCACAACCTAAAGAATCTATGATTCAAATCCTCGAAGTGTACTTCCTAAGGCTAAAGTCTCAATTGAACTTAAGCTCAACTTTCAAAAAAAGAAATCTTTCTATTTTTTATGAACAAAATTAAGAAATCTAGATACTGGCAAAATTGTAGTCAGAATATACACTACTTAGCCCCCCATGCCTATTTTCTTTCATGTCCTTAAGCATGAAATAAATAGAAGAAAAGAGTAGAGATCACTTGGAATAATTCTGAATTGTCATGTAAGTGTGACCAGTACCTAGAGTAAACAATTAAAATAACTATTTACACGAGTTGTTGTTGAGGTCCCCCCCAATGAGCGTTGGGTTTCATGCCTCCAGCAACCCAAAACTATGGTTTGAGAAGGGCAACTTTATCCAAAATGGCCTTAGGTGCAATAACTTCAATGAATGGTTTGAGCCTTTTCCCATTTACAGTAAATGTCTACCCCATTTTTAGATTAGATATTTCAACTGCCACATTTTTGAATGGCCTCTTTATAATATAAGGTCCATTCTAGCGAGAATGGAGCTTTCCTGGAAAAAGCCTTAGTTGGGCATCAAATAGTCCAATCTTCTAATTGGGCTCAAAATATTTCCTAGAGATGTGCTTGTCATGGAATCCTTGGTTTTGGCTTTGTAAATTCTTGTACTCTCATAGGCTTCATTGCATATTTCTTCAAGCTCACTCAGTTGGAGCTTTCTGTGTTCCTTGGCTTTATCAAGGTTAAGGTTGCACTGTTTTACAACCCAATAAGCTTTGTGCTCAAGTTCAATCGGGTGGTGACATGGTTTTCCAAGATTAGCCTAAATGGTGACATGCCTATAGGACTCTTGTATGCAGTGCAGTAGGCCCAATGTGCGTCATCTAATCTGTTGGCCCAATCTTTTCTGCTAGGTCACACCATCTTCTGGAGAATGTTCATAATCCTCCTATTGGAAATTTCCCTTTTCCCATTTGTTTGGGGATGATATGGGGTAGCAATTCCATGAGTTACCCCATATTTCTTCAGTAAAGCATGAAAGTGGGCATTACTAAAATAAGAACCCCCATCACTTATAATAGCTCGAGGCATCCCAAACTTGGCAAAGGTATTCTTTTTGACAAACTTGATCACTGTGTTATGGTCATTGGTTCTAGATGAGTTTTCCTCAATCCATTTGAATACATAATCTACTGCTACCAAAATGTATTCAAAACCTTGTGATGGCAAGAAAAGTCCCATGAAATTAATGCTCTAAACATTGAATGTATCAACAATCAATATTAGGTTAAGAGGCATCATGTCCTTTCTAATCGTGTTGCCTAGAGATTGGCAATGAGCACAATCTTTGCAAAAGGTGTTTGCATCTTTGAATAGAGTTGGCCAATAGAGACCACTTTGTAACACCTTTTTGATAGTCTTCTTCTTAGAAAAGTGGCCTTGACAAGTCGAGCTATGACAAAAAGTTTAAACACTTGAGGTCCTTTCCTCAGGCACACAACGCCTGATGATCTGATCTGCACATACACGATACAACAAGGGATCCCCCCAATAGTAGTACTTGACCTCAGAGAAAAACATGTCTCTTTTTTGCTTTGACCAATCTAAAGGAATTCTACCAATGGCCAAGTAGTTAACGATATCCGCATACCATGCAGTCCCTTTTGTGAAAAAAGATAGGAGATACTCATTAGGAAAGGCACCTAGAATAGGAGGGCTGTTATTCTGATCATTGAACAAAATTTTTGATAGGTGGTTAGCAACAACATTTTATGCTCCTACTTTGCCTTTATCTCCATGTCAAACTCTTGGAGCAAAAGTATCCACCTAATCAATATAGGTTTTGCATCCCTCTTAGCAAGAAGGTGCCTAAGGGCAGAACGATCTGAATAAACTACCACATGTGATCCCAAAAGGTGAGGTCTAAACTTTTCTAATGCAAACACTACAACCAGCATCTCCTTCTCGGTTGTGGTATAATTCCTCTGAGTTTCATCCATTGTCTTACTGGCGTAGTAGATCACATATGGCTTGTTGTCCCTTCTTTGCCCAAGGACAACTCCAACTACGTAATCAGATGCATCACACGTTATTTCAAAGGGTAGGGACCAATCAGGGGTCTAGAGAATAAGTGCTTGAGTTATAGAGTCCCTAAGAGTTTGGTAGGATGTGATGCAGTGATGAGAACCTCATCATGAGCCATAACTAGCTCATTTTGACCCAATACAAAGGATAAAAGCTCCTACATAACTCAAGGAAAGGCTTAACTCAGAGAATTCTGAGTTTAAGGAGAAAACAAGTCATAAGGGGTAAAAATGCAATTTTTCCAGTATAATATGCATACAGGGTAATTCAGGGTCCAAACATAGGTCAAAGCAACTTAATAAGAATAAAAGTGGGATGAGATGATCTAGCAAGGGCTACAGCAATTCCAAGGAACTAAATGATAATCTGTAACCCTAAAACAACCCACTTCAATTCACGAGGTTCGAGGCAAAGTAAAAATAGAATAAACCCTCTAAAATTCATAGAAAAATAATCTCTAGGGTTTAGAACCTTCAATTTGGCCTTCAGAACCCATTTTGACCTACATTGAGAACCATGCCCAATTAATAACTTAATCTGGGTTTTCGCATAAATTGATCGGTCAAACAAGGTTTAATATAGAAATAAAATTCACCATCAGATTCCTTAGGTCCTAATTAATCATGTATAAAAACTTGAGCCTAAGAAGAAACCTCCTTGACCGACTTCACACTTTGGTCCTCATATATTTACTTTTTGGCCCTCAACTTTTGAACCGTCGCATTTTGGCCCCTAACTCTCCTTCGTTCTTTGCATTCAGGTCCCCCCTGCAAAACCGGCCAGCACCATGCTCCGGCGACCTTGCGCGGAGCATGGCGCCGCGCAGGGTGAGGGGGAAAGCCTGGCAAGTAAACCAGGGGTGCCCTGCGTTGTCAGCCGTCGCAGGGACACCCCCCTGGTCGCTGTAGCCCACCATACCGGTCGTGCGAACGCACGGACGGTATGGGTTTTCGTCTCCGGCCATCCTCCGGCGAGGGAGACACGTCGTCTCCCTCCACCTCCCTCCCTGTTTTGATCCCTATAAATACCCCCCGTTGTTCCACAGACCGGGGCAGCTCGGATCTGACGGAGAAAACCCCCAACTTTCCTCTCTTCTCTCTTCGGCAGACGCTCACCAGCTCCGGCGGTTCCTCCCCCTCCTCCTCTTCGCTCTGCCGCAATACCAGCAGCAGAGACTTCCTCCCCTGCTCTTCCCGTGCCACACCGCACCCAGCTGGCGCCTCTCCGGCTCTCTGCTCGCCGCCGCCCCTTTCCCTGAGCATCTTCTTCTCTGGCGACAGTCGATACGACTGTCGCCCTACTACTCCCCCTTCGTCCCTGCAAGTAAGTTAGAACTACTTCCCTTCCTCTCCTCTTTCTTTCCCCGGTTTCAATTTGTTCAATTAAGCCCTCGACCGACCCTGACCATCGTCACCCCCTTCGTCTCCGGCCACCCTCCGGCGAGATGTTCCCATCGCTCCACAGCCTCACACACCTCGCCGACCCTCACCGAACCTCCGCCTCATCACACTGAGCACCCCCCACCCCTCCACTGCCACTCCACACCTCCGTAACGCTCCCCCGAACAAACCCATTCTTCCGGTTGCAGTCCAACCTAGGAATGCCGCCAGACACCACCTTGCGGCTTGCCGCGCAGCTCCTCACCTTCGCCGTGCCACGGCGAAGGTTCCCCAGTGGTTTGATCAGGCCGAGAGGCCATATTCGTGTCCGACAGGTTTTGAGGTTCGACCGCCATTAACGCACATTGAAGCAGCTTCTCCCGCGCTCCAGGCTTGAGGACTCCAGGTCTCCAGCTGCTGCGGATTACGGGGAGTCTTGCGAAGGCAGCCAGCCAGCAATCTACGCAAATCGAAGCCGCAGCTGCAGAAGCTAGGCCGCGGTCTCCCAGTAGGCGCACGCGAGGAGAGGTCTCCGTTTAGTCCCACATCGGTAAGCCTCACAACCTTTTCACTGTTTAAATTGATTTTGTGCATTAGCCTTACTGCCTCAGCACACGGGGTGAGGTCCCCTTCACCCGCCCGGTTACCCGGTCTCGTCCGCGCTCACGCCCCGCGGACCTGACCCGACCCGACTTAGACTGACCTGCACTCCTCGCCCACCACGCACGCCGGTGGGCCTGGACCCGGGCGCGACCCGAACCCGATTACCCGGCAGCTCTGGGAGAGCTTTCCCAAGAGTGGTTTCAGAGAGAGAGAGAGACGCGGGGGGAGAGGGTAGAGTAGGTTTTGTCCTCTGACGTAAGCTCTGAAGTGTGCAGGCACAGGTGAAGAAGAAGAACCGCGGAAGAAGAAGGAAGCTGAGGGAGACACTGTAGCAACAGGCAGTTTAAGTCGTCTGATTTGGAAATCAGACGACGTCCTGAAGGGAAAAGAAGAAAGAAGGAGGGGCGACGTCCTGACTGGAAAAAGAAAAGAAGAAAGAAGGAGATCTGAAGAACAACAGAAGAAGGCGAGGCAGAGGAGAACACAAAAGAACAAGGGAAGAACTGAAAGAAGAAAAACAAAGAAGAAAGAAGAAGATCTGAAGAAAGACAGAAGAAAAAGGAAGAGCAGGAGCAGCTGGAAGAAGAAGAAGAGCATCATCACTGCAGAAGAAGAACATCACCTCTGCAGACAAGGAAGAAGAAGATCTGAGACGAGGAGAAAACAAAGAGAAAAGAAGACAACAAATTCTTTCTCTCTCTCTTTCTTTATTTTTGTAAAAGAAACATGTATATCTCTAGAATACAACTTGCTCCCTGAGTTCGACCTCGGGAACTCTTTTATTTTCAGAGTAAAAAAATTTATATTTGAAATGTTGGCAATAACTGGCTATACTACAACGCTATAACAATAAAACCCGGTTGCCCACAGCGTTTCATTTTTGGCGCCGCTGCCGGGGAGCAACAGCTATTCTAGAGGTAAACATTCCTGTTTCTTTTTAATTTCTGATAATCTCCTCTCTTTTGTGCAGCTACAGGAAATCAAGAAGACAAGCAACCACACGACAACCACTCCGAGGACAGGTAAATTTTTCCTCTCGCTATTAACCCCTAAACTCTAAAGAGGAAGAAAAGAAAAGAACAAGCAATATAGGGCTAACCTGTCTTCCATACTTAGTAACCATAAAGAGTTGCATGTTTTCAACTCATTAGTCCTGCACACTATTAAGGGTATTTAAGGGCTAACACATTCTTGCTTGAGCCCTAATTACCCAACAAAGAACTAACTGGACCAAGTAGAGCCAACATAAGATTCAACATTAGGGTTTTAGAGACACACTACTTAAATCAAGAATGGAGAAAATCCAAAAGAAGTGTGCCTAAACCATTGATTGAAAATACCTATTCAAAAGAAAACCTAAAACAATTGGCTCTCTAAACACTTGAACCCTAAAAGACAAGACCTAAAAGCTCTCAAAGAAAACAAGAGGTAAAGTTGACCCCTTGGGTCAACCAACCTTAAATTAGGTCACTCTTTGCACTTAAAAAGACTAAAGTTCAAGTGAAACCTTAAGCACCCTGATCTTAAAATTGGTAGACTTAAGAGGTCAAGATCCCCATTCTGGTCTACCTGGAACCGCAGTGACAAGAGAGGTCGGGTGGGGGAAACCCTGTAACCCGTGGGGACGCTCTACCGTGTAGGGGTCTTCGCGGGACTCTCCCTCTCTGGCTGCCCAGGTAATTCTCAGGTGGACGATCTTTCTGATCAAGGGGTCCATCTGCCCCGCACCTCTATAGTCACCCAACACATTTTTGGGTGTCTTGATTGGGTCCAGCACCTTCTAAACTTACCTCTTCCAACAGTGCATGTACGGAAGGAGGTCCCTAAGACCACCCTTAAGACCTCCTTTAGAAATTCGCTCTCGTCAAGGCCAAGCCTCGACGCCCGTGTTTGTGCAGCAACACCCTCACATTATTCTCTCTTCTGATTCAGAACCAAGTTCTTCTTCCCCCATCATGGCTCAGCCAGTTGAGGAAGAAAATAATCTGGAACACCAGCTCCAGCGACTCAATGACCTCTTCCAAAACTTCGTGCACCCACCACAGCGTCCTATGATGCGGGACCACTACAATCCTGCTGCGGTGGCCATTGAGCCTCGAGTCAGAATCCCGACTGGAGGACCTGATTCCGAATTAAAGCCCAACATGATTCATGCTATACCTAAATTCCATGGGCTTAATTCTGAAGATCCCTTCAAGCACATCAAACAGCTAAAGCATCTGGCCCACACTTTTGGATCAGATGCGCAAAATCGGGATATTCTTCTCATGAAGATGTTCTCCTTTTCTCTTATGGACAAGGCCGCCCATTGGTATCAAACTCAGACCCGGCCGATCAACACTTGGGAAGAACTTCAATCCGAATTTTTGAAAAAGTTTTTTCCCGTTGGTCGGACCAACGCCTTGCGCCATCAGATTACACACTTCACTCAACAATCAGGAGAACCTCTCCATGAGGCATGGGATCGCTTTCAGGATCTCATGAGAAAGTGCCCCCATCACGGAGTTCCTAAATGGGAACAAGTCCAATCTTTTTACCAGGGACTCCGTGAGGACATCCGCGTTTTCGTCAATGCAACTTGCGGAGGAAACATCATGGGTCAACATGAAGACACCGTATGGGAGATTCTCGAAAATATGTGCGAGAACTCCATCAACAATGACACCATGGGATTATTCGACAGGACGAATACCCGCGCAGCGACGAATCTTAAGGGAGCACATGAGACGCAAGGCCTGTCCGCATCAGTCGACCTGGAATTAATGGCCAGTCGATTGGACAAGGTCTCAATCATTGAAAAGAAGGTGGATGAGCTGACTCAGCACTTGCAGCGAGCCACCTCCGCGCGTAACTCCTTTGCACAACCTCCTTCCACACAGGAAACTGTGCAAAACATCCTCCACCAACCTTCCCCTGGGATGGATCCATATCCATCCCCATCTGATTCTTGGATCGGAGGATCATCCGATCCTTTCTACACCAGCCGGGGGAACTCCATTCCCCCTTTCCCTGATTCTCAGGAGGTTCCTCAGACCTGCGAGGACCTCAACGCCATCCAGAACGACCCATTCTCCAACACTTACAACCCTGGATGGCGAAACCATCCCAATTTTCAGTGGGCGGGAAATTCCCAAACCCAAAGACCACCTTTTCAGTCCCGCCCACAGCCCTCTCGTCATTACCAGCCGCCTCAGCCTCGGCCCAACCCTACTTATCCATCAGGGCCAAATCAGGATCAAATGTCCCTAATCCTTCAGACTCTGGCTGACATTCAAAAAATGAATGCGACTATTCAAAAACAGCACAAGGACGAGCTTACTGAAGTTAAAACTCAACTGGCCCAGTTGGCAAATTCTCGCCAGCCAGGCACACTCCCTTCCCAACCTCTTCCTAACCCAAATAACGTGCCAACCCAGAAGCGCGTTATGAATCCAAATTTAGGCCACGCTCAATGGATTTATCCGGCCCCTACTGCTCCATCTCCAGACGAGATGGAAGCCTCAACTTCTTATGCAGGATTTCAGCAGCAGCCACCCCTCTTACCAAACCCAAACCAGAATCAGGCCGGATTAAATTCTGTAACAACACGTAGTGGTAAAACAACTCAAGACCCGCATTATCCAAACCACTCCAAGCCTGATAACCATGACCCTAGGATAGTTATCCAAGATACCGCTGTTCCGGATCCACAACCTGGACCTATCCTAGAAGAACCAACCAAGATCCCGTTTCCCGAGGCCTTGACCAAGGGAAAGAAGACCACCAAACCCGTGGCCCCTGAGGAGGACCTGGTCAAGCTCTTTGAGCAGGTCCACATAAACATCCCCTTGATGGATGCAATCCGCCACGTACCAGCTTATGCACGATTTCTAAAGAATATATGTACACCCCAGCGTAAGCCGCGAACCAAGGGAGGGAGCCTAATTGTTCTGTCAGAGCAAGCCAGCTCTGTAATCCTTAGTAGACTCCCACCCAAGGCAAAAGATCCTGGGACTCCCCTGATTTCCTGTAAGATAGGTGGTACCCAATTTGATAGAGCATTGTTAGACTTGGGTGCATCCATAAACCTGATACCCACATCCTTACTTGACCATCTAGAAGAATCTGAGCTAAAACCAACCGAGGTGACATTACAATTAGCAGATCGATCCATAAAGTCACCAAAAGGGATTCTCGAGGATGTTATTGTAAGAGTGCGGGATTTCTATTTTCCAGTGGACTTTATAGTCTTAGATATGGATGCACCTGAGAACCCTAGGGATACACCAATCATTCTAGGGAGACCTTTCTTGGCTACTGCTAGAGCCAACATCAGCTGTGAGGAGGGCCAAATAGAGCTTAAGTTTGGAGATTAAACACTGAAAATTGATATATTTAAGGCCCAACAAGGAATTAATTGCGGCGTCATCGAACAAATTTGTTACATCAAGACTTTGGTTGATGAATCACACCTCCAGAATGACTCGAGTATGCCTCATCAACCATAGAAGGATCTTTACCCGAAAACAGAGGAGTCGAATCCAGATATGAACAACCCAGTAACTCCCACCCTTAAACCTCACATCTATACTGAACCACCCGCTGCTGCTGAAAACCCCATCCTCGAACTGAAACCCCTTCCTGCTCACTTGAAATACGTCTTTTTGGGTTCTAATCAGACCCTTCCTGTGATTATCAATTCCAACCTCAGTCCTGAACAGGAATCCCGTCTGATTGTTGTCCTCCAGCAACATCGCAGAGCCATCGGATGGACTCTCGATGATTTGACTGGAATAAGTCCCTCTTATTGTACTCATCATATCTATTCAGAAGAGGGCACACGACCTTCTCGTGAAATGCAGAGACACTTAAACCCCAATCTGCAGGAGGTCGTGAAAAAGGAGATCATCAAGTGGTTAGATGCCGGGATCATCTACCCGATCTCCGATAGTCGTTGGGTGAGCCCAATTCAGGTCGTGCCCAAGAAGGCAGGACTCACCACTATAACGACTGAGACCGGAGAAATCATTCCTACCCGATTAGCCAACTCGTGGAGAGTCTGTATAGATTACCGCCGACTAAATTCCTCCACAAAGAAGGATCATTTCCCACTACCCTTCATTGATCAAATTCTCGAAAAACTTGCGGGAAATAGGTTCTTCTGCTTTCTTGACGGGTACTCCGGTTATAACCAGGTGGCAATCCATCCTGAGGACCAAGAAAAGACCACGTTCACCTGCCCCTTCGGAACATACGCTTTCCGAAGGATGCCTTTCGGTCTTTGCAATGCACCCGCTACTTTTCAGCGATGCATGCTTGCCATATTCTCAGATATGGTAGGTGATTATCTGGAAGTCTTCATGGATGACTTTTCAGTTTTTGGAGCATCATTCGACGATTGCCTCCAACACTTGGTCCAGATACTCAGGCGGTGCATCGATGTGAATTTGGTTCTTTCCTGGGAAAAGAGCCATTTCATGGTGCCTGAGGGAATTGTCCTGGGACACTCAATTTCGGAGAAAGGTATCCAAGTGGATCGAGCTAAGGTTAATCTGATTTCTCACCTTCCTATGCCTAGCTCGATCAGGGACATCCGTTCCTTTTTAGGGCATGTCGGTTTTTATCGACGATTTATCCCTGATTTTTCAAAAATCGCGCGCCCCCTGACCACTCTTCTCTCCAAGGATGTTCCTTTTGAAATTTCCAAGGAATGCACTCAAGCATTTGAAATCCTGCGTGACCGAGTCACCCAAGCCCCGATCCTACAGTCCCCTGATTGGTCTCAACCCTTTGAGATCATGTGCGATGCATCCGACTTCGCTGTAGGAGCGGTTTTGGGGCAGAAAATTGACAGGAAACCTGTAGCCATTTACTACGCCAGCAAAACACTCGATGAGGCTTAGCGTAACTATATGGTTACTAAGAAAGAGCTGCTAGCTGTAGTATTTGCCCTAGAAAAGTTCAGATCGTACCTTCTGGGTTCCCGTGTCATCATATACTCGGATCACACAGCTGTGAGGCATCTCCTTGCAAAGAAGGACGCGAAACCTCGATTAATCCGATGGATCTTGCTGTTGCAAGAATTTGACCTTGAGATTCGCGACAAAGCAGGAAAGCAAAATGTGGTAGCTGATCACTTGTCCCGTCTTCCTTCTGAAATAATTGACCCTTCCGGACCCATCACTGAGCATTTTCCCGATGAGCACCTGCTGACTATTGGTACTAGCCTTCCATGGTTTGCTAATGTAGTAAATTACTTGGCATCTCATCAGATCCCCTCCGATTGGCCGAAGGCCAAGAAAGACAAATTACGCTCCGATGCCAAGTATTACATTTGCGAAGACCCGTACCTCTTCCGCATAGGTGCCGATCAGATCATCCGGAGATGTGTCCCGGAAGGGGAATTCAACAATATCCTCTCTTTCTGCCATGACCAGGCATGCGGTGGCCATTTCGCCGGGCATAAAATCGCATCAAAAGTCCTCCAGTGCGGCTTTTACTGGCCCACACTGTTCAAAGACGCATACAATCACTGCAAGGCATGCAGTCGTTGCCAGACTTTGGGCAACATGAGCCATCGCGACATGATGCCTATGCAACCGATTCTAGTATGTGAAATCTTTGATGTTTGGGGGATTGATTTTATGGGCCCCTTTCCTGTTTCGGATGGTTTCGAATACATTCTGTTGGCTGTGGACTACGTGTCCAAATGGATCGAAGCCATATCGACCCGAACCTGTGATCACAAAATCGTTCTCAAATTCATTCATCAACACATTTTCTCAAGGTTCGGGATTCCTCGTGCAATAATCTCTGATGGAGGGACCCATTTCACAAATGCTCAGTTTAGGTCACTGATGACCAAATACGGGGTGTCTCACCGAATCTCTACTCCTTACCACCCCCAAACTAATGGTCTAGCTGAGCTGTCTAATCGGGAGATCAAGAAAATCCTGCAAGTCACTGTTCGACCTGACAGGAAGGACTGGTCGTCCCGACTTCCGGAAGCATTGTGGGCCTATAGGACCGCCCACAAGACCCAATTGGGCATGTCTCCCTTTAGACTGGTGTACGGAAAGGCATGCCACCTTCCCGTAGAACTGGAGCATAAAGCCTATTGGGCAGTACGGAACTGTAATCTAGATCTTTCCAAGGCTGGGACCCACAGAAAACTCCAAATCAGCGAGATCGATGAATTACGCCTAGACGCGTACGAGAACTCGCAAATCTACAAGGAGCGGGTTAAAGCCTTCCACGACAAACACATCTCGAGAAAGATCTTTCATCCTGGTCAAAAGGTCCTACTCTTTGATGCCCGACTAAAACTCTTCCCAGGAAAACTGAGATCCAAGTGGGTCGGACCATTTTTGGTCCGACAGGTTTTTGGAAATGGAGCAATCGAAATCAGTCCACTCAGCCACGATTCTGAACCTTTCATCGTGAACGGTCAGAGACTCAAGCCGTTCATTGATGTAACTTCTACTGATTTGGCTGAGGCATCTTATATCCTCCTTTCCCCTTGAGCTTATTGCGCCCAGCCGATGGCGTAAAACTCAGCGCTTAATGGGAGGCATCCCGTCATTCTCTTTGAAAACCTGAAACTTGTTCTGACACCTTTTTGCACTCAAAGTTCATCCTTGTAGACAGCCGACCCCACCTCAGATGCTTGCATCTGGGATTAGAAATCATCCGCAAAAATTCAACCCAACCCATCCACTCATCCAAATTTCTGTCTTAAGGAATGAACTAAGTTAAATAAAAACCCCCTAGGTTACAATGAGGACATTGCAAATCTTAGGCATGGGGGGGTATGGAAGTGCAAAACTTGTAAGAAAAGGTTTCAAACAAAAAATTCACATATGGCAAAAACACCATAAAAATTAAAAATTTTTTTCGAAAAAGAATAAGAGGAAAAGAGGAGAAGGAAATTTTGTGAAGGAGAAAAGAAACAAAATGAAAAAGGAGCACAAAAATTATGAGAAAAGGTGATAGTCATTAGTAAGGAACTAAGGAATTAACCTAAGTTCTAGACCTCATTCAAGAAAATAACTGAAAAGTGCATAATGAGATTAGTAAGAACGCAAACCTTAGGCATTCTTGAATAGACTCTTAGTACCCATTAAGATCTAGACACTCCTCAAGAGGTTGAGGAAAATGAAAAGCTGAAGTATTAGGTCTAAGGCTTAGGGAGTATTTGGCCTCGTTAACTAATTTTTGGTTTACGGGACTCAGTAACCTAAGCACCCTAACCTCACACACAGCCTGGTTCAGTAAGCGTAAAAATCAGAATCACGCAGAAGCATCGCAAAATTCTGAAAAGAACACCTAGAATAGGAGTGGCCGATCAACACAAGTTGATTTGGACGAGTTCCCAACGCGGAGAGGCGGGAAATCCCCTCGAAGATGCGTAACAAAATATCATCTCCTCGGTGCTTGTTTCTTAGGATATTTACATATCCTACTGGGGGCATGTAAGCACTCTGCTGGTTCAGATTCCATGGATGGCATTATCTCGAAGTGTCAATTGCCAGGGTCTGGATTCGGCCACGGAACACCATGGATGGGATTATCTCGAAATCTCAATAGCCAGGGTTCCGGGGGTTGCCATGGGCGGTGCTATCTCGAAGCATCGATCGCCAGGAACCCTTGAGGATTGATGATGGGAGCAAGGAATCTGATACAGACCGTGTTGAAAAGCCAATCCTAGGCTAGAACTAAAAAGAAAAAGAGAGAGAAAACTCTCCAAACAGAAAAACTTTCTATCTCTCTCTTACAAACGCACTGCGAACTGAGCCAGGGCTAAAATCATTTCAAGCACGGGTGCTTTAACCACAAAGTCCAATAAACCTTAGGTTAGTTCTTGTGGACCTTAAAAACCTTTGCTAAAGACTGAGGCTAAGGCTAGACAGATTTGGATCTTGATTGGTACTAGAGTACCTTTTAGGCCTATGGTCAGCATTCTAACCTAATCTAAGCTCAAATAAAAAAAAAAAAAAAAAAGCACTTATCTAAAGCTATTAAGAACTTCATGGTCTAGAACAAGGGTTGAAACCTTAAGTTTTTGCTAAGGGACTAGCAAAAGCTAGGCATGGGGGTATGATGAGAACCTCATCATGAGCCATAACTAGCTCATTTTGACCCAATACAAAGGATAAAAGCTCCTACATAACTCAAGGAAAGGCTTAACTCAGAGAATTCTGAGTTTAAGGAGAAAATAAGTCATAAGGGGTAAAAATGCAATTTTACCAGTATAATATGCATACAGGGTAATTCAGGGTCCAAACATAGGTCAAAGCAACTTAATAAGAATAAAAGTGGGATGAGATGATCTAGCAAGGGCTACAGCAATTCCAAGGAACTAAATGATAATCTGTAACCCTAAAACAACCCACTTCAATTCACGAGGTTCGAGGCAAAGTAAAAATAGAATAAACCCTCTAAAATTCATAGAAAAATAATCTCTAGGGTTTAGAACCTTCAATTTGGCCTTCAGAGCCCATTTTGACCTACATTGAGAACCATGCCCAATTAATAACTTAATCTGGGTTTTCGCATAAATTGATCGGTCAAACAAGGTTTAATATAGAAATAAAATTCACCATCAGATTCCTTAGGTCCTAATTAATCATGTATAAAAACTTGAGCCTAAGAAGAAACCTCCTTGACCGACTTCACACTTTGGTCCTCATATATTTACTTTTTGGCCCTCAACTTTTGAACCGTCGCATTTTGGCCCCTAACTCTCCTTCGTTCTTTGCATTCAGGTCCCCCCTGCAAAACCGGCCAGCACCATGCTCCGGCGACCTTGCGCGGAGCATGGCGCCGCGCAGGGTGAGGGGGAAAGCCTGGCAAGTAAACCAGGGGTGCCCTGCGTTGTCAGCCGTCGCAGGGACACCCCCCTGGTCGCTGTAGCCCACCATACCGGCCGTACGAACGCACGGACGGTATGGGTTTTCGTCTCCGGCCATCCTCCGGCGAGGGAGACACGTCGTCTCCCTCCGCCTCCCTCCCTGTTTTGATCCCTATAAATACCCCCCGTTGTTCCACAGACCGGGGCAGCTCGGATCTGACGGAGAAAACCCCCAACTTTCCTCTCTTCTCTCTCTGGCAGACGCTCACCAGCTCCGACGGTTCCTCCCCCTCCTCCTCTTCGCTCTGCCGCAATACCAGCAGCAGAGACTTCCTCCCCTGCTCTTCCCGCGCCACGCCGCACCCAGCTGGCGCCTCTCCGGCTCTCTGCTCGCCGCCGCCCCTTTCCCTGAGCATCTTCTTCTCCGGCGACAGTCGATACGACTGTCGCCCTACTACTCCCCCTTCGTCCCTGCAAGTAAGTTAGAACTACTTCCCTTCCTCTCCTCTTTCTTTCCCCGGTTTCAATTTGTTCAATTAAGCCCTCGACCGACCCTGACCATCGTCACCCCCTTCGTCTCCGGCCACCCTCCGGCGAGATGTTCCCATCGCTCCACAGCCTCACACACCTCGCCGACCCTCACCGAACCTCCGCCTCATCACACTGAGCACCCCCCACCCCTCCACTGCCACTCCACACCTCCGTAACGCTCCCCCGAACAAACCCATTCTTCCGGTTGCAGTCCAACCTAGGGCTGCCGCCAGACACCACCTTGCGGCTTGCCGCGCAGCTCCTCACCTTCGCCGTGCCACGGCGAAGGTTCCCCAGTGGTTTGATCAGGCCGAGAGGCCATATTCGTGTCCGACAGGTTTTGAGGTTCGACCGCCATTAACGCACATTGAAGCAGCTTCTCCCGCGCTCCAGGCTTGAGGACTCCAGGTCTCCAGCTGCTGCGGATTACGGGGAGTCTTGCGAAGGCAGCCAGCCAGCAATCTACGCAAATCGAAGCCGCAGCTGCAGAAGCTAGGCCGCGGTCTCCCAGCAGGCGCACGCGAGGAGAGGTCTCCGTTTAGTCCCACATCGGTAAGCCTCACAACCTTTTCACTGTTTAAATTGATTTTGTGCATTAGCCTTACTGCCTCAGCACACGGGGTGAGGTCCCCTTCACCCGCCCGGTTACCCGGTCTCGTCCGCGCTCACGCCCCGCGGACCTGACCCGACCCGACTTAGACTGACCTGCACTCCTCGCCCACCACGCACGCCGGTGGGCCTGGACCCGGGCGCGACCCGAACCCGATTACCCGGCAGCTCTGGGAGAGCTTTCCCAAGAGTGGTTTCAGAGAGAGAGAGAGACGCGGGGGGAGAGGGTAGAGTAGGTTTTGTCCTCTGACGTAAGCTCTGAAGTGTGCAGGCACAGGTGAAGAAGAAGAACCGCGGAAGAAGAAGGAAGCTGAGGGAGACACTGTAGCAACAGGCAGTTTAAGTCGTCTGATTTGGAAATCAGACGACGTCCTGAAGGGAAAAGAAGAAAGAAGGAGGGGCGACGTCCTGACTGGAAAAAGAAAAGAAGAAAGAAGGAGATCTGAAGAACAACAGAAGAAGGTGAGGCAGAGGAGAACACAAAAGAACAAGGGAAGAACTGAAAGAAGAAAAACAAAGAAGAAAGAAGAAGATCTGAAGAAAGACAGAAGAAAAAGGAAGAGCAGGAGCAGCTGGAAGAAGAAGAAGAGCATCATCACTGCAGAAGAAGAACATCACCTCTGCAGACAAGGAAGAAGAAGATCTGAGACGAGGAGAAAACAAAGAGAAAAGAAGACAACAAATTCTTTCTCTCTCTCTTTCTTTATTTTTGTAAAAGAAACATGTATATCTCTAGAATACAACTTGCTCCCTGAGTTCGACCTCGGGAACTCTTTTATTTTCCGAGTAAAAAAATTTATATTTGAAATGTTGGCAATAACCGGCTATACTACAACGTTATAACAATAAAACCCGGTTGCCCACAGCGTTTCATGCAGCCTTTAGTCATTTCAAATGGTTTCTCTTTTGCAAGGAGAGATGTGAGGGGTCTCACAATCTTGGAAAAGTCCTTGATAAATCTCCTATAAAAATCCACGTGACCAAGAAATGATCTAGTTTGTTTAACAATCGTGGGTGATGGAAGCTTAGAATTCAAATCAACTTTAGCCTTGTCAACCTCAATGCCTTTAGAAGAAATCACATGTCCACGTACAACATCCTCTTGGACCATAAATTAACGCTTTTCCCAACTTAACATCAGATTTACCTCAATACTTCTCTTGACAACTTTGTCTAGATGTGTTAAACACTAATAAAATGAGTCAATAAAGATTGAGAAGTCATCAATGAAGACTTCCATATAATCACCTACCATTTCTGCAAAAATCTCCATCATGCACTTTTGAAATGTTGCTGGACATTGCAAAGGCCAAATAACATTCTGCGAAAAGCAAATGTTCCAAAATGGCAAGTGAAAGTTACTTTTTCTTGGTCTTTTGGAGCAATGGTGGCCTAGTTATAGCCAAAAAATCCATCTAAAACAACAACAACAACCAAGTCTTTTCCCACACTAAGTGGGGTCGGCTATATGGAATCTTTGCCTCCACACAGATCGATTTTCAGCCATTTCAGGACTTAAATTAAAGTACCAATACTGTTGCCAAAAAATCCATCTAGAAAGCAATAATACTGTTGCCCTTCTAACCTCTCCAGGATCTGATAAATAAAGGCCAAGGGGAAATGGTATTTTTTTGTGGCTGAATTATATCTCGTAGAATTAGGAATTAGAAAATGCAACATATACCATTTGAAAGCCCATTTAGAGGTCTATCATTTGGCAAAAATTTAGAATTTTTCGTGTGCAAATAGATGGTCAAATTTAATCTGGAAAATTCTGTCAGTATAAGCTGTAGAATTTGAAAAACATGAAACACCGCCACTTCCAGTTTTTTATATTGTACAAACATGGAGTTTGGCTACGAAATTCATAGACATCATCGGCCACAACGGTAGCAACATTAAGTGGTTGTTTCAGACTTTTTGGCTCCCAATCAAGGTCCAAAAAAATTTGGGAAGTCTAAGTCAAAATAGCCCTCAAAACAAAGTTTGAAACCTTAAGTCTAAAATCTAACTGAAAACACAGCTAAAACAAATTCAATCAGTTTGTTATGAGGGCAACTAAACTAGATCAAGATGTGGGCCTAGCCTCCCCAGCAACGATGTCATTTGATTGAATCGTTTCACCATATCAAAATTGATGTTTGCAATTAATATCAAATATGTACTAAGTTATTGAAGTGTGGCGGCAAATGATATGAAATTAGAAATAAAAAAAGAGAACCACATATAGCAGGGGTATTTATCGTATCGACAAAGAGGCTAAAAAAATGCACACCAAGATCTCATTTATTTTGTAATCATCAACTACTAAAAGGGAATAATGTTCACATCGACATGTTCTCAACAATGAAACACCACAATCAATCAAAGGAAACTAAGTTGCACGAGATGCAAGAACTCCCCTCACTTGCAGGGAGCGTGGGTGATGGCGAAGCATGGTGGTGAAGAGCAGGAGGATGCGGTGGAGGTAGAATGGAGGGTGCGGAACACCATAGATGGTAGTGTGGTCTATCACCTTGCACGCCCACGAGGATGTTCTTGCTGCAGTTGGAAGACGTAGTAGCTTGTAGGATCCACGGTGAATGCTTGAACGATAGAGGTAGAGGATTGGAGATCGAAGGTGGAACCTTCACCCATACACCCCTCGCACTGTCACCATGAGGGGGGCTGTCAAGGTGGTGCTGAAGAAGCGTAGTCATGGTCAAAGTGATAGTTGCTTCGTTGATGTGAAGACAAGCTGATGATAACATCATCATGGGCCATAACTAGCTTTAATTAGTCAGGATTAACTAACAAAAGCTCCTGCATAATCGTCTGAGAGCCATAATTCCCTACACATACATTCTGAGAGGAATACATTAGAAAAGGGTTAATTCTGCAGTTTTAGCAGCATATTATGAAAGAAAAACAATCACAGGGTTTCCTAGGGGTTAATCTAAGGTCTAAGAAGCATTAACGTCTAATAAGAGGGTCCATGCAGACAGAAATAGGGTTTCACTTATTTCGAAAACTACTATAGCTCCCAAAACCCTAATTTCAAATCCACTTAAATAACAAAGGTTTTGGTCAAGATAAAATCCATCTAAACCTTTCAAAATTCATATAAAAATATTCCATGAGGTTTGGTATCCTTGATTTGACCTTTGGAACCTATTTTGACCTTAAATAGAGTCAGACACAATTTTGCCCTAATTTGGGTTTCTATGCAAATTAAGTAGTCAAACTTGGTCAAAACTCAAATTCAACTTCACCATTAGATTTCTTGGGTCCAAATTAAGTTTGTACCAAAATTTGGGCCCAATCGGAGTCCATCATGACCTAGTTTGCATTTTAGTCCATTCAAACTTTCTCTCATACACACCCCTAGATTTTAAAATCCTTGCAATCAGGTCCCTATATTTTTCATCATTCTTTAAAAATGGGTCCTTATCGCCATTAGTTTGAATAAAAGCTTCGCCGTTGATATTAAAGCGAGGATTTCTTGCTCGATTCTCATTCAAATACTGCCAAAATTGAAAGGGAGATGAGGAATTTCCTTCCAAATGAACTCGGCCATTGTTGAATGCATGAATTGCTATGCTAACGTGTTAAGTTTTTGAAAACCTGTCGTTGTAGTTTGAAAGCGAAGAACTCATGTTCAATAAATAAAATTTATACCGAAATTGAAGTTCCAGGTCGAACACAGGGAGACAGACATTTGATTTAAAAACTATGCGTTTGTTTTTATTTGTCACAAAGTAATTTAATTTAAAACTATCTAATTATTTACAATAAATAGAAGAGAGAGAGAGAGAGTAATAGAGAGAGAATATTACATACAGAAATCAAAATGTGATGTAGAATAAATAGGGAATTTATCATTAAGGAGATTGTTTATTTCACTATTACAACTAGAAAGCATAAAACATTACACTAGAAAGTAATAAATTTACTCTAGAAAGCATTAAAAGAATGGAGGGAGAAATGTCCTCCTCGACGATCACTTGAGGATGAGCAGAACTACTCTAGGAAGCAGTAAATCTATACTAGAAAGCAGTAAAAAGAATAGGGAGAGAGATATCCTCCTCGATGGTCGCTTGGAGGATGAGTCGAACGAGACGACACCTGGATGAAGGAGGACGAAGCAGGAAGAAGGAGGACGAAGCAGAAGAACAGGAACAGAGCAGCACGTCGTCGTCGTCGCGGGATCCACTTTCGAAGGGGGACGAAAATTTGGACTTTATCTCGCAAGAAGCATCCCGGGTGTGGGACAAGCTTCTCTTGAGCTTTGGAGAGGTAGAGAAGAGAAGGATGGGATGAGAATTTCGTGTGGAGGGGGTCTCCTTTTATAGTTGCAAGGAGTGGGGGCAAATTAGTCATTCCATCTTTAAAACATTAAATAAGGGGTCTTTAGTAATGGATAAAACCGTCGCTAAAGCCCCAATGTGGGCGTAGTGGGCGCTCCTCACGTGCGCCTCCTCAGCTGCTCACTCTCAATGCCCGCCGCACGTTCATCCATCCACAGCCCTCCGATCGCGAGATCGGACGGCTGTGATTGAGCCTTCCCCGCTCGCTGTACGCCTGCCCAGCGCGTGCGATGGCACGTTCCCGCCTCGCGTGAAATAGCACGTGGCCGCTATTGGAAGATCTGAGTGGCCCGATCATGATCCAACGCATGCCTGCGCCCGCTCGCCCGCACCCTTCGCCCCTTCGCTACTGCTCGAACCCGCGTCTTGTGAACGTGATAATGCCTTCGACCGCTGCGCTACGGGGCGCGGATGGTCGAGCGAGCGATTTATGGTGTGGCTGTTCACAGCCGTTGGATCGAGAGGGAGAGGATGCGGAAGCTTTAATGGATGCATGCGGGCGTTTGGGCGGTCGAGATGGCACATGTGGCGCCATCTTGGTCGTCCATCTTCTGGATGTTGCAGATGGTGCCACAGATGTCGGATTGACTCGATTTTTGCGTCATTAGGCTGCGATCGTCGATCCGAATTCATCCGTGCGATCGGATTTGTCATTTGAAGTGCGGATTTACACCATCCCAACCCTTGATCTTATAGGGTTCCCCGGTCACTATCTGATGTTACGGATGCCTGATTAGGGCGATCTTGGAGTCGTTGAACTCCAATCGTCGCCCTGATCACATCCGTATGGTTGGATCTTCTATCCGAGGTCCCGATAAAAAGTTTGCCCTGTCCAAGCACATAAAAGGAGACAATTAACCTTCATTTTATTCAACCTACTCTAAATGCAAGATGATGCTTGTTATGCAATATTTATACATGCAATGCAATCCAATGCTTAAGAACATACATAAATAGACATCTTAAGTAGTGTAAATGTGTTTACATCATAACCCCATACCTATCTTTCGCTAGTCCCTAGCAAAAACTATATGTTATTTATAAAAGAAGTAGGGTGGATTATTTGGGCTTGAGCTATTTTCAATCATTAAGAAATTGTCTACTTAGGATCTGAACTTTCAAAGACACAATAGTGTCTGAGTATCTGCCAAAATGCAGACTGCCTCAAACCCTCACCTTATTCGAAGAAAAAATTCTTTTCCTCTTTTTACTCTTTTCTTTTTTTTTTTTTAATTTTCAAATTTTAGGGTTTAAGAGTGGCTTTCTACGGCCATTCAACTCACCCAAGATTTGATGAGAACCCTAAGTTTTAAGCATCTTATTGTGAATGTGATAGACTCATTAACCGATAATTAAAACGGACTTCGGATTTCTACGCCTCTAGGTGACCTCAAAAAAAATTCTTCCTAAAGGTGTATCTTTACAACCTGTAGCTTTCTCCCTACTTTTATTTTTTTACGGGGTCAACACAAGGGTGAATCCAGTGTATATCTCCCCGGTTTATTCTACTTCTCCGCTTCTTCCTAGGTGTTTTGGGAATTTTTAGTGCATTTATTGAGCTGGGTTCTGGACAACCGGTCGATGAGCTGTTATGACCGACAACTTGCCAGCCATACTCGTGCGAGAAGTGTGGTTTATTTCTTTTTTTCTTCTTTTCTCCTTTTCTTTTTGATATATATATTTTTTTTAAGTAGGTGGCTTCCCTGGTTTAAGATTTACCTAAGGGCAGGAAAAAGAGAAAGGTCCAATGACTGGGCTCTGGACAACCTACCTATGGGTTGTTACCCATGATAACTTACCAGCCATATCACCTTAGAAGGTTCATTAGCTACCCAATTACCGTTAAAATCGCCAAACAACGAGTCAGTGACAAGATAGTGTGTAGATGCTAGAAACTCAAATTCCCTCAAATCAGAGGGTGGGTTGATAAGTTGTGTACTTATCACCCAAACTTATTTACTCCAATTAAAATAAAATTCAGGTTGGTGATAACTTGAAAAAAAAATCCGCATTTTAGTGGATACACGGGCTGATTAAGTCCAAAGACCTGAAGGGTCTTTGTGTTCAAATCATACTGTAGTATTTCCTAAGATTGAAAATTTTCTTAAACCCAAGTTCTCTTTCCTAATTCAATTTTTTTTTATAAAAGAAAATAAAACAAATCTACGGAGCTGATGAATGAATTCAGAGATGAATATCCACCCCCCCATGCCTATCTAATGCAATGTCCTCATTGTATTAAAAGACATAAAATAGAGTGGAAAAGCGTAGAAAGCACCTGAATTGCATGAATGTCAGGTCCGCTCTTAGATGAAAACTAAAAAGAACTATAAATGTGCTGAGTTTAGTGCCTTGAGCTAGGCACACTATACAAAGAAGAGAAATGAAGAATTCACAAGTGCAGGTCAGAATCAGAATAAACAGAAGAATCCTCCGACCTACCAGCAAAGGTCCACAGATGTGGACCAGATTGTGGTTCAGACCCATACCCCATAATCGAGAATATCTTAGGTTCTGGATAAAAATTACCCGAAACCTAAATTCAGAATGCAAGCGGGGTCGGGCCTGCAATTTATGAGGATGCAACCCAAGACCAAAAAGTCGGGTTACAAAAAATTCAAGCTCAAAAGGATAATCGTTGAATGTGTGCTTGGGTTGAACATTCTCAGAACAGATGTTGTAACGGTTCTGACTTGATGGTTTCAGCTTAATATGCACCCTTCGACTCAATCTTCTATTTCCTCCAAAGTTAACTTCCTAAATCAGAACTTTCCAGCTCCTATCCTCCTCATTCAGCATGTCAAATTCCAGGACCTCTTGTATATTAATCACCCCAACTGAAATCTCCAAGTCTAAATGATGTGGCAGAATCAAAATTGACTTGGGTCTAATTATCTCATAAATAAAATCATCAATAAGCTCAACAGGGTATAACTGACAATCAGGTCATTGAATTGAATCCTCCAAAAAATGCAATTCTGGATCCGTAATGTGTGCCCTAAGATCAGTTTCCTCAATTATTGGGCTATCAAATGATCTATTAGATTCCTCAGGCCCAACCGTCTCACAAAAATCGTGTTCTGAAAACTCGTGTGAGACTTTGCAACTTGAATCTTCACCATCAAAGAAATCAGGATCCGTGTCAATGTATGTCCCAAAATCATCTGTCACTTTCTATTCCAAGGAGACATACGCTTCCTCGTAACCCGGCTCAGGGATCTTAGGTGAAGAAATCAGATTTTCCTTAATTGGTTGCTTTAATTCAATCTGGTCAGCCTCGTAACACGTGTACCCCCAACAGGTGCCTGAGCGGGTTCTATCATTGGCTTTCCTGAAGAGGGTTCATCCTGGGAATCATCCCATGATTGAATCAAAGCAAGTATAAATCTCATCCTCAATTTCGCTAATTTCCTAAGTAGAAACTCACCCGGGTTCTTATCCTTAACATCCTGGAGCCAATCCAACAACGACTTGTTCAAATCATCAATCATTTCAATTAGGGGCTCCAATCGCTCAATGCAAGGTATTGGCTGAACTTCTAAAGATTGTATAATATTCCTCAAGTTAGCCAGAACCTTATCTTGAACCTGGTTAACCTGAACCAAATGAGTTGGTTCAGGATTGGGCGGGTTTGGTATCAATGCAGAGGAATTAACGCATTGAGATTCATTATACCCTTCCTGATAATAGGTCATTTTAGATTGTTCAAAAGATGGTGATGACCTAAAGGCAGTGAAATCAGAGGACGGGTAAGGATCGGTGTATCCTTCTTGATTGTGGATCGTGTTAGGTTATTCATGAAAGGAAGACGATCTATAATCGATGTAGCTCTGAAAAGGATAGAAATCAAAATCAAAGTGTTCAGGGTTAGACCCTAAACATGGAGGTCTGGAACTATATCCCCAATCCTAGTTATCCCAACTCACCGATGGTTGATTACAGTACGAGTTAGGATAATCGTCATGTTGAGGATAATTCACAATAGGAGGGGAAAAGCGGGAATGCGTGTAATATGTGGAAGGATTCATAAAAAGTGAGAGGAAGAAAGGCACCCTGCAATTCAAACAATCAAACCTGTTCTTAAGTGAGTTAGCCTACAGACCTACAAAATCCCAAAACCCGTCTTGAGATAAAGGAACGATTTGATCTACTTCTGTCTATTCAATCCAACCAGTTAGAAGGAGGGACTGGGGAGAAGGTTCTTCCTTTGGCTTGCGCCTCTGGTTCCTAGTGTACCCCCCAGCCGCGATCGTTTGATTCTGCTCCCCTAGTTAGACATCAGATTGAACAGTAGAAACAGACTAATCAAAGATAATCTCATTCTGGGTTTTGAAGAGTGAGTCCAATCCTTAAGGCCAAGGTCTACTCTGTTTTATTTAGGGCTAGGTTTGAATGTGCTTTGGAATGTGATGGGCCCTTTAAATGGGTTGTGCCCTTAATGATTGATTTGTTGTGCGTGCACAGCCAATGATTTTCAAGCAAGATTATTTTTGATGTGGTGAATTTTAAGGTTCAAATCTTGCTTAGTAGCTTTTAGGATTCAACATTAGGTATTTTCAAACAAGTTTTGTTAGCACACCAGGTTTTACAAGCATAGGTAAAGATGTTTTCCTTTAAAATTTAAAAGAATGTGGAGTGCCTGGTAAATCCCTAAGAGTTGAACCTAAGTGGCAGCTACTTGATGAGTTGATTTTATTTGAAGTGGTGCGGCCCAATCAAATCAAACAATTGGCCTGTTGCACCACTTAATTAGGCACACAAATGATTACCTAATCTGATGTCTACTCAATTATGTGTTTGAATGTATGTACCGGCTCCAAAGATCGGTTTACCGGTTGAGTTTGAAAATCAGATGAGGTTGTGTACCTCTGTGAGATTTTTTTAATTTTTCTTTTTTTTGATGTGGGGGTTGGGGTGAGTATGGGTTTCAAACAACAATCTAACCTTAGAGTTTATAAGAACACCTAGGTTGATTGATGTTTGAATTATTATGTTGTGGAATGAAATCTAATGGGTGGGAGGTGGGGGATAACTCATAGAACCTTCCACAGCACTTTTCTCCGATCTACCGCTTTTGCCTATCTCGAAAGAGTACCTGCAATTACAATAAGAAAGGAGAAAAGTGAGGTAAATGATTTGTAAGTTACGAAACGTGAAGAGAAATCAAAGAGCGTCGCCTCCCCGGCAACGGCGCCAAAATGTTGAATGCACGAATTGCTACGCTAACGTGTTAGGTTTTGGAAAACCTATCGTTGTAGTTTGAAAGTGAAGAACTCGTGTTCAACAAATAAAATTTATACCAAAATTGAAATTCCGGGTCAAACACAGGGAGGCGGACGTTTGATTTAAAAATTACGCATTTGTTTTTATTTGTCACAAAGTAATTCAATTTAAAACTATCTAATTATTTACAATAAATAGAAGAGAGAGAGAGTAAGAGAGAGAGAATATTACACACAAAAATCAAAATAAGATGTAGAATACACAGGGAATTTATCATTAAGGAGATTGTTCATTTCACTATTACAACTAGAAAGCATAAAACAATTACACTAGAAAGCAATAAATTTACTCTAAAAAGCATTAAAAGAAGGAGGGAGAAATGTCCTCCTCGACGATCGCTTGGAGGACGAGCAGAACTACTCTAGGAAGCAGTAAATCTATACTAGAAAGCAGTAAAAAGAATAGGGAGAGAGATATCCTCCCCGATGGTCGCTTGGAGGACGAGCCGGACGAGACGATGCCTGGACGAAAGAGGATGAAGTAGGATGAAGGAGGACGAAGCAGAAGAATAGGAACAGAGCAGCACGTCATTTTCGTCGCGGGATCCACTTCCAAAGGGGGATGAAAATTTGGACTTTATCTCACGAGAAGCATCCCGAGTGTGGGACAAGCTTCTCTTGAGCTTTGGAGAGGTAGAGAAGAGAAGGAAGGGATGAGAATTTCGTGTGGAGGGGGTCACCTTTTATAGTTGCAAGTAGTGGGGGCAAATTAGTCATTCCATCTTTAAAACATTAAATAAGGGGTCTTTAGTAACGGATAAAACCGTCGCTAAAGCCCCAACGTGGGTGTAGTGGGTGCTCCTCACGCGTGCCTCCTCAGCTGCTCACTCTCAATGCCCGCCGCACGTTCATCCATCCATAGCCCTTCGATTGCGAGATCGGACGGCTGTGATTGCGCCTTCCCGGCTCACTGCGTGCTCGCCTAGCGCATGCGATGGCACGTTCCCGCCTCGCGTGAAATAGCTCGTGGCCGCTATTGGAAGATCTGAGTCGCTCGATCATGATCCAACACATGCTCACGCCCGCTCGCCCGCGCCCTTCGCCCCTTCACTGCGGCGCGAACCTGCATCTTGTGAACGCGATAGTGCCTTCGACTGTTGTGCTACTGGGCACGGATGGCCGAGTGAGCGATTTGTGGTGTGGCCATTCACAGCCGTTGGATCGAGATCCAACGGTGGAGAGGGAGCGGATGCGGAAGCTTCAATGGATGCATGCGGGCGTTTGGGCTGCCAAGATGGCGCCACATGGCGCCATCTTGGCCGTCCATCTTCTGGATGTTCTAGATGGTGCCACGGATATCGGATTGACTCGATTTTTGCATCGTTAGGCTGCAATCGTCGATCCGAATTCATCCGTGCGGTCGGATTTGTCATTTGAAGTTCAGATTTACACCATCCCGACCCTTGATCTTCTAGGGTTCCCCGGTCACTATCTGATGCTATGGATGCCTGATTAGGGCGATCTTGGAGTCATTGAACTCCAATCGTCACCCTGATCACATCCGTACGATTGGATCTTCGATCCGAGGTCCCGATAAAAAGTTTATCCTGTCCAAGTACATAAAAGGAGACAATTAACCTCCATTTTATTAAAACTACTCTAAATGCAAGATGATTCATGTTATGCAATATTTATAACATGCAATGCAATCTTATGCTTAAGAACATGCATAAATAGACATCTTAAATTGTGTAAATGTGTTTACATCGGCCATGGACCTTGATCCCTTCCCAATCTCCCATGCGAATGCATTGAAGATGCAGGCATCCTATATGTGTGAAATACTCCAAGCTTGAAAGCATCTTTCCTTGCTTGGAAACGTCCCCTAAGGCCTATAAGAGAGTCAGCGATGCAATTCCACTCTTCCTTAGCTAGGTTGAAGGCCAGAACAAGTCTTCCTTCTCTCCCTCGATCGACTCCAACCTACGCTCCGATGGTCCTCTCGATCTCCCTCATCTGCGCCTCCAACGGTCAAATTGGAAGTGCAATGATCTTCCTCATCTTCCTTTGATGGTGGACAACTAATGCCCCAGCATCTTTAACCCTTTCTTCACCATCGTTTGTCCACTGGATTATTCTCCTTCTCTGACATCGGCTAATCAAAGCCGATGCCAACTTCGTCTTCATCCTGTAATTAGGTTAAACTTCTCCCCCTTCTCTTAAACCTCCCTATCTCTTTGTTTTTTGTTGGGATCGTAGAGCGCATATTTGATCAAAAATGCGTTGTAATATAGTTATGAAATACGATCAACAAAAATAATTTCTAAGATAACGAGATTTGAGTCCCGATCATTGTCTCTAGGAGGCATTTTGGAAATGCAAATTCAAATTTGATCTCACTCGCTCTACTCATTCAGAATCGCATGTCGATTTATACTAAATACGTATTGATACACGACATGCTATTGGCAGAATATCAGAAATTGAAAGCATGCAACTTTAATCACACCAAAAGATGATAATCAGGCACATGGTGATTTTCAACATATAAATATATATAAATATTTTCATTGAGGCATGATGGTGGTTATAGCACAGGTAGCGGAATGCTTGTATGGGGAAATTTAAATCTAACTAGCAGAAAACGACTGCATACATGAATCTATGGGGGGATTATGCATGCATCATTGGGGGAGAATATGGAGCTACACTACTAAGAAGTAAATAAAGCATTAAATCTATGAAGAACTATAATCTAGTCTAGCAGAACTAAGGGCATTCAAAGGTGGGCTCTGATGGCCTTTGAATGGGTGAGAAGAGAAAGAAGGGTGGCCAATGGTGCTTAGGCTGGCCCTTGGAGAAAGGTTGGAGAAGTTGATCTTGGTCTAGGCTTGGCGTGGAGGTGGTGGCATCATGTTGGAGCTCATGAACATGGAGGTGGAGGTGGTGATGGCTTATGGAAGGAGGAGCTATGCTAAAAGACCAAGATGGACCAAATGGTCACCCCTTAGGTCTTTTTATAGACCTAAGGGAATCTCGCTAGATAATTATGGAATTCTATAGAGAAGCCTACAGTGGGAGCTAATGGGAGAGTGAGAGAGGATGGATGGTGGTTTTTAGATCCACCAAATGTGGATCTCAAAATTGAATGGCTCTTAGTTGCTAATTTTAGCAACTAAGGCAACAACACATAGTAGAGAGTTCAAGAGAACTCTAGGCTAGGTATTTTCATGTGGATGGTGTGTGTGGGTGTGTGTAGGTTGAAACTTAGGTGGCTAGGTTGATTAGGTTAGGTTCTACTGGGTTTAGGTCAAGGTAGGTCTCAAATCAGGGTTGTAAACCCTAATTCAGTAAGGTAAAGTGCAATTAAACATAATACAAGCTTAATTGGGTGTGTGGAAACCTAATTGAGAATAAAATAACTCAATTAAGTCAGGTCTAGGTCAATTAGACTCTCACTGAGTCCAATTAGACAGTGTGCGTTGAGATTAGGGCTCAATTGGACTAAATGAGTCCAATTGAATAGACTGAAAATATTAGGCATGATCCAAGTCAATTAGGTTTAGTGAGGACCTAATTAGGCCCTTAGGTAGGTCTAGAGGTGATATACTAGGGTTAGGGCACCTTAATTTAGGTTCCTAGGGGGTTGGAATTGGGTTTAGAGAGCTAGAGATCCAAGATCAAGGCTTAAATCTCAAAACAAAGTCTGGAGGGCAGTTTTGGACATCCAATAAAGTTATCAGATGTCTTATAATGAAAAATCAGAAGTCTAGACTTATTTTCTGGACATCCAATCAGAGTTAGGAGGGATTCTAGGTTCTGTTTTGGGTATTCTGCAGAAATTAGATGTTCGACCAAGTGTCTGGACATCCAATAACACTACAGAAGTGGGTTTAAGGTGTGCGGGAGTTGGCTAAGGGTTCTGGATGTCCTATAACTCATCTAGACATCTAGATAGAGGCTAGAATTAGGGTTTTAAGGTTCCCTAGGGTGCAGTGACCTAATCTAAGGGTGGCTAAGGCTTAGGGAGTGTTCTAGGCTGTCCTAGGGCTAGGATGGACTTAAGTTCTTCACAATTTATTGCTTTACTCCTACTTAATAGAATAGTATACCTTAACTCCCTTACATTATTATCTACTGCATCTAATCTAGGTCTTCCGCTCCAACTCTAGTGCAACACCAGTTATTCTTTATTCTTCAGATCCAGCTTTAGATCCAGGTTCAGATCTAGCTTCTGATTAGCTTATTACCTGCAATTGACATAATGCACCTAATCAATACATTATAGCATTATTTTATGCATAGCTAAAAGAAAGTAGTAAAGGTGCTAGTAATGGTTATGCATGCATGGATTACCCTAACTTATGCTAAGTCCTAGCCTAATTTAAGTTAATTAAGACCTATGATTGCTGTGCAATCATACCCCCATGCCAAAATCTTACTAATCCCTAGCAAATGCCAGACTAAATTAGTCATAGAAGGGTCCCTAAGGGGTTGATTATTTTGTCAAATGTATGCCTAGAGATTTTTCTCCTTTATGTTTTCATCCTATGTTCTAGAAATCCAGACAGATGTGAAAGTGCTGCTATGTAGCTTTTGCAATGGATTCGAGTGAAAATCTAATTCACCTCTAAAGCCTATACTTGACCCCTAGTAAAAATTATAGTGGGATAGGCAATCTTCTTCCCTCGAGGTATTCCAGATATTCTATGAATTCCACTGGGCTTTAAGCTTAGGTAGAGAATCTTAGAGGGAAAAGATTATATATTTGGTTGCTCACTCTCGACTGGTGCCACATAGAGATTAGTATTATAGAATCTAGATTCCTAAATTATTACATAACTCAACTCAGAGAAAGACGAGAAAAACTATGCTCTCTCTTGGTTCTTTTGTATTCATTCACCCTTTTTCTTTTTCTTTTTCTTTTCTTTCTTTTTCTTAGAGCTCACAATCTCACCAGATTCACACATATGACCTATATTTGGTGGTCTCACTTGGCATTAACACTTTAATTGAGTTCCCATAACTCTAACACTAAGTCAGATTTCCTCATCCAATATTTAGCCGGTTAGAAACACAAGGTTGGTTAAGGCTATATTTCGTGGATCTCAAATTTATTTAGTGGTATTGCCTCAATGCAACTAAAATAAATGCTAAATATTCACTCTTTTTTCTTTGCCTTTTCTTCTTTTTCTAATTTTTTTCAATCTCTTTCTTTTCATCAATTTTTATTTTTTTCATTTTTTTCTCTTTTTTTTATTTTTTTCTATGTAATTTTTTTTTTTCAACACAACACAACTAGCACACATCCATGAACTTTATTGAAGAGGCATTATTAGGGATTGGTGGTACTCAAGATACATTGGGTGGCTTATTTGGTCGAAGTGCCTGCTCAAGGCACCGGGAGAGACGGATAGGTCGGTGTATTTCTGACCTTGACATCAATACCTTCCTTCAGCCGAGGATTCTGTAAAGAATGGTTGTAACCATCCACCTTAGCCCTAGTTTTATGAAAACTCGCTCTCCGCATATTTGCGTTATTTGGTGCCTCTCAAAATTCACACAAAATGTATACGCAGGAATCAAGAGCGAAAACCATGCCTTATCTTTGAATATCATCACCTAATTATATAGGATTCCGAATTCCTTGCACTAATCTTAGAGCACCAGTACACTCTACTCTCATCTCACACTATTTGGTGGATTTTTGGAAGAAAATCTGCCTGACTTCCAAAACACTATCCAAGGGATCAGGAGAAGAACCATTGATTCTTCTCGACAGACTAAAGATGTTTATCAGCCTTCACCGTAAATCCATTGCAAATTCTACGTGTGTGTGAAAAATTGTAATAGATTCCAGATTACAGGAATCAACTAGAGGATAAAATCTCTAATGCATTCTCTTAATAAGATAATCTTATTCGAATAAGTATTGTAGAAGGAAAAGATGGAGAGAGAGGGGCGAAGGGCAGCGGGTGGCGATGTCGAGGGTGCGACTAGGGTTGGGGATCAGGGTGACCGGAAGACATGGAGATTGAATAATTGGAGGAGAATTGAGAGGAGATGGCCATCTCATGTGGGTGGGACTGTTAGAGTTGGGTCGAGGGTGGGATGGAAGAGGATGAAAGGAGTGGTCCTATGCTATAGATGTAGAAGAAGAGGGCATATGGCGACAATATGCAGGAACCCCCTTGTGTACCTTGCGTGTGGAGGTGAAGGGCGCATGCATGACTTGTGTAGCAGGACACAGCTTTAGTATGTGAGGAAGAACCCTCAGTGCCTAAAAATAGAGGTACCTGAGCCACGGATACCCCCACTGCCGGTAAAGGCTGGCCATATGATCGATGTGGAATTCCCTTCTTCGAGGATATTCTATCTGCGGAGATGATGTTGAGAGGCACATTGATTGGCGAGGTCATGCATGGAAGCCCATCTACTGAAAAGCTCCATCAGTTGGTGAGTTCCCTGTCACTTATCTCACCAAGTTGGAAGGCTGTTGTGTTATCCTAGACCTATTTTCTTATTTTTGGTCTGGGGTTGATAGACGTGGAGAGGCTAAGATTTTGCTCGAGTATTTTTGAAAACATTAATGTGTTACAGAGGCTGGTCTCTCCCTTTGATGGGCACTTCTTGATCGTCCACCCCAGAGGATGGGTACTCGACGTGTAACCTTAGCCATCAAGGGTCTACCGCTGCACCTGAGATCGAAAGGGGTGGTCTCGAAGATGATTGTGGGGTTTGCGTCTATCCTTGTTGACATAGTTGTTGCAATTGAGGAAGGAGATGCACGGATACTGAAAATTGGGGCCGAAATCTTCAGTAGTGGGTCACTGCCTAATATAATTATTCTTAGATGTGGAGGAAGTTCTTGGCTTGTTCATGTGTCAGTGATTGGGCAAGAAGTCATAAGCTCAGAATCAAGACAGGTTAAGATGTCTGAAGAAAATCCTGTGGAGGTGCAACAGGTGGAACTGGAGGGTCGTAAGCCATCAGAGGATGCTCCAGGGCCAAAGAAGAGGAAAGAATGCCATGAGGAGGACTCAGCGGGGAGTATGATGGTGGTGGTGAGTGACACTGTCATGAGGGGTGATAAAGAAAGGCATGAGGACCCTGTTATTATCAATAACTGTACAGAGGAAAGAATAGAAGGCAGCAGTGGGAGAAGTATACTCGGGGATGTAAATCAATTGTCATTCCCTGCTCCTGATGATCTCAAATTTGGGAAAGGATCTGGTCAAAAGAAAGGGATTGGGCGATCCCTTATATGCTTAGGAGGTGGAGAAAGGAAAGTATGAGCCCCATTGAGGAAGAAACCATTGCAAAGTCCATCATGGTTGAATATGTGGACAACCAGGTGCAAGGGGATCATCCTTTTTAAGGGATGAGAATTTTAATGTGGAATGTACATGGGTTACGCAATAAGGTGAGACGAGCTTCTCTAACCAAATATCTTATGGAGTGTGATATTTGAAAGAGTGATATTCATTTTTCATTAAAAGCTTTAACATAAAATGATGTGTCGTTATAGTTCGTTGCATGGTAGAAAATCAGTTTTCAAAAATATTTAACATTCAAAATCTAACCATGAGAAGAGTTAGATCGTCTCCACAGGGAGGAATCAGCCTAATAAAATCACAACTATGTAGAAATTGAGTTCGCAGAAGTATTCATCAAATCAAGCAATGCATATGCGTCTCTAAATGTAAACCTGAAATTTAAGGAGAATTCAAGGGCAATTGATGTAAATTTCACATAAGAAAATAGTTCATGTGTAGGAGTATATCGTGTACGTTTTACTTGCATGCAGACTAAAGTGTAAATCAGAATGCATATGTGGAAGAATAAGCATAGGATTGCAATTTCACCTCAATTAAATTAATCAAACAAATCAGAAAAATAAATCTTTGACAATGGCAGTGTTCGTAAATTCTAATTCAAAGGGAAATAGAGGAATTCCCTTCTCTCCTCTTCGCGCACGTGGAGGAATGGTCGCTGGCCGATTGGAGCTTGGTGGTGGTGCGTGGGAGAGAGACGGTCACGATGGCAGTGATGGGGCAGCCAAAGGTGGTCGGACGTGGCTGGACGGCAGAGGAGAACGTCGGCGACGACAACAGCAGGTGATGCTTGCGGGCGTCACGAAGGGAAGCTGGTGGGTGCACGAAGGTCGTGGACGTGAGATGAAGATGACGGCGAAAATTGACGGTGAGTTTGGCAGTCGGGAAGCTTCCCTACCGGCGGTGGGTGTGTGGCGTACTTTGCGTTCTTTCTTGGTGGAGGTTGTAGGTAGTGGTGAGGAGATAAGGGAGAAAAGGAAGAAGATGACGAAGAAGAGGAAGAGGATGTGCGCAGGTGGTTGTGCGACTGTGGACGGGTGCATGCATGAGGGCACAGTTGCATGTGGATCTGCTGCACGCGGTCGTTGTGCACGCCTGGAAACACTCTGCGGCGAGGGGATACTAGCGCATAGAGGTGATGGATGTGGAAGGGAAGGCAGCAGGCGGTTGAATTGAAGGTGTTGATGGCACGCATGCACTCTATCACCGTGTGTGCTTTGACGGTGAGGGCGATGTTGAGGATGCGGAGGCCACAGTGCTCGTTGAAGTTCATGGTGTGCACATTCACGGTGGAGAGGAAGGGAGAGGATATCCCCACAGGGGGGAAGGATCTCCTCTTCAGATTGACGATCCCATGCGACTTTTATCTCCCCCCTTTTGTTCTCCTTCATTGGCACAATTCAAGGGATTTTAAATCCCTTACTAAAATTGGCCGCCGTAAGACGTTCGGAGATTTGACTTTAGACCTACAAGGTTAAATTACAAATATAATACTATTAATACTTTTAATTGATTCCTATGTCCACCTGATTTAATCTCTTTTGCATATATAAAATATTATAAAGATGTTGCAATCAAAGGTGAATTAAGCATATAAATATAAAGTAGTCATTGATGCAGGTTATACTAATTATCACCTAAGATATTGAAAACTAGGAACCAAGAAAGTATAATCGAAATATACTTAAGCATATAATTAATTCGTTAAAGTGAACCCATCAAGTACTGCCATGCCTAAGTTTTGCTAGTCCCTAGCAAAAAATAATGGAAGTAACTAAGAGATTTCTCCTTTCCTTATTTCAAAAATTTAGAGATCCAGACTAATGTGAAGTGCTAGTAGCCTAAGTAATGGATTCAAGTGAAAAGCTAACTTACATTTGAAGTTCACACTTAACCCTTGATAAAATTCTATCAGGATAGGCAACTACTTCCCTCGGGGATAAAGCAGAAGATAATCTATAATTTGACCTCGACTTTTTGGCTTAGGTAGAAGATATCAAGTTGAATGGATTTGTATTTGGTGGCACACACTCATTTGGTACTACACGTAATCTATTACTACAAACTCTAGATCTCTAGACTATCAAACAAGTCAACTCAGAGAGAGGCTAAACAACTGTGCTCTCTTGATACTCCTTTGTGCTCACTCTTTTCCTTCTTTTCTTTTTAAGATCACAAATCTCACCATATTTTGTAAATGTACTCACTATTTGGTGGCCTCACATGGCATTCACACTTCAATTAAAGTCCTAATAACTCTACAACTAAGTTAGAGTCCTCAGCCAGTATTCGAGCGATCAAAAATATTGAAAGGCAAGTGTAGGTCATATTTGGTGGATCACGATGTGTGTTTTTGTTGCCTTAGAAACATCGTCACGAAGATAAAACTATAAACTTGAACTCTTTTTTTTTCTTTTCTCTCTCTCTTCTTTTTTTTTATTTTATTTTTTTTTCTAAATATAAATGTTTCTTCCTTTTTTTCTCTTCTTTTTCTTTCTTTATAAATCAACATAACACGATGCAGACTTTTATTTATGAGGCATTATTAGGGATGATGATGGTTAAGAGGATATTGTGTGGCTTATTTGATGGAAGTGCCTATTCTTGACACTGGAAAGGAATGGATAGGACAAGCGTATTTCTGACCTTTGACATTACTACCCTCCTTTAGCCAAGGACTCTATGAAGGACAATCGTAACCATCCACCATAGACATAGTTTTATTAAGACTCAATATCTGTGTATCTGCCTTATTTGGTGACTCTCAGGAATTCACACAATGTACGCACACAGGAACAGAGAGTGAAAACTATGCCTAACTTTGAGGTATCATCATCTAATTGTCTAGAACTTAAGAGTCCTTGCACTAGACTTAGTGCACCAGTAATCTCTCTACTTTCTTCTCACAAATATGTGGTGGATCTAATAGAAGATAGTATGCCTAATTCCCTATTAATTGTCCAAGGGTTTAGTAGACTAAAAATGTTTATTGGTTCTCTTCGAAGATCCATTACCCAGTCTGTGTGCAAGTGAAGTAAATGCATTGGATTCTAAACTTAAGAAACAATTTAAAAAGAAAATCTTTAATAAAACCTCCTTGATAAATACTTCTGTTAGGGACTAACCAATTCAGCTCAAGAGATTTTATTTTATTTTTTAATACTAATGCACCTAACCTAAATGCATAAATATTACCTAAAATGCAAAATGCACCCCCCCATGCCTAAATCCTACAATGTCCTCATTGTAAAATTAAAACAAGGGAGAAAGGAAGGAAATCACCTGATGAGGCATTATTCTGGACGTTGGGTTGCCTCCCAACTACCGCTGTATTTTCTGTCGGTAGCCAGACTTATAGGGAATCTATAAGTCTGGTTCTAAACAGAAAGAGCTAGGCCCTAAAAATATGCGTAACAGCGCAGACCTAGAAAGCAGGTAGCCATGGATGTTGGTGAGCTAATGATGCAGCGTGATTCCAAATGCCTGTCAGAAGACATGAAAGTAGAGAACCTCGTAGGCTACCTGGGGAGGTCTAAGAATAACAAAAGGAATATGAAAAGAAACCTCTCAAAATAGAATTAGTGGAGGATAACAAGGGTTCTCCAAAGCAGGAAGGGTTTTAAAAGATATAAATATTATTATTTCAAACCCTTGAATGGCGAGACTAAAAGTACAAGCATCAATCCACACTCACCATTCTACCTGAGGATGTACTGGCCTGATATGCCCCCCAGAAGGAATGTATGTGAGCAGAGACCTTAGCCAAGGATCAGTTAGGGAGTGTAATAGTTGTTTGTTGTGTTGGGAGGTAGTGATTAAGCCCAATGAGGGCTTAGTCAGTGTCGAGTCTAATTCCAACAACGATTCAACTTGTGTATTCTCCCTAACAATTATTGTAGAAAAATTCATGTCATCCTACCTATCATTAATGATCGGAGTCATATTTTCACCTTACAATATATGTGAATCAATGGTGGACTCCAAATTAAATTCCTTTGATGGCAGGGTCGAAGCAGCAGAATCATTATCATTAATTTCATCCCCAGACTTTTTTGGTTCACTTGAGTTTTTGTTGGGGTGTATATGTGATTCACCAATAAAGAGAGGAGTTAGATCAATTGTTGGACCCTAGTTCCATCTCTCTTCTGTGTTTTGACAAAATCATTTTAAATTCTAATATGTTTATGAAGTAATTTCAGGTCAAAAGAATTTGTGGATGCAAGCAAAAAGATTGCACATGAAGGACAAAGTTTTGAAGACTTTAGGTTTTATTGTATCTTAGAATTTTTGTATGTCTCCAAACAAGTAAAACATAAACTAGGTGTTAAAATCAAAGTAGAGATAATTAGGTTTCAGAATATCATTCATTTACTTGGTTCTTAACTCAAAATCGACTCTTTCAAAACAAAGTCACCTAAAGTAGATTGGATTTCTCTAATTGATTTACACTAATGATCTTTGGTACTTGTTAGGCATAGGATTGGACCTAAGTTCCAAACTGTGAACATCAAGTACCGGTACTCATCATGAGTACCGGTATCAAGTGGTCACAGTTTGTGAATTGGGTTTTTGCCTGGACCTTACAAGTACCGGTACTCATAATGAGTACCGGTACATGTAGGTCACAGGACCTAAGTCTGTGCGTCACAAGTACCGATACTCATAATGTGTACCGGTACCAAGTGATTTGGTTGTACTGACTGTATGCAGTACCAACTAACCGTTGTGACCAGTCTGAATAGCTAGTTTGCAATTAATCATATTTCTAATGTCCCTAAAATACCCCTAATGGCTAGAATTCGTGGGAGAGGTGACTAGTGGCCTATATAAGCACTCTTTGAGTGTTGTTTTAGACACACATCTCTTAAAAAATTATACTCTTGCCTACACCTTCAATTCTCATTTTTCAAGCTAAAAAAGAGCTTAGTTTGTTGCATACATTTCAAGGCATCTCACCATTTGTAGCAAATCATCAAAGGCGATCGTATTTTTCTGTATTCAATCGTTTGTTTTACGCCTTAGTTTTTCTTGTTAGATTTGGTTATAGTTGCTATAAGATATACTCTTGTTGGAGATTTAGGAAATAGTTGTAAGCTTCTATTTACATTTTACTTACATTTGTATCTTTATCTTCTTTCATATCTTGTAATTGGGTTGAGCTAACCCGTTAATTACCTCTGATATTAGTAAATTGATTCCCTCTGAGTTGAGGGAATCGGGTTGAAAATCCTAAGTCAGCAAACTTAGGTAGTGGAGTACCCAAGTGAGGGGAACCACTATATATCTTGTGCCTTTGTTTTTGTGGTTTGTTTTGTCTTGCAAATTTTATTTCCCACACTATTCATCCACCCCTTCTAGTGTGCTTGTGATTTATAGATCCTACAGGTGGTATCAGAGCGGGTTGCGAAAAGAAGTGACAATTCTCTTTCGCAATGGCATCTCTAGTAAAGCGCATTGAAGGAAAGCCATCCACACGTCCTCCCTACTTTGATGGGACAGACTATGGAAATTGGAAGAGGAGGATGCAAATCTTCCTCAAGGCCATGGATGAGGACTCATGGATGTTTATCCAAGAGAAGTACATGGATCCGGAGCCACAAGGAGTGGCATGGACGGCGGAACAAAAGAAAAAGATCGCAGGAAATGCGAAAGCAATGAACGCACTCTATTGTGCGTTATCAAGGGAAGAATTTAACTGTATCTCCACATGCGAGTCCGCATACGAGATATGGAATACATTTCAAGTCACCTATGAAGGTACGAGTAAAGTTAAAGAAACACATATTTCTATTCTAACAGAAAGCTATGAGTTTTTCAGGATGCAGAAAGGTGAAACAATCAAAGGGATGTACACAAGATTTGGAGAGATCCTGAATCCAATGAAGAATCTTGGAGTCAAGTTGAAGGAGGAACAACTTGTAAGGAAAATCTTAAGATCCCTTACAAGTGATTGGTCTCCAAAGACCACAGCCATTCAAGAGGCAAAAGATCTTTCTACTCTCTCCTTAGATGAGTTAATTGGAAGCCTCATGGCATATGAAGTCCAGTTGGAAAATATGAAGAAGAATGAAGAAAAATCCATAAGTAAGAAAAAGGAGCTTGCTTTCAAAGCTTTAAAGGAGGTATCAGACTTTGATGACTCAAATTCCGACGAAGAAGAGCTTGCTCTTCTAACAAGAAGATTTAGAAGATTCATTCGAAAATAAGGTAAGAAAGTCAATAAATTTTCAAATGACATTATTTATTTTGAGTGCAAGAAGGGGCACGTACGAAAAGATTGTCCAATGATCAAGAAGAAGGAAGAAAAGGACAAAGAACCTGATCGAACGAAAAAGAGGATTTCAAGAAAGGCATACAAGGCAACCTGGGATGATAGTGATTCCGACACGAAATCGTCTTCCGAAGAATCTGAAGAAACATAAGTTGCACATCTTTGCTTAATGGTAAACGATGACAACTCGAAAAATGAGGTAGATTCTGAAGTCACCTTTAATGAATTAGTATAAGCATATGAAGATTTATATAATAAGACTAGGATGATTAAAAAGGAAAATAAGGTTTTGCATGATAGTTATAGAACCCTAGAAATAGAGAAATTTTGTTTGGAAATAGAATTAGATATCTCCAAAGAAACTGACAATCAATTACATGCAAAAATAATAGAATTAGAAGATACTTATGAACACTTTGAAGACACTTTGAATAATTTAAAAACAACTAGGCTGAATACGAAATTTTGTAATAATTTAAAAGCTAAGTTCAATAATAAGAAGAACACACAAAATAAATCACATGCACCTAGACATGCATGGATTTATCAAAAGGTCAAGAATCCTAAGAATTATAGATCTAACACTAAAGTGATCTATAAACCTAAGGATTTGAAAGGTGCTAACCATCAAGGACCCAAAAGAAAATGGGTACCTAAAATAAATTTAATAAATTATCTTGTAAACCAAAAAGGACAAATGGATCCTAGACAGTGGGTGTTCCAAGCACATGACGGGACACTCCGACCTCTTTATCAAATGGGCCAAAATCAAAGATGGAGGACACATCAAGTTGGGCGACAACAAACGTTGTCACATTATTGGTGAAGGTACAATAGGAAACTCTTCTAAGTAGGTACGTAATGTTCTTTTAGTAGAAAACTTAAAACATAACCTACTTAGTGTTAGTCAAATATGTGATAATGGATGTGATGTTTTGTTCACTAAAGTTGGATTTAAAATATTAAAAGAATGAACAAATACAGTTTTAATTGAAGGCTTTAGATATGAAAATATCTATGCTCTTGATTTTTCAAAAGAGAAATACGTAAAATGTCTACTTGTCTCCCATATTGAAGTAAATCTTTGGCACCGTAGGCTAGGTCACATTAATCACAAACATCTTAATAGGTTAGCCAAAAATGAGTTAGTAAGGGGCCTACCTAAACTAACTTATAAGAATGATGTTTTGTGCAAGTCGTGTGAACTCGGAAAAATGCACAAAGCCTCTTTTAAATCTAAAGACTTAGCTTTAACAATACGACCTTTAGAGTTGTTACACCTTGATTTATTTGGACCAACACGATTTGAGAGTCTAAATGGATCAAAATTTTGCCTAGTTATTGTTGATTACTTCTCTAGGTTCACTTGAGTCATCTTCTTGAAACATAAGGATGACTCATTTGATTCCTTCCTAAGTCTTACTCGAAGACTTCAAAAGGAAAAATCACCCTCTATTCTTAGACTTAGGACTGATCATGGGGATGAATTTGAAAATGAAAAATTTTCAAGCTTTTATGTCAATTCTGGCATAACCCATGAATTTTCATTTCCTTGGGGTCCATCTCAAAATGGTGTTGTAGAGTGCAAGAATCGCACTTTACAAGAATGCACCTGAACTTTGCTCTTGGAGTCTGGGCTTCAAAAATATTTCTGGGTAGAAGCCATTAATACGGCATGTTATGTTCTAAATATAACACTTTTAAGGCCTATTATTAAGAAAACTCCATATGAGCTTTATTATGAGAAGTCTCCTAGGATATCATATTTTAGGCTGTTTAGAAGTAGATGTTATTTATTAAACACCCGTGATCGGCTTGATAACTTTGATGCTAAAGGTGATGAAGGCATTTTTATTGGCTATTCAACAAGAAGCAAAGCTTATCGAGTCTTTAATAAAAGGACTTTTGTCATTGAAGAATCCCTGCATGTTTCATTTGATGAAATAAACTTAGGTGAATCGGAACCAAATCATTTAGATTCTGATGATGAAGATACCCCCTTCATTGATGTATCAAAAATAGAAGATTCACGAAATGTATATGATCTTCCAAAAGAATGGGTACACCATAACGATCAGCCTCAAAAATAGATTATTGGTGATATTGAACAAGGTGTAAAAACCCGATCTCACTTTAGAGCTGATTTTGTCATTAATGCTTTTGTTTCATAACTTGAACCCAAGAAAGTTGATGAGGCATTAAAGAATGAATCATGGGTTGTAGCTATGCAGGAGGAGCTACTCCAATTTACTAGGAACAATGTATGGAAATTGGTACCCGCTCCTGAGGGTAATTCCATCATTGGAACCAAGTGGGTGTTCCGAAATAAATTGGATGAATCTGGTTCAGTGCTCAGGAATAAAGCCAGACTTGTAGCTCAAGGCTATAACCAACAGGAGGGTATTGACTTTGATGAGACATATACTCCTGTTGCTCGCTTGGAGTCCATACAGATGCTACTTGCCTTTGCAAGTGCAAAGGACTTCAAGTTATATCAAATGGATGTCAAGAGCGCATTTCTTAATGGTTATATTAAGGAAGCTGTTTATGTTCATCAGCCTCCCAAGTTCGAGGACCCAGCACACCTAAAGCATGTAATCAAGCTCAATAAGGCATTATATGGACTTAAACAAGCTCCAAGGGCTTGGTATGATAGGCTCAGGACCTTTCTTCTTCAGCACGGTTTTAGAATTGGAGTTGTTGATTCAACTCTTTTTATAAAAGAAGGTAATAACATCTTATTGGTTCAAATATATGTCGACGATATTATATTTGGATCAAATAAGGAGTCCCTGTGTCAACATTTCTGTGAGACTATGAAGACTGAGTTTGAAATGAGTATGATGGGTGAACTCAGATTCTTTTTAGGACTCCAAATTCAATAATTAGATATAGAAATTTACATTAGTCAAATAAAATATGTTCTTGAAATTCTCAAGAAATTTGACTTTGAAAATGTAAATGGCAAAGAGACTCCGATTGCTCTATCTACTTCTCTTGGTGAAGATTTATCCAACAAGAGGGTAGATGAAAAGAAATACTAGGGAGTGATAGGTTTACTACTATATCTCACATCTTCTAGACCTGATATTCTTTTTGCTATATGTTTATGTGCAAGATTCCAGTCTGAACCCAAGGAATCTCATTTTAATGCAGTAAAAAGAATATTTAGATACCTAAACAGCACAAAAGACCTTAGTCTTTTCTATCCTAAAGCATAATCCTTAGATCTATTATCCTACAGTGATGCAGACTATGCAGGGAGTCGGACAAACCGAAAGAGCACAAGCGGCACATGTCATTTTATTAGAGAATCTCTAGTCTCATGGTTCTCTAAGAAGTAGACTTGTGTTTCACTTTCTATGACTGAAGCAGAATATATTGCAGCTTCACTTGCTTGCTCTCAGGTCATTTGGATGAGACAGACTTTGTTCGACTTTGGATTGATTTTTGCGTAATCCAAGATATTATGTGATAATACAAGTGCAATAAATCTATCCAAAAATCCAGTACATCATTCACGTACCAAACATATAGATATTAGACATCATTTCCTCAGAGATAATGTACTTCAAGGCTCTATTCAATCAGAATCACTGACACTCAAAACCAATTGGCAGACATCTTTACAAAACCTCTTACAGCAGAGAGATTCTGCTTTATAAGGGGAAAATTAGGACTTTGTATAATAAAAGAGATTCTAATCTAACAATTTATTTGATATGAACTTTGTATTTACGAAAATTCCTAAGGGCTTTCTTGCAAATTACCCATGCTCACTAAAAAAGGAGTAAATTGTAATATTTCCATATATTTAGAAATATGAGGGTGTTGTTTGCAATTTAGTTGCTTAACTTTCTTCAACACCTAAGTTGTAAATTTTTCTTCTCTCAACCACTTAAGTGGTCATGTGACAAGCACATGACCCATCCCATATAAAAGAGGTCAAATGCAAACACTTGCCTCATTTCTTCACAACCAAACCCTAGTTCCACCACAAGTATCTCCAAGCCCTTGCCAAGAAGAAGAATCATCTCTAATCTTCATACCCTAAGTACATTCTTCTCTTCTCATCAAATCTTGTTTCCTTGAGTCGTTCTACATCATATTTTTTTTCTCTTGATGTCAGTTCTGCTGCTGCAATATGTTTTCATCGGGTACCAAATGGTACCGGTACCCATCATCGGTACCAGTACTCGCTGGGCGTAGTAGTGCTTGCTTTACAAAGCAGGTACAGGTACTGAAGGTGAGTACCGGTACTAGCTCGAATTTCTGGTTGGGATAGAAATTAACCAGTATCAGTACCGATCATTAGTACCAGTACATGCAGGCTTAAATGTGTTGTTACATGAACACATGATAAGAAATTATCTTTATCTCTAATTGTATTTCCTATTTCTTATTGTTGTATGTTTTCAGATAGCACCAAAATCTAAAAGTAAGGGAAAAGCACCTCAAGATGCTTTCCACAAGTTCTGCATCAATGAGGATGCTAAATCAAAATTTGATTGGTATAAAGGCCTAAAACTCCATCATTGTAGGCCTATTGAGTGGAAAGATTCCTCTCTTCAAATCTATGAGTTTACTACCTGTCTTTCCAAATAGCATCTTATGCACTTCTTTGATGAGTCATTTTTTGCTGATGTTCCTGGAGTCTACCCTGACATTAATTGTCTATTTTTTGCTAATCTCTAAGAATAAGAAAATCGAGGCCATCTAGTCTTAACATCCAAAGCTTTTGGTCAAAAAACCACCATTACTCCTAAATTTTTATCAACCATCACCCAATACCCAAATGAAGGTTATCCTTTCAACACACTTAAAGAGCAATTTCCTACTCACAAAATTCATGAAACTCTATTGCTTCCTAATTCCCAGGGCAAAGCATTGGTTGCCCCCAACATGACTCTTTTTGCTCGTGTTCTTTTCCGTATCTTAGCATGGAATTTAAGGGCTAAAAATTCGGTTTTCACAAATTCCCGTTGACATTTTACCCTTAATTTATGCTATCATTACAGGATTTTCGGTCAACTGGAACCCAATTGTCATTCACTTTCTTAGACCTCATTACCGTGCTTCGGCTTTACCCTTAGATATCTTGGTGTCTCACATATTTCATAAAAATAAAATTGACCTTTCTAATTTCACTCCTCTTAGAAAAGTGGTCTATTTCAAATGGACCACTCTCCAGAAAATGGGAGTGAAACCCGCTAGAAAGGAATCTACTAGTGATGATGAAGAAGATGAAGTTGATCTAGATGCTCAATCTTCTTCTCATCCACCTCTTGAATCATCTTCGGCTTTTGTCCCCATTACCTATCCTTTTCCGGAAGCCGAAACTCCTTGGAAGAACCTATCTCATCAGTTTGGCACCGATCCCTATATGATCAACACTTTCAATTACATTGGCCAAAATTTAACCAATCTGAATTTTGCCTTCCGTCACATGGAACGCAAATTTCATGATCTTTCTATGTCTCTTGAGTCTTCCTATGTTGCATCCTCCACTCAACAAACTAAACAAAGGAAGTGGACTCAACCAAAAGCACCTCCGGAATACAGTGAAAGAAGACAAAAACACTTCCAAGATCCATCTTTTGTAGCAGAAAAAGAACCTATTATCAATGAAGATGAGGAAGAAGAAGACATAGAAGATGAAAATGCTTCATATGAAGAAGACGATGATGATGATGACGACGGCAACAACGATGATGATAACGATGACAATGACAATGACAACAATGATGATGAGGATGAACAACCACTTATTAGAAAACGTCGTAGAAATTAGCTTAGTTTTTTTTTTACGTATGTAAGCCTGTTGTTGCTTGTATGACTTTTAAGATTGTTAAACTTCTATGGCTCTTAATATTTCTTTTGTGTAATAAACTTTATCATGTTATGAAAGTTGATGCTTTGCTTGATAATGTGAGCATGTTTGATAATGTCATGCTTTATGATGTTTGCTCATTTTTTTTGCTTGCTTGACAAAAAGGGGGAGAAATGAAATGAATGGATACTTCATATCTAAAATAGGGAGAGCTTAGTTTAAGGGGGAGGTTTTTTACTCTCTTGTGGAGATTTTAAAATTCTATTATTAAGTCTATTTATTTTTAATATCAATATCTTATTTATTTTGTCAACATCAAAAAGGGGGAGATTGTTGGACCCTAGTTCCATCTCTCTTCTGTGTTTTAATGTTAACAAAACCCTTTTAAATTCTAATATGTTTATGAAGTAATTTCAGGTCAAAAGAATTTGTGGATGCAAGCAAAAAGATTGCACATGAAGGAAGAAGTTTTGAAGACTTTAGTTTTTATTATATCTTAGAATTTTTGTATGTCTCCAAACAAGTAAAATATAAACTAGGTGTTAAAATCAAAGTAGAGATAACTAGGTTTCAGAATATCATTCATTTACTTGGTTCTTAACTCAAAATCGACTCTTTCAAAATAAAGTCGCCTAAAGTAGATTGGATTTCTCTAATTGATTTACACCAATGATCTTTGGTACTTACTAGGCACAAGTTTGGACCTAAGTTCCAAACTATGAACATCAAGTACCGGTACTCATGATGAGTATCGGTATCAAATGGTCACAGTTTGTGAACTAGGATTTTACATGGACCTTACAAGTACCGATACTCATCATGAGTACCGGTACATGTAGGTCACAGGACCCAAGTCTGTGCGTCACAAGTACCGGTACTCACAATGAGTACCAGTACCAAGTGATTTGGTTGTACTGATTGTATGTAGTCAGTACTGGTACCAAGAGTTCAGTATCAGAACCAACTGTTGTGACCAGTCTGAACAATTAGTTTGCAATTAATCATATTTCTAATGGTCCTAAAATACCCCTAACGGCTATAATATGTGGGAGAGGTGATTAGTGGCCTATATAAGCACCTCTTTGAGTGTTGTTTTAGACACACATCTCTTAAAAAATTATACTCTTGCCTACACCTTCAATTCTCATTTTTCAAGCTGAAAAGGAGCTTAGTTTGTTGCATACATTTCAAGGCATCTCACCATTTGCAAAAAATCATTAATGGTGATTGTATTTTTCTGTATTCAATCGTTTATTTTACGCCTTGGTTTTTCTTGTTAGATTTGGTTACACTTGTTATAAGATATACTCTTGTTGGAGACTTAGGAAATAGTTGTAAGCTTCTATTTACATCTTGCTTACACCTGTATCTTTATCCTTTTTCATATCTTGTAATTGGGTTGAGGTAACCCGTTAATTACCTCTGATATTAGTAAATTGATTCCCTCTGAGTTGAGGGAATCGGGTTAAAAATCCTAAGTCAAAGGACTTAGGTAGTGGAGTACCCGGGTGAGGGGAACCACTATATATCTTGTGCCTTTGTTTTTGTGGTTTGTTTTGTCTTGCAATTTTTATTTCCCACACTATTCATCCCCCCTTCTAGTGTGCTTGTGATTTACAGATCCTACATCAATATCCTCAATTGTTTCTTAAGGAGGATCCGTCTTAATGTTTTGGACTAAGCCTATATCACTCAATTTTTTGTTCTTCTTGGGGCATAAATCCTCAATTGACATGTTTTGTCCCCGAGAGTCTCCCCTAGGCTTCTCACTATTGTGTTTGTCCTCCTCCAATATCAACTCCTAGTTTTGTGGAGGCTGACTCTCAAAAGAAGGGAGGAATATGAATTTCACCAGATTATTTATATCCTCCAGTGGTAAGTCCTCGAATAACAAATAATCCCCCTATGATTCACTCCAGATTTTCAGTCCGGGTTCCTCCATTGGGTCATCCTCGTCCTCTAAAATAAACTCTTTATATCCTTGAGACCAAAATTGATCTAATTCATCTTCCATTCCCTTAGGGTCACCTTCATTAGGTGCATTTAAATCCTCAGAATGCTAAATGGTAGGTGTTGATTCCCTAAGTGAAGGGTCAGGATTAGGCTAACTAAGGGTAGAATGGGGTTCCACCAGATAATTAGTAGGGGAAGTGATATGAACAATATGACCCTGACCCGAGTTATCAGGGGTAAGGAAAATACTATCACTGGGGTCAAGGTCCTCAAGAGGTACCATCTTCCCTTTCTTTTCACTCCAATATAGCTCAGGTGGATAATTACTAGAATTGTTCTCCTCTAGTGGCCGTGTCTCATTGGGAGAGTCTAAGTGATAGCTACGTAAAATGGGATCCCTATTGTCATTGGTTTCCTCAGAGCTATTTTCATGATCACGGTCGTATGGGTAAGGATCAGAATTACTAGGAAGAGCATAGCTAAGCTGTCTAATTTCTTTGTTCAATTGTTGACTATTCCCCAACATCTCTCCCATAGACTCCATCATTTCTTTCTGTTGTTTTTGCATTTCTATCATAAAAGTGGAGAGGCTACTACTATCAGATTGGGGAGGCTAGTCAATCTCAGGCTTTGGTTGCCTAGGGGTATTGATCCAACCTCGATACGAAAAATCATGAAGGGTGGGAGGGTTGGGTGTTTGCATAGTAGTAGGGATTCCAGGGTTGGAAAATCCCACTCCTAGGCTCTGCTCAAAAGTGTGAGCTATCGGGCTAGTACTCCTAGGATAGGACTATAAATGATCCCATGAATTGTCAATGTACCCATCAAAGGATGGATACGCTCGGGGCATGTGATCCTGGTTAAAATGATAGGAGTAAGGATAGTCCATTTCTTTTAATTAAATGGTTTAACTCTCTTAGGACTTAGATAGATTAAAAATAGAAACTTCCTAGAGAGCTCTATCATGCACACACCAAGCAAACACAAGGCAAGAGGTCTTTTGTTGATTTAAAGTTCTTTAAGTCCTCTTCCAACTCTTCAGCTTGGCCAAATATAGTCAAGGTAGTGTTTCTCCGTTCCAACATAAGTGGTATAAGAGAAATGAGGCACTTAAAATTTTTGGTAAATGACTGTTAAGAAGGTTGAGGTTACTTTTAGTCCTTTTTCGGTGATCAATCAAGTTGTCAAGCAATTATGCACCCTAAATTGACCTTCGAGTGCCCTAAAGACTACACTTTGTTGCGATGATATTCTCTAATGCTCATGTAAAAAGGTACTCCAAGGATGGAACCCAGGGATGCAAGTAGGGCAAACCCTTCCTTTGAGGCATTGTATTAATGGTGTCCCCCTCCTTAGAGTATCAAGTCACTCGGGCAAAAGTTAATACTACTGTTACAAAGCGAGATAGGAGGGTTTGCACCGATAACGAGATCGATGCCTATAGCCTTAGGGGTCCAAGTCCTAGTGCAGTGCCTATAGTGTGTGCTCAGTGCAGGAAGTGTGCATCACATAGTGAAAAGTGATTTTTCTTTTGAAAATCACAGTCAAGTTATTGAAACACTTCCTGTATATTTTTCTTTCTTTTCAAGAAGTAATGTAACCACCTGATTAATATTTTCAAATCAGCTTAAATGGACTTTTTTTTAATTATGTCCAAATGCAATGCGTGTGCAGATAACTGATGCACAAGAAAAGACGTACCTTACTCCAGCTCTCTTCAATGCAGGATGTTTGCAATGCAAAAAGAAAAGCTAGATGCTGTTCATTCAATTCTAGATGGTCACCCTATAGATATGCAACTTCTAGCAGGTAGTTCAAATATTATTATTATTATTAAAATCATAATAAGAAAACAAACCTAATCTAACTAACTAACCAACATGTAGTTCAAACAATTCGAATAATTCTATAATCTAAATAAAATGGGAACACGCTCCTGAAAATACACTCCTACATACAAGAGCGATAAGCAATAAAAGCACTGGGAACACATTCCCAAAAATGCCCAACATGGGTCCACATGACAAAAATTAAGTTCTAATGCTATCTAAACTAATCTAAATCTAAAAGTAGCAAAAAAAAAAAGTCTCTGGTCACCGATCCTTCCTCCACATGCGTGGGATCAAGGCCCACGTGCTCCTGTTGCTGCCCTTTAGGTGGCGTCAAAGTCCACCAAGAATATCGTCTCCGTCGTGCATGCCCGTTGCATTCATTTCCTACAAACAGATGCATCTTGCACAGAAAAGATCAGGAATGATCAGATAAATGCGCAACTCAAAATAATTAGAAATAAAGTTTGGTGAATTTATTGTGTCTATTGCCTCCTTGGCAACAGCACCATTTGAAAGAGCGTGCTTCGTTTCTCATTGAAAACTTTAACATCAAATGACATGTCGTTATAGTTCGTTGCATGGTAGAAAATCACTTTTCAAAAATATTTAATATTCAAAATCTAACCACGAGAAGAGTTAGGTCATCTCCACAGGGAGGAATCAGCCTAATAAAAGCACAACTATGTAGAAATTGAGTTCACAGAAGTATTCGTCAAATCAAACAATGCATATGCTGCTCTGAATGTAAACCACAAATTTAAGGAGAATTCAAGGGCTATTGGCATAAATTTCACATCAGAAAATAGTTCATGTGTAGCTATATATCATGTACTTTTTACTTGCATGCAAACTAAAGTGTAAATCAGAATTCAAATGTGATGTATATTGAGATGGATTGCAAGGGCTAAACAAATATGTGGAAGAATAAGCATAAGGTTGCAATTTCACCTCAATTTAATTAATCAAACAAATTAGAAAAATAAATCTTTGATAATGGCAATGTTTGTAAATTCTAATTTGAAGGAAAATAGAGGAATTCCCTTCTCTCCTCTTCATGCGCGTGGAGGAGTGGTCGCCGGCCGACTAGAGCTTAGTGGCGATGCATGGGAGAGAGACGGTCACGATGGTGATGACAGGGTGGTGGAAGGTGGCCAGACGTGGCTGGATGATAGAGGAGAACGTCGGTGACGGCGACGGCAGGCGGTCCTTGCAGGCGTCGCGGAGGGTGGCTGGTGGGCGCACGAAGGTTGCAGACAAGAGATGAAGACACAGTGAGGTTGACGATGAGTTTGGTGGCCGGGAAGCTCCCCTACCAGCGATGGGTGTGTGACGTCCTTTGGGTTCTTTCTTGGGGGAGGTTGTAGGTGGTGGTGGGGAGATAAGGGAGAAAAGGAAGATGACGAAGAAGAGGAAGAGGATGTGCGCGGGTGGCTGCGTGACTGTGGATGGGTGCACGCATGAGGGTACGACTGTGTGTGGATCTGCTGCACGTGGGCATTGTGCGTTCCTGGCAACGCTCTGCGGCGAGGGGATACTGGTGCGTAGTGGTGGTGGATGTGGAAGGGAAGGCAGCAGGTGGTTGAATTGAAGGTGTTGATGGCACGCATGCACTCTATCACCGTGTGTGCTTCGACAATGAGGGCGATGTTGAGGATGCAGAGGGCACAGTGCTCACTGAAGTTCATGGTGAGTGCCTCCTTCACAGTGGAGAGGTATGGAGTGGATATCCCCGCAGGGGGGAAAGCATCTCCTCTTCAGATTGACAATCCCATGTGACTTTTATCTCCCCCCTTCCGTTCTCCATCACCGGCGCAATTCAAGGGATTTTAAATACCTTACTAAAATTGGCCATCGTAAGACATTCAGAGATTTGACTTGAGACCTACAAGGTTAAATTACAAATATAATCCTATTAATGCTTTTTATTGATTCCTACGTCCACCTTATTTAATCTCTTTTGCATATATAAAATATTATAAAGATGTTGCAATCAAAGGTGAATTAAGCATACAAATATAAAGTATTCATTGATGCAGGTTATACTAATTATCACCTAAGACATTGAAAATTAAGAACCAAGAAAGTATAATCAAAATATACTTAGGCATATAATTAGTTCGTTAAAGTGAACCCATCAATATGGATTGTGCTGTTATTCAAGGGACACATCTAGAGGAAGATAATAATCCTGTCTAGGACACCCTGAGGCAATCTGGGAGAGCAGATTGTGCGGGGATGGCTGCAAATGGCAGATCTGCTGGGATGGCTATTTGGGGGAGAAAGTCCAACTTTAAAGTGATTGAAGTTCTTCGAGCCAGGCATATACTTACATGTAGATGCCAGAGTCACTAGGGGGAGTTGGATTGGTTTGTATCTCGTGTGTATGGTCATTGTACAGCAGCTAGCCGGCTGGAGTTATGGGAGGACTTATCAGCAGCACATCAGAAGGTCGAAGAGCTACCTTGTCTCGTGGGTGGTGATTTCAATTGTACCTTATCAAGTGGGGACCGTCCTGGGGGTAACACAAATGGTGTAGAGGCAAGATTCCAACTGGTTGTGTAGAATATAGGCATCAGTGAATATCCGATTAGTGGTATTGAGTTTACTTGGAGAAATGGTAGTAGGCTCATGTCCAAATTGGATAGATTTGTTGGCAACTCTAGTCTCTTAGAGCAATTTCAATTGTCTTCAACCATGAGCCTCGATAAGCCTTTTTTAGACCATACACCAATTGTGTGGGACAGTGGGGTGAATGTGGATGTTGGTTCATACTTCAAGTTCAAAAAATCCTGGTTTGGAGAAGAGGGGTTTAAAGATATGCTGACTAGTTGGTGGAAAAGTAAGAAGACTACAGGCTCTGCTACCCAAAGTCTGCCTCTGAAGTTGGCAGACATGTGCATACTGCTAAGGGAGTATCGATAGACAATAACAGCTATTAGAGAGTAGAAGAGAATTGAGGCATTGGTTGAGGCACAACAGCTTGATATAAAGGAAAGCACAGTGGGTATGGACGCTCAAGATCAGGAAGATAGGAAATACTGGTAGTAGATTATCGCTGAGGAGGATTTAAAGAAAGAGATGGATTGGCATGAGAGGTCTACACAATTGTGGCTCAAGGAAGGGGATGCAAATGCGACTCTTTTTCACCTTGCAGCCAGTGCTGGAAGGAGATTCAACCTCATTGCTACTATCAAAATTGCTGAGAGAAACATCTCTTCCACTCGTGAAATCAGGAAAGAAGCTTTGTGCTACTTCAAGGAAAAATGAAAGGCTGCACCAAGAGGTATATGGAGGATGGCTGCGACTGCATTCCCATGTGTTAGTGATGAGCAAGCTACAATGCTGGTTGCACCTATTACTGAACAGGAGGCTATGGATGCCACCAAAGATTTAAATAATGAGGGAGCTTCAGGGCCGATGGGGTTCAAGTCTTTTTTTTACAAAGAGATGTGGAATGTTCTTAAAGAGGAAGTGATGGGGGTTATACATGAATTTGAAAAGGGAAATTCTGGATTCGAACGGCTAAACAAATCATACCTCTTCTTGTTACCAAAGAAGTCAAGACTGGAATGTTTCTCTGACTATAGGTGATAAATGCCAGTTTATCATCATTTTAATGCATCAAAACAAACTTAGCTCTTAGGATTTTGCTCCGCAAATGGGTTTTTGGGCTGCATTTAGCATCAATTAGGTTAGGCATGCATTGCACTTTTTATTATCTTTTTAATGTGTTTTTGTGAGTGTTAGGGATATGCAGATTGTCAGAACTCCAAAACCCTAGCACTCAGGAAGGCAATTGGTGAGGAAGAAGCTCAGACTAACTGGAACTCAACTTGATCCAGTTCACCATAGTTGGATTCCAGCTCACTTGAACTAGGGTTAGCTCATCTTAGCTCCATTCAGCTCATCTCAGCTGAATGGAAGCTCAAGAGAGCTCATCTTAGCTCACCTTAGCTCAGGTCAGCTCAGATCCAGCTCAACTTAGCTGAGTATAGCTCATCTCAGCTCCCATTGGTCCACAAGGTGCTCTAGCTAGCTCAACTAAGTTGACTGGAGTTCACCCCAGCTCAGGTCCAGCTACATCCACCTCTACTCAACTCCGACCAGCTAAAGATGACTTCATTCTAGCTTAGGAAGCTCAAGTCCAACTCCTGGGGACTCAGCTTAGCTCAGCTCAGTTGAGCTCAGCTACCTTAGCTGCCTCACCCAGCTTGATCCTCCCCGAGAGCATTAGACCTAGCTCACCTCAGCTCCTTTCAGTAGAAGCCAGCTTGCTTTAGCTTGGCTTAGTAGCTAGCAAAGAACTAGCAAGCCAAGCAGCTAAGGTAGCTCCTTGCAGCTCTCTTCAGCAACCACCAGCTCTAGTGCAGCTCAAGATGACTACCTCCAGCTCTTCTCCCTGAAAACCCTAGCTCCAAATGCCTCCAACTCTACCCCCTACTAGCTAAGCTAGCTAAGCTGCTTAACTTAGCTAGTCCACCTCCATGGCACCAAAACCTACTACCCTACTACCTAAGCTCCAGCAAAAAGACCAGCTACTCCTACTTTATTTTGGTGCCAGCTATCCCTTCCATCACCACCCTACATCCACCATCAAAACCCATATCCACCCTCCATTTTTTCCCTCCAAAATTGCCTTCTAGAAGGTATTTTTGGAGGGAAAACCAAGGCACCTCTTCATTTCCGTCACATTTTTCCCTCCAAAAATATCCAAGCACCCCTTCATTTCCCTCCAAAAAAACACCATAACCACCCCCCTTCCCATCCTATAAATACCCTACCCTACCACCACATAATTCCCATCCTGCATTAGTGCAATTTTCTACCTATACCCACCTACACCTACGAAAAAGGACTAGAGAAGAAGATTAAAGGAGCACATCACCAGCCCTTTTAGTGCCTTCTTCTCCCCACTCTCTTCAACTTGGGTCATGCCAAGGAGGACTTCTCTACTTCAAGGAGGACGGCCAGGCAAAGGAGAAGGACCTAAGGAGGACGTCCACCCTTGGAGAGAAGCTTAGGGCACGCCCCCTTAGGGCTTGCTTTGGAGGACATCACCTTGGTGGAGCATAGCAAGGAAGGAGTTGGAGGACTCTTTTCAAGCTTGGGAGCTACCAAGCTTGGAGCAAGAAGCCCTCTTCTTCACCATCTATCTAGAGGATTTGTGTTTTCTTTTATTTATTGCAATTTTTCTAGTAGTAGAAGCATTCATCTACTAGACTTTTTTGTAAAACACTTTTTCATTAATCTAGTTGCCTTCTTTGCAATTTCTTTAGTTGCATTTTTAATTGCTTTATTTTTAGCATTCTTCACTCCCTCTCCCTAATTATTCTAGGCCTCCACTTGCCTAGAGTGAGCTTAGGAAGAGGCTCTACTTGCCACTTTAGTAGTATATTGAGTTGAAGTGTAAGTCACTTTCCCGCCACAATTTCTCATGTTGCCTTAATTTCAAAAACATAAAAATGATATATTGAAAAAAACCAAAAAGGAAGTTGAGATTTATATTCCAAGCAAGAGAATTAATTTTGCAAACATATTGCCTCCTTGGACGACCCTAGATACCCCACTATCTAGGTTTATAAATTTAAGAGTTGATCGATTTTGTGCATTACAACGACGTATTTTACAAACCGCATAAAATTCGTATCAATAGGTCTATTGCGTTGTCGAATTCCATATACTTAATCATTAGCAAAATCCTTGCCAATAGAATCTGTGGTGTTCTGCAAGTCTTGATTATGCCTGTTCAGTTTGCTTTTTTACCTGGGAGGTCTCTACAGGAATCATTTATTGTGGCTCAAGATATGGTGACGGGTTGGCACAGAAGGAAGTCTAAGGCCTTCCTATGGAAGGTAGATTTCTCTAAAGCATATAATTCAGTTTCGTGGTTATACTTATGGGAAATCCTTAAAAGAAGAAAGTTCCCCACCCTCTCGATCTAGTGGATGAAATGGTGTATCACGACTGCCTCATACTCTCCATTGATAAATGGGAAACCTTGTAAAGCTTGGATTCAACCTTAGTGTAGGGTGCGGCAAGGTTGTCCCCTGGCCTCGTTGATTTTTAATTTTGCTGTGGATACTTTAGCCAGATATGCATGCAAGTTGGTAAAAGATGGATTGATTAGGGGCTACACGATGACAAATAGAAGGGCTCTGGCTCCCACTCTTCAATACGCAGATGACAGTCATTTTTATAGAAGATGGGAAAAGGGAAGCACAAGTGCTCTCTTATATGGTTAACATCTTTGGAGAAATCTCAGGTTTAAAGCTAAATGGAAGCAAATCTTGTTTGGTTTGTTTTGTCATGAATGGTAATGATCAGAGTGACATCTCTTCTATCTTAGGCACGCTTGTGATCTCAATGCCAATCAGATACTTGGGCCTACCGTTGAAGTGTACAAATATGAAAAAGATTGATTGGAACTTTCTCTTTGAGAAGGTGGATATGAAGATAGAAGGCTGGAGTAGTAGGTATTTATTGAAAGGGGGAGGCTTATACTATTGAATTCTGTGATTACATCTATTCCAATGTTCTTCTCCGTCCTCAGAGCTCCAAAGTCAATTTGGAAGAAACTTGATGTTATGCGTAAGAGATTTTTTTGGAAAGGAGCCTCTCACCAAGGTAAATTTTTATATCCTGTTAAATGGGATACAATGTGCTCTCCAAAGAAGTATGGTGGCATGGGAATAAGATCTCTTAAAGAATTTAATGATGCTTTGCACTTAAAATGGGCGGTTAGGTTGTTGCAAGGGCAACAAAAGCCTTGGACAGAGATTGTGCATGACAACTACGGAGTGGCAAATGATGAGAAAAGTCGTCTGAATCCGACCAAGCCCTCTCCTTTTTGGGCCTCTGTGGTGAGTGCTATGGCTAAAAATTGGAATTTGTTCCAATCAGTCTTGGGGAACGGAAGAAGTTCAAATTTTGGAGTGAAAAATGGGCACCAAATGGGGTGCTAAAAGATAGATATCCTCTTGCATACTCGGCTACTTCAGATAAAAATCCTCTTTGCCTTAGAACATGGGGTGTGATCTCCTTCACCTTGCTTTCACTCTTCGATCACCATACACCCTTAGTGACCTTGGTCAAACCCGATTACCCGCTGACCCATATCTGGATCTAAATAGCCCTGGGTTGAGAGAGAAGAGTTTGTAAGGAGGAGGGGGTGAGTTTTGCTCTACCCACCTTAGCCCCTATGCGACCATTAGCCACTGAAGGAAATTGGTGCTCTATGCCTGAGGAAGGCTTGAAAGAAGAAGAAGAAGAAGACTTAGAGAAGAAAAGCCTTGTGCTGCTGAGGCTAAGTGTTGAGACACTTAAGCCATCTAAGGAAGGAAACCAATGCTTGATACTGAGTACTGTAGCATTGAGAACAGTGTTGACTTATTTGGCTACATTGAATGGTTGTGATATATGCTTAAATAAACTAAAATAATTGGTGATTTAAATCACCATTCTTTTGTCTTCTTGATTTTTCTTTATCCCAATGAGTGTTTCAGATACTTTTGCTCCTTATTGAATATATTTCTGAGTATTTGATTCATTGAATATCTTCTACAGCATCTATTTATTCTGCTCGTTCATTTCAATTCAAGATTAGTATTGTGAATTCCATATTTGCTCCCTATGATCTACCTCGAACTCTTTTGCGATTCTGAGTTATAAATTTAATTATTTTCAAGTAATTGAGGCTTTACTACGACGATTACTCCTTAAAACCCCTCGATAGCTCATTAACATGAGCTCGGTCGATGATGGTGGTGGCGCGATGATGGAGGCAAGGAAGATGAGAGGAGAGGAGGAGCTACTAGGGCCTCCCTCACTAGGTTGCAAGCGGTGGGATATGGGAATGGGATTGGTGAGTGTCGCAAGACCCTTAAGGACTGTGTGAGTGTGTTTAGGTCAGGGTTGGGATGTAAGGAGAGTCCGCAAGTTGAGGAAGGGAGTCATGCTGTGTAGTCAGGTGTGTAAGTGGTGTTGGGTGTGTGTGTGCATTGAGTGAAGAAGAGAGAAATGAGAGTGTGTGTTGATGTGTGTGCATGAGTGAAGGGGAGGTGGGCATGGGTTGTACATAATGTCAAGTGGGTTGCATAAGATACAGGCTATGCATGTGAATTAGTTTAGAGGATGTACTGTAATTTTCCAAGGTCCTGGGCTTTGTAATTTAGCTAGAGATGGCTGAAGCACTACGGGCAAAGTTAAAGAAGATGAAGGTGGCGGCGGAGCTCCAACCAAACCTGAAAAGCAAGAAAATGGGCCTTGGGCCCTAATTACAATGCTCAATAGCTTCGTCGGACCACAGCTAGTGCGACGGTGGCCATGGTTTGGTGTGTGCGTGTGTGTGGTGGGCTGTCGGTGATAGAGAGGATGAGTGGAGGTGGGTTTGTTCGGTGGTACGCATGTGTGGTCAGAAGTCCCAATAAAGTTGAGGCTTCTGATCAGTGGGTCATGGCGGAGCTAATGGATGTGGTGGCATTGTGTTTGGTGTAGTATAGCGTCGGCGCAAGCTCTCTGGAGCTCGAGCCAGATGTGGGGAAGATGGTGAGGTCAGGGGCGAAGCGATGGTCAAAATGAAGATCTAAAGGCATAGAAATGATTGAGGGAGAGAGAGAGAGATTAGCAAACTTAGAGAGAGGGAGAGTGGCTGAGGGCACCCGGCTGTGATGGGTCGAAGCCAAAGAAGGTGAAGGCAACGGTGACATGGCGGCAAAGAATGAGAGGGGGAGAGCGGCCGCACTTTGGCCGTCGACGGTCACGAGGAATAGGGGAGGATGTTGGGCCAATCAATTTGACCATTGGCCGACCAGAGGAAGGTGTCAGATAAGCTCGTCAGAGCTCAAGATGTGAACGATCAGAGAAGGGAGAATAGGAAATTTCTTGGTCTTTTTTGAGCTAAGGCAGACAGCAAAAGTTCTAAGGCATTATATAGAGCTTCAAATCAAGCTCTAGATGAGGAAAAGAGCTTGATTGGGTCGAGAAATTAGGGAGAAGGATCCCTTGATTTCTTTGATTTCATTCGAGCTCTATGGTGCAAATTAAGGTCAAATATCTGATCCAAAAGATAGAGGGATCTCTCAAGATCAATCTCTCCAAATTTGGAGGGATTTGGTCTTGATTTGAGAGAGATTTCTTCTCTCTAATATGGCTTGAAGGTTCTTTCACACCTTCAATGGCGGCAGGGCCCTTTTCGCAAGAAAGTCAAGAAGTTAAGTACCTGAACGCAAGGAATTTCTAAACTTAAGGGTCTGACTGAGAGAAATAGAGATTTAATGGACTAAAATGCAAACTAGGTCAAGATGGACTTTGATTGAGCCCAAATTTTGGTAACCTAATTTAGACCCAAAGAATTTGGTGGTGAAGTCAGATTTCAATTTTGACCATGTTTGACTAGGCAATTTACGTAGAAGACCAAATTAGGGTAAAATTTCGTCCATGACTTTGTTCAAGGTCAAAATAGCTTCAGATGGTCATACTAAGGGTACCGAACCTCTTAGAGTATTTTTCTATGAATTTTAGGTGGTTTAATTGAATTTTATCTTGACCATAACATCTTTAATTTAAGCAGGTCTGAAATTAGGGTTTTGTGTACTATTGCAGTTCTCGAAATGAGTGAAACCCCATTTCTGTCTGTATGGACCCACATTTTGGACTTTAATGCTCATTTGACCTTTAATTAACCCCTGACAAACCCCACGATTAATCTGTGTTCAATATGTGGTGTTAAAATTACAGAACTAACCCTAATTTCCTATTTTCTTCTCAAATTAAAATATCATATGATTATGACCCTCAGATTCTTATGTAGGAGCATTTATCCATCAAAGCTAACTAAAAGTGGCTAGTTCAGGCCTATAATGGTGTTCCCATCACTCCTCCCTACTCCATGATGATCTATCACCCAATTCTTACTTTCAAGGGTAAATAGGAAGTCCTGAAGTTGAAAGTTATTAAAAATTATATTACAAATGAAAGTTGTGAAAAAAAAGGACTACGGTTTAGGTTGCAAGATGTATTATTTTTATGCTTTAGGTTGCACTGTTTAAGTAAAATCGTCATTGTTTAACAGACGCATCATAGTATAGGACAAAATCACTCAAATCATTTAAATTTATAACTCATAATCACAAGAGTTCGAGGTCAAATACAGGGAGTAATTAATGGTAATTCAATCTCACTAATCACAAGATATATAAGCAATTATGACCAAAACTTTATTTAGAATAACTTGAAATGATATATATATGAAATCTACTATCATAGTGCAAAAAGAATGGGCTAACATGGTGATTTGAATCACCAAATTAACCCGTAAAATTAAGCTCAAGTATCTCAAATAAATGAACAGTAAATCCAACCAAATATTCCACATCTACCAAGTTAAATGATCCAACAGTAGATTTAGAATCAACAGAACACAACTCCATAGAAGAGGCAAAGGCCTCCTCACTTCTTCGTTCGTGCCTCAAGGAAGAGGCAAGCATAACATAGAATAGAGGCAAAGGCCTCTCAGAATTTGCTAAGTGTAGAGAAGAGCGAAGGGCAAAACCCCCTCTCTCTCCCTTTTTCTTCATCTTTGTCTTAGAGCCCCGACCTTAATCAGGTAATCAGCCAGGTAATCGGGTGTAAACAGTGGACCAAGCTTATGGGATTGTTCATAAGTGAGGAATGAGTGCTCAGGTAAGCGGATGAAGGTGGCTGGGGACCCAACCCCCATGTCTTGGGCAAGGGGTCAGGGGCAGAAATTCCTTTTATGTGCGTGGGCGGCTTCTGATTTCTACGATGTGTGACTATCTTGTCCCTTCTTTGTCACAATGCAACAGCAGCAGAAGATGCCTCTAATTGAGGCTGAGATAAGACTTGCTACGTCAATTGCAGACTTGGAGGGAAGCTTGGGAGTCAGCTGCAAACCCTAGAAGTGGATCTTGGTGAGATCGTGGCCGGATGACTGAAGATGAGGTCGGTGAAGTCGAGAGCGGCGGCGGAGGTCCACTGATCACCTGAAAAGAAAAAGCCTTGAGGCCACGTCAAATATGCTCAGAAGGATCACCATGGAACGGCGAGTGTGTTGGTGGGTGTGGCATGCGGTGCGAGGTGTGGAGGTCTGACGACCTTGAGAAGGTGGAGCGAAGGTGCTTATGTTGGGTGGAGTGCATGAGCAGTGATAAACACGGATAAATTCATCGTAAAATGCTTATTTATAATAGTTCTTAGGCCCAGCATTGCATATCATGATATAAATATTGCATACACATCCATTGCATTGCATTTAGAATAGTTGTATATTACATACATTAATTCCATCTTTTTCCATGGCCAGGAGGTAGTGCGACATCTTTATGGGCCTCAGATAAAGAATCCGACTGTACAGATGGATTCCAAGTAATGATCGCAGTCCGTCGATGCGAAAATCACCCTGATCAGAGCTCCATAGGGCCCTCCATAAGAAGAAGACAGATGGCCCAGATGGTGACATGTGGTGCCATCCAAGCCACCCCACTTAAGCCATCGAACAATCATGGGAGCATAACCTCAAATCCAAAGCACGACATAGTGCCGCCCTCAGCACAGCAGGCAGAGCTCTTTTCCTCATCCACCGGTTTGAATCTCAGCTGCTGTGCTCAAATTCAGCGAAGTGCGAGTGTGATTCGATTGCGCTCGTTGGATGTCATCAAGCGGTGGAGGCGTGATTGCGTAGCAATCATAGGTCTTAATTGACCTAAATTAGGCTAGGACTTAGCATAAGTTAGGGTAGTTTATGCATGCATAAGTATTATTTGCATCTTTATTGCTTTCTTTTAGTTATGCATAAAATAATGCTATAATGTACTGATTAGGTGCATTATGTCAATTGCAGATAATAAGTTGATCAGAAGCTAGATCTGAAGCTGGGTCTAAAGCTGGATCTGAAGAATAAAGAATAACTGGTGTTGCAACAGAGCTGGAGTGGAAGACGTAGATTAGACACAGTAGATAATAATGTAAGGGAGTTAAGGTATGCTATTCTATTAAGTAGGAATAAAGCAATAAATTGTGAAGAACTTAGGTCCATCATAGCCTTAGGATAGCCTAGAAGCTTCCCCAAGCCGTAGCCACCCTTAGATTAGGTCATCGCACCCTAGGAAACCTTAAAACCCTAATTCTAGTCTCTATCTAGACGTCCAGATGAGTTATAGGACGTCCAAAACCCTTAGCCAACTCCCGCACACCTTAAACCCACTTCTGCATGTTATTGGATGTCCAGACATTTGGGCAGACGTCCAATTTCTGTAGAATACCCAAGACAAAACCTAGAATCCTTCTTGATTTTGCTTAGATGTCCAAACTTGAAGTCTGGACTTCTAATTTTTCACTATAAGACATTTGACAACTTTATTAGACGTCTGATACTATCCTCTAGTTCCTGTTTTGGAATTCAAGCCTTGATCTTGGATTTCTAGGTCCCTAAACCCAATTCTTACCCTCTAGGAACCTAAATTAAGGTGCCCCAACCCTAATACATCACCTCTAGACTTCCTCAGGACATAATTAGGTCCTCACTAAACCTAATTGACTTGGATCATGGCCAATCTCTTCAGTCTATTCAATTGGACTCATTGAGTCCAATTGAGCCCTACTCTCAGCACACACTGTCCAATTGGACTCAGTGAGAGTCCAATTGACTTAGACCTAACTTAATTGAGTTATTTTACTCTCAATTAAGATTTCACACACCCAATTAAACTTTTATTAAGTTTAATTGCACTTTACCTTAGTGAATTAGGACTTACAACCCTAATTTGAGACCGACCTTGACCTAAACCCACTAGAACCTAACCTAATCAACCTAGCCACCTAAGTTTTGACCCACACACACCATCCACATGAAAATACCTAGCGTAGAGTTTGCTAGAACTCTCTACCATGTGTTGCTGCCTTGGTTGCTAAAATTAGCAACCAAGGGCCATTCAATTTTTAGATCCACATTTGGTGGATCTAAAAACCACCATCCATCCTCTCTCTCACTCTCCCACGAGCTCCCATCATAGGCCTCTCTAGAGAATTCCATAATTCTCTTGAGAGCTTCCCTTAGGTCTATAAAAAGACCTAAGGGGTGTCCATTTGCACCCATTCACTCTTGGCTCCATTTTAGCTTAGCTTCATTCCACCTCCACTCCACCTTCACTAGTAGCTTCACCATGGCCACCACCATCTCCACACCAAGATGTTGGATCACCTCTCCAACCTCTCTCCAAGGGCCGACCTAAGCACCATTGGCTGCCCCTCCTCCTCTCAACCAAGTCAAAGGCCATCGGAGCCACCTCTGAATGCCCTTATTTCTGCTAGACTAGATTATAGTTCTTCTTAGATTTACATACTTTATTTACTACTTAGTAGTGTAGCTCTTTATTCTCCCCCAATGATGCATGCAAAATCCCTCCATAGATTCAAGTATACAGTCGTTTTCTGGTAATGAGTAGTTTTATTTTCCTGTACAAGCATTCCTTTACCTGTGCTTTGCAACTCTGATATCATCATCTTTTATATATATAAATATATATGTTGAAAATCACCATGTGCCTAGTTATCATCTTTTAGTGTGATTGAAGTTGCATGTCTTAATTACTATCATTTGGCAACTAGCATGTCGTACATCAATACGTAAATCACCATAAACCGGCATGAGATTTTAACCAACTAGAGCGAAAGAGATCGATTTCAAATTTGCATTTTGGTAAATGGCTCCCAAAGACGAACGACCGGGACTCATATTCTCATTATCTTTACAAATCATTTTTGACGAGCCTTTTCGTGTGCTATACAACGACGAGATTTCTATTTTCAAAACACGCGGGAGAATCGCCTTCTGTCAAGGCGTCACCACGTGGCACCACTCGATGAGCCTGGATGCAACACACGGTCGTCGATGCACCTCGAGAATGCGCCACTCGCGATCAAGAGGCGCGATCTCCATGCCATCTCAGCCGTTCACTTCTGAATCCAACGACCACAGAGCATCCAACCTCAGCGACAGCAGACGGGCGTGAGCGGTGGGTGCAGGATTTGTAGCGACAGAAGAGCGCACCTTTAGTGACACTTGTAGCTATCACTAAATGGCCTGCACGGTGCGTGCACTAGCCAAGGCAATGAAGAGCCACGGATCTTCGACGATAGCTCAAGCGGCCATTAATGACGCTTGTAGCTATCGCTGAATGTCTGTGCACGGAATGCTCTTCCTCCCATCACTATATAAACACCCCTACACCCGCTATTCCTCTTCATCTGTACCGACTCTACTCCTAAGCTCTAGTAGCCTACCAAAGCTCCATTAGAGCTTACTCTCAAGCTCTAAAGGCCTCCTATTAGTGTAATGATTCTATTTCCCACCAAATATTCGTCCTTCATCCCATCACCTTCATTAGAAGCCTTGAAGCTGTCCTCCCACCTCCATTCCGATAGCAGATCACCTCCGTCTCCTCACCTCCATTCCGGAGCCTCGGTGAAGCATTCCTCTACCCGGCACCCTCCTGCATCTCACCTCCGTCATCCCGCTCCTCAACTCCTTCGTCCAAGCTTCCACCAGCACCGTCATCTCACCAAATAGCCGATTTTGGAGATTCCTTCTCACCTCCCTCTCTTTTTATGCTTTCGTAGATTATTGTAGTAGACAATTGTGCAATATATCATATTTGTTCCATCTCTCTTGTAAATTTATTCTACCTATCTTTTTTATTTCAAAAACACAAGAAAAAATAACAAAACCTCAAAATACCAAAAAGAAACAAAACAAAGTGCCATTTTCAAGCAAGGTAAATGTCGCCTCCCTGTGTTCAATCCGAGACTCCCTTGGAGTTTTGGTAAAAATTGTATTTGATAACGAGTTTTGCGACTACGACAACGGGTTACTCTTAACCCCGATTTCAAACACGTGAAACATGGTTATCAATTTGGCGCCATTGCCAGGGAGGCAACGGAATTTACTTTCTTGTTTTCTCCACTTCCTTGCATATACATATTATTAGCCCCATTTGTCTTTGATCTACTGTCTTGTAGGTACCCTAGCATGGAGATCCAAATGTGATAGACTAGAGTAAATTGCAGGTAAAGTAATTTGTAAGTGTCCCGCACATCCCCCCCTCCCCCTGCTAGTTTCATTTCACCACATTCATAACCAAGACCTAATCTACTTAAGTGTTTGCAAAAACCGTAGGATAGAATTTGTTTGTCTTCTTTGTCACCTCCACTCATCTCACCTTCGCATATATAAAAAAAACAAAATGATACTTCTTGTGGGACAAATCAGCATACACACTACATACACCCACATTTATGGCACATAATCTAACTTAATTTTTATCTACTCAACCGGGATTCAGACCTGTGGAACCGATACACACAAATCAACACATAAAGTAGTAGAAATCAGTCTAGGCTAATCATCTCTACGTGCCTAATTAGTGGTGCCTCTAGGTCACTTGATTGAATTGTTTGGGTCGCACCACCTAATTTAAAACTGATTCATTTTGTAGCTACCCCATAAGATTCAATATTTAGGTCAAGCCAAGCACTCCATTTTCTTTTTGACTTATAAAGGAAAAACACTTGAACTCATGATTTCAAATTTGGTTTGCCTCCTGAAAAGTTTGTTGAATACACCTAATATTTGAATCCTAAAAGCTACTAAGTAAGATCTGAATCTTAAAACTCACTTCATTCTTAACAATCTTGCTTGAAAACTTCTTGGTTGTGCACATTGACACATTCTCAAACAAATCATTAAGGGCACAACCCATTAGGGGCCCATCACATTCCAAAAGCACAAATATCCCAAGCCTAACTTAAATTGATTAGACGTTGACCCTAAGAACTGATTCACTTGATAGGATCCAGATTGAGATTGTTCACGATTAACCTGCTTATACTAGTCAATCTAATGTCTAGCTAGCGTCAAACGACCGTGGCTGGGGGTTATAGTAGGAACCGGAGTTGCAAGCCAAAGGAAGAACCTTCTCCCTAGTCCCTCCTTCTAACTACTTGGATTGCCTGAACATAAGTAGAGTAAATCGTCCATAATCTTACGATGGATTCCGAGAATCTGTAGACCTTTAGGCTATCCAACCTAAGGACAGGCTTGTATTTTTTGTGTTGTAGGGTCCTTTCTCTTCCCCTACCTTCTGACTTCCTTCCAATGTATGCTTGGAAGGGGGTCATTGAACCATCGTTTGGAAGGACCTATTGACCATTCCCGGAGGCGGAGGTTGAGTTTTAGCCAAGTAGATCCCATGGCTGATCAACAACCACCTCCCCTGCCATTGAACCAGCAGGACCTGATTCAGAGGTAGTTGGAAGAATTGCAGCAAATGCAGCAATGGTTCCAATGAATGAATGGTTAGGGCGCTCGGTCCTCGAAGGATTTTTATGATCCTTCAAATTATGAGGATCGTCCCAGCGTTGTGATCCCCGCCAGTGATGCTGATATCAAGCCCAAGTTTTGAGTCAAATTAAACACTTTCACGGGCTTGGCTCAGGGGACCCATTCCAACATTTGGAGGACCTGATCACTCTGGTTCAGACCACCAAATTGCAGAATGTGGATAAAGAGCAGATGCTCATGAGGCTTTTCCCCCATTCACTCAGGTATAAGGCCGCACATTGGTATCGTACCATTGGAAGACCGATTGCTACCTGGACGACTTTGAAATCAGCCTTCCTAAAGAAATTCTTCCCAATTGGACGAATCAATGCATTGCGATGGGGAATTACCACTTTTGCCCAACGGCAGGAGCAACCGTTTCATGGGGCCTAGGAAAGATTCGAGGATCTGTTGCGGAAGTGTCCACACCATTCAAGTGTCCACACCTAAATGGCAACTTGTGTAGATTTTTTATCATGGGTTGAATGATCAACTCCGTAATCATGTGGATGCTTCTTGCGGAGACAATTTCCTCAACCAAGATGTAGGTAGCGCATATGATTTGCTTGAGGAAATGAGTGAAAATTCTTTAAACCACTCCTCTATGGAAACCTTCAACCAATCCCAACAAACTAGATCAAATGCTAATGAGGTTCAATATTCTCATACATCTGATATGGAATTGATTTGCAATAGATTAGATAAGATGGATCTAGCTGCTAAATGAATGGAAGAGTGGATGTCTAGAAACTCTAATTTTTCTAGATCCACTCAATCCCAGGGATTGGGATTTCATTCTTCGCAAGCTCCTATGGGATGGGAGTTTGTGAACCAGCTGGAGTCGGCTCGACCTTCGGACCAACTCTTCTTGGAACCTTATGGGTTCCAAACTGGGGCCTTTGATCCCAGTTTTTCTGATCCTTCTTTATCCTCATCTTATAAGGATGTTCATGCTGTGCAGGAGAATGTTAGGGCCAACCCTTACTCGAATTCCTACAATTCTGGTTGGAAAATTCACCCTAACTTCTATTGGAAAGATCAGGGGCAGCAGACCCAATATCGACCCAACAAATATGTACCGCAAAAATCAATGGGTCAAGGTCATGTATATACTTAGTTGCCCTTGAATCAGGTTAATCAGTCCATGTAGAATGCTCAACAACCCTCCAAGTAGGCTGATTTAAACCTAAAGATGGTAGAAATGCAAGGGTCAATGCTCCAGCTTATGCAACAAATGAAAACTTCACTGAATACCTTGTAATCTGAACTTGGTGCAAACAACCAACAACCCAGATCTCTATCACCATAACATGTACCAAACCCAAAGAATGTACAGAACCGAGGCACTAGGCCTTAAGGGATTGGTAATAATGGGGAGTCATATGCTCAAACTCAAGCTATCTATCAGGCTACCCCAACCCCTCCTGGAGCAAACCAAGTTCCTACCATAATCAACTGGGAGCCTCCTGTTTTGCCCAACCCTCCCCAAGGCACTAAGCAACAGCATTTTGCCACGGCAAACACCATCACCTTGAGGAGTGGTAGTAGACACAAGGGACCTACCAAACCCCATGTCAACACCATTAGGCTTTGTAGCAAGAATTCCAAACTCCCAACTAAGAATGTGATCGTTTTTGGGTAGTTATCTCTCTGGATAACTACCCTTTCCTTTTTCAAAAAAAAAAAACTAAGAATGTGATCAACAAAACATCAGAGTCTGATTTGGGAGTATGTTGTTGTATGGGCAAACAGAAAAAGTCGGAGGAGAAATTGGAGGAAAGGATGTTCTTACTTCAGGCTTTCAAATTGACAATCATTTTACTCCTTGTGGCTATCAAATTAATCCCCACCTATGCCATAGGTTTACTGAATTCATATAAAGCAAAGCGTAGAGCGAAATCTGAAAACATTAGGAGAGTAGTCTTGTCTGATAACATAACCACACTGATCTTAAACAAGCTACCTCCTAAGAAGCAGGACTCGGATGCCCTGCTGACTTCCTGCACAATAGGAAACATCCCTTTTGACTGGCCCTTCTCGACTTGGGCGCTTCCACTAATGTGATCCCCACCTCACTGCACATGGAATTGGGTCTAGACTACTTGAAACACACTGACATAACCTTGCAGTTAGCTGATAGATCCATTACAAAACTAAGGGGTATTTTGGAGGATGTTTTAGTTAAGGTTAATGATTTGCATTACCTTGTTAATTTCATGGTCTTAGACATGGAAGCACCAAAACAGCTCAACCACACCCTAATTATTTTGGAATGACCTTTCTTGGCTACGGCTAAGGCAAGGATTGATTGTGAATCGAGAAATATAGAAATGGCCTTGTGGAATAAAACAAATCAATTTAATATTTTTGAGGTCTCAAAGAAGGATAAAATTAATTGTGGTTTGATGGAGGAGCTTGGCAGAATAGAGGAGGTAATGGCCATACATACCTTAGATAACCTTTTTAGGTTCAACTCAACCCAAACTCAGGGATTTGCAGGGATAATTGAGGACAACAAAGACATACAACAAACTGTGGCAACCCAGGATGGGGAAGATATTTATGAATTTGGAAATTTGTTGGATAATTCACATGATCAAGTTAAAACCCAACAATGTCATCCTAAACTTTTAGAGTTTGAGGTTCAACATTTGGGTAGGCATCATGAAGATCAGGATGGTTGGGTTAAGTACCCAAATTATGAGGTTGAAATTGAACTTTGGAGAGAAACTCTTGAAATGTTAGAGTACCCACAAACCCCCAACTCATCACCAAACCCTCATCTTCCTTTTGCACCCAACTATTGCACAAATTCTATATCCCACACCTCTTCTATACAAAATCAACAAAACTCTTATTGGAGACCATTTGGGCTCTCCCTACACCACCAGCTTGCCACTTTCATTGATCATCTCTTTGGCAAGCCCATTTTTACTCTCCAGGACCCATATCTAGAGGCCCAGAAACTGTGTTATTGCAGCCTCAATGTTAATTATTTTTTATTGAGGACCTCGCCTAGCTGAAGGCACTAAACTCAACACGCGTAAAAACTGTTTCAAGCTGACCAGAATTTCACGGAAAAAAGGTGCTATTCTTCCAGTTCTACTCTCCTGCATGCTTTCATTTTTTAACAATGACGACATTGCATTAGCAGCATGGGGGGATGGATATTTCTCATGAATCCTTTTGTCAGCCGTAACAATAATTTCCTATTTTTGATCTTAAAAAAAAAGAGAGAATCAGGAGACAAGAACTTAGGCATTAGGAGTTACAAACTTTAGGAATTGATACTTTAGGACCTGAATACTTAGACTCTTTAGGTCTTCAGGCTTAATTAGCCTGGGTGTCCACTCAAATGTAGACTTACTCTTGAGTCCTCGCCAAGTAATTTTATTTCAAACTAGCAATAAATTGGGGTGATAAGTATACGACTTATCATCCTACCCTCTGATTTGAGGGGACTTTAATCCATAACCATCTACACACTTATTGTACTGACACTTTTTGGCAGTTTCTTCAGAAATTGGGTAGCTAATGAACTGTTTAGGGTGGTATAGCTGGCAAGTTGTCGGTGGTAACAGCTCATCGACCGGTTGTCCAGAGCCTAGCCACAAGACCATTTTCTTTGTACTACATTTAGGTAAATCTTAGATCAGGGAAGTCACCTACTTAAAAAAAATAAGAAGAAAAAAAAATAGGAAAAGGGAGAAAATAAAAATAAACAAATAAAACCACACTTTACCGTACAAGTATGGCTGGCAAGTTGCCGTAGGTAACATCCCATTAGCCGGTTGTTCAGAACCCATCTCACAAAAATGCATAATAATTCCCAAAACACTTAAGGAAGAAGCGGGGAAGTAGAATAAATCGAAGAGATATACATTGGGTTTGCCCTTGTGTTGACCCATAAATAAAGTAAGGAGAAAGCTACCGTTTGAAAAGATAAACCTCTAGGCAAGGTCACCTAAGCTCGTAGAAACCCGAAGTTCATTTTAACGGTCACCTAGTGAGTCTTTCACTATTTTCACTAGATGCTTAGCACTTAGAGTCCTTTTTGAGTCTTTGGCAGGTCAGGTAGCCGTAAAAACTTATCCTGAAACTCGCAAACTCTAAAAATCCAAAACAATGAATAGAAAAGAAGAAAATAAAAAAAATTTGTGTATCTTCTCTTTTCAAATAAGGCAAGGGCTTGGACAGTCTGCATTCTGGTAGACACCCTGACACTATTGAGTTTTTGTAGTTAGGTCTTGGGGTTGAGATTTTCTAAAGCAATCGACGAATTTTGCCTAAATAATCGAATCCTGATTCTACTTTTATACATAGCATTTAGGTAAATTTTACTAGAAACTAGCAAAAAGTAAGCATGGGGTATGATAAACACGCATAAATTCATCGTAAAATGCTTATTTACTATAGTTCCTAGGCCTAGCATGGAATATCATGATATAAATATTGCATAAACATCCATTGCATTGCATTTAGAATAGTTGTATATTATGTACATTAATTCCGTCATTTTACATGGCCAGGAGGCAGTGCAACATCTTTACGGACCTCAGATAAATAATCCGACCGTATAGATGGATTCAGAGCGACGATCGCAGTTTGTCGACGCGAAAATCACCCTGATCAGAGCTCCATAGCGCCCTCCACAAAAAGAAGACAGACGGCTCAGATGGTGCCACGTGGTGCCATCTAGGTTGCCCCACTTGAGCCATCAAATGGTCGTGGGCACGTAGCCTCAAATCCAAAGCACGACACAGTGCCACCCTCAACACAGTGGGCGGAGCCCTTTTCCTCGTCCACGGGCGTGCGTTCGAAGCTCAACCGCTGCACTCAAATTCAGCGAAGAGAGGGTGCAATTCAATTGCACCTGTTGAATGTCATCAAGCAGCAGAGCCGTCACCACATGGTACCACTCAATGGGTGCAGATGCAGCACACGGCTATCAATGCACCTCCAGAACGCACCATCCCACGTGCAATCAAGAGGCACGATCTCTACCTCATCTCAGTCGTTCACTTCTGAATCCAATGGCCATGGTGCATCCAACCTCAGTTACAGCAAGAGGGCGTGAGCAATGGGTGCGAGATTTACAGTGACAAAAGAGTGGGCCTTTAGTGACACTTGCAACTATCACTAAATGGCCTGCGTAGTGCGTGCGCCAGCCAAGGCAATGAAGAGGCACGGATCTTCGACGACAGCTCGAGCGGCCTTTAGTGACCCTTGTAGCTGTTGTTGAATGTCTATGCATGGGATGTTCTTCCTCCCATCACTATATAAACACCCCTACACCCCCCATTCCTCTTCATCTCTACCTACTCTACTCCCACCTACTCCGAAGCTCTAGTAGCCTACCAAAGCTCCATTAGAGCTTACTCTTAAGCTCCAAAGGCCTCCTATTAGTGTAATGATCCTACTTCACACCAAATATTTTTCCTTCATCCCATCACCTTCATAGGTTGCCTTGGAGCCATCCTCCCACCTCCATTCCGATAGCAGATCACCTCCATCTCCTCACCTCCATTCTGGAGCCTTGATGAAGCATTCCTCTACCCGGCGTCCTCCTACATCTCACCTCTGTCATCCCACTCCTCAACTCCATCCAAGCTTCCACCAGGTATCGACTCACTGAATAGCCGATTCGAGAGATTCCTTCTCACCTCCCTTTCTTTTTATGCTTTCATAGATTATCGTAATAGACAATTGTGCAATATATCATATTTGTTCCATCTCTCCTGTGAATTTATTCTACTTGTATTTTTATTTCAAAAACACAAAAAAAAACAAAACCTCAAAATACCAAAAAGAAACAAAATGAAGCACAGTTTTCAAGCAAGGTAAGCATTTCCTACCTGTGTTTGACCTAGGATTCCCTTGGAGTTTCAGTAAAAATTGTATTTGATAACGAGTTTTGCGACTACGATGACGGGTTACTCTTAACCCTGATTCCAAACATGCAAAATGCGCTTATCAAGCAACTAATCTCCTCAATTACTTGAGGGATTTTGCTCGTGAGGACATGCAGAGGTTTCTGGTCCAGTGGGGAGTGGATTGGTGTAGTGTAGCAGATTTGCAAGGTCGCCAGAGGTACTCCAGAGATGAGGGAGACGACGGTGGCATAGGTGTGAGGGTGTTCTAAAGCATGTGTCGAGTGTGCAATTCCTATCAATGGGAGATGCAGAGTTGAATGTGAGCGATTGCAGACAAAGGGGAAGCGGAGATGGCACTAGCTATGATTGGTCGGTGCCGGAGACGAAGGTGGCTCCGATAGGGAGGACAGCGACGCATGAAGGGAGAGGGAGCCCCTCGTAGGTATGACGAGGTGTGGAAGAAGCTGGGGAAGATGGACCTGCTGCCTAGTATGTGGTAGAATGCAAGGAGACTAGACGAAGGAGGTTGCCGGAGCGGAGTATGGAGCCGGTCGGAGGTAGAGAAGATAAGGGAATTTTGGGACTAAAAATCGCTAAGGAGTTCAACTTGGCAATGGGGACTCTTTTATAGAGCTTCAGGCAAGCTTCCAAGCTTGGAAACAAGCTTGAGAAGCTTGGATTTTTAGGAAGACCCTCGAAATCCAAGATCATCCCTTCCAATTTTGGAAGGAATTGGCCACGTAATTAGGAAGGAATCCTTGATTGAGAGCTCGGGTCTATGGGTTCACACCTACCATAGTGGAAGGGACCCATTTGAATAAGAAAAGGTGAAGTTAAGGGGCAATTTGTAAAGATTTCAAAAGTTAGGGGCATGAATGAGAGAGAGTCAGATTGGACCAAAATGGAAACTAGGTCAAAATGGACTCCAATTGGGCTCAAATTTTGGTACAAATCTAATTTGGACCCAAGTAATTTAATGATGAAGTCATTTTTCAGGTTTGACCAAGTTTGATAGGGAAATTTGCGTAAAAACCCAAATTCAGGTAAACTATGTCAACGACTATTTATGGTCGAAATGGGTTCCAAATGTCAAATCAAGGGTACCAAACTTTATGAAATATTTCTCTATAGCTTTTAGAAGGTTTAAATGATTTTTATTCTCACCATAACCTCTTTTATTTAAGTAGGTCTGAAATTAGGGTTTTGGGTTATTGTTAATTCTCGAAATGTGCGAAAACCCATTTCTGTTTGCATGGACCCATTTACTAGACTTTAATGCTCATTTGACCTTTATTTCACCCCTATCCAACCCCTTGGTTATTCCATGTTCATGATATGCTGTTAAAATTATAGAATTAACCCTAATTTTCTGTTCTCTTTTCAAAACCGCCTGAAGTGGAGTTATGACCCTCAGATGGATATGTAAGAGCTTTTATCTTTTGTTCCAGACTAAAAGTGCCCAGTTAGGGCCTATGATGATGTTCCCATCATACTCCCACACCTAGCTTTTTTTAGTCCCTTAGCAAACATCCTATGGATCAAACCAGGTCTCTAGGTTAGATGTAACCGTCAGGGTTCCTTACTAAACTGCATCTCTAGAAATCAGATGAGGATATCAATAATAGGCCTAGAGGTACTCAAGTATTAGTCAAGATCCATACCTAACCAGCTTTAGCCTAAGTCTGTCCTGAAGGTTTCTAAAGCCTGCAAAAACTGCCCAAAGGTTCGCTGATCCCAACAGTTAAAGCACCCGTGCATAGACGTAACATGTCCAGGTTCAGTTTGCTAATGCATTTTTTGTAAGAAAGAGATAGAAAAGGATTTTTCATTTAGAGAGTTTTCTCTCTTTTCTTTTTATTTTCCCCTAAATCCAACCTCGAATTGGCCCTAAACACGATCTGTATTAGATTATTTGTCCCCACCATCAATCCTCGAAGGATCTCTGGCTTTCGATGCTTTAGGATAGTACCACTCATGGCAAACCCCAGAACCCTGGCTTTGAACACTTCAAGATAACGCTGCCCATGGCGTTCTATAGCTAAATTCAGGCCCTAGCAATCAACATTTCGGGATAATCTCGCTCATGGCACCTGAACCAGGATAAGGTGCTTACATGCCCCCGGTAGGATATTTAGATATCCTAAGAGACAAACACCGAGGAGACAATATGTTATTATGCATCTTCGAGGGGAATTTCCCACCTTTCCACGTTGGGAACTCATCCAATAAACTTGTGTTGTCAAGCCTCTCCTACACTAGATCTTTGCGATGACTTTTTGGAACAAAACATTTTTGGTAGATTTTTCTTTGTTAAGCGCACTGAACCAGACTTAGTGTGTGATTTTTGGGTGCTTAAGTTACCATGTCCGACAAACCAAAAGGTAGGCAACATGGCCGAATAATCCCTAAGCCTTAAATCTACTACATTAGCCTCGCACTTTCTTCAACCTCTTAAGGATTAATCTGAATCTTAACAAATACGTGAGTGTTTAAACCCTAAAATAGATCCAAGAGGACTAAGGTTGATATTCATCACTAATTCCCTAAGTTTTAACCTTCCAGGTCTTAATTCATCATTTGATCCAACCTAGAAGTTAGGTAGGTTCCATATTAAATTTTAAGGGATTAATTCATTTTTTTGTCTTTTTGTTTGCTCCTTTTTTTCTTTTTTATCTTTTCTTTTCTTCCTCTCCTCTTTTCATTCAGTTTAAAATGACCTCTCCTTTCCTCTTTTCTCTTCTTTTTTTTTCCCCCTTCCATGCATTGATTTCACAGCATTTTGCACTTTAATACCTCCTCATGCCTAAGTTTTACAATGTTCTCATTGTAAATTAGGTGGGTTCAAGTTCAATTCAAATCATACATTAGAACAGGTGGGTGGTGAACGGGCCGGAATGACTATTGCGAATGATTTCTAGTTCTGATACAAGTATCAAAGGTGGAGTCTACTGTTCTAATGGACGAATCCTAAAGTGCAATATGAATTCAGTAAAAGGATATGTCAGGAAGGTTTTGGGTTTTTCAAAAGATGACGGGTTGCCTCCCGTTAACCGCTAAGTTTCATGCCATCAGCTGGGTGCAATGAAGCTCAAAAGGATATTTTAACTAACGCATTATGATGAGTGATAGGGGCAAATATGTGATCGTGGTGGATGAGAATCAAATGGCCAAAAATGAGTATCAAATTATGATGAAGAGTCATTCCAGAAGGTCTATGATTTGGGTCAAGTTGATTCATTCCTAGGTACTCTTATGGAGTTTCTGCAGAGGAATGACTTGGAAGATGTAATGATCATGGAGTTCTAAAGTAAGATCATCATGGGTCCAGGATCCAATAGAGGCAAATCTAATCAGCGTATCCCAGATGTGTGGTTCCTCTTGTGCAATGTGGCCTAATGGATCCTTTTCTAATGAGTCATCTTGATTTCTCTCTAATGGGTGTAAGATCAATTCCTCAAAACATGACTCAAAGATAGGGTTGTCTAATGATTCTTTTCTATAGTTTTCATCCCAATAAAAAATGAATGTTTGGAGAGTGCCCTTTTTATCATGCAATTCCAAATCTATAAAGGATTCATACTCTGGGTTATGGTCACTCTCAGTATCCACCATGCCTAATTCCTGGAGATCTTCAAAACAAACATCATAATGAAATGTTTCCAGATCCATGGAATCTAAATCTCATCGATTGTTATCCTGTTCCCCAAAATCCATGTATGTTTCCTCAAGATCAAAGGTGAAAGCCTCCCATACTCTAAATTTGCTGGAATCATGCTCGGCTAAATCGAGATCCTCAATCATGTGGAAAACTTCCAGTTCTGGCTCTAGGTTTTCTGTCACCGAAACAGTCATGAGATCCTGAATCAAACCTAGTTGTTCTGGCAAGCACTTTCCTTTTCCTTTTAATGATGTCTCGAAAATATTGATCTCAGTTTGCTTCTCTCTAGAGGCAATTACCAGGTGTCCTAATTCACAATTAATTATGGCTCCTGCAGTAGCCAAGAAAGGTCTTCCCAAAATCATGGGCATATCTTGTATTGGTTGTGGTGCATCCATGTCAAGAACTAGGAAATCAGCTAAGTAGCTGAAATATTTGACTCTAACTACCACATCCTCTACCAGTCCAATCGAGGTGATTGCGGTTCGATAAGGCAATTGCAAAGTAACATCAGTGGGTTTTCGCTGTCTAATCCATAGTTTTTCAAATAGGGCGATTGGGATTAGGTTGACTGAAGCACCAAGATCCAGTACAACCACTTGAGATTTGTACCACCGATCTTGCAAGGGATCAGCGGGGTGCCTATATTAGATTTCTTAGGAGGTAGACTGTTTTGGATTATGTCACTCACACTTTCAAACAGTACTACCTTCCCTTGTGATGGTTCTTCCACCTCTTTTCTAGATAAGTTAGGTGAGGTGGGATTGAGAATGAGGATATCAAGTAACGGAATAGTGACTTGTGCATTCTTCAATGGTCCCGTTACGTTAGATTCTGACAGTCCTCTAGTGTGGAGGTGGGATAAGATCTGCAATAGGGGAATGGATTGGCTATTTTGGGGGACGAGTTTCTATTTCCACCTCTTGATTTTGTCCTCAAAATGTGGAGGTGGAGAGAGAATTGGACCTTGTTGCTGAACAGTAGGATAGGTGGTGTCAGACCCGAATAGGTTGTTAATATGATGATTTTATCGTTGAAGTGTGTATGGTGGTTAACCTGAATCGGACCTAACCATCTCTTTACAAAAAAATTTTTTCACCTGGCCTACTTGATTTTATCTTGGTCACTTTTAGGCCTAGGGTCAAACTCAGGGAAATGGGGTTACAAGTCAAGTTTCTACGCCTTTCCTAGAATGAATCTCTTCCGTTCGTTTATTGTGTTTTTGGTGTTTTTCTATTTAGATTTTTTTTTTCTGATAATCTTTGTCCTTGAGGCACACCCTCAAAATTAGGTTCTTGGCTTTGAGCCAAATCAGGATTCCAAAACGGGTCTTGCTATTCGCAAGATGGAGTACCTGCAATTCAAAGATTATCTTTTCTCTTTTATATTTTTTTTATCTTTTTATGGTCATGCAAGAGAAATAGAAGTAAAGTAACTATAGTATATATATATATATGTCTATACTATATATGTATAAAGGGGTGGGGGTGGAGGCGACGATGGAGTGTAGCACGGTGTCGAGTCGGTTGTCGTCTAGAAAAACGCAACCAACAGGACGAAGTGCCGCGTGGAGTGTAAGGTGGATAGCGGAAGATGTGTGTGACCATGCTTTTTTTTGTACAAGTGTATCAGGAAATATCAGCAACTGGTGCAGATATTCCCGCGATACCACCTATGGTAAGTAACGTGAAAATATATATATGTATGTATATATGTAAATATAACTATATATATATATATATGGTTATAAATATATATATATATATGTATGTATGTATGTATATATATATATGTATGTATGTACGTATATATATATATATAAGCATATGTATAGATAGATATATGTATAGATATATATATATGTATATATATATGTATAAGTATGTATATATAACCATATAGATGTAAATATATATATATATATGGCAATATATGTATATAGATATATGTAGATAGATATGTATATATATATGTATAAGTATGTATATATAACTATATAGATGTAAAAATATATATATATATATATGTGGCAATATATGTATATAGATATATGTAGATAGATAGATATATATATATATATATATATATATGTATATATAGTTACATATATATATATATATATGTATGTATAAATATATGTATATATATGTATGCATAAGTATATGTGTATATATATGTATATATATATATATATGTGTGTGTGTGTATATATAGACTAATACATATTTATATAAGTACTAATATATGTATAGATATATGTATAAATATATATATATGTATATAAGTATATAGATATATGTATATATATATATGTATACTAATACTTAGTTATATAAATACTACATATATATATAGATATAAGTATATATATATATGTATATATATATATGTACATAAATATATGTATATATATCAATATATATATGTATACGTATATATATATCAATATATATATGTATACGTATATATATATATATGTATATAATAGTGTATAGGTGTGTGTATGAAAGTGTGAGTGTATGTGTGTGCAAGCGTCGGTAAAGAGATAGGGAGAGTGTTGTGAGAGAGAGAGAGAGAGAGAGCTGCTGGAGGTGAGGGAGGCGAGTTAAGATGTCTGCAGCTTCCAAGCGCCATCTGGAGGCTCCACATGCACGCGCAGGCATGTATGCGCGTAGAGAGGAGCGCGCTGGAGGGCGTGGGCGCGGAGAGAGGAGGCCGCAACGCACCGCGCTGCGCGAAGGGCTAGAGCAGGTGCTAGCAGGCACGCGTGGGCGAAGAGAGCGGGCGACGCAGGCGGGTGCGGGGGCTAGCAGACGCGTGGGGGGCCGCTGGCAGAAGCGAGGCGAGACCCACGCGTGGGCGAACAGTGGTTGCGGGGTGCCGAGTGATCGGTAAAGTGAGAAACTCACCGGACACCCCACTGTAGCCATAGTGTTCCACAGAAACGCGTGAACAGTGGCTACAGTGGCCGAGCGAGCCGCGCAACCGGGAGCGGGCGATGCTGTGAGTGCAGACGGCTCGGCTCGAGCGGAAGAGTGGCTCCGGCTTGTGTCTTGCGGGCGGGATGTCGCGATAGAGCGTGCAGAGAGGGCTACTGGCGTGTGCGGTGGAGGGCGAGGGCAACCTGCTGCTTGCGCGGAGGCTTGTGGGTGCTGGTAGGGGTGCATGGTGAGGCTTGGCTGGCCGCTGCAAAGGCACGCGGTGGCCGGTTGCAGGTGGAAGAGAGAGCGCGACAGGGCACTTGCGCGAAGAAGCTAGAGGCTAGGGTGCCTGCAGGCACGCGCGGAAGGCCTGCGTGCGCTGCTGCCGCCTTGCTGCTGCTGCTGTGGGGCTCGGCCGGCTACTGCAGGGCGGGCGGTGGCCAGTGGAGCTTCACAACTTGAAGCTTTGGTGTAATGGATGAAATGGCGTGGAAGGTGGAATAGGGAAGAAGGCCACCACACCCACCGGCTCTTTGATGAGCTGGGCGGTGGTGGTCTCACGGTGGTGGTTGTGCACCACCGTGAGGTACTCCTATCCGTCGGGTGTCTCCTCGGAGGAGGAGGGCCGGCGTGTGGAGGGAGAGGGAGAAGACGGTGGCCTGGAGAGCTGTTGTGTGTTTCTTTGGTTTTCTATGTGGAGGACCAGGCTCGCTTTTGCAAAGGAGCCGTGGCTATTTTATAGAGGAAGAGGAGAGCATGCACAGCCATGCCCTGGCTGTGCATGCTCATGCATGGCTCATGGCAGGGGGAGGCTGGCGCAGGGAAAGGGCCTGAGTAGGGAATGGCGCGAGGAGGAAGAGGATGCTCCATGAAGCCACGAGGAAGATTTCAAAATCAAGTGAAACAAAAAATAAAAAGATGGTGAATTTTGCAAAGATGCACTTGAGGAAAGATGTTAATTGCAAGGCCACTTATTTACTCTCCTCCCCTCTCAATTAAAATGCATGCATGCATGTATTTTTACAAATGCGACTATGGAACCCTAATATGCATTGGTAATGCTAGGACATAGCACAAGATGACACAATTGCAGGCGTATTTTTGCGGTGCAATCATACCCCCATGCCTATCTTTTGCTAGTCCCTAGCAAAACATTTTTTGTAGTATTTAGAAATGATCTTAAGCTGACGATTTTCTTCCAAGGCAACATAGGTGTGTTTATTGTTGGATATTATGAGAACCAATTGTAGAGAAGACTACCAGTACTTTAAGTCTCACATGACATAGATCATCTCTCGACTAACCAGGACTCTTGATATTTAAACCTTAAGTACGATTTTCAGGATCCAGGAGGTTTTTGCCGTACTCGAGAGCTCAAGAGATTATTGCTTGTGCATAGTGAAGGATCAAGACTGACCAGATGAACATTAAGACTCAAGCCCAGGGTTTCACGAATTTTTAAGTATAGGTTGGTCCCAGTTTCAGCTCGTATTTTCAGATTAACCCTTAAGAAGATGATAGAAAACTCAACTCCCATTTTCTGACATTTGCGACTCACAGGAAAATAGGGTATTTGTGACTTGCCCTGAAGAACTTTTTTAGGGTAGACTTTACAGACATTTGCAAGATATACTGACTTATTTGCTTTTTTTTTGAAACATGTGTCAGTATATCTCTTACAACATTATTTGGAGCACACTTTTCTTTTTTGTGGGAGAGTTTCTTTTTCATGGAAAGAGTTTCTCCTAAACACAAGACTCAAACCTGGGATAAAAGGTCTACCTGCGTGCACAGGTAAGGACTCCACCTTCCCAAATGAACACTAGGGTCGGATCTTATGTTCACCTGGTCTTTCCTGATATGTGTAGTGTGAACCAAGTTTACTTAAGCTCTCAAGTAGAAGCAAACCAACGAATCCTGTACTGGTGTCTCAGGTACAAGAATACATCCTTAGGAGAGATTCTAATCTATCTTGTCAATGCTCAAGTGAATTAAGCTAAGCCTGAACGAATCAAACTTCTGTGGCCTAGAAAGTCTTCAAAACAGAGGTTGAATATCCATAAACACTTATTGTATTTTTGTTTGAGCCTTCAGATCATTACTAAACACCATTTATTATTATTATTATTATATGATTTTTTTTTCTTTTTATTTTTTTCTTGCATATTTATAAATAGGTGGGAACTGCATGATACCATAAAATACCCAGATCCTATGGATGCCTATCCACCCCCCATGCCAAACAATGCTATGTCCTCATATGCATGCAGGGATAGGTAGAGAAAGGACGAAAGATAGGGTAACGAGAGCTGAGGTGCAGGGTATACAGCAGGGTGGTAGGGTGGGTGGATGGTGGGTGGTGAAGTGAAAAGTGAAGTGATCATGATAGTGGCGTGAAAAGTGAAGTGATCGTGAGAGTGGCGTGAAAAGTGATGGTGGATGGTGAAAGGTTTGGCATTTCATGGGACGAGAGTGTCCCAGGCGGATCAGAAAACAGATCGGGAGGAAGAAGTTAGCTCTCAGATTGGCCAAGAAGAGGGGCTCTTTGGATAGATGGATCCGAAAAGGAATAGCCCCAGTGAGAAGTATGTGGGCTCAAGGTCCCTGTGTGGAGTTGCAAATCCGCCTGATTTGGTGGGAAAGAAAGGGCAATCCAATCTTCAAGAGTGTGGACTGGCGGTGAGTAGCCCAGATATGACTCAGACCACGAGGTATGGGAAGCGGAGAAAACCTCATCAAAAGTCTGGCCAGGAGAAGGTACGGGACAAGGGAGGGATGGGGGAACGTCACAATATGTGTCGATCAGGCAATCGTCAAGGTTTATAGGTAATCCATAGCAGTCAGAATAGGTCCCAATTAGTCCGATACATGCGCTGGCGGCCATGTCCTCGTCAGATGTGTCATCCTCGATATAATCGCAATCAAAATTCTTGGTTTCCTTGAAGATGTTAAGCTTGAGCTTTTCAGATCCAACGGTAATCTCAATACAGCCCGACTTGCAGTCGATAAGGGCGCGGGCTGTAGCCAAGAAAGGTCGACCAAGGATGATCGGACAATCAGAAAGTGAGCGAGGAACTTCCATATCTAAAACATGAAAGTCAACAGGAAAATAGAGATTGTTGACCCTAACCACCATGTCTTCCACCACACCCTTCGGGATTTTGACAGAACGATCTGCCAACTGTAACATGATAGGGGTGGGTTTCATATTTCCCAAGGAAAATTTTTCGAGCATGATGGTTGGTATTAGATTGATGGAAGATCCTAGGTCAAGCAGGGCACGGTTAAAATTGCAGCCTTGGATGCTATAGGAGATAAACGGTGTACCTGGATCTTTTTGCTTCGGTGGTAGGTTTGACAGTATAGTACAACTCGCATGAGGAGAGAGAACCACCAGATTCTTGGTTTTCTTTGACTGTCGCCTGGGTGTTGTGTAGTCTTTGAAAAATCGGGTGACAGTAGTTATGTTGTCGCATGAGCAGGGGTACCTTGATTTGTACATCCCTGAAAAAATTACGCAGGTTATCAAAGGCCTGCGTATGTTCCTTTTTGCCTTTTGGCTCCCTCAGTAGAGCCTCAGGGAATGGGATTGATTCTGGCAACAATTCGGGTGTATGGTCCTCTCGCGAATGTGGTGCGCATCCCGAATGAGAGGGCAATGAAGAAGATGGGCCAGGATCAAGTCAAGGCGGATCGACGGTCAGCTTGCCGCTCCTCGTAGTGATAGCATTGGACAATGCGGGTCAAGTGGGATCATACGGCGGAGGAGAGTTCGCAATAGGGACATAAGAATGAGGTGCTGCAGGATTAGCCTAAAATCTCGGTGGAATGCTCGGAGCTTGCAGACTATGATTAACCTGCCCCTGAGAAGGTCGTACCTGTGGTTGAGGACCACGGGGTATGAAGTTTCGCGGGTTTAGAACAGGTTGGGTGGGAAGAGTGCCCTGAGATCGAGTCGTCATGGATAGTTGACTGATCTCAGCATTTTGCTGCGCCAATTGGTGCTGAAGAGAGGTCATGTTCTCTTCATGGCGCTTTGACATATCCGTCATCATTCGCATCAATTTGTCAAGAGGACTTGATGCATGTTCGGTTTGTGGTACACAAGGGCCTGATGGAGGATTCGCCATAGGATTAGACTAGGCCCTTAGGATGATGGGTGCGGATGGTTGCATTGGTCCACCCGCGAGGTTTTGGCGTTGCGAGTTGTTGGACCATGCGAAGTTTGGATGATTTCACCACCCTGGGTTATAAGTGGCAGAGAACGGGTTATTCCCCAGGGTGCAAACGTCTTCTATGCCAGAAGACGTGTCCGCATGTAAATACTTATCCGAGCACACTGAGGCTTGGTCCTCCGTGTCAAAATATTGGTTCTCAAAAGCCAGATCCACATGACTTATCGAGTCGCTCGGCGCGACACTCGGTAAGGAAGGTCTGACGGGGTTTCTCGGGATAAGCCTGGTGTTAGAAGAATTTGGATTATGACGAAGTGGTGAAGTGGGGGTGTTTGCCATAAAATAGGTAGGGTTGGCCAGAAGCTCGTCTAACTTCTTGTGCACGACGGAGACTTCATCCAATTTTTGTGCGATAAGGCTGAGATTAGTGGATGAATGGGAGGGTCCTGTGTCAACTTCGTGGACATTTCGGGGTTGGCTGATACGATTAAAGGCGACAATGGAGGCATTGTTCATTGAGCTTTCACTCATATTTTCAAACAATTCGAATGCTCCATTCTCGTCTTTATTCATAAAATTCCCTCCACAGGAAGCATCTGCAATCTGCTTCAAAGTCTCATTTAGCCATAGTAGAAAATCTGGGCTATATGCTACTTAGGCAAACCGTGGTGCGGACACTTCTTGAGGAGGTAATTATACCTCTCCCATGCATCATGAAATTGTTCGCCGTTTTGTTGCGTAAATGAAGTGATGGCACGGTGAAGCGCATTGGTTCGCTCGATTGGGAAGAACTTCTTGAGAAATGTTGTTCGCATCTCTTCTCAAGAGTGGATGGTTCTCCCAAGGGTGCGTAACCACTGCGATGCTTTATCCCGCAAGGAAAATGGGAACATTTTCATGAGGACTATAGGTAACCCGATATTTCTTGGTTTAACAGTTTCAGCTATTAGGGTTAAGTCTTCCAAGTGGAGAAACGGATCTTTACTTGCGAGACCATGGAAGTGAAAATTTATTAGGCTAATTATGTTTGGTTTCAATTCAAAGTCGTCCCCACTCATGGGGACCCGAATTTGTCCAATGGTCTCTGTAGCAGTGGGATTATGATAGGAGCTAAGAGACCTAGGCTCCTCCCATTCGGGAGGGTTTTGCATTTCCTCCAATGTTTCCCGAATGGCTTCAATTTGCTCATTATACATTTCCATTTTGGCTTGGAGGCGGGTTATGGGATCTAAGGCTCCACCAACTGGTGGGTTTTGAGGGCGGTTCCTCCCTCGAGATTTTGGGGTGGGCGTGTAGCCATGTTTATGGAGGAGGATGATTCGGCTTCTTTTCTAAAATTAATAGGCAATTCACACAGTTCAGGGTTTTGTGACCTCCTACCAAACATGCACTACCGCTGGAAGAATTGGGGAGATGGGAAGGGAAAAGAGATGAGAGAAATGATGCCGCAAAGGTACACTTGATGACAAATCAATTCAATCAAATTCCTAACCTCTACAGTGTGTCCTTAGACCTAAAGATCTAAGTTACCTACTATCACGGACTACGAAACTGAATGCGAGCACCACGGAACCACCGGGCCAGATTGAAAGGCCGTTTGCCCCAGTCTTAGACACCCGATAGCATATGGGAACCCTCACCAGCATGTAGGCGCTACACGTAGGTAGTTAAACCTCCAATCCTTAAGAAGGGTCAAGTTACTACCAATTTTAGTTAGAGGCATAGGGTCAAGTGCTTTTAGAATGTGAAGGGCATTGTTTACGGGTAATGCCCAAGTGATTGATTTTTCAAGTGTGTAAAACAAGCATGCAATGGGGAAATCTCCCCGAATTGTAGTTTTTATTGGTGAATGATTTTTAGAGTTCAGCCTTAAGTAGTATGGATTTTAGGATTTTGCTGAATTACCAATTCAACCAATCTCCAGGTTTTTGAGAGAATACAGGTTTTCTTCAAAGCCCAACAAACCCTTTTTCAATATCAGTTGGTTAATGCATGCTAAAATGCAATGGGCTACCCTAAATGGAGATTTCTATGTGTGGATGCACGAATTAGTTTTAGAGTTTATGTGAAAGGGAGCCAAAGCACTTCAATTCAAGTGCTCCCAATCACCAGAAATGATTTCCACACACAAGGCTTCAACCAAAAGATAAAGAAAATCAAATTGTTGGGGTTGAAGTATTCGGGATCGAATCTTAGGCAAGTTGAAAAGTCGTGGTGAGGTTGGAATTAACTCAATTCCAAGTCTCTCTACCAAAAATGTGATCCCAAATTTTTAGGTAAATGAGGCAAAGAGGGGTGCAATCAATCTTTTTATGTTTGTCTCAAAGAATACTTCCCACAGCGAAAAATTCAAGAATCAAGATTCTTGGATTTTTGCTATGCGAAGTAAGGCAGGAAATCTCGGGGTGGTGAGAGTAAAGACAATCAATCAAACAAGTGAATTTTAATCAACTTGCCCCAAGAGATCCCCCCAAGTTTTTCTAGTTTTTTTAGTTTTTTAGTTTTTTTTTTATTAAGATGATAAGTTAACCTAAGTTGCTAAGAAAAGAAGACGTACTTGTTCAACAACGTGTGCGAAGCTCCAATGCGATGTCAGCGTCTTCACGCTCTCGTTCCCGCCTTGGATCTGCTTACATCTTCGACTTCATCTACCTGCCTTCTTGCGACAGTTTCACCTGCATAGTAATAAACAAAAACATCCATGAAGAGGAGAAAAATTACAGGAATGGAGTAAAAACTTACTTGAAGGCGCACTTCCCCGGCAACGACGCCAGAAAAGATGTGTCAGACCCGAATAGGTTGTTAATATGATGATTTTATCGTTGAAGTGTGTATAGTGGTTAACCTAAATTGAACCTAACCATCTCTTTACAAAAAATTTTTTTCACCTAGCCTACTTGATTTTATCTTGGCCACTTTTAGGACTACGGTCAAACTCAGGGAAGTGGGGTTACGAGTCAAGTTTCTACGCCTTTCCTACAATGAATCTCTTCCGTTCGTTTATTGTGTTTTTGGTGTTTTTCTATTTAGATTTTTTTCTGATAATCTTTGTCCTTGAGGCATACCCTCAAAATTAGATTCTTGGCTTTGAGCCAAATCAGGGTTCCAAAACGAGTCTTGCTATTCCCAAGACAGAGTACCTGCAATTCAAAGATTATCTTCTCTTTCATATTTTTTTTATCTTTTTATGGTCATGCAAGAGAAATAGAAGTAACTATAGTATATATATATGTCTATACTATCTATGTATAAATGGGTGAGGGTGGAGGCGACAATGGAGTGTAGCACGGTGTCGAGTCGGTTGTCATCTAGAAAGACGCAACCAACAGGAAGAACTGCCATGTGGGGTGTAAGGTGGATGGCGGAAGATGTGTGTGACCACGCTTTTTTTTGTACACGTGTATCGGGGAATATCAGCAACTGGTGTAGATATTCCCGTGATACCACGTATGATAAGTAATGTGAAAATATATATATATACACATATATATATGTATATATGTAAATATATCTATATATATATATATGGTTATAAATATATAGGTATATATATGTAGCTATATATGTATATATGTATATGTATATATATATGTGTGTGTGTGTGTGTGTATATATATATAAGTATATGTATAGATAGATATATGTATATATATATGTATATATATATATGTATATATATATGTATAAGCATGTATATATAACTATATAGATGTAAATATATATATATATATGGTAATATATGTATATAGATATATGTAGATAGATATGTATATATATATATATATATATATATGTATAAATATATGTATATATATGTATGTATAAGTATATGTGTATATATATGTATATATATATATAAGTATATAGATGTATATATATATATATATATGTGTGTGTGTATGTATATAGACTAATACATATTTATATAAGTACTAATATATGTATAGATATATGTATAAAAATATAACTATATATATGTATACTAATACTTAATTATATAAATAATATATATATATATGTATATAAATATATGTATACATATCAATATATATATGTATACGTATATATATATATGTATATAATAGTGTATAGGTGTGTGTGTGAAAGTGAGTGTATGTGTGTGCAAGAGTCAGTAAAGAGATAGCAAGAGAGTGTTGTGAGAGAGAGAGAGAGAGCACTGCTGGAGGTGAGGGAGGCAAGTTAAGACGTCTGCAGCTTCTAAGCGCTGTCTGGAGGCTCCACGCGCGTGCGCAGGCGCGTATGCGTGTAGAGAGGAGCGCGCTGGAGGGCGTGGGCGTGGAAAGTGGAGGCCGGAACGCACCGCGCTGCGCGAAGGGCTGGAGCGGGCGCTGGCAAGCGCGCGTGGGCGAAGAGAGCGGACGACGCAGGCAGGTGCCGGGGCTGCCAGATGCACGGGCGGGCGCTGGCAGAACGCGAGGCGAGACGCGCGCACGAGCGAACAGCGGTTGCAGCATGCCGAGTGACTGGTAAAGTGAGAAACTCACTGGTCACCCCACTGTAGCCACAGTGTTTCGCAAAATTGCGTGAACAGTGGCTACAGTGGCCGGGCGAGCCACGCAACCGGGAGCAGGCTGTGCTGTGAGTGCGGACGGCTCAGCGCGCACAGAAGAGTGACTCCGGCTGGTGGCTTGTGGGCAGGATGTCGCGACAGAGTGCGCGGAGAGGGCTGCTGGCGTGCGCGGTGGAGGGCGAGGATGACCTGTTGCTTGTGCGGAGGCTTGCGGGTGCTGGCAGGGGTGCGTGGTGAGGCTTGGCCGACCGCTGCAGAGGCACGTAGTGGCCGGTTGAGGGTGGAAGAGAGAGCGCGACAGGGCGCTTGCGCGAAGAAGCTGGAGGCGAGGGCGCCTGCAGGCACGCGTGGAAGGCCTGCGTGCGCTGCTGCCGCCTTGCTGCTGCTGCTGTGGGGCTCGACCAGCTGCTGTGGGGCTCGACCGGCTGCTGCAAAGCGGGCAGTGGCCGATGGAGCTTCACAGCTTGAAGTTTTGGTGTAATGGTTGAAATGGCGTGGAAGGTGGAACAGGGAAGAAGGCCACCACGCCCACCGGCTCTTTGATGAGCTGGGCGGTGGTGGTCTCACGGTGGTGGTTGTGCACCACCGTGAGGTGCTCCTGTCCGTCGGGTGTCTCCTCGGAGGAGGGCCGGCATGTGGAGGGAGAGGGAGGAGATGGTGGCCTAGAGAGCTGTTGTGTGTTTCTTTGGTTTTCTATGTGAAGGACCAGGCTCGCTTTTGCAAAGGAGCTGTGGCTATTTTATAGAGGAAGAGGAGAGCATGCACAGCCATGCCCTGGCTGTGCATGCTCATGCATGGCTCATGGCAGGGAGAGGCTGGCGTAGGGAAAGGGCCTGAGCAGGGAATGGCGCGAGGACAAAGAGGATGCTCCATGCAGCCGTGGGGAAGATTTCAAAATCAAGTGAAATAAAAAATAAAACGATGGTGAATTTTGCAAAGATGCACTTGAGGAAAAATGTTAATTGTAAGGCCACTTATTTACTCTCCTCCCCTCTCAATTAAAATGCATGCTTTCATGTATTTTTATAAATGCGACTATGGAACCCTAATATGCACTGGTAATGCTAGGAAATAGCACAAGACGACACAATTGCAGGCATATTTTTGCGGTGCAATCAATAGGTCGTGGTGTGATTCGAATCAGCTGAGGTGGATGAGGAAAACACGCAAGTATGAGTGGATGGGCCTGGCTGAGTGTAGCTTGCTTGACCTTGGATTTGATTCAGTATGTGTTTTTGAGTTGACATGTTATTTGGCTTTGGTAGAGGTTGGGAGGGAAGGGCACTATGTTGGCGAGAATTCGCCATCTGTGTGAGTTGATCTCAAACCTCTGTGATCTCGTCTTTATGTTGTTTCTGCATAACTGCATTTGATTTTTGAATGTCAACCAGGATTTGTAGGATAAGAGTCATATGATCTTCCCTTGGTGGCTCAGATTGATAATTTAGATTGGGCCTAGGTTGAGGAGGATGATATGGGCGTGGATCTTATGGTTGGGGCTGGAATTGAGATCTTGGATTTTGATTATTCCCTGACCAAGCAAAGTTGGGATTATTTCACCATCCAAGGTTATAAGTGTTAAAAAATGGATCATTCTAGATGGCGTGGAGATCCTTGCAGGTCTGAGAAACTCTAGAGAAGTCAGAATACGAGGGTTCAAAGTTCCCCCAACTAGAGCAGGAAGTTCCAAAGTTTCCTCTAAAACCAAGATCAAATGGGGTGGATATGTGTCCATCCCCTGATGAGAGTGGTGATAAATGTTATCCACAAGCTCCCTACTAAAGGACGGTTGTGCATACATGATCTGCAGTGCTAAGGTGGTTCTATGTAGATGTCGAGCCAAGTCATCCACCTTTTTCTCGATAATAGAGACCTTGTCTAGGCGACTAGCTATTAGCTCCAGATCGACGAATGTGGACAAGCCTTGAGTCTCATGTGCCCCTCACGTGTTTGTCAATGCTCGGGTAGTCGTCTAGTTGAACATACCCATAGATTCATTGTTTATGGAGTCTCGTACATATTCTCGAGAATCTCCTAAACGGTATCTTCATGCTGACCCATGATGCTTCCACCACAGGTTTCATTGACAAATAGTTTGATCTCGTCACAAAGACCATAGTAAAAAGACTGGACTTGTTCCCACTTTGGAACTCCATGATGGGAGCATCTCCGCATGAGATACAAAAAGTGATCTCATGCCTCATGAAGTGATTCTCCTGGATTTTACGTGAAGTGTGTGATCTGGTGCCTTAAAGCATTCATCCAACCAATGGGGAAAAATTTTGTAAGAATTCATTATGGAGTTCCCCCCAAGTGTTGATTGGATGATTCATAGTTTGGAACCAATCGACAACTTTACCCATGAGTGAGGAGAACATCTTCATGAGCAGGATGTCACGATTTTGTATAGCAAGCCTGAAGGTCTGGGCCAGATGTTGTAGCTGCATGATGTGCTGGAAGGCATCTTCGGAGTTTTAGCCATGGAATTTAGGAATAGCATGGATCATGTTTGGCTTGAGTTCAACATCAAGTCCTTCAGCAGGGATTTGTACTCTAGGTTCAATTTCCACTGTGGCAAGATTGTAGTGATCTTGCATCTAAGGACGCGGTGGTGGATTGGAATGTGCATGGAATAGATCATTGAGGTGTTGTATCTAACCTTGTACATTGCGTTCTTCTGCTTGATGTTCTATGGCTATAGATGAAGGAGATCTAGGCTCAGATGAATCAGAAGAGATATTGATCTAGTTGGGAGGTAGCACAAACAAGTGAGTAGAGGCTTGGCCTCGACGAGAATGAACAGCTAAAGGAGGTCTCAAGGGTGGTCTTAAGGATCTCCTCCTGAACATGCACTAGGGAACCAAATGAGGGACAGAATATGTGATGGACCCAATCGAGGCACCCAAAAAATTTTGGATGACTAAGTTCGAGGCGGATGATACCTCTTAATCAGAAAATTACTCACCTGAGAAATACTTGGGTAGCCAATAAGGGAGTCTCGCAAAGACCCCTACACAACAGAACGTCCCCACGGGTTACAGGGTTTCCCCCACCTGACCTTCCTTGTCACAGTGGATCCAAGTAGACCGGAATGAGCAACTTGATCCCTTAAATCTACCAATTTTAATCCTAAAGTTAGGTGCTTAGAATTTCACTTGAACTTTAGAGTTGATTGTGCTTGGTGACTTAATTTGAAGGTTGGTTGACCCACATGGTGAGTTAATTTCACCTAACTTGCCCTAAGGTTGAGGATGAGTTGGGTAATGAGCCCAAAATTACCCTAAGTGATTTGCAAACAGGTTATTAAGTTTGAGGTTTTAGGATTCAAGTGGATGATTAGAGCTTAATTTTTGGGTTCTCTTGATTAGGTTAATTCAAGCAAGAGTTTAGGTGACACACAATGTGGGAAAATCAATTCTTGTTATTTCAGGCAGGTGTGTTTTCTCAACCCTAAGATGGTAACCCTAATTTTGCTCTTTTTGGTCCAATCAGTTCTTTCCCAATTGGGTACCTAGGGCTCAATCAAGAAGGTGAATAGCCCTAGATACCATAAGTTCTTAGCAGGTGTAGAAATCTGGATGAGGATGTCTAAAATGAATCAAATCAGGTAACTCAAGTGATTAAGTCTAATAATAAATGCAAGTTTGATCCTAATTAATTTCTCTTTTTAATTCTTTCAAGAAATAGGGGCTCTAAGAGGATGGAAATGAAATTACCTGCCCCTAAAATGTTTGTCGTGCGGCTGATCTTCTTTGTGTACCTTGCACAAATACAACAAAATAGATAAGACAAGTTAGTATCAGATCAGAAATTATAACCAGTGAAATCAAACTACGCGTTGTTCCCTGGCAACGACGCCAAAATGTTTAAGTGAATTCGTCGTTGTTTAAGAGATGCGTCGTAGTATAGGACAAAATCGCTCAAATCATTTAAATTTATAACTCAGAATCACAAGAGACTGAGGTCGAACATATGAAGCAATTAATGGCAATTCAATCTCACTAATCACAAGAAATATATGCAATTATGACCAAAACTTTATTTAGAACAACTCGAAATGATATATATATGAAATCAAGTATTACAATGCAAAAAAAAAGGGTTAAAATGGTTATTTGAATAACCAAATTAACCCTTGAAACTAAGCTCAAGTATCTCAAATAAATGAACAGTAAATCCAACCAAATATTCCATGTCAACCAAGTTAAATGATGCAACAGCAGCTTTAAAATCAACAGAACACAGCTCCACAGAAGAGGCAAAGGCCTCTTCTCTTCTTCGTCCATGCCTCAAGGAAGAGGCAAGCACAACAAAGCATAGAGGCAAAGGCCTCTTAGAATCTGCTAAGTGTAGAGGGGCATGAAGAGCAAAAACCCCCCTCTCTCTCTCCCTTTTTCTTCTTAATTCTCTCAGAGACTCAACCTTAATCGGGTAATCGACTAGGTAATTGAGTGTAAATAGCGGACCAGGCGTGGTGGCAAGCGAGGAATGAGCGCTCAGGTAAGAGGGTGAAGGTGGCAAGGGACCCGACCCCCGTGTCACGGGAAAGGCGTCAGGGGTAGAAATTCCTTTTATGCACATGGACAGCTTCTGATTTCCACAATGTGGGACTATCTTGTCCCTTCTTCGTCACAACACAGCAGCAGCTGATGACGCCTCTGATTGAGGCTGAGAGAAGCACTTGCTGCCTCAATTGCGGAGCTGGAGGGAAGTTTGGGAGTCAGCCACAAAGCTTAGAAGTTGATCCTGGAGGGATTGTGGCCGAATGACAAAAGATGAGGTCGGCAAAGTTGAGGGTGGCGACAGAGGTCCAATGATCACCTGAAAAACAAAAGATAGCCTTGCGACCACGTCAAATATGCTCAAAAGGATCGTCATGGAACGGCGAGTGCGTTGGTGGGTATGGCGTGCGATGCGAGTAAGTATGGAGGTCTGACAACCTTGAGAAGGTGGGGCGAAGGTGCTTGTGTTGGGTGGAGTGGGTGAGCTACTAATCCCCTCAATTACTTGAGAGGTTTTTCTTGTGAGGACACAGTGGAGGTTTCTGGACCGATGGGGAGTGGATTGGTGCATTGTAGCAGATTTGCAAGGTCGCTGGAGGTACACTGGAGACAAAGGAGATGATGGTGGTGCAAGCATGAGGGCGCTCTGAAGCGAGTGTCGAGTGTGCAAATCAAATCAGTGGGAGATGCGGAGTTGAATGCTGGCGGTTGCAGATGAAGGGGAAGTAGAGATGGCACCGGCTATGATTGGCCGGTGCCAGAGACGAAGGTGGCTTCGGGAGGTAGGACGGCGATGCTTGAAGAGAGAGGGAGCCCCTCGCAGGTATGGCGAGGTGTGGAAGAAGTTGGGGAAGATGGACCTACTGCCTAGAGTATGTGGCAGTAGGCGAGGAGATCATAGGGAGGAGGTCGCCAGAGTGGAGTTTGGAGTCGACCAGAGGTAGAGAAGACGAGGGAATTTTGGGCCTAAAACTCGCTAAGGAGTTCGGCTTGACAATAAGGAGTCTTTTATGGAGCTTCAAGCAAGCTTCTAAGCCTGGAAACAAGATTGAGAAGCTCGAATTTTTAGGGATAAGATCCTTGAAATCCAAGGATTCACACATGCTTTATGAGGGGATTTGGGGTCAAAATCTAGGTTTAGACGGATTAGGACTTCCTCCAGATTATCCCTACCAATTTTGGAAGGAATTGGCCAAGCAATCAGAGAGGAATCCTTGATTGAGAGCTTGGGTCTGTGGGTTCACACCTGCAATGGTAGCAGGGACCCATTTGAAGAAGATGAAGGGAGGTTAAGGGGCTATTTGTAAAGAGTTTGAATGTTAGGGGCATGAGTGAGAGAGAAAGAGTCAACTTGGACCAAAATGTAAACTAAGTCATGATGAACTCTGATTGGGCCCAAATTTTGGTACAAACCTAATTTGAACCCAAAGAATCTAATGGTGAAGTCAGATTTCAGTTTTGACCAAGTTTGTCTAGAAAATTTTATGCAAAAACCCAAACAGGCAAAATTGTATTTGTGACTCTATTTAAGGTCGAAATGGGTTCCAAAGGTCAAATCAAGTGTACCAAACCTTATGGAATATTTTTTTATGATTTTTAGAAGGTTTAGATAAATTTTATTATGACTTGAACTTCTATTATTTAAGCAGATCTGAAATTAGAATTTTGAGTTACTGTTAATTCTCGAAATATATGAAAACCTATTTCTATCGACATGAACCCACTTACTAGACTTTAATGCTCATTTGACCTTTATTTCACCCCTAGAAAATCCCTTGGTTATTCTGTGTTCATGATATGCTATTAAAAATACAGAATTAACCCTAGTTTTCTATTCTCTTCTCAAAATAGCCTGAAGTGGAGTTATGACCCTCAGATGGATATGTAGGAACTTTTATCTTTTATTCTAGATTAAAAGTAGCCAGTTAGGGCCTATGATGGTGTTCCCATCATGCACAATGTAAATCCGTTTCTTGACCATGATGATCTTCACTTATGTTATATTTGCATTTTTTTAGCTTATGTAATTTGCACATAAAGATTTCTTTAATATAACGTTCTTCATTTATGTTGTCACATTTGTGTCATTTTGAGCCTATCTGATTTGCATGTAAACATATTCATTTTTTGTTACAACGCCTGTGGGACTCCTTTATGTTGAGGGAAAAAAAAAGATAAAGACTGCTGATTCTGTAGTGGATCATTTTATAACCATCGAAAGGAATTAATTTTCTCGCTAAACTAGAGCTTTGACAGTGGGTGAAGAGTGCTGAGTTATTCAACTAAATGGCTTTGCATTTCAATCTTCTTTGCTTTTCATTTTAGTTAAAACATGCATCCGCTATGTTTTTTGCTTGCAACTTTATATCTTCAATGTTATCCAATATCCACCTTTCCTATGATTTTCAGATATTTGTCCTGGAGGTGTGTGATGATATAGATGTTGCAGAAGTAAAGCCTGAGGTACACCATAATTTCTTGGCACAGGAAGATCTCTGACTTGAAATTTTATTTAAAATGCCCTAAATCAACAGCTTTGTTTCTTTTTTCTCCCTTTTCACTAGTTTTTCTCCAACGATGGTACTACTGTCTTGGTTTTGTTCTATGTTTATGGAGGATGTTAATTAAAAATGTCAAATGGTCAAAACTTGATGGTTTCCATTAATTTTAATGTCATTTTTATGGATGGATCTTTACCTAAAGACATTAATAAACGTCAGTTTATCATCATTCTTAGGCATTAAAACAAATCTAACTTGTAGGATTTTACTCCGCAAATGGATTTTTTAGCTGCATTTAGGCATAAATTAGGTTAGGCATGCATTGCATTTTCTATTATTTCTTTGATATGTTTTTGTGAGTGTTAGGGATGAACAGATATACAGATCCCTAAAACCCTAGCACTCAAGAAGGCAAATGGTGAAGGAGAAGCTCAGACTAGCTGGAACTCAGCTTGATCCAGCTCACCATAGCTGGAACCTAGCTCACTGGAAATAGGGTTAGCTCATCCCAGATCCATTTAGCTAATCTCAGCTGAATGGCATCTCAAGAGAGTTCGTCTTACCTCACCCTAACTCAAGTCAGCTCAAATCCAGCTCAACCTAATTGAGTATAGCTCATTTTAGCTTCCACAAGTCCACATGGAGCTCTAGCTAGCTCAGCTGAGTTGACTAGAGTTCACCCCAGCTTAGATCCAGCTACATCTAGCTCCACTCAACTCCAGCCAGCTGAAGAAGAACTCATCCCAGCTCAGGAAGCTCAAGTCCAGCTCTCGGGGACTCAGCTTAGCTCAACTCAGTTGATCTAAACCACCTCAGCAGCCTCCCAGGTTTCCACAACCATAGGCCCCCCCACCTCCTCCAAATAATAATCCGACTGCACATGCAGTTACTTTGAGGAGTGGGAAAATCACCACTGATCCCGGGCCTTCACACAAACCTGGTGAAATACCTGTGCAAATTGACTCCCCACCTCCCCATCAAGAAGAAAAAGAAATACAAAAGTCTCAAGACAGGATTATTATCCCTTTCCCACAAGCTCTCCACCCCACCACCAATAAAAAAAAGAAATCTGAGCCCACCACAGAAGAACTCATGGATCTATTTGGGCAAGTTCAAATCAATATTCCTCTCTTAGATGCCATCAAATATATACCTGCCTATGCCAAGTTTTTGACGGAGATCTGTACTCCTAAAAGGCAAGCCAAAAATCTAAGACAGCTGCATCTTTCGGAGACAGTAAGCTTTGACATACAGAGCAAGCTGCCTCCTAAGATGAAAATCCAGGGGTGCCTTTAATCTCAGTAATTATTGTTGATACTATTTTTAATCGCACCCTCCTTGTTCTTGGTGCCTTAGTTAATATTATTCCCACGATTTTATTTGAAGAATTTTAGATCGGTGAATTAAAACCCGTCGAGGTTACCCTGCAATTAGCCGACCGATCTACAATCAAACCTCGTGGGATTGTCGAGGATGTTTTGGTCAAGGTCTAGAATTGTGTCTTCCCTGCAGACTTTCTGATTCTTGACATTGAGGTACCTGAATCATTACTGGACTCTACAATAATCCTTGGATGCCCTTTTCTGGCCACTGCAAAGGCAAATATCAATTGCCACACAGGCAAAATGGATATCACTTGCGCCAGCCAAACTATCACTTTAGATATTTTCAAATCCTTCAGGAGATTCCATGATGATAACTTTTTTGAGGACTCAGATACAGAAATTTCCAATATGGTGGAGACAATGTTGATAGATACCCTTACCGACCATAATTTTTTTGAGGATTCTGATTCTGAATCAATGGTCAGCGAAATCTGTGATCTGGAGACTTGTGACCCCAAATCCATTCCTGATGCACCCCCTGATCACCCTAACCCACCCACTATTCACGCACCTAATTTTTCCACACTAACTTCACCTAATCTTCACCATCCCTTCTCCGACTCCTTTCTTACGGACCTGCCACCAACCCCAGCCAAGTTTGGCATCCAACTTGATTTAAAACCATGGCCAGACTAAGGCTACACTTATCGTTTTCCATCCAACTTTGATCCCAATATTGCTTCTAATCAATTTTCTAGGGATCTAGAAGAAGGCACCCTTTTTGCAGGCATCCAAGTATCCAACTATTTACATGATTTTCCATCTTCCGTGCATACCTTCACGCCCAGCTGAATGGCATAAAAGATAGCACTGGATGGGAGGTAACTCATCATTTTTTTTCCTGCTTTCCTTTTTTCTTCTTCTATTTCTAGGTTTTGATCATCCTAAACCTGACCGTTCTTCACTAAGGTGATCCCTTTTCCCTCCTAATGCATGAGGACATGGCATATCTTAAGCATGGGGGATGTTTTTAATTTGATGATCAATTTAGGATTTTCAAAATCTAAAAACATGCATTTTTATTTTTCTGCTTGCATACCCAAAAAAAATATAAATGTTGAAAACTTTTTGAGGATAAATTTTGAAATCGGGACTAAGGTTGAAAATTTCACTTTTGGTATAATGGGATTTAATATTTAACAAACTATGGATGGATGTGGATCTGATCATTAGAATTTCAGGGTCTATTTTAGACTAGATCAGATATCCTTCTCTAAAAATTCCACCTGAACTCATGATAGTTCAGGTGACTTGATCCTATTTTGTAATATGGAAAGTATTTGGCTTAGTTTCAGATTCAAAAACTTGCATGTCTTGAGAAACTTCTTGTGTCAATTTTCACACACAAGCCAACACTGAAAAATAACTAAAACCTTGAAAAACTCCCGTGTTTGAACTTAGTAAAAGTCTGAAACAGATCATTGGTTTGAGTTCCCACCGCCGAGGAGGAAAATGCCTCCTTTGAGGATGCGATGTCAACATGTTACCGCCTCGACACTGCTCTATATCTATATTTTATATCTTTAGATGGAGCATTAAAGTGCATTTTAGTAGCTCAAGTGTCTGGATGGTGCTCTACCTATAGTGTCGAAGCAAGAGCTTGAGTTTGCTTGGATCACCCCTTTACACCGCATTGTGTTTTGGAGTTGTGAGCTCCTGGGTGGTGTCATGGATAGTGCTATCCCAAAGTATTGATGCCAGAACCCCCTCGAGGATTGGTAACGGGAATGATGATCCCGACACATCTGTTGTAAGACTAAGCTGAAAATAAGCATGGGGGAGAGAGAAAAAAAAGATTAAATAAATAAATTAACATGCCCCTATAAATGTTGGCTTTTCACAAGCACAGACATAAGGTTTTAAAGGATTTGCAAGTTGTGAATCAGATTCATAGCTAGAAAATCCTAAAAATAAAAATTTCAAGTCATCTTAACTAACAAAGGGCTAATTTGTGAATTTTCTGGAGGATATATTGATCCCGTTTTGTCTAATGGTTGGATCTAAAAACAAATCCTGATGTTAATCTTTAACAAATCCCGTACTTCCTGTGTTTAGATCAACCAATGTCCCTTAATCTTTTTTTCCTCAAAAGTAGAAAAAAATTAGATTTCCCAAAAATTCCATTTTCCAAAAAAATTGAAGTTTTGCCAAGAGACTAGCAAAAGATAAACATGGGGATGTGACAAACGTCAGTTTATCATCATTCTTATGCATTAAAACAAACCTAGCTCTTAGGATTTTACTCCGCAAATGGATTTTTAGGCTACATTTAGGCATAAATTAGGTTAGGCATGCATTGCATTTTTTATTATCTTTTTGATATGTTTTTGTGAGTGTTAGGGATGAACAGATATATAGATCCCTAAAACCCTAGCACTCAAGAAGGCAAATGGTGAAGGAGAAGCTCAGACTAGCTGGAACTCAACTTGATCCAGCTCACCACAGTTGGAACCTAGCTCAATGGAACTAGGGTTAGCTCATCCCAGCTCCATTCAGCTAATCTCAGCTGAATGGCAGCTCAAGAGAGTTCATCTTAGCTCACCCTAGCACAAGTTAGCTCAGATCCAGCTCAACCTAATTGAGTCTAGCTCATTTTAGCTCCCACAAGTCCACAGGGAGCTCTAACTAACTCAGCTGAGTTGACTGGAGTTCACCCCAGCTTAGATCCAGCTACATCCAACACCACTCAACTTCAGCCCCACTCAACTCCAGCCAGCTAAAGAAGAACTCACCCCAACTCAGGAAGCTCAAGTCCAACTCCCAGGGACTCAGCTTAGCTTAACTCAGTTGAGCTAAGCTACCTTAGCTGCCTCAACCAGCTTGATTCTCCCTGGGAGCACCAGACCCAGCTCACCTCAGCTCATTTTGGTAGAAGCTAGCTCACTTCAGCTTGGCTTAGTAGATAGCAAAGAACTAGCAAGCTAAGCAAGCTAGAATAGCTCCATGCCAGCCTCTTCAACAGCTGCCAGCTCCAGTTCCAGCTCCAGACTTCTCCTCTCAGCTCCTATCTTCAAACCCTAGCTCCAATACCTCCTACTCTACTCCATAGCTAGCTAAGCTAGCTTAGCTTAGCTTAGCTAGCACCCAGCTCCTTGGCCATCCGCCACCTTCAACTCAACCTTAGCTAGCTCCACCAACTTAAGCCCTACCTAAGCTAGCTATCCTACTCCAAGTTGGCACCACCTCTTAGCCACCTCTTCACCCCATCATCACCACCAAAAGGCACCAATTTTGGCACCAAAATCTAACCCTAACTACCCCCCTTTTTGGCGCCAACATCCACCCCCGCATCCACCATACACCTAACCCTACAACCCATCCTAGCCACCCACCTACCCCTCCTTCTAGAACCCTACTTGGCGCCACCTAAGCCCCCCTTCTAGAAGCCATTTTGGCACCAACTTCAAGGGGATCCACCACCCATAACCACCCCCTAAGTGTCCCTTGGGTTGGCACCAATTGCCCTTAGCCATAGGATCCCCAACAACCTCCATCTTCCCATCTTAACCCTTCATTTCAAGAGTCACCTTAACCCCCTTCCTACTCTATATAAACCCACCACCTACCACCATTTTAGAGCATCCTCCATTAGTGTATTTTTCTACCTATACCCACCTACACCTACGGCCAAGAAGTGGAGAAGAAGATTAAAGGGGCACATCACCAGCCCCTTTGGTGCCTTCTTCTCCCCACTCTCTTCAACTTGGGCCACACCAAGGAGGAGGACTTTTCTACTCCAAGGAGGATGGCCGGGCAAAGGAGAAGGACCTAGGGTGGACGTCCACCCTTGGAGAAAAGCTTAGGGCACGTCCCCTTAGGGCTTGCTTTGGAGGACATCACCTTGGCGGAGCATAGCAAGGAAGAAGTTGGAGGACTCTTTTCAAGCTCAGGAGCTACCAAGCTTGGAGCAAGAAGCCCTCTTCTTCACCATTTATCTAGAGGACTTGTGTTTTATTTTATTTATTGCAATTATCTAGTAGTAGAAGTATTCATCTACTAGGTTTTTCTGTAAAACACTCTCATTAATCTAGTTGCCTTCTTTGCAATTTCTTTTAGTTGCATTTTTTATTGCTGTGGTTCTAGCACTTTTCACCCCCTCTCCCTAATTACTCTAGGCCTCCATGTGCCTAGAGTGAGCTTAGGAAGAGGAATTACTTGTCACTTAGGTGTTAGCTTAGTAATCGTAGTTGTTATTTACTTTCCCGCCAACAACTTCGCATGTTGCCTTAATTTCAAAAACATAAAAATGATATATTGAAAAAAAGACCAAAAAGAAAGTTGAGATTTATATTCCAAGCAAAAGATTTAATTTTTGCAAACTTGCCTCCTTGGACGATCCTAGATACCCCACTATCTAGGTTTATAAATTTAAGAGTTGATCGATTTTGCACGTTACAACGACGTATTTTACAAACCGTGTAAAATCTGTATCGGACATCTAACAAGAGGCTGACAACTTTGGGGGCATCTACATAAATATTGAGAAGGTAGGTACTGATGTAATTTCGAAGGAAGATAGATCTTTATGTAAAAACCCCTAGTTTTTATATTTTTGGGGTTACTACTTAAAAGACCTGAGATTTTTTAGGTTATTTAGATCCTCTTGGTTGGCTAATACTTTTAACCTTACATAACTTTTCTTCTTCTAAAGCACTTCCATTGGGCATAGCTTCAGCTTTCAAGTGGCAATCAATGATTTTTTTTTTCGTCTTTTTAGGGCAGGATGTCGTGCTTTTTTCAAGCTTTTTATTCTTTTCTATTACTATTGGTGTAGGTGTACCTTCTTTTTGTTTCAACTTATTCAAAAATCCCTTTTCAGTTATATGTTTCCAAATATGCTTCTCTACCTTATTGATGGTATCTCCTGTGAGCTTCCACCCAAGAGGAAGCATCACTCCCTCTCATCCCTCTACTCTCTGAGCTTCTCATACGAGTTCCATGACTGCAAGCGAGAGGGGGTAGGGATATTATAAGAAAAATACCTACCTACTTTGAATAACCACATATTTGCATCATTTATTCATCAATTATCTTTCTAAAAATCATGAAATACTCTCTATTTCATATTCACAGAGTGCTTTACATTTTTCCACCATGTTGATGCTAATAAGGAAAATAAATAGAATAAAATCAATTTAATTGAAATACTAGAATAGTCTAGAAGCAAAATATTAGGATATATGATACATACCTCAATGAAGAGATTGCCAATGTCTATTTTATCTCCACCTTGAATTAATATATCTACCTTTGCTCGATTGTCCTTTGAGATAATGGTAAACTTCTGGTACTTTAGCCTGGGAAATAGAAGGCAATCACAGAATATCATTCAGTAGAAATGTTCATACTCAAAAGTGTTTCTAAAATGTGGAAGCAGTTTCTTTGATTAATTTGGCACTAATTAATGATGGTTAAATAGAAGCATACTCTAAAAGTATATATGCAACATCTATTTTGTGACAGATGAGCACACTAACAGTGTAGCAAATATCAAAACACAACTTTCTCAAAACTAAATACTAGAAATGAACAACAATATGAAAACCAAGGCATCAACCATCCTTCAATAACCCTATGCCAGTGATGTGATCTGCATGGCAATGCATATTCATTGAATATATATATATATGAGCTTCAACCCCAGCTCCCGAATAAGAGTAAGATCTCGATCCACTGTCCTGTCCAATGGATCAATCAACTACATAAATAGAACCAACTAGATCACCTCAATCATGAGCTTTGTATGACAATCAAATTAATTGCAAAACTTCAAGTCATTTATCAGGGTACCAATAGAAATAGAAAATGCATGACTTCGATTTATTTAGAACTCCAACTATAGTCCAACTTGACTATATCACATTAGAAAACTACCACTCCGTAGCCAATCAGATTTAAATCGATACCTTTGAATGGGACTAGAGTTCTAGCATTTTCCAACAATGAAGTACTCCTATGTCAACCTTATATCATTTATCATCACATGGCATATAACTTCTACCAACACATGAACAACGAAACACTGTGATGGTACTAACAGGCAAAATAAGAAACAAACAAGTAATTGTTTCTCTTCAGGAATAAAATTGAATATTTCAAATAGGATATTGGAAACGATGCAAAAGTTCTTGAAAATTAACCAAGGTCCCCATACGCAATCATCACATAAAGTAAGAACAATTGAACAAACATAATCTTTCCTACTAACATCTTATCATTCCTTGTTTCCCTTTTTCAAAAGAAAACTTTCATAATCTTACCCAAATAGAAAATTGTAGAGGTTGTGTCCTTTGCCAGCTTCTTTCTATTACAATGCCGTTAGGAGGTGTGAAGTATGCTGTTATATGCCATCACTACAACTACGATATCTCCATTCCTATTCCTATTCCTCTTATCCTTACATCTAGGAGGTACATAGATACAAAAAGGGGACTCATGGTAGCTATCTCATGATATCTTTATTTATGACCTTTGAACATGCTGCAAGTGCCTTTCCCTTTTCAATTTAACGCATTATATATATCCATATGTTTCTCATGTCATGTAAATAAAGAAGTTAAGGAAGATCCAAACAACTATGTTGCATTAAGGCACCATGATTCTCCAAAACCTACACAAACAAACAAAGAATCTTTCCTTAATGGTTAAATAGACTCTTAACAAATCCATCCACAAGATACAAAATTCCAACAATACTTCAGAAAAAAACAGCAAAATTTCCTCCTCTTACCACAGAAATTTACAAACAAAAATAATAAAGGACACACAATCTTACATTATCCAAACTACGTACCAGCACTACATATTGGCATCCAAAAGAAAAGGTCAACAGATAATTTCTTGTACTTCTTCAACGAAGCTAATGGACCTTGATGCCCCACGCATTTCCGTGGTTACCATCTCATGGGATTATCACTAATTGCTATTGGACTATCACAACCAATACAATGTCCTGAGAGGACTCAAATAAGGTAAATTATTTGGTGGCAGTTGATCAGTCTACTTTAGTGGAGTACTAATTAGCCTAAGTAATTGTTAATTACATGTTCCTAATTTTTAATTATTCATGATTTAAATGATAATTTAACTTAGCCTACATACATTTTTATATATGTGTCAAAGTTAAGATTTAATAAGATATTTTTATGATAACATAATTAGTGTATGCAGGTGAGACACGAGGAGTAAATGTGTTGAGCGTGAGCACCTTACCACCAACCAACTCCACCGCCAACACTGTTGATGCCGAGCCTCACCGCATTCCTCTCAACTGCACATTATATCCTCCAAGTGGTTGGAGGAGATCTCGGCGGAAGAAAACACATGAAGAAACTTTTGAAAGTAGGATCATCTTCTTCCTCGAAAAAGGAGGGTGAAGAGAGGACTTGCACTGCAAACTCCAAAGAGTGCACGGTGGCCCTAGCTTCCCCAACATCGCCCTCACCTCTTGCCGGTCACATGGTGACGTGTGTGGCCAGAACACCACCAACCCACTCTTGCCTTCCCTATCCTCTTCGTCTTCAACCTCCTGCCACCCATAAGAAGAACCCAACACCTCCCCCTCGCCGCAGACCACCTTCAGACACAGCTATGCACTGCCACGTGCATCCTCGCACTCCCTTGAGCACGATAGCTCGCCCATAGCAGAGCACGACCACCGACCACCTCCGCGTGCACTGCAACAGCCTTGTGCATGCTCGCATGCGCACCAACCACTGCGCCCTTATGCGTGCCTTCACACGCGTGGACGCCCGTGCGCCACAATTGGCTCCATCTTCTCCTTCTTCTTCTCCATCAACAGAGAAGAAGAGGAACCCATCACTGGCCAGCCGACACCACGTGCAATCGACTCATCCTGCCACCACACTCCACATCGTCGAAGCCATTGACCTCGCCTCGACACCTCGAGCTCGTCTACATCCGCAGTCGAATCTCCCGCAGTCCACGCACACCGTTGGAAGCCACCACCGCTGTAACGACCCGGTTCCCGAGTCCCTATGAGACACGAGAACCAGACCGACTCGACTAATCCCAAGACCTAGTCGTCCAACGAGGAAGTAACCAAAAGACAGTAAAATAAACCACATTCAGCATGAATATAACTAACAGTAAGAAAGTACAGCAGTAAGGAAAGAAACTACTACAGTAGGTACCACCACAACAGTAGAACAACATTTATCATATAACAAGAACTGCAGGTAAAGAAGGTACAGCGGAAACAAAAACTACTCACTAGAACAGAAACAAAAGAGGTACAAAAGACTGTGGTAAACTCTACTGGACCCTACTCGGCCCAGCGTCCTCTGCAGCCGCCGACCCTGGCTGCTCAACACCTGGTCCTGAAAAAGGTAACGAGTGTAACACGTCAGCAAAATGCTGAGTAGAGTGGCAAACAAACTAAAGGCAACAGTAGAGTGTACAGTAGCTGTTATGTTCTATTACTTCCTTTATTTACATCTTTCAATTTTCTCACTATTTCATTTATTTTTCAGATCCTTTACTTGATCTCGAAAGTCCTCATGGGAACGATCTTGATTGCAGTCTTTTCCAAAAGTAGAAGTAGCACGTGGTGCTCTCCTGGCCGGGAGAGTCCCCCGTGGTGATCCTACCCTCAGTCAACAACCCCAAGGTCACTGACAGACATAACGGTGACTACGGCACGCGCGATAAACGCACAGGTAGCTAGCCCGCACTGGCACGCGGTCAGTCGTTTCCGTTAACGGGTGCGCCCAAAGCACAGCACGGAACCAGGGCAGAGCCCTCTCAGTAACAGGGGTCCAACCCCTCTACAGTAACCAAACCGGGGCCTTGCCCCTCCACAGTCCGCGCACCCTCGCCTGACTACCCTGGTTTGCCCCAGCGGGCCTAACAAGTCGGTGTGGGAGGCTAGCAGAACCCCGAGGCCCGTGGGGTAGCTAGTACCTCCCTACACTAGTAGCTCTCCTCGGTACTACGTACGCGAGGGCCAGCAAGTCAGTACAGAGTGGCCAGTCCTAACCCCGGGTCCCTGGGGCGGCTAGCTCCGCTCTGCACTAAGTAGGCGGACAGTCGCTCTCCTTGGTACTCCGTACTCAAGGGCCAGCTCACTTCCCCAAAACTATTCCATTCACTTTCCAGGAGTTCTACTCCTACTTCCCCGTAGGGTTCCATCCTTTTTACTCAAAGATCCAGGTTTCACTTTCCAATTTCACATTCTTACAATTCATGTTCTCAACCACGTTATCTATTCACAACAGGCAGCTGTTAATTCAAATTACAGGCGGCTTTATATCTCTTTCCATTTTCCAAGACTGCAGTATTATACATTCAACTAGTTTTCCCATCCTAGGATTCATGTCATATCCTAGGATCTGTCATACAATCTAGTTTTCCAGTCCTAGGATTCATGCAACACCTAGGAGCTATCATTCCATCTATTTCTCATTCCTAGGGTTCATGCAATGTCCTAGGTTCTATTTATGGTTTCATAATTTAACAGATTTTAATAACTTAAGCCACTCTACCAGGTACAACGGGAGTAATGGGGGCGTGATCGGGAATCCCGCGTGCCTCCGCGACTCTCAAGACTGCAACTGAACGAGGTCCTATCACAAGGATCAAACACAAGGAGTGTCTCAAAACAGTGTATAGCTACTGTAGACGGGTAGAGGAATTAATTCTGAAAAGAGCGCAACTCGAATCGCGGAAAACGGAGCCCGAACGGGCCCTAAACGGGTCGAAAAAGACGATACTGTGCAAAATCAGACGTCTGGAACTTCTTCCAGATGTCTTAAACAGTGGATCAGAGAATTACTTGTTCAGCGTGGTTTCGCAGACGTCCAAAAGTCTATGGGGACGTCTGTCCTAGCTCCCAGACGTCCGATGGTCACCTCGGACGTCTGGAGGTCACTCCCGCCGTCTGGTACAACTTCCAGACGTCTGATTCACAAAGGATGGCGAATCAGCGAACCTGCGCACAGCCAACTCCCTCCCTTAGTACGGTCGGTCGACAGGAAGGAAGAAGAAAGCGGAATACACACCTTTCAGACGTCGGTATGAGCTACCAGACGTCGTCCTCGCCGTCTGCCTATCAACCTAGACGTCTGATTCTGGAAATTTTTTCCAGAATCAGGGCGCTACTCGGCCTCCGCTCGCGACGTCGTCCGCGTCGCACCTCGCGTGCCTGCTGCTCAGACTGCAGCAGGTCCCTCTCTGCATCGTTCCACGCCCCCTGCGCCCTCCGCCGGCCGGCCAAGCCGCTCCGGCGAGCTCGCCCTCACGGCAGAGCTCCGCTCTCACACGCCGCACCTCCTCCGCGCTCACTGCGGCCGCCGCTGCCGCCCTCGCGCTCGCGCTCACGCTCTGGCTGAAGGAGAAGGGAAAGGAGACGGTGGTGACGGAGTGAGGGGAGGCGTGCCCTTTTAAGGCCACGCGAAGAGGAGGGAGAGATGTGGCAGAGCGCCTGCAGCCGCAGAGAATATCGGATATTCGCGGGCCTGCGCGCTGAGGCGCGCAGACGAAGACTCGTGCCAGAATAACTGATTTCCAGACGTCTGGAAACGATCCCAGACGTCTGGTAAGACGTCTGGCCCACCTCCCAGACGTCTTAAAAGACGTCTGGGGCACGCGCTCATTACAATATAACAAACTCAAAGGAAGTTTTGTCCCCGAAACTTGCGCCAACTAGGGTGCAGGAAAAGATGTCCGAATAACCATAACAAACTCAAAAAGGACCGAAGCCGGTCCGAAAAGACGTACCCGCGAAAAGCTCCGGGTACTGCTCCCGCATTGCTGCCTCAGGCTCCCAGGTAGCCTCCTCATACCGCTGGCTCCTCCACAAAACCTTTACCAGGGGTACCTGCTTTCGTCTCAACCGGCGGACAGCTCGGTCTAGGATCTGCACTGGCTGCTCGGGGTAGGTCAGGTCGTCGCTCACCTCAACGCTCTCGTGACTCAGTACGTGACTGGAATCGGCTACGTACCTCCTGAGGTTGGACACGTGGAACACGTCGTGCACACCAGAAAGCTGCGAGGGAAGGGTAAGTCTGTAAGCAATGGGTCCAACCCGCTCCAGGACCTCAAAGGGCCCTACGAACCTCGGCGCGAGCTTCCCTCTCACCCCAAACCGCTGTAAGCCCTTCATGGGCGAAACACGAAGGAAGACGTGGTCCCCAACCTCGAACTGCACCTCTCTGCGTCTGCGATCCGCGTAGCACTTCTGTCTGCTCCTGACAGTGTGGAGTCATCTGTGGATCTGCTCAACTACCTCCTGACTCTGCCGGATCAACCTGGGGCCAACCTCCCACTTGGTCCCCATCTCAACCCAACTCAAGGGTGCCGTACACTTCCGTCCATATAGAGCCTCGTAGGGAGCCATGTCGATGCTCGAGTGATAACTGTTGTTGTATGCAAAATCCGCCAGGGGCAGGTGCTCCTCCCAAGAGCCCCTCCAGTCCAGTACACAGGCACGCAACAGGTCCTCAAGTGTCTGTATCGTGCGCTCAGACTGTCCGTCCGTCTGGGGGTGGTAAGCTGTGCTAAACCTCAACCTCGTCCCCAAGGCCTGCTGAAACTCAGCCCAAAACTGGGACGTAAAGTGGGTATCCCGGTCGGATACGATCTCCCGTAGAACTCTGTGTAGTCGCACCACATCATGGATATACCTCTCTGCCAACTGTGCTGGTCCCAAAGTGACTCGGATCGGCAAGAATCGCGCCGTCTTCGTCAATCTATCCACTATTACCCAGACTGCGTCGTGTCCCCGCTGGGTAACAGGTAATCCCACCACCAAGTCCATGGTGATGCTCTCCCACTTCCACTCTGGCACTGGAAGCGGATGAAGCGGCCCTGCAGGCCTCTGATGCTCGGCTTTCACCTGCTGGCACACTAAGCACTGCTGCACGAACTCACCCACATCCCGCTTCATCCCTCTCCACCAAAACTCGCGTCTCAAGTCATGGTACATTTTCGTGTTTCCGGGATGTATGGTGAATCTGGAACCGTGTGCCTCAGTCAGGAGCTCTCTCAACAGCTCCTCGTCTCTGGGAACGCACCACCGTCCCCTCAAGCGTAACACCTGGTCTGTGAAAGAGAAGTTCCCTGGGTCCCCTGATAGTACTCTGTCACGCAAAGACTGCAAGTACGGATCACCATCTGTCTTGTGATGATACGGTCTATCAGCTCTGGCCTGGTCTGCCGTGTCACCGTCACTGCCCCACAGTATCCTCGTAACTCTAGAGGTTGCCAACTGCCCACCTCCTCCAAAAGGCTCCAACGCTGTAACTGTAGACTGGCCAAGCGTGCAGGCGCCTTACGGCTCAAGGCGTCAGCCACCACATTGGCCTTTCCCGGGTGGTAGGAGATGCTGCAATCGTAGTCCTTCAGGAGCTCCAACCAACGTCTCTGTCTCATGTTGAGCTCCTTCTGGTCAAAAAGATATCTGAGGCTCTTGTGATCTGTAAAAATCTCGAAGGTCTCACCGTACAAGTAGTGCCTCCAGGTCTTCAGCTCGAAGACAACAGCTGCCAACTCTAGGTCGTGGGTAGGGTAGGTATGCTCATGGGGCTTCAGTTGCCGTGAAGCGTAAGGGACAACATGACCCCTCTGCATGAGCACACCTCCTAACCCCTGCAAGGAAGCGTCCGAGTACACAACGAACCCGCCACTACTATCAGGGATGGTGAGCACGGGAGCCGAGGTCAACCTCTCCTTCAGCTCCAGAAAACACGCCTCACAGGCATCTGTCCAAGCAAAAGGCACGTCCTTCCGGGTCAACTGTGCCATAGGACGCGCAATCTGTGAAAATCCCCTGATGAACCGTCTGTAGTAACCTGCCAATCCCAGGAAACTGCGAATCTCAGTGACTGAACGCGGTCTCTCCCACCTGAGCACTGCCTCGACCTTGGCGGGGTCCACCGCCAGGCCGTCACCAGATATCACATGACCCAAGAAGGTCACCTCCCTCAACCAGAACTCGCACTTGCTATATTTGGCGTACAGCCTGCGTCGTCTCAGAGTGTCCAGAACCATCCGCAAGTGCTGTCCGTGCTGCGTCCGATCTCTAGAATAGATGAGCACATCATCTATGAAAACCACCACAAACTGATCCAAGTACGGTCTAAACACCCTGTTCATCAGGTCCATGAAAGCAGCGGGGGCATTGGTCAGCCCAAACGGCAAGACCAAAAACTCGTAGTGTCCGTACCGGGTGCGGAAAGCTGTCTTGGAGACGTCGGTCTCCCTGATCCTCAACTGGTGGTATCCAGACCTCAAGTCTATCTTGGAAAACACCGTGGCACCCCGCAACTGGTCAAACAAATCGTCGTTCCTCGGCAGCGGATATCTGTTCTTGATGGTGACCCTATTCAGCTGTCGGTAGTCCACACAAAGGCGTAGGGTCCCATCCTTCTTCTTCACAAACAGTACCGGGGCTCCCCAGGGAGACGCATTGGGCCTCACGAAACCTTTCTCCAAAAGGTCCTGCAACTGGGACTTGAGCTCTCGCAGCTCAAGCGGTGCCATCCTGTTTGGCGCGGTGGAGATGGGGCAGGTCCCTGGTACCAGTGAGATGGGGCTGGTCCTGGTAACTCGTCTGGAAACACGTCGGGGTACTCTCTGACCACCGCGATGCTCTGGAAGTGTGCCACAGGGCTGGGCTCTGCCACCACACAGGCTAGGAAGCCCTCACACCCCTAGCTCAAAAGTCTCGCCGCCCGAAGTGCCGAAATGCACCTGAAACCTCCGTCTACTGGCTGTCCGTGAAACTCGAAAGAAGGCAACTCCGGAATGGAGAAGACAATCTTCCTCTCAAAACAGTCTACCAAGGCGTGGTAAGCGGACAACCAATCCATCCCCAGAATCACACCAAAGTCCTCCATCTGTATCATAATCTGGTCAGCTGGCAGGCTATGTCCCTCGACGCTGACCTCGCAACCCGTGTACACCTCCTCAGCTACAAACGGCTGACCACTTGGACCTCTGATTACGAACGGATTCTCTAACAGTGTATAATCCTGGTCCAAACTAACTGCAAAACTGGCTGCGACAAACGAGTGCGTAGCGTCGGAATCGAAAAGCGTGTAAACGAGTCTGCCAGAAACTGAAGCCATTCCTGCTACCACGGATCCCGATGCTCTGGCGTCCCTGTGTGTTAGGGCGTTGATACACCCCTCAGCTCTAGGTGCGGACGAAGCAGCCACACTCTACGTCGAACGGGTAGGTGTTGGCTGGTACCCTCCTCGCGACTACTGTCCTCCTCCTCGTGCCTGGGAACCGCGGCCTCCTGCGTGCCCTCCAGTGCTCTGCACGGGAAGTATCTGCTGACCTCCTACCCTAGATGGGCAGTCCCTCCTGACGTGGCTCGGCTGGCCACACTGGTAGCAGAGGGGAACCCGACTCCCGCCCTCAGTGAGTCCCTGCTGTCGGCTAGGCGAGGGTCCAGTGCTGGCGACTGGCCCCTGTCGAGGGCCCCCAAAGGCCACTGATGGCCCTGCACAACGTGACGGCTCTCCTGCGGATGCCACGTGTCTCCGTTCTCGCCGGCCCTGTGAGAAGTCTGGCTGAAAGGGCCTCTTCCGCTCGCCGTCGGTCTCTCGCGCGGACGGGTTGGTCTCCTCGTAAGTCATAGCTGCTTCTACCACCCTCGAAAATGTAGACAGCTTCAAGGGTTTGACATACCCCCGGATCGTAGGCTGGAGCCCCTCGGTGAACCTCCAAAGGCGCTCCTCCTCAGTGGCTACCGCTGTCGCTGCAAAGAGGGACAGCTCCAAGAAACGCGTGCGGTACGTGCTCACAGTCATCGTCCCTTGGCGGAGAGTGTGGAACTCCCGCCTCCTCTGGTCCTGCCACGTCTGGGGAAAGTACTGCTCGCAGAAGAGGGTGACGAACTGGTCCCACGTCGGCTCGTCCCTCTCCTGTCCCCGAACCGCCCTCCACCACCGGTGTGCCGCACTCTCCAGCTGGTACGTGGCAAAGGCCACGCGGCACTCCACCGGGGGGCGAAGGGTGTCGAAGATCTTCTCCAGCTGCTCAAGCCAGTCCTCTGCCTCGGTCGAGTCGTCATACCCCTTGAAGGAGGGGGGCTTCAGCTTCCGGAACTGTCCGAAAAGCTCGAAGTGGCGCTGTAGGGGAGGTGCTGGTGCACCTCCAGGCGAAGGTGCCTCGTGTACAGAAGTGTCGGAGGAAGGTGGGGGCGGCAGGGGCCCATCCCCTCCCTCGTGTCCAGCGCCACGTCTGTCGCGTGGTCCCACAGAGGACTCCCCCTCTGCAGCCCCAGGGGGAGGTGCTCGGGGCGGTGGGTGGAGCTCCTCTCGTACAATATCCCGTATCAGTCTGGCGAGGTCCTGGGCCTGGATGCCAGGGAGTGGTGGCTGGTCCACCGAGATGTCAACGACAGCACGTCCACCTCGCCGACCTCGCCCTCGGCCGCGCCTGTTTGCACCTCAAAACACGCCTGTAATAACGCCTTCTTGTGCTATTTTCTAGCATTAACATTGCATAATAGGATCCTGTAATCGCATTTGTAAAAACACTTGCATGCATGCATTTTATCAAGAGAGGAAGAGGAGTGAAACAATCGCCTGCATAGTTACATTTTTATTCAAGTGCCTCCTTGCAAAATCACCCTCTTTTTATTTTTCCTCTTGATTTCTTCTTTTCTCTCCTTCCCGCGGCTGCACTCTTCCCGCAGCTGCATGCAGCAGCCACGCAGCACTTCTTCCCGTCACTTCTCCCTGCCAACGCCGCTCCCTATAGCTGCAACTCGCACACCCTCTCCCTGCTGCAGCCGGCACGCCACTCTGTCCTCCTCTATAAGTAGCTGCAGCTTCATCCTCGCAAGGGAGGCGGCTGCAGCAACAAAAAACTCGCAGCCATCTTCTCCACCACTCGGCCCTCCGTCGAGGAGGCACCCGGCGAGCAGGAGAACCCACTGTGGTGCACACCACCACAGTGGGAGCACCACCGCCCAACTCTTCGACGAGCCGGTGGGCGTGGTGCATTCCCTCGCTTCATTTTTTTTTCTCTTTAACACCATTGCCGCCGCTCCAAGCTTCCAAGCTTGAAGCCACGGTAGCAGCAGCCCAGCAGTAGCAGCAGGTCCTCCCGCTCCTCCGCGACCGTCCCCGCAGTCGCTCACCGCCTCCGCCCGCATCTGCAGGGCGTTCCCCGCCTCCGTCTCCGTTCTGTCCGCCTCGCAGTTGCACCTGTAGCCGTCCGCCGCGCGCACTGCAGCGGCCGGCTACGGCCTCGCGCCGCCCCCTGCCCTCCTCCGCGACCCTCCGCGACCACCAGCAGACCTCCTCCACGCTCGCTCCTCCACGCCTTCGCCCGCCCGTCGCCTTCGCGCACGCCTGCAGGAACCCTACGCGAAGCCGTACCCGCACCGCCGTCTGCAGACGTCTGCCTCCGCCTTCTGACGACGCGGTGTCAAACGCCCGCCGGAGGCAGCAGACGTCTTAACTCACGCGTCCGCGATCTCTCGCTCGCCCGCTCTCTCTCTCTGCTGATCTCTCCCGCCCGCTCCCGCTCTCTCTCTCTCACGTATTCTCTCTCTCTCTCTCTTTTTTACTCACTAACAGACACACACTCACAGCAACGCACACACACACACATTCACCGACGCACACACACCTATACCAACACATACACACACACTCACACACTTATAGTAATATATGTATAAATATATATATACATACATACATACATATATATATATATATACATAGTATATCTATATAGTTATGTATACATACACATATATATAATATATATACATATATATAATATATATATATATATATCTACTTATATATACATCTATATACTTATACATATACTTATATATATATAGACATATATACTTATATACATATATATATATATATACATATCTATATACATATATATATACATATATATAGTAATATATATATATATATACTTATATACATATATATACACATATATATCTATATGTATATCTATACATATATAACTATACATTTATATATATATATAGATATATTTACTTATATACATACATATGTACATATATTTTCATGTTATTTATTATACGCTGTATCGCGGGAATATCTGCACCAGTTGCTGATATTCCCTGATACACGCGTACAAAAAAAAGCGTGGTCCCATACATCATCCATCCTCCATCCACACTCCACGCGGCACCTAGTCGTGTTGGTTGCGTCTCTCTAGACGTCGACTGACTCGACATAGTGCTACACTCCATCGCCACCTCCACCCCCACCCCTTTATATATATACTACATATATATATATATACATACTATATTTACTTTCTGTCTATTTGCTTTTCTGTTAGTAAAAAGATAAAAAAAATACATAAAAAAGAAAAGATAATCTTTGACTTGCAGGACCTCGTCTTGCGAGTAGCAAGACTTATTTTTGGGACTCTGTTTGGCTAAAAGCCAAGGACACAATTTTGAGGGTGTGCCTCAAGAACAAGGATTACCATAAAAAACCTAAATAAGAAAAACACCAAAAACACAATAAACGAACGGAAGAGACGCGTTTTAAGGAAAACGTAGAAACTCGACTTTAACCCCACTTCCCTGTGTTCGACCCTGGGCCTAAAAGTGACAAGATAAAATCAATTAGGCCAGGTTAAAAATTTTGTAAAGAGATGGTTAGGTCTGAATTAGGTTAACCACTATACATATTTTAACGATAAAAACATCATATTAACAACCTATACGAGCCAACCCATCATAACCTCCCCGGCAACGGCGCTAGAAAAGTTATGATAGGTCGGCCCGGATAGGTTGTTAATATGATGTTTTTATCGTTAAAATATGTATAATGGTTAACCTAATTCAGACCTAACCATCTCTTTACAAAATTTTTAACCTGTCCTAATTGATTTTATCTTGTCACTTTTAGGCCCAGGGTCGAACACAGGGAAGTGGGGTTAAAGTCGAGTTTCTACGTTTTCCTTAAAACGCGTCTCTTCCGTTCGTTTATTGTGTTTTTGGTGTTTTTCTTATTTAGGTATTTTATGGTAATCCTTGTTCTTGAGGCACACCCTCAAAATTGTGTCCTTGGCTTTTAGCCAAACAGAGTCCCAAAACAAGTCTTGCTACTCGCAAGAGGAGGTACCTGCAAGTCAAAGATTATCTTTTCTTTTTTATGTATTTTTTTTATCTTTTTACTAACAGAAAAGCAAATAGACAGAAAGTAAATATAGTATGTATATATATATATATGTAGTATATATATAAAGGGGTGGGGGTGGAGGTGGCGATGGAGTGTAGCACTATGTCGAGTCAGTCGACGTCTAGAGAGACGCAACCAACACGACTAGGTGCCGCGTGGAGTGTGGATGGAGGATGGATGATGTATGGGACCACGCTTTTTTTTGTACGCGTGTATCAGGGAATATCAGCAACTGGTGCAGATATTCCCACGATACAGCGTATAATAAATAACATGAAAATATATGTACATATGTATGTATATAAGTAAATATATCTATATATATATATAAATGTATAGTTATATATGTATAGATATACATATAGATATATATGTGTATATATATGTATATAAGTATATATATATATATTACTATATATATGTATATATATATGTATATAGATATGTATATATATATATATATATGTATATAAGTATATATGTCTATATATATATAAGTATATGTATAAGTATATAGATGTATATATAAGTAGATATATATATATATATATTATATATATGTATATATATTATATATATGTGTATGTATACATAACTATATAGATATACTATGTATATATATATATATATGTATGTATGTATGTATATATATATTTATACATATATTACTATAAGTGTGTGAGTGTGTGTGTATGTGTTGGTATAGGTGTGTGTGCGTCGGTGAATGTGTGTGTGTGTGCGTTGCTGTGAGTGTGTGTCTGTTAGTGAGTAAAAAAGAGAGAGAGAGAGAGAGAATACGTGAGAGAGAGAGAGCAGGAGTGGGCGGGAGAGATCAGCAGAGAGAGAGAGCGGGCGAGCGAGAGATCGCGGACGCGCGAGTTAAGACGTCTGCCGCCTCCGGCGGACGTCTGACACCGCGTCGTCAGAAGGCGGAGGCAGACGTCTGCAGACGGCGGGTGCGGGCGCGGCTTCGCGTAGGGTTCCTGCAGGCGTGCGCGAAGGCGACGGGCGGGCGAAGGCGTGGAGGAGCGAGCGTGGAGGAGGTCTGCAGGTGGTCGCGGAGGGTCGTGGAGGAGGGCAGGGGGCGGCGCGAGGCCGTAGCCGGCCGCTGCAGTGCGCGCGGCGGACGGCTACAGGTGCAACTGCGAGGCGGACAGAACGGAGATGGAGGTGGGGAACGCCCTGCAGACGCGCGCGGAGGCGGTGAGCGACTGCGGGGACGGTCGCGGAGGAGCGGGAGGACCTGCTGCTGCTGCTGCCGTGGCTTCAAGCTTGGAAGCTTGGAGCGGCGGCAATGGCGTTAAAGAGAAAAAAAAATGAAGCGAGGGAATGCACCACGCCCACCGGCTCGTCGAAGAGCTGGGCGGTGGTGCTCCCACTGTGGTGGTGTGCACCACAGTGGGTTCTCCTGCTCGCCGGGTGCCTCCTCGACGGAGGGCCGACGTATGGGAGGGGAAAGTGGTGGAGAAGATGGCTGCGAGTTTTTTGTTGCTGCAGCCGCCTCCCTTGCGAGGATGAAGCTGCAGCTACTTATAGAGGAGGAGAGAGTGGCGTGCCGGCTGCAGTAGGGAGAGGGTGTGCGAGTTGCAGCTATAGGGAGCGGCGTTGGCAGGGAGAAGTGACGGGAAGAAGTGCTGCGTGGCTGCTGCATGCAGCTGCGGGAAGAGTGCAGCCGCGGGAAGGAGAGAAAAGAAGAAATCAAGAGGAAAAATAAAAAGAGGGTGATTTTGCAAGGAGGCACTTGAATAAAAATGTAACTATGCAGGCGATTGTTTCACTCCTCTTCCTCTCTTGATAAAATGCATGCATGCAAGTGTTTTTACAAATGCGATTACAGGATCCTATCATGCAAGTGTTTTTACAAATGCGATTACAGGATCCTATTATGCAATGTTAATGCTAGAAAATAGCACAAGAAGGCGTTATTACAGGCGTGTTTTGAGGTGCAAACATATACCCCCATGCCTATCTTTTGCTAGTCCCTAGCAAAATAGTATTTAGAAATGATCTTAAGCTGATGATTTTCTTCTGAGGTGATACAGGTGTGTTTACTATGGAATATTGTGAGAACCAATTGTAAAGAAGACTACCAGTACTTTAAGTCTCACATGACATAGATCATCTCTCAACTAACCAGGACTCTTGATATTTAAACCTTAAGTACGATTTCCAGGACCCAGGAGGTTTTTGCCGTACTCGAGAGCTCAAGAGGTTATGGTTTGTGCATAGTGAAGGATCAAGACTGACCAGATGAGCATTAAGACTCAATCCCAGGGTTTCACGAATTTTTAAGTACAGGTTGGTCCCAGTTTCAGCTCATGTCTTCGAATTGACCCTTAAGATGATGACGGAAAACTCAACTCCCATTTTCTGATTTTTTTTTTTTTGTGGCTCACCGAAAAACAAAGTATACAGACATTTATGAGATATACTGACTCTTTTAAAACATCTCTTCTTTTTTTTTCTTTTTTTTTTCTTTTTTTTCTTTTTTTTTTTTTGAAACACGTGTCAGTATATCTCTTACAACACATTTTGAAGCACACTTTTTTTTTTTGGTGGGAGAGTTTCTTTTTGGTGGAAAGAGTCGCTCCTAAACACAAGACTAAAGCCTGGGATAAAAAGTCTACCTGCGCGCACAGGTAAGGACTCCACCTTCCCTAATGAACACTAGGGTTGGATCATATGTTCACCTGGTCTTTCCTGATATGTGTAGTGTGAACCAAGTTTACTTAAGCTCTCAAGAAAAAGCAAACCAACGGATCCTGTACTGGTGTCTCAGGTACAAGAATACATCCTTAGTTAGGAGAGATCTTGATCTATTTTGTCAATGCTTTAAGTGAATTAAGCCGAGCCTGAGCGAATCAAGCTTTTGTGGCCTGGAAAGTCTTCAAAACAGAGGTTGAATATCCATAAACACTTGTTGCCTTTTTGTTTCAGCTTCATGATCATTACTAAACACCATTTATTATAATATATATATATTTTTTTCTTTTTCTTGCATATTTATAAATAGGTGGGAACTGTATGATACCATAACATACCCGGATCCTATGGATGCCTATCCACCCCCCCATGCCAAACAATGCTATGTCCTCATATGCATGCAGGGAAAGGCAGAGGAAGGATGGAAGATCGGGTAACAAGAGCTGAGGTTCAGGGTATAGATCAGGGTGGAAGGGTGGGTGGATGGTGGGTGGTGAAGAGAAAAGTGAAGTGATTGCGATAGAGGTGTGAAAAGTGATGGTGGATGGTGAGTGCTGTTAGGGTGCCTCCCAACAAGCGCTGAATTTAATGTCCCCAGCTGGACTCAGAATGAGGCAAAGAATTAGTTACCCTCCAGCAGGGCAACGGTTTCTCCAACGGGGGCAGGTTCATGAGTCAGATAGGGTTTCAAACGCAGCCCGTTGACCGTAAATTTACGCCCAGATTTGGGATCTTCAATTTCGACGGCCCCATTGGGGAATGGTCTTGAGACCAGAAAAGGACCAGTCCATTTGGACTTTAATTTCCCAGGAAAGAATTTGAGTCGGGCATTATAGAGCCAAACTTGCTGAGATGGCTCAAATTCCTTCCGCCGAACATGGCTATCGTGAAAAGCCTTAGTGCGCTGTTTAAAGGTTAGAGCAGAATCATAGGCTTCATGACGGAGCTCTTCCAGCTCTTGGAGTTGGAGTTTCCTTTCTCGTTCACACAAGTCTGGGTCGAGGTTACATTGGCGAACCGCCCAATAAGCGCGGTGCTCCAACTCCACAGGCAAATGACAAGGCTTCCCGTAAACGATTCTATATGGAGACATACCAAGGGGAGCCTTGAAGGCGGTCCGATACGCCCAAAGTGTGTCAGTCAGCTTGTTGGACCAATCCTTACGGTCAGGCCGAACTGTTTTCTGGAGAATCTGCTTGATTTGCCGGTTCGACACTTCCGCCTGGCCATTCGTCTGAGGATGATACGGGGATGCGATACGATGGTGGACTCCGTACCTCCTCAGAAGTGCCCGAAAAGAAGCATGGGTAAAGTGGCTTCCTCCATCCGAGATAATGGCCCGAGGGATCCCAAAACGCGCAAAGATATGGTCCTTGACGAATCGGGTGGAGATAACATGGTCAGCACGGCACGCGGGAATAGCCTCGATCCATTTTGAAACATAGTCGACGGCCACGAGGATGAATTCGAAGCCGTTGGATGGAGGAAAGGGACCCATGAAGTCAATTCCCCAGATGTCGAAGATTTCCGCAGCTAGGATGTGTTGCAAGGGCATCATGTCACGACGTGCCATTGACCCTAATGACTGGCACCTAGTGCAATGTTTGGCATAAGTGTGCATGTCCTGGTGAAGGGAGGGCCAAAAGAAACCGCACTGCAACACCTTGGCTGCAGTTTTCCTCCCAGAGAAATGGCCTCCACAGGCCTGATCGTGGCAGAAGGATAGCACACTGGGGAACTCACTGTCAGGAATACAGCGACGGATGATTTGATCAGCACCTATCCGAAAAAGAAGTGGATTATCCCAGAAATAATACTTTGCTTCTGCCATGAGACGCTCGCGCTGGTTTTTAGGCCATCCACGTGGAAGAAATCCAGAAGCAAGGTAATTGGCAATGTCGGCATACCACGGTCCACTTGCCACATTTATTGCCAATAGGTGCTCATCAGGAAAAACTTCATTAATTGGCAGAGTAAGTCCAATATGGTCAGGGTCCAGTCTGGAAAGGTGATCAGCCACAACATTCTGGGCTCCGACCTTATCACGAATCTCAATGTCAAATTCTTGGAGCAGAAGGATCCAACAAATCAGTCTAGGCTTGGCATCCTTCTTGTGCATGAGATGGCGAATGGCCGCGTGATCAGTGAAAACAATAACGTGAGAGCCCAGAAGGTAAGAACGGAATTTTTCCAGCCCAAAGACGACTACCAGTAGTTCCTTTTCAGTGGTAGTATAATTACGCTGGGCCTCGTCCAACGTCTTACTGGCGTAGTATACCACGAAGGGGTGTCTATCGCGTCTTTGTCCCAGGATGGCTCCGACTGCAAGGTCTGAAGCGTCACACATAAGTTCAAAGTCGAGGGACCAATCAGGCGGCTAGATAACAGGGGCCTTGGTGACAGCATTACGCAGCTGCGTGAATGCTTGTATATAGTCAGGGCCCATGTCGAAGGGCACGTCGGTTGATAGGAGATGAGGTAAGGGTCGAGAAATTTTGGAGAAGTCTTTGATGAATCTCCTATAGAAACCAACGTGTCCCAAGAAGGAGCGAATTTGTTTGACAGAACCAGGCACAGGTAAATCAGCAATGATATCGAGCTTAGCTCTGTCAACCTCGATACCCCTATCGGAGATGATATGTCCAAGAACAATTCCCTCGTGCACCATAAAATGACTTTTTTCCCAGGAAAGCACGAGGTTTACATCAATACATCTCCTAAGGATGCGAGTCAGGTTAGCAAGACATTCGTCGAAAGATGGTCCAAAGACTGAAAAGTCATCCATGAAGACCTCGAGAAAGTCACCCACCATGTCATGAAATATCGCCAGCATGCATCTCTGGAAAGTTGCTGGTGCGTTACAAAGTCCGAACGGCATCCTTCTAAAGGTGAAGGTGCCGAAAGGGCAGGTAAAAGTGGTTTTCTCTTGGTCTCGGGGGTCTATTGCCACCTGGTTATATCCTGAGAATCCATCCAGGAAGCAGAAAAATTTATTTCCCGCTAACCGCTCCAGGATTTGGTCAATAAATGGTAGCGGGAAGTGATCTTTCTTGGTTGCAGCATTGAGTTTCCTATAATCTACACACACTCTCCAAGATGTAGGAGTGCGTGTAGGGATGGATTCGCCCCTGTCATTGACACGGATGGTGAGTCCTGCCTTTTTGGGCACAACGTGAATCGGACTCACCCAGGGGCTATCGCTGATCGGGTAGATTATACCCGCATCCAGCCACTTAATGATTTCATTCTTAACGACGTCCCGCATGTTAGGGTTGAGACGTCGCTGCATCTCGCGAGAAGGTCGAGCCTCCTCCTACGTATATATACGATGAGTGCAGTAGGAGGGGCTAATACCAGATAAGTCTGGTAAAGACCATCCAATAGCTGCCTTGTGTTCTAGGAGGACCTTAGTAGTTTGCACTCCTGCTCCATGGTTAATTTTGAACTGATGATTACAGGGAGCGTTTCATTTGGTCCCAGGAAAACATACTTGAGTGTATTAGGCAGCACTTTTAGCTCGGGACTGGATGGGGAAGGATCTGGCATTTCTTGGGACGAGAGTGTCCCAGACGGGTAGGAGAAGAAGTTAGGAGGAGGAAACTGGCCTTCAGATTGGCCAAGAAGAGGGGCTTCTTGGATAGATGGATCCAAAAATGAATAGCCCCAGTGAGAAGTATATAGGCTCAAGGTCCCAGTGTGGATTTGTAAATCCGCCTGATTTGGCGGGGAAGAAAGGGCAATTCGGTCTTCATGAGTGTGGACCGATAGTGAGTAGCCCGGATATGAATCAGACCACGAGGTATGGGAAGCGGAGAAAACCTCGTCAGAAGTCTGGCCAGGAGAAGGTACTGGACAAGGGAGGGATTGGGGAACGTCACAGTATGCGTTGGTCAGGCAGTTATCAGTGTTTATAGGTAATCCGCAGCAGTCCGAATAGGTCCCAATTAGTCCGATACACGCGCTGACGGCCATCTCCTCGTCAGACGTGTCATCCTCAATGCAATCGCAATCAAAGTTCTTGGCTACCTTGAATATGTTAAGCTTGAGCTTCTCAGATCCAACGGCAATCTCAATACAGCCTGACTCGCAGTCGATGTGGGCGCGGGCTGTGGCCAAGAAAGGTCGACCGAGGATGATCGGACAATCAGAAAGTGAACTCGGAACTTCCATATCTAAAACAAGAAAGTCAACAGGAAAACAGAGACTGTTGACCCTAACCACCACGTCTTCCACCACACCCTTCGGGATTTTGACAGAACGATCTGCCAACTGTAACGTGACAGGGGTGGGTTTCAGATTTCCCAAGGAAAATTTTTTGAGCATGATGGTCAGTATGAGATTGATGGAAGATCCTAGATCAAGCAAGGCACGGTTAAAACTGCAGCCTTGGATGCTACAGGAAATCAGTGGTGTGCCCGGATCTTTCTGCTTCGGTGGTAAGTTTAACAGTATAGCACAACTCGCATGAGGCGAGAGAACCACCGGATTCTTAGTCTTCTTTGACTGTCGCCTGGGTGTTGTGTAGTCTTTGAAAAATCGAGCGACAGTAGGTATGTGGTCGATTGCCTCGAGCAGGGGTACCTTGATTTCTACATCCCTGAACAAATTACGTAGGTTGTCAAAGGCCTGCGTATTTTTCTTTTTGCCTTTTGGCTCCCTTAGTAGAGCCTCAGGGAATGGGACTGATTCTGGCACAAGTTTTGGTGCATCATCCTCTCGCGAATGCGGTATGCATCCCGAATGAGAGGGCGAAGAAGAAGATGGGCCAGGATCAGGTCGAGGCGGATCGACGGTCTGCTTACCGCTCCTCGTAGTGATAGCATTGGACGATGCAGGTCCAGTGGGATCATACGGTGGAGGAGGGTTTGCAATGGGGATATAAGAGTGTGGTGCTGCAGCAGGATTAGCCTGAAATCCCAGTGGAATGCTCGGAGCTTGCAGAACTTGATTAACCTGTCCCTGAGAAGGTCGTACCTGTGGTTGAGAACCACGGGGCACGAAACTTCGCGGGTTTGGAACAGTTTGGGCGGGAAGAGTGCCCTGAGATCGAGTCGCCATGCGTAGTTGACTGATCTCGGCGTTCTGCTGCGCCAATTGGTGCTGAAGAGAGGTCATGTTCTCTTCATGGCACTTTGACATTTCCGTCATCATTCGCATCAATTTGTCAAGAGGGCTTGATGCGTGTTCAGTTTGTGGTACGCAAGGGCCTGATGGCGGATTTGCCATAGGATTAAACTGGACCCTTGGGATGACGGGTGTGGACGGTCGCATTGGTCCACTCGCGGGGTTTTGGCGCTGCGGGTTGTTGGACCATGCGAAGTTCGGATGATTACGCCACCCTGGGTTATAAGTGGCAGAGAACGGGTTGTTCCCCAGGGCGCAAGCATCTTCTATGCCAGAAGACGCGTCCGCATGTAGATATGCGTCTGAGCACACGGAGGCTTGGTCCTCCGTGTCGAAATACTGGCTCGCAGAAGCCAGTTCCACATGACTTACCGAGTCGCTTGGCGCGACACTCGGTAAGGAAGGTCTAACGGGGTTTCTCGGGATAAGCCTGGTATTAGAAGAACTTGGATTGTGACGAAGTGGTGAAGAGGTGGTGTTTGCCATAGATCGGGCGGGGTTGGCCAGAAGCTCGTCCAGCTTCTTGTGCACGACGGAGACTTCATCCAGTTTTTGTGCAATAAGGCTTAGATCAGTGGATGAATGGGAGGGTCCCGTGTCAACTTCGTGGACATTTCGGGGCTGGCTGGTACGATTAAAGGCGACAACGAAAGCATTGTTCATCGAGTTTTCACTCATATTTTCAAACAGCTCGAATGCTCCATTCTCGTCTTTATTCATAAAGTTCCCTCCGCAGGAAGCGTCTGCAATCTGCTTCAAAGTCTCATTTAGCCCATAGTAGAAAATCTGGGCTATATGCCACTTAGGCAGACCGTGGTGCGGACACTTCCTGAGGAGGTCGTTATACCTCTCCCATGCCTCATGAAATTGTTCGCCGTTTTGTTGCGTAAATGAAGTGATAGCACGGCGAAGCGCATTGGTCCGCCCGATTGGGAAGAACTTCTTGAGAAACGCTGTTCGCATCTCTTCCCAAGAGTGGATGATTCTCCCAAGGGTGCGTAACCATTGCGACGCTTTATCCCGTAATGAAAACGGGAACATCTTCATGGGGACTATAGATAACCCGACATTTCTTGGTTTAACGGTTTCAGCAAGTCGGGTTAGGTCTTCCAAGTGGAGAAATGGGTCTTCACTTGCAAGACCATGAAAGTGAAAATTGATTAGGCCAATTATGTTTGGTTTTAATTCAAAGTCGTCCCCGCCCATGGGGACCCGAATTTGTCCTATGGTCTCTGTAGCAGCGGGATTCTGATAAGAGCTAAGAGACCTAGGCTCCTCCCGTTCGGGAGGGTTCTGCATTTCCTCCAATGTTTCCCGAATGGCTTCGATTTGCTCATTATACATTTCCATTTGGGCTTGGAGGCGGGTTATGGGATCTAAGGCTCCACCACCTGGTGGGTTCTGAGGGCGGTTTCCTCCCTCGGGATTTGGGGGTGGGCGTGCAGCCATGTTTGTGGAGGAGGAGGACGATTCGACTTATGTTCTAGATTTATCAGTCAATTCAAATAGTTCAGGGTTTTGTGACCTCCTCCCAAACATGCACTACCGCAGGAAGAATTGGGGAGATGAGAAGGGAAAAGGGATGAGAGAAATGACGCCGCAAAGGTACACTTGATTACAAATCAATACAGTCAAGTTCCTAACCTCTACAGTGTGCCCTTAGACCTAAAGATCTAAGTTACCTACTATCACGAACTACGGAACCGAATGCGAGCACCGCGGAACCACCGGGCCAGATTGAAAGGCCGTTTGCCCCAGTCTTAGACACCCGATAGCACGCGGGAACTCTCACCAGCACTTAGTCGCTACACACAGGTAGTTAGACCCCCAATCCTTAGTAAGGGTCAAGTTACTACCAGTTTTAATTAGAGGCTTAGGGTCAAGTGCTTTTGGAATGTGAAGGGCGTTGCTTACGGGTAATGCCCAAGTGATTGATTTTAAGAGTGTGTAAGAACAAGCATGCAACGGGGAAATCTCCCCGAATTGAAGTTTTTATTGGCGAATGGTTTTTAGAGTTCAGCCTTAAGTAGTATGAATTTTAGGGTTTTGCTGAATTACCAATTCAACCAATCTCCGGGTTTTTGCAAAAATACAGGTTTTCCTTCTAAAACCCAAGAAACCCTTCTTCAATTATCAGTTAGTTAATGCATGCTAAAATGCAATGGGCTACCCTAAATGGAGATTTCTAAGTGTGGATGCACGAATCAGTTTTATATCAATGTGACAGGGAGCCAAAGCACTTCAATTCAAGTGCTCCCAATCACCAGAAATGATTTCCACACACAAGGCTTCAACCAAAAGATAAAGAAAATAAAATTGTTGGGGTTGAAGTATTCAGGATCGAATCACAGGCAAGTTTGAAAAGTCGTGGTGGGGTTGGAATCAACTCAATTCCAAGTCTCCCCACCAAAAATGTGATCCTGAATTAAAGATAAGTGAGGCAAAAAAGGGATACAAGCAATCTTTTTCTTTGCCTCAAAGAATACTTCCCACGGCGAAAAATCTAAGAATCAAGATTCTAGGATTTTCGCTATGCGAAGTAAGGCGGGAAATCCCGGGGCAGTGGGAGTGAAGACAACCAATCAATCAAGTGAATTTTAATCCACTTGCCCTCAAGAAATCCCAAGAAGTTTTTCTAGTTTTTAGTTTTAAATTTTTTTTTTTTTTTATTGTGGTGGCAAGTTAACCCTAATTTGATGAGAAAAGAAAACCTACTTGTTCGGCAACGTGTGCGAAGCTCCAATGCGATGTCGACGTCTTCACGCTCTCGTTCCCACCTTGGATCTGCTCACGTCCTCGACTTCGTCAGCCTTCTTCTCCTTCCACCAGGTTCACCTGCACACCAAAAACAACATTACCCGTGAAGAGAGAAGAGACAAATTTAAAGGAATTGGATAGAAACTTACTCGAAAGCGCACCTCCCCGGCAGCGGCGCCAGAAAAGTTATGATGGGTCGGCCCGGATAGGTTGTTAATATGATGTTTTTATCGTTAAAATATGTATAGTGGTTAACCTAATTCAGACCTAACCATCTCTTTACAAAATTTTTAACCTGGCCTAATTGATTTTATCTTGTCACTTTTAGGCCCAGGGTCGAACACAGGGAAGTGGGGTTAAAGTCGAGTTTCTACGTTTTCCTTAAAACGCGTCTCTTCCGTTCGTTTATTGTGTTTTTGGTGTTTTTCTTATTTAGGTTTTTTATGGTAATCCTTGTTCTTGAGGCACACCCTCAAAATTGTGTCCTTGGCTTTTAGCCAAACAGAGTCCCAAAACAAGTCTTGCTACTCGCAAGACGAGGTACCTGCAAGTCAAAGATTATCTTTTCTTTTTTATGTATTTTTTTTATCTTTTTACTAACAGAAAAGCAAATAGACAGAAAGTAAATATAGTATGTATATATATATATATGTAGTATATATATAAAGGGGTGGGGGTGGAGGTGGCGATGGAGTGTAGCACTATGTCGAGTCAGTCGACGTCTAGAGAGACGCAACCAACACGACTAGGTGCCGCGTGGAGTGTGGATGGAGGATGGATGATGTATGGGACCACGCTTTTTTTTGTACGCGTGTATCAGGGAATATCAGCAACTGGTGCAGATATTCCCGCGATACAGCGTATAATAAATAACATGAAAATATATGTACATATGTATGTATATAAGTAAATATATCTATATATATATATAAATGTATAGTTATATATGTATAGATATATATATAGATATATATGTGTATATATATGTATATAAGTATATATATATATATATATTACTATATATATGTATATATATATGTATATAGATATGTATATATATATATATATATGTATATAAGTATATATGTCTATATATATATAAATATATGTATAAGTATATAGATGTATATATAAGTAGATATATATATATATATATATTATATATATGTATATATATTATATATATGTGTATGTATACATAACTATATAGGTATATATATATATATATATATATATATATATATATATATGTATGTATGTATGTATGTATATATATATTTATATATATATTACTATAAGTGTGTGAGTGTGTGTGTATGTGTTGGTATAGGTGTGTGTGCGTCGGTGAATGTGTGTGTGTGTGCATTGCTGTGAGTGTGTGTCTGTTAGTGAGTAAAAAAGAGAGAGAGAGAGAGAATACGTGAGAGAGAGAGCGGGAGCGGGCGGGAGAGATCAGCAGAGAGAGAGAGAGCGGGCGAGCGAGAGATCGCGGACGCGCGAGTTAAGACGTCTGCCGCCTCCGACGGACGTCTGACGCCGCGCCGTCTGAAGGCGGAGGCAGACGTCTGCAGACGGCGGGTGCGGGCGCGGCTTCGCGTAGGGTTCCAGCAGGCGTGCGCGAAGGCGACGGGCGGGCGAAGGCGTGGAGGAGCGAGCTTGGAGGAGGTCTGCAGGTGGTCGCGGAGGGTCGCGGAGGAGGGCAGGGGGCAGTGCGAGGCCGTAGCCGGCCGCTGCAGTGCGCGCGGCGGACGGCTACAGGTGCAACTGCGAGGCGGACAGAACGGAGACGGAGGCGGGGAACGCCCTGCAGACGCGCGCGGAGGCGGTGAGCGACTGCGAGGACGGTCGCGGAGGAGCGGGAGGACTTGCTGCTGCTGCTGCTGCCGTGGCTTCAAGCTTCGAAGCTTGGAGCGGCGGCAATGGCGTTAAAGAGAAAAAAAAACGAAGTGAGGGAATGCACCACGCCCACCGGCTCGTCGAAGAGCTGGGCGGTGGTGCTTCCACTGTGGTGGTGTGCACCACAGTGGGTTCTCCTGCTCGCCGGGTGCCTCCTCGACGGAGGGCCGACGTATGGGAGGGGAAAGTGGTGGAGAAGATGGCTGCGGGTTTTTTGTTGCTGCAGCCGCCTCCCTTGCGAGGATGAAGCTGCAGCTACTTATAGAGGAGGAGAGAGTGGCGTGCCCGCTGCAGCAGGGAGAGGGTGTACGAGTTGCAGCTATAGGGAGCGGCGTTGGCAGGGAGAAGTGACGGGAAGAAGTGCTGCGTGGCTGCTGCATGCAGCTGCGGGAAGAGTGCAGCCGCGGGAAGGAGAGAAAAGAAGAAATCAAGTGGAAAAATAAAAAGAGGGTGATTTTGCAAGGAGGCACTTGAATAAAAATGTAACTATGCAGGCGATTGTTTCACTCCTCTTCCTCTCTTGATAAAATGCATGCATGCAAGTGTTTTTACAAATGCGATTACAGGATCCTATTATGCAATGTTAATGCTAGAAAATAGCACAAGAAGGCGTTATTACAGGCGTGTTTTGAGGTGCAAACAGCGCCCGCGGCCAGTCTCGCCAGTCCCGCAACGAGGCATCTCCTGCAAGGATACGCGAAACAAAACGGAAACGTCAAAACAGACGGTACCTAACAAAACTTCTAAGAGCTCATGTCAAGAGATATGTTGTGGTGGCTACTCTAGCTATAAACATGTTAATTGGTTATTTTCCAGTCAGTTGATTCACTTCTCGGGACGACCTTGCTCTGATACCATCTTGTAACGACCCGGTTCCCGAGTCCCTACGAGACACGAGAACCGGACCGACTCGACTAATCCCAAGACCTAGTCGTCCAACGAGGAAGTAACCATAAGACAGTAAAATAAATCACATTCAGCATGAATATAACTAACAGTAAGAAAGTACAGAAGTAAGGAAAGAAACTACTACAGTAGGTACCACCACAACAGTAGAACAACATTTATCATATAACAAGAACTGCAGGTAAAGAAGGTACAGCGGAAACAAAAACTACTCACTAGAACAGAAACAAAAGAGGTACAAAAGACTGTGGTAAACTCTACTGGACCCTACTCGGCCCAGCGTCCTCTGCAGCCGCCGACCCTGACTGCTCAACACCTGGTCCTGAAAAAGGTAACGAGTGTAACACGTCAGCAAAATGCTGAGTAGAGTGGCAAACAAACTAAAGGCAACAGTAGAGTGTACAGTAGCTGTTATGTTCTATTACTTCCTTTATTTACATCTTTCAATTTTCTCACTATTTCATTTATTTCTCAGATCCTTTACTTGATCTCGAAAGTCCTCGTGGGAACGATCTTGATTGCAGTCTTTTCCAAAAGTAGAAGTAGCACGTGGTGCTCTCCTGACCGGGAGAGTCCCCCGTGGTGATCCTACCCTCAGTCAACCACCCCAAGGTCACTGACAGACGTAACGGTGACTACGGCACGCGCGATAAACGCACAGGTAGCTAGCCCGCACTGGCACGCGGTCAGTCGTTTCCGTTAACGGGTGCACCCAAAGCACAGCACGGAACCAGGGCAGAGCCCTCTTAGTAACAGGGGTCCAACCCCTCTACAGTAACCAAACCGAGGCCTTGCCCCTCGACAGTCCGCGCACCCTCGCCTGACTACCCTGGTTTGCCCCAGCGGGCCTAACAAGTCGGTGCGGGAGGCTAGCAGAACCCCGGGGCCAGTGGGGTAGCTAGTACCTCCCTACACTAGTAGCTCTCCTCGGTACTACGTACGCGAGGGCCAGCAAGTCGGTACAGAGTGGCCAGTCCTAACCCTGGGTCCCTGGGGCGGCTAGCTCCGCTCTGCACTAAGCAGGGGGACAGTCGCTCTCCTTGGTACTCCGTACTCAAGGGCCAGCTCACTTCCCCAAAACTATTCCATTCACTTTCCAGGAGTTCTACTCCTACTTCCCCGTAGGGTTCCATCCTTTTTACTCAAAGATCCAGGTTTCACTTTCCAGTTTCACATTCTTACAATTCATGTTCTCAACCACGTTATCTATTCACAACAGGCAGCTGTTAATTCAAATTACAGGCAGCTTTATATCTCTTTCCATTTTCCAAGACTACAGTATTATACATTCAACTAGTTTTCCCATCCTAGGATTCATGCCATATCCTAGGATCTATCATACAATCTAGTTTTCCAGTCCTAGGATTCATGCAACACCTAGGAGCTATCATTCCATCTATTTCTCATTCCTAGGGTTCATGCAATGTCCTAGGTTCTATTTATGGTTTCATAATTTAACAGATTTTAATAACTTAAGCCACTCTACCAGGTACAACGGGAGTAATGGGGGCGTGATCGGGAATCCCACGTGCCTCCGCAACTCTCAAGACTGCAACTGAACGAGGTCCTATCACAAGGATCAAACACAAGGAGTGTCTCAAAACAGTGTATAGCTACTGTAGACGGGTAGAGGAATTAATTCTGAAAAGAGCGCAACTCGAATCGCGGAAAACGGAGCCCGAACGGGCCCTAAACGGGTCGAAAAAGATGATACTGTGCAAAATCAGACGTCTGGAACTTCTTCCAGACGTCTTAAACAGTGGATCAGAGAATTACCTGTTTAGTGTGGTTTCCCAGACGTCCAGAAGTCTGCGGGGACGTCTGTCCTAGCTCCCAGACGTCCGATGGTCACCCTGGACGTCTGGAGGTCACTCCTGCCGTCTGGTACAACTTCTAGACGTCTGATTCGCAAAGGATGGCGAATCAGCGAACCTGCGCACAGCCAACTCCCTCCCTTAGTACGGTCGGTCGACAGGAAGGAAGAAGAAAGCGGAATACACACCTTTCAGACGTCGGTATGAGCTACCAGACGTCGTCCTCGCCGTCTGCCTATCAACCCAGACGTCTGATTCTGGAAATTTTTTCCAGAATCAGGGCGCTACTCGGCCTCCGCTCGCGACGCCGCCCGCGTCGCACCTCGCGCGCCTGCTGCTCAGACTGCAGCAGGTCCCTCTCCGCGTCGTTCCGCGCCCCCTGCGCCCTCCGCCGGCCGGCCAAGCCGCTCCGGCGAGCTCGCCCTCACGGCAGAGCTTCGCTCTCGCACATCGCACCTCCTCCGCGCTCACTGCGGCTGCCACTGCCGCCCTCGCGCTCGCACTCACGCTTTGGCTGAAGGAGAAGGGAAAGGAGACGGTGGTGACGGAGTGAGGGGAGGCGTGCCCTTTTAAGGCCACACGAGGAGGAGGGAGAGACGCGGCAGAGCGCTTGCAGCCGCAGAGAATATCGGATATTCACGGGCCTACTCGCTAAGGCGCGCAGACGAAGACTCGTGCCAGAATAACTGATTTCCAAACGTCTGGAAACGATCCCAGACGTCTGGTAAGACGTCTGGCCCACCTCCCAGACGTCTTAAAAGACGTCTGGGGCACGCGCTCGTTACAACCGCCGACAGGTTCACCAGCCGACCATCTCCAAACATTGTCTGCCGAACCACTGCCACCATCGCAGAGCCTACCCTCCAACCATCCTCCCCTGGGCATCTCTCCTCCAGCTGATCCTCCATCTCCTTGCATAAGCCAAGGGAGAAAATCCCCTGTTTTGATACCTATTTCTATCTACATCTCCATGCCATTGCCAACATTTGATTTTCCATTTTTTTATTAATTTATTGTGGAGAAATTGTTGCCTAACACTTATTTTTGTGCATATTTGTTCAACTTTTGTGATTCATCTCTATGCACACCACATTTGGATTCAGATTTGCGCTCAGTATGCATGCAATTAAAAATTACATACTCTATCACTACACATGCATCATCCATGTATTTTGGGAGCTTGATTTCTGACATGAAATTTACATAAATAGCCCTTGACTTCTCCATAAATCAAAATTTACATTCAGAGCAGCATATCCATTGAATTGATTTAGCGAATATTTTTGCGAACATGAAGACTACATACCAGTGAATTTATTGCAGTCATTCCTCCCTGTGGATACGACCTAATCCACCGTGGTTAGTTTTCTTGATTAATATTTTTGTTCGGAGTTTTCCACCACGATTTACACATTACAATAACATATTATTCTGATTCATTATTTCTACAAGCGAAAAAACTTCCATTCAATAGTTTTGCATTTTCTCCAAGCCATTAAATGCAATCTGATTAGCCATGATTCATTCAAACAAAAGAAAAAGATTAGCCATGACACAATAAGTGGCCAACTCATTCAGAAGACCAAGCTAGAAAAAGTTACACACAACAAAGTTGCAATAATGACAAATTAAATAATTCTAGTTTATACAAGGAAGACAAATGTAATAAGAGTTACTTTTCGAGCTTAGCATATTATGTATAATACAAATATGATTTCATTAAATAACATCAGCAATCAATCCTTTTATGCTTAAAAATGGACACCATGTTTTAGACTTTGCACTTCCTCACTCTACCCATAACATAATCTTGACAATGAAGCAGTACAAAAACTCAGATTCCCTAAGTGATTGCCCTCATAATTATTTGATAAGCAGATGTATCCAGATCAAGACTCTACACAAGCCAATTCAAAGAAAAAAAAAGGAAGGAAGAAAGAAGGAAAATAAGCTAAACTTCACTGATATAAGAGAAGATTTTACAAATAAACCACTATGTTTATGGACATAACTAATACGTAAATATGTTATTCCTCTATATGTTGGTAAACTTACATGGTCATATTCTCATCTTGCTGTTAGGAGAAGAGAAACAAGAATGCTCTCAGTGCGACCACCAATCTTCCATCCAAACGTAGTACCGCGGTCATATATCTTCGAGGTAGAACAAAAACAAGTTCAATGCATGTTCTTCTTACAACAGCACGATGTGCCATATCATAGCAAGAAATATGACTTTAAGCAATACCAAGTTGAGTTCAGCATAGCACCCTCTCCTAAGTTGTTGCCATCTCTTATGGTGCTCCAAGAATGGCATGTTCCTTGCGGCGCTCAATCAAGGGTTTGTAGGCTGGAACAAAAGCATTCGCGTACTTTGTAGAGAGAGTAATGTATCTAGTTTAGTAGTAAACTCCAAACAAGAACTAGTGTGTTATATTGCATGACATAATAAAATCGGTGCATCTAAACTCAAGCTTAGGATTTATGATTCAATAATAAAGGCCATGGAGAAATACCTTGTTCAATTTTCTGAACCAGGTTGCTCTAGTAACCAACAGTGTAAGACCTGTCCTTTACAAAATTCTTTGTAACTAGCTAATCCAATCTGCATACTTTTGATTATGCAACATTAGTTAGTTTAATTTGAAGTAAACATTGCGGGAAAATATATATTCTTTACTGAGAGTCAAAGGTGCTTTACTCATAATTCAAATAGAGAGAACTCAATATGTAGGCAAAAGACAAGAAATATTTAGGTACCTTTGGGAGAATCAGTCTCAAAATATTGGTCATTGAAATGCAATGTAGGTGGCAAAAGATTCTCTGGATGCAAAACCTACAAAATGCACAATAAATTAAGTTCACCACCATATGAAAACTATAAACCATGTAAAACCCACATCCCATGCTATACTTTTTAGATGTCAGTGGATTTCTCTCCCACTAAGCCAATCCGTTATTGTTGTTAACTATTTGGTAACAGTCAACTTCAAAGGGAAAAGAAGAATATATAATGAGAAAACACTAGCAGTAGCATACCAGCAACCCTTTCTCAAGTTCAGAAAAAGGGGCAAAGAAAAATCCAATCTTCAAGGAAAAAACAACCTTTTCTTTTCCAAAAAAATCCCAAACAAAAGTTTGCCATTCAAAAGCAAAAGAAAAAATAATAACATTCAAGAGAGAAAGGTGGAACCTATAGAGGAATCAAAGGTGACATAAAAACCAGGAGAAACAAATGGGATACTCCACATACATACCCTACAAAGAAAAGAGAAAGATAGAGAAGCCTGACCCTTCTACTACACCCTATGGGAATTAATCAGATAAATTGGTTGTAATGCCATTATACTCTTAATGCACAATGTGTAGAGAGTAGGTATTCAAGTCACAAGAGATAGTCTTTGCATTCATCTTTATTAGTCATGGCTTTCATCTTCATTTGTTTAATTTGAAGGTGCAAAATTGTCTCCATTAGGTTGAGTTATCCTTAGGGCCTGGCCCTGTGCCCATTGTTATCCTACATGAAGTCATAAACAAAGCAAGAATTTTATGCTAATTGATGAACATTTTTAGGCTTTTGGTCACGATTTCTAAACATAACTGAAACCCTTTTTGGTTGTAGTGTGAACATAACTAGTCTAGCTTACAACTCAAACAAGGAAAAAAATACTAATAAATCAATCACAAATAGATCTTGTCTACACATGAACATGTCATGCACACACTCTTAGCAATTATAATCTCAAATACAAAAATGCAGGGTGGCTTGAGCAGGAGAAAAGAGTTATCTCCTTAAACTTAAAAACATTGTCACTAGTAAACCATGATCTTAAGACGGAAAGCCCCTGCAAAAAGCACTAGTGGATCTTGGATTTTTCTATAAATCTAATTTATGTCATTTATAACTTAGATAAATCCTAAATCCACATCCATATCAATCATAAACTTATTTAAATGTCTACATGCCTTTTTAAGGAACCTACTCGCAATTTTCTTTGGAAAATCATTACAAGTGCCAACTAGTGTAGTGATACTGCCCTCTGTTTCTTCAAGTAAGCATTGATTCCAAAACCAACACCCTCTGCAAGCTCTATCTACACTCGCACCTCCAAGTTTGTCATCTCTATAGCAAGAACTCAACATTATAAACTAACATTTAACCTTAACTAATCGACACTTCAATTGTATTACATATTGTGAACCTAAACACACCCAGCACTCACAAGGTCACAAGTCACACAAGCCAATTCGTATCATCACAAGCAAATCTACTCTTTACAAATTCGCATTTGTAGTAATAACAAACTTCCATAAACGAATCTAATGTAGTGTTTACCATGCAAGATATTCTCCACAACTATGAAAGATGCCATGAGAGATCCACCTCAAATAATAAGCCACTGCACAAAATATCACGAATCACATAAAAAGGAAAAGAAAAACAAAGTTAATCAATTGCAAGAATCAACACAAATATCAAAAGAGATCAAGTGGCAAATCTTTAACACAAATCCGATCATAGGTTTGATTCCAAACCCTAACCGAGCAAATCGTAGAGACATCCTGTAACGAGCTCGTGCCCCAGACGTCTTTTAAGACGTCTGGGAGGTGGCCCAGACGTCTGTAAAGACGTCTGGGATCACATCCAGACGTCCGGGATAGTTTACAGACGTCTGACGAACAGTTATACTCGCACGGGATATTCGTCTGTGCGCCTGTGCGCGCAGACCTGCGATCCGCATCTTCTCTGCGGCTGCAGGCGACTGCGGCCGTCTCTCTCCTCCTCTCCGCGCGGCGTTAAAAGGGGGAGGGGGCGCGCCTCCCCTCCCGTCTCCACCATCTTCCTCCTCTCCTGCTGCGGGCGGAGCGAGCGGACGCAAGGGCGCAGCGGCAGCGACGCAGCAGAAGGCGCGGAGGAGCTGCGGCGTGCGAGGGCAGGGCTCTGCCGTGAGGGCGAGCTCGCCGGGAGCGGCTTGGCCGGCCGGCGGAGGGCGCAGGGGGCGCAGAGCGTCGCGAAGAGGGACCTGCTGCGGGCAGAGCAGCGGACGCGCGAGGTGCGACGCGGGCGGCGTCGCGAGCGGAGGCCGAGCAAGGTTCTGATTCTGGAAAAATCTCCAGAATCAGACGTCTGGACTGATATCCAGACGGCAAGGTCGACGTCTGTGTGATCATACAGACGTCTGAAGGGTGAGTTCCGCTTTCTCCTTCTTTTTTTTGTCGACTGACCGTACTGAGGGAGGAGGGTTGGCTGTGCGCAGGTGTTCGGATTCGTCATCCTTTGCGAATCCGACGTCTGGAAGTTGTACCAGACGGCGGGAGTGACCTCCAGACGTCCGGAGAGACCATCGGACGTCTGGGATCTAGGAGAGACGTCGCCACAGACTTCTGGACGTCCGGGGAACCAAGCCGAACAGGTAATTCTCTGATCCACCGTTTAAGACGTCTGGAAGGAGTTCCAGACGTCTGATTTTGCACAGTATTGTCTTTCTCGACCCGTTTAGGGCCCGTTTGGGCTCCGTTTTCCGCGATTCGAGTTGCGTTCGATTCAGAATTTATTCCTCTACCCGCCTACAGTAGCTATACACTGTTTTGAGACACTCCTTGTGTTTGATCCTTGTGATAGGACCTCGTTCGGTTGCCGTCTTGAGAGTCGCGGAGGCACGCGGGATTCCCGACCACGCCCCCATTACTTCCGTTGTACCTGGTAGAGTGGTTTTAAGCATTAATAAAATCTGTTAAAGTATGGAACCATAACTAGAACCTAGGGCATTGCATGAACCCTAGGAATGAGAAATGTATGGAATGATAGCTCCTAGGTGTTGCATGAATCCTAGGGCCGGAAAACTAGATTGTATGATAGATCCTAGGATATGGCATGAATCCTAGGATGGAAAAACTAGTGGAATGTATATTACTGCAGTCTTGGAAAAATGGAAAGGAATATATAAGCTGCCTGTGAAATTAATTAACAGCTGCCTGTTATGAACAAGGAAACATGTTGAGATCATGGAATGTGAGAACGTGAATCTGGAAAGTGAAACCTATGATGTTCTGAGATAAAGAGCTGGAACCCTATGGGGAATTAGGAGTGGAACTCCTGGAAAGAAAAGGAATGGAACTGAGATATAGTTGTACTGTCTCTTGGGTACGCAGTACCAAGGGAAGTACCTGTACCTGTTTTAGTGCAGAGTGGGGCCAGCCGCCCCAGGGACCCGGGGTTAGGCTTGGCCGCTCTGTACCGACTTGTTGGCCCTCGTGTACGTAGTACCGAGGAGAGCTAGTAGTGTTAGGAGAGTACTAGCTACCCCACGGGCCCCGGGGTTCTGCTAGCCTCCTTCACCGACTTGTTAGGCCCACTAGGGCAAACCAGGGTAGTCAGGCGAGGGTGCGCGGACTGTGGAGGGGCAAGGCCCCGGTTTGGTTACTGTGGAGGGGTTGGACCCCTGTTACTGAGAGGGCTCTGCCCTGGTTCCGTGCTGTGCTTTGGGCGCACCCGTTAACGGAAACGACTGACCGCGTGCCAGTACGGGCTAGCTACCTGTGCGTTTATCGCGCGTGCCGTAGTCACCGTTACGTCTGTCAGTGACCTTGGGGTGGTTGACTGAGGGTAGGATCACCACGGGGGACTCTCCCGGCCAGGAGAGCACCACGTGCTACTTCTACTGTTGGAAAAGACTGCAATCAAGATCGTCCCACGAGGACATTCGAGATCAAGTAAAGGATCTGAGAAGTAAATGAAATAGTGAGAAAAATTGAAAGATGTAAATAAAGGAAGTAATAGAACATAACAGCTACTGTACACTCTACTGTTGCCTTTAGTTAGTTTGCCACTCTACTCAGCGTTTTGCTGACGTGTTACACTCGTTACCTTTTTCAGGACCAGGTGTTGAGCAGCCAGGGTCGGCGGCTGCAGAGGACGCTGGGCCGAGTAGGGTCCAGTAGAGTTGCCACAGCTTTGTACCTTCTTTTGTTTCTGTTCTAGTGAGTAGTTTTGTTTCCGCTGTACCTTCTTTACCTGCAGTTTTTGTTATATGATAAATGTTGTTTTACTGTTGTGGTGGTACCTACTGTAGTAGTTTCTTTCCTTACTGCTGTACTTTTTACTGTTAGTTATATTCATGCTGAATGTGGTTTATTTTACTGTCTTTTGGTTACTTCCTCGTTGGACGACTGGGTCTTGGGATTAGTCGAGTCGGTCCGGTTCTCGTGTCTCGTAGGGACTCGGGAACCGGGTCGTTACAAGATGGTATCAGAGCAAGGTCGTCCCGAGAAGTGAATCAACTGACTGGAAAATAACCAATTCACATGTTTATAGCTAGAGTAGCCACCACAACATATCTCTTGACATGAGCTCTTAGAAGTGTTGTTAGGTACCGTCTGTTTTGACGTTTCCGTTTTGTTTTGCGTCTCCTTGCAGGAGATGCCTCGTCGTGGGACTAGCGAGACTGGCCGCGGGCGCGGCCGAGGGCGAGGTCGGCGAGGTGGACGTGCTGTCGTTGACGTCTCGGTGGACCAGCCACCACTCCCTGGCATCCAGGCCCAGGACCTCGCCAGACTGATACGGGATATTGTACGAGAGGAGCTCCACCCACCGCCCCGAGCACCTCCTCCTGGGGTTGCAGAGGGGGAGTCCTCTGTGGGGCCACGCGACGGACGCGGCTCTGGACACGAGGGAGGGGATGGGCCCCTGCCGCCCCCACCTTCCTCCGACACTTCTGTACACGAGGCACCTTCGCCTAGAGGTGCACCAGCACCTCCCCTACAGCACCACTTTGAGCTTTTCGGACAGTTCCGGAAGCTGAAGCCCCCCTCCTTCAAGGGGGATGAGGACCCGACCAAGGCAGAGGACTGGCTTGAGCAGCTGGAGAAGATCTTCGACACCCTTCGCCCCCCGGTGGAGTGCCGCGTGGCCTTTGCCACGTACCAGCTGGAGAGTGCGGCACACCGGTGGTGGAGGGCGGTCCGGGGACAGGAGAGGGACGAGCCGACGTGGGACCAGTTCGTCACCCTCTTCTGCGAGCAATACTTTCCCCAGACGTGGCAGGACCAGAGGAGGCGGGAGTTCCACACTCTCCACCAAGGGACGATGACCGTGAGCGCGTACCGCACGCGTTTCTTGGAGCTGTCCCGCTTTGCAGCGACAGCGGTAGCCACTGAGGAGGAGCGCCTTTGGAGGTTCACCGAGGGGCTCCGGCCTGCGATCCGGGGGTATGTCAAACCCCTGAAGCTACCGACGTTTTCAAGGGTGGTAGAGGCAGCCATGACGTTCGAGGAGACCAACCCGTCCGCGCGAGAGACCGACGGCAGGCGGAAGAGGCCCTTTCAGCCAGACTTCTCACAGGGCCGGCGAGAACGGAGACACGTGGCGTCCGCAGGAGAGCCGTCACGTTGTGCAGGGCCATCACTGGCCTTTGGGGGCCCTCGACAGGGGCCAGTCGCCAGCACCGGACCCCCGCCTAGCCGACAGCAGGGACTCACTGAGGGCGGGAGCCGGGTTCCCCTCTGCTACCAGTGTGGCCAGCCGGGCCACGTCAGGAGGGACTGCCCATCTAGGGCAGGAGGTCAGCAGATACTTCCCGCGCAGAGCACTGGAGGGCGCGCAGGAGGCCGCGGTTTCCAGGCGCGAGGAGGAGGACCGCAATCGCGAGGAGGGTACCGGCCAGCACCTACCCGTCCGACGCAGAGTGTGGCTGCTTCGTCCGCACCTAGAGCTGAGGGGCGTATCAACGCCCTAACACACAGGGACGCCAGAGCTTCGGGATCGGTGGTAGCAGGTATGGTTTCAGTTTCTGGCAGACTCATTTACACGCTTTTCGATTCCGGCGCTACGCACTCGTTTGTCGCAGACAGTTTCGCAGTTAGTTTGGACCAGGATTATACATTGTTAGAGAACCCGTTCGTAATCAGAGGTCCGAGTGGTCAGCTGTTTGTAGCTGAGGAGGTGTACACGGGTTGCGGGGTCAGCATCGGGGGACACAGCCTGCCAGCTGACCTGATTATGATACAGATGGAGGACTTTGGGGTGATCCTGGGGATGGATTGGTTGTCCGCTTACCACACATTGGTAGACTGCTTTGAGAGGAAGATTGTCTTCTCCATTCCGGAGTTGCCTTCCTTCGAGTTTCACGGGCAGCCAGTGGACGGAGGTTTCAGGTGCATTTCGGCACTTCGGGCGGCGAGACTTTTGAGCCAGGGGTGTGAGGGCTTCTTAGCTTGTGTGGTGGCAGAGCACAGCCCCGTGGCAGACTTCCAGAGCATCCCGGTGGTCAGAGAGTACCCCGACGTGTTTCCAGACGAGTTACCAGGACTACCGCCCGAGCGTGAGATCGAGTTTGAGATCTCACTAGTACCAGGGACCAACCCCATCTCCACCGCGCCATACAGGATGGCACCGCTTGAGCTGCGAGAGCTCAAGTCTCAGTTGCAGGACCTTTTGGAGAAGGGTTTCGTGAGGCCCAGTGCGTCTCCCTGGGGAGCCCCGGTACTGTTTGTGAAGAAGAAGGATGGGACCCTACGCCTTTGTGTGGACTACAGACAGCTGAATAGGGTCACCATCAAGAACCGATATCCGCTGCCGAGGATTGACGATTTGTTTGACCAGTTGCGGGGTGCCACGGTGTTTTCCAAGATCGACTTGAGGTCTGGATACCACCAGTTGAGGATCAGGGAGACCGACGTCTCCAAGACAGCTTTCCGCACCCGGTACGGACACTACGAGTTTTTGGTCATGCCGTTTGGGCTGACCAATGCCCCCGCTGCTTTCATGGACCTGATGAACCGGGTGTTCAGACCGTACTTGGACCAGTTTGTGGTGGTTTTCATAGATGATGTACTCATCTATTCTAGAGATCGGACGCAGCACGGACAGCACTTGCGGATGGTTCTGGACACTCTGAGACGACGCAGGCTGTACGCCAAATACAGCAAGTGCGAGTTCTGGTTGAGGGAGGTGACCTTTTTGGGTCATGTGATCTCTGGAGACGGCCTGGCGGTGGATCCCGCCAAGGTCGAGGCAGTGCTCAGGTGGGAGAGACCGCGTTCAGTCACTGAGATTCGCAGTTTCCTGGGACTGGCAGGTTACTACAGACGGTTCATCAGAGGGTTTTCGCAGATTGCACGTCCTATGACACAGTTGACTCGGAAGGATGTGCCTTTCACTTGGACAGACGCCTGTGAGGCGTGTTTTCTGGAGCTGAAGGAGAGGTTGACCTCGGCTCCCGTGCTCACCATTCCTGACAGTAGTGGCGGGTTCGTCGTGTACACGGATGCTTCCTTGCAGGGGTTAGGAGGTGTGCTCATGCAGAGGGGTCACGTGGTCGCTTACGCTTCGCGGCAACTGAAGCCCCATGAGCATACCTACCCTACCCATGACCTAGAGTTGGCAGCTGTTGTCTTCGCGCTGAAGACATGGAGGCACTACTTGTACAGTGAGACCTTCGAGATTTTTACAGATCACAAGAGCCTCAGATATCTTTTTGACCAGAAGGAGCTCAACATGAGACAGAGACGTTGGTTGGAGCTCCTGAAGGACTACGACTGCAGCATCTCCTACCACCCGGGAAAGGCCAATGTGGTGGCTGACGCCTTGAGCCGTAAGGCGCCCGCACGCTTGGCCAGTCTACAGTTACAGAGTTGGAGCCTTTTGGAGGAGGTGGGCAGTTGGCGACCTCTAGAGTTACGAGGATACTGTGGGGCAGTGACGGTGACACGGCAGACCAGACCAGAGTTGATGGACCGCATCATCACGGGACAGATGGCCGATCCGTACTTGCAGTCTTTGCGCGACAGAGTACTGTCAGGGGACCCAGGGGACTTCTCTTTCACAGACCAGGTGTTACACTTGAGGGGACGGCTGTGCGTCCCCAGAGACGAGGAGCTGTTGAGAGAGCTCCTGACTGAGGCACACGGTTCCAGATTCACCATACATCCCGGAAACACGAAAATGTACCATGACTTGAGACGCGAGTTCTGGTGGAGAGGGATGAAGCGGGATGTGGGTGAGTTCGTGCAGCAGTGCTTAGTGTGCCAGCAGGTGAAAGCCGAGCATCAGAGGCCTGCAGGGCCGCTTCAGCCGCTTCCAGTGCCAGAGTGGAAGTGGGAGAGCATCACCATGGACTTGGTGGTGGGTTTACCTGTTACCCAGCGAGGACACGACGCGGTCTGGGTAATAGTGGATAGGTTGACGAAGACGGCACGATTCTTGCCGATCCAAGTCACTTTGGGACCAGCACAGTTGGCAGAGAGGTATATCCGTGATGTGGTGCGACTACACGGAGTTCCGCGGGAGATCGTATCCGACCGGGATACCCGCTTTACGTCCCAGTTTTGGGCTGAGTTTCAGCAGGCTTTGGGGACGAGGTTGAGGTTTAGCACGGCTTACCACCCCCAGACGGACGGACAGTCGGAACGCACGATACAGACACTTGAGGATCTTTTGCGTGCCTGTGTACTAGACTGGAGGGGCTCTTGGGAGGAACACCTGCCCCTGGCAGAGTTTGCATACAACAACAGTTATCACTCGAGCATCGGCATGGCTCCCTACGAGGCTCTGTACGGACGGAAATGCACGGCACCCTTGAGTTGGGTTGAGGTGGGGACCAAGTGGGAGGTTGGCCCCAGGTTGATCCGGCAGAGTCAGGAGGTAGTTGAACAGATCCACAGACGACTCCGCACTGTCAGGAGCAGACAGAAGAGCTACGCAGATCGCAGACGCAGAGAGGTGCAGTTCGAGGTTGGGGACCACGTCTTTCTTCGTGTTTCGCCCATGAAGGGCTTACAGCGGTTTGGGGTGAGAGGGAAGCTCGCGCCGAGGTTCGTGGGGCCCTTCGAGGTCCTGGAGCGGGTTGGACCCGTTGCTTACAGACTTGCCCTTCCCCCGCAGCTTTCTGGTGTGCACGACGTGTTCCACGTGTCCAACCTCAGGAAGTACGTAGCCGATCTCAGCCACGTACTGAGTCACGAGAGCGTCGAGGTGAGCGACGACCTGACCTACCCCGAGCGGCCAGTGCAAATCCTAGACCGAGCCGTCCGCAGGTTGAGACGAAAGCAAGTACCCCTGGTAAAGGTTTTGTGGAGGAGCCAGCGGTACGAGGAGGCTACCTGGGAGCCTGAGGCGGCAATGCGGGAGCGGTACCCAGAGCTTTTCGCGGGTACGTCTTTTCGGACCGGCTTCGGTCCTCTTTGAGTTTGTTATGGTTATTTGGACATCCTTTTTCCGCACCCTAGTTGGCGCAAGTTTCGGGGACGAAACTTCCTTTGAGTTTGTTATATTGTAACGAGCTCGTGCCCCAGACGTCTTTTAAGACGTCTGGGAGGTAGCCCAGACGTCTGTAAAGACGTCTGGGATCACATCCAGACGTCTGACCAGACGTCCGGGATAGTTTACAGACGTCTGACGAACAGTTATACTCGCACGGGATATTCGTCTGCGCGCCTGTGCGCGCAGACCTGCGATCCGCATCTTCTCTGCGGCTGCAGGCGACTGCGGCCGTCTCTCTCCTCCTCTCCGCGCGGCGTTAAAAGGGGGAGGGGGCGCGCCTCCCCTCCCGTCTCCACCATCTTCCTCCTCTCCTGCTGCGGGCGGAGCGAGCGGACGCAAGGGCGCAGCGGCAGCGGCGCAGCAGAAGGCGCGGAGGAGCTGCGGCGTGCGAGGGCAGGGCTCTGCCGTGAGGGCGAGCTCGCCGGGAGCGGCTTGGCCGGCCGGCGGAGGGCGCAGGGGGCGCAGAGCGTCGCGAAGAGGGACCTGCTGCGGGCGGAGCAGCGGACGCGCGAGGTGCGACGCGGGCGGCGTCGCGAGCGGAGGCCGAGCGAGGTTCTGATTCTGGAAAAATCTCCAGAATCAGACGTCTGGACTGATATCCAGACGGCAAGGTCGACGTCTGTGTGATCATACAGATGTCTGAAGGGTGAGTTCCGCTTTCTCCTTCTTTTTTTTGTCGACTGACCGTACTGAGGGAGGAGGGTTGGCTGTGCGCAGGTGTTCGGATTCGTCATCCTTTGCGAATCCGACGTCTGGAAGTTGTACCAGACGGCGGGAGTGACCTCCAGACGTCCGGAGAGACCATCGGACGTCTGGGATCTAGGAGAGACGTCGCCACAGACTTCTGGACGTCCGGGGAACCAAGCCGAACAGGTAATTCTCTGATCCACCGTTTAAGACGTCTGGAAGGAGTTCCAGACGTCTGATTTTGCACAGTATTGTCTTTCTCGACCCGTTTAGGGCCCGTTTGGGCTCCGTTTTCCGCGATTCGAGTTGCGTTCGATTCAGAATTTATTCCTCTACCCGCCTACAGTAGCTATACACTGTTTTGAGACACTCCTTGTGTTTGATCCTTGTGATAGGACCTCGTTCGGTTGCCGTCTTGAGAGTCGCGGAGGCACGCGGGATTCCCGACCACGCCCCCATTACTTCCGTTGTACCTGGTAGAGTGGTTTTAAGCATTAATAAAATCTGTTAAAGTATGGAACCATAACTAGAACCTAGGGCATTGCATGAACCCTAGGAATGAGAAATGTATGGAATGATAGCTCCTAGGTGTTGCATGAATCCTAGGGCCGGAAAACTAGATTGTATGATAGATCCTAGGATATGGCATGAATCCTAGGATGGAAAAACTAGTGGAATGTATATTACTGCAGTCTTGGAAAAATGGAAAGGAATATATAAGCTGCCTGTGAAATTAATTAACAGCTGCCTGTTATGAACAAGGAAACATGTTGAGATCATGGAATGTGAGAACGTGAATCTGGAAAGTGAAACCTATGATGTTCTGAGATAAAGAGCTGGAACCCTACGGGGAATTAGGAGTGGAACTCCTGGAAAGAAAAGGAATGGAACTGAGATATAGTTGTACTGTCTCTTGGGTACGCAGTACCAAGGGAAGTACCTGTACCTGTTTTAGTGCAGAGTGGGGCCAGCCGCCCCAGGGACCCGGGGTTAGGCTTGGCCGCTCTGTACCGACTTGTTGGCCCTCGTGTACGTAGTACCGAGGAGAGCTAGTAGTGTTAGGAGAGTACTAGCTACCCCACGGGCCCCGGGGTTCTGCTAGCCTCCTTCACCGACTTGTTAGGCCCACTAGGGCAAACCAGGGTAGTCAGGCGAGGGTGCGCGGACTGTGGAGGGGCAAGGCCCCGGTTTGGTTACTGTGGAGGGGTTGGACCCCTGTTACTGAGAGGGCTCTGCCCTGGTTCCGTGCTGTGCTTTGGGCGCACCCGTTAACGGAAACGACTGACCGCGTGCCAGTACGGGCTAGCTACCTGTGCGTTTATCGCGCGTGCCGTAGTCACCGTTACGTCTGTCAGTGACCTTGGGGTGGTTGACTGAGGGTAGGATCACCACGGGGGACTCTCCCGGCCAGGAGAGCACCACGTGCTACTTCTACTGTTGGAAAAGACTGCAATCAAGATCGTCCCACGAGGACATTCGAGATCAAGTAAAGGATTTGAGAAGTAAATGAAATAGTGAGAAAAATTGAAAGATGTAAATAAAGGAAGTAATAGAACATAACAGCTACTGTACACTCTACTGTTGCCTTTAGTTAGTTTGCCACTCTACTCAGCGTTTTGCTGACGTGTTACACTCGTTACCTTTTTCAGGACCAGGTGTTGAGCAGCCAGGGTCGGCGGCTGCAGAGGACGCTGGGCCGAGTAGGGTCCAGTAGAGTTGCCACAGCTTTGTACCTTCTTTTGTTTCTGTTCTAGTGAGTAGTTTTGTTTCCGCTGTACCTTCTTTACCTGCAGTTTTTGTTATATGATAAATGTTGTTTTACTGTTGTGGTGGTACCTACTGTAGTAGTTTCTTTCCTTACTGCTGTACTTTTTACTGTTAGTTATATTCATGCTGAATGTGATTTATTTTACTGTCTTTTGGTTACTTCCTCGTTGGACGACTGGGTCTTGGGATTAGTCGAGTCGGTCCGGTTCTCGTGTCTCGTAGGGACTCGGGAACCGGGTCGTTACACATCCCATCCTCAGGATCTGGGTGAGTTTGATCTAAGAGAGAGATATTAGGTCAAAGTCACCTAAGGTCTGAGTGACTTTGATCTAAGAGAGAGATCTGTGACCTAAGTGATAAGATCTAAGACCCAATAACTGAGCAACGGAGAGAGATATACTATCTGACGTTTTCCACGATATGATCTAAGAGATTTGTTCAAGCAACAAATCTAAGAGAAGGAGGGAAGGGAGATCTGCGAGAGATAGGAAAGAGGGAGTCCTACGAGGAGATAGGAGATGACCTCTTCTTATTGGTGATGGAGGAGGCAATGACGATGAAGGAGCCATACTTGATGGGAGCATCCTGAGGGTGATGATGACAATGACAGCAACGACCTTGAGAGCTCCTTAAGGGCGGGCGATGGAGGCAGGACGATGGAGATGATGGAGAGCTCCTCGGTCATTAGAGGTGAGGTGAGGTGGCGGAGTTGAGGCATCGGAAGCAGAGGGGGGAGTGGAGAGGGAGAGCGCTGGAGAGGGGTGTGTTTCCTTTATGCGTGTTTTCGAGATTGAGTTGTAACTGCAGTCAAATTTGGGCATTTGGGGTGGGGTTTATGTTGGTGATGTGTGTGCTACGGTGGGATGAAGTGTGTGTGTGTTTGTGCTTCGGGTGGCGATAGCAATGGCTATGGAAGTATTAAAATAATCACAAAAATGGAAAATCTCCTATGAATATTGGTGTATAATTTGGAATCACCGACACTTTTTACAAACTATAGTAATGTATATTAGATGTTATTATAATTCCACCATTAGTATATGTAACTTTTTTTGTAGGGACTACCAGCTATAGGAAAAATAAAAATAATGAATCCGTAACCTTGAAATGTCGAAGGAAGAAGGTTGGTCAACTAACAGCTGTATATAATTTAAGAGAAAAAACAACTAGAATATAATGATGTAGCCAAAAGGGTTCATCATTTCAGCTATATTGGCAAAATGGGTAGTCCAACTCTTACTGAATGAAGATACGATGTGGCTTACAGTGTTGGAGAATTCATATTCTACAGGTAATATGCTTCTTTACATCTATAGATGTTCCCAATTTCAAATGAAGGAAAAGCATTATCATTCTCTTTTATCTTTGGGTGATTTTAAATTGAAGTCACTGAAAGGAATTTTCACCAAAATTCATCTTAATGCCAGCCTTTATTTCCTTCATAGCACTCTTCTTAAATCTACCGGTTTACCTCTCGATATATCCAATCAATATTAATATATGCACCAAAAAGACACAAAGATCGAAGGAACTAGCAAATTCAAAGCAAAGAAAAGCAAACCAAAACAAATAGGTGTTGAACATTGCGTGAAAAAGCAAAGCAAAGAAGAAAGCAAACATACCCAAATGCATTAAACCCTACAAACACCATGATCTACTACACCCATCAGAAGCCACCTTCAGATAGTATAATCCATGATCCAGGAAGGTTGACCAACCAGAGGCCTTCCAAACTTACAAATCTACATCTTTGTACTAGTTAAGTTGATGGGTCAATTATTACAAATTTTGGGCTTCTCCACCCCCCCCTCCCCAAAAAGCAAAAAGTAGTTCTATTATTCTAGCAATTTAAAAGAATGAGCTTATGACCAAATGAAAGAGTAGAATTGCTAGCAAAAAAAACACTAATGGGAAAAAGAATTAGTTTTTAGTTTGTTTTGGATTTATACATTATAGCCGTTTAATATGCATTTTTATCAATCCTTTTCAAAAAAAAAAGTTGAATGTACGTACAATGAAATTCTATACATGTCCAATTACAAGAAAGTTGATGCAAATATGTATAGTATTGTCATGCATAATTTTATAAAGCATGGTATTGTAATAAGTTTGCTTCAATTTATAAACAAAAGAATAATAAATTGGAGACCTACATTTATTGCAGTTCCTTATCATACTGGTTTCTAATTGATTTAAGATACCAGGAAGGTGCTTCAAAGAAATAGAAAATTGTCATGCATTGGTTGTAGTAAATAAAACCTATATAGCAACAACATAGATAACAAAGAAGATATATCTCAAGTAAAACAAAATAAAATCTTCTCTATCACAAATGGAGAATCAAGCCTTACAACTTATATTTTGAAAATCTAACAAATATGTATTCCTTTTTTTTTCAAAGAACAAATATATATTTTGAAGTTGCTATAAAACCTTAGTACAAAAGAAAGGCAACAATCGATAAATAATTAAAAAACTATATAGAGGATTTGCAATTGACACCTTAATCTCTATCACACATGAACCTGCTTAGGGTTGCAACTGTCCCTTATGTGAGATCCACCTCCACTCAAAGGCCCCTACATATAAAAGAACATAAATCACATAAGAAAATAGTTAATTCTATAGCCCTAGTCGTAAATCAAATACTAGCACCTAATTGTAACCTAAACCACTCAAAAAAAAAGTTAATCATGTAAATCTAACCCTAAATCGAGGTTGCCAATGACCAAGAGAGATCAACATGAATCAACACAAATCGAAATAGAGATTGAGTGAAAGATAGAGGGATGAAGTGAGAGATATCAAGCATAGAAACCAGATCTGATCAAGAGAGGTTAGATTGAATGAGAGCTCCCAATCTTAAGCGTTGATTGTGGAAACATTAAGCTTTGAGTGACCCAGATCTAAGAAACGTCAATTTAATAATAGGAATGAGAGATCGGCGTAAGTGAAATCGATGGAGAGAGATCTGAGTGATCTGAGATTGATGAAAGTTTTGCAAAATGAGAGCGAGGGGTTGGCGAAAAAGAGTGAGTGATTGAGTAGAGAGGAGAATGAGTGAGAGGTGAAAGAAGGTAGATCGTTAATAGAGAGTGGCCTGAGGAAGAGATCGGTGGATACCTTGATGTCGAGGTGAGTGAGAGATTGGCGGAGTGGTCCTAATGTCAAGGTAAGTGAGCGGCGATCAAGAGTTTGAGACATCGGCAGAGGCATTGGAGGCATTGTGGAGGGTCATCGAGGGAAGAGGCATCGAGCATGTGTGTGTGTCTAGGGGAAGAGCGGGGGGAGGGTGTTGGGGTGAGGTCCTTTGCATGGGTTGGGGAGGGGTAGGGGTTGAAGAGTGTTAGAGGTTGGGGGGGTGATGGGTGGGGTGCGCAAAGGCTTTGGGTTGGAGAGGAGAGGTTGTATGGGTTTAGGTTTAGGAGGCAAAAGAAAAATCAAGAGAGGCAGGAGGAGGGGAAAAAGAAGGGAAAAAAAAAGGTAATTTAGTGACAATTTAAGGGAGGTCAACATCGACGTATTTTGAACGTTGCTGTAGTGCGGCCGTCAGTGTACATTTCTTTCTTTGTTTTGTGGGATCTCAATCAACAAATTAAAGCATATTAAATGCTAGAGTGGAAGATGGGTAGCACATTTGTTGCATAACATGTCATGTTTTGTGTTTTTGTATATATTTTGACTCAAAATAAATGCAACAAACAAAAGCTAGCGGTTGGTGTATGCTTATCAACACAAATCTCTAGTGATAGCGGACTTGAAGACCTGGTTGAAAATTTGAACGTTTCAAAGTAGCTTTTGTTTCCTATTTTCGTCCCACGCATGGCAAAAAAACATTGACGATGACTACGGAGTAATTTATGTTGCACTCATGTTTATTCTCATTCCGGTTATCCAAGATGACTTGGAATAAATGTTGGAGCATAGATGTTATATCAGCATCGATGGATTACGTACATCATCGTTTTATAAAGGTTGCCGGTGTAGGGCCACTCTGCTGTACCATCGTTGAGTGATAATAATATATGAGGAGGTTTCTTGATAAAAGTTAAAGTCTCTCCCGATCGAACCTTCTACGATGATGAAAAAAAAACCAATGAACAGATCAGGGGAACGTACAAAAATGCATATATGCAATTTTCATACAAAAAGAAACCGACAGCAGAGTCTTAATAACGATTGAGGGGGCCTGAACATTAATTGCAGTCCAATTTCTTGCCTTCGAGTAGGGATATAGTTTACCTTGAGGAGGTATTACAAAATTGGATGTTAATTTGTTGTGATATCATGTTTCGAAACAAAGATGTGGCTTTTAAATTATGATTTCATAAGTAAATACTCCTACCAGCAAATGCTGATCACTGAATGGCAACAACAAAGAAACGTGCAAAGTAAGTACACCACACCTGTAGGCACATACTATAAGTGCCACTTGATCTTATCTATTTCATTAAAAACATTTTGAGCAAAAAATAAACTAATCAGTCGAGGCGAAATTGACGCTCAACCTACAGGAAAAGCTACATCTTGCATCCATCGGTTGCAACCTCTTGAGAAATCCAGCGCAGCTATGACCCAAAGCCCTAACTGGCACAATGCCAACATACGCATGCATGTTATCAACTTGACCATAATATCTCCACTCACTACCATTAACTACTATTACGCGGACTAATCCTTATGCCTAAGTCATAATTGTTTGAAAGATCCATTTATGCAGTCATGCACCCACATCCATTTGCTATAAAAAGAAATGATAAATACGCTTGGTTGGATTGTAAACATTAGTTGGTCAAGATTTTAATCAGCATATTCTTAATGATTAGCAAGAATATAGTCTTTAATTAGAATGATACCAGAGTTGGGCTACAATTTGATTTGAAGTGATTAGGCTTTTTCTTTTGCCTATGCCTTTATGTTATGGTTCTATTTTTTTTCTCTAGAAAGATAAAAGTTTGACACTACGGAAACGGTACAATTAACAGACCAGTAGAGACCTGATGTTCTTCTTTATATATATATATATATATATATATATATATATAGTTGAATCCCGATTTTTTTTTTAATGTTTCAAATTCCTCTTGATCTTTCAAATCTAGATTAATACATGCAAAAATATCTTGGAAATAATTTTCTAGCATCATGACAAATGTGACCAAAAAAGAAAAGTGCATATATTAGCTTTGGTTAACGAGTAAACCCTTCGCTTCGATCTGTCTTAATCTTCATCCTCACCTAGCAACGTCTCACGTCCCAGTAGACACGTATAAACGAAAACGCACCCATGAACAGTTTAGTTTAAAAAGGAAATTTTGTATCATCACTTTGTGCACCCATGCACGGGTGTAAGTTTGGTCACGATCATGCAAATAAAGAATACCAACTTGAGTAATGGTAAACCCTATCCGCACCTTTTCTATGTGTCCTTGACGTCACTACACATACCTTGAGGAGAAATGCCAATACAAAAATGAGGCAAGCTGGACAAGTTGATTCGATCTCTCACTTATCTCATGGCCATTATGTTTAGACGGTCAGACAAAACAGGTTGGCTTAATTAAACTATATATGATGCCGTCCGGAGCTAATTATAGTTCACGATGAGTGGTGCTGTACAACTTCCCAACGTGTGCCAATGCGACTAGTGTCAAATATGAAAAGAAAGCTATTACGTGGTGCCCTTTCCTTTCTGTGCAAAAACACTGCATCCGTTAACATACTTGATGATGTATGACAGCTTGTTTAAATAATCATGGGATTTTTACAAATATATATATCCGTAAATTTTGAAAAAGATGTATACACCACCGTTTATTTTGTATAGATTAATATATTATTTATATTGATATATATATTCTTATAAACTTTAATTTATTGAGTTGCTTACTCTTCGAAAATTATTAAAGTAAAAATTAAAGATATTTTAGATGACTCCTAAGTTTGTTATCATTTTTTCTAACTTAATCCTCCACCTCTCATCCCTCACATCCTCTATCTTCCATCCCTCATTTCCTCCCCCGTTGTGCAGTTATGGCCACAACGACGCCAGTAACAAAGACGGCATGGGAGGAGTAGTAGAAGGAGGTTGCGTTGGAGTCGAGCGGCAATGTTTGACGAGGAGTTGCGAGGGGAGGGACAGTGGGTAAAGGTGTTGGAAGGGAAAGAGGGAGTTTGGGAGAGAGAGTTGGGTTGCAGAGAGAGGAGGGGAAGAGAAAGAGAGTCGGAGCAGCTGGCGGAGGCGAGAAAAAAAAAAAAAAAAAAAGGAGGGGGAGGAGGAGGACAACGAGGAAGTTGAGGGGGAGCTAGTGGAGGAGCAGGATCTCGGTAAGGGGAGGCTGCGGGGCGAGGAGGTAGGAAGGAGGTGTGAGGGGAGGATCATTAGGGAGAAGGGGAGGAGGGCAGAGGGGAGGTCGTATACCGTAGGCACACGTGGAGTTCGCACTCGTCTAGCTTGGCACTGTCAGCTCAGGTCCTAACGAGCATGCACTTGATGTAGAGGTTCCGAAAGCTCAAGTGCTGCTAGTGGGTGACATCATCACTAAGGTACCGGACGACATAAGAGGAGGAGATGGAGTGGAGAATTCAGATCTTGTTCTCAAGGGAGTGGAGGGCGGCGGAGGAAGTGCTGCCAAGGTTGGCGGAGTTGATGAAGAGATAGGTGGTTGGTGTTTGGAGGGCGAGGCTGGTCGTGACGAAGGAGCTGCGACCGTGGTGGTAGGTGTAGATCCAATTGGTGGTGGACGATGCCATAAGGAGGGAGTTAAAGGGGATTGCAGTGGAAGTGATGTTTGTGCTGTTGTGGGTGAAGAGTGGCATCAGGGAATCATCTGGGAGAAGGGTTTAGGGGGTGGTGGAGGAGCAGGAGGAGAGAGGAGGGTGGTCGGATGAAGAGTGAGGAGGAAGAGGAGAGAAGGTGGAGGGCTTTTTGGTGAGAGAGAAATAAAAGGAAGCAAATTTTATATAAAAATCGTTTTATTTTTTAATTCTTAAAGTTCATAACAGCATATATATATATATATATATATATATATATATATATATATATATAAAATAAGTGAGGATATATATATCTTTTTTAAAATTTAAAAGAATATAAATATATATATATATATATATATATATATATATATATGTAAAAATCCTAATAATCATTAAAATACAGAGTAGCAAGAGGAAGATGGATAGTTTTGTCATTCCACATTTCCATTTAGAATAACAAATACTAAGCGCAGAATGTCTATGAATAAATGTGGCTTTAATAATGTTCGTTGTAAGATATATGGTTGACCTTTCTGTCTTTTTTTGCATACTATGCATGTGGAGCTTGGCACCACATTGGATGGAATCGACAACCAATCATGGATCACCCATGTGGATGAATGAGGTTATGATATTTTTGTTTAAACTTAAAAAGATATTAGTTAATCAAATATTATTGTTATCACTAGTGAATAGATACCTGCATTTTGCTGCGGGTGATGAGCATTTGTACTAATATATTTTAAGGCTAACCCCATTAATCTTAAATTATATCTTTACATCCCATGGGAAAATAGGTAAAAAAATAAGAATAATATTTTAAAAAAAATTGAAGGTCGAGGGAATATATGACAGACATCAATTATGTTACAAATCACAATGAAATACCAAAAACATAAAAATGAGATTTAAAGTTTTGAAAGTAATAATCCTCAATACAACAAAACTTTCATGCTAGAAAAATTGAACTTAATTAAGATCACTAAACATAAAATAAGATAGTAATTATTGTATAAAATGTAATATGGAGTACATTTGCCCTTATTAAATTACATTAATGAAAGAACTAAGCTATAAAGGTTTGAATGGAATCAATCAGTATCAAAATAATTTTATTCCTTATATTACCCACAAAATTAGGGTCTCAAAAATTTTTTTGTCATTAGGGATAGTCTTGCAAATTAAAAATTTTAATTGTGAACAAGGGGTCAAGTTTGTGTGAGAGAAAATCAAAATAAAGTGGGAAACAGAGCCTTAACTATATATGAAGTGTTCCTTTGTTTAATCATTTTTCAAGATACACAATTTATCTAAATTTAGGTATCATTTCTACTAAGTTTCTCCATTGAAAAAATACCTAATTATGTTATTCTAACTATTTTATTATTTTCAGACACGATCCAGCCCCTCTTCATTTTAACGCAAGTTTCCTTTCACTTCCAATGACCTTCATGACTTCATCTCCTTGTTCACACCAACTTCCCAAGCATTGTGCAATGGAAACTCCAAAATGCTTGCCATGGCCCAACACACCAATGCCCTCTAGTCTTCAATCCCTTGCAAGCAAATTAAATATCATAAACTTATAAAAAACTTCAATAATAGTAAAACCAATATCCAAAGATATATTAATAATGTATACATTATTTAATATATATATTGACTATCACCTTTAGATTTATTTTATGCTGGTAATATATATCATTTTGTTAATTTATGTTGATGGATGAAGTGGATTACATGGTGAGATCATGGAGACCAATGATAGATGGTAAATGTAATTTTAGGTGAATATGAGAGAGGGGAAAGGGGGGTGCAAAGAAAGTAGGAAGTGTATTTTCCACAAAGTTGATAAAATGAAAAGGAAAGTGGTGGAGGGAGACAAACACGTGTAGGCTTAAGATGCTCAGCACCTCATTTTAGTTATAGCATAGAGAAATTATTATAATTTCCTAAAGCTGACATCACAACATTAATAGGGGTTGAGAAATATTATCCAAATATTTGAGGATGTGACATAACAAATAAATGATCAGGCCTCGCCAATGATATTCATATGTATGGACTAAGTGATTCGTTGCTACGCAATGCCAAAGCCATACTAGTTTGCATAGCAGAAGCTAATCTAGGCTATGTCTTCGGTGATATATCTTAAGGATTATCCTTGATATATACTTTAGAGATGATAGGGATGCACTTTGGCATGGCTTTAGAAATATTTTCTTTAAATAACTAATTGACATCCTATGGATAAACCTTGATTTGTAATGTAGCTCGAGGATGTCAACAAGGGACAATATCACTTTAATCCAAGAAAAGATCTAAATCTTTGCCTTATGAAGTTGTTTAATGTAATGTGTGCATGGTGAATGTTTAGTTAGCTCATATCCACTAAACATTAAACCTTTTAAATATAGGACCAAAGGAAGGGTCTATTTGAACACGTTCGTCCTTGTTGGTAAAAATAGTCCAACAGTTAAATTGGAAAACTTTTAGGTATTACTCAATTGTTGGTTATTTTGGTTTATAAAGACTTGATATTGAGTACGATGCACACAAATTATGACATGAAAAGCAACGAATGATGTGATAACTACCCCCTCGATCAATTCGTAACAAGAATATATAAATTTGAATTTCATAGATTATTCATCGCAGAATATCATTCGGTTATTGGCGAATGAAATCTTTATTGAAAAGAAAAATGGGCATATCCTCTCCACACATGCATGCTTCACCCTTTTTTTCTCCTCTCCTTCCTCATCGATATGCTGAGTCTTGAGCGCCCTCTCTTCCATTATAGATCCATTAAAGGATCCAATTGCAAAACTAGTCAAGTTAATTACGTGTTAGAATTCCAATTATGCTCTTACAATGCATTGCACCTTATAGAGAATTCTTATTATTTTTGTGCCTACTGCTTTCCGTATTCATAATTAAATAAAGGTTTTTCTTTTTCAACTGCATTTCTTGAACTTGTTCATAGGACTATATGTTATTGCAATAGGTTAATATTAAATTAAATATTATAATTTATCTTTTAATTAAGTGATTTGGTGATTTATAATATTCATCTAGACTTGTGCGAGCATTCCTTAAGTTACTTTCATGGACTTCAGTTGATCATCTCATACACATTTGCATCATGAAATGGAACCTAAAAGGACCAAGTTAGATGCAAAAAGAACTTGTAAACTTTAGCTTGAGGACTCATTAAAAGCTTAAATATAACTCATGAAGAAGGCTACGAAGAATTCTCAAAGAACTTTTATTTTGTCTTTTATGTTGTAAAGATATGTAATCATTATGTAATCTTTTTATTTACACTTTGTCATAGATTAAGTGTTAAAGAGCCCCTAGAATGTGGTGCAAGAGATCCCAAAGCTGACACTTTACCTAGGAAACCAAAACTCTACCTTAAAAGCCACCAAAACCAGCCTTCTCTTCACAAGGGCATCGACCAGCAAGGAAGCCAGTTGACTTGCCTCATTATGGCAAGTTGGCCAACGGATCGACTGACCTACCTATGCCTTGATCGTTGGCCCTCCAATGTCTTCCTTAGCCTTGGTAATTGCTGAAATCAATGACCATAATCATTTCATTAATCCACTTTCAGAAATCCCAAGTCTTGGTTGACCAAGCATCAACTAGCCACACTCCTGGGTGTCACTTGATACTGTCTAGGTGCTGACCGGCAGCATATCAGGATCAAATCTAGGATATTTCATCGTAAGAATACTTCAGTAGGGCATCAACCATAAGTTGACTTGCTAAAACAAAACCAGTAGACCATAAGTCGTTTGGCTATAGAAGACCCACCTCACATAAATATAGTGGTATGAGGTACCGATTGAAAATTAATTTTAGTCGACTAACCACGCTATAGCATGCTGACCGGGAGGTGACTAGTCTGTATTATATTTATTGTCTGATTTCTGAACTTTGGATTTCATTCTATTAAGATCCCTAACGAATATGTTAGGTCCTAATCCCTATCTAGAATGTTCCTAAGCCCTCTATATATACCTTAGAACACTTCCACATTTCACACATCACACAAGAGCTCAACATTACCTAAGAATACTATCTAGCTCTCAATAGCTCTTAATTTGGCTCTCATAGCTCACAAGTGTTTGATGATAATGCCATCATCAGCTATATCTAACTTTATTTAGTCATATTACATCATTAAATGCTCCTACATAACCGCCAGAAGACAGTAATTCATTGCACATCCTTTCTAAGAGAATAATAAGAAACCAGGGTTAAAGCTACAATTTTACCATCATATCATGAATGTAGAACAACCACGAGTTTTATTAGTGGTTTACTAAAGGTCAAATATGCATTGATGTCTAATAAGTGGGTTCATGCAGACAGAAACAAGTTTTCACGTATTTCAAGAATTAATGGATATCTGAAATCCGAAAAACAGACCCGCTTAATTAACTAAGGTTCTGGTCAGGATAAAATTTATATAAACCCTCTAAAAATCAAATAAAAATATTCTCTAGGGTTTTTATCATTGAATTGACCATCAGAACCCATTTTAACCCAAAATAGTGTCACAGACAAATTATTACCTTAATTTGGGTTTTTGCATAAATCACCTAGTCAAACTAGTTCAAAACCAAAATTTAATTTCACCATTGGATTTCTTAGGTGCAAATTAGTTTTCTATCAAAATTTGGGCCCAATCAGAGATCATATTGATCTAGTTTACATTTCAATCCATTCTGACCCTTTTTATCACTTACGCACCCCTAACTTTTTGAATTCCTTACAAATGGGTCCCTAAGTTTGTCATCTTCTTTGCAATTAGGTCCATTCAACATTATTGCATAGGAACTCCTACTCTGGCGACCTTCAACTAGGGATTTCTCCTTGTTGGTGAATCCCTTCCAAAATTGGAAGGGAGACTCCCGAGAGATTTCCCTACAATTTGAGCCGCATCTTGGGTTCTAATTCTTGCCCAAATTCTCATGCAAATCGTCTGAAAAATTAGGTCTCCTATTTCACGAAGCTTCGAAGCTTCCAAGCTTGGGAAGCTCTCTTGAGACCTATATAAGGACCCCTGAGGATAAACCGTCCTCCTTAGTCCGATTTGGCCTTAAAATTCCTCAATTTTCCTCTTCCCTCGGCCACCCTCCTCCGCTCATCCAACGGCCAAATTGGAAGTGCAATGACCTTCCCCATCTTCCTCTACGTCTCACCAGCCACTGCGAGAGCGTTCTCCCTCTCTCTTCGCCACCGTCTCCCTTACAAAGGGTTCATCTTCCCCACGTCCGGCAATCACACTAGCATCGGAATCTCCCTTATTTCATCTTTAATTTAGGTCCTCTCAACTCCTTTCCTTAGGTTTTATTTATCCCCTAAAATCCAAAAATCAACCCGTGACCTAACCACCATCCGTCATCTCTCCCATCTCCGACCAAACCTCCGACGAGGTCCATCTCACACCACAAGCTACCAACCACCTCACCAACGACTCCACAACCTCTGTCAGCTCACACCCATCAAAACCCCTAACTTATTTCATCCTCTTGACCACTCAAACCCCCCATCGACCAACCAATCATCTGCACGCCATCTCCGCCTTTGTTCGATCACTCCACGCACTCCCACAACACGCCACCACCACATTCACCGCACTCGTGTGACGCTACCGAGTTGGTTTAGTAGGGTCGAAAGACCATTCTTTGGATTTCAGGTTCAGGACCTTCACCGCCATTGCCGCAACTGCTTCAAACGAGCTTTCATCACGTTCTTGAGACTTCAACTCCAGGTATAAGCCCTAGACGATGCGGAATCAAAGTGCAAATGTTCTCACCTAGCCAATTGGTGTGTTTGACTGCCCTCGAGCATGAATTGAGAAAAATCCCTTCACGGAAATAGCACATGCTATAGCTTCTGTGGGATAGTCCCACATCGTGAAGTGACACACCTCTTACAGTGCTTAAGTTATTTTTCACTCAGTTGTTTGCCTCAGTAAGCATAGGGGAGGTCCCCTCTCACATGCTCACACACACCCTCCCCCACGGCCACGCCACGCGGGTCAGGGCACTGAACCGTTTACCCATTTACCTGGATCTGATTAGCATATATCTGAGAGAAGAAAAAGAAAGGGAAAGGAAGAAGAAGAGAGAGAGGGGGGAGGGGTGTTTTGCTCTGCTGCCCACCTCTCGACACTTAGCCGTGAGAGCTTGAATGAAGAAGAGAGGAAAGAGAGGAACTGAGAAGAGCCAAGGCAGAAGAAAAAAAGGGAGGAGTTGAGAAGAGCCAAGGCGGAAGAAGAAAAGTAGAGGTTGAAGAAGAAGGCTTGAAGAAGAAAAGAAGTAGGAGGGAAGAACAAGAGAAGAAGCCACTTTGAGACACTGTAGCAGGGCTGAACTTAAGCCATTTGGATATCTGACGTGATATCTGACCTGGTTGAAAACATTGTGACATTATTTGAGGCATTATGCAATTATTTAGACCATTGAGTAATTATTATATGTGCATCTAAGGTAATAATTGGTGATTCAAATGACCATTATTTTGCCTTAGATGTCTCTTTGTCTCATTAAACTCTTAATATACTCATGTGCTACATTGAATATTAGTTTTGGGTAATTATTATCAATTTCTTATGCTTATTTATATTTTGATTAAGATTAGTGCATGAGTATAATACTTGCTCCCTGCCTTCGACCTCGAACTTAAATTCGAGTAATAAATTGTATTTGTTGACGAGTGATTTTAATCTGTACTACAACGTATCACTCTTCAACACCGATTTCACATGTTAAATATTTTGGCGCCATTGTTGTGGAGTAACCTGCAATTCACCACTATTCTTGTTTTATTTGATTATATTTGAGCACTAACTTGCCATATTTGCTTTATTGCGATTTTGCGAGGTACTTCACGAGGAGATCTTCTACGCAAATCAGCCACTCCCAGGGCAGGTAATCTCTATTCTTCCCTAATCAACCTCTTAATCTTAGGAAGATAAAAAAAGGAAACAATCAATTAGGACTCACCTGCCTTATTTCCATAGTAAATCATCATTTAAAAAGGCTCCTGATTTGCAAAAAATTTTCATATCGAATTGAAGTTTGAAGCGATTCTGTTTAGAATTTCCTACCCTATTTCCTACACCTATTAGGGCTTACGCTTGAGTTCTAAGCGTCTTAGACTACTCACCTTCTTGTTTGAAGTCCAAGGTGTACATCATGAGATTTAATTTGACTTGAAATAGAGCCAACTAGGGTTTGTACATTAGGGTTTGAAGTGTTAAAACACATTTTCCTACAGTAAGAGAATAAATCCTCCCACATTTGTGTGTTACCCAAGCCCCTGTTTGAAAAGATCTAATCAAGAAAATCCTAAAAATCAGGCTCTAAGATTCACTTGAACTCTAAAGTTGTGGATTTAATAACCTAAGAGTCAATTAAGGGTGATTTCTAAGTCTTGACCTAGATTTCATTCTACCATCTTTAGGGCAGGTCTGGTGAAGTTGACCTACATTGCGGGCCAACCAACCTCCAAATTAGGTCACAAATCAAATTAACTTCCAATCAAGTGAAACTCAAGGCACAAATCAGGACTTAAAATTGGTAGACTTAAGGTCTTAAGTCTGTACATTCCGGTCTACTTGGAACCATAGTGACAAGGAAGGTCAGGTGAGGGAAACCCTGTAACCTGTGGGGATGCTCTACCGTGTAGGGGTCCTTGCAGGGCTCTCCCTTCCTACCTGCTCAGTTATTTCTTAGGTGTGTGACTTTCTGATTCAAAGGTATCATCTGCCTCGAAACTGCCTTAGTATTGAACGTCGGGTTGCTACGCTAACGTGTTTGGTTTTGAAAACCTGTCGTCGTAGTATGAAAGCGAAGAACTCATATGCAACAAATAAAATTAACACCGGAATGAAAATCCCAGGTCGAACTCAGGGAGGCTACGTCGATCTATATTCGCAATTATATATTTTTTTTTGAAAAGTGAGGCTATGTAATTATAATGAAGCCATAATAACAATTAGACTAAACAAAAGGGAGAGAGAGAGAGAAAATATGCATTCAATAATTCAAAATGTTTATACAATAAAACCAAAGAAGAATTACACTAGAAAGTGGGAAATCAGCTACACTAGAAAGCTGTAAAGAAGAATGGGAGAGAGAAGTTATCCTCCTTGATATCGCTTGGAGGACGAGCCGGACGAGACACCGCCTAAACGAAGGAGGACGGAGTGGGAAGAAGGAGATCGAGGCAGGAGGAATGAGAACGGAGCAGCACGTCGTCGTCGTCGCGGGATCTGCTTCTAAAAGGGGAACGAAAATTTGACTTTATCTCGCGAGGAGCATCCTGGGTGTGGGACAAGCTTCTCTTGAGCTTTGGAAAGGTAGAGAAGAGAAGGAAGGGATGATAATTTCGTGTAAAGGAGGTCTCCTTTTATACTTGCAAGGAGTGGGGGCATTTTGGTCATTCCAATTTTAAAAACATTAATTCAGGACCTTTAGTAACGGATAAAACCGTCGCTAAAGGTCCAAACGTGGGCGTAGTGGGTGGCGTGCGCGCCTACATGCCTAGCCGCTCTCAGCCGTCCGATCGCAAGATCAGACGGCTTAAATCGCGCTACCGCCCGCCTCCTTTGCGCGACCGCCAGCATCAGATCGAGTGTTGAAACGTGCGTTTGATCGCGCAAGCGTGATTCGTGCGCCCAGATTACGCCACATCTCCGCATCTGAACCATCCGCTCACCATCCGACGGCTCAATTGAGCCTGCTCCATGCCCACGCTTGATTTGAGGCTCGCTGGGGCTCGACCCCATGACCTCTGCTTCACCGGCAGCGTCGTCTCCGCTGCACTACGTAATCGAGATGGTCATGCAGATTCAATCAAGCGCACGCATCCACAGCCGTTGGATGCGCATCCAATGGCAGAGAAGCGGCGCTTGCTTGCACAGAAAAATACACCAATAAAAATGCCATCTTGTGTTATTTCCTAGCATTGCCATTGCATATTAGGTAGCCATAGTTGCATTTGCAAAAATTAACACATGCATGCATTTATTTGAGAGGGGAGGAAAGTGAATAATTGGTCTTGTAATTAACATCTTCATCAAGGGTTGCATCGTAATTTTCACTTTCTTTATTTTATTTATTTGGCTTTGTACGTCTTCTTCTCCGCGCTGCTTAGGGCATGGGCTGCTTCTTCTTCGCGCCATTCTTAGCCAACACCAATCTCTGCCGGCTGCATGCAGCCCAGGGTATGGCTGTGCATGCCTCATTCTTCTTTAAAAAGCCCTCCCCTCTTCCTTGCAAAGGGGAACCTGGTCGAGACCATCACCCGCAGACCCTTCCTCCAGGCCAAAATCCTCCCCTCTCCCCTCCATACGCAGCACCTCTTCCACTGAAGAGATACGATGCGGGCAGGAGCAAGCTCACAGTGGTCCCACGACCACCACTGTGAGCTCCACCA